>JAVHKZ010000001.1:25515000-26765000 GCA_035079395.1 Aspidiotus destructor | reverse complement strand
AAAATTTGTGTAACATGAACTATCATCTTAAGAGCTGCACTTAACAAATTAATTCGGAAAACGGCGGAAAATATTACACAATCTTTGAACGGCTCTCCTAAGAAATTTCGCGTGGGACTAGAAGCCTCCTTTCTTCAGCACAGGTCACATATTTCAAGGTAATAGCGTTTGACTTTCGCCAAGTCTCCTTCAAAATATATTAGGCTAATAGCTTTTGAGAGCTCACCCACCAGATTCCAAAGGCTCGCTCTAATTCTTCTTTTCCTCCTTGGTCTAGTATACTGTATATTAGGCTTACATAATGAAAGCTGAACCCACTATGGCAGCCTAGTTTGGGCCCACCTGTTGGTCAGCTCATAAGCCTGTATTACTGTATACTAAGTTCGAGTGACGATCCGTTCCTTAATAGATCTTGGAGTTTGGGGTCCTGGGATTGTGCTTGCGGAATCTCGTAGTGAGGGACTGTTGAAGGGGCTATCAAGGTAGAAACGCGGGACAGAGCATCAGCCACAGTGTTCTGTTTGCCTTCTATGTAGCCGATGTCGGTTGAGAACTGGGAGATGAACTCGAGCTGCCGCTGTAAGCGCGGTGACGCCTTGTCGCCCTTCTGGCAAAAAGCATAGGTGAGGGCATGGTGATTGGTGAGTATTACAAAATCGCGACCCTCCAGCTGACTGCGGAAATGCTTGATGGAGGCGAAAATTGCGAGTAACTCACGATTATAGACGCTGTACCTGGTCTCAGTGCTGAAGAGCTTGCGTGAGAAAAAGGCGATGGGGTTAAAACTCCTGTCGCGAATCCGGTGCAAGACGCCGCCAATGCCAGTGTTGGTGCACAGCACGAACGGTCAATTTGGGTCAGGGTGAGCAACGAGGACGGCGTTCTGTGAAGTAGGGTTTCCTTCAGTTCCAAGAATGCTCTCTCAGCGTCGTTGGTCCACTCAAGGGGCATTTTGTCGCACTTGTTGTTAGTCTTGATCAAGGTCTGGACTCTCATTTGAACATGAGCGATTTGTGGGGTGTTGCGACGGTAAAAGTTGAGCATACCGTGAAATCTTCGAAGTTGAGCAATTTTATGCGGCTGTCTTTGGGGCAAATACTATTGGCGTCAACCGTGTAACCGAGGAAAGTGACCCGCTCACGTGCATATTTGCACTTGGCGGCGTTGATAGTTGAACCCAAATCGTATAGTCGTTGGAGGACTTGGCGGGCGGTTTGCTCGAGGTCTTCCCCCAGGCGCATTTCTATTAGGATATCATAGAGGCGGACATATATCCCGTCGAATTCTCGCAGGGCTGAGTTCATGAATCGTTGGAACGTTTGGCCCGTGTTCCAGAGCCCCGAAGGGTATGGCCGGGAATTCAAAGAGGCCGAACGGTGTGATCACTGCCGTCTTGGCAATGTCGCTTTCTGCTGCCGGGATCTGATGATAGGCATAGAAAACGTCGATTTTTGTGAATGTTCGTGCCCCGCTAAGCAAAGCGTTAAAGTTTATGGATAGGATATTTGGCACTGTGTAGCTGTCGTGTAGCGTTTTTGCGTTGAGCGCGTGTTAGTCGCCGCGCATTCGCCATTCCTCCGGGCCTTTTTTTGGGGGCCAAGTGCAGCGGGGACGCCCGCGCCCTGGGACTCTTGGACGGTCGGCATTCGCCCTCGGCCAGCATTGTCTTAACCCTTTCTTTAGCGATCCGTAACTTCTTGGCGTTCAAGCGTCGGGGTTTCGCGTGGACAGGTTGGCTTGTTGTTTCTATGAAGTTGGTTGTATTATGACGTATTGTGCATTGTCGTCTAGTGGTTGGTGATGATATTACAGGGTAGTTGGCTAGAAGATGATAGCTTTTTAGGGGCTCATCCGCCGCTCCACCCTCCAGTCCTTGATCTAGGAAAATTTCCAGCTAATAGCTTTTGGGAGCTCACTCGCGGCAATTCTAGTTTAGATTATTTCAAGATGGTACCTTTCATTCTGTATATTAGGAAACTGAGCTTTGTTAGTGTAGGGCTAGTTAGCTAGTGTAAGTCGGGTTTATGTATATTAGGCCGACATAATAAAGGCTTAACTACTGTAGCCTGATTCAGGCGTAGTATAATGAAGGCTTTAGCCTAGTATAGGTCTAGTGTATAAGGTCAGCCGGATGGACGGACGCACGCAAATTTCGAAATCAGGGTGATGGTCAGAGCAAAGACATGAAACATGTCGACATTTCGATTGCTGGCAGCTGCAAAATGAAGTTTGACAGTTCGAAAGTGAGATTACTTTCTTCCTCTTCAAATATACTCCAATTTTCTCTCTCAAACCTAAATCGGTTCGTTCTCCTTTGCATTTGCATTCTCAACCCCGGTAGATGTAGATCGTCAAAAATATTTCCGAGAACAGGTGTCTCGCATTACGCGATCAATATTCCTATTTTGTGAGTGTATTTACGATTAAAATGATGAAAAGTATCCATCGTTAAACTGCGCAAACAGCTCCCGTTCCACCAACATTGTTTAGGCGCAAAACAGTCGTTTCCTACGCAAAATACTTCGCCTTAATTATCACCATTATTACCACACGGTCCGAAACGTACTGATTTTTTCCTACGGTTGTAAAACCTCTACAAAAGCCATCGTAAGTTTTGCCCATAAAACGCGAATTAAGGTGTCGAGTAAAACTCGTGTACCGTCACACACAGTGACGTCAATAAAACGGTATCAAACGAAGGGTGAAGAACTCGTAAAATTGGCGAAACTAGGCCTAATTAATTCGAGGTAGTGTACCATAAATGCGCGAGTACGCTTTTCGGTGTATATTAATCGTGTATATGGTTTTGCGCCCGCAGGATAAGGTTAGTTGATGGAGCGAATCTCGCGATACAAGATGTACGTCGGACGGACGAGGGACGGTATCAGTGCGTCGCTGGCAATGTAGTAGCCACCAGGGAATCGTCGGCCGCTTTGCTCACCGTAAATGGTAACGTACTCAGTATTACACTCATTTTCTTACCCGAGTTACATAGTCTGTACGTAATAAACCATTAATGTACGACAATTGTACGCTACAAGACCTTTTTAACGTTGTCGAAACCGTCTCGGGAACGCGTGCTACGTGTTTACTTATTGACGCGTGTACGACAAGACGCTGCCCGCGCCCTTACACGACGACGTGACGATGACGACTCGGGTGATTCTGATTTCACGAACTTAGACACATATCATTGAACGTGATATGCGCGAAAGTTGGGATAGAATAGAGATGAATAAGTTAACAGGACTGCATCTACATAAGTATACGAGTGCTGTATGGTGCGCGTGAAATACCGCATATCGACGCGATGAATTTTAAATTCACTTTTTCCGCGGAAAAATAAAAAGACAGGGAGGGACGGACGCTAAAATGGGGGTAAACGGAACATGTGCGGTAACAATGACGAGAAAATTATACAGCACGTATTATACTGTACACGTTCAATCGTCGCATTGTTCAAGAACGTAATTTTTGATGCTCATGATTGTGTGTTCGTGTTTAGTCAAGCCGTATGTGATCAGGGGACCGCAAGATATCACCGTGATGTCGGGTAGTAGCGTTATTTTGGATTGCGAAGTTGACGGAGATCCTGTGCCCGACGTAATGTGGAGGAGGACTGCTGGTGGCGGTAACATGCCGCTGGCTCGGATACGCGTAATGAAGGATCGTGGATTGAAAATCGATCACGTCACGCCTCAGGACGAAGGCGAATACATTTGCGAAGCGGATAATGCTGTGGGCACGTTGTCTGTATCCGCGAAAGTGACCGTCGTCTGTAAGTATGAATAAAATTTTCTTAAGTCGAGTTGCTCTGATGGAGGAATGACGCAAAGTCTTTGTAGTAATAAAATTATGATGGAAATCCGAACTCAGTGGTGTACTAGAGGGCTGATGTACTGAATATTAGGCTGACTAGCCCATCCTACCTCCTTTATACATGAAATTTGATTCCACACAGGGCCGTCGCCAGGGGGTGGCCAGTGGGTATTACCGCTTCAGACCTCGCGCCGGCGGGGAGAGGGGGGGGATTAAAATACATCAGCAGTCTAAATTGAAAAAAGGTCTTATAAGAAAATTTTGCTTTAGGTCGCCAAAAGTCTGGCAACGAGTCTCAGTCTTGAGTGTCAGTCTCAAATCCCAAGAGTGTCGGTCTCGAGTCTCAGCCTTGATTCTCAAACTCGATTCTCAAGCTCCAGTCTCAGTCTTAAGTCTTAAGCGCCACTGTGAGTCTTGAGTGTCAGTCTCGAGTCACAGCCTCGATTCTCAAACTTGATTCTCAAGCTCGAGTGTCAGTCTTAAATGTCAGTCTCGAGTCTTAGTCTTGAGTCTCAGTCTCAAGTCTCAAGCGCAAGTACCAGCCTTAAGTCTCGGTCCCGAGTGTCAGTCTCAAGTCTCAAGCTCCAGTCTTAGTCTCAAGTCTGAAGCTCAAGTGTCAGTCTCGAGTCTCAGTCGCGAGTGTCAGTCTCGAATCTCAGCTTCAATTCTCAAGCTCGAGTTTTCGTGCGCGAGTCTCGGTCTCTAGTCTCAAGCTTGAGTCTCAGACTGGTGCAGGACCGTTGCCGGGGGTGGCAAGTGGGTATCACCGCTTCAGGCCTCGCCTCGGCGTGGGGAAAAGGGAGGGCAACATTCATTTCCGTTTGACTACATGAGGCAGGTATACTGCAGATAAGAACTTGAAAATGATTATAATTCGTAATATTGCGGAATAAGTGTCACCGCTCGTCTGATCTCGATTTAAATTTTTTTCCAAACAGCGATGCCTACGATCACGTATCGGCCGAAGGATGTAGCCATTGACCAACACGGAGAGGCGATGTTCGTATGCGAAGCAGAAGGTAATCCACCTCCTACGGTTTTCTGGTCGTTGGAAGGAAATCGCACTCTCATATTTTCCGGAGAGAAGCACGGAAAGTTTCGCGCCGGGATAAACAAAGTCGGGCAATCCGTGCTGACAGTACAGGTGAATTTAAACTTTTTCCCTTTCTATTCTTTTTTTCTGCGTTACAATCGAGCGTGGGAGATGCTCTCACCTGACAACGTTCCGACGTTTAATTATCCATATTTTAAAACGTGTAACGGATACTTTTCTGTCGACGAAATTTGAATACAAAATTCGCCAGTCAGAATCGCCGTAAAAAGTTATGCGAAGTTTTGCTAATGCAGGCGTGTTCGCGCAACGTGGCAGTTGCCACCTACATCGTACAGTCGTATTTAATCTTATTTGTAGAAACATTCGAAACTGAAAAATTATATTCCGGTTGTCTTACGCGAAAAAAGAAAGAGTGATTCGCGACAGCAACTCGTTTCAACCATTCAGACTGACACAGACGGACATCATTCTGAGCATTACTGACGCCGAGAGGGAAGAACGCTCGTCAGATTAATCGCTAGGACGGAGAAGAAAATCAGCGTTCGCGAGTTAGAGAAGAAGATACCGCTTTAGCTTTCAGTCGAATAATTAATGCAACGTGGAAGTTCTCTCTCTCGTCTAATGGAAATATTTGGAAAAGTTTTTCGGAATGTTTTTACCTATACAGTACTTGGCGCGCCTCACACTTCTCGTTCTTTTGAATTAATTATCGAAAATCCGCTGCTGTTCCTCGAGCGCGAATTATACGAATATCTCGGACGAAGAGTTTTCAAAGTGTTGGAAGTATTGCATGTTTTTAATGGCACGTTTTGCGAATGAACTAATATAATAGACTACCTACCTTGTTTTAACTTACGATTTGACTCGTAGTAAGAGACTCTGGCACCAGAAGTTACGCGATAGAAGTACGTGCAGAATTAGTCGCAGTACGCAAAAATAATTAAGAAAAAGCGGAAGAGAGTTTGCTTCGATTTTGCTGTTTGTCGACTCGAATGCTGTATTGTATAGCTACGGTAGTTATACGAGTATCTTTTTATCAACTGGAGTGTGTTCCCTCGGAATGAAGAGTGTAATAATTTACAACATCGTCTGACTTAACACAGCGACAAAAAATTGCACGCCGTTGCATCCATTGCAATGGTAGAGTGGATTTAGGATGTCTGGTCTTGGTGCAAATTTTTCAAAGTCCAACATTTCGTAGATATTTGTTCTATGGAAAAGGAGGTCTTCAAAGAGTGTCTGTGCCCAACTTTTGTGATGTCGAAAAAGTTTTCAAGTGCACTATCATACATTATTAGTTACTTTTACAAGAGAACTTTCGGGTGTTATCCCATCATCAGTTGTGTCGCAACTGGAGAACAAGGCCTTAAACATGAGTTGTGATCTTATTGGCTATAACAATGCTGTACTGCGATTGGTTCACTCTTGGAAACCTATTCTTATTCACTACTATGACATTGTGTTCTTATTGACTATAACATGGTGCTTAGTGATTGATTCATTCTTAGGGCTAAATACTGCGTTACTATCGGCTGCCTGGTTTCCTACCACCTTATTGATCAGTTCTTTTCTTCTTCTCTCGTCCATTCACTAGGCTGAATAATCTTTTGCTGTCAAATGTGATTACATTGTCAAGAGGATAGCTTTCTTCCTTTTTGCTTTTGCAATCTCCTTTAGTTTTCGGAGTTTTCCTCTTTTAGTGCGGTTCTCTATTATGTATGACTTAAATATTCCATCTCCATTGTGGTGTTTTTTATTACAGTTTTGCCAAACAGTGACTGGCCATCTTCTTTCTCCCTTGACTTTTCGTGCTCCTTCTTCCTGATCTCGAACTTTTTCTCAGTCTCACCAATAGAGATGCCCTTGCACTGCTCACAACTGAGCTCGTACAATCCGCTCAAACATTCCTTATCTTTTGCTTCCGTCTGGTCACTTCTGATTCTCTTCACCGTGGGTGGGTTATTCTGTATACCCTCATTTACATCATAACCATTGAACGCCTTGATCACTTTGTTTATGTACTTTCCTACGTATGGTATCGATCTGTAGTTTTTTCTCACTGTGCTATCATGGGTTCCCTTTTTGGTTTCCATTTTCCTGAAGACTCCCTTCACGACACATCTATGGTAGCCATTGGCTTCTGCGATCTGCTTTACTACATACCTCGATTTCTTTCCTCTTCTCTTCATTGTTCTTGAGTACAGAAATAGCTTGATAGCAGTAGTTCTGAAGTGCCGATAATTTGTGCCTCGGGTGGTGGTAGGAGTCTTTTGGTGTGATGGTGTATGTGTGCGTAGGCTTTCTGTAAATTTTGTATACTGTTGTTATTCAGTGTGAGTGTGAGGTCTAAATAGTTGATGTTCTCACTGTCTTTTTTCACTATGAACTTGATGCTCTCATTCATCGCATTCATTTCCAAAAGCAATAGGTCCACCTGTCTATTAGTGCCTGTCAACAAAATTAGGATATCATCTACATATTTGGCCCAGTGTTTGATCGGTTTCTGATTTTGCTGCCCTTCAATATCATGTTTTTCATATCATTCATGAATATCTCCGCCAGGATTGGTGACAGCGGTGAACCCATAGCAAGTCTCCTTCCCTGGCTGTAGAACTTGTTATTGAAGCGGCAGTAGTTCTGGCTCAAGATCTCTTCCACTATCTTGGCGTACTGTGGTCCATCAGGGTTCCTATGATATCTATTCTTTTTGAGCAGGGTGAGAAGTTCCTCTTTTGGTGTGGTACCAAACATGTTGGTCACATCAAAAGACATCAACTTGTCGTTATTCTTGATTTCCAACTTGTCCAGTTGCTCCATCAGCTCACCGTTGTTTCTGGTTCTTTCAAGAATGTGGCTATTGTCTTTGCGCTATCTTGTACCATGGTGAATGAATACAGTTGACCTGTGGTCTCATTGGACGGTTTACCTTGTGGATTATTACAAGCCCCTTGAGTTTTGATGCTACCGGGTTCATCTCAAGTGTCCTTCTATTGCTAAGTACACCGTCCCGTTTCAACACAGTTGGTATTTCTGTGTCGGGTCCTTTGTCAGCTCTTGGTATCCATTAACTGCGATGTATGACTCCACTTTTTGGGTGTAGTCCTCTTATTCATTGACACTATTGTGTTGCCTTTGTCAAAATCAGATTGTTCTGTTGGATCTTCTTTTGGAGATCTGTGACCTCCCTCTGCATTACTTGCGTTCTGTCATCTCTTTGATGTCCAACAGTACTTTCCTAGTTTGGGTTCGGGCTTCTGGTCTCACGTCGGTTTGGATTACTCGTTTGCAGCTTATGGACATACTTTCGAGCTGACTCTGGTTCAGTCTTTCTAGCTGCATGTACTTGATGCCTTTGTCCAGCAGTCTTTGTTATTCTTCTGTAAAGGTGATGCTTGAGAGGCTCTCGGTTCTGGGAGCAAAGTTGTGCTTAGTTAGCCCTAAGAATGAACCAATCATTTAGCAGCATGTTATAGCCAATAAGAAAACAGAGTATTCTATGAAAACTCATGTTTAAGGCCTTGTTCTAGTTGGTGATGACTCGTTAGTTCAGTCATGACCTTGTCTGATGTCATCAGTTCTTGTTGGTCTTGTGTTCAGTCGCCTTCTATCTCATTAATTTTGAATATGGTTATTCAGCTGAGAACGCTCAGCGTCTTGAGTATTTTCCTCAGGCCAGACTTTACCAATAGGCGAACTAGGCGGCCGCCTAGGGCGGCCAGGGATTCTGAAAAAAAAATTTTCGAAAAATACGAGAACAAAATCAATATAACGAAACAAAGACTGGCGTAAGAAGTGAGAATGATCACTAGAATATGTGCTCGCATAAAAATATGTGCTCTGTGCTGACTAGTTGACATGTCCATGTCCCAACTTGTTAACCGAACCTGAAATCGTTCGCCTAGGGCGACAAATTAGGTAAAGGAAGACGGCCCTGATTTTCCTTCAACATGAATATTCCCCAAGGCTGAGGGTCATTGTAAAGTTTGCGTCAAGAAATCGCAAGATGAAGAAAACGTCACGGGCTGATGACGTCATAGCTACTTGGAGAAATTCTGACCTTCGCTCCTCCGGGACCTGTATCCTGAGAGCCTTCATTTAGGCCCAACTATGGCCTCCATTAGACCTAACCTACAGGATTGCTGTAGGATAGCTTCCATTATCCTGAATTTTCTCTGACGACCAGCTTATGGAGTTTCAAGGAAAGATTATGTCAATGTTTTTTCCGAAAGTGAAAATCACAAACATTTTTCTTTCCCATAGAGATGAAGTAATAACCCGCCTGCTTCCTTCCAGAGTGAATTTGCCTCTTGTAGTTTTCGCTGACTGACCGAAATGCCAGGAATATGCATCTGGCAATTATTTCGTGATAACTGAGTCGGGCCTGTTGAAATTTCGTGTTCGACAGATTCTTTGGTAGAGAAACTTGGTGAGTTCAGGAGTCCACCAAGGCAGGTTTTTTTCCTTATTGCGATCGTCGTGGAAGCACGGTCAATGCATCGTCGTATGCTGGCGGCCTAGCTTGCGAGGAATTCGTCTATGTCCTCTGTCGAGTCGAGGGACGGGGTCAATTTCTAGATTTCGAATATATTTGAGGAAGGACTCTGCGTTAGTGATGGAAATATGCTCCCTGAGTTTTGGTGTTCTATCAGTTCCAAAGGCCAGGAAGAAGTGGTCACAGTGGCTATTTTCCTCGAGCATAGGATAGTTTGTGATGACAATTGGGCCCCGTGAACCGGACGTAGTTGATACCAGTAAGATTCTCTCCTCTGTGTAAGGAAGTGTTTTAGACTTGCAGCGCATGTGACAGGACGAGATCCTCGAATGATTCAACCTCTGCAGTAGTGATGAGGCGAGGGATTAGACTCGTCACGCGATTGAAATCGCCGCACAAAAGATGGAGAGATCAGGAGTTCAAGAAAGCGTGAAGTAGACTGATGAGGTCATTGACGTCTTCAACAGGACAGGAGTACGTACAGATCACTGTCAAGCTTGTGGTAACAGGGCAGTCCATACCGTAACTGTTACTTACACCATCAGGAAGACGGACTTGGATTAAATTCAACCACAGAATTGAATTAGATCGATCATCGAGATCGAAATGAGAAAGCGCTCTGCTTGCCTCCAGTGACATAGCCAGAAGTTTCTGTCGGGAGGGGATAGGAGGATGGGCGGGACTGGAGTTTTGTTGTGCTCATCAACACCCGGTGTGAATTTTGAACCTTACGTGAGATAAGGAGGAAATCATCCCTCCTCCCCTGGCTACGCCACTGCGATTAATTGATGAAAGTGGAGACTCTGTCAGCTTTTGTGTTTTTCTTTCTTTCACATCGAAAATTGACTTGAAAATCAGAGAGCTCTCAAAAATAGTCGTCAATCGCCTTACTCAAGGCAGTGGCGTCCCAAGACTTTTTTTTTTTTTTGGTAGGGCTGTAGGAGAGAAGTGTAACGGAATTGAAAATTATTTTTACTTACGAGCAATATTTCTGCTTATTTACCCCCCCCCCCCCCGGTTAAAATCCTGCACACGCCACTGACTCGCGGCATTTACTGCTAGTGTAGGGAAGAAGCATCAGCGACATAGAAAATGATATTTCTTCTTTTGAAGACGATAACATGGCTTTCGGCTTTCATTTCATGTTCGTCTCTTTAAACGTGGAGACCAGGTTGATGAATTTGAAAAGTCTATCATCCGTCCCCAAGAAGAAAACAAGAAATACTAATGAAATTCTCTCGAGGATTGTGCGGCCAGTTTTGATCTGTTCAGTCAATACTAAAAATCATCTCATCTTCATCAGTCTCTGGGATGGACATCCGTCATTTCTGCTGAATTATCTTCCGTAAAACATCAGGATTAAAAAAAGCTGGACAAAAGAACAGGACAAAAAAAGTCAATACTTCCTTTCAAAGGCAAAATATTCGTCGATCGAATTTAATAACTCGAATTTAATAAGTTGTTGTGCGGTTTTCCTTTCCCTCTCCAGCATCGTACAAGAGATCGTAAGTTACCAACATTGATGCAGTTCATAGTGTATTCGTTTTACGTACTTGTATAAATTGTTTTCCTTTGTAATTACCGGTACGATACGGCCGGCCGAGGCTATCGTCTGTCTAACCGAGTACACAAATAAATTTTCTAGTCTGTAAAGAGCTCGCGTCTGTCGGAACCGCTAAAATCAGCCCTTCGGAAAATCGTATACATTGTGTGTTCATGAAACGTGACTGGCAGACAACATAAGAACGTTGTAAATCTGCGGGATTCACGATAAATGTAAAGAGAATTTTCAATTTATCTCTCCGATGCTTATTTCGAGCTTATTTTTCCTAATACTGTTTCGTTTTGTGCACGAAAACGATAATAGTCTACCATTGATGGAAGCAATGAGTAAAAAACAAACACCGAGCGAATGTCTCTTCTTGTTTATCAGCGTATATAAGCTGTGACGTGTTCGAATGTAGTTCGAATTTCAATTCGTATTTTCGCTGTGGAAAAAAATTTTATCGGTTCGTGAATCTCCTCCGTGCGATTCAATCTCTGTGCATTAAACTGTAGGTTGGCTCCTGTATTTTTTTGGACGCCTTATTAGGTCTTTTAGATGCCTGCATTAAGGAGCAGGTCGTGAGATCCTGTGAATGCCCGGCGCTCGA
This sequence comes from Aspidiotus destructor, assembly GCA_035079395.1. NCBI lineage: Eukaryota > Metazoa > Arthropoda > Insecta > Hemiptera > Diaspididae > Aspidiotus > Aspidiotus destructor. The sequence continues at coordinate 26,753,482 of JAVHKZ010000001.1, read as the reverse complement.
GTTTATGAACGCGTTAAGATGAAAAAATAGTTGTGAAATAACTAAGCAAGAGAATATTGGTTCAAGTCGGAGAAATTTTTCAAAACTAAGTCGAGTGAGGTCGTCTCTTGCATTATTAATACAGCCTTTTAGATAGTTGAGGAATCAATGCAAGATTGTCGAAATGAGTCATATGGTGAATGCATCCCTTGAGATCTAAAAGATAACAGAGCGAGCAAAAATTTTCGTAAGTTGGCAAATCTAGTCAGTACTGGTGCCAAGAAGAAGAGGAAGTTCGCTAGTTGACAAAATTTCGCATTCTCTGATGGTTCTTACTTCACTACGACCCTAACGTGAAGCGGAGGTTGTCTGCGAGTGCTGAGAAGAACGGCGAAAAGCTCTCTGCTCAGATCTCCTTCTATGGTTTATAATTTAATTAAGATTCTTCTCGATAGTGAAAAATTCTATGTGATTCAGGTGACGGGTTATGCCCCACGAGAATTGAGAGAAAGTGAATTTCCCTTTTATTTGGTGTATAATACCTAATGGAAGGATTTATTCATTTTTGCAGGATTCGACGAGAAATTTAACGAACGTTGTGGTGGTTTGTTGCGCCGTAAATACCATCGGCTCGGACATTTGGCGAGCTCAACTATCGGTTAGATTAGTGGACGAGCATCCGCCGCCTGTCATTGTGCTGGGGCCGGCTAATCAAACCCTACCGCTGAAATCCATCGCCGTTTTACCATGTAAATCCGTCGGCTCGCCTACACCTACCATACACTGGTATAAAGACGGCGAAACGTTGCAAACAAATTATCGTATTAACATCTCCGAACAAGGAACGTTACAGATTAAAGGTAAAATATGCGCGAGTCGATTTCGCTTTCGCTGCACCGCAGCTTAACGAGAGCGCGCGTGTTAATAATTAACGCGACCTCTCCAAAACGAATTCGCGAACTGACGGCGAGAATGGTCGGCTAATTTTCAGATTTAGAAAAAAGTGACAACGGCGTGTATACGTGTATCGCATCCAACAACAACGGTAGAGCTATATGGAGCGCCAATCTTCGATTAGAATCGCCCACCAATCCGAATATAGGATTCTTTCGGTCGCCAGAGCCGCTGACGTACCCGGGACCGCCGACTAAACCTGTGGTCGTCAACAAAACGCGTAATAGCATCACCGTCACTTGGAGTAGAAACAATAAAATCGGATCGTCCTCGTTATTGGGATATCAGGTTGGTTGTACATTATTATCTCTAACGTTAATGCGCCAGTTCTGTTTGAAGGAAAGACAGAAAGGGTTTATTCGCTAACATAGAGCAGACAGGTTGACGGCGGGCACTTCAAATGCGTGAGAAACACAACTGTCATTACTATATGGAAATTTTGGAACAAGGATAAGCCATATTTCAAAGAACAGAACCAAGAAAAATGTATCTTACTCGTATAATTCATTTCAAACGATGAGTAATTTATCCTCTAGAAAATGATTCTTACCTGCAGGATAAGGTGATGAGATACAATTAGAAAATTTTTAATGGAGTTGAAAAGTAGAATGGAAAAATTGGGCGTATATTCAAGTTATATACCTCACATTCATGAATTTGAGTTGTGTACAACTTTGTCTCGCAGTCATCCCCCTTCCCAACAAGATTTTTGAGTTTGAAAGTTGTGCACACTGTAAGTGAGCATGAAAAATCGATAATTTTCTGTAGAACTGGTGTGAGTGAGTTTCCCATTTTATATGCCAAAATTGAAGTTCTGCCCAATGCATTCTCCCTCTTGTTCCTCTTTCAACAAGAATTTTTGTGTTTCAAAGTTGTGCACGCTATAAGTAACTGTGAAAACTGAGTTTTGGTATACCTAGCATGCATGATTTAGTGATGTGCACTACTCATTCTATATTTGACCTCTTTTTTCTTCAAACTAAAATTGTTACTTATCCAAGTTTTGCACACTACAAACTGCATTAGTCAAGCATGGTGGAGATTTTCAAGTGCCCTTATCATATGATTATGACTTCATATTTTGTCTTCAAAAAGCAATATCAACATATAGACAGGATGCTACAAGGGTTTATTGGTACATATAAACTCTAGATCATCGACCCTTATGCGCCTAATCATTGTTTCATTAGAAAAATGCGGAAGTCTATTATCGTGTTATTGATTCATCAGTCGTGCACTCAGTAGATAAAACTATGAAAAACCGTAAATTCATTGCATGGGTGATGAAAAATTGGGGTATATTCGAATTATATACCTCATAACTCCCATATATGAATTTCAGTTGTGCATAACTTTGCCTCCCTGTCACCCCTCTTCCCAACACGATTTTCCTAAATTAAAGTTCTGTTCAACGTATTCTCCCTCTCGCTCCTCTTTTAACCAGAATTTCCATAGTTGAAAGTTGTGCACTCTATAATTGATTTTTGGTTTAATTAGGCGTGCATGTAAGTTGAACATCTAGTATGCACGATTTAGTGTTGTGCACTACTTACTCTCCCTCGACCTCCTTTTTTTTTTTTGAAATCAAAATTGTCACTCGTCCAAGTTGTGCACACTACAAATAAATAGGAAAGGTGATGTTTCATATAATTTGGTATAAATTAAGCTCGCAAATGAGTGGGAGGCGACTTTCTCTCCTTCTCGGTTCTCTTATAACCAAAATTTTCACATTTAGCACACTATTGATTTTTTGTATTTTATCTTGCTTATGAGTAGTGTGCTTAAATGGCATATGTTAGAGTTCTGCACGAATTATTCTACCCCTCGTTCTTCTTTTGAGCAAAATTTTCACCTCTGAAAGTTGTGCGCACTTTAATTAAGTAGGTGATTTTTCACATAATTCGGTATAAATTGAGCTTGCAAATAAGTGATACACTCGGTATGCATAAATTAGAGTTTTTCGCGACTCATTTTCCCTCTTATTTCCCTTTTGACCAAAATTTTTGTATGTTGAAGTTGTGCACTCTACAAATAAAAATTCGAAATCGTTTACTCGAAATTTACGATGAACGTTAATTTCAGGTCGATAGAGAGAACCACAAATCTATATTGAAATCAATCCAAGTCGATGAACAGTTTATGGAGAAGTCGACTCGACATTGATGAGGTGAACAAGTTGAAATTGACCTGACCTTGACTTTAAATGTTTTAAACGATATTTTATGATATTTCAATGTCAACTCTGTTGTTCTGGTAGAAAGGCTGCTCTCGGCAGTTGCGTACTTATGAGGCGAAATTTCCTTCTCCGTAAAGAAAAAAAAAAAACGTGTATTACATAAAGTTATCATTTCTATTCAACTTTACCCCCCCCCCCATCTTGGTGTAACTACGCCACTGGCTCTCGGGTTCCCTCCCCCCCCCCTCTCCATAAATACACAACTGAATATCTTTTATTATTCATTTCATCCTCCATCATTTTTACAATTGTAACCGCCGTCACCCCCTCCAATGTAGTCCCGATGGCGATAAGCCATGATTCCATCTCGAGACTCAGATAAATTTGACTGTCGCCACCCCAAGTTCTGAATTTGCGCCTTTTGGATATAGGGGAATAGGACCTTGACCGAACTTTGAGGACTTCTCGAAGGCTTTCTTTCCAATTTCAAATATGCCTCTGTCTATGAAATTGACGGAAGCTTTTGGTGGTGCACCTTTATAACCAGAGAGTAAAGGCGTATGGATAAAATCCCAATGAGAAGGGAGGAATATGCAAGATTTCTTTCTTTTTTCCTTAGACTATAACAGCTGTCATTGATAATCTTTCTCGAAATCTCGCGATAATACAAGAAGGAGATATATTTTCTCCTCTTCCTATTTATTGCTTTAAAGAAAATGGTTTGAGGAGACGAAACTTCTTACCCTTCACGACCACAACTCAACATAATTGGATTTACACTATCTATTTGTCGTACATTCCTGCAAAGAAATCTCCCTTCGTCCTCCTTATGCCGAAATTCTGATTACTTTTCTAACGGCTTGAGTATGTATTGAGAGATCGTGTAGGTACGTGAATGACATTCTTAATCTGAGGACTGTTACTATCCTCCCTCATCATCAGGAAAATAGGCAAATGAAAACCAAAATCGTTGAAGCTAATTTTGATGAATATTTTCCAGTAGAAAAGGAAAGTGGTCCTTCAAATCATGATCACTGATCCCATTCGATTTTTAGAAACTCGTTTCGAGTAATTTTCACCCCGGTCTCATTTCTCGCACTACTTAGCATGAACGTTTAACTAAATCCGATCGACTGAACTTTCCAAAATACGTATTACGAATTCTAAGTGTAAACCCATTCGGTCTTTTCTTCGTATAGGCTACTTTTCCCGCAGCTTTCAAAACTTTCGTTTTTCTGTCCTTCGTATTTGTAATCCGCGAGTTTCACTTTTAGGTGGAAGTATTCAGTAAAGAAATAGGACCGCGTAAAGCGTTGAATTCGAACAGCAGCGAATGGACGATAATTGCAGCTCGAGTACCCGGCCACTCTTTTACGGCCGAAAATCTGGAAGCGGATAAACAGTACACGTTTTTGGTGCGGGCGGAAAATTCGCACGGATTATCGCCGCCGAGTCCGTTATCGGAGCCGATTTCGTTGGATCCGGAAGATAAAATTGCGGAGCCGATTATCGAGGATAAACAAACGCGAGAGGCGCGCGTATCGCTGCAGTCCGGGCAACCGGCCGAGCTCATTGATATTCAGCCGATTAACTCGACGTCGGTGAGACTGACGTGGGAGGTGCGTATTAAGTGAATTATTTTCCGCATTAAAAGGGCGCTTATAACAACTTATTTAGCCCTCTTATTCGTTTCTATATTTTTGTTATAAAAATAATAATATTCTTAACGCGTTCGCGACGTTTGTTTGATTTTCGGATTTTCGCAGATCTTCCATTCGGATTTCATCGAGGGTTTTTATATCTACTCGAGGTGTTTGAACGAATCGATGCTGGCCACTAATGTTCTGATCGTATCGAACGTGGGCGAGACGACCGGCTTCGTCGTGTCCGGCTTGCTGCCATTCACGTTGTACAGCTTCTTCTTGGTTCCATTTTATAAGCGGCTTGACGGTCGGCCTTCGAATATGAAAATGGTGCAGACTGACGAGGATGGTGAGTTCTTCTGGATTTTTATATAAACCCTCGGGGTAGAATAGTAGAGGTTCAGTTGTTCGACCACTAGATTGTAAGGACGTCTAGTCTGCGTCATTCGAGGTAGGCAGTGGAGCTGGATACATTCATCTCTGTGTCGATCTTTGAGTGAAAACATGCTGTATTTGGCCCTAGTTTTTCTGCACTGCCTCCGCCTCTGGAGATATAGGAGTTCTTGAACCATCCCTTTGCTCATGAGGCTGAAAATTGATGCAATCATTTGTTCTACTTCGGTACTGCGTATAGGCTTATTTGTATCGACCTCGTCTCAATCCCTTAAAATAGATTCCTGAGAGAGTGAGGAGGACTGTGTGCAGGGAAGCTTCTGAATGCAGATTTGAAGGTTGAAAATGTGCTTGATTTTACACCTCGTTGGTTGTGGATTGTTTTGAATACAATTCATTTGTATTGCCTACTCATCCCCCGATAAGAGGTTGGGTATGGAGTAGAGGTAACTTGGAAATTGTTGAATAATCCTTCTTGGAGATATGTGGTTAAAACTTTGACTCCAACAAACCTCATCTCTCGGATACGCCTTATGAGTGTTCGAGGACATGCTATTCTTCCACGGATTTTGGAGTCGAATCTCTGCATTACTGACGGAGCGCGATCTGTTGAGAAAGAGTTCTGATCTAGTTCAGGGACTTCGAAAAATTTTCAGAGTTGTTGGATGGTAAAATCGCGGGTTGAATGGTCTTCCACTCATGTTCATCGTTCATTCCCTCGTTTGTAGTTTCTATTCAGAGGAGTAGTCACGAAAAAGGGAGTGAGAAGTACAATTCTGCTTTGAATATACTGGAATTCGAAATAGATTGATTGAAACATTTCGTTTATACGCTTTGTATCTATTTTCAGTTCCATCCGGTGTTCCGCAAGTCACAGAACCAATTCAGCTCAACAGTACGGCGGTCTATCTGAAATTCATACCTCCACCAGCGATCGGCCGTCATGGAATCATCCTGTATTATCAGGTAGATATTGATGATTAACGTGCCTATATAACGATTGTCCTAAACGATACATGTATATAACTGATTTGATTCCTGTACAGGTTATCGTGAAAGGAGGCCATAATAATTCTTTGCTCAGTAACGTGACGATAAATGCAGCTACCCCATCTCTACTACTTTCAAACCTGACTGCCGAAACGAGTTACAGTATTTCAGTGGCTGCAGGAACTCGTGCTGGTACCGGGCCGTTCTCTTCGCCCGCAAGTTTGAAATTAGATTCAACTTCAAATTTACTCTTCAAACAATCTTCGGACAGGTGAGCTCACAAATGAGGATGTGAAACGTTTGAGACGGTGTTTTTCAACCGGTGTACCGTGAGTCCTCTTAGAATGTTCCCCGAGATTCCGAATAAAGTTTGGAATTACATGTAGGCTATACAATTTTAGGCCCAGATCTCTCATTCAAAGATTTGTATACTTTTTCTCAATTTCGACAGTATTATTTTTGAATTGGGTGTGCCGTGAAATGGGCCACGAACTCGAAAAGGTTGAAGAACACTGTTCTAGAAGATTATTCAAAATTTCCTCTAAATGTCGTTGAAAGCATGAATAAATTGAAGCTGAATAATATATAATATTATGCTCTTGTTTCAGTTACATACCCGGACTCATTGAAACAAACAGCGTCGATATGAAGAACAACGACTTCTTGTCAGAACCATGGTTCTTCATATTATTGACCAGTATGGTATTCACCATGTCTTTATTGTTTCTGGCCATGTTCCTCGTTCGCCGAAAGCAGTTGATCGCGAAAAAATCGAATTTCTTTGGTAGGCACACGTATTTTCACTTTATTTTTCTAGAAACGACAAAAAACTCTGCCGTCTCTTGCTGATGTATTTTTTGTCTTCGTTGCCTTCGTCTACCACCCTGATAAGGATGTGAATGGGTCATCAAATTCGAAATTAGTTGAGCCTGAGACTTGTTGGGAAAGTGAAGTCATTTAGGTTGAAAAATGCGACCTTAGCTTGCTTGAAAATTCATGATATTGATTGTGGAAGCTTTACAAATGCCATAAGTCTGGATGATTCGACAGTCAAGAGGAAAAACCTTTTTTCTGAGTTACCTCATGTGTTTTTTCACTGCGGGGAAGATTACGAAACGATGAAAAAACGCCCCTTTTTCTATTCTTCTCCAATTAGATTTAAGGGTGTGATTCGCTTGTGAAATTGAGCATTAAAAACATGGTACCGGAAAATCATTCTCACTACTCGAGTTACACCCAATGGATCTTCCAAATTTTTTGGTATGTGCTTGAGAAAGGTTCAGCTGGAGACGCTATGGAAGCAGAATTTTGAAATTTTATTTCATACATTTTTAAAAATTCAATCATTTTCAAACGTTGTAAAATTTTTTTGGAGGAAAAATTTGGATTTCTGTTTCTACACCGCCTCGAGTTGAACCTTCCTTTACAACATTTGTGAAGATCGAAAGAATTGGTTGGAAAATGGAGTTTTGAGAAGAGTTTTTCAAAGTCTCTTAAAATCATTCCTCAAAAGGACTAACCAAGCACGCCCGACTAGCGTCGCGGAGTGACCGCTGATATTCCGAAACTTGTAGGGTATTTGGGGATGTATATGCAACTTATCGAACACCATTTCGGAGTTCGTCAATGGGCGAAGCACATCCCTAATTGTATACGAGATGGTTGCGAAACACTCTGCCTTTGAACTTCTTTATTCATCAAACGTGGGGGGGGGGGAGGTGTACTTATCCATTTTTATAAAGTGTCTGCACGCTTAGTCTGAAGGTTTCTCTTGAAACGAGTGTACTACTTCCTAATCAGGTGTTGGTGCATTCTTTCGTCTATTGAATTTTCGATAGCGAGTATTTTTCTTTTTACAAAAATAACATCTATTTTTCGTATTTATTCAGAAACGCGATCGAATGGTGCAATTCTAGGCACACCGGTGAGTTTGAAGACGACGGTAGGACTCCCGCTTCCGATATCGGGGTCACTTCTTCCACCTCTTACCAGCAGGAAAGAAGATCCTTCGTTTTGGATTGACGAACCGAAATCAAAACATTATTCCAACGAGAACTGGTGAGTGGATATTAATTTTTAAGATCTTTTGATGGACTCAAATATTGATAAATGAGCCTCGTATTCTTGGGATTTCCTGTACCTACGTATTTCCCCTTCTTAGAATTCAAGAGAAAAAAAGAACCACTTTTAGCTAGAAGCTGCATGAAAGGTGAAAACTTGATCCAATTTCGAACTTTCATCATTCTGTCATCGTTTCCCCTCCCCTAATGTGTTAGCTTGAACTAATTCCGTACTTTTACCTTTTCTCTAAATCCCAATGACTTCTGTACGGGCCAGGAGCGTGGTTCCTTCCCTTTGTGAGGGGTCATCTGGGCTGCCAGATCTATGGATTTTTGGTCCATGGAAAGAAATACGGATTTTTCTGAGGATTTCTTGTGCTCAAGGGAAAAGTACCTTAGTCACTCCTATGAGAGATGCTCTTCTCTTGATCGTTATAGGCTGATAACGCGGTTCTCTGTAACATGGAAACGATCAAGGGAAAAGTACCTCAGTCACTAGTGTGAGAGATACTTTTCTCCTGATTGTTATTTTAAGACCAGTGAAAGTCTGTAGGAATTTCTTTTCAGGGCTTCGGGAAAATGGCGAGCACGGATTTTCAAAAAGTGGGGGTCATAGACTAATTAAGCCAGTTCAAGTCCCCTCTCGCCCCGCTAATGTCCTCCCTACCTAGGATGTAGCATAATAAGTGCTCATCATGGTAGTTTCTATCTAGGTCAAAGTTAATCAAGGTCAGGAGCGTTGATACGAGTATCAGTGGGATTACGCCTCTTTCCTTTCTGCAGTATGCTCTTGCTAATCGAGGTCAGCTTGGACTGTGAGATGTACGACGCGTCCATCCAAAAAGTATCAATGGCCATCCTCTCTGTTAGTAACTGGTCTATTTTTGATTCAGAATTTTTGGTGTATCACCTCGAACGATGTTTTGCTAGAGATCGGCCATCTTACTTCCTCCTACTTGTTAGATTTATGCTCTGCTGAATCCCATCAATGACGCCCTCGTATGGTGTCTAGTCCTCATGGCCAAGTTGGTGGTTTTTGTACTCCTTAAATTGAATCGAGGTAAATGATGGGACGACACACCATGTTTTCGCAAGAGACTTTTTTAAATGATCTCCAGTCGAAAATCCTCTTTGTATACCGTCAGGGCCGGCATCTTCTGTTCTTCCCATATGATGTAGGGCTGTCTTTTAGTCAACCTCCCTGAGCCGCCTGTTGTGTGGTGTATTTTGTGCACCGGCTGCCAGTCATGTATACCGACGAAATCTTCGTATCTGAGGACCGTCTTGTTTCAAGTTGAGAACAATAACCCATCCTTTGTGCTCGAAATATCTTTCCCATGCGCCTTCAAATCCTCGAATATCGAATTCTGAGAATGCAAGGCTACATTCAACTTGAATTTTGTTCACTAACCATTAGTAATTCATAATTTCAGCTCGTGGAGACCCTCGGAGTACAACGAGAAAGATTCTTCCCAGTTACCCGACTACGCTGAGGTGACAGCTGCTCGTCCTAATGGCTCGTTTTCGACGTTCGGTGATAAAATCGAAGAGCCTTTATCGCCTGCACCGTATGCGACTACTACTTTACTCGCACCTCGTATTGGCAATCAAGTAAGTAGGCTTACACAAGTTTGAATCCTTGAGGCTTCGGTAAATTCTGAAAAAAACACATGATTTTTCTGTTACAGGATGACGATTTACCTTACGCCTCCTCCTGTTGTTACGGACACAACTGTCACTCCGAAACGTATTATTTCATCGATCAAAATTACGCTAAAATCAACGGTGAGGTCCTAAGAAAATTTTTCACATTGAGTACCCAGTACCTATAAGCATGACCCAGATTTTATCTTCATTTCTCTTCTCCAGGAAGCACACGTGGATCGCCTTCGTCAGTAGTATTAAATCACAGTGGCCGCAAAACTGTATCCGAAATCGGCGGTATCACCCACCAAAGTCCACCACTACCCTCGAATCCTCCTCCTTCGTACACTTTATGGCGTCAAAGTAGAGGGAACTTCGTAAACGTACGTCATTCAATTGGAAAATAATTATCTCTATTCGACCATTTGCTTATTTTTGATTTTCCTTCGCTTCAGAGCTCGAAGAATTCTTTGGCAAATGGACTGCAGCGTCCGAAGAACCAAGCGTATACTCGTTGTTACAGCAGTGATTGCCCGGAAACGCATCACTCGAAATTGTCGGTAGAGAAAACTCCGTATCGTTCGAATTTGCACATTTACCCGTCACCGTTCCAAAATCATCAGTGGCGCATTAAGGATACGACAAATATCGACCAACCATGTGATGGTACAAGTTCCTCGGGCAGTAGTAGTCATTCTAGTTGCTCGCAATGCCAGCAGCCCATTTACCATAGTTCTGCTAAGAGCGAGCCTTCTTCCAATATTTTAAGGATTGATGCTTCGTAATTAGGCGTATTATAGTTTTAACATATCATGAATTAATTTCAAAAATGCTAGTAGTGGAACCAAAGTCTGTGATGATTCAACGTTCTATCACTAACTAGAGCCTATACTCGTAATTTTCATTGTATACAAGAATGATGAGTCTGTGATAATTATAAAATAATAATAGTCGCTTGCTAATTCTCGGTAGTGTGGAGCTTTCGGCTGATGAAAGTAGTTGCGTGTTCTTTTGGTCTGGTCCTTTGGTCGTCCAGTTAGAATGAGGAGGTAGATAGCCTGTACGTGAAGTATTATAGACGATAGTGAGCGAATGATTTTAGGTGTACAATATGGCGTGTTATGTAAATACTTACGTGTATTCTTGGATGATCCCTTAGCAGATCATCCGTGTATTGTTTAGCACCTGTTGAAACATATCTTATGGATTCCGATGAATAATTCTGTGTAATAATGTTGAAATTCTTTTTCTCCCCTGTGTGTGTACCCTCGTTATGTAAAATCTACTCGTAAATTAAGTTGATCTCATGATGTACTGGTATTCTCTGCGAATAATCTGTGTATTTGTACTTCATCGCCATACATGTAGGGCTCATATCACTGCCTACGAACACATTCGGAAATCGTCTTCCTCAAAATGTATTTACTCGTATAGTAACGATGATATACTTCTTTATTATTATTATCATTATTATTATTTTTTGATCCGTATGTTCAATCTATATCGAAAAATAAATACTTTCAAAATAATTTTGTTTATACACGAGGAATTAACTTGAAAGTTTACCTCGCTTTTTTAGGCGTGCCAGAGAATTATATACTTGATAATGAATTCATGATGTTAATGAGTATAGTCTCAATTTTAGAGTCTTGAGAGCGAATTGAAGACTTTGGAGGGTAGGCCTACCATATTATTTGGGTTTCTTAAACTTTTGAAGAGGGATTTCTTTCGAGTACCAATGACTTTATAGCCACGCAATCGCTTTAAATGGACTTACGCAAGTGCGAGCGCGTCCGCAAAGGTTGATGACGTCATAGAGAAGTTGATGACGTCCCGGAGAGGGACTGGGAGAAATGTCGACACTCTAGCCATAATCTTATGATATGAAGTGGACTTACGCAAGAGTAAGCGCAAGCGCGTCCGCAAAGGTTGATGACGTCATAGAGAAGTTGATGACGTCACGGAGAGGGACTTGGAACAATTTTGACATTTTAGCCATAATTATATGATATGAAGAGGACTTGCGCAAGCGCAAGCGCGTCCGCAAAGGTTGATGATGTCATAGAGAAGTTGATGACATCACGGAGAGGTTAGTGACGTCACGGAAAGGTTGATAACGTCATAAAGAGGTTGATGACGTCACGGAGAGGGACTTGGAAAAATTTTGACATTTTAGCCATAATTATATGATATGAAAAGGACTTGCGCAAGCGCAAGCGCGTCCGCAAAGGTTGATGATGTCATAGAGAAGTTGATGACATCACGGAGAGGTTAGTGACGTCACGGAAAGGTTGATAACGTCATAAAGAGGTTGATGACGTCACGGAGAGGGACTTGGAACAATTTTGACATTTTAGCCATAATTATATGATATGAAGAGGACTTGCGCAAGCGCAAGCGCGTCCGCAAAGGTTGATGACGTCATAGAGAAGTTGATGACGTCACGGAGAGGGACTTGAAAAAATTTCGACAGTCTAGCCATATATGATATGAAGTGGACTTGGAAAAATTCTCATCTCCGAGCTATATAAGATAGAAGTGGGACTTGGAAGAATTCCGAATCTCGAGTTCTCCCCCCCCAATCTCGCGCTCGCGAGGTTGATGACGTGACGGAGGGGTTTTTGGAAAATTTCAACTCTTTAGCCCTTTATGATACTCGAAACAACTGGGCTTGGGGCAGCGGGATTGCATTTCTGCAATGGCATCTAATTTTTTATTTTATTTTATTTTTTTTGACATGTTTCATGTCTTTACTCTGCCTTGACCCCTAATTTGGAATTTTACAAGTGGCCCCCTTCACCCTACCTTGCGCGTGTCCCCCTTCACTCCGATACTCCGTGGGTAATTCAAAAATTTGCGAGTTCATCCCGCGAGTACACCTTGCCCATTTTACATACTAGCTTTATATTTGATTTATGATAGCTTTATATCAGCTTTATACTAGCTGTATGCTAGGATTTTACCTGTCCTATGATAGAATGGATACCCCCCCCCTTAGGATTTTACTAGTCTTAAATTAGGCTTACAACAGGGTGTCCGGGCGTAGGCTAATCATCAAAGATACAGTACTGTATAAACGGATCTAGTCAGTTTATACTAGCAGGCTCAGGCATTTCCATGTTTTGTATTTCTTTTTTGAAACCCCAATTGCCCTGGACCTCAACTATAGCTACTGAAGTAGGTTTAGCCTTCTTTGTATAGGCCTAAATGTACAGTAAAGTAGACCAAGAAGTGGTAGGTCTGAACCCTGGGCTTTTTCTAGACCTGGCTTCAAACTAGATGTAAACTTACTAGGATTTCAGGTGTCTTAAAGTAGAATTATAATAGATGTAAAAGACCCCCCCCCCTCTCCCTTGGAGTGAACCTCCTAAAAGCCATTAGCTTGGAATATTTCATAGTAGATCTATACCAGACCAAGGACGGGGTGAAAGAACGGAGTGAGTGCCATCCAACAGCTATTGTCTGAAAATATTCCAAACTAGACACATAGTAGAGCTCTTCTAAAGCCACTAGCTTGAAATTCTTGAAAGTAGGTTTCTACCAACCCGGAGAGGGGGTGAACGAACGGAGCGAGTGAGCTACCCGAAAGCTATTGGCTTGAAAACTATACACCAAACGCTGGTAAAACTGACCCTCAGACCTAATACTAGAGCCACTCGACCAATTATAAGCAAACCAGGATAACAATGAAAACGAACGAGTGAAAACCTCTACGCGTCTGATTTCAATATACTCATTTCTGAAGCATTATAAGTACATCAAAACGTATACTCAATGTATTTTTCACCAAATTTTTAGCTTCCCCTTTTTCAAATTATTTGATTTCCTTCTTCTTCTGTTCGCCTCGTTCTCACAGGTTAGTAGAGCATGAAGTGATGTAGAGAGGAAAATGTATTTTTAATTCTTTTCAAAACACGACCCAATTTGAATACGCGCTAGTAGAAGGTAGAAATAATTATGGTATATGTTTCAAAACAATTTTCATGGTCTTCGATTTCTTCCTACAAACTAAAGCTGCACCCTGAAGAAAAGTAAATAAAAATTGGCTAATTCAATTCTTGAGCCAGTTCACATAATCTTCGGAATTCATATAAAAACAGCTGTTCAACTTTGAGAGCGATAGTTGCATTCAACATTCGAAGAAGGATCTTGTGCAGTTCTCGCGCTCTCAAGCAAGTAATCTAAAAAGTCAATAAGAAGTCATCAGATACTCTGAGTGCGTGTAGAAAAATCTGGTACGTGGTCCATTTTTCATTTTCAAGAAAAATCATTCTGTCTTTCCCTATCAGTTCTTTTGTGTGCAAATTCAGAATAACTTACACTTTTTCATACTTTCATTGGCATATTCAACGACAAATAGCTGCGGTTTTACAAGCACTCTAAAAAACATCGTAAGTATGAAGTTGATTTTCTTCTCCCAAAATTCTATTTCCTGTTGTCATTCGTTTACATTACTGTTTCAGCACAAATCTTTAGGTACTTTTGGAAATCTTTTCATCGGAAATTAAGTCTCGCTAACGGCACTAATATGAAGTTCCTCTTACTGTCAGCAATCATAACGCAGGCATTTTTGTGAGTTCGAGTTTGCTATCAGTGTTTCCCTCTATAAATCCCGCGTTAATGAATTAAATTTTCGTAGACAAATTTCAACGATAACGATTCCCCATGGTACTCAGTACGAAGCACAAAAAATCCTTCAACGTCACAATGCCTATAGGAAATGTCACGGTGCTCCTCCGCTCGAACTGGATGAATTTGTGAGTCATCTTGATTAAAATTGAAAAAAGATATTTCGTTTTAAATAGTACCCATTCCTCCTATTTCAGCTGAGTAGGAAAGCTCAAAACTGTGCGAACTCTATGGCGGTAAAACACCTCAAACTCTCGGTCAACGGGTCGAATGCGTTCGCGGATTCGATTTCCTCTTTTGGCGATGAAGCCCGTTTCCTCGAATTGTTTGGAGTAAACGCGGTCGACCAGTGGTACGAAGAACAGTTGGATTATCCAGAATGGACTCCTTGTAAGTATTCTTTCAAATTATTTAGTGATGTGAGGGATAAGTAACGGTAATCTGAAAGCTTCATAGGGAACTAGAGAATCTTCGCCGCAGGGCGTTCCAAACACTGTATTTAAGGACCCCGGTTTTTTTCTGTGAGTACTTTATCGCTGACGATTTCATTGATTTATTTCAGCCAAGTTCACGCAACTAGTTTGGAAAGCTTCGAAGAGATTGGGAGTTGGAATTGCCAGATCTGGCGACGGTCAAATATATCTGTGCTGTAAATACGAGCCCGCTGGTAACGTACCCGGATATTACAAGAAGAACGTCACGTACTCGTCCAGCTTGACGGAATTACAAATCGAAAATTGTCTACAATCGTACACGTCAAATCCGATCGAATACGCCAAATTATTAGCTAAAATTAACCTCTTCCCCAAGTATCTGTTCGCGGAGGACGATGGCACGAACAAAAGCGCAGGTGCTTCTGCTGATGTGAAAGTTGGAATCGGGGCTGGAACCGGAGCTGGTGCTGGAGTTAATGCCGGAGCTGGTGCCGGAGTTAATGCCGGAGCAGGTGCCGGAGCAGGTGCCGGAGCGGGTGCCGGAGGTGATGCTGGAGTACAAGCCGGAGCTGGAATGCAAGCCGGTGGAGGAGCCGGGGCTGGAGCAGGAGCCGGAGCTAATGCTGGAGCTGGAGGCGGAGCGAACGTGGGAGGTGGAGCGAACGTAGGAGGTGGATTTAGAGCGAATTTCGGAGGCGGATTTAATCGAAATATTTCAGGGGACGGTAATTCTTCCGTCGCTCTGAGCATCAACGCCAACAGAAGGTGGGGAAGTAGGGACGATGACAGAAACAGGGACGATGATAGATACGGCGATAGGAGAGATGAAAAAAAGGTCGATGACAGAAACTGCCAGGACGGAAACTGCTCAAGATCTTCAAATGACTCGCGACCTCTGCTAAATGCTTTGAAAAGAGAATTGAGACAAGCCGTTGCCGAAGAAGCGAAGAATACGAACAACTTAGTGAAAATCGTAATAATTGTGTGCATCGTGATCATAATAATCGACATCATAATTTTCATTGTATGTATCGTAATTTTGCTCAAGGTTCTCAAGCTCATGCCAGACGAATGTTGTAGCACAGGAAATGACACACCATGCGATGAACCCCGTTTTGCTAAAAGCCTAGCTGCCTCCGCCTCCGTTCCACAATCGTTACAGTCATACATGTAGCTACAGATAATTGACGTCCAATGGAGACGTCCGAGAAGTATTTGCGAGCCAGTTCGAACTCAATATTGTACATAGTATCGGCTTGTCGATACGTTGATGGGGTATTAATTATTGTAATCGCATTCAAACCATACTTAGGTCTAAATTAGCGGCGAATTATTACTCGTATTTATTAGGTGTAGTTTTGTACTTGTATAATATCTGTGATTTTTCATCTGATGTAGAATTAAACTTTTAATTGAAAATCTGCAATTTTCTTTCATCCATGTTTGATGCGTTGAGGATTAATGACAGGTTATTCGTATCAAGGAAAATTACAAAGAGTAAGAATAATTATATAATCTACATTTGGATGAGGCATCGATCCTCTATTTGTGCCGATAAATCTGTGACCTACTGATCCCAAATACCACTTTCCTTTAAACTTCTCATAATCCGCACCAATTCAACCAGAAACTGACCAATAATTCATGCAAAATCTAGTCAATGTTGATTCAAAGTAGGAGGGAAAGGCCTTGTTTTTTTTGGAATCCTGTAATAGCCTGACGTCTTGTATCTTACCTTCTATGTCTTTTAAAATATTTGGGTAAAATAAAAGGAGCCTAATCTATCATTCGTACACCAGCCTGCTACAAATGTTTAGCGGGAGGAGGGGGGGGGAGTACTTTCGGTAGACTTATATCAGTTATTTCTTGGCGCTTACTTGCTCAGTAGTATGGTCAGAAAAATTTCGAAGAAGGGAAATATTCCAGGAATGTTAGACATGAATATCACTTATGAAGGGAATAATAGGTGAAGCGATGAAAATTTGTACGATTGATGGTTAGTTCGCCCTAAGACATATAGTAAACCCCCTCGGTGTGAGCGTAGCCACCTACAGCCGGAAAACCACCACAAAAAAACCTTTTTTCGCTCTATCTGTCTTGAAATAGCTTTTTTGGAAAAAATACTTCATATAAAAGTTGTAGAGCGTACAATTACCTACAAAAATGATGTACTTCATTTTAAGGCTAGAATCAATACTTTTTGGAGAAAAAGCGTGGGAAGTATACCAAAATATGAATTACATGATAGTACAGGTGATAAAAGACGAGTAGAAATATTTTGGGTGCCAAAAGCCGATTATCATGAAAGGCTAGGTGTCCGAGACAACATATTATTACGAATTACCGCCCCTAGAAGCTGTGCCGAACTTTCTGTAGCACGTTCTAGCCTTCAAAAATTGATTTTTTGAGAATATCTCAGAAAGTTGGAGCATGAGTAGAAATTTTTTCAACCAAAAAAAGATTCCTCGTGAAATTTCCTTTCAAATGATGTACTTGAAGTTGGGCACAGGCCATATAGTTGACCCAAAATCGCCCTTGAAAGTGGCCCAATGACCAAAATCTAATAAATACATAATTTTGTAACTATCATGAAAATTTGAAGTACATCCTACCCCAAAAATTACGGCATGGAATTAATCGCACGTTACATGAAATAAGATTGCACTGTTAAAGAAATGCTAATCCCGATAAAATGATAGCTTGCACGTTAAATAAAATTGTACACGTTAAATGATTGGAATCACGCTAAACACAGCAAATATCCCGGCATAAAGAAAATTCTCACGTTCCAATTATTGATTAACGTTAAAAAAAAATCGATATCTCGATAGTAAAAATTAAATGACGCTAAAATTTGTAAAAGTTGGGCGTAGCGATCTGGTGAATGATAAAGAACGTCAGTTACATGATGTCACACGACTTTACGGTAAAAAATTCGAAAAAAATTGTTAAATCCCAATACTGGAGTGAGAGAGCTTTCTCGGCTTCAGTTGGTCGTCCTCTTTTGCATCTTTGCCCGAAACATTGTGTGGCAGCCTAAATTTTGCTGCAAAATTTTCTTATTATGAAGAGCCCAGTGTAGGCCGCTCTCCACTCTGGCAAAGATGGTGGAAAGTTGACCGTGAAGGGGACAGTATTACGTGACGGCTTCCTATCATCCGACCAAGAACAAAGTATTTCAAGTGCTTTGTTCAAAAAGTGCCCAACCGGTTGCCTTTCGCGCAACATGGGTTTCTTCTTTCGCATAATTTTGAACGTTATATTTGGTAAAGTATGAATCATATAAGGAAGTATTTCGTTTTTTTTTCTGTTTGTAGCGTTGTTCCAAAAATGTTGTCACGTTCACAAGTTAACGTTCATTTTTATTAATATTGACGTTCCGACCTATCCATTAGGTGTTCAATATTTAACGTGAAAATCTACTTCTGTTAGCTGACATTCTATTTTTCATAGCGGGCGATTATATATACCCCAAAAATTACAATTGAAGAGAGAAAAATTATTGAAAAGTTTGAATGCAGCTCAGCTTCAAACTTCGAAATTTCTCACGGCTGATAGTACATGGGAGGGAGGTAGTAGCGTCGAGGCATTTCCTAGTAATTTTCTTACGCACCAATGCTTCAATATCCAAGTGAATCTCATTACCTCTAGCTAAATGTTTTAAAGTTACTCTTTCAGTAAGTCTATGGACTAAACTGTTAAAGGCAGCATATTTATGGGCAACAGAGCAGAATGACGACCCGTGGACTAAAACATCGGTCGATGTATCTTTTCTCAACACTTCAAACTCGTGGACCCCGTCCTTTTCAGAGACAGTAAGATCCAAAAAGTTAATGGAGGCGCCTCCCACTTCCACAGTGAACTTCACGGAAGGGTATAGCTTATTAAGATACGAGAGAAACTCCAAGCAGAGCTATCGGGGACCAGTCCACTTACATAGCACGTCATCTACATTCCTGCGCCAGTAAAAGATGTTATTCAAAAGAGGATGGCCAGAAGAAAAGAGGTCGGATTCGAACTTAGATATGAACACCTCAGAGATGGGGGAACCTGAAGGCGAACCTATAGGAGTATCCACCTCCTCTGAAAACTCATAAAATTTACCATTAAACTTGCAAAAATTAGGAGTCCAACACAACCTTAAAAGATTTAAAAATTCACTCAACTCTCCGTGAAGAGTACGTATTGAGATTCACTAGGAGTTCACCCATCCGCTGCATAGTGACAGCTTTAGGAATGTTAGGAAAGAGGCCTACAACGTTGAAAGAACAAAAGATCGTGTCTGCAGGGAGAAGCACATTTTTTAGGCTATTGGCCAAGGTGGACGAATTCCTGACAGAGTAGGGGTACTCGAATCCGACGCGGGATTTGAACCATAGATCCATAAATTTAGCTAGAGAGTAGGTAGAAGATGAGATGAACGACACCACAGGCCTCATGGGCATACCTACTTTATGGACCTTAGATAATCCGTAGAGAAGGGGGGGGGGATAGGGTTAGGATTGAGGATGGCTTTCTTCATTCGCTCACTCTTAATGATGACAGTACACCCATTAACAACATTCCGAAGTTCTTGGTCATGTTTTGGAAAACTGAAGCTGTCATTCACTTTTGCCCCACACTGCTGAAGTACGCATGATACATCTTAGAATCATAAGAAGACTTCTCCATCACAACTAAAGAATTACCTTCATCCGCCTTAGTGATAACAAGTCGGCTCCCTAACCTACTTCTGCAATCCCTTGATCACTCCACTCACCTTGCTGTTCATACGGGGAAGGGGGGTGTTGCAGACTATCTCATCGCACTTCTTTTGGATATTGCACCCGTGTCCTATTTCTACAGCCAAGTGCGCAACCACATTAGCGAGGGCCTCACTACTCCTGGGAGGAGGAAAAGCCAATTTCAGACCTTTCTCAAGGAGGTAAGATTCCTCTTCGCTGAATTCAACCTAAAAGTAATTAAGAACCCTAAGTTGAAAATTTTGAACAATATTCTCACCACTGACCTCTTCCTCAAGGATTCCGTTCTTCAACCTCATTAGATAAGAGAACTTACCATTCTTCTTCAGCTTCAGATCTACCTCAAATTTTCGACATTTCACATTAACCTCATTCAAAAACTTATCGAATTCAAGAGGGTGGAGCATACCGGAAAGTTTTGAATGAACCATAAGGTTCAATCTAGTGGTCACATTATGCTTACCGTACCATCTCCGCAACACAGACCTGATCCACTTAGATGTTATAAAATTCTCGAGCTTCCTAGTAGTCTGTTCACAATTGGAATAAAAACGAACTTTTACAAAATTAGGACTTGCGTGATCGCGATCGATGGCAATGTCTTAGTCTTTTCAAAGCCTGACGTCGAATTTTACACGAAGTTAATTCATGTTTTTGAAGGGATGTTTACCATGTGGATTCCACCTTATCCGACCTCATTTGAATAGCTGGCTAAGTCAAAGAAGGGGCCATCGCACACAAAGATCGTTTACATCTTGATTTTTTACTTTTTGAAATCCTCACCAATTTATTTTAGGTAGGTACTTCACCATTACTTATTTATTTTGTACATTTACGGAATATATTGTAGAATCCTTCATGAATCATTTCTTCAATAGATTATTCGAAAATTTCACCTTCATAGTCTCAATCGTACATTACGGTTTTACAATGTCGCTCAACAAATATCCAATGAAGAGAATCAGGGTTCTGAAACCCTTTCGTAGCGGACGCAAGGCTTCCAAACCTCAGTTACCACCATGTTCAGCTACTTATTCGCATCACTGAGGCAGCTGAATGAATCTATCGTGCACCCTCTTTGGATGTTCATCAACTGGTCGACCAATTTAACTATTTATTCGTGCCGTTTAATGTTCGTCTTTTATAATTAATATACACAAATCTAAGCTTACAAATGAAAGTAACTTTATAGCCTTGCTACAATTTTTAGTCAAACTTTTTAAAGTAGACTTGACTTGATAACAAAAAATTGACTAAAGAATTCAAGTCAAATAAAAACCCTATCACTCATATCGAACAAAGAGTATTGCGCTACAATTCTTTTAATATCAGTTTCTTGCTTGAAATACCAGTTTCGTACGTTAATCGAGTTCTTGTACGCTTTAACATCTTAAATTTTATGGTTCCATAAGTATTAAAAAATAGAATTCTAGAAATGCAATGCGCCACAATATGAGGTATTATCGTACGCGAAACAATACTCTATACATCATCGAATAAATTCTTCATCGAGACAGAATCATTAGGAGTCTGTTTCGAAGGTTGCGCATTCATTTCGTATTTATAAGGGTTGCTTGACTCCGAACCTTCGCTCTTCATTTCTGAAATTTGAGCAAAGAAAACATTCAATCGTGGCTCGCTGAGACATGAAAATTAGACATAAAAATTCA
The DNA here is from genome assembly GCA_035079395.1 of Aspidiotus destructor. Taxonomy (NCBI): domain Eukaryota; kingdom Metazoa; phylum Arthropoda; class Insecta; order Hemiptera; family Diaspididae; genus Aspidiotus; species Aspidiotus destructor. Next base: position 26,732,168 of record JAVHKZ010000001.1, on the reverse strand, counting down.
TAATTTCTCACCGAATCGAGATCTTCGTTCGCGCCCGTTGTTACTGAGCGTCTCTGTAGCTGATGATAATCCCCTTCTTAATCGTCTATCTTTTTCTGGAAAACACAGAGGAAATTTTCAATACTTTAACGATAACATGAAGTCCTACCCTAAGAAGTTGATTGTTGAATGCATACCTGCTATGGCTAATCTTTGGCCTTCGGTAACAATATCCTCGGTAATTTCGTCGTCGGCGAAGTACTGGGGGAAACCGATGATAGATAGGAAACGTGAACCAATATTGAAATACGTGGCGGCGCTTATGATAATCATTACCATTGGAAAATATATATTGAAACCATTGGCGATGATCGATATCACATCCATATGGCCCATGACCTGACGACACATGAGGATTATTATTTGTGCGCATGAATTCATCAAATTAATGCTTCTCTATTTTTTCACTTGAGTATATTTTGTTTCTTGAATGCGTTCTTTAATTATATGACTGTCCATGTGAATTAATCCCAAAAAATTTAAACATAACGGCGGAGTAAGTCGACTGAGTAACCTTCAAAAAATACAATTAACATTTGGTTTAAAAATTGATAATTTGAAGTTTGAATGTATTATAATGCGTAACTTTCTTACATTCCCGAGAATATCAAACTATTTTCGTCTGTTTGATGTTCCGAAGCAAAATGGTAATAGTTAAAAATCTTAATTTTGAAAACTGTTGAGTAAGCACAGTAGCATAAGTATGCTAGAGTAAAAATGCAGGAAATCTGAAACAAAGACAAAAAAAGAAATATTATTGCACGGAAACTAACAGAAACAAAAGATCAGAATTGTACAAATGATAGAGGTATGAATTTTAGTTCATTTTAAAGTTTCAATGTTCTAGATTTCATCCAGGGTCGAACAATTATTTTCAAAGCACTCGAAAAAGTTCGATCAGAGATAGAGAAAATGAATTTCTTTTGAACGTACGAGAAGCTCATGTTTATGAAGGATTATTCAAATTGATTGAAACTCTTATTGAATCTCAGAATATCCGTAAAACTTGGAACTTGATTTACCCGTTTTATGAGAACACGAAATTCCCTCAACATCCATCGTTCTAAAAAAAATTTAATTAGAATTCCACTACACTCTAATGAGGAAGTATCAAACATCTCAAAAATTCTCGACATCAAAGCCCGAATCAAATTTAACGTTGAATAAATTCATGAACAGCTCAAAATTAGATTCTATATCAACTGTTACTTACTTCAATTAACATATAATTATGATGATTTTTGGCAGTAGATATTAACAAAGCGAATACGGACAACACCGGTCTTTTCTTGAAAAAAAGCGCTTCGGACCACACTACAGCCGCAGACATAACTATTGCTACGAGGGCAAAAGCTCTCATCGTGACTGGCTTGCAAATAGCAGTCCATAAGTAATCTACATTAAGAAGAAATATTATCAGATATCGCGTTAGAAAGTCACAGGATACAAATACACCCATAAATAAAATACGAGAGGGTACAGGAACATGTACCTTCCCTTCTTTTACATTATCATGAATCGTACCCACGAGGAGACGATTCATATTACAAATATACCCACCGACAAAGAATATTCTCCACTTATCCGGCCACCGAAACGGACCCTGTAGCAAGTATTCTTTATGATTGTGATAATCTTCTTTTCGATTGGAAACAACTTTCTGGAGACTGTACACACGATCAAACATTCGTTCTCTTTGAATAAAAGTTCTCCTGTAGTTGTGTAAAGCCGACTTGAGCTAGAAAATGAGATACAAGCGCCTAATAATTTGGTCCTCACTCTTGAAATAACGGAGTATTATTCCTCGAAACACTAACCTGTTTATGATATTGAACGAGAATTTCTTTGGAAACTGAAAGATTTGACGTCGTTGATGATCGAGGACCACTTACACCGTCTTGAAACTGAACAGGAATAATACCGCATACCAGTTCCATGTAATAAGATAATGGATCGCCTTCTGCTATTTTCGACTTCGTAGCTAATATTCGCTGCAATAAAGAATCACCCACAAATCTCATAAAATTATTACAACACTATTCTACCCGTACAAATATACCATACCTGTGTTAGGCTCTTCAGTTCAATTTCAGCGTCGTAATAATCAGACGTGAGTTTTGATACTTGAAAATAACTACGTTGTAAACACAGCTGTGGGTCACCCAAAAGCCAAAATTTACGAGGCACGTCTACGAGAGCGTAGCCAAGTAATATGATGAGTAAGAATAGACCCCAAGTGTTGCTGGCAGATGAGGCGATCGCTCGTAATTTCGATCTATAAATATTCATAATAAAAATTCAAGAACATCCAGCGAGTTTATCACAGACATTCTCAAAACGTACCCATCCAATGGAATATCGGTATAGAAGATGATATAAAAGAGACAAACGAGACAGATTAATAAATACGAAGAGTAGTACAAAATATTGTCCTTTAACGCAGATTTCATCTTCTCGTAGAACGTAAATTCGCCAGCTCTGGCATACGACTGCATAAGTGGTAGTAGAATCCTTTTAAAAAAAAGTAAAATTTTTAAAGAAGATCTTTGTAGGATGCGTATACAAAACAGAGAAAAATGATGGAAACCAACCACGTCAAGAACTGTGACGTCCAATAGACAATCTTCCAAAGTCGACGTAAACTTTGTCCATGAATATGGTTGAAAGGTTCTTCACACTCAACCATTTGGTCGGACTCATTGATTGAAGATGCATTGATTCCAACAACGGTATTCTTACATTGGCCAAAAACTGTCTACAGAATCGACGCAACATATGTTCATTAGCGTTATCGACAAATTATAGAGCGCTTAACACAAATTACGAATACTTACAGATGAAATATCGAGAGGAAGAACGAATACAGTCAATAAGGAAAAGTACCAAGAAATCAATACGATCAATATGATCGTAGCATTTTGTCTCTTCCAATCTCCAAATCTGTGGAGCAAGGCCGACGACAATACAAAGATTGCCACAATTTCAAATAACAGCGTATACATTTTCGTCGAATTTAACACTCCGGAAGACACGTCATGCTTCGTAACATTCTTCACGATTCTTCGAAAACAAGAACACTAATCCCAGCAGAGCAACTCATTTCTTCGTCGGTTGGTGAAGACGTAAGGCAGCATCTGAGGCTCGTTGAACTTTTTCCAATTTTTCTAGAGTCACGGACTTGAGAGGCATCAACTTCGGCTTACACAGGATTAATTCGGTCGACTCTTTGTGATAGATGAGTCCGATTTTCGGGGTGTACTCCTTAGGTTCTGTTGATCCTGGAGGACGAGCATTAGACATAGCTTCTACATTCATGAAATAGATACAGGTATACGATACCCTGAGCCAGAGAAATAGTACAGTAGTACTGATGCTGTGATACTGGTATCCCAAATACTATACAAGAAGTATTCGATGTTCCAATTTAAGACAACTCAGAGTGAAGATGATTTACAGTCCTCGGATTTTCTAATGTTGTCCGCGGAATAATTTTAAACAGCGATTATATTTATACGGCACAACAAATTTTATTATTTTTGTTCAAGAAAAAATATAACAACTGATAAGACAAGAGTTGACAAGAGTCAAAGAATCGAAATAAAATGAATCAAAACTTGAACGCGTTCACGGGTGACGTCATCACGAGTATAAAATCAGAATGGATTGTAACGCTCCTAGCGAATAGTCGGTCAACCCAAAAGCTTCAGCCTTCAACAGCTCGAAGTCTGCAGACTGAGGTAAGGCGGATTGTCAATATTGATAACAATAATTTGACAAGATAGAAGAATAATTTAGCTCCTCATAATTTAATAATAACTGCTAGAGAAACATGTAACGAATTACCGCTGACAAGCAGGTGAATGTTTTGACCAAGTCATGTTTTTCTTCCGTTTCTGATTGATAATAAGTAATACTTTTCTCTCATAAATTAATGATATGTATCCCTATTTTCCAGGTAGACCAGATCAACTCTAACTTTCCAACTTCAGAATGATCGACGTATTACATAGAAATATGAGAACGGTATTGAGAATTACATTATGAACGAGAACGTTGTGCGTAAAGGTAATAACTCTCAAAAGATTCTGCAGTTGCTAATTTCTTTTGTAATTTGAGATCCGTCTGTGAACGTATATCCTATCTGTGTTGTAATTTTAGACCCCGGATCAGGGGAAAATCTACCCGAACCAAAACCTACCGGGGTATTGAAGAAGACCAACCGTTATAGAAGCCGGTCATTATCCGCATCATCTACGGACTCGTACAGTTCTTCCTGCACAGGCAGTGGCTCTGACGATAGTGATACTTCACCTAGAGACAAGGAGCAGAAAAATTCTAAAGGTAATTTCCGCTGTACTCTTGTCACAATATTTCTTTCGAATCATAAGAAAGCTGAGGGTGGATAATAGCCTGCCAAAAATTATTGCTGGAGGGAATTCGATGTAATTCGACTCTGAAGAGTGAAGATTCGACAAGTCAGAAGTAGAGTTGTTCATAGTATAATTATTGGTGAAACACTTGTTTCTCTTGAACTCATTGCGATGATTGATTCCATATGTGGGCTCTTGTGATGGTGCACGATTAATTTATTATACAGAATAATGTAGAACCGTATTGAATTACGGGCTATTAACTGAGCGTTATTTTTCACTTTTACTTTACAGGTTTTTCAGATTTTTGTATCAGAAATATCAATCTTCATGCCTTTGGTAGACGCGAAATCGAGATCGCAGAGCAAGAAATGCCCGGGATAATGGCACTGAGGCAACGTGGCGCTGAAGATAAACCCCTGAAATCCGCTAAAGTTGTCGGCTGTACTCATATCAATGCGCAAACTGCAGTTCTGATTGAAACTTTGATAGAATTAGGGGCGACGGTGTGTAAAATTAAGCTCTTTTACAATCGCGATTCATATTTCATTAGCCTATCAGACTATACTGGATGAAATAATTGTGTATAGGAAGGAAATTCAGACGTTCACGAATCTATTCACCTGAAATATCTCTTCATTACTGCGCGGTCATATCGTGCCTCAAGTTTGACGTTATCATGAATGTTATTGTTTTGTTTTACGAGAATACTTCTTCGGTTTTCCGAGAAGTATTTTCTTAATCTTGACTTCGAGTAATCGAGACAAAATTCTAATCCTACGTGTGTAACGAGTCCAAGATACCAGTGCGACGCTAATTCGCGTCAAGTAGATCGAAAATGCGTCGTTTCTTTCAAAAAATTAGTCGGTCAATTTTGTTTTCCATACTCTCGAGAAACTGTTGGAGTAGTTGATCCATATTCAATTTCATTCTATCCATTTTCATTTTGAAACTAACATGGACCTAGTAAACGATGGATCTTTTTGAAGGATTCATGTAATTTAGCAACTTTTTCATACCTATGTACGGTTTTTGAGCTTCTTATTTGTCTTGTTTTCTTTCGTTTCCACCGAGCGTCGTAAGGTGAAAAATTTTATCACATTTTATGACTTGCGTACGTCGTGAGATTATTTGTCATTGACTTGTTTCTTGTTTAGTTAGAACAATGTTCTTACGTCAGTCGAGATGTTTTTGAGATTATGTTTCTGTTTTTCGAGGTGCCCATGCTACATTAATAAGACCGAGTCAGTGACCTTTAAGTCGACTGTGTTTCAAGTACGCAAGGATGGCCTTGTTAAGATCAGATCGTTTATAAAAATTGTTATCTATACTAAGTGCCCTCACGCGCTGCAAATTCGGTTACAAAAATTGAAAATTTCTCTTCGAAATCATACGATGTGAAAATGGTAATTGTGTGAAATTTATTTTTAAAGGTTCGATGGGCTGCGTGCAATATTCATTCAACACAAAATGAGGTAGCTGCAGCTTTAGCCGAGGCCGGATTCTCCATATTCGCGTGGCGTGGTGAGACCGAAGATGATTTCTGGTGGTGTATCGACAAATGTGTGAATTCGCCTGACTGGCAGCCGAATATCTTGTTAGATGATGGCGGAGACGCGACGCAGTTGACTTTGAAAAAGTATCCTGCCGTATTTGGCGCGCTCAAGGGTATTGTCGAAGAGAGTGTAACGGGGGTGCACCGCCTGTATCAGTTATCGCGTGCAAACAAATTACTTGTGCCAGCGATGAACGTCAATGATTCAGTTACGAAGACCAAATTTGATAATCTGTACAGCTGTCGAGAGTCCATCGTTGAAAGTCTGAAACGTTGTACCGATATAATGTTCGGAGGAAAGCAAGTGATGATATGCGGTTACGGTGAGGTTGGAAAAGGATGCTGCCAATCGTTAAAAGCTCTCGGCTGTATTGTTTATGTCACAGAAATTGATCCCATTTGCGCCCTTCAAGCTTGTATGGATGGACTGAAGGTCGTGAAAGTTAATGAAGTAATTAACGACGTGGACATCGTAATCACGGCTACGGGGAATAAGAACGTTATTTGTCGAGAACACATCGACCGTATGAAAAATGGGGCTGTGCTTTGTAATATGGGACACTCGAATACGGAAATAGATGTGGCCAGTATACGTACTCCCGATTTAATATGGGAACGTGTGCGTTCTCAAGTGGAGCACGTTATATGGCCGGATGGTAAACGGATCGTACTACTGGCCGAAGGACGTCTAGTCAACATGAGTTGTTCGAGTGTGCCGTCTTTTGTGGTTTCTATAACCGCTGCTACCGAAGTAGTTGCTCTAATCGAAATGTTCAATGCGCCTGTTGGTCGTTATAAGGCTGACGTTTACCTTCTTCCCAAGAAACTGGACGAATTCGTTGCTAGTCTACACCTGCCGACTTTTGATGCTCACCTAACCGAGCTCACAGATGATCAAGCGAAGTATTTAGGATTAAACAAACTGGGGCCATACAAGCCTCATTACTACCGCTATTGAGACTAACAAGTTTTTTGTACAAAATGAAAATGATGCTTTGTCATTGAAAAATTTGTATGTAATATCGTCGGATATTGGTAGTTTGCCTACCAAAAAACAGGATATCTTAATTGTTGAAATTATCCTTCCAATTAGTGGAGGAATTGCAAGAACAGGCGTGGATGATTATTTATATTTTGTTCTCGAGCTTGTACTTGAAAAACAATCGTGTATCAGTGATGTGTTAACGTTTTGAAGATTTTACTGTAATGGAATAAATTTTATCTCATTTGAAGACCATCGAATATTTTGAATTTGAAGAATTGACGATGAAAATTTTTCCCTCACTGTGAAGCAAGACTCTTGAAGAAGTTTCAAGGTCGAACTCTTTTACGTTTGTCTTATTTTGTTACAGTGCTCGGTAGAAGACTAGACGTAAAATTTTTTTTCTGCAGAACTGCTGAAAAAAATGTGTCATTTCTTGACGTCACATAGAAAATACATCAACTTTGGTGGATGCACTTTTTGAAAGCACATTTATGCACCACCCTTCGTATTTTTTCCGATTTTGAGAATAGGCAGTCGGTGTGTTTAGTCCTCACTTTTATTTATCTCGTTTATATTATCAAGTACACTCTTGACGATCGTGATTAAAGACATTTATTTTTGATTTAAAACTCTCTTGTGCACTCGTGCTCTTCCTCTTTTATCTTGGCCTGAATTGCTGATTATGAATTGCATAATTATTTAGTGTGGCTTAATGAATTGCGATTATCATCATCATTAAATCTGACGATAAATTTTTGATAAAATTCATATATGAGACGGACTAGAAATCCTCTAATTAATCACGGGTCGGAAAATATTTCAAAAATGTGAAACTGTTCAACATTCTATCATGTATCTCTTTCTACCTTTTTTTTTTTTGATATGAATGTGTCATTAGACTGGGAGAGAGTCAAAAATTTACCTCACGCTCAACCTTGACCTACTTCAGGGACTTGGAAGAATTTCGATGTCGATCATCGAGCTATATGTTTACGAGAAAGGAGGAGGGGGCTCGAAAGAACTTTTATCATCGTCTTAATCTTACTTCACAAGGCTATAGGCTATTCCTGGCTCAGTAGCCTATACAGTTAATTATTATGCATCTTCGAGCTATTGAACCAGAAAAGGTCATTAATTGAACAAAACAACCACGTAAAATTTTCAATTGTGACCGGTAGTCTATCGAGAGGAGCGACCTTTAAGGAAGTGCAAACGTCGAAGGAGAAGTGACTCGAGGAGAGGACGAGGACTCGTGGAGGAGGATGAGAGATAGAAGGGAAAAAAGAAGATTGAGATTCATGGATGAACGGTGCGCCGCTAGCCGGTGATAGCCTCTTCCACCCATCGACCCACATATGGCTAGATGTGACCTAAATGGGCCATGACCAGACAATAAAGCGACTCCCGAATAGGAGTCAGTGTCTTTTCCTATACCTTTCATCGTTTTATAATTCAGGATAATTCCTTAAGTACTGCATTTTGTCTTTTGTATAAACTTCCTCACCGGCTATCTCTTCCTTCATTTTCATTGCTGGATAGAAAAGAGCTCTATAGGGAGGTAAATCACAATTTTGATTTTTTACCGGTGAGTTCCAGCTTCATCCTATGGAGGGTGTCCACCATGAAGATTGCAGCCTTCTCTATTTTTAGTCGGAGGCCCATCTTTGTCGCGGCTGAGAGCATGAGTAAGAAAGGTATCATCAGCTTAAGCAAATGCTGTCATGTGCTTCTTGCTGAGGTCATCCAACATACTGTTGTGGCAGCTAAGTTCCAGAGAGCAGCCGCGGACTAATTACCCTGCGACTTCAAGTAGATCAAGTCCGAGTTGACCTTTCGACCCCAGTTGCTCTAATTTCTCCAGTGAATCTCAAGCATTAAAATATGTATACTAGACCTGTCCTAGAACCTGAGAAAACTGGAACTTTTATTTTTCTGAGATTACCGGAATCCGAACGATCCGAAACCTTGGATTTAGTGCCAAAATCAAATCGGAACCCGGAACCCCTAAGAAAAAGAATAACGGTTCTTGGCACTGTTATTCGGAACCGGAACTGCAAAATGACTTACCTATATCCAATCAATGATTCTGCAGAGAAAGGTGTTTTGAACGAGTGATAGGTATTCTCCTCCTGATTGTTATTTTCATTTTGTCGCTTAGGTGAACGACAGTCCATTTTGTTAATAGTTATCAGTTCTTCTCTTTCAAACTTTTTGAGGCGCACCTCCCTGGTCCTCCTCCTATCATATATAGCCTAGTTTTCAATCCTTGAAATTGATGACGTAATAAATTGAAAGCGCTCGCGATCACGTTGGCGCAAAAATTCCCCCCCCCCCTCCCCATGCAAATGAGTTGAAGGGTCACTTCTCAATATTCAAAGGCTGGAAGTTGAAATTTTTCAACGTTTCTAAAGTAGGTCAAGGTCATTGATGATGTCATAAAGCGTCACACGTCACGTCACGTCACGCAGTTCACAGAAACTCCCGGACACGGACGTTTTCTGAGGATGTAATCCCCCTAACAGAATGGATAGCGGATTCCCCGCTGAAAAAATCCAGTATTTTGATACCCCTAGGATAATGTACCGGAAATTTAGAGGGTTGAAAAGAGTCTCCCGAGGGTAGGAGGGGCAAAAAAATTTTTTGCAAGGAGTTGCCGGCGTGAGCCCCCCCCCCCCCTCCCCACCGTAATGACGTTCTGGATCCGCACCTGCAAACCAGGGAATTTTTCCCATTTTTCAACGATCTAAAAAATACAAAATTTGAAATCAGAACTTGAAACCAGTATGAAACCGTTGGAAAAAGACAAAGAGAGAGGTAGTATTTCCTGTAAGCCTGGGACGCCGGAGCTGGAGCTAGGAGCTGGAGCCATGATTTGATCTTGAAAAGAGCCGAAAACTCCGCTCTTTTGGTCACAGCTTCTCAGCTCTTTGGGAGCTGCTCCGCTCTTTCCTATTCAAGGAGCTCAGAAGCTGCTCTTCAGTCACAATGACAAGAAAAAAGGAAAAATTTGACAAATTTCAAAATCCAAAGCCCTAAGGCTTGAAGCTTAAAGTAGTGACAACCTGATTAGAGAGAGAGAGAAGAACCGGCAAGCAAAGAACCATTGAGGAACCCAATGAAAGTCCACACCAAGTGGAAAAAAAAACTAATAATTATTAGCTCTGCTTGCTTTTTTTTCTCCTTGAGGCTCCGCTCGTAAGATCAAGAGCGTCAAACTGGAGCTTGCTCCGGCTCCGCTGCAAAAATCCAGCTCTTTGACTCCGATCCGCTCTTTGAGAAACTGGAGCCGGAGCTGGCTTGGAGCCAGCTCTTTTTTTTCTGGCTCCGCCCTAGAGATCGAGAGCTTCAGCTCCGGCTCCACTCCGCTCCTCGATTTTCGAGGAGCCAGGAGCTGGAGCCGGAGTCAGAAATCACTGGCTCCCCAGGCTTGATCTCCTAGAACTGGTATTTAACCGGAATCCGAAAGAACTCGGAACTTTAAATTTTCGTCGTTGACGGAACCGAAAAGAACCACAGCTTTTTAGCGCAAAACACGGAACTTGAAAGAACCCGGAACCTGAGGTCATTTTCGGAACCGTAAAGAACCAGAATTTCTTAGCGCAAAACCCACAGACTCCATAATTTGGTATCAGAACCGAAACAGTTAAAATACCCCTTCAATTAGCTACATACGCAATCCTTCACAAACCATTAGAATCAGAACGCCCTTCTATCATGTATAGCTTGAAGATTCTGATCAGGAAACCTGTTTTAAGGGGGGCATTTTTGAGAAATTTGTTGTGTGCCCTCCATCGTGTGGTGTCCAGCGGATAAATTTCGACTTCCAAGCTATATGATGGGAAAGACTTGAAAACTTTTTGACCTCGAGTCCAATTCAATCCATAGAACAACTGGCTTTTGTTCCTCGTTTATTCATGGAACATGTTCCCCGCGTTTCTCGTTTAACTTTGTTAAGAAAGCCGTCGTTTTTTGAAAGTCCCCCTTCTATCATCTACAGCTTGGAAGAACCCCGTAAAACAAGTTCCCTGTCTCCCTCTTGTTTTACTCAAACCGTGAGTTTTTGTTTGTTAGAGGATACGCTGCTGTACAAAATTGAGTGGATATATTTGCGCACCAACGATCAGCAGAATAGGGCCAAGGCCGTAATGTAGAAAATGACAACAGCGCGCATGTGGATTGTTATCAGTTACGTTCCAGGGCGGTTCACGTTCATCGGTGCGGTGTAACCACAGGGTGTAACAACAGTGAAACTGTACCGCACTTCGTCCCCTACCCGATTTTTAATCTTAAAACGATGATAACTTCTCTTGTACTGCACCAATTTTACTAAAGTAGGGCTTAAAAAATAGAAAATCGTTTGCTCTTCAAATTATATTCTCTTCATTTTTTCCAAGAACACCGTTTTATTTGCGTACGAACAGTGGCGTATTTACCCTTTGTAGCGTAGTAGGCAAAACTGTTGGTGGCGCCTAAGCGACTAAAAAAAAAAACATTATTTGTTCGTGATTAGGGTTGCATAAAATTTTTTGCTCCCGAAGAAAAAAGTGACGGCGCTGGCGCCTATTTCGCTTTTACGTCGTAGGCACGTGCCTATCGTGCCTATTAGGAAATATGCCACTGCGTACGAATCAAAATTCTTGTTTTCTCCCATAAGCCTACGTGTAAATCTGTATCCACATCTTTTTGAGTGCGACGTTGTGACATCGCTGCATTACGGCCTTGTATAAAGTAGGCCGTGATAGGGCCCGTAAGATACTTTTCCACAGATCGTGTCTATGCACATACAGCCATTCTATTTTGTACGGCAACGGCAGTAAGTTGATTTGTAAGGTAGTATGACGTCACCAGGATAGGAAAAAATTGAACCAGAGAGGGAAGAAACCTGTTCCATGGGGAACCTATGGGAAAGACGTTCTGAGTCTTGAAGGTGTTTGAAGCGTTGCATATCTGGCTCATAGAAGGGACTAAGTCAATTGATGTATAAAGCATTGCATATCTAGTTAACTGAAGGGGGTATACCCACCTTTGAGCTATATAGATGATGTTATGGGGACTTGGAAAATTTTCGATCTCCGAACTTTTCAAGACGGCCGGACATTGGACCGCGGACTTTTTTTCTAGCTCCCCCTCGATAAAATAGGTTCCTTATTAAAATATGATCGAAGAATGGAGTGGAAAATGGAAATTGGAGAAGGATGGCTGATCTGTAACAGGGCGTCGTACTGAGGAACGCAGGGAAAGCTTTTTCTGCATTTTTTTTTTTTGAAAGGGAAAACGATTTGTGAGAGAATCAGCGGATTCTCCCGTTGCACTCTTTCTTTTCTGTTGTTTCAACCTCTTGTGTACCCTAGTCTAATCTAATCCTAGGCCTATGTCTAGACTTTCACATAATGCATACTTCAGATCTTTCATGAATTGGATCATTCCAACCTTCCCAATGTAATATTATCGAAGGAAAGGTCGTGCGATATCTAGAAATGATCTAGTGCGTACAACTTGTTGACTACAGGGTAGACAAGATAAACTTTCCCCACGCTATTATTGGAACATTGATGAATAGGTACTTAGCTGCTATACGTTCAATAATGTTATTTGTATGTTTTTATCATCTTCTAAGGGTCATTTCTAGGATACCTTCGAACGCATTCTTTTTTCGCTGCATGTTATTACGCGTGAAGCAGCACACGTGATGATAAAGCTAAGATAAACTGATGCTCTACGGTGTCTAACAATTGCAAACCAGTACAATTTCATTGCTTCCTCGAATGAAAACGTATCACGTTCTTTTACAAAATTCTGCTATACGGTATTGCGCTGAACATCTCAAATCTGTGCGATCGTCGCGCGTTCTTCGATTTTATTTATTTCCGACTTTGAAAAGGTGAAGGTGAACTCTCGACGAAGATTTAACCAAGTGGCGAACTTAAACGCGAATTTTATTACCAGCTGGGCCATTATCGTCATCGTACACAGTACATCGCCGATCAAATAACGAATTCTTAAACGGTCCACCGTTATCGGCGAATTCGTAACGTGAGAGCATCATTCTACTGTAATAATTGTATAATCGCGCACTTCAGCCTAATTAACTCATTCGAGTGTTTACATGTTCGTTCCACTCCAGCTTTAGAACTTCACCCCGCTTTACTCCGCCAGCCGTCGCACAGACACACCCGCGCTACTTCGAAGACGTGGGCCGCAGCCGTAGGCAATACACAACAGGAACAATGTCAACCGTCGCTACCGTCAATCGGCTGTTATCGTTAATGGCGTTCACATCATTGCGGTGTTGTTGTAGAATATTAAAGAATTACGGCACTTTGAGTCCGAGAACGGTTAATTATCGTAGTGCGAGTACGAGCGCGATCAAAATGAGTAAATGCAATACCGACAAGGTATTGTCCTTGGATAATATGAATCAAGCGATCATCAAAATGGAATACGCTGTCAGAGGACCTATCGTCATTCGGGCTTTAGAGATTCAGAAGGAGTTGCAGGAAAAGGTGAATTGTAAAGTTTGACGACTTTGTTTACGCTTACTAATCCTTAGTTATACTTATCGATCGGTGGTCGAGCAGCCATCGAACACAATCTCAAAAATAGGTGACAATAGTTTTCGGTCCTGAGAGCATTAAGGAGCATAGCACTCAAACCTGGATAATGCTTGAGCACCGTTCACATCACTTCTGCACGGCCACTTTTTTTTCTTCGGAACGTAGCACAACAAGCCGAGTATTATTTTTCTGGTCAGAATGATATCAAGCCCACCACACCACTGCCTCGTCTTATCACTAGTATTCCAAGCCTTGCTGTCAGCCTTTATCCTAATTAAATATATCGAAAAGAATATTCTAATGTACGTTGTGCACGAAAGGTTTCAGAGTAATTAAAACGACGATTTGTTTGCTTCCACTTCAGAAATCGGCGAAACCCTTCAACAGAGTGATAAGAGCGAACATCGGAGACTGTCACGCCATGGGTCAAAAACCAATCACATTTATCCGTCAGGTATACTTTTCCACCGTATAGGTACTAAATTAGCTGCCGGATTGTTACTCTTTTCAAGCGGAATGTTATTTCTTGTTATACGGACAGTTTAAATTTTCAGGTTTTGACGCTCGTAACAAGTCCAGAATTGCTGGACGACGATTCCTATCCCGAAGATGTGAAATCAAGAGCTCGTACGATTCTCAAAAATTGTCAAGGACAAAGTATAGGTACGTTGATCGAATTACGAGTTGTGAGAACAATAGAATTCATTTTCTACGGTACACACTCGTGTAAACATATCGAGATATCATAGAGAGGAAAATACGAGTTCAAATTGAAGTATTGGTAACGCTAATGCAAACCGACCTGATAAAAAATGCATGTTATAAAGAGCAGTACACGAATTGTGACCGTGCGGACTTCGTCTGTAGTAATTGTAGACTATACATCGAGGCGAGGAATATGAAATGAGAGATAGGCTATGTGCTACGGAGCTAGAGTATGAATAATTCTTAGAAGTTGTCAAGGAGAACGGGAAGTTTATTTGCTCGGTAGACAGTCTATTAGTTTCCTTATGAATATTATCATTTTCAATCGTCTATGATCAGAACATATCCTACTCATACAAGCCATGCAGCTTGTGATGTTATGAACGTAGTATCAGATCTAGAATTTTATACATTATCTTCATTTAAATACTCGGTTATTGGGTAAAGTTTCTCACTATTTGAACGTAGTAATTGATTTTCACGTCAGTTCTGTCCTAAATCACCCATGTTATTTTGAGTGGTTGCGAACATGAGACTGTTGCTTATGGTAAAAACTATATTGCTTGGAATGGCCAATAAGGGTTCCATGATAAGATGCTTGAATTCCTCGGACTTTTAGAAATTGTCTCAGGTGAAGTAGAGATGCGTACACTCGAATGATGAATGGTGAAAACAATAGAATTCGTATTTTCTGATACAGAGCAATGACTGTTCATACATCTATCACGTACATTTTCGTTCTAATCATGTGTTGAATCATCGAGATACTAGATAAAATGCCAACAATACTCGTGATAGCAATCGGATGATGAATTTCTCCCCTCGCCGTCCTATATGAATCGGTGGTATGGAATGAAAAATTTGCTGCCCGTGAAAATTGATTCGTATTATTTTCCTCACCCGGATTGAATGGTATAAACTTGTGGCGCTTTCAAACTTTCGACTCGGAGATCGAGAACAGTCGTCTAAACATGGCAAAATTATTTATTCAATACATCGGTGTAACTTCCTATGGCTGAATTTGATTAGATTTTTCTAAATAGGAGAAAGCTCGGGAAAAAAACTCGTAATTATTTAGAATTAGTTTTGATTTCCTTTTCTTGAAAATAATATACCAAAATTTGCTGCAAAACTGATCGCTCCGTTTGAGAAGTATGTAGGCCACGCCTACCTTTCGAATACGTTTGAAAAGAACGCGACAGAATTTATTTTACGATTATTACGTCGTTACAATCAGATTTTCACGGTTCATTCGCCCGTTTATCGCGGTAATGTTCTTCGATAATATCGAGTAAATGCTTTCATAATTTCGAAGAAACTTTGGCGTCAACCCGTAACTCTTAAATCGTTAATTATTTTGATATTTGATTAATGCAAAACACTGGCGTCAGCGTTAAATGATTTTAGGAACGCTCTAATTAGCTTTAAGATGCATTTCACTTCATTTCTTGGACTATAAAATGAAAAATTACAACAATATCAATGGCATTTTGCTTGAAAAAGAGAGTACTATCTTTTAAGAATAATTTCATCGAGGATAATATTATAATCATTCTGAAAACCAGTCTAATTATTTTTTTAATATTTGTAAACGTGTTTTGAAAACAAAAAAATGATTTTCAAGAAGAATTAAATTAACAAAACAATGAAAGAAATTCGAGACAAATTTGCCGTTCAAATTGAAGTTGACCTAACTTCCACAAAACAACTAGACGAAAAATTTAACAAAATCTAACATTCGTTTTCAACAAAACATTCGATATAGGTAGTTGATTTTTCACTTTTTTTTTTTCTATTTTCATTGTTTCCCTTGTTTTTTTCTCTAATATCTAAACCATGGGATTTACGTCATTTTTATTCAGAAGAAAATTGGCCTCTCTTACGGTATTCAAAAATATATCAATTATTCTTTGCATGAGTACGGACGCGAAACCAGACTAGTATTGTAGGAGGAAGGAGAGAAAACATTGTACGTCATTTTTTTCTTTGTATGGGGAAGAAATGTTGTATTTTCTCATACCATCTTAATATCCGACCTTCGAAGTGAGTGGAGGGCGTGAGATTGATTTAATACGATTCTATGATAGGATATTGGATATGAATGATATGGGGAATTATATATGATTGAGGAAAATGATACTATTCCATCATTGCTGTTCTGCTCGTCATTCGTGTTTCTAGATAATTATGATTTTAAAAAAAAAATTGTGCATTTTATGATTAGTTTCTTGCTATTCAAGATCTTACGATGTTTCTGAACGCTATGCTGTTCATTTCCTTTTTCAACCCTTCTTTCGAGCTGTTCTTTTCAGATGATTTGTCGTGTATAAAAAAACCAGTCGTACTCCAAAATTTGATCATTCGGTGAGATAAGTTCTGATTATGACCCGAAATTTCGCTTCAAAAATTACCTTTTACCAATAGTTTGATCAATTTCTTGGATTTTAATCATATAATGCCCATCTTTCTTTTTCCAAGTGAACGATTGTTATCGCTCAAAATTTAGGACGGTCTTCTTTCTTCGAAACCCATAATCATACTGGTCCTCTGTTAAATATTCCCCTTGAGGAAAAATCTAACTTACTGACGGTGAAATCCTTATTTTTTTCAGAAAACTCGAATTTTACTTGAAAATTTCTTGTATTTTATTCGTTCGATTGATCAGGTAAATTTTGTTCCCTCTCGGCACTCTGTCTCGTTCTGTGTTTTGAAAATTTCTATGAATATACATATTTGTGAAAGAGAGCATGATACCTTGTAATCCTAATTCCTATGTTTGCAGCATGTTATAATTTTCATAAATTCAATTTTGAGAACTAGAAAAATCTTCTTTGAAATTCAGTTGGTCGCCGTTTAGATGTACAATTGTGATAGTCAAACGTCTAATAAATTTCTTTCATCGAAATTAACTCAGTCATTCCTTCCTTGTTCAAAATTTAAAAGGGTACTCCCTTCTGAAGAGACGTATCGAGTACCTCGACCAAAGAAATTTCCGACTCGTTTTATTTGGCAATCATGAGCATTTGTATGAACTTGAATGATTTGAAATTCCCTTCGTGATGAACTAGCTATGTAAATTTGAACAAGAATACTCGTATCTTATGAATCTCTGTCTGTTTTCCTAGCGCAATATTGATTACTAAGTAGATATTACTAATGTTTGTGGATGGTCAGTTTATAACCTTTCGGCTAAAGACTCCATTTAAATGACGTAAACTTTACAATGTTTCAGGATCGTACACTGATTCGGCCGGTATTGAAATCATTCGAAGGCATGCGGCTAAATACATCGAAAGGAGGGATGGAGTACCGAGCGATTATCAAGATATTATTCTATCTGCTGGTGCCTCTAACGGAATAAAAGTAATTATTGTTTACCATTTGTGGATCTACTTGTTTGTCTATTGTTGAGTCGACATTCATCTCTTCCTACATGAAGTCTTTCATGAAGCAAAAATTATTGAATAATGATCAAATGCCGACCACGACCATATTTTTGTTTGTATCCAGTAAATTTCAGTAATAGACTGATTCCCCGTGACGTCAACATCTTCGATTTCAATTGAATTTTTTGTTCTCTGCTTCTAGCTTCAGGGCAACCATTTTAGAATCTCATTAGAATACACAAGGAACGTTTCAATTATTCCCTAGTAGCCCTCAAAGCTACATGTTTAAATTTCGTCAACTCCTAGATTCTGGATAGAGATCTCTCACACGTAAGGAACATCTTGTTTTTGAGTATCTGTATGTGATCAAATCGTTCCCTATATATTCTTATGGGAATCGATATCATGATGATTGTCCTAATAATCGTTTTATCGATTACAAATATGGGTACTTTGACTTACAATAGATAATAATCAGTTGACGTCATTCATGGAAGGAAATTGCAAACATTCCAGAAACATCCTATGAAATGCAGACTGCAGAGATCAGTGATTTCAGCCGGGCTAATTTTTACATAAGATTTCCCATGAGAGAATTCCGGTTGACTTTTGTTCACAAATATCGATGATCTTGCAAGAATCAGTCTATTATTAGTGAATTCTTCAGAACATTTTTGGAATAACTTTAAAATGATTCAGAAATAACTGTTCTAAATTTTCTCACCCATATGTTGTTGAAATCCTATCCCAAATGCCTAAATGGGAGAACCTATTAAATCCAGATTTTAAAAGCATTGAATATAATATTATTTTTGAAAGTTTTAATCTTTTGTCATGTGATTGTATGGTAAATCTTTGGAATCCAGATTTTCGTCAGGTTTGCCTATTTTTTAACTGTATTGAAAGAGAAATTTTATTGCAGAAGAAACTAAAAGAGCTCAGGATGGTCATCGACTTCAATCAATTCCTTCTACACTGTATCGTATAAAAAATTAATATCGTACTCCTATTCTCTATTTTCAGTCTATTTTAAAATTGTTGAATGAAAAAGTTGACGGAAAAACTCCCGGTGTCATGATTCCTATACCTCAGTATCCTTTATATTCTGCGTCATTGGCTGAATATAACATGGAGCAAGTGAGTAAAATGATTATTTCGATTTTCGTTTTAGTTTGTTCAGCAAGTTTTGTTAAATGTCACTGACAACGTCAAAATCGCATTAACTTTCTCTTCAGAGCAGTCTTATCAATAGATACGACGTCGGTCGTGTTGGGGCTAGTCGAAATAATTCCCTTGTGTTGTATAAGGTTCAGCCGCTGCATTTGGCTACTCCATTGTGTGTCGATCTTCTTATTCATTACTTAGGCTACAAATACAAACATTGGTTCCATGCTTCTTCGGAACTGAGCATGGTGGTAACCAGGCTATTCGGAACAAGCGCTTAATTGCCTCAATCTCTTGCAGTAACCGACTACGCTTGCTCTGCTCATGCCTCACACTCATATAAGGTTGCTGTGGCCCATCATTCCTCAACTTTCTTCAACTTTTATGAAGGTATCTGTTGAAGCAGCCATGGTGGCTGAACACCTGCATCTGGTAAAAATTCAATTGACCATGGTCTCGGTTTTTTCCTTCATCGAGGTCGCGTATCTACACATGGATTGTCATTTCCTTCAATTCTCGCTTTCCATTTCTCGAACAAGAAGCATCCAGCCTCGTTCTTGACCCGTAAAACCTTTTGGATTAGTCGTTGTTCTCTTCTCGGCTTCGAACACCACCGCTCTCAACAAGGAGTAGCCCAACAGAATTACAGTAAATAAGTGCTTTGAAAAAAAAAGTGTCCATCAAAGCTTTTATTGCTGAAAAGTGTTGGCCTTGGTGTCCTTGTCATGTAGTAAAAACCCATCACCTCCACCCTTTGCGGAACCTGTTAAAAAGGGGGCTCATTTGGCACATTTTGTGGTTTTTCGAATTTTTCTCAAAAAGTATGGGATTTATAGCAGAAATACCTGAGTACAAAAAGATTCCCCATAAAATTTACCACCGAATAGAGTCATTACTTCTTCGTTTACGATAATTTGACGCTGTATAACAATATCTGCAAATTTACTGTTTTTATAAATTTTCGATTTTTCGAGTCTTTTCCTAACGTTTTTCTGATTTTAAACTTCACGAAATTGTTGTATAGCTTCAAATTATTGTAACTGAGTGAATGATGAGGTCAGTCAGTAGAGAATTATACTGAGAACATTTTTGCAATTACGTATTTTCCCTCTAAATCTTAAACTTTTTCAGGAAAATCAGAAAAACATACAGAAGAAACTTGGAAATCCAACAATTTCCGAAAACAGTAAATTTTCAGATATTGTTATATGGCTTCAAATTATCGTAGCCGAGTGAGTGAGGCATTACTTGATGGCAAATTTTATGAAGAATCTTTTTGTACTGAGATATTTTTTCTAAATCTCAAACTTTTTGAAAAAAATCAGAAAAACGTCAGGAAAAGACTTGAAAAATTGAAAATTTCTGAAAATAGTAAATTTGCAGATATTGTTACACAGCGTCAAACTATCGTAACCGAAGAAGTAATGACTTTATTCGGTGGTAAATTTTATGGGGAATCTTTTTGTACTCAGGTATTTCTGCTCTAAATCCCATACTTTTTGAGAAAAATTTGAAAAACCAAAAAATGTGCCAAATGAGCCCTCTTTTTAAGGGGTTCCGCAAAGGGTGGAGGTGATGGGTTTTTACTACATGACAAGGACACCAAGGCCAACACTTTTCAGCAATAAAAGCTTTGATGGACATTTTTTTTTTTTTTTCAAAACGGTAATTCTACTGGGCTAGAGCTTGATTGATGTTGAAAGTGCTGATACGCAAAGAACCTCCGTCGAAATCATTCTGTACACACCAAGATAACTCAACATAACTCTTCGTTGGATCTTATTCATCTTTTTCCTTCTGTGGCCTCTTTTCAGTGTTGGCTCAAACTGGGCCACCATATAAGAGAATCGACGATGAGGTGCTCATCATAATTCCTCTTCTTGTTTCTTTTGATCCCCCGAGGTTTGTCATCAAGCGGCTTAGATAGGTCACTATCTAAGCTGTGGTCAACTCGATCCAATGCGTCACTGCCTCAAGGGCTGGTTGAAATAGTGGATGGAGGATTTACATCTCCTAGTAACCCTTCTGAAGGAAAACATACTCCGCTGATCAGATGAGAGAGTATTTGTCCATATGGACCTGTCCAAATGGAGGTACGGTACCGCTCATCCATTTTAGTTCGATCAATTGTTTTCTTACTCTCTCACTTCCTCTTCTGCTACATGTAAACTACTATACTACCCTTGATTGATGTGACGCTAGAGTTTTGCAAAAGTATTCCTTATTTAAAACCGGTTATGGGAGATATATCATCAAATTATCATTTTATTGACATGTTTCATGTCTTTACTCTGCCCTGACCCCTAATTTGAAACTTTTCGAGTCCCTACCCTGCGCGTGCCGCCCCCCTCCATTCACCCGCTGCCAGATCTACGGATTTTTGGTCCTCGAAGAAAATGCGGATTTTTCTACGTATTTTGCGTAAAATACGGATTTTTTTCTATTCAAGGGAAAAGTAAAACCTCCCAGTAACGGTCACCCAAGGGACCGAGCAAATTGGCCGTTATACGGAGGTGGCCGCTATTTCGAGAAAAGCCCAGGAAAGCTAAAAAAATCAATATTCATGAAAATCAATACAGGCGTACATGAAATGTGAATTAATATGGTACTAATTGTACAATTTTGACTTTTTTGCGTAATGAGAGGTAATTACGTTTCAAACTCGTGATTAGACGCATAAAATGCGATGTCTTGTTACAGAGGAGAATAAAAACTGAGGTAAAACTCGATAAGAATGATTTTTCATTTTCTTCCATAAGTTTTTTTACTTGTCGAAGTGTGTACTACAGTACATACAATGTATTGACTATAATATTCACTCCTTCCGACTACCAATTTTCGTAAAAATACTACTTTTTCCTTCCAAATGTGACCGCTATTGAGAGGGGCCGCTATTTAGAGGTCTAATGTATTTTCCCCATAACACTCGAAGGGACCGAGGATTTTGACCGTTATTCGGAGGTGACCGCTTTTCAGAGGTGGTCGTTAAGGGAGGTTTTACTGTACCTTAGACACTCATCTGATAGATACTCTTCTCCTGGTCGTTGTAGGGTGACGAAACAGTCTCCCGTTTCATTGAGCCGATCGAGGTGGAAGTACCTCATTTACTTGTATGAGAGATACTTTCCTCCTGATCGCTATTGGTAATTTGGTTGAAGTCCTCAGAAATCTATTTTCAGGTCTTGGAAAAAGTAGCGGATAATGATTTTTGAAAATATCGTCTGGCAACTCTGCTATGACGACCAGGAGAAAAGTATCTCTCATGTAAGTGCCTAAGGTACTTTTCCCTTGAGCCAAGAAATTCGTATTTTACGCAAAATCCGTGGGAAAATCTTTTTTGAGGACCAAAAATCCGTAGATCTGGCACCATTACTCGACACTCCGTGGGTAACTCAAAAATTTGCGAGTTCACCTTGTCCAGTTTATACTGTATACTAGCTTTATGCTAGGATTTTACCAGTCCTAGTTTAGACCTGTAACAGAACAAAGAAGAATCGCCCCAGGATTTTACTAGTCTTAAACGAGGCTCAGGCTTATGGGCATAGGCTAATCATCAAAAGTACAGTATACTGTGGGTGTATTGTATTTCTTTTTTGAATCCCCCATTGAATTGGACCTTAACCAACTCTTTATAATATTCTCTCTAATTTTATATTCTCATACTACTCATGATTTCAGGTAAATTATTATTTGAATGAAGAAGGGAATTGGAGTTTGGAAATTCCCGAATTGAAGCGTGCTATTACTGAAGCTAGGAAGACGTGCAATCCTCGCGCCCTCGTCGTTATCAATCCGGGTAATCCTACAGGTACGTTTCGGTGAAATAATATAGAAGCACTTGAATGCATCCTCATGCTTACGTCGAAGATACCTCTTTTCAACTTCTTAAAATCGGGTACCTACAATTAATGTCGCCTTGTTTCTGAACTTATATTTTGATTATGAGAAAAACTTGGGGTCAGAAATTGGAAAGAGAAATCTGTCGCTCATGTTTACGGCCGCAAACACAGGAAATCCTCGACAGTTTTATTCCTTTATTCCAAGAAATACCGCATGGATTAGTACTCAGAAGAAATCAGGAATCCAACGAAGTAAAAATCGAAAATATATTCGCATCAGCCCTGAATTCCGTGAATGCTAGATATAGAATTATAACGAAATCCTGAACCCGAAATTTGGCCACTATTTCATTCTTCATGAAACAAAAACAGAACTCCTGAATTCAGTTATAGTGTCGTGAATGTCTCAAAGCGAATTATCAGAGTTATTTCCGACCTCATACGTACTGTTTCTCTCTTCTTGTTTCTTGTAAGCTTGTCTTTCTAAATAATGATATTCATTGTTTCTGTTTAGGCCAAGTTTTATCAAGAGAAAATATAGAAGATGTGATTAAATTCGCGTACGAAGAAAGATTGTTCTTATTGGCCGATGAAGTAAGTTGAATAGCGCGTTAAAATGGATATCAAGTTTTTGAAACTATTCACGTAATTATCTATTTCATCTTCAGGTGTACCAAGATAACGTTTATGCCGAAGGATGTAAATTTCATTCGTTTAAAAAAGTTCTACGAGAAATGGGTCCTCCTTATTCCGAAATGGAATTAGCTTCATTTATGTCTTGCTCTAAAGGTAAATATTTTCCCCTCCTCAGAATGGAACAAAAGAAAGAGACTGACTTGAATAAAATTCGTTCACAGGATACATGGGCGAGTGTGGTTTACGCGGTGCCTATTGCGAAGTTATCAATTTAGATCCTCAAGTTAAGGCGATGCTCTTCAAATTACTTTCCGCTATGTTGTGTCCTACTGTGCATGGTCAAGTACGTATTGTGTAGTGATTTTGCGTTCAAATGATGAGATTCTGGTACTTACGTATAGACGTTGATTTTAGGTGGCGTTAGATTGCGTCGTTAATCCTCCTCAACCTGGTGAAGAATCTTACGCAGAATTTATGAACGAAAAAAACGCAGTTCTGTCTTCGTTAGCTCAAAGGGCGAAAATGGTCGCTGACACATTCAATAGTATACCTGGTATTACATGTAATACGGTTCAAGGAGCCATGTACGCGTTCCCCAGAGTGAGTAGAGTTCGTGTATCGAGTTTGTGGATAATTTTTGATTACTGACTCAGTTTTACTTCTTATTTTCAGGTGCATTTACCCGAGAAAGCCATAGAGAAAGCAAAATCACTGGGTCAAGATCCTTCAACATTCTATGCATTCCAGTTGTTAGAAAACACTGGTATTTGTATTGTTCCTGGTTCAGGATTTGGACAAGTACCGGGCACTTATCATTTTAGGTAATGCGTTTTTAAGGTGTTATAAAGATAGAGAGAGTTGGTTCAGTTATTCAAAGTCGATACTTTCTCCAAGATCCTCGCTAGTAGGCTCCCTGCTAGAAAGTGGCGTCCTCACGTGTTGAAAGGGAAATTCTTTCTCATTCCTAGTCGTAGTATGAGACTTAAGAAACTAAAATTCTACCGGACGGTGGATGTTTTCGCCGGTTTCTCTTCTCTATTTTAGTATAGGACTGAATAATCGAAATTCAGTTTCAAGAGAATGGGAATTTCCACCTATCACCAAAGCGGGGCTCCTGCTGATCAAAGTTATGAAAGTAAATCACGTTTTCAAAACCTTCTCCGGCCAGAATATCTAAACCTCACTATCAGTAAGAGTGGTCTCGAAGTCGTTGGCTGAAAACTGACAAGGCTAATGAAAATGATCAGAAGGATTTTCTTACTCGTACGCGCAAACGAAAATAGCGATCATAATAAGGTTTATTTTATCAATTTTCCAGAACCACTATTTTACCGCAGCCGGAACTGTTGAAAGACATGTTGAGCAGATTGGAAGAATTCCATTTGAAATTTCTCAAAGAATACCAATAATTAATGATACCTACGTCTGTAATATTATCTTTAAAAATATTATTATGTTGTTTGTTTGTTTTTGAGTCTACTTTTTAAGATCGGCTTTTTATTTTTTACAATTGAACCATTTTGTGTAGTTTGAATGATTTTTGTTCTCTTTGTTCTCTCTCATATCGCATTCTCATGATATAACCTATCTGCCTTTTATTACCGTGAGCCAAAGTAAAAAAAAATCAGTTACTATTATAAATTCGGAAAACTTTCATTCTATATTTAACGTGGAAATTTTTTGCAGTCTCATTGAAGTGTATCACCATTATTTTCATTCGTCGTGTATCATCATTTGAAATGCAATTATCGCTACTTATTACAATAATATAATTATCGTTGTATGTGTATTATATCATCTGATTCTTGTTTCAATTGATTTAATTGGCCCTTATAATTCTCAAATTCTGAATACTTTACTCGCGTGAGTGAAATATTCATCACGTTTGTTGGAAATTGCTCTTTCCGGTCAGTTTCAGCGGATATTTCATCCGCCAAAAAAGCTGGGTACCCGATCCAGTGTCGGAATAGAATATGAGGAGCAATTATTACGCATTTAGTGTTATTATTATGGAAAATGGAATGTATCGTATTCGTAAGACAGTTCAATAGAGGTAGAAACTAATCGAATCGATTTAAAACAGATAAGCCTGTCGACCTATAATTTTCCCTGTAGCTTCAGAGACAAAAACTCAAAACATCGAACTGTAAAGAGGCGATTGATTCATCCAGACCTATAAATGGTCGGTTAACGAACTTATACAATTACATTTTGTACCCCGACGTCTAATTGTCGCAGAGTGATCAAACCTTATTCATATTTTTGAGAAGACAATTGGCTTTTTGATGAGTTAATTTTTGCATTTCGCTCAAACCATATGTTGGTCCCTCCTCCTCTCTCGTCTCCGTGTCTTCTAATTTTATCGCTGAATTTTATAATTTGCCCTCTTTTTCAAGTTTGAAGTGTATGTGTACGCTCGTCATTCCTGAATCACATAGGTATATCATACTACAATCATTTTTTCAAGAACGCATTTTGAAGGTAATTTTACCGGTCCAGTCATTCAGTGTTTGACGAGCTCTTAAGCACAGGTGACCTGCTGCGTTCAACCATACATGTAAGTTGACGATTTTATCTAATTTGAGATTTATTTAGCAAAAATGTTTAAACTTTGCACTTCGCTATCTCTCTATGGCTAGCTACATTATATGTTAGTAGGTACTCACATTGATTTACGACGAAAGAAAACGTTTATTTACAGACAGGTAATAGAAGTTTCCGACACGAGTTTCCTAATTATCAAAAAAATATCAATTATATAATTTAAAACGTCTACAAACTTACTTTAGTTCGAGTGTACAGTCATCATAGCCACGAGTGAAATTGACCTTGATAATTTACCCTATTTTATTGTGTTATTTTGTGTCATTCTTTCTATTCTCAAAGTATCGTGGGTTTCTTTTTAATTGTAGGTGTTTTTGAGATTGAAAAATCTTAAAATTTCTTATGATTCAAAATCGTCGCTGAAAAGTCGTCCGCGAAATTAATCGATTAAATAAGTTTAAGAAAAGCTGAGGTACCTAATTAACTCAATTTCACTTTTTTTAGACCATTATCCCGGTGACGTCACAGCGCGTTATAATTAGAAGTAACCCTGTTGATTGAGCCGATCCCATGAGGAAAACACAGAGAGCAAAGATCATTCGGCCACCTATTAAAAGTTTCTTTGCAATCTGAAGACCTTCTGTATTAAGAATCTACAACTCGAATCACTGAGAAATTTTTATTTGGTTCTCAATTTATGACGTAATGATCTCAGCCCCTTGTGTTTTTCTTGGTCAATAGTCCTCTTGGCTTATCGACAGCGTTTCTGCTAATGTAAGTTTCTGAGTGGCGTCACGGGATAACGGTCCATTCTTTACGAGTGAAAAGGTACAAAAATTTGAATCATTTTTAGTCTTTGTGTTTCCATTTTAACCCAGCCGAAGAGCTGTTGAATCTCCATTAATTTTATGAATCCACTCAGCTTAATTGCATCGAGCTTTAGGTATCTAAGTACATTGAGAAAGTAATCATAGGCGCACAGACACTATAGCTTCCTTCCACTTGAACCCGTAAGTCAATAGTCAAATTATACTTTACTATTATTTTTTCTTTTTTCAAAGAATCACTTTTAACAGGGAACCTGTTTCATCGGGGGGTCTTCCGGAGAAATGTCCACCGTCTGGCCCGCTGGTGGCCGGTAGAGGTTGAAGACTTTCCAATTCCCCCTTTTACCACCTATAGCTCGAAGGTTGAAATTTTTTCAAGTCTCCCTATCACCTATGGCTTGAGGGTCGAAAACTTTCCCGTTTTCTCGGTAGTCTCCCGGAAAGAACGTCCGCCGTCCAGCCGGCCGCAGAGGTCGAAGTCACCCTCCTATCATAAGTATGAAGCCAGTCAAATACAAGGAGGAGTCCTAGCCCAGTTTATATCCAGTATACTGTATGTTGGCTCCGCCCCTTCAATGAGCCTGATAGGCAACGCTTCAAACACAATGAGACTCGGAAAAGGCACTTCCAAAATACCTCATAGAACAGGTTCCCTACCTCCCCTCATTTGATTCCGTTAAAGAACGCGTCATCATGAGGAAGGGATTCGGTATTCAAAAAATTATAAAGAGTGTTTTTCTATGAATTCATCCGCCAGGGGCGCTACATCTGCCGAAGAATATCCCTTTCCCCCTCCTGAGAAGAGAAAAGAAAAAAAAAGGAAGGTAACACATGGTGACGCATTTTACAAGCTTGCTTTCTGAATTCTAATACCGATGTCTTGATTTTAGCGAACATATTGAATCGATTCTATCAATGGAATCTGCTTTCTATCTCAATTCTGATGACAGTGATGACGTCATACATAGTACCGTCTCTCTCACCAATATTCCTCAGCTCAGTGTAAACCTATTCTTCAGTATATCGTATGTTAGGCCGAAAAGCTCAAGTTGATCAAGGTTATTGATGATGTCATCGAGCTTGATAATCTTGTAGGTACTGCCTTACAAAAAATAAATGACGTATGTCCCATGTTATTTCAATGGAACGTGTCATTTATTTTTTGACCTACGGCAGTATAGGTTACGCCTAGTATAGTCTAGTATGCTGCAAGGATGGCAAAAGTCCGCGATGGATTTGTTTTGCGGGTGCCCATGCCCGCGACTTACGGGCGGGTGGGCAGTGGTAAACCATAATTTTTGTTTAAATACGAATGCACACTAGCACTCCTACATGTTTTTGCTGTAGTGATGGGTGCCTGCAGGCGTCAAGCATCAGACACGCCCGTGGGCAATTTAGGCATTGATTCTGGGCGATGGGCAGTACTTTTTGTCCCCCTGAGGACGCGGGTATGGGAGTCTGAAACATTGAAACTTCAAGTTCATTGAGAAGGCAGCCAGAAGCCGTCAAGCTCACAAGTAAGAAAATAATATAAAGTGAAGTGTGAGCATGGCACAGGAGCATGGACGCACCAAAGTACGCGAGCATCCGCAGGCTCGGGCATACACGTGAGCGCACGCGGCTACTGCGGGCGACGTTTGGCACGTGGGCGCGGGCACAACCGCCGCCACCGCGGTCGTCACCTGCGGCCACACACATCGCCCGTTTGCACAAAATTTCTTTTGCAAGTGCGGCTGCCCACGCCCACGGGATTTGCTCAAAAAATAAGGGTGCAGGCGCCCGCGCTCGCGAGCAATGACCATTCTTGATATACTGTATGTTAAGTCTAAGTTAGGATGTTGGATAAGTAGTATTAGGTCTAGTATATGCTGGGGCTAGTAAAGGCCTAGCATATTATGTAGTTCTAATATAATTCACTAGTCAACAGCCAAAAAATTGCTGGAACGAGAATAGGTGATTCTTGAAGTATTTTTCACGCTAAATTCAATGCCGTTTTCTGTTTTTCGCTAGCAGGTCTAGATTTCCTGTAATCGTTGCAACAACGTGCCGATTTTTGCAACAAACTGCCGCGCATTGTTGCAAACGTAACGCAGGTTTGCATAGTATGATACTGCTATCCTCGATGCGTTCCGCGACGATGCGCGGCAGTTTGTTGCAAAAATCGGCACGTTGTTGCAACGATTACAGGAAATCTAGACCTGCTAGCGAAAAACAGAAAACGGCATTGAATTTAGCGTGAAAAATACTTCAAGAATCACCTATTCTCGTTCCAGCAATTTTTTGGCTGTTGACTAGTGTAATGAACATACTGTATTAAAAGCCAACATCTTTCGAAGTCCCTACGTTATTAGGCGAGACGAAAACTTGGCATTTTAGGTGTTTATAAGATTAGGAGAATTCCTTTTTTGTTTTGAAATTCCTGTTTGATGACGTGTGAACTTTTTTACCCTTTTATTTATGGGACTTTCCTTTGAAGGACCGCGAGCTCAAGAGAATAGGACTACTTCTAAAAAAACTGTCACAAGAACTACACCTAGAGGAAACGTAAAAACTCGTTAGAAATTTTTGTCCCGCCTGATGACGTCATCAGTAATCTTTACCTACTTTGGGGACTCTTGAACTTTTAAAGCCTGATATTTGGCCTCCACCCAGGCCAGGATTAAGGTGGAGTCTCGGGGATCTCGGGGATCCGGGCCTCCACAGAAAGGGAGCCTCCACACTTTCCCGAGGAGAGGAGCAAGTTTTCAGAGGAGGGGTGAAAAAATTTTTCCGCACTTGACCAAAAAAGTAGGGCCTCCACAAGATTGTGACCCGTTCCTTACATCTCCTTAGTTCGCCTGCCTTCACCATAAGAAGTCTAGCATACAATATACTAGGGGTTTCTTTTACTCCATATTAGGCTAACTAGCTCATGCCACCCCCTCAATACATGGAAGCTTCCGTCCCGCTTTTGTAACTATTGTATGAAGTCATGAATGACACGATCAATGGTTTTCTTTTGGTTAGGAAACTTTTTAATTTCACCCTCATGAATGACGATATCGAAGACCTGGACGTACTATGTTCGGCTAACTAGTCTTGTATATCCTTAGAACAGACCTAACATACAATATACTGGGCTTCTCATAAGAGATGGAGCGTTGTATGACGTCATAAACCTATATACTAGGTTGCTCGAGAAAACGACTTGAGCGAGTCAGCTAGGGAGCAACTCAGCCTTATACAGTAAATTAGACGTTTATCCTCGATTAAGAATAGGCCACTCGTTATCGCCCGTCGTCCAGTTAGCTAGGCTGATGAAATGCAGAATACTAGGCCTATACTAAGTTGAGAAATATTGGTGAACGGGGGACGTTACTTGGACGTCATGTCGTATGGAAATTCAATATGATCATTAAATCGATACATCATATCGAAGTGTAGCTCAACAATACTGGGGAACGGAGTGGCGAGCGAGGTAAAAGCGGCCGATGAACTCGTCGACTAGATATAGTTTCTGTGAGATGAAGCAAGCATCCTGTACTACCTGATGCTAGAGAAGACATGCTAATTCTTCGCTCAAAAATTGAAGGACTTAATCGTGGATCAAGAAAAATAGTGAATTATACCACTTCTTGGGTAAAAACCACTATTACCCTCGTCACCCAAGTATGGACGAAATATTAGAAAATTTACGAACAGAAAGTCAATCCCTTTTTTTTTCTCTCTCTCTTTCAAATTTAGCCTCTTCTAATTCGTTTACCTACTACATTTAAAAGGACAGTACTAGCAGTAAGATTTGTGAAACTCGAAGTCGTAAAATTTTTCTTTCAATAAAAAAGTTTCAGTTTCTGTGGCGCATCGTTGATCCTACACCGGTACGTTGGTGCACTCGTGAGTTCTCATCATTTCACAATTCGTGTCCTCGCCTATTCATATCGCTTCCTTCTTCCTCTCACCTTAATTAATCAATTAAGAATATTTCAGTACGTACTCGAATGCGGTCTCTATACCGGAAACGTGTTTAGTCGAACGTTTCGGGGTTTTGTCTTACTGTATAGCTTACAATCTCTATAGCTCTGGTATAGTGTGTACAGTTGAAATGAGTAATTTTCGGGATCAACAGTCCTGGTTAAAAATATATCTGGTAGCTGCACGTGCAATGGCGAAACGTTGATTTTTTCATCGATATTTACCTATTATAAGGTAATAGAGATAAGACTAATTTGTCAACATTAGACACCGATTATAATTTTTCGAGATTTTGTATGACGTTCACATCTTAATATTTTCTTTCGAATTATCCGATTTTTATCGCAGTAAATCTGTTCAAATATAATATTGTAAGAGTCTTACAAATTTTTTAGCTTAGTTCTAGCTTTCTATCACGCTCAAGATTTTATATTTCTGATTAGGTACTCGCATAACATATCTAGTGCGTCTTTCTAATGATTCTGCAGTATAACTCCGAGTGAACATACAGAACTTGAGCTTTCGTCATAAGAACATCAAGGACGCAAAATTCAAGAATAAATTAGAAGATTTCTGTATGGAGCAAATAAAAAAAAAAAAAAATATTTGAAATATGTATCCTTGAACTCACGAAATCATTCTCGTGGAAATGACTTTTGAGAGAGAGCTTGTTCTGGTGTCTTTCCTCTGGGGAAAATGTCTAGGTACCGTCTAATGTTCAGCGTTTTTTGACTTCTTATGATCTTGACTCTTGAAACAATCTGATATTTGAGCCATAGATATTACAGAAGGAGAAGGGGCGCGGACAACTTTTCGACCTTCGAACCTCTTGTATGACGAAATGGGCTTCGAAAAAAATTTCGGCCATCTATTCATCGACACGAGGTAGTAGGAGAAGAGAATTTTCGACTACTGAGTAGGCGAAGACCCTGCAGAAGAGCCACCCCCAAAAAAAGATATTCTGGCGGAGCCAAGTTTTATGCCTTTCTCTCTCTCTCAATAAACAGCAAGTATTTTGCTGTCGAGTATCACTATGGCCGTGAAAATGAAATACGCAGAATGAATACTGATACGCTTAGCAACCTGTATCATCTGTACTATTACATCGGCACATACCAGGGTGGTTGCACTTATAAGTCCAGTTTAGAATAATATTTTTCAGGTGCATGGTCTTGTATAAGTCTTCTTTTCCAAGCTAATAGCTTTAGGGTATTTTGAGCTAATAGCCTTCAGGGTAGCTCACTTGCTCCGTTCTTTCGCCCTCTCCTTAGTCGAGTAAGTCCAGCTTACAATACTTCAAGCTAGTAGTTTTTAGAGAGCTCACTCATTCTGCTCGTTTCCCCCTGGTCTGTTAGAAGTCAAGCTAATAGCTTTCGGGTGTTTTAAGCTAACAGCTTTTGAGTAGCTCACTCCTCGCTCTAGTATAAGTCTCTTTGTACACGAAGCAAGCATATAAAATGCTACACTAGGTGTCTCTGGAGAAGACATGTAAGCTCCCGCAGTTTTTTTTACATTTTCATCTCCTTTACTAGCCTTCTTTCGATAATGAAAAAATTTGCGAGTCGTCTACCAACCCGAATATTGGAAAATACGGAACTAGGCTAAAAGCGTTGCCTAATATACAGTTTATTGGCCGTAAGATAATTAGCCTGTAACAGCAAACACGGAGAGATGTCGAAGACAAAAATTGTTGGATGATTTCCTTAGACGTTCTCCATTTTTAAAATCGATTACAAATCCTTCGTTAATGGGATGTCTAAAAAAAAAATAATTCGTCTCCACCATGATGAGTCAAGTCGAGGAACCGAACTACAAGCTCGCAAGCCAGTCTAGACTTTCGACCAGCTGCGATAACCCCATAAGATAAACTTAGCCTTGACTCACTTTGGAGACGAGAGTGACTCCTTCCCGAGCTGATAACCCTCTGTGTAGTTGAAAAGCTCGTTAAAAAAAAAGTTCCAAATTATGTGTAAGGCATTTAAAAAAGATATGAAACATGATTTTTATTTCTGTTGGAATATACTTATTTTTTCTAGAAAATTTCTATCGGCATCGTTTTCGATCATGATTTTGAGGGTATCAAAATGCGGTCAAGTTCACACACATTGGTAGGCCTTCACGAGCCATAAATTTTATGAAAGTCACACGTAACTATTCTTCTCGTCGAAAAGCAATGCGCTGGTTTTCTTTGGAACTTTGATAACACTATCCCTACTTGTCGCGCAATGAAAAAAAAAAATGTGTGCTTGCATCTAGTTGATTTCTTGTAATTTTTAATTCGTTAAATTCTCTTTTCCAAAAATTATCGTTCATTCTTCTTCGGATTTCGCGTTATTACTTACCAAATAATTTCTGTAGATTGTTGTTAGTAGCTGCACGTATTCCTCTTATTTACGGACTCCCTTTTTGCATCATGTGTTTGTATTTTGATTTTGGTTACAGAAAGCTACCAATGCAATTTGAGAACAATTCGCGAGAACTTTTATTGATCAATTATGAAATCTGAAATCAGTCATCTAACAATCATGCTATTTCTATGGTAAGAGTAATGTTTGATATTAAAACCTGACTTTACGAGCAATACTATTGATTAACAATAATTTGTAAAATATTTGGGGGTTTCTAACTACTCTAAGAGTAATCAGCTAGGGGTAGGTAACTGTGAAAAGTTTGTGAAAATCAGGGTAGATTACTGTAGAAGGTACGGTTAACGCGGAAGACGTGAAGAAACAAGGTAAGAGAGGCAGATATTTCCGAGAGTAAGATACGGTAAGATTTGAGGGAGAAAATATTTTTACGATTCACATCAAGTGAATACGATAAGAGGTGTCAAACAAATATATTATCATGTTGGCAGTACTGGCAAGACGAAGGAGAGAATAGACTTAGAAAAAAATTCTCCGGCATATTCAAATGAAAAAAGATCATCTTTCATGTCTTCCTCAGTGGCATAGTTTCGGGAGCTCGATCGCAAATCTAGAATAGGTCCAGTTTAGAATATTTCAAGATGATAGCTTTCGGAAAGCTCAGTCGCTCGGCTCGTTCGCTCCCCTCCTTGATCTAGTGTAAGTCTACTTTGGGAAATTTTAGGCTAGTAGCTTTTGGGGAGCTCACTTGCCGAGATCTATTTCAAGGCTAGTGTGATCCTAGTTTTTAAGCTGATAGCTTTTGGGGGCGGCTAGTGGCTTTTGGAGGGCTCACTCATGGAGGTCCACTGTAGAATATTTCAAGACTATAAGGCTAGTATGAAACCTAGTATAATAAAAGCTTCAGCCTAGTATAAGTCTTTTATAGAGGGGCATTTGCATGGATAGACGCACGGACGCACGCCAATTTCAAAATCTGGGGAGAGGTCAGAGCAAAGATATGAAACATATAAAAAAAGATAAGAATGGGTGAGATGTGGGTAACCAATTCTGAGGCGACTGTGAGAATAATTTCTTCATGACGAGTAGTTTGATCAGAGGAAGTGCTGGGAACCGGCTCGTTTTGATTGTTTTGAGTTCGTTTGAATGCCCACTGAGTTTACCATAGTAGTACAGGCGGGTCTTTGGTACACTTTCCCTATGATAAAAATTCATTAAATTAACAAAAAATACACTCCAAAAAAAATTAATGCACAAACGTTTCCCAAAAACATTCAGACATTATTTTACTCGTTTCTCATACTTTTCCAGAGAAAATCACCGATCTGGCATAAGAAAATGGACTTTTTAAAATTGTAAGTTTCTATGCAGAGTTGGAAGCTCTTCCTCCTGCTACTGACCTGGACTCAACTGCTGATACAGCTGAAGACCGGTCTAATCTAAACGCTATCAAGACAGTGATCAGCCACTTAACTTCTCTTGACCCAGATTTCACTCCTGGGCAAATTGAGGGTTTGATAATGAAGAAATTGTCACGTCCCCTTCTTACAGCAGCCTATGATATGCTGTCTCGTAACCATCCTAAATTGGAATTTACACCTACTGACTTCCTGGGTGCTGTTGAACAAGCTTTGTTCAATCGGGAGATGGTAGACCTTCGTCGTTCTGGTAATAAAAAGGAGGTCACTACTTTGGTGGTTAAGAAACAAAAGACCAAATTTTCTGGATCTTCTCAAACCTCCGCTCCTCCTAAAAAGAAGAAAGAGTCGTCGCCAACACGTAAACCCGCTTCATCGGGATGCGTATTTTGTGGGTGCGCGCATAAATCGATCCGCTGCAGGAAATACTCTACAGTGAATGATTGTCGAACCCGGTTGATCGAGTTGAAGAGATGCTTGGTCTGCCTCAGTGATAAGCACACGAAGAATGCTTGTCCTCACAGCGACAGGGAATGTTCTGAGTGTGGCATCGAAGGTCATTGCCTTCAAATTTGCATCGCTCTATTGAAGAAACTTACAACCACCGCTTCTACCTCAGGAGCTTCAAAGACTAAAGGTACCTTTTTAGAAACCTTTATTTGTAAAATTTCTTTCAATGCATGTTCTGAAATTGTACGAGGTATCCGTGATTCTGCTAGTGATGCTTCATATGTCCACTCTGGAGTGGCAAGCCGCTTAAAGGCTTCTGTGTCACAATCTGTGACCCTTAGTTTGACTCGGTTTGGTTCTCAGGAATCAACCTCTTCAGAGTCTGGTTATGTTACCATGACTCTCTCAAACATGAGTGGTCAGGGAAGAACTTGTACTTTCCTGACTTCCTCTCATATAGTGGGCGCATCTGTTCTGTCGCCTCCTCCGGAGACGGCAAAAGCAGTGTTGCCTCTCAATAGGACCTATGCCAATCCGGATATTTTCCGACAGCATAAGCGTCCTATCTTACTTTTACTAGGAAATGACTTACTTCATCATTTCTCTTCAACAAACTGTGAAGAACGTCTCTCTGAAGGACTAGTTCTCTTTGAAACCCTTTTTGATTGGATCCCCTCTGGGGACGCGTCTTCCTTGTTGGAAGATCCTTGTACAATGTCAACCTTTGCGCTCTCTACCTCCATTATGGAGAAGGGCGAGAAGGATGACTCCTCTAAATTCAAAAAAGTTTTTTACGATCGTCTGAAATCAGCTTTCCGTGGGATCTAGAAGTCCTTGGGATCAAGGCTTCTGAATTAGACCCCACGGCTGATCTCGTTATGCAACGGTTCCGAGATACCACCAGGTTTGAGGATGGTAGGTACGTTGTGTCTTGGCCCTGGAAACAAGAAAGACCTTCTGTAGCTAAAAACTATAGAATGTGTCTTGCTAGGCTAAGATCATCTCTTGCTACTGTTTCTCCCAGCTTGTTAACAAGATGGATAGAAATCATAAAAGAACAAGAGGCTCGCGGAATTATTGAGCGAGCTCCTCTCCAACCTAAAGGTGTGGTTCATTATTTACCTCACCGCCCTATTGAGCAGCATGGAAAGGTCAGAGTAGTTCTTGACGCGTCTGCTAAGCCCAAAGGAGGAGTCAGCTTAAATGATGCTCTCCACGCGGGACCTTCCTTAGTTCAAGACATGGTTGGGATCATAATACGATTTTGACTCCGCAATGTGGGCATTTCTGCAGACATTGAAAAAGCCTTCCTTTGTGTAGGACTTGACGAAAGTGACCGTGATTCCTGCCGATTCCTTTGGGTCCAGGATCCTGGCAAATCTGTTGACAAACAGAACCTTGTAATATATCGTTTTACTCGCGTGCCTTTTGGTGTGGTTTCCTCGCCTTTTCTTCTCAATATGGTTCTTCAAGAACACCTCTCCGACGAGAGAGAAAGGGATAACCACTGGTTTCAACTAGCCAAAAAGCACTTCTACATTGACAATTTGGTTGTTAGTGTGGATACTGTGGTCGACGCTGGCCATCTGTTTGAATCTCTAAACAGCGGGCTAATGCAAGCTGGATTCAACTTGAGAGATTGGAATTCCAACTCTCGCGACTTTTTGCGATCATTACCTGATGATAAAGTCTCTAAAGACAGAGGCAATGTATCTATCCTTGGTCTTTCTTGGGACAGAGAAAACGATTCTCTGCGCCTCCAATTCGATGAGATTGATGTTTCCTCCAAAGTGACTAGGCGCACTGCGCTGAAAGCGCTTGCCTCGGTCTTTGATCCTTGCGGATGGTTCACGCCTTGTCTCATTACCTACACTGAAAATCTTTATTCGAGATTGCTGGAAACTTAAGGGAGAGTGGGATGATCCCCTACCAAGGGATTTTGTGTTGCGATTCCGTAAACTTCTCAATGACAGAGATCAAATTAAAAGTTTCACTCTCCCTCGTCTCTATTGGCCTCCTAGCAAAGATGTTTCCTCTTATGAGCTTCACAACTTTTGCGACGCCTCTAAAGATGCATACGGCTGTGCCCTCTACTTATTGAGGAAATGCACCAAGTCCCGTAACCTTACTGCTCTTCTTTTTTCTAAAGCTCGTATTGCGCCTATTTCTGGCCGATCTATACCACAACTTGAGCTATTGGCAGTGGTTATAGGTGCTCGTGCTTCCTCCTTTATCAGCAATCACCTTCCTTACTCATTGGACAAGACCTGTCTCTGGACTGACAACACGTCGGTCATTCAGTGGCTGAATTCTTCCAAGATTCAGCCACCCTTTGTTCAGAACCGACTAGATGAGTTGCGTAAACACCCTCATCTCACTGTCAGATACGTTCCAACAGCAGATAACCCTGCTGACTTAGTCACTAAGGGCAAGAAACCCTCGTTCCTTCAAAATGAAGAGCACTGGTGGCATGGTCCCTCTTGGCTCCCTTTAGAGTCTTTATGGCCTGCTTCTCCACCTTCTGCTCCTCTGTATCAATCTTCCTCCTCATCAGTTCTTCTGGTGACTCAACAAGAGGTCATTAATCATGGTCTCTCTGATATATTTGAACGCAGGTACTCCACTTGGAGCTCCTATGTCAAATATGCTTACCATAGTTTGAAATGGGCCTTACGTAAGCTCCCTAATGGGAGATGGCCTTTTACTGAAATTGAAACAAAGCTGATTGCAGAACGCATTCTGCTTCATAAGATCCAAAAGAAATACTATTCCAAAGAGCTTTTATCTCTTCAGAATAAAGTACCTGTTAAAAGTAGATTACCGCTTTTTCTAAGCTCTGACGGCCTGATCCGCTGTCGTACTCGACTTCTGAATGCTGGAATGGAGTGGGAATCATCTCATCCCATACTCCTTCTCACGAAATGTCGTCTGATTTCTGTAATATTGGACTCTCTTCACAAAGACTACGCTCACTTAGGCGTTAGTCACCTCATTGCCAAGCTGCGGGAGCGGTTCTGGATACCCCAGGTCCGCCCTCTTGCTAGCTCTATTGTCCACAATTGTTTTACGTGCAAAAGATGGGGAGGTGGTGCTTACCAGCTTCCACCTATGCCTCCCCTTCCTGAAGTCAGGGTAGCTGATGTTGCCCCTTTCCTGCATACTGGCGTTGACTGTTTTGGTCCGCTCTATGTCCACAATACAACTCCTGATTTGCCGCCCAGGAAAGTCTATGTGGCTATCTATACATGCCTAGTCTATCGCGCCGTCCATCTTGAACTATTAGATGATATGACCGGTAGCGAATTCCTTGAAGCCCTTGTGCGCTTCTCGTCCTTGCGACGCTGTCCTAAGTTCGTCATCTCGGACAATGGCAGTAACATTACATCTGTACAGCCCCGATTATCTTAATATCTGGTTCATTTATTATATCTATATTTGGTTCATCTATATCTGGTTCATTGACTATCTCCATATTAGGT
Source organism: Aspidiotus destructor (assembly GCA_035079395.1). Taxonomy (NCBI): domain Eukaryota; kingdom Metazoa; phylum Arthropoda; class Insecta; order Hemiptera; family Diaspididae; genus Aspidiotus; species Aspidiotus destructor. Next base: position 26,693,900 of record JAVHKZ010000001.1, on the reverse strand, counting down.
TCATCTATATCTGATTCATATCCTAGATCAGTTTGAGGTTGTGGATCATAGAAGCGAATATCATCAAAAAGTGGACTACCACCAAGGAATAAGATTTCCGCATTTTTGATTGCTCTTATAACTTCCATATACTCTTCAGGATTTTCTTCAAAATGAACTTCATAGATATTGTCTCGGTAGCTGCTCTCACAAGTATTCATATTTTTCTAAGTTGATAAACATTTGTAGACTAGATTTACTTATAAGTTTTATAGGCCTACTTTCTTTTCAATAACACCATTTTTATTAAGATTTTAAAAGGTACCTAGGTCTCAACTCGCCTACATGAGAAACACAGAGAGAAAGGTTGAATATCAATCATTTTGATTGAAACAAGTAAAATAATGTCTGAAATTATCATTTTAAAAAGTCTATTTTCTTATACCAGATCAGTGATTTTTCTCTGAAAAAAGTCTGAAATACAAGTCAGAATGAATATGCAGTCTAGGAAATTATAATTTTTAAAAAGCCTATTTTCTTATACCAGATCGGCGATTTTCTCTGAAAAAAGTCTGAAATACAAGTCAGAACCAATAGTCTAGAAACTTACAATTTTAAAAAGTCCATTTTCTTATGCCAGATCGGTGATTTTCTCTGGAAAAGTATGAGAAACGAGTAAAATAATGTCTGAATGTTTTTGGGAAACGTTTGTGCATTAATTTTTTTTGGAGTGTATTTTTTGTTAATTTAATGAATTTTTATCATAGGGAAAGTGTACCAAAGACGTCCGCCTGTACTACTTACCATAAGTCATACAGGAGCCGAGTATCAAATATCGGTAAGAGTTTTGGAGTTCATAGGCAGGAGGAAGTACAGGACGAGAAATTTTATGGAAGAGAAGGAAATCTTTGGCGGCAAAGTTGACCGCGTCATGGTCGGGAAGTTGATGTGGCTCAGTGTATGATAGAGATAGGTAAGATCCTGCCCAGGAGAGATAAGAGTGAATTAATCAACAGTAGGAATTTGAGCTGAGGGATAATTATTATTGAATACAAATAGAAAGAGGATATGAGATTATCTTAATTAGGAACTCTACAAGATTCTGAGAGAACTTGGTTAAGCTCCTAGGCAGGACTAGAAAAGCCAAAACCAGTGATGGCTAAAGTCAGTCATACCCAACCTACATCTCGTGGACTCAATACGGCCTGCGAAGACCCCGTTGAAAAAATAGACGAATAAAGAAAATTTCTTAATCATAGACAATCTGAAAAAATTGGCGCGCCTTACTTCCTATCTAATTCAGAGCGGCCTGCTTGCTGAATAAGATTGAGCATGCCTGGTGAAAGTAGCAGTTAGTTCTTATCTTTAACCCGCTGTAATTTCCTATTGTTTCAGTTGTGGTTTTGGAAATGCTATGACCAGCTTTGAGAAAGAATGTCTCGACAGACATAATCACCTCCGAAAATTACACGGTGCTCAACCCCTGAAATATAACGCGACAGTAAGAATTAAGAAAAATTGAGAAAAGCTTTTGAATAACAAAGTTTTCACGTTTTTCTCCTTTTTTTTTTCAGATTAGCAAAATCAGCGCAAAGTGGGCAAGTACGTTAATCAGTCAAAACTCTTTTCACCACAGCAAGAAAAAGAATTTAGGCGAAAATCTTTGGTCTGGTAGCAGTACAAGTGTAACGTATACAATAGATGGGAAAACTCCCGTAGACTCGTGGCACTCGGAAAAGAAGTATTACAAAGATTACAAAAATGAACCTTCGGATGTGGTCAAATCGAAAACCGGTAAAATTTACGTTTAAATAGAAAGGGAGGGGGAGGAATGAAAAAGTTACAATACCAATAATTTAGTGCCTAATTTATTATGCCCATAAACTACTTTCAAACTTTTGGAATGAACGTGAACTTTCGACGCCGCGAATACAATGGCCATTTGTGCAATATTCATGTTTAATTACCGCGGTTTGTCGCGACGCGTAACGTATCTTATCGAGCTACAAAACTTCGATGCGCGAGAAGGTACACTCGCTTGTCACAATGAAGCGCGGGAATTGGACATAAGCATTGCACAATAATGAAAGGTAGTAATGAAAAACGGGCAAATGGTATTTTATTCAGCGTCGGAAATACTTTTAATTTATGTTCATGACAAAAGTTTGAAAAGTTCATGCGCGTTATCCAGTAACGTAGCCAGGGAATTTTCGAGGGGGAGAGGGCATGGAACTGATCTGTATAGTCTCAATGGTGTTCTAAAGCAATTTTCCAGTTCAAGGAGAACTGACCTTTTCACCCCTCCTCCTCGCCAGCCTGTTCGTATTGTTTGTCACTCGTCGACTATTAAATTATAATTACTTATTTTTCTGATATTACAGGACATTATACGCAAGTGATATGGCGAAAAACTACTCAACTAGGAATAGGAATTGCCAAAAAAAGTACGAAAAATGGAACGACATATGTTGTCGTATGTAATTACTATCCGCCTGGTAATTTCAGAAACGAGTACACAAAAAACGTTTTTCCTGAGAAGAAATAAGTTCAATTGAACTCGATATATTGTAATTTTCTATCGCTCTCGCTGTAACAATAGATTGTTAACGAAGCTGACACCAGTCTCAATTCAAAAATTTTCCCTTATTAATATTATTTTGATTTCAGTTTCCCCCATTTTTTTTCTTCTTTCGCTAGGAATTTTGAGACATTCTTTAATCGTGCATAATATTTATATTGTGTAACATATTTTTTGAACCGCGACTCAATAATGTGTATTGAACTTTTTCAATAAGTACATATACTCATATTCGTATACAATATTTTATTTTTCAAATAAACTGTACATCATGTGGTGTTTGCTTTGCTCATTCCTAGCGCCCTGCATTATGTACTTTCTAATTCTTTCTAACAACCTGCATTCTTTTCTATAAAAGTGCTATGGACATGAAATTATGGATAGCATTCAAATTAAGAGCAAAATGAGTGCTGAACGTTTCCAATAAGTACAAATACAACGTTTCATTTCCCAAATGAAACGTAGATTATTTGGAGTTTGCTTCGATATTGTGGTGGAATGTTTTATCGTTCGGCATTCGATTTTATCGTAGTCTCACTCCTAGCTTTTTGTATTATGTATTTTTTATTCTTTGTAACAACTTGCATTTTTTCCCGCGGAAGTGCCACGGACATAAGATTATGGACAGCAACCAAATTGAGTGCTGTAACTTATTTTGATGGAATTGAAAAATTTTACCATGATCTTAGACAAGAACAACGTAAGTAGTATTATTTACATCGGGACTGCATGCTTCATAATAAAACTTGTTGGTGAGTCTGAGACTCCATAAACTAGTCGTGAGAGGGGATTTAGTATAATGCAGTCTATTGTTGAGCCTGGTACAAAGAATCCCAAGGGTACAGGTCATGATTTTTCAAGTTCCTATGACGTCATCAGCTCGTGACGCGAATATCAGAATGACTTCCAGCCTTAAGATATATCCATGTCAAAATTAGCAACCATTGTCCCTTTTGCAATGGGACAGGGTGTTTTCAATCATCTATCATCAAGTATTTCGCCTCCCATTCACCAAAGAACCCGTTACCATTCCATGCGGCGTGGACGCGCAGCTAGTTCGGGCTGCAGTTTTGTATCTTAGCTAGTGAGACTGGAAATTTATAGCATGAGAGTGACTGCTGACCATGGGTGGCGGAATAGGGAGGTAAGGGAGGCAGCTTGCCCTGCCTCCTCTCAGACAAAAAGTATGGGAAACAACGCACTCCTAACAAACAACTGAAATGGAGGCCATTGCAGGTTTGCAATGGCTGCGGGAAACCCGCAACCTCCCTCATGAACCTATGTTTTTAATGAGGGGTGTTTTACATGGAGTGAAATTTTTGTAAGTCCTTCTCCTATCATATATAGCCTAGTTTCCAAGTCTTGAAAATGATGATGTAATAAGTTGAACGCGCTTGCAATCACGTTGGCGCGAAATATTACCCATCAAATTAATAGGCCTGATATAATGAAGGCTGGAAGTTAAAATCTTTTCAAGTCCTTAAAGTAGGTCAAGGTCATTGATGATGTCATGAAACGTCACGTCACGCAGTTCACAGAAACTCCTGGAGTCTTGAAAATGATTATGTAATAAGTTGAACGCACTCGCGATCATGTTGGCGCAAAATACCCCCCACCAAATTACTAGGCCTGATATAATGAAGGCTGGAAGTTGAAATTTTTCAAAGTCCTCAGAGTCATAAAGCGTCACGTCACGTCACGTCACGCAGTTCAGAGAAACTCCCGCACGCAGACATTTTCTGAGGATGTAATCCCCCAAACAAAATGGATAGCGGGTTCCCCGCTGAAAAATCAAAAGATACTTGATTTAGCGATACCGTTGCAAAAAAGTTTTCTGAATTTTTTTGGAAAAATCTTTGTCCCCCCTCCCAAGGAAAATTTACTCCACCATCCATGCTACTGACAAGAGGTCTAGCTCTAGTTACTGCAACCTGTACTTCACGGGACTCCAGTGATCCATAGGCCTACTGACTACTAAAATGATCTCTCATGGAGCTCTACATCTCCTCTACATAGGATTTTGAATCTTCATCTGTTTTTCTTGGATTGAAGCCCTCTGGTTCCATACACCGCTTGTGCTTTGTGTCATACTTTTCACTATCGAAACTGGTTGGCAGAGCTTGTGTTCGTTCACTTATATATCCCCGCTTTGATGGTTTCACTCCATGCTGCGCTGCCTCTAGAACATCTTTCTAAAATAGGTCTCCACCTGCGTTCGAAGGCTTTGCACATCAGAGTTCAACATTTTTCCGACCCCCTTTCCAAATTCGTAATGAAAATCAACGTTAGTATTACATAGGCACATCGGAAATCAGCAAAATGTTTTCTATAATGCAGTATTTTTTTCCGTTATAGGGGCAGAAACATCACCGACAGAACCTGCAGAAATAGTCGATAAGACACTTGTCAAAAAGAAAATTTGTGAACAAATACTGACGAGTCATTTTTTTGAAATGAAGTTAATAGACTGGGTGGATGTTGAACAACGAAACATTCGCGAGGAACTATTGCGAGACGACAAAAAGGAGATTCTTTCCTCCATATTTGACAAGTGCGAGGACAAAAATCGTCCTTGTTCGTGCAACCAAAATATTAGTAACGATTATCGAAATGGGTGCAAGCTACGTCAGGTTCGAGCGCGTGAAAATGTTGACGGAAATGAGTTCGGTTTCGTGTGTATTGGTAGAGACAAGATTTCCGGAAGTTTGAAAGAATATTTCATCTCTCAACCGTACAATGTAAATTCCAACGCCTCAGCGGATCCTATTGCTGGCCGATTCATCTTTTCATTCAACGATGATAGTGGAAGTTTAGGGCTTATAGCTCTAGCGGAGCATGCCTCATTACAATCGGACTTCGAACGCATTCTAGGAGTCTCTTCCAATTTATATGAAATGGGGAGACGTTTGGAAATACGTCCGGGTGAGTAGAGCAGGTAAACATTAGTAGAGTACATAATATTTCAAGATCTGTAATGCTAAATTTTCTCATCAGCACCCTCGCCGGATTTGGATCCAGTCTGCTCTCTTCCGGTGACACACAAGCTCAGGTTGTGTGCCATCGTTTTGGGCTCGTCAACGTTGAAGAAGAAGTTTAAGTTTTTACCTATTCTAGATAGTGTTCAGGAAAAATGTGTAAAGAAATCTTTGAAGCTAATGTTTTTAGGATATTTTGAGGAATGGGTAATGGGCTGCAAAACGTTGAACAGGAAAAATGGCAGGCAGAAAATTTTTTATGTATCTACTGGTACTTTTCGGAATTCGGTTATACTATTTGTTGAGGCTGGTCAACGAATATCGTTGTATAATATTTGTCTCCACGTAAGCGTGGCGTACACGGTGCTCCCAAGAATCGATTCTGCTGACGTAGGCCTACCGGATGATATGAGGAATACTCGCGGGACAATAAAAGAACCTATTGCAACATCGGTCGCAGTGGATGGACATTATCTTCTAGATGATGTAGAAGATTGAGACTTTCTTGTATAATGATGATAATTAACCCATATATTCTATGTTTTCTGTACATAAATGATCGAGTTTCATCATTGAGATATTTATGAAAAAATTATCTCCAATTTGCAAATGTATTCAATATTGGTACTTCCATTCACGAGACAAATCATTGAAATTAGTTGATCTTGACTCCAGGATTAAGCTTAGTTGTGGTCTTTACCCCAGTCCCTCCAATTGAAATTTTGACTCAGATGAAGTCTCAATAAATTGTGTCTGATTTGAGCCCTACCCTTTTCTCGGTATCCTGAATTCCTTTATTGGAGGATCCTCCCACTGATAACCAAGATATAAAAATAGATTAATTGCAAGAGTTGTTTCCCGTCCTCTGCTCTGTAGAACCAACCGAAATGAGAGTGCTAGCTCATCCCCAATTCGGGTTCCAACCTTAAATCTAAAAATATGAGACCTAATTTGTGTCCATTTATGCCAATAATCTACAACAGTTTCCCTTCCTTGTACAACAACCTCAATCAGACCGTTTCTTCATTGGAGGATAGCCCAGAAAAATTGGGTCTGATGTGCGCTAATTTGTACCGTGTAATTTGTTGAAGTTATGCTGATATGCCTTCATACGTATTGAAGTCTACGAGTCCAGCTTTCCCTTGACTCAGATAATGCAGTGCTGCTGGCGGGGTGAGGAGGGATACGATTGTTCCGAAGCTAACGGAACTCTGTGTTTTGAGAGGGAAGATTCTAGCAGAGTGTCCATATCTCAACCATACCATAGGCCTAGCATACCCCGAACAGTATACTGGGCCAAGAATTTGGCGAATGAGTGGAGCTAGTGAGCCCTTAGACGATCTCCATACTAGACTTATACTAGCCTATAGTAGGCTACTTAGGTAACTCCTCAAATAAGTCTACTCAAAAACATAAAACATGATTCGATATTTTTTTTTCTATGAAGGGGAGAATTCATTTTTTTTTTTTCAATTGATAACTAGGCTAAGATACAACGTGTAACTGTACAAAATTTTTTTTTTTTATTATATGTATTACCGAACAAGATAACACATTTAAAAAGTTCCTTTTCAGTACGTCATTCTATTCGATGAAAATATTTGTTCATCGTTTTTTCTTCCTGTCTCATTTCTTTCACCCTCTTCATTTCTTTCCGTCGGACTCATCGGTAAATATTTTTCCCTAATTGTCGTACGATGAATAATATTATAACAAACGAGCTCATTCATTCATTTCTCCGCCCATATAAGGGCTTATGACAGGTCGTAACTTAGGCACTAACTACTTCTTCAATCTTATCACCGCATGAGTCATTTAGATCATTGTATCCGTAGATCGGTACGCTAAAATGTGACGCAGTGAAGAATTTATTGACATGGTAAATTAGGTACCTATACTATCGCCTACGTACGGTACGATCTCGTACTGAAGTTGATATCATCGTGTTCCGAAGTTATATCGGAAAAATCCTTAATCTGATTATAATGTGGCGCAGATTCTTTTCAGTACATCGCTGCTGATGTATTTTTGGACAGCAAATTTAACGCTGGGAATTTACACTTTCCTTCAACGAAATTGAGACCCGATCAGATTGGTCAATTATGATACTAATAGGTATACTTAATTATACGTACAAAATGACAAAGTTAAAATGAGATTTACGAACGAACAGAAATTGTTTGGCAATAGGTCTTATCAGAAAGCACCCACTGAATCACAGATCAAAAAACCTCATCTTACCCAGAAAACTTATTCATTTTTGTAAAGTATTTTTTTCACAGTACTTAATGAATAAAAGATTGACACTAACCACCGAATTCGTTTTTATGCACCTGAAGATGGTAGCAAAGCTACCGAAAAGTACGTGTCATAATCATGAAATGGAAATTCATCGGTGGTTAATAGGGCCAATCTTTAATTTACTATTATAGGTAGTTGTTTAACAGCGAAAAAATTTTTCTACGATGTATTTCTTTATTCCTACCACACAGATACTACTAACCTAGATTCAATCTACTTTGGTAGGTAAATTATCTTCATGGAAAAGTTTGCTTTCAATTCTTTCCTGACAATTTTCGTGATTCGGTTCTCATTCGATTCGAAATTTGCTTTGGCCTATCAATAAGTATAAAAACAAGGATTGAAACGTTAACGTCAGTCGTACGGTATCTGATAAAAGAGTAACGTTGGAAGGTTATTGTAATCAATAATAGAATGAAAAATATTCGAAAAGGTAATAAAAAAATAAAACTTCATAAAATTTTGCTCAAGATTTCGGTGCGCCTATAATCCTAATAAATTTCCTCTTTTTTATTTCGGAATCAGATAACATTAGGTATTTTTTGGTAAGAATCAATAAAGAATTCGAGGTTTGATAGGGGTAGGCCTAATTATTTTAAAACGATCGAACTTGGACGATTTTATGAAATTGAAACTTTGCGAAAGCGCATTCTCGATTTTGAAGTGAATTAGAAGAGGAAAAAAAAAAGACAAAAAAAAAAGCTCGATGCATGGTTTACAGATTAAAAAAAGTTTATAGAAATGATATTATAATTCCAATATCAGAGCAAGGACTTTCTTTACTCAACCGAAAGAGTCGAGCTCCTTCTCACTTTTCCAAACAGTTCGGAGTTAATTAATAACCTACTCTAATTAGTATATAATTTATATTATATGTTGCTTTGCAATTGTGATACGTAGATACCGACGCCAATGATCATTGATGTCGACGCGTTGCAAAACAAATAAAATAACTGACTTTTTTCTTATTTTAACGAATTTAGAAAATTGTAAAATAGGTGAACTCAAGTTCGAATTTCGTGTTATTCATCTATTTTGATTTCTTTTCCCCTTCATTCTTCAAAAATCTTCGGATTAATCTGACGTTTCTTCAGACAGATCAAAATATTTGATGATTGAACAATAAAAATCAAATAAATAAATAAAGTGAAGAATCCTCAATATTAAATATATTTCTTTCAGAAAATCGCTTCTTATTTGTACCTAATAAAATATTTAAAACTAATAATTTTCTCTACTTTTTTTTTTTTTTTTTTCGTCTCTTAGAAAACATTTTAGTCGCCTTTTCTTCGAATTCATACATTCTTAATTTCAATTTCTATTTTATGAATCCGATTCAGTATTATCTTTCTCTGTTTCATCATTTGTAACTCATCTTTTTTCATTTATTTTAACCCTCCTTTTTCGCAAGTACTGAAATATCTCAAAATCTTTGACACTATTCCTTATTTTTGGAAGAACTAAAATTGATATGTTAATCGATGTCGATCCTTATATGCGTACTTTGGTTTCTTGAATTTATATAGGAAAGAAGAATTTCATTTTTATTTTATCTGACGATAATTCATTAATTTATTTGAATTATTTTTCAGTTCATTCAACTAGTGGTGAATATGAAATATTTTATAAATTTCAATAACTGTTCCAAATGATTAATTTATAATGTGCGTTTTTCTGTTAGGTTGCTGCCTTATATTTTACTAGCATTATTATTACCGGTTTCCTGTCATATTTCCGATAATTATTCTGATTCCCACAAACTACAGTAAGCCACCCTGAGCTGATAAGCCCTGGTGTGGTTGGAGAGCTTGCGTAAATTGGAAAAAAATAAATAATTATTTGGTATTTTAGTTTCTATTTGATATCTTCAAATTACCGCTCTAGAAATAATACCTAACGAAGTTTCTGCACTCATCTTGCTACATGATATTACCTATGCATCTCGATTTTGGCCAAACCACTGATGAACAAAAATATGCCATTCAAAAGTGGGAAGCGATAGGATAAGAATCCATTTTTGAAAAAGTTTATTATTCATTGAAATTACTGAAAATAAATTTTACATCTTGCGCTTTATGACTTTTCTACTGATTAGGCGAAAATGGCTATGAGCTCATTTACTGGGTGCGCTGAACACCTCGAGAATTTCTATATAACCAATATTATCATTAAATGTTGACTGATTTTTTCGAAAGTTTTTTTCGAACATTTCCTGTATGATGTGATTCATGTAGAGAATAATTTTTTTTATGGGCAGCATATTGAATAGCGGTTATTTTTCAGAATGCAATTTTAGTTTCTTGTCGGTATTTTAATTTTGCGATTCAGTTGGTACGCTGCGTTCTATATTTTAAAAAAAAATTTCAATCCTTACAACTTATTTATTGCTTGATACAAATATTTGAGTAAGTTCGTTTTCTGTTTCAAGTAGCCTAAGATTTTGAAAAAACTTTTTGAATGAAGAATTCAAATACGCCCGTTGCTTGTCAGTTAATTGGAATATGCTAACAACTTCTTTCATAGACGAATGGATAATGAGTACAAATAAGGAAATCATGGCAAAATAATAGATTTAACATTGCATCCTGATAGAGAGTAACTTGAATGATGCAAATTGAGGCACGGACATCGAAGATTCCTTGTTCACGTGATGGTCAAGTTTCCTAAAAGTCTATTTATAGAAACTAGAGACTGCGTGAAGCCAGAGAATTTCTTCGAATGTAAGAAGATGAACCGAGAAAGAGAGAAGGTGAGAATGAAATCATACATGAGAATTGAAAATGAGCATGGGTAGTAGAGTAAATTTTTCTCAGGGAAGGGGGGGGGGGGATTTTCAAAAATAATTTCGAAGAACTTTTTGCAACAGTATTGAATCAAGAAACTTTTAATTTTTCCAATAGTTTGTGAGGGGGGCGAGGGCGTTGCCCTTCTGCTTTTTATCTTGAGACAAGTAGGCTCCGGCTCTCTTATTCAGCCACCTTCGAAAATGAGCGATAACTATTCGAGGACGGGAGGCGATATTCTCATTTTTTCAAACGGGTGGTGACGGTAGCTCGAATGAATACAATTTTCTAGCACAATTATCTCCTAAATTTTAGTTCAAAATTTGATTGAGAGGACTGGGTAATGTATCCCTGTACTTCGGAATTTTTTCAACAATATTCCATAAACCGAAGCAGCACGATTCGTAGAGCTAGAGATCCTTATTCTCGAAAGTTAAATACATTTGAAGAAGGCACAGTCTAAGTGGGAGTTTCTTTTGTCCATCTCTTCAGGATCGTTTCAGTAACGAGTGTACTCAAGACTTCATTGATATCGCTTTGGGTTTGAGTTAGACGTACCAAACCAATTCCTCTCTTATTTTTGGACCCTCTCCGCCGTATCCGGTGTTACGCCATAATTGTTCGCCCCCAAATTATTATTCACGTATTCGTTGTCTCACTTCTCCTCTCCTCCGGGTCCCTTCTTTACCTCCAGCCAATAATCCCTGTTTTCCTTGTTCCTCTTGTCGAGATCGAAGGAGACAAGAGTTAATGATCTTGATCTGAAGAAACCTGATCTGTACTGAAAGGGGGATAGAAGAGGATTGAACTAGAGGATCCTAAAGTCACGAGTCTGATTTAAAAGGACTATATCTATTGACTTCCGGAAAATAATATTGTAAGGAGAGAGTGAGTCCAATCACCTCGTCTTGAATGAGTCAATAAGATATAGAATCTTCCTTTTGTGGGTCTTGACGGAAAATTTTTCACTCAGGCTCTTACAAGCAATTATCACGTGACGTTACAAAACGCGTTTTTATCAATTTGGGGGCGAAATAACACAGCTAGGTTCTTATGAGCGTTTTTCGGAATTATCAATTTATCTTACGAACGGTTGATTTTTTTGAGGAGTTGAAGAGAGCTAAGTTTGCTCGTCTTGGCATTTTCCATCTGATAAGACTATAACAAAAATTAGAGGCCATCGCAAGTTTGCAATGGCAGGGGGGAACCCGCAACCTCGCTGGTCCTCCTCCTATCATATACCGTATATAGCCTTGTTTCCGAGTCTTGAAAATGATGACGTAATAAGTTGAACGCGCTCGCGATCACGTTGGCGCGAAAATGCCCCTTCAGCAAATGAGTTGGCGGTGCTCTTCTCAGTACATATACTGTATACTAGGCCTGATATAATGGAGGCTGGAAGTTGAAATTTTTCAAGTCCGTAAAGTAGGTCAAGGTCATAGATGATGTCATAAAGCGTCACAATTCACGTCACGTCACGTCACGTAGTTCAAAGAAACTCCCGGACGCGGACGTTTTATGAGGATGTAATCTCCCTAACAAAATAGATGGCGGGTTCCCCGCTTAAAAAGGGGACTCTTTGAATGGAGTTTATTTGAAGAAGAAGGCATTTTCTCCTGATCTTAGTGATCTGTCCCCAAGTTGGTATTTTCCGCATCCCGCTCCACCCACTAAAACCAATGTGTCAACGCCTTATAAGAGGTGCAAATAGTTCAGAAATTTTTTGTAAACACGTATGTACTGTTTTCTATAGATAAGGGTCCGAGATCCAGATTTTTTTCAAGGTCCACTGTATACATGTTGAAATTCAATAAAAAAAGTTTTGCATTATTTCGTTCTCACAAAACTTTCACCTGAAAACTTCTGTTTGATAATGAGAAAAAAATCATCATTCTCTCCTTCTTATCTATAATTTGGTCTCGTCTAGAAGTGACTGTGCGAATAATATAATGTAGTGTATTGTGTTGCACCAATTTTGGTTTTATCTACCAAATTTTAAGATACATTACCGATCAAACGAACTTTCTTACAAAAAATAATGCGCAAATAGAGGATATGAGAGTACGTTTCAAGGTCAAATCTATACATATTATACAGAGCCAAAGACACAAAAAGATAGTGATGCGCTTACCGTAGGTACCTGTAGAGGTTAGTGTAATCAAAAAGTTTTCTCAAATTTAGATGTTCAAAGACTGACGCTGAGCGAGAGTATTTTATCTTAATACGAGGTAAGTATTTTATTAACCGAAATTTTCCCTTCTTGTGCTACATCAATAAAAATGTTCTCATACGACAATATGAACTGTATAAAAACGATAAAACAACTAGGTACAGAAATTCTAATTCATTCGAGTAATAACGCTTTCTAGTACCTAGTGTAAACTTTGATCGACAACTTTTCTAGGAGTAAGAAAGTGATTTGAATCTAATTTTTATTTTTATAACGTGTTTCTAGAAGTTCAATATTTTTTTTTGTTTTCGTTGTAGATAATTTTCAACAGACGAGAAACTTCACACGATGACGATTCCGCTACTGAGAGTTTTTATCATCACTTGTTCGGCACTCATAGTTTGGTTAAGGTAAGAAAAGATTTATATTAAAGAAAGAGAAGTCTTTCAGAATTTCATACCTATTAATGTTCACACTTCTTCTCATCGGGACGGATGGTTTGAAGTGGAGTAAGGAATTGAAGATCTTTCAATGGATCGGACATTGGAAGATACGGTAAGGAAGACCAGAAATCATGACAAGAGGAGAAGATAAGGGAGCAATAATAAGATTTGAGATCATACATGGGGGAAGAAGCGAGTTTAGTTATGGAGGTTTAAAGCAAAGACTGCTATGCGGCAATAAGATGCGCTGCGTCATGTTCTGATGTGGGGTGATATCTCTCAGTATTCATGGAAAAGGATGGATGATCAACGAGTCTATATGCATAAGGATATGTTGGACGATAGGATTGGTAAAATGGATGTCTTCGATAACAAGTAATCGGTATTAGAGAGAACAAAATGATGAATATGTACTCCGCAGGGAGGAGAGAGGAAGGTGAGACGGGAGAGACAGGTGAATAAAGCGGGAAGTTTGGCGGTGAGTATGTAGAAAATTTTTCTTACACCTAGGTATGAGGTATCACCTTGAATGTAGACTGCATATTTGGTTCTGAGTTTCGATTTAGACACCGTCCGTATAGCAGAGAGGGTGAGAAAGAATTTTACCGACTTTTCCTTGTGGAAAAGTGAGGTATTACACCCGCCCGTTCAGGTTTCCTTATATATTTATTTATTATTTATAAGATTTTTATTTCCGTCGAACTCCTCCGAAACTTTCCGACGGATTTTCTTGAAACTTGGCCATATTGTAGTAGTATATCTGAAGACGTGCACCCGCAATTTTTTTGAGAATCGGACGAGTAGTTCTTGAGAAATTTGCAATTTTTTAATTAATTTCTCACTCATTAGGAGTATAGTCGCTCACATTACCTGAAGCAAACCCTTATCCTTTTGTTATCAGTGCATCTATTGTTATGAAGAACCTTTCATTCGACAGGTTCATTCTTGACAAAGGGTTCATTAAATTAGTTTAGAAGAATGATTTCACACAGTGAGGGCTTCTTTAGGCTTAGGTTAGGTTAGGTTCAGTTATTTCCTCGACTTTTCTCAAAATATATTTTTTTTTTCGGATTGTCTTTGTAGCTGGATTTTTAGATGAAGAATATCGGGATGGAATTTGTGGAAGATGGTGGTGATGAGAGACAAATTATGAGCGAATGAAAAGATGAGCGGCTGGAGCCCTAATATACCGTATACTAGACAAATACTAGGCTAAGAAGATCGTGTAGGAAAAAGTAATTGTAAAGCTCTTTTTTGTACCGAATTTTCAAGCTAAAAAAGTGAGATATTAGATCCATGGCAAGGTTCCTCAAAAACGAGAGTGAACGAGGGCCTGCCGAAGCACGGTCTCTACCGTTAGGTCAAAATGGAAAACGGCGGGCGTCCGAAAAACGCCGTACGTGCCTTATTGACTCAATGAATATTCCTGCATGTAGTTTTTTTTTTTTTTTTTTTTTTTTTTTTTTTCTTTTACGAATTTTAGGTAATTAGAACTGGAGTTTTCTTACATTTTAATATTTCTCATCCCACAACTGGGACTTCTAATTTTTTTATTTTTTTCATTCCGCAATTTTTTTTTTCTCGTTACGATTTAGATGTTGCTGACGTTGCTCTTATTTCTTTTCTTTGGTTATACCATTTGCTTTTTAGTGTTTTCTCGTGTGCCTACAATTTGTTCGAGAATCAAATGAGCTTAATTGATAGTAATTCATCTATGGTTTTCTGATTGAAATGATGGACAATTTGTTCAGTGATTAGATTTTAGAATTTCTGAACATTTGCCGACTTTTTTTTGAAAAAAAAGGTGACGCGAGAATAATTAAAGTTTATGAGTCCTTACTAGCAGTGATCCTCTCAGTGAATTTTCATTAGTCAAAGGAAAAGTCGTGTACTACTCACGCGACTGCGTGAGTGTTTTTAAAGAAATGATTTTGTTGATGTGTTCATCTATAAAGTTAGTTGTTTTGGGATGGATGTTAGTTATAAGAATTGATCAAGGAGGAACGGATGAATTAATGATAGAATGTTAAGGCCTAAAGTTGAGATAAGTGCCTAGAGTTCATTGACGTGACAGATGGGGTAACCTATGTGAGCTAAGAGCACTTGAAAAGATGGGAGATCTTAGGGTTTTCGTTAGTTGAGGCCAGAGAGTCAGCAGCGGGTGAAAGAGCGCGACAACGCTGAGGAGGAACACCTGCCTCATCGCAGGACTGGTGGGTACTGCGCCGAGGCCCAGTCGAAGCCCAACAGATTCGATGGAAGTCTAGCAATTTTGAAGTTGTTTTGTTAGAGTGGATGTCAATCGAAGATCCATAATCAAGTTAAGGACAGATTAGACTATTTCAGAGTTGGAGGAGGAGTTTTAGGTTACAGCCAGTACGGGGGTGTGACACGTATTTGAGAAAGATCGAGGACTTCGGACGTTTTGCTCTTAAGATTCTGATGTGGGAAACCAGGTAGTTTTGGAGTCGAAGGTGAGACCAGGGTACTTGGTAGTGAATTGAATGGTGATTTTGAGGTTCTGCAGACGCAGAGAAAGAAGAATTGTACGGCGTGAGTTTCTTTTTTTGGAATACTACCATCTCTGTATCCTTGTCTGAAAAGCAAAATACAACGGTCAGATTTGGATAGTTCACCATTCATTGAGATTTATTTTTTTATCACAGTTCTGGGGATGCTACAACCAGCCAGGACTTCATTGATAAGTGCATGTGTCAGCACAATACCTATCGTCAAAATCACGGCGTACCAAGTCTAGTCTACAATGCAAGCGTAAGTAATTTTATTGTTTCCAAATTGAAAAGGAAGATACGGCATTACAAAACACAGATTGATCAAATTTCTATTAGATGAGTCAATTTAGTCAGTATTGGGCCAACACTCTGGCTCAAAATAATACCTTCGTACATAGTGGTCATCCGGGTGTCGGAGAAAATCTCTATTGGTCCGGTTCCACCTGCAAAAGTTTCCAACTTTGCGGTGATGCAGCTGTAACAGCTTGGTATAATGAAATCACCTCATACAATTTTAGTAGAGAGCCTACGATGTCTGACATTGGACGTTGCGGTAAGATATAATTTAAATTGAGCGAATAAGGATAGGTATACATATATTTGTTGAGTAGACAACTTATGAAACATATTTTTTCCACTACAGGCCACTTCACTCAAGTGGTATGGCGTGACACTCAGTCTGTAGGAATTGGCTACGCCTCAACCTACGTGAACGGTTGGGAGAAAGTTTTTGTTGTGTGCAATTATTATCCTGCCGGTAACTGGATCGGTGAATTTATGACGGAAGTATTGCCACCAAAAAGTTCGTGTTCATGAAAAAATGATTGGTTTCAAGGAATTTTCTTTTGTTGAACGTTAATAAATTAAATCTGTATCATGTTGGTCTAAAATAATATTTTCAAGAAAGTTGTCAGACTTCCTGAGCTATAAAGAAGAAGAAATTTTCGTTGCTGACAGCCATCTTTTCAAATACTGATGAGAGATGTACGAGTCATTGCAATCAGGAATATGTACATGTGATTCTTTCTCATCCTTACTTCCTTTCCAAAACCCTCACTCAATCAATACTATCGTCGGAAGAATTTTCACTTTTGTACACTCGTCAAGTTTTTCTTTATCCTCCTACTCTTTTCTATGGATATCCGCACACACCCACCTTGAGGAATATGACAGTCACTACGTTCAGCTTCCATGACTCATCCCTCCCAAAATTTTATTGCTGCTCTCCCATCCTTTCCTCCTGGTTTGACTTCTGTTCCTCGTTAACATCCAACAAGCAGATCCACTTCAAACCGCCTTCCTTGACGCGAAGAAGTCATACAAATCTTTCTCACCTTTTCTTCTCTCAGATGTTTACGTCTCTTTGATGTCTATACCGCAATGCTGATGATCTATCCGTTGAATGCTTTTTCCCTTGCCGGCTCTTGGAAATTCTCGAACTTCCTCTCAAACCATCATGAAGAAATACATCCACTGGTCTATTTGTGCCTGACCACACAATCAGGATATCGGCCGGGAGTTGCAAATTGCGGCCCAACCTATAGTCTAATGGCGACCCTTGTGGCAGCCCAAGAAATTTGTTTGCAAATTGCGTTTGAAGAATAAATGCTCATACTGCGGCCATCATACACAAATTGCGTCCCAGTTCATTCAGGGCTAGTTTTACCAACTCGACTAAACGCCGTTTCAGTCAAGATCACCGATTAAGCTGAGTTTAAGTCGCCAAAATCGGGTGCTTATTGGTTCAAATCTCGGCTTGAACCACGTGACGAGCGTTCCGTTTTCTGGTAAAACTGGCCCTTAGCGTTATCCAGGATGCACCACGTGAAGACGAACTGGTTTACACTCCAGAAAAATAAATTGTTTTAGTTATCCCCCACTGCGTCAGTGTAGTTGGACGAGTACACTTTCGTACAAAAGCATATTCCCCTATTGCGTGACGCTGATGCGCTGACTCTTATAGCGTTCAATTTGTTAAGCTATGAACTCCTGCTTTGTTCGCGTGGCCTTTTTAAATTTTTTTGGTACTGCCGCTGAGTTTGGCCCAGTTGTTGGATTTTCCGCCACCGCGACTGACCCAAATGGAATTTGCAGCCAGGATCAGCTGCCTCCGGCCACATTTTAGTAGCAACAATGTGAATGCTTTGTTCAAAGTCTGCGTATACGGAGTTCGCTTTGTAAGTTAGCTCAAGAAGTTCATATTCGTCATCAACAGCCCTGGAGACAGTCTTGGTACAATCACTCTTTTCCTCATTGACTAGACCAAACACAAATGGTATGTAGTAGCCTCTACCGAGGGACGCAATCGGTATAAGGCCGCAGAATGAGCTTTTACAGTCCGAACGCAATTCGTGTATGGCCGCAGAATGAGCATTTGTCCTTCGGACGCAGTTCGATGGTTTTACCTCAAGGCCGCAATTTATATTTCCTCATCTGGCCCAGTGCTTGATCAAGTTTCTGAACTTGTTGCCCATCAATATCTTGTTTTCCACATCGTTCGTGAATATCTCCGGCAGTATTGGTGACAGCGGTGATCCCATCGCAAGTCCACTTTCCTGGCTATAAAACTTGTTATTGAAGCGGCAGTAGTTCTGGCTCCTGATCTCTTTCAGTATGCTGACGTACTTTGGCCCATCAGGGTTCCGCATGATATCTACCTATATTCTCTTTGAGCAGGATGAGAAGTTCCTCCTTTGGTATGGTACCAAACATGTTTCCCAGCAAGAAAAATCACTACTATTTTTAAAAATTTTCTACCATTTTCACTACTAGCAGTAGGAATGGTAGGGCTGGAACTGGAAACATAGTAGTACTACCCTCTTATACATAATAGTACTTACAGTTGTACTACCCTCTTATACATAATAGTACTTACAGTTGTACGACTAGTAGTACCACCAACTCACTACTACCATTCAAAATTAGTAATATCAATAGTAGTGCGCACCTTAGTGTACTGTCATACAATTTTTGGACAATTGTAATGATTGCGATTGCCTAATAATATAATTTGGAGAATCTTGCAAAATTTCTGTAAAAATGAATACTTGGTAGTTGAAAATATGTAAACAAAAAAAAATTAGAACAAAAAAAAAACAAAAAAAAACTTGTTCCACAGGACTTCATCTAGTCAAGGATTCATAAGAGATCAAACAGCGACCTACCTAATCTAGCCCTATACCTAACTTGTGTCCCTAACCTCTAGGCCACTGTACCACATTCAAAATCCATCCGTTTTCATGAGTTGAAACTGTACTGTATAATGGAAAATATTAATGTATTTTTTGGTCTGGATAATTTTTGTAGGCAAAGTGACTTAATTTGAGATTTCTATACTTTGTTGTATCAAAAAAAAATTTATAAATGAATAATACTAAATATTAATAAAAAAATTATTTTAATTAATAAAATTAAAAAAATGAATAATGTTAATAAATATAAAAATGAATTCAAATTTAAAATCTTCAATCACATAGTTGATATTTTAATTTTAATATGTAGTTGTTTTTTATTTTTTTTCTTTTTCTAAAAATAATTTACTTCTAAATTTTAATAATAATATCAATTCTATATTATTTATATTTATTTATTTTTTTTTTTGAAAAGATTCTAATTTCCTTTAAATTTATGATTAACTAAATCGATAATTGCACCATTACCTATTTCAATTAGAAGATTTAATATGTAAAATAATTAAATGAATAAAAAAAATTATTATAATTAATATTGCAGAAATCATATGAATTGAATTTATTTTTTGGAAATGATAATTTTTTTTTAAATATAGCCTAAACAATTTTATTATATAATTATTTGAAAAAAATTAATTTCCAGAATATTTTATAAAAATTTTTTAATAATATTATTTATTAATTAAAATTTTTTTAAAATAATTAAAATCCCAATCGACAATTTAAATTTATTTATTATATTCAATTTTATTATTAATTCTAATAATTGATGTCCTTCATTATTCTTAGTAATGATATTAATAATTATTTCTTTGTATTTGATTGAATTTTAATAATAATAAATTTTAATTTTAATATTTCTTCAATTTTCTTTACCAATTATATTACATATCACGAATATTATATTGATGAATTTAATTGAATATTATAATACTTGATTTTATTTCAATTCCATTTTTACTTCTTTTTAATTTTCAATGAATAATAGTTGAATGATATCCTCAAATTGATGTCACCTAGCAACTGGCTTATCATGATGAATTCTGAATTTTTCTTTCTATCACTTGCTTGTGGTCCTAATTTGAGCAGAATTATGTTTGTTTCACCGCATGTAGTTTCTCTAAATATATTTCTGAAATTTATCACTCGTCTAAGCTACGCCAAAAGTCAGAAAAATTGACCAAAACTGATCAAATGACTCGCTTTCAGGACTCGCGTCTCTACCCGGCGACGTCTAACGCATAATATAAAATACGGAGCGTAAACGTTGTATGTCGGGGTCTGGCGAAGCGTCTCATTTCTTCAGAATTACGTTATTAACGTAAGAGGTTTATCGCTCACTATATTTCTGAAACAGCCGCACTTCCTTAGTCTAGGTATACCTAGAATTCAATAACAACGGGCAATCGCTCAGTTTGAGACTCTCGCACGTACCCTTTTATTTATTTTTTCTACAATTTTTTTATACTGGCAATTTGATTGCACACGTTCGACTGTTAGCTTTAAAGCTTTGACCACTGTAAGGACTCGAAGTTGATTATCAATTTTGGACGTTATAGTGCTTGAACTTAAAACTGTTTGTGTAAAGAGCGAGACTATGAAAAAATTGTCTTGAAGGCCTGTGTGCGTGAGAGGAGAGAAGTTCCGCTATTTGAGCGAGGATTTCAAATATCCAGCTGGACTAGGAAAAAGTTCGACTTTGCTTAATATTTTTACCCCCCCCCCCCATTTTTGGGCTGCGTTGATTGTAGTTCAGACGATTAATCATTGTTGTGAACTTTTCGGGGTGCAAAAATGGAGATGATTGTAAATGGCTTAATTTGATGCCAAATTCCCTCCCTTACGCCTTGCGCTGAATGTATTTGTCGAAATCAAAATTTTGGACGAGAAAATGTTCCTGGTAGAGTTTCAAATAAAACTGCCCATTTGGACTCGATTGTCAATTCAAAAATAAGTCATCGAAAGCCGAAAGCTCCTACAGAAAAGTAATTTTTATACAAATAGTCGAACTCCAATGGAAAAGAAATTCCGAACATAAATTATCCCTCAAGAAATTTTCTGCAAAGTGGACTACCCAAACTTCCTTCGTTAAAAGTTTTGAGCTTTTGGATTGTAGAGAGCGCTGGCTATAGGAGACAAATATTGTCCAGTCGTGTATATGTATATTAGGTAAATACAATGAGTTGTTTACGAATACGTGCTATACTTAATCTATCAAATGTGCGCTCTCAATTCTACGTGGTTCTATCAATATTTACGTGGCTTATATTTTGGGCACGTAAAGTATTCTTAGATATGAGGGGTTGTGATGATTCTCAGTATCACATCGTAACCTAACTTAACCATGACCGTGGGACGTGGAAAAATTTTTCGGTTAGGTACAAACATTTAGCGTTTTAAGAACGTACGCTCTTTCAAAATTTGAAAGATGTTGATTAGCGGACTAAAATTGTTAGAGGAAGATCTCAGGATTCTTTCAATAGGGAACGCATTTAAAATCGTATGTAATATTACGATTACATTACGCACAAAGCGCGAAGTCTACGTTACGATTGAAGCGACGAAGCGTCCGACGATAAGGAAAAACTTGTTCTCATAAAATTTATGAAGGTAAAACAAAACCACTTTTTAAGAACTCATAATCTTGATCGATCTTTATTTCTGGATGCAGATTACTGCCGCTGTAATGAGACGATCATCACGCACACCGTAAATAAAAATTAATAGGCAGTAAAGTGATCACGAAAAATTTGACCCTACGCCAGATTATTTATACCGGAAGGCCTGAAGAAATTCCGAATTTAGTCACTGGTATGAGAGAGTGCACTGCTCTTCCATAATTAGTTCCGACAGCAGGGTATATGAATCAATACTCAATAGATCATCGATACAAAGGTAACTTACTCGTGAGAAATTTCACGGAATCGAGTCATTACTTTCATCCTATAGCTAATCGTCCAGATGACTCACGCGTATGAAATATTTTGTGAAGAAGTCACTCGAGTGGCTTTTATCGCGTACGAACAATGCGTAAGCGAGAGAAAGGAAATCTTTTCCCCTTGGAGCATTGTCGCGAAGTATAGAAATCTACGAAGATTTTGATCTCCCTTGATTAACATTTAAATTTTTGTTCACCTTGGTGACTAAGTTTTTCGTTTGTACCCATTAGACACGTACCGATATCAAGGTACCGAACCTGAAAAAAAAAATAATGAGCTTTATTTTGGTGGTGCCTATGAGAGAAGTAGTGGAACACATCGTGACGACGTGTGAAGATGGAATATGAATGAAATATTGGATCCAACAATTGAGCGGTCGAGTCAGGTTGCGTCTTCAGTTCTTTCGGAGAGTGCAGCCACGCGTGTGCAATTTATACCTATGCTGTCGATGGCAGTTGTTTTAATGCTTGCAGCTTACGTATTATAATTGGTATTGTTTATTGTTGCCTTATTTTCGCGCAAATTGATTAACTGCGGTTTAATCAGCCGTGTAAGTTCATCATCATTGATTTATACTTATAATGTTTGTGGTTTGGTGAGTGTATAGTTCAGAAGCATATTTTGTGTACTTTATTTCCTGTTTTTTGATCGTCGGATAAAATGGGTAATGAATTAGATTTTTTTAATTTGATTTTTTTGTGAGGTTTTGGGGCTTATTTACGTTGCTAGGAATCGCGGAACATACGAATAACTTTTTCTTCAATTAGGCAGAAACTCTCGCATTTAAGAGCATCGGAATGAGGATTTTGAAACAGCTCCAATCTACCAGTACCCTTTTTGGGGAGGGGATTTTTTAAGAGCCAACCTGTAAAAAATTGAAATTAAACAAATGATCAAAGAAGTTGAGAAAAGGTAGGACTGTAGAGCTTTTGATGCAGAGCTTGATTTTTGTGAAGTGTGTTTGGACCTGCTCTCTTCTTGTACTACTTACTAAAGGAGAACATATAGAAACAAAAATAATGGTCTTCTTAAACGTTAGCTTCATTAAAGGAAAACAGTTTCAGACTTTTTTGTAATCGGTATAAATATCCCCAATTTTTCATATTATTTTCTTTCCTAATCGTTGACTTATTTTGGTACCTTTAAAAAATATGAATTCTTATTATGTACAATAGAAAAACTAAAACTCAATTAAAATCTCTTTGTGCCTCTATTTATGTCTTCTCTGTTCCTTTTTTGCAACAGAAAAAGCTTGATGCGAAATTGAAATACGAGTAAATCCCCCCCCCCTGTAGAGGAGATCCCGAAACGTGTAGAGTCATTAATTTTCAATTAACCAATGACCTTTTCGACATGTTTCATGCCTTTGCTCTGACCCTACCCTGATTTGAAAATTCGCGTGCGCGTGCGTGTGCACGTATGTGCGTGCAGATGACCTTGGGACTTACGATTTTTTCCTCAGAGCCTTACCTTAATTTTGTTGAAAATGTGCGTGCGTGTGTGCGTGTTAGATCTCTCTTTGATCAGTGCAGTAAACTTTTGGTATACTAGGCTTTTACTAGCTCTATACTAGGTCTAGGAATCGTGTATACCCCTTCTTTATACAAATATACTACGTCCAAAGCTATACTCGGCTCCTTCATACCAATGGCTTTTATACAAGCTTTATACTAGGATTTTACAAGTCTTGAAATATTCTAAATTGGACTTCCGCAGGTTAGCCTCTAATGAGCCACTAGTGGCCTCCAAAAGCTATAATAGTTTCACTCTAGCTTTTCACTTGGATTATTCTAGTCTTAAAATAGACTCATACTAGACCAAGGAGGGAGCTCCCCAAAAGCTATCATCTTGAAGTATCCTTGAATGGACCAATACTAGACCAAACAAAAAGGCGAGCGAGTGAAGCGAGTGAGCCCCAAAAGACACTAGGTACTAAGAAAGACATGAAACATGATCTTAATTCATTCGGCTATATCAGACATTTTTTTTTAATGGGAATTTTGTCGTTGAAAATTTTTGCAACCCTCAGAGAGACTTTCTAAATACGCCCTTGCCTGTCTGGATTGAATTCTCTACTTCAAAGGAAATGTGTCAAAGTCGTCAATTTTAAAGAATTTTTTTGGCTCTAAAACCCCATTTCAAGGATAACATGGAAATGAAGTACAAGGTCAGAATTCCAGAAAGTCTAGAGAAGTTTTACAAAAAAAAAAAAAAGAAAGAAAAAAAGGAAGGTCCGCTGTCAAACACATACCGGTGGTGTGACGCAACACCGGAAAAAGTGCTTGAGCCCTCTTCATTTTGTTCCATCAACTAGAGAAAACAAATTTAGATGGGAACTCGGAAGTCAAAATTTTTCCATGTCCTAATCTTATCATAAATAGTTGAGAAGTCAGGATTTTTTCAAGTCTCAGTCTTATCATACGTATATTGAAAATTTTTCGAAGCCCCCCTCTTATCATTTTTAGCCCCTACGTCAAAATTTTCCTCAGTCCGAATCTTATCATATAAAGTTCAAAAGTTGAAATTTTTATAAATTCCCCTTTTATGAAGTCGAAATTTTTGTAAGTTTCCCTTCTTTCATATTCCTACAGCATGAAAGTATTGTTTCGAGCCACCCTCCCCCCCCCCTCCCATCATCATATAATGACTTTCGGGTCAACATGTTTCTAATTCCCGTAACCTAAGCTAACGTTGGTTAATGACGTCATCAAAATCAAATATGCTTGCGCTCGCTGAAATTTATTGAAAACGCCTCCTAACAAAAGAGAGAGCGGAGTTCATTCTAAGGAGGGAGGAGAGAAAAATGAACTCAAGAAGGCGGCCGAAACTGACTTTTTGATGGAGGGTATCTCTACTATGCTACTGGTGAAAGTAGTACAAATGTACACATGCACGTTCACCTTGTTCTCAAAATCTGACGTTTTTGAGGAATATCTTAAGCTTTTCGAGTTTCCAATTAGGGGATTTTTTTAAAGAAAAAACTCGCAGCCCATCTAATGAGCTGTTCGGAGTTGCCTTCATTAACTTTGTTAATTGAAGCACACAGGGAACCTGTTTTATGGAAGTCACTCCCCAGCAGTGCCAAGCTCAGAAGTCGAAAGTCCTGGACGGCGCTCGCAAACAGGTTCCCTGTTAAATTGTCTAACACTGTCATACAATTGGCTACAACAATACTGTGTCTTGATCGGTTCATACGCGTATGTGCTGTGTTTCTATTGTCCACCAGATTACCTCTCATCCCTTAGGTCGGTTCTGTTTGTCCTGCCTCGTCCAATCGCCAAGCTGACTAATCTGTCACTATCAATCGTGATTATATTGTTCAAGGAGCTAGTTTCTCCTCTTTTCCTTTACAATCTTCATCTTTTTGAGGAATTTTCTTCCTTTGTGCGGTTTTCTACAAATACATATATGACTTCAAATATTCCTTCACCCTTTACCTGAACCTCATGGCAATGTTTGCCAAAGAGTGACATGTCATTTCATCTTTCCCTGAATGTTTCTTGCGCTTATTTCTTCTGATGTGGAACTTCCTCTCAGTCTTACCAATGTAGATACCCTCGCACTGTTCACTACTGAGCTGGTAAACTCCGCTCAAGCTACCCTTGTCCTTTCTCTCCGTCTGGTCTTTGCTCATTCTCTTCATCGTGGACTGCAGTTTGCTATGGATTTTCACATTTATATCATAACCGCTGAACGTTTTCATCACCTTGTTTGTGTATTTACCTGAGTAAGGTACTGATGAGGAGTACTTTCTCATTGAGCTATCATGGGTTCCCTCCTCTGCTTACATTTTCTCGACGACTTCATCAACCACGCCTCTGTAGCAGGCGTTGGCTGCTGCGATCTGTTTTGCTATCACAATTTCTTTCTTTTTCTATTCATTGTACTGCAGAAAAAAGATTGCTCGGGGTTAGTAGTTTTGAATCGCATTAATTTGTGCCTGGGGTGGTGGTAAGATTCATTTGCGATGATGGTGTCCGTGTGCGTCAACTTTTTGTGAATTTTTTTTCATTTTCCAGGGTGAAAGTTAGATCCGAATATTTGATGACCTTATTACCTTTTTCCAATATGGATTTGATGCCTTTATTTATCGCATTCATTTCCTGAAGGAATTGGTTCTCCTGTTTCTTAGTGCCCGACCACACAATAAAGATCATCTACGTATGTAGCCCAGTATTTAATCGAAGTTCTGAACTTTCTGTCTTTCAATATCTTGTTTGCCATGTCATTCATGAATATCACCTCCAGTATCGGCAGTAGTTCTGGCCCACGATCTCTTCCCTTTATTATGGCGTACTTCAGCCCTTCAGGGTTTCGATGGTGTCTGTTGTATTTGATGAGAGACGCAGGTGACACCTAGGTAACGAAGAGTTCTTTTGGCCGTAGAGTGAAAAGTTTCCCTTTGAACATTTTTGTCCCGTCCACGGACACCAATCATTAGCACCTTGTCCAGTCCCTCTATCACCTGCTTGACATTTCCGATATTCAAATTGGTGGCTCTCTTTTAGGTTCTTTGGAAAATTATAACTTGGTGATTGAATGCTATGTTGACCAGGACTCGCTTAGTGGAGTTTTACAAGCCTCTTGGATTTCGGTGCTACCGGGTTCATCAAATACGTTCTTTCATTATCAGGTACATTGTTCGGTTTTTTGCATGTTCTGGTATTTCTGGGTCGTGACCTTTTTCAGCTCTTGATGGTTTTACTTACGACTCCTTTTTGACATGTTTCATGTCTTTACTCGGACCTGATCCGACCTAACCCCTAATTTGAAATTTGGCGAGTTTAACCCAAGTTTGCGAGTGATCCCCCTTCACCCTCCTCCCTTCGCTCTGGTTACTCCGTGGGTGATTCAAAAATTTGCGAGTTTGTCCCGCGAGTTTACCTTGCCCGGTTTATATACGAGCTTTATACTAGG
The DNA here is from genome assembly GCA_035079395.1 of Aspidiotus destructor. Taxonomy (NCBI): domain Eukaryota; kingdom Metazoa; phylum Arthropoda; class Insecta; order Hemiptera; family Diaspididae; genus Aspidiotus; species Aspidiotus destructor. The sequence continues at coordinate 26,667,111 of JAVHKZ010000001.1, read as the reverse complement.
ATTTAACCAGTTGTAAACTAGCGCCCCCTTTTAGGATTTTACTAGTCTTAATCTGGGCTTGTAATGGGGTCTCCGAGCGTAGTGCTTATATACTAGCTTTATGGTGGCTTTATACTAGCTTTGTACTAGGATTATACTTGGCTTGAACTAGACACACTAGACCGCGAGTGAGACCCCAAAAGCAACTAAACTAAAATATTCTAAAGTAGACTTTATACTAGTCCCCGAAAGCAATTAGCCTGAAATACCCTATTTACTAGCTTTATGATGGCTTGATACTAGCTTCATGCTAGGATTTTACCAGTCCTAAACTAGACCTATGATAGAACGAAAACCGCCCGATTTTACTAATCTTGAACTAGGCTTATGGGCTTAGGCTTATCATCAGAAACATCCTTAAAAACAGTCAATTTATACTAGCAGGTTAAGGCATCCTATGTATTGCATTTCTTTTTTGAATTCCCTGTTCAACTGGACCTCAACTAGCTACTGTAGCAGGTGCCTTCTTTATACATGTATAGGCCTAAATGTGCAGTAAACTAGACCAAGGAGGGAGTTGGTCTGAGCAATGGGCTTTTTCTCCTTAAACTAGGTGTAGGCTTAGCAGTCTTGGACTAGAACTATAATAGATGTAGAAGACCCTCCCATAGGACTTCACTAGTACTAAACTAAACTCATACTAGGCCAAGGAGGGGAGGAAAGGAGCGTAGCAAGTAAGCCCCTAAAAGCTGATAGCTTGGAATATTATTTCAAAGTAGACTTATATGAGACCAAGGACGGCGGCGAAAGAGCGGAGCGAGTGAGCCACTTAACATAAACTATAGACACGTTGTAGAGCGAGGGAGAGAGCGAGTGAGTTTCCGACTGCCATTGGATCTATGTGTCGCTTGCACCGTAAGGATTTCTGTATTGTTGGTCTTGATTAAGCTACTTGAAATTAACTCCTTAGTTGACTTAATTTGGACTAGTTCCATCTTTGTTTCTGATTTTTTGGCCTTGAAAATTGCTGTATTCATCCTATTCACTGAGCTAGAAGCTCCGACACAGTAGGACGAAGCTCAGTCGGTCGTTGTTGTATACATTTTGTAAATTGGTTTCGAGGGTCTAGGCTGCTTTATAGTTGGTCAATGTGCCTAAATATTTTCTTCCGAGGTATCCTGCAGTTTTATCGTGTGAGACATCACAAAGTTTTCAATGGCAATATCGAATAGACGTCTGACAAGTCATCGAAAATCGAGACTTCCACGACACGATTACCTCAATAGGTCTATTACAATTCACGAACGTTCCAAAACACCTTAACGAGCAAGTGGTGTTGAAATATCCAGATTTTTCTATGGAAAACAACTCGACTAAATTTAAAATAATAACGAAACGTTGAATTTTTCAGCTAAACTGTTGGTACTCGTAAACATTGTTTACGAAGTGTAATAAAGGAAGTCTTATAGTACCTACTCACGCACTGTACGCAAAATTTTAAAGACTATATTAATATTTTTTGTAACCTATACTTCGTCGCACGAGAATGGGCGGTATAAATTTAAACAAGATTCGAGTGTTATCTTAGTTATTCCACCAAATTTCGTAGCTTATTAATTACATTTATGTACAACGTCAATCTAGTCAGCTTGTAATTTCAACATAGGCCCATAATGACTCTATCGTACTTGCGGAAATTAGGTATGAATGAAGAGAATAACGAGTTTTTCGTCTAAAAATATGTATTTTATAGATTACCATCGTTGATGAACAAACGTTTGTAAAGCAATTCCAGAAAGCGTTCTGCAATACAATCAACATAATGGGTTTCGGCATCAACTATTGTATACGAACTGTCGTTTTTCTCGTTGCAGCCTGGTTGAGGTAATTCAATTTCTACATCGTTACTATACTTAATTCTACAAATATTTATAAACGTGAGTTCGTGACGTTTTTATCGAAGTTTATTGCTATAGAATATTTTTCCTTTCATTAATCCATGAAATCATCTATTACCTATACAAAACTTCGCTACTAGTACAGCTTTCCCATGCACATTCATAAACGTTACTATTCCTTCATAGCGGTAGTAATGGGAATAGAAATATACATGTGACTGGCCTCATCGATCCGAATTGTGAGGTTATCCGGAAATTAGAACTATGACATTTATGAGTTTGATCTTCATAGAATTGCTTTGGAAAACGTGACGACCCTACTAAAGATTTTACTGTTCGCCAATTTTACGGAGCATTTATCTCACAATCGAACCTTAATCTGAATCTGTGTCTCGAGCTGAGAACTATTAAGCCCGCCTGACCTCGACAAAGGACGGGCGTGTATCTTGATGTTCTATTTGTTGATCGCTTCCTCGCCTTTCTTTCTTTCAATTCCTTAGAGGGAACTCACTGAAGTAAGTTAGAGACCGCCAGTTCCGACCTCTGAGCCAGTTGTACCAAAAAAGAGGCTTGAAAAAGTTTCAACCATATTTAGCTTCCCATCAGAGGGAAAGGAGAATTCGACGAAGTTTTTAGCATGAAATTATATTTATCAAGAAGGAAGAAATTTCAATCATACAGCTTTCATTAACGTCGTAGATATTTTGTCTCTTAGCTAGGTCAAGAACGCTGTGTGAGAATAAGTTGCTGAAGAGATTTCTCAGACTAGTGTATTTATAATTATCTTAATCTCGCTGCCAGGTGGCATCGCATACTAGGCTTATGCTGGGCTAACCAACAGACGTACAACAGACGGGCTATTCGCCGTGTCCGTTACCATCCCCGCTTTCTGAAACTAGTACAACCATATTTGATATAAAGCTGATTAGCTCACGGGATAGTCCATTATACTGTATGTTAGACCAACTCTTCTCAGGTTACAGTATCAGGCTGACCCAGCATCTACTAAAAGCCACGTTATGGTCAGCGATTTCAAACACAACGCTACCCTCAAACCCAGCCGAAAATATGAAACATGCCAAAAGGAAGGGTCTGAAAAAACATTTAGAGCTTTGAACCTCTGTAGTGGTGGAGAAATCTTAAATTATGTAGGCTCCATTTATTAAGTCTTAGGCTAAACGTGAGGCAAGCTCAAAGGAGCATTGTAGGCTAAAACTCCTCACTTATTTTCAGACTGATTTTGAGCCATGGAGTTTACCTCTGCGGCCATCGTGACATCATCAATGGCCCAGACCTAATTTAGGGACGATCCTGGGAAAGTTGAAAAAATTTAGTGCCATTAACAGAGGTAGACTTTTAAGAAGGTTGAGCTCTGAGCCTTTGAAATGGGCCATAACTATAGAATCTTGAATTCAATTCCTCTGGGTATGAAAGCTAGGCTATAATAAATATAAGCCAGGGTTAGAGGAGGCTTCAGACTCTCTTACTCACCGTGAACTAGGTAAGAGCTTGCTCGAGAAAATATAGAAGTTGAAAAACGGCGTAACGTCACCAGTCGACTCGAGTCCTTGAAAAGAGACGGATGAGGGATTGAGGGAGGGTTACTCTTGAAGAAATTACAAGTATGAGGGTGTATCATTATCAGGGTCGAACGTGACGTCATCCAAGAATGATTTTTGGTTCGAATTCTGTAGAACAGATGAATAATTTGTTGGGCCCAGAGGAAGACTGAGCTTTGAACCTTGAAGCAAGGTCACAACTATGAAGTCTCGAGCTAAATTTTTCTTTTAGGCCTAAAATATAGGCTGCAAGCAACATTATCTAGGTCCAGAGGAGGATTTTAGGCTATGACTCTTCAAGTTGAAACTTTCTTTCTCGCCATGAACTAGGTTCAAATTTGGTTAATTGACTTTCAAGAAAAAATTGAAGTCAGAGAAGGGCGTGATGTCATCAATGTTCTTTAATAGTTGAAGGGGGGGGGGGGTGCATGAAAAAAATAATACAAACACAGGGTGTGGCATGATTATGGCTGGACATTACCAAAAACCTTTTGAGCCGAGCAAAATACAAGCGCAGAAAAGTGCAACGTCATAGAGAGAGGACTTCTGATTTAAATCTTTATAGAGGAGGAACTTCCAAAAACCAGGGCGTGATTTCGAACTGGGCATTGCAGCTAAAACATTTTAGGCTCAGCTTTTGGGTGTTTCTTTGAAAAACTTCACCTTTTGGCCTCAACTCACGAACTTGAAAAATATACCTTCGGCCTTTGCCTCTGGCTTCAGAAAAACACGTGAAAAGTATAGCTGACTTTTGGTTTTAATTTTTGACTTCTGGCTGGTGGGAATACTCTGATGTCAAGAAAACTTAGGATAATTACTTAGAGGAAAGAGAACTACCAGGCCTTTCAAGATAATTTATGACAGATGATTGAAAACAATGGATTAATGAAATAACTTTTCATTTCATGAGTTTTTTTTTCTCAGCTCCAATTTCGCACATTCTTCCCTCTTCAGCACCTCAAAGGAAAAATTCTTGTCGAAGGCATTTCATTTATACTTCCTTCGATCTACATTCAATGGTTTCAATGCTAATAACCACCCAAGCAGTCTTTGGTAATGAGAGAAATAAAGATGCTAAATAACGCGTACTATTTATATTCCGTTCTGTTTCAGTCTGGGGAATGCAACAGATCGCGTCTTGAGAACCCGAAGACAATGTAAGCATGGGAGATAATCTTAAAAATATTTTGAAAACGGTAACTCTCTTTTCTTATCTATTTAATCATTCGCAGTAAACGCTCTTCACCGCACGGATAAAGATTTAAGACGAACTTTCGTCCACCAAATATTCGAATCAAGTCCGCCCAACAATTCTTTGTTTCACCAAATAGGAAAAGCTTTAGCAGTAAGTTCCATTCTAACGCGTGCGACTCGAAGTAATTTCCAACCATCATCTTACATGATTTTTTTCCTCTCTTTCCTTAGGACAAGAACGACGAGTTTAATGGGTTGAAAAGCTCTAATATTGAATACGTCGACGCGTATTTAGACGTAGTCAACAAAGCTCTCGACGAAAACGTAAATTCTGTGATAAACTTGACCGTCATAATAAGAGCGAGTAAACTGAAAAAAGTGAATATACCGAGTAACGTGGATTCACACCCAAAAGATACGAGTATTATTCGTCCTACACAAACGCTGATTAATGATCGCAAATTACAAGACGAAGGGAAACTTAGTACTTTTGAGAAAGCCGTGCTGGACGCCCATAATAGTTATCGACAGATACACAGAGTTCCGCCACTTACATTTAGCGCAGCTGTGAGCTATATCAATTCATAGGGGTTAATACACGTATGTTCCTTTGAAAAATTTGAAGTTTCGTTTAATTCCTTAGATTAGCAAAGTGAGTCAAGAATGGGCGAATTATTTGGCCGAAAATGATCGCTTCGAGCACAGACAGAAAAGTCAATATGGAGAGAATATTTACGCCGTACAGAGTTCCGATTCAAAATTTAAGGTTACGGGTCAAATGCCTGTGGATACATGGTACGCGGAAATTAAAAATTACACGTTTAATCAGGAGCCAGACATGAACACGATCATGAAAACTGGTAAGCTTTACACGTAAATTTTCTATTTTTTTGATAAGCTTAATCTACTGTAAACAAACGTTATCACAGGACACTTCACCCAATTGGTTTGGAAAACTAGTGCAGAATTAGGTGTTGGTTTAGCTCAAAGCAAAGGAACTAGTATGTATTACGTGGTGTGCAACTACAATCCACGTGGAAATTGGGTAGGCGAGTTCAGGGCAAATGTTAATCCGCCGATGAGGGCGAGAAGCTGAGCCGAACCATTGCGATGGATGTGCAATACACACACGGTTGCTGACCAAAAGACTGAGAGATCGAGTCCCTTCTCGTTTTCTACCATACGACGGACCTTCCAACGTGCCAAAAATGCATATAATTCTGTTGATGGTTTTGTGTTCGTATTTAATTTATTGATGTACCTATATTAAGAAAAAGTAAAATCCTGTGACGAAAGTTTTATTTTCTATCATTTTTAGGAGAAGGGGCTAGAGAATGAAGTATAGCATCAAATGACGTACAAGTTTTGACTGCTGACTGAAACGTGTTCTTTGAAAAATTTTCTATCCATGTTCATGGAAAGAAACTTTGCCGTACTTTTCACTATACCATGGAGGCGGGCGGAATGAGAAATTTCGCATGTAGAAGAATAGTCTGGCAAACGTATTCAACGTCCACACTTTGTCTATGTATCAACGAGAGCCTTATTTTTAGCAACCTGCCATCTGTTTTCTTGGGGATATTCACAGAAAACGTCCACGAACGCGCCCGACTTTTTTGACGCGATCATTTTCGAGGGAACTGTCCGGAGACTTGGATCATCAAGCTGTACCTATGTATGAGGAGGAACTTGAGAAGAGGATTTGTAGTTGTGAAAAAGAGGAACCCGGCAAAGTTTTTAACTGTTAATTGCTAAACCCTTGTGCGGGTCTTGGAAAAATCACAAGTTCGGATTGAGACGTAAGATTACTTGGAGAAATTCTCACTTGAAGAAGTTTTTGAAGAAATTTTGAGTCCTAATTGTGACGTCATCAGGAGACTTCTACATTTTTTGGGTCGATTCGAAGGATTAAACGTGACTAATCGGGGTAATTGGAAGTATTTTTGCTCGAATCGCTTCAGAGAAGGTACTAGAAAAGATTTCGAGCTCAAATTTCGACATCATCAAGAGGCTTGAAACGATTTTTGGCTCAAATCTCCATAGAAGAGGAATAGGAAAATTCCGCTTCATGGACTATGGATAGGAGAAGGCTCAGAGAATTCATATTCAGATGACCTTGTAACCAAATTAGCGACGAGGAAGAATTCCGAGACACGCGAGGTCACGATTCACGATTGGAGGGGGAAATCTTGGAAATCTCCAGGGATGCGAAACATTTTTATGGAAAAGGATATGAAATTGGTCGGGTTATCGACTTCAGAACAATTGAGGAAGTTCGCCAACTTTTTCGAGTGACATGAAAAAATTTCGAGTCACATGCTACGAAGAGAAAAAGGACTAAGAAAAATCTTGACTCGAATACTGTGTTAATTTATCCCAATAACTGATTTGTATTTCTGCCAAAATTGTCCAATAACCTAAAGAAAAATTCCTGCTAGTCTGCAGAAGTATGACGTGGATTGAAGAAACGATTTATTACCGATCAGAGAGGAGAAGGCGGAAAAAGCGTGACCTATTTCCTATCAAAAAGTGAGGTAAACTGCAAAAAATGATTTTTGTGTTGAAAGTGTATTTGCTAGGAAAAATTTCTCTGCAAGCATGATCAAGAAATTTCAAATATCGTAACCCTGACGCGGTAAACCGTGGTTCCTCGATTTGGATAAGTTTTATAGTGACGTATGGCGATTATATTACAATCTACCATGGACCATGACCTCTGAATTAATCTTCACTTATTAATAATAGAGTAGATTAATTTTCTTCATGCGCACTTCGTCCCGAAGTTTTAATAGAATTGCACTTCTGAATAGAATCATAACTCTTCCAATATAATACCCCAATATTATTGTTCTGCGCATCAATTTTAAAATTCCTCTCCTTATCTTAAGAGCTAAGAATAGACCAAGTACCACTGGTATTCCGGACGTTTTCCAATAATAATTATACTTTTATTTTAGAAGTCATACATTTTATAGATATGTATGGTTATTCATACGGTATACTTCATCGTCGCGAGGATATTTTTCGGCATACCGAGAAGTTTTCAGGTTTTCCACCTCATAATACTTCGCGTGTGCATGTGACACATTTCCAAGAACAGACAGGTGTCTGTCAATGCAATGTCAATGTCACGGCTGGCTATTAAAAACGAGATGGAACAGCACAATAATATACCTACGTAATAAATAAACGAATCGTATTTTTCGAGACTACAAACGACAGAGGCGAGGCACCAACAAGGAGGAAACCTGGCTCCATCCCCTAGAAATCGACCTATATTTTGATGAAGCCCGCTACGACTTTTTTTTTGAGGGGGGGGGGATACATCCTCAGAAATTTTGCGTCGCTAGAAAAAGCTTCTCTTCTTTCTAATTTAAGAGGGGTACTTCGGAAAATTCTAAGTCTCAAGCAACATGATTCTATCTGGGTAGTGGGGTTCTGAAAGATATCGACCATTCACGTCAAGGGATTCTGTTTCTTGACCTATATTATTTAAAGAAGGACGGCCTCGAAAATATCAATATCTGAACGGATAAAAAATTTTAAGCTCTGAATTTTTACAGTGGGACTACATAATTCTGACCAAACCTTCAAAGTGGAAAGATATAGAAATATTATGAGCTCGAATCTTGAAGTCGTCAAGAGACTTAGAGCTATATCGAGTTCAACTTCTATAAAGGAAAGGGAAATTAGCTTCAAGTTTGATATTGAAAAGAGACCGTTATTGCTCTTGTTGGTGGTACATTTTTCAGGGAGCTTGAAACGGGCTTCAAACTCTATGGACGGGAGGAGGTCTAAAGTGGTTACGAGCTTTGAGCTTCATAGACCAGAAGGTAGTTACGAGTGGTACGTACGTGTATACGAAGCCAGAGGCGGCTTTGACGTCATCAAGGGAGCGTTTTAGCACAAGTTTCAAGAGGAGAACCTGAGAATTTAATGTAATATTTCGATGACGTGATCAAATACATTTATCTGACTTTGGAATTCACTAAGATGACAAGCTGGGGTAGGACTTGACGTCAACATTTTCTTTCAGTAAGCTCTCTCTGTTGTCGACTGAAATTCATTTATGAACATTAGGCTGTGGAAGTTCCAGGGCATTTCGTGACGTGACCGGAAAGTTTTCTAAGGGAAGGTTTTGAAGGAAGTCTGTGCAGCGCACCTCTTTTTTGTAATTTTGATGGGATTTTAAGGAAAATTTTTGACGTTCACCATCTCCCATGTTTCTGGCCATTCGATTAACTGATTTCAATCGTCTGCCATGAATTTGCTTTTTCGTTTTCCTAAGTGCGTGCCGGCTAAGTAAGCTTCTCTTATGCTATTCATGAAGCTACTAGAAGCTGATAGCCTATTGAATACTTCTGCAAGTAGCAGTGTTATGAAGTCAAGAAAATACGATCTTTTCTCTCAAACTCCTCCGAGATGCAATCAGTTTAGAGGTCAGTAGTGAATAAGTATACATCGCTGAAGCGACTTTTCCTCCAATTTTGAGATTTCGAATGCTTGGAATAAAATTTCTTTTGATCTCTCTAGATAAATCAGCCATTTCCTCGCCTCCTTAATTGACATTTTTCTGAATACCAGTAATAAGTTTATGCTCTGATTTTAGCCCGTCCTTCTGTACAGAAATTTGAGGCATGAATCATCTGATGGCGGATTATTTTTCCTACACTGGCCCCGGGGCCGGGGTAGAGTATTCCCACTACCTAAATGCCGAAAGCCAATACCTAGCCGACTTTAGCCAAATTTTTATACTGATAAGAGGAAAGCTGAAAGCTAGCTTTATTTAAAGCTGTAAAGAAACCGATTTAACTTCATTGCACTTTCGTCTTTTTATTTTTTCCGAGTACACATACGATCGACGTTTCGAACGTTCGTACGTTCTTCGTCAGGATTGAAATAAGTGCAAGGTGTATTTTATTTATTTTTTTAATTTAAAGCTTCATCAGCCAAAAGCTGGAATTAGTTTAATTTTTTCAGTTTTTTTACGAACGATTTTCGAAAAATAAGAAACCGGGTAGCGCTAGCGTCGACGAGAGAGGAGAGATTGAGGAAGGTATCCAAACGATGATGTTATATGAAAAAAAAAAACATGAAAAAATGGAAAATAAAACTTGAATGGAGCAAATGAAAGATTTATACAAATTAGCAGGGATGACAAAATCTTAAACTCTGTTCCGTTTCACTCAGGGGTTATTCTGCAATTTTTAATTTTCTCTTGTACGAGTGTACCGTACCGCAGTACCTGTTTCCAGTTCGGCAGAAGTACCATTACTGTTGAACGAACCACTGCGTTATTAGCGATCTTGGTGGATGCTCGGTTTGAAAAATTGCTCAAGTATTCAAGTTCAATCAACTGTTTGGCCCTTGAGACCAGGTCGGATTGCGGCCGGGTTGGCTTTGTCAAAGAGGAGTAAACCAAACCACAGAGACAGCACCTCAGAGTGCCTGCAGTCATCCAATCAAGATGAACACAAACCGGAGTCGTCATAAAGCCCTGATTTTCCTGACCGAGATTTTCCGCATTGCATAGGTCGTCATCTGAAACAGCTCAATTACGCTGCGGAAGTTAGCTTGAGTTAAGCTTAAGCTAAAAGCCGTGCTAAAAGTCAGCAGAATTCTTCCAAAAGCCGAAATTTAAGTCATGTTTTTCTTGGTTTTAACTTTAAGCTGAAATTTTCAGTTTCAATAGACTGATTTCTATGTTACGTCCATAACTATCGGTAACATATGGACTTCTTTATGATTACCTTGAACATTTTGGTCATTCATTGGATTAAAAAGTTAGCATTCATTCACTCTAAAAATGTAGGAACTTCCCATCCTGAAGATAATTTTTGTTTGCGAGTATGAATGCATGATTGAATTGTTGTTATATCATGAAGCTACTAGAAACTGATAAATTTCTTATTGCTGGTACCGGTACTTTTGTCTACAAGTAACATTATTTTAGCGTCGAGGTAACACAATCTTTTCATTCAGTCTGAACTGAGGTGAAATCACTGTATGTCGTTAGAGAATAAGAAGGCATTGCTGCAGAAAAAGGAAGATGTTGGTTATGATCGTAATATGATACTCCTCTTCCTCTATAATAATTATAATCAGCTTTGAGGACCCTTAAGTAAAGACTCGTATTTTGTTTTAAAAACTAACTATTCTAAATGGTTTGTCTACGCCATTGTTTCTCCCAATCAGGGCCTTACAGTCCTATAAATTGGGCTATGATTTTGAAATATTGGCCTTCTTTTAGAGGTTAGTAGACAGTCGATAGGCCCGCTCACGGATCGATAGATACCTATTTTGTAAAGAGTAAATGTAGGTTTGAAAAGTTGATAGGTTATATATGTAAAGAAGCTAAAGAATCTTGACCTGGCAATGGGTTTTAATGAATTTCAATTATCGTAATGACTTGAGAAATCATAATTGAGAAATTGATAGTCAGATAATTAGGTATATCCTGCTATTAAGCGAAGTGCATGATAATAGTTTCTCATCGTTAATCGTTTGACATATTTTGAAACTACAGGACTAGATTCTAGAAAGGACGTATGCGAATCGATAGAACAGCAGAACTAAGAAGCAGTGGTCTTCGTACGCGAGTGCAAATAAGCCGGTGTCGGTTTTTTGTACGGTCGAGTTTTCCGCTTCAGGTCGAACGACGAATAGTAATGCGCCGGGGCAGTTTGAGTACCGTGAATCAGTAAATACACCTTCTGCACGTATATTTCGGGAGTATTCTCGACTGAAAACTAATACCAAAAGTTCATTAGCGAAGCACACAGAGTATCAGATTCTGTTACTGGAGTACACTTACATGTTTGGCAATCTTGATCACCCATTCTCCATCTGGTGATTCTCCCCACATCATGACCGAGTCGAAGTACCATTCTAGCATTCCTTTTATACTGTGATCATCTGGCTGCCTATCTAGTAATGTCATTTCGGTACCTGCACAATACTCACTTAGCTTTTGGTAACAGTTTACGTTGCCGACAAGCAATTTTTTACCTACCACTTGGAGATTTGAGAGTGATCACGATATCTCCTCGTTTAGAAGCGTAGATTAAGCTCACACGCAATTGAACGTGTTCAATATAATTAACTTGGCGTCTAGCATTCTCTTGAGTGCCTGTGCAGTTTGAAATTCGATGTCTGTACTCTCGAACTTTTTTGGATGGGTGTTCAGACAGTTGCTGGCTGTAAAATAAAGAATCAATGAGCGTTAGCAATTTAGAGTTTTGGCTCTTCAAAAGAAATACTTACGTGTGTCCGTAATCGTAAACAGCTTGAACGCATGTCACCATCGGCGGAATATGTTTCATACTTTTAGCCATTTGAACGAAACCGCTCGCGTTTATCATACCGAATCCGAAAAATTCGCTTATGTAAAATCCAGCTCCGTTAATTCTCCAAATGTATAGATCTTGGAGCAATGGAGCGACTTCACTCGTCCAAACCAGAGCGTGTTGTATCTCCCTCCAAGTCAAACAGGATCTAAGGAGCGTATTATGAAATTAATAAAGGCTGGTGAAACTGGTTGTATGGAATGCAAATGCACCTTGCGTTCAGGGCTAATGCGATGACTCCGGCTACAAGAGCGGCTGCAGTTCCACTGCCTCCGTGTATGCGCGTGCACGATCCTTTAACATCGGGGACCACCTACGAGTGTATAACGGTGAAGAACCATCAAGGAAAAATGCAAACCCTCAGTGAGTGTACATACATGTTTCCATTTTGCAGACGTACTGTCATATATTTGTCGTTGAGTCCAAAACTAGAATAAGCCGTCACCATGACGGCGGCACAATACTCCGAATACTCGCTAGTTCTACCATCGTACTCAGATCCGGCAACTCCGATGGTGTAGATACTTTGCAGGATGACGTTACTACCACACATGTACATTTCGTGCCCTCTGTTTCCAACGGGTACCACGTGTATCACTCCTTTTCCTCGCCGACCCTATCGCAAATGACATGAGATACGCATCATAATGAAGGAATTGAGATCGATTCGATAAAGGTATGCTAAATGAAGTGGAATCCGGTGTTTGGTGTAATCATTAGAATATCTCCTATGCCCCACCTTTAGTCCATCTGTAAATCATTCAATATGTTTCCCCAGGAGTTATAGATCAGGCAAAAGGAGTATCTAGATATTTGAAAGTGTGAATGTCTAACTTAGGTTCGTCCGCCATAAATCCTTTTAGGTCGGACAGCACTAGTTTTGCGCACTCTGCGTGTGAAAACTAAAGGTGTCCTTGAATAGATCTGAATCAATTTTCATGAGATTTGTGGAAAATTTTACGCTCTATAAATTTTGTTCTTTTCATTTTTCTGACCTTGCCCTGCTCTCTGTTTCAGTTTTGCCGATTTTCACGCTCCTACTAGATGACCGCCGGTCTGAAATCAGTTCCGGGTATGTTTGCTGTACTTCTATTTCGACTGTCTTACTCTATCACACCGCTTTATCACGTGGATCTCACGATCGCTTTTCACTACAGACTATGTTTTTTATTTGCGTATGTGCATTGTGCAGATATGTGTTTCCCGCATAATTCATTGCGGGCTGTGGGAGCATTTGTGCGGTTGGGTCTCTGTTGGACATCCTTAGGTTTAGGTAGAAATAAAAGCTGCAGAGTATTTAGCGGGGAACCCGCTAACCATTTTGTTAGGGAGATTACATCCTCAGAAAACGTCCGCATCCGGGAGTTTCTGTGACCTACGTGACGTGACGTGAGGCGCTTTATGACGTCATCAATGACCTTGACCTTGACCTACTTTAGGGACGTAAAATTTCAACTTCCAGCCGGAATGCTTTATGACGTCATCAATGACCTTGACCCTGACCGACTTTAGGGACGTGAAATTTCAACTTCCAGCCGGAATGCTATGACGTCATCAATGACCTTGACCTTGACCTACTTTAGGGACTTGGAAAAATTTTAATTTCCAGCCTTCATTATATCACGCCTAGCATGCAGTATACTGAGAAAAGCCCGCAGTCAACTCATTTTCTGAGGGGGCATTTTCGCGTCAACGTCATCGTGAGCGCGGGAGGTTGTGGGTTTCCCGCTGCCATTGCTCACCCGCAATGGCCTCTGTCTTCCCTTGAAAATCATCATCAATTTGTATGGAACTCCGTTCCTGGCGGGCGGGAGCGACAACTCGTCTTCAAAGTACCATTTCTTCCTAAATTGGTTTGATTTGCACCTAGGAGATTCGGATTCAGCTTAAGGCCTACACTTTTGACCTTGAAAAATATAGCTTTGGCTTGGGCTGTTGGTTGTTCGAAAAAAAATTTGGCTAGCTTTTGGCTTTTTTTCAGCTGGATTTTGGTTTCTCAATTATTGAAGAAATCGGACATGATCAGGAGAAAAGGATCTGTGTTAAGAGTACATACAACTACAACTTACAACTTTGACAAAATTTTTGTTTTTTGGACTATTTTAATATTAATTTTTTTGTATATTGTGTTTCCCTTTCACAGTATCTCTCCTCTTCGAACTCTAGAAAAAAAAAACTAGAAAAGTTGCTTTACTGCTTTTTTTTAAATAAAAAAATATGGTTTGGTGCAAACTTTTTGAAATTCAGAGGAAGCCAAAAGCTAATCAAACAAATTTAGCTGAATAACGCTTTTGCCTTTAGAGGTGCGCCTAGAGCTGGCTTTTGGCTTTCATCTTATCAGTAGAGATTGGGCTGAATTTGGTTTTCAGCTTTTGGCTTTTTGGCTGGCTGCAATACACTGTTTCATAACATTTTTTGTACACTGCTAGAGCGCGCTAAAGTTTGTCACATTTCTGAAGCTTAAATAAAGTCTGAAGTGATGAAATTGTTGAGTATCGCCCAAAATTGCTGAACAAAAAATTGTTCAAAGAAGGTGATTTTGTTGAAAAATTATCAAAGTTTGGTATGGAATCGGATAATTTTTGTTGATAGGATCAAAAATGGAAAAATTTTGATTAATAATTGGTTGGTTTTGCTGCTGATGAACTTCAATTTCTTAACATTATTTCATTTTGATCAAAAATCAGTGATTTTGGTCAGAAACTGAATAATTGTGGTTGAGAATTTAGGAATATGTACTAAAAATTGGCAGAAGTTAATGGATCACAGATAAGTTGAGAGAATTGGTGTTTGTTTCAGCCAATAAAGGCAAATGAGGACAATTGAAAACAAAAGAGAACCAATGAAGCAGGAAGACAGATGAAGACAGAAGGGACAAATGAGAACAATTTGAGACAAGAGAGGGTCAATGGAGGCAAAGAAGCACAAATGGAAACAAATGAAAGCCAACAAAAAATTAGAGGCCATTGCAGGTTTGCAATGGCAGTGGGAAACCCGCAACCTCCCGCGCTCGCGATCACGTTGGCGCGAAAATGCCCCATCAGAGAATGAATTGGCTGGGCCCTTCTCAGTATACTGTATTTATTTACCTTTATTGACGATTTTCAATACATAATAGGTACTTAATAATAATAAGTATGATATTAAATGACTAATTGAAGAATAATAAGTATGATATTAGATGACTAATTGAAGATCGTCGGCCCATAGAGAGCAAAAGTTTCCTGCAGTTGTCCCCACTCTTGTCTATTCCCCACAATTTTTTGAAAGTTTTTTCCCCGTATACTAGGTCTGATATAATGAAGGCTGGAAGTTGGAATTTTTCCATCCCTAAAGTAGGCCAAGTTCAAGGTCATTGATGACGTCATAAAGCATCCCGGCTGGAAGTTGGAATTTTTCCGTCCCTAAAGTAGGACAAGTTCAAGGTCATTGATGTTGTTATAAAGCATCCCGGCTGGAAGTTGAAATTTTTCCGTCCCTAAAGTAGGACAAGTTCAAGGTCATTGATGTTGTTACAAAGTATCCCGGCTGGAAGTTGAAATTTTTCCGAGTCCTTAAAGTAGGTCAAGGTCAAGGTCATTGATGACATCATAAAGCGCCACACGTCATGTACCGTCACGTCACGTCACGCATTTCACAGAAACTCCCAGACACGGACGTTTTTTGAGGATGTAATCCCCTTAACAAAATGGATAGCGGGGTTTCCGCTAAAAGCAGATGAGGATGGCAAAGGGCGAATGAGGACAAATAAGAATCAAAGAAGATAGAGGAAGACAAATGAGGACAAATTATGACAACTGACGACCAATGGAGGCAAATGAAGACAATTGAAAACAAATGGAAATTAATGAAAGCAGGTGAAGATAGATGAGGACAAATGAAGATGAATAAAGACAAATGAGGCACCCAATGGAGAAAAAAGAAGACAAATGAGGGCAGGAGAAAACAGTTGAAGACAATTTAGAACCAATGAAGGTAAATGAGGACAATTAAAAATAAATGAGAATCAATGAGCACAAAAACGTTGAAAGAAGTAACGTTTTATGTCTCATGATGAAAGATTTTATTTGTATTTCATACCTAAAGAAGATCAAGGCCACGACGTCAGCGGGTTGAGATATCAGCTTAGCATGAGTGCTTCACTCTACATATTTCAAGTTTTTAAAGTAGAACCACTCCTTCCTACATACGAAGTTCCACACGTATTGATAGGGATGTTCGCAAGGAGAGACGCAGAAAAGTGTCGTAAAGAATCCACCAAAAGAAAAAAAATTCTACCATCCTACTTTTTTGGATTCACCTGGACGAGGTCAAAATTTCCTCGTCTTTTGCCCTGGATGTAGTAACAATATCGAAAGTTATTGGATAACCTTTTTTTCTTTTACTCATAATTTTCAGATTCTTTTGAAGGTATTCTATTAGAGTCATGGGTAGCGGAGTACATTTTCCAAAAAAAAATTCAGAAGAACTTTTCGCAATAGCATTGCTAAATCAAGTGCCTTTTAATTTTTTCAGTCGTTTGTGAGGGAGGCGTTGCCTTCCTTACTTTTTGTCGGCGTGGGCAAGTTGCCTCTCCTGCTCCCTATTCCGCCACCCACGATTACAGTCACCGTGAGATAACTTTCCCGATTTCCTCGTTGTGTACTTCCGATAGCCTCCGGACATTTTTATAACATGCTATAAGGACTCAAATTTGCTCATTTCACTTTCTTAATTTATAAGTCCAACAGACTGTTTAGTTCATCATCAAGATCATAAAACCTAGCCCGGTGTATAGTAGATTGCTTAACCCAACCCCGCCTCTTTCTCTGTCTCTCTCTCTCTCTCTTTCACACACAAGCAGTTTGGAGGTCATGGAATCAAGCCCTCAGGATAAAGGATAATGGGTTCATTGTCCGATATCATATTTTCTTGACCAGTAAGAATAGACTAAATCATAAAAACCTTATTGGGTATTCGGAAAACTCGACCTCCGAACTCGATCCCTGTGCACAATAAGGAAGCAGGCCCATACCATAAACTTTTGTGGGCGGAGAACAGGGGTCATAACCTCCCAGTCAGATTAGTTATACAAGTCAAAAATGTTTACGCCACAGGCCATAAGTAAAATGGAAAAACTTACACCCTCTTGATTGACATATTTACGACTTTTTCCCTCACCTTAGTAGCAGTTTCTTCGTAAGCTTGAAGAACAGGTCCGATGTACGGTGATAGGGCATGGTCTTTGTACGGTATTGCCCACGAAGTGAAAAATATATCAATCTCCTCAGTCTTAAAAAGTAACGCTTTAGCGAAATCTTCATTCGTAGGTGATGCAAATCTGACGACTAAATTTGAAAAGATTAAACTTAAAAGTGTGATATGTGACTATCGACTCATCACCATAAAACTTACCCCCAAATTTAGCCATAGGAGCGACGCCTACTCCACAGTTTCCGTTGTTAGCTCTCATAGCAATCACTCCTGCAACTTTGGTACCTTCGAAAGGTATCGGCTCTGGATTTACAACCAAACTTGTTCTAGGATTTAATTCCAATCTAGGGTCCTGAAATGCAATTCATGGTGTCGTGAGTATAAACTCGATATTATTTTCATTGTGAAGCTTGTAAGCCTACAAAATTGTCTTTCAAATCCGGATGATCAGTTTGAACACCATCGTCAAGAATCATTATTTTAATGTTTTCTCCGAAATTTTTATCCCTGAACCAAATGGGAAATACATCTATGTCGTACGGCGCCTTATGTCCGAGTGATCTCTCCGTTGGTATCTGGAATCAAGAGTTGTAAGTTTCAAGCGCCTCTCCGAAATGTTTTGGAAGGTCTTTGAAAATTTTGTGGAAATTTACCATGTAAAACTGCGCGAGGAAGAAAGGATCGTTAAATACCGGACGTTTTCCATCGGGATTGATGAGAGCGTTTCTCGATCTGTAGTAAGCCGTCAAATGAGTGGCATTGAACTCTGAAAGATTGATACGCGCAATTTTCTTTTTCATCACCGATTCATTCTTTTTGAAAAATGGCTTAATTTTCGTTTGCCAATCGTTCGTAATCCTATTAAATGCAGAAGTAAGTCTGAAACAAAATCGATGGAGTACCTCGACACACAAAAAGTGATTACGAGAAGAGGAAAATTTTCCAACCTTGTAGCAGATCTTGTAACCGATGTTTTCATCGTTCGATGAACACGTAATTTCATTCCAATACTGTTACTAGTAAATAGCAGAACCTCTAACATAAAAATAAATTTTATTGACATTTTCATTTCTCTAGTAGTAAAAAACCCAATTCGGACAAGATAATTCAAAATAAGGAATTTGTAAAATCCTCGGAATGTTTTCCTTTACGTAAGTAAGATAATCACTACGATGCGTCAAATTCCGCGCCGTAGGTAGTTGAATTTTTTGCGAGAAATTTTTTCAAAATGAAGTACCTATTAATGAGTTCATATTGCAGTATTTTTGTAGATGATTTGCCATCATTGTTCATTGCACAATACGAATTAGTCGGCAGACTAAATCAACATGTGGAAAACAGATAACTCTGTTCGGAAAAATTATTTTATACTTATCCATATTGCAGTGTTAAAGTACTGGTTTTAGAATAGTTCAATGGATAACTTTTATGATCAATTTTTAATGAATATAAAATGTGAGCTCAAACTTTCGAAGGGTGCAGTTTGGTAATGGGTTGCAGACCCTGGGTAGTAAGATTGATTTTGTTGAGGCATTTTCGGGTTGGACTTGAATATCTAACGCTATTTCGAGGACTGTATTGTAAGATGATTTTCTGTTTTATTTGAAAAGATAATTTCTGTTTTCGTCCATACTCGTATTTCAAGAGTTACAGAGCCAGACTATCATCAGTACAGAGAGAATCAAATTAATCTTATTTTTTCTGAGAGGATGACTTTAAATTACAATTAAAATTTAAAGGATTCCATTATCTGATTTGTTCAGAGGTACCTTTACAAAACGTCCAAATCCATGCCGACCTTCATGACGTCATCAATGATCTTATTCAGGGATTTGCAAAAATTTCTGGCTTCACTTGAAAAAAATTAGAGCTATGAACCTCTAAAAAGAAGGGACTTGAAAAAATTTGTGCTTCAAATCTCTGTAGTAAAGATGGAAATATATTAAGCTCTAAACCCAGAAGCTCGGCTCAGAATAGCTTTTCAGGCTAATACTCCTCATATTTAGACTAATTTTAAGCTATGAAAGTTTAATTCTCAGAAAAATTCACCAATAATACCCTCCCTCACTTAAATTAACGTAATTAAAGATAAAAACTAGATGAACAGCGAATAAAATGGGCTTTAATTTGTTTTTAACCAACTCCAGGGCGTTGAGGAGTTGTCTACGAAAAACGTCCACGTCCGACTTTTGTGATGTCATCAGAGATCTTCATCTTATTCAGCGACCTGAAAAGAATTTTGAGCTAAGAAATATTGCTTCTGGGTAACTCACAACGCTTCCATAGCTCGCCGCGGAAAAAAAGTTGCAGATCCGCGATCTAAACTATACAACTATTGAGTCTTAGGCTAAGATATAGTCGTAGGCTAAACACAAGCTAGGTTCAGAGGAGCACTTAAGGCTGAGTTTTTAGACTAAATTTGATTTGAGCTATGAAGGTTTAATCTTGAGAGAACGGAGCCGCATCAGACCTTTGAGATGTCATCAAAATCTTTGACCTAATTTGGTACCTTGAAAAAATCTAGAGTCCCGATTCTTTTCAAAAGAGACACCCGAAAAAATTTGGAGCTATAAACTTAGAGATGGGCCAAGGGGACTAAATCTTCAAGGGGTGTTATAACTGTGGAGTCTCGAGCTAGATTTTTCTTCCGCGCGTAAAAAGTAGGTTATAACCAACGTAATCTAGACCCGGAGGAGGATTATAGGCGATGACACCTCAAGTTAAGACATCCTTTCTCACTATGGACTAGGCTTAAGCTTGGTTAATCGTTTAACAAGAACATAACCAATAAACTCGAGTGGTTAGGGTTCGAAAAATTACGAGCATGAGGGCGTAACATCATCAGGGTCGAACAGCACTAGAAATTCCTGAAGACGAGGAAAATACGTAGCAGGAAAGCGTGACGTCATCGAGGATGATTTTTGATTCAAATTTTGACAGAGTAGATACTTACCAGAATCAAAGCGTGATGATAAGAACAATATCGAGACAGTTATGCTAGGGAAGGGGACTTTTAGAATTTTCTGATAGTCAAACTACGCAGAAAGAAAATTCGGTACAGGTAATTGAAAAGAGAGGTAACCTCCCTCTACTCCTTTCCTCAGAAAATGGGTGAGGAAACTTACGCTCAAAGCATGGTACACACGAAAAACTATATAATTCTGAGCTTTTACTACATCATATCAAGAAACAACTCTATAATGTCTCATTCACAAAGCAAAACCTAAAAGTCAATGGCTTGCAGCTCACTTTGTACAGGAAATTCGTTTTATGATAGAATTTTTCGATTACGATAATTTGGTCGTGGTTTTGCCAAGTTTCCCTGTTCTGTATATTTCAGCGGTTGGAATTGTTTCAGGTCGTCTTTTTCCTCTTGTATGAATCTCCTGATACAGGCTGAACATAAGTAGCTCAAACTCGAGCCTTCAAAATAGGTCAGCGAGTCACCGTATGGAGTTCCGACCTTGAGCAGACTACGAACCTTCGAGATTAGAACGAAGAAAAGTCGATCGACTCACTTCCTGTCTGGTAGACTGTGCGTCTCCCATTGTTTATGAGACTATCCGTCATTATCGAGGACATCCTATGCGTCATACTTATGACCCAGACTAATGGTAAACATATCTATTTTCCCAGAACAAATTGTAGGTCAACACAACAACTCGTGCATCACTCTTAGCCTTGACTACGAAAATTTTCAAAAACATCATTTCTGTTGTTACCGACCGCGAAACTATCTATCTTAGGTTTAAGATAAGCTTCAAAGTAAAGTTTTGTCAAAGCCATTCAAGGCAAATCATAATTTGAAACCCTTCAAATAAATTAATTTCTTCTTTTTTTTTTAATTTTAATTACTTAGAGAGATCCTTCTTTCATCGCCTTTTTCATTCTGTTGAACCCGATTCGATTCTGTGATTTCGTTTGAAATTATCAGAACGCAGACCACTTCTTGATTTCGTCCTCCCGTTTTTTAGTCAATTCTGACCAATGTAATTTCTCATTCTCCTAGACCAAATCTAAGCTTACTCCGTCAGGCTTATCCTGGGCGCGATGTACACTATAGCGCTATGGATTTTATCGATCTCACTCGACTTGCTCTGTATTTTGAGGGCTCATTCTTTCTGCATCATCAGTTTATAGTACCATCCATTTCCTAGGTTCAAGAAAATTATATCTCGTTCTACAACTTCTTTAAAGTTCCCCCCCCCCCCAGTATACGTACTCCACCACCACATCTATGAACTGAGATCTTTCATACGATTACTATGTCTACTCCTTCCTTGACTATAGACACCATCTCACAGTCGTCTTCATCTCACCGATACGCCAAAAATTGGAAAATCACTCTCCGAACATAATCTCAGAATATCCCATTATGATCTTGTATCGTACCAGTAACTTCAAATGTGGACTGAGAAGAGAGTCATAATACCCGCTACTAACACACTCTCTGAACCATTTCATCTAGGTCATATTTTTTCTACCTTTATTAGATCCTCAGTTCTTTTCTTCTGAATTTCAAGTCACGTATGACTTCCGGAACACAACGCTGTTGACTTTGTAGTTGAAAGCGCTAACCTTTGTTCTCGAGGATCACAAATGTCGTTCTTTCCTGGCAGCGAATTTCTAACACTATTTTTACTCTCTCGTCCTCCAGATTGAGCGCACCCTTTCGAGTGAAGAAAACATAGTCGAAGTAGAAATGATTAAAGACAAACCTTTATCTCGGAAATCTTTTGGATGGAAAACTCGACTCGAAGAACTCTATTTTGTCCGCGCGTCTTTTTCACAATTTATTTTTGCTCTGAAACCCTCCGAATATTAGGCTACTCATAAAGAAGCAGATGGGATGAATTGGCTCTGAATTCTTGTGGGCCCGTCAATAAATTTCGACCTCTGAGCTCTTATATCGGGAATGAGGCTTCAAACAACTTCCATCTTGACATGCGAGGTTAGACAAATTTTTGTTTGTAAGCCTTTCTACTTGGCTGCAGACTAAACCGAATAATAACAATGAGTGGTTACCTACCATACATCCGCTTGTCCGTGGACGCTTGCATGTGGTTGTGTAAAAGAGATACTACAAATATCCACTATTTCGCGTCAATGGTGGAGACTGACAAAAAAACGGACTAACAGATTGAAATGTATAGTTTCAGATTTATAAAGCCTCAAATCTCCAAGAAAATCCAACCCGATTTGTCAAAAGGATTCAAAGCTAAATAAATAACTATCTTGTTTCGAAAAATGAAAATCGAAGCACGACTTTTTTCGCTCAGGGAAAATTTTTGAGTCAATAATTGCGTATAAATTTAGTATGTTACACGACAAGCGGTGAAAACGAGCGTTTTCACTCGGAGTTTCAGTGCAACCAATCACGCTCGCAAACCAGTTCTTATGCTACCACCAAACATTACACTACCCCTCGCGAATCGACTCTCTCTCTGGTGGCTGGAATAGTGTCGGGGATACTTTGGTAAGGCACAAATTTGAGTTCCTAAGTCGGAAAGGTTGGACTTAGTTCAATGAGAACAAATTAGAAGGTTTAACTTACTCAAATTAGATAAAAATCCAAGTTCATTAGTTGAAAGAAAAACAAGATACTGTGCAAAGAAGAAGAACAGATTGCGGAAAAAATTTAATTTTTCCTTTTTCAACTCTTGCCTCGTCAACTGAGATCTTTCAGTGGTTTTGAAGGTACTAATAAGTCTTTCTGCGCCGCAGTCAGTAAACTCGGGGCATTGCTGTGAGCAATTTGAACTAGCTTGCCGATAAAGCGTTTCCTCTCTTTGTCGATGTGACTTTAAACATCTACAGCTGTTGTGCTAGGTTCGGAGGAGGAGTGAAATACAATTGTATTATTGAACTTACCTTGGTGTGGTTCAATTAAAATTGTATGAAGTCCTCCTCCGAACCTAGCAATCCCACCCAATCAGAAATTTCTGCTCTTTTCTGCTTTTTCCTTCCCGATCTGGAACACATCGACAACTTTGAACAAATGATTAATCGAGCTGGAGGAGGCTCACAAGTGCACCATGTGACAGGTAACTTCCTGCCTTTTTAGGGTCGGCCCGGTTCTCGAGGCCGACCATATTGTAATCACTTTTTTCTTCTTCTTCTTCTTCTTCTTCGGATCAGTTAAGACGCTCACGTCATGTCACGGACATCACGTACAGTAGTTTTTGTGTATGCTAGATATGCTGAGTAGCCTTGCGTCTTTTGCTCTTTGCCTGTTATCACTGCGTTTCGCGTTTTGCCGTTCAAGCAAGTACCGTTCAATCCTGTGTTATTTTGTATTAGGATTGCGTGTTTGAAAATTAGTGTTATCGGCGTCGGCGTCTTTTACCCGTGGTCGGCCCGGCTGAGTAGCCTTGTGTCTTTGGCTCTTTGCCTGTTATCATTATTAAAATCGCGTATTCGAAAATTGGTGTTATCGACGTCGTCCCGTTATTTGGAGATTTCTTATCATAACAAAATTATTTTGTAATTTCGTTTCCTTTTTTTAGCTAGAAAAGTTTCGTTATTTTCGTTACCTATTTTCGTATTTGTTTCCGTTATGCATGAAAAATTTAGTGATTTTGGGGTGACTTTGCGCAAAATTTTTGACTTTTGTTTTTCTTTTAGAATTTTCTGGAATAGGTAACAAATTTATTTTTGTTTTGGTATGAGAGGCGTGCCTTGCGGCTAGTAGGCGAGTATTAATAAATTTGATTGAATGCTCTAATTTTCTGTTTGTGGGTATTTCCGTGTGAGCTATGCTGAATAGCCTTGTGTCTTTGGCTCTTTCACTGTTATCATTACATTTTGAGGTTCAAGCAAGTGCGGTTCAATTTTGAGCTATTATTTTGTATTAGGATTGTGTATTTGAAGATTAGTGTCATTGGCGTCGGCGTGTCTTTACCTGAATGCGTGTTTTCACGTGAATGCAAATGAAACAATTATTTGGGAATGAGGTGGGAACGCCACAATGTAAAAAGTGTGTGTCATCATGAGTAACGTTTGCCTATTAATAAATTTGATCGAATGTTCAAACTGCAAAATTATTTTCTGCGGATGAATAACTGTTCATAAAGTTTCTGTATCTTCCTCGATAGTTTGTTTTTACAGAATAGAAGAAAAGTGATGAGAGATGAATTCTTGAAATTGGTCCAAACAATGTGAATGAAAGTTGTGTTGAAGCGGTATAGCAGAATAAATAAAATGATTGTTGTGTATCCTGATTGAAGCATATAATCGGTATCGAGCTACAATGAACCAATTTTGACCAAACTCAATATAGAACCTCCATAAGAATGCCCAAAGAACATTCATAGGTTAGAGATCCCCTCCCCTCCCCAAGTAGAGGAGCGTGAATTTGGAGCCTTAAGTATGAACCAATTTTGACCAAACTCAATATATATCCTCTATGCAGATGCCTAAACAACATTCATAGGTTAGAGCCCCAGAGATCTATCCCTCACCCCTAGGGGGAAGCGTGCATTTGAAGCTCTAAATATGAACAAATTTAATTGATCAGCAGAAAGTTATCTTTGCTACATATATACTTGATCTGAGTTGATCCCCACGCTTAAACGTTGTTGTAGCTCAGTTCAAGTATGGAAGTCACTGAAAAGGTGATCAGAAGGAATTTCAGCATTTCAGCAAGCGGCATATTCTGCAATATTTTGCAATTTGATATTGTGACGTAATGGAAAATCAATCCATCAAAATTCAAGAAGTAAAAAGATCGGCCGACCCTCTTCCAGCCTGGTACTGGCTGCTTGTTTTTCTTCACTTTAAATGTGTGTGGCTACATTGTACAGAAGTAGGAGACATGAGTAACACAGGCCTTTGAACGACCAGCCACTATAAACTAATGTGGTACAAAAAAGTCATCACCAGAAAAATTTATTCAATAGCTTTTATGATGATAAGATACGTACGTCCTTTACACGAAAAGTACAATTCTCTTATCAATTTCATTTTCCTGCTAAATCTCTTTTACTCAGGTCTCTATCTCGGCTTACACTTGTGTTCAATTTATTCTGTCAATTTGCCACAATCTACAGTCGTTTGAGAAGTTAGTCAAAGTGTGTCAAAAACCTGGTATGCCTTTAAGGGAAAATATTTCAAGAAATTCTAAAATGGAATGCTTCAACTTTTCGCGAATTCAAAAAATAGATTGTTGACCAGGAAAACGAAATGATATTCATTATTTTATCAATTCAAGAACGAGTATAATATTGAAAAAGTTATTGTAATATATATCTCTCAGTAAGAATAAGATAACATAGTGGGTATATTTCTATAAGTTATTAATGTCAAGGAGGTCGGCCTCTTTGTTCATTGTTTACAAGTGGACGGATTATCGATAGGCTCAGGAGTTGTGGGTGATGTTGAGCAAGGTACACGCCGATCACAAAAGGCTGTAACAGAAAAATAAGAATATGTAAATATAAGTAGGCATAAAATACGTCCATTCAGTGTTTAGTGTCTTCTGGTCTAATAGACGCCATTGACGATATTACCGAAAGCATTCAACCTCCTCCCCTCACCCAAAAATTCTTCTACCAACCTAATAAGCCAACGTATTCTTATAAGTTATAACACTTGATTCGAGCAATGAAAAATGAACCTTCCCCTTGGTCATCTTTAAACAGAAAGTCTAAAAATGAAGAATCTCCTTTTGCTCGCCTTGGTCTAACATACTCGACTCTTTCATTCCTACCTCTTCTTGAGTCTCTTCTTCTCCGCCACCTATCCGTACTGCGATCCTGAAACCTTATCTCCTCCCCATCATTTCTTCTGCCCTCATCTTCAAGACCTACGCGACCTCCATAACGTCTCTTCAATTCTTGTCTGTGCCTGATCAAATAACTCTGACACAATCACACGACCATTTTAATGTCTCCAATCAACAACATTCTATCCTCTACTACACCTTCTATTCTTCGCCCAAAAAAACGCTAAGCTCATGATTAACTACTAATTGACATGCTGAGCTTTGCATGGTTGTAATTAATAGCTCCTTATTAAAAGAGAAGAGAGAGAGAGATAGAGAGAGAGAGAGAGAGAGAGAGAAAGGAAGGCTCTGAAAAGCGATGGGTAATAAAATATAGAAGAAGCTAGTGACTATGCACCCAGACCTGAATTTAAAATCGAATAAGACTGGTATTACAAAGATAAAAAAAAAAACATGTTGTGGTGCAGCCAAATACATAAAGATCAGGTCTCCAGGTCTCATGTCTAATAGCTTGCCCCCCTTCTTAGCCTACTGCATGTCCAGTATACTATCTAGCTCTCAGGGCTCACTCACCTCGCTCGTTCGACCCTCAGGCTGACTAGCTCTTAGAGTGTACTGGATGCTAAGCCGACTAGCTCTACAGAGCTCACTCGCACCGCTCATTCGTAAATGAAATTTCGTAGGATAGCTTATTCTCAGCAGATAGTCCATAGTATACTGTATGTTAGACTGACTAGTTCGCCCCCAATCTCAGCCTATCCCGAGTCGATTATACGGTATAATATGATCCTAGTACATAATATTAAGGTAGTATACAAGGAGAGGTCAGAGGTGTGATACAAATTTATGAATCAAGTAGGGGAGAGGCTAGCGTCATACTAGGGTTTCGGAATTGAGGGAGGAAAGTTATCTCTTTTCATAACCTAGTATATGTCTAGTACATTTCATGTACATGTAGAGGTCTAGCATGCCTAGTTTAATCCTAGTATGGAGGTAGTATTCGAAGAAAGGCCAGGGCCGAACGGCCATACGGATGCAACTTTCGGGCTAGAGGTCAGAGGAAAAACATGTCAAAATTACTTACTCTTGAAATGTCTGCATTGACATTCCCAGCATTTGCCATTCTTATCCTGCATCATATGTTTTTCACCCAAATATGCGTTTCCGCAATCAAAAGAATTAATATCAACAAATCCGTAATTTTTAGGAATGATTCCCAGAAACAAAATTGAAATGAAAATGAAAAACGAAAAAGTATTCATCTCTGCGGTTGTTAAATGTATGTACACGCACGATAAAGACAATACGCTACGAATTTTCGAGTATAATGAAGAACGTATAGTCTTCCCGAACAGAAATTGGTTGGTAATTGATTTATATTTAATTCAGATCTCGTTCTTATAGGTAAATTAAATCATGCCTCTATTGGAAAGTCATTGAAAATTGGATCATAATAGCGTGAGATGTCGACCATGATTTCTTATCTGGGAAACACAAAAGAAATCGTCGAAAATAATGACCCACTTTCTTTCGATAATAGGTCATGACGATGAGTCAGTTTCTTATCAAAAGTTTTGAAAATGAATTTTCTATCGGTAGTCCGGACGTCCGGAGAAGGTAGGTCGTCTCTGCTCACGTCCTTCAATACTATCGTCAATTGACCTCGTCTATCGAAAGATGGCCTTTCTCACCTCATGAAGATATTTTTTTTTTTCAAAAACAATCGAGATTCTGTTCAACACCTAGATTACTCTTCACCTTGACTGCATAATGGATACTACGCCAAATTGAATTTTCAGGTCTATATTATGTCGTAGCCTTTCCATCAATTCAGCCAATTTGTAAAGAATCTATGACTTGATTAAAAACAACGTCTCTCGAAGTTTGGATTTCGACTAGCCTGCAAAATTTTAACCTTTCTACAATGACGCTGTCACCCTCTTACTTTTTTTTAATCACGAGATGCTAACCTTAACCAGTTGTGTGTACGAACTGTTATTTACATTTGATTTGAAAAGATCCGAACACCTGGAAGGCTGTCTTATGAATTTGAAACGTCATCAGTAACCAAGTTATCAGGAGCCACCAAACTGATTTTCTACATTGCTTTCCCCCTTCGATCACGTAATCTACTATTCAGGGGTGGCCTACTAATTAAGTGTGTAGCCAAGGGAACGAGGGATTGCAGCAACAGCCCACGAAGCAGGGCAGTGTTTTGTTCAAAGTATGAGACAAGTCAAATCAAGAGGATCAAAATAATATAGCTTATAGTATTCTGACACACGGTTCGTACTTCACGGTTACTTCAAGACCAATGTGCCCGCAATGCCCAAACGAGCGGATAACAGTAAATTACACAATGAATACCTGTGTCGGCTACTCAGATTGAAAGAAACAAATCTACGGACGCGACCACACCTCAGACAGTATCACTGTGAAGGACTCTGAGGATGCGGTCTCCAGGCAGCTGACCTTTCTTCACCTTAAGAAAGTCATCAACCGCATATAGAAGGAACTTTAATTTCTTACCTAATTACGATACTGCATCATTAATTCTAATTATACGCTAAAAGCCCACGAGCCGATGCGTCTGTATCTATCTGTCTAGTATCTACATTGCTTTCCCCCTTGGATCATGTAATCCACTACTCCGGGGAGGCCTGCAAATGAAGAGTGAAGCCAAGGGAAAGGAGAACTGCTGCAATAGCACGCAGAAGAGGATGAAATAATAGCTCAATTATCTCTTACTATGTAATTACAATAGCTTCTGAGGTAGAGAATGTGAGAAATTTTAATACTTCATCCTTCCTTCGGTTGTCATTGTGATGTTTCTTCACCGGGCGTACATCTGTACCATGAACTTGTTATCCCGTCTGAGAATGGGACCTGCGAAATATTTTTCAATTCTTGTTTTACTTAATTCTTCTTCTCTGATGGGCGGCGACGATATGACACGATAAGTGGATGAATTATAATTCATTATTTGCGTGCAAATAAATAATCTTGTTGGTCGATTCATTATCAGGTTCTAAACGTAGGTGCATCAATTCATCTTTCATCTTTTGTACAAGTAAGCTGGAAGAAATGATCAAAGTTTTTTGGAGTCTTTTTTTTTTTCTCTTTTTCTGGGTAAGCACGTACCTCTCTTGATTTATTCAGCAATTTCAACAACTGGGCCACTCATTGAGAGGTGGAGAGGGTGAATTGTGGTCCTGAGTGAGAAACGGCTCTTGTAGATTCTTCAAAAAATTTCGAGCTTCAAGCTAGCATAACAGGAATGGGACTTCTAACAATTTTGACTATAACACGCACGGGAGGAGAGAAAAAATTCTGCTTAAAATAAGCCCTCCAACTTAGCTGCAGACTAAATCAAATAATGACTGTAAGTGGCTGCCTACGACTATTATACAAAAAAGTCGCATTATCATAAAAAAATTTTATTTCTTCTATTCAAGACCAAGTATAATCATATTCACACTCGTTAAGTATTCTATTATTATAATAAAATAGTGGGTATATTTCTATAAAACGTTAACGTCATAGTCAGCCGATCCGTTTTTTAGGTAGAAAAAAAGGTGCCAAAAGACGATTGAGACTTTTAATATCATCATTAGGATTCGGAGTAGTGGGTGGCTCCTTGCATGGTACACGCCAATCACAAAAGGCTGTAACAGAAACATAAAAATAATATAGATAAGTAAGCAAAGAAAACAATTTATATTTTTCATGTATTGGTACATATATACATTTGTAGGTAAGAGTACATTTAGCAGATCTTAAAATTTAATACAGATCCTCACTCCTCCGTTCCCTACAGACCCATTGCTCCAATCAATATCTTGGGAAAACTCTCCGAAGAGATTCCTTGAATTGAACAACGTCTCTTCTCCTAACGAATAAGGTTTTCACGAAGCTCGAAAGACTTTCCAAACCTTATCAGACCACAAGCTAAGGATAAAGAAAGAAGCCTGCTTTCCACCTGTAAAATTTTTCACTTTTTTTTTTTGTTTAGTTACCGTACAGGAAGCATTTCACCATGTCTGGAATTTTACAAGCTCCAAATCACATGAAATATACCTCTGTGGTAACCTGATGGAGTGTTCCCCTCTATTTGCTGGTAATCTACGATATATTCAAATGTATAGGAATACTTTCCTCTCGACGATAATGTGTAGTATTTCTCTCCAAACCTCAAATTTGCAAACAGCCAATCGATGCTCATGTAGGAGACATTGATAGAATTTCTTCATATGACACTCTGGGCAGGGGTTTTGTCTCTTCGAAATTAAGACAACTCCGGTGATATTCAACAGGAGATTCCGACGCTCTCTATAACCCTTCCTTCCTGATTCTCACTCCTACTCACCAATGATACAATTCAACGACATCCACTTCTTGATTCCAGTACATAATGCCTGGGACATATCACGGTTATTCCTTCCTCTTTCATGACGTGTCTGATTATGTGCATACTCCTGCGATGACCTCAAAAACTATTATCAATCTCAAATATTCGACTGCTGGCATGACTTCTGGGAAACTCTGTATTCCGACAACTAAGATCAATCAAAATGGATTTCCTATCCATTTATTAGAACGCTTCTCAATAATGGAATGATTCTCAACCGATACGTCTCATTCAATCCCAGACTATTCTATTGACATGTTTCATGTCTTTGCTCTGGTCTCATTCTTACTAGGCTAAGAAGACGCTGAGAGCCATTATGAAGCTATTGGCCTGTGACGTTATAGGTTTGGTGACGTCATACGGCGGTGTCGTCATAAGGCGGTGACGTCATAAGTCGTTAATCTTGGTCCGCCTACAACATCTGAAACATACTGAAGCGGGACGAACGAGCGGAGCGAGTGAGGCCCAGTAATCTCATCAGCCTGAAATATACTGAAGTAAATTTACACTAGACCAAGAGGGCTCATTAGCCTGAAATATTCCAAAGTAGACATACTAGATCAAGCGAGTGTGCCGCTCTATAGCCTCGCATCATCCACAACATATATGATTGGACAGAATTTTGAAAAGATATGAAACATGATCTTAATCTTTTTGGCAGCGCCAAGAAATCCTTTTTCTAGATTTATCAATATTTTCTCCCTCTCTTGTCAATATTGCTAACTTGATAATACATCGTTTCAACAGCTTTTTTCGGCTACGCTATTGAAAATATCTGTCTTTCTCGCTCTGTTCCTTCACGTCTTCCACCTTCGCTTTGCAGCAGATCTGATACGGTTACTAATATTTCCTTGACTATACAAGTTACAGGCCGGTAGGCTGAAAAATGACAACAGCGCGAAGGGGCTGACGTTTACATACGCTCTTATGGGAAATAAGCAAACATTTGATTCGTTCTCAAATATGGTGCCTTTTAGAGAGAAAATGAAGAGAACGTAATTTGAAGAATGAAACTTTTCCTTTTTTTTAAGCCCTAGATCGCAGAAATTGGTTCATTAGAAAACGAGATATGATCATTTGAACATGAAAAGTCGTGATAGAGGACAAAGTGCGGTACCGTAACACTTCACCGCACGCCAACCGAAACGTCTATCAAAGGAGGCTGATTGCGACGTTGACTAGTTTAGTCTACCGGCCTGTAACACTATACCTGTACAACAGTCTGCAACACTTTATTACTTCCTCTTAGTGCAATTCCCCAGCGTTAGCAAGTAGCAATCCTATTCTGCCTGCAACTATGTACCACATCTTCCTCAAAAAAGAATAAAAAAATCTTCTTCTTTACACTCATACGATAACGCGATTTATCCTACTCGATTTACAAGAACAAAGCGCTTCGTTTCGTACGCAAAACGACGCTGCGTGAATATGCGACGCTGCGTGAATATGCGTTGCGGTAGTGTCAATATCAGTACTGCGCATGCGCGAACGCCCCTAGGTGAGATATGAATATACGCGGGCAACAAAACTACTACGCTTTTCGCTTTTTCATCGTGTAAAGAAAAACGTTATCATAAGTCAGTGACGTCATAAGTCGTCAATCCTGGTTTGCGTACAACATTAAGAGCAAACTTCTCCAAAGTCCGAGCCTCCCCTCCGCAGTAGTTCTAGCCTAGCTTAAGCGAGTGAGCCCCCCTGTCTCATCAGTCTGAAATACACTAAATTAGCCTAAAATACTCTAAAGTAGACTTATACTAGACCAAGAAGCGGGACGAACGAACGGAGTCAGTGAGTCCCCGTAAGCAGTTAGCCTAAAATACTCTAAAGATGAAGAGTTTCAGACGACTGGCGAAAAGACATGAAACATAATCTTTATATTTTTGGCAACGCCAAGAAATCCTTGTACGTTTGAAAAAAAAAATTATAAAAAACAATTTTGATCGAAATGGAGGCCAAGAAGTTTTCCAGAATCGCGGTAAAAAATATGATAGTTTTGTAAAAATATAGGTTGAATGGAAGAGATGAGATTTCGTCAATCTAAAACCACTTTTTTTTTTTAGAAGACCTCCGGAAAAAATATTGGAAATGACCCTCCGACTCCGGTTGCCTCCAAGAGACTCCTTTGGAGGTGCCTCCTGACCTCCAAAAAGTGTCTCTAGAGGCACCTCTAAAAGCCTCCAGCACAATTACTGAAATAGGCCTCCGGAGGCGGTGTGGAGACGGTGTGGAGACGTCTCGAAAGACGGCTTTGAAAATGCGTCCGGAGAGACTTGTAACGTTGATCAGTGTGGCTAGATGTGGCATAATGGCCTATTGGTCTTGCCAGATGACAGATGATACTCAGAAGGTGTATTAAAATTTTCTGGCATAGCCAAATGAATAGAGATCATATGGCCGTGTAAATGGAATACAGAGAATGAATACCAATACACTAAGCAGTCTGCATTATCTGAACTATACATCAGTGCATACCCGAGTGGTTGCATTTCTCTTTCGGGCTAGTATAAGTTTAATGAATTTTAAGGAGCTTACTCGCTTCACTCCTTCGCCTCTTTTCTTTGTCTAGTGTAGGTCCAGGATAGAATATTTCAAGAATAGTTATTTGTGCAACAAGGGAGAAAAATGAGCGATTTTTCAACAAGTGTGAAGTTAGCGACACCAGCCAGAAGCGAGGGTCGATATCGCACGAGTTTGAAGGGGGTGGTGGTACTCGCAGATTTCTGAATCACCTACCAGAGATTGTTACGACCGTATATTTCCAACGGCTGTTCTTCGGATATTCTTCGATGATACTTTAGTTGAGGCGCAATTGGCAACGCCGAGGAGCGGGGTTTAAATAACCCCTGAAAGTCCCACCACCAACCACCTTTCACCTCCTTATTCGACGGTTCACTTTCGACAAACTATTGAACCGGGAAAATATAACCGATGATGTCGCTCGGCTATTCTGACGACTACAATCAAGGGTTCTGGCAATTCCAAGCACTCGGAACGATATTTGCTCGAACGTCGTCTGAGAGACCAAGACGAGAACTGACAAATACGGCTTTACGCTATAAAAGATATTTGAACGCACTAGTCGGAGACCGGACTAGAAAACTGCTGGAGACCAAGACAGTTGATTTCGCTCGCAATCAGTTCTACTTATATCGAGTGAAGTAGTGCCGTATCGTGCTAAATTCGACGAATTCTCCTATACCTCGTAAAACTATTATGATCAGCAAAAATTAACAACCGTCTATTGGCCAATCCGAATCGTTTCTCTAACAGTAGCCTCTATCAGCCTCGTTATTGGTCTTTTAATCACGAGTCTTTTCGTATAAAAGCGTATTCCGCTATAATCAGCAGTTTAGTTCAGTATTGTACAGCGCCAGCGCCAGCGTTGGTTATCGTTTCATTGTTTTACTTGTATTCGAACGTACTCACGTACTGACGAAATTATCAGGTCATAATAAGATAATATTTTCCTCCTAGTATACGGCCAAGTCTAGTATAATACTAATATTTGAAGGGGGGCAGGATTTCTAAACCTAGTACAAAGCAATCGCGGTAGTTTACTGCATAGATCAAAGAGAGTATAAGTCTAGTTCAAGACTAGTATAATCCTAGTATAATGCTAGTAATTTATTATATGTACTAGAGAATTGTACAGACGCCCAGGCGCCCGGACGCGAATTCCGGAATCAGGGGTAGGGCTGAGATTTGACGTTGAAAATTTTTCAAGTCCCAAGGTCACGGCCGGACACATTTTCCAAATTTAGGGGTTAGAGAAAAGACATGAAACATGTCAAAACAAACAATCGACCTGGATTCGACGTCATTCCGACGGTCAATCTGGTTTGCCGGGAAGTAAAATAAACGTTGAAAATGAAATAAATGCCGAATAATGCCGAAAAAGTTATCTCATACGAAAATGGAAGACAATTTATACGTTTGTGATTCATGAATCGTAAATAGAGTTCTGATAATCAATCCGCAGTACATACAGAACAACATTAGTCATGAAATCAGTGACCCAAAGGTGGCGGAATAGGAGACGAGAAGTAAGGAGGGCATCGCCGCCCCCCCCCTAGAAAACGACGAAAAAAAAATTAAAAAGCACATGATTTAGAAATACTGTTGCAAAAAGTTCTTTTGAATTTTTTTTGAAAAATTTTTGCTTCCCCTCCCCCTGAGAAAAATTTACTCCGTCACCCATGCAGTGACCTGACGGAGTTCATTCTTTATGAAAATTTGCTTACCTGATAGTAGCCTAAAATTGGGCATTAAGTAGGCCTAACGTTGAAAAATATCTAATAGTTTTGTTTAACAAGCGATTTTTATAATTTTGTTTTTTCAATTCGTAAAATTTGTAATATCATGAATTAAAATTGGTTTATCGACATCTTTCATTTTAAATGCCGAATTTTTCTTTTTTTGCCAGAAATTCTTTCGTCTTTCTCACTCTGTTCCGTCACGTCTTCCACCTACCCTTTGTCACAGTTCCTTTGCGGTTCTTAATATTCCCTTGACCATCTCCTTTACAACAGTCTCCAATACTTCTTTATTCCTTCTTTGTCCAACTCCCTAGCATTAGAATGCAACAATCCTATAAATTGCCTGTAACTATGTACCGCAAACTTCTCAAAAACTAATTCAAAAACAAACTTTTTTATGGTTTAGCGGAAACCTTGTGGGAGGATTTTTATCGGGCTTTAGCAAAAATTTGAAATTTTCCGTAGGGTTTTTGAAAAATTACACAGAAAAAAGAAGTATTTCAAGATGTAGCCAAGAAGATTTATTCTTCTGAAGGACCTCCAAGCGCGCTATAATTCTTTACTATAACACTCGGGATAAACGATATAATAATAATAGTGAAAATACGAGCAACTATATACCTACACTTAAATTTAAAATTAAATAAAACTGGTATCACAGAAAATTACTTACTTTTGAAAAATTTACATCGACATTCCCAGCATTTACCATTTTCCTCCTTCTTAAATGGTTCACTCCAGAAATTCCAACAACCTTCGGCGATTCCGTCATTTCTAGGAATTATTTCAACAAAAAATAATAGCAGAACTACAAAGAGCGAAAAATTCTTCATTTTTCAAAAACTTTGTTTAAAAAAATTATGCACGCTGAATAAAATAGGTACGTATATGATATTTTCACAACTTCTCGAGATAATCTCCTTCAAGAGTAGTTAGCTGGTGAT
This sequence comes from Aspidiotus destructor, assembly GCA_035079395.1. Classification (NCBI taxonomy): domain Eukaryota; kingdom Metazoa; phylum Arthropoda; class Insecta; order Hemiptera; family Diaspididae; genus Aspidiotus; species Aspidiotus destructor. Next base: position 26,631,612 of record JAVHKZ010000001.1, on the reverse strand, counting down.
TGATTTTAATAAAATAATTGCACCTCATTTTCTTATAGGTTGGTATATGAGCTTCTAATTTCAAATCCGTGAAAATTGGGTCATGATAACATCCGCTTCCTTATACGCTTCCTTATACGTAAGTTTCATATCAATATAATATTTGACCTCAGTTCTTATCAAACCGACGAAGAAGAAGACAGAAAAATATCGAGATCGTGAAAAATAATATTGTGATGTTTGGTCTATCATAAGTACGTTCCTACGTTTTGGCAGTTGGGTTTCCGGAGAAAAATGTCCAAAATCCTATTTTTTGGCTCATCCTAAATTTCCAATTCTCTCCTCGTCTTTTGGTCTGAAAAGTATGAAAATTACTTCTTTCAATGTTGACCATGGCTATGGGCCCGGCCACTTCCTAATCAGAAGCAATAAAAAAACAAAATTGATAAGTTACCTACTAACCCACACGTCTGAGAAGTTTCGTATCTGTTCATTTTATTTGTTTCTGCCATCGAAGATCTAAAAAAAGTCCTTCTCGATCATACATATTCACTTTGTCTTACATTAAGTATTTTTTATAATTTATTTAACTACAGGCAATGGCGTTAAAAATTTAATAAATCTTTGAAACGTTTACACCCATAATTTATCATCTTCTCCATGGCTAAGCCTCCTTGCTAGATGTCTGACTCGATCTAGCCAATATTCTCAAAAATCGCCACACTGTAAAGAGATAATACTCTTTAGAAATATTATTCCCACCAAACCGACGTACCTGCAGCTCTGCTTCACCGAAGGATCTAAATCCATACTGAAAACAGGGGATGCTTACTCGTTCCGAGACGTTGTGGCCATTTACGGATTGAGAAATCTAGCCTCCATTTTTTCCGTCTAACTAAACGCCATATACTCCTACCTGTCTCATCTTAGGTCAAATTCCTACTCATCTCACCTGGCGTAGGCCTCCCTTATAGAATCCCTTAATTCAATTTGTTCATGCAAACACCATCAACCACCTCGTCACTAGTCTCCTTCCTCTGGATTCCGGGCCTCATCAACTTCTCGGAACATGACGTAACTAACCTTGTCCCAAAGATTTCCTTGTATTCTACATAGAATTCCTGACCTTGTATTTTCTATTGCTTAAGACAACCAATCCCTGATACTTCACTCTTGACACTATTTCTAGAAAATTCAGCATTCAAACAAACATGGAGCAATCAAAAACAAGCAAGCCCACTGGGCTTCCTATAGTTGAACCATCCGACGTTGAAGAATCATTTCAATCCGCCTCAGAGTCCGTCCCACACGTCTCAGGCATTCCTATCTCTTTCTAGGTCTCTTCTCTTACCAATACTGTTCAACACCACCTTCCGTGATCCGCTCTTGAACATATCCATCTGTACCACTCGGTTTCTTTACGTCTTTGGTAACAATTCCAATACGGCCATTAACTCATCTGATTGTCTGCATTCCAGCTACTTTTACCCTCTGCTGTAATTTCTGATCAAAATCACAAACTTGTCACAGCTACTTACCTCAAACTAATAACCCGGAAAGTTATTGAGAAACTCGTGAAACAAAAAAGTAGGTCTCGATAAATAGAATGCGTTGCAGGTAGTCACTTCATTGAGTGAGAATTCAGAATATTATTATTCATTTTTTACAAAAAATCGTAAGTCAATATCTTTTTTCTCTACGAAATTTTGTTTTAATGGGTCTGGCTGGAAGCTGTAAACGTTGATTCTTCTATTCTAAACAATGGAATTTTAGTAATTTGGAATGTTGAAGTCAATTTATTGCTCTTTAAAGGATGAGACAAGTCGAGTCAAGAAGATGAGATACACCTTTTAGCTGACGGTATCAATTTAGTTTTGTCATTCTTATTTTGTAAAATACCGGGGCGCTCGACCTTTGACCCGTGAGCCGGATTTAAAAAGAATAAGGAATAAACAAAGGTTAGCGTTAGATATGTTTGTTGCGTTCTCGAGGGAGATCGGCTCAGGCACCGTGTCTGATCAGCGCAAGCTAAGAAGTTAGCCCTCTGTTATCAGCTCAAAGCGAGAGATTCGCTAAAGCTTCTATACCTAAATCAAAACGGGAAAATGTGCGCAATTTCTGGGAGGATGTCATCGAAGAGCTCGTCTACTGTTGTGTGTTCGCGGAAAAAGGTCAATGAGAACACCGTCTTTGATCAGTGCAGGCAAATGTGCAGAAGTTTTCGTTGTTTTACATAATGGAGGAGCGAGCTTCCTGTTGTCGATTTGTGGTGAGATATATCGGAGAATAACCCGTGTTCGATTGATGCGGGCAAACGTGAAAAATCCTCGCTTTGTTAGCCGCTAGAGGGAATGATACCGATACGCTTACTTTCTGTTGTAGACTTCCGGAGAAAGGATCACAAAAGCACCGTGAAACGGACAAACGTGCGTGATTTGCTTCTTGTTTCTAGCGCTGGAGCGATGAGTGTTTCTTAAAGACGATTGTCCTCTCTTGTGAGTTTGCTGTAAAAGATTGGCTAAAGCCCCACGTATTATGGAAGCGAGCAAATGTTTGGAAATTCGGGTTGCTTCACACGTTGGAGGGAGTGCTACTATGAAAGTCGTATTGTATCATGAGCTTGTGGTGAGAGACAGACTGGAGTTTCTTGTAAGCACGAGCATTGCATGATCTTTCAAGCGATAGTTGGAAAGTAGAAGCTAGTCGTCTGTGGTGATCTTGCAATGAGAGATCAGCGGGAGCCCCTCGTAGAGTCGAGGCGGAAATTCCTCCTACTTGACTGCAGACTAAATCGAAAATGAATATAACTGGCTGCGTGTAGTTCCCATCTCAGTGGACGCTCGCACATAGTTACGAGAAAAAGAAGATATAGATACGTAACACTATTCGAGGCCGACAAAAGAACGGGCTAACAGATTGAAATTTACACCTAGTTTCAGATTTGTAAAGCCTCAAATCTCGAAGAAAATCCAACCCGATTTGAAACACGCCAGAGTTTTCGAAGGAAAAATTTTTCAAGTCAATAATTGCATATGAAAAATGTGTTTCAGTTGAAAAACTCTCTTTCATAAGTATATTGAAGGTAAAATTCTGAATTTTCAAAAAGAATCATTGCTGGTGCGAGAAATATGAATGGCACAGGCCCTTCAATGACATGTTACTATTAAAAAGACGCTCATTATTAATGTGATAGGTACAAGAAGTCGTTCGCAGAAAATTAATTTTATAACTTCATAATAATTACGATTTCCTCATTAGTTTCATTATTCTGCTCAATTTATTTTTCCGTACACCTCATCTTCTCCGGTCATAACCTACAACCTCTTGGAAAGTAAGCCAAAGTGTACAAAAAACCTGATAATAAAATTCCAAAAAGCTTTTCGTGAATGTGAAAGCAAAGACTTATTGTGGAAAATGAAATAATATTTTATTTTCTCTTTTCAACACCAAGTATAATCATATTCACATCCTTCAAGACTACAATATTTCTCAATGAGAATAAGTTATTCTACTATTGGGGTATATTTTCTATAAGACATTAATGTCAAGGTCAGCCTTTCGCCCGTCCTTTTATACGTAAAGTGGCTGTAAGATTGGCATTAGGTTTCGGAGTAGGGGGTGGATCGATGCATGGTACACGCCAATAACAAAATGCTGTAACAGAAAAATAAAAATGAATGCAGATAACTAAGGAAAGAAAACAATTCCTATTTTTCTCGCGTTGGAAAGGATTTTACATTTATTGATGAGAGTATTTATCAGATCTCAAAATTTAATGATGATCCTCTCCTCTCCGTTCCCTACATACCCATTGCTCCAATCAATATCTAGGGCTCACTGTTCGAAGAGATGCTAAAGAAAACACTATTGGTTCCTCAAATTGAACAACGTTTTTTCTTCTAACAAATAGAGTTTTCACAAAGGTCGAAAAGCTTTCCAAACCTCGTCTGACCACTAGTTACAAATCGATAGAGAGCCCTCTTTCCAACTCCAAAACTTTTCACTTTTTTTTTGTTCAGTTACAGGAAGCATTTCACCATGTCTGGAATATTGTAAGCTCCAATGAATGAGTATCCCTTTGAGGCAACCTCCTCAATCTCTTCCATCAGTACGATAGGTTTTTATAACTCATCAGTGCAAATTCAAAACCAATACTCTACCTGTTACCCAATCCAGAGCGGCGTCCCTCGAAGGTTACAAATATTTTCTTGACTATACCCTGTACTACAGTCTGCATAACTTTTCTATTTCCTCAATATCCAACTCTCCACCCTATAAACTGCCTGTAACTATGTACCGCATCCTTCTCGGAAACTAATCAAAAAACAAACTTTTTCTGGTTTAGCGGAAACTTTGTGGGAGGATTTTCATCAGGCTTTAGCAAAAATTTAAAATTTTCCGAGGGATTTTGAAAAAAAATTTCTACCAGAGCCAAATAAATGAAGATCATAATTCATGTACTCAAAGTTCATCTCTGCGGACGCAATTTAGAACTATTTTATTTTATTTTATTTTATTTTGTACGCTTCTTAATCTAGTACAAGTCCACGGTAGAATTTCCGCTCGTTCGTCCCGCTTCTTTGTCTAGTATAAGTCTACTTTAGTATATTTCAAGCTGATGAGATTAGAGGGCCTCACTCGTTCCGCTCGTTCGTCCCTGTATACTGTTTATTCAGCCTTAACAGCTGTATATTAGTATACAGCAGAGGCAAGATGGACGTACGGACGTACGAACGCAAATTTCGGAATTAGGGGATGGGGTCAGGCCAGAGCAAAGACATAAAACATGTCAAAATTACGCAGAGAAAAGAAGTATTTCAAGATGTAGCGAAGAAACTGTATTCTACAGAACGAACTCCAAGCGCGCTATATCCTTTACTATACCTAACGTTCGGGATAAGCGGTATAATAATAAAATAGTGAATATAAGAGCAACTATACAACTACACTTAAATCTAAAATTAAATTAAACTGGTATCACAGAAAATTACTTACTTTTGAAAAATTTACATTTACATTCCCAGCATTTACCATTTTCCTCCTTCTTAAATGGTCCACTCCATATATCCCAACAACCTTCGGCGATTCCGTCATTTCTAGGCATTATTTCAACAAAAAATAATAGCACAACTACAAAGAGCGAAAAATTCTTCATTTTGCAAACACTTTGTTTAAAAAATTTATCCACACTTGATAAAATAGGTACGTATTATGATAATTTCACGACTTCTCGGGATGATCTCGCTTGAACAGAAGTTTGCTGGTGATTGATTTTATTACAATGGAACCGCATCTTTTATAGGTTGGTAAATCAGTTTCTCATTTCAAATCTCTGAAAATTGGGTCATGATAATGCATCAGCTTCATAATAAGTTTCATATCGATATAATATTTGACCTCATTTCTTATCAAATTGACGAAGAAGAAGACAGAAAAATATCGAGATCGTGGAAAACAATATTATGATGTTTGGCCCATCTTAAACGTTCGTTCGTTTTGGCAATTGGGAATCCGAAGAAAAATTTCCAAAATCTTATTTCTTGACTTATTCTGAATTTTCCAATTTTCTCCTTGTCTTTTAGTCTGAAACGAATGGAAATTACTTATTTCAATGTAAGCCATCGTTATCAGAAGCAATAATAAAAAAAAAAAGTTATCGGTGACCCACTAACCCAGACGTCTGAGAAGCTTCGTGTCTGTTCATTTGTTTCTTCCATCAAAGATCTAAAAGAAGTCCTTCTAATATTTTTTAATTCTATCAAACTTAATCACTTTGTCTTCTAGTAGGCATTTTTTATAATTTACCTACCTACAGGCAGTGGCGTTAAATTCAATAAATTTTTGAAACGTTTACACCCATCATATCATCTTCTCCATGGCCAAGCCTCCCTTCCAGATGTTTGACTCGATCTGGCCAATGTTCTCAAAAATCGCCACATAGTGAAGAGTTAAGTCTTCAGAAATATTTCTACCAAACCAACCCATCAGCTGAAGCTCTGCTTCACCGAAGGATCTAAATTCAGACCTAAAACTAGGGACGCCTACTGGATCTGAGGCGTTCTGCCCATTAACAGATTGAGAAATTTAGCTTCCATTTTCCCGAAGGCCATATATTCTTATGTTTCTCATCTCAGGTCAAATTCCATCTCATCTCACCTGGCTATGTAGGACCCTCCCTTGTAGAATTCCTGAATTCAATTCGTTTATGCAAACACCATCAACCACCTCATCACTAGTCTCCTTCCTCTGGATTCAGGGCCACATCAACTTTCCAGAATATGACGTAATTAACGTTGCCACCGAACATCTCCTTGTCTCCTGTAGAAAATTTCTGACCTTGTACTTTCTCTTGCTTAAGACAACCGATCCCTGATACTTAACTCTTGAGGTGAAGACAGTCCTAGAGGGTACACCCGTAGGTAAGCCATCCGAGAAGATGTATGTGTTGCCTTTGAACTACTAAAAGCCTTTCACGTTTTACAGTCCAAACGTGATCGGGATTCCGCGTTAATGATGTACATATCTTTCCCACGACTGTACGGCCAAGTTAAAACCCATAAGCCCGTTGAACCATGTCGACCGTCGATTTAGGGTCGATTTCGAGTCATAGGCAATGTCGACTCAAAATCGACAGAATTTCTACGTCAATTTGACATCTTCACAAAAATGCCTTCGATTTTAAAGGTACATCGACTGCATGACGACGTCGATCTGAAGTCGAAATATCGTCAACTCAGAAAACATTTTGTTCGATATCATGTTGACTGCATTTCAACGTCGACTCCTAGGCTACCAAAAATGTGATTGATATGAGAAAATTTTGAACAATTTGTACACCTATTGTCGACGGCAGCAAATGGTCGATTTTCGGTCGACTACAATATTTTTATTGTTGACTCGAAATCGAAGTCGATTTTGAGTCAATTTAGTTTGGCTCTAATGTTGATCGAAAATCGACTGGAGGTAGACTCATTGTCGGCGTCGAAATTGAGTCGACTCCTGGTCGATAAAAAATTTGAAAAGGTCGACTCGAAATCGACGTCGATTTTTGGTCGACAAAAAATGTGAACTTTGTCAAATAACGTAGACTTAACAGTTAATAAGGAGTCTATTCTTGGTCGATCACGGAACTGAGAGTGTGATTTCGACTCCATATCGACCTGTTTTTTTCTGGAACTTCACTACTCACGGATAAGTTATGCATTCATAGATACTTAAGAAGGAATCAACCTACTATATTTTTGAGGAGCAAGCTACCGATTAAAACGGTCGAGCAACAAAATCGACTTCATATCGACGCGTCGATTGTGGGTCGATTTTTAGTCGTAAAAAAAGGCTCACCTGAAATCGATTTGATGACGAGGTCGATAAGGAGTCGATTTTGGGTCGAAGGCCACCGTCTACCTCAAATCAACTCAAGAACGACGTCGACTTTGAACAGTATAGCAGAATGTCCACCTAAAATCGAATTGATAACGACATCGATCTAGAGTCCTTGAAAGTCGCTGACCTTGAATCGACTTGATAACGACGTTGACTTCGAGTCATACTTTGGAAACTAGCAAGTCGATTTGACGTCGATTTGCAGTCGATTGCTGTCGATTTACGGTCGACTTACCCCGGAACTATTTGTCGATTCCTTATCAAAATATTGTTCGATATGACGTTGATTGAGAGTCGACATGATTCAACGGGAGTAAGGTCTACCTATTCGCCCAATCGTGGCTTCGTACAATTACCCGGCCTTCAACCTCTCAAAAATGCTGGTGAACTGGTTTTGAGTACACTCTAACTTCTCCTCACCAAAATCTATCTTGAACTCTTCCGAATTCTCCAAGCGACTAATCGATAAATGATACCTAAGATCTTCGATTGTCACCTCGTATGATGCGAGAAGTATGTTTACTAATTAACATTGCGGTCAACTACTCAATCGAACTAATGTGTAAACTACTGGAGACTAACAACATCCATCCTGACAGTATAGTCGAATTGTGCAGCCTCATCTCTATTGCCATCGGCCAGAACTTCTGCCAGTTCGAAGGGAACACATACATCTTCCCCGTTGGCTTACCTATGGGTGGTCTACCTTAGTCGCCGAAGTCTTCATGCGGCCAACTTCGAATCTGAAATCTTAGATAAGCCACCCGGATGCCCATATGTCTTGGAATGGTATCGTTATGTAGATGATATTCTCTGCGTGTGGGATGGTCCTGAATCTAAACTCTCATCCTTCCTCAATAGCGTTAACTTTTTTCATCCTTCTTTATCCTTCACTATCGAGAGAGGTACTCCCTCCCTAAACTTTCTCGACCTCATTGCCTCATAACCATCTTCTCACTCCTTCTTTCAGCATCTTTTGCAAACCTACCTTCACGGGTGTCATGATCAACGGCTCCTCCTTCTATCCTCCCATCCTCACGCTCACAAACGCGCCGGCATCTTGGTCCTCATACACCGCCTCATCTCTCTCTCTCTCCCTCACGCCGACTTTGTCAAGGATTTATCTTCCTAAAAAATTGGATAAGGTCCTCTTGTATACGAGCCATTGAATAACAAAGTCAGAGGTACAGGCACGTCCTCTCGCCGCCCACTCTATAGGCTCGTCTCCCTTATCTCGGAAGCATTTATTACCGTATCGACCAAATGCTTGCTCGCCTCGACTACAATGTAGCGTTCTATTCTATTTTATCTCTCAATCACTTTATTTTCGTCATAATGAATAGACGTAACTTAGAGTCTCGGATCAATCCTCAATCACCTCTTCAACGTCAAGGATGCGATACTCTCCCTTCAGCTTTGTGGAGTCTACAAATTGACCTGCACTTGCGGCACCTTTCATATTGGCCAATCCGGTCGTTCTATAAGTGAACGCCTCAAGGAACATACTCGTGCCTACAACAAGAACCCACCCCAAAAATCAGCGATGGCTAAGCATTGTATAGATTCGACTCACGGATTTGAATCGGTGGGATCACTGTTCTGCACACGGCTACTAAAATTAGACTACTCGATCGCTAAGAGGAATTCGAAATCGTATCTCGTTACCATATGGACGCTGACAGAATCGTGAATGATATGGAGTCATACACTCTCAAACAGCTTTATAAGTTTCGTTCTTACTCCACGCACGTAATTTCTCGTCATTACCCTTACTTTCATCTCCGCTTTTGATGGCTTTGTTCGCTGCATCTGTTTTTAGTTTTAGTATACTTCGATATAGTTGTTCGCCTGGTGATGTATCGCTCGCCGCTACGAAACTAGTCGCGAAATACAATTTTCAAACTTTTACGTGTCTGCACCATCCTTTCTTATAGCACTGATATGGCTCGTACCCTCGAGGACTGTCTTTCACCGAATTGTAATTCATTATTTGTTGGTCGATTCATAATCAGGTTCTAAACGTAGGTACATCAATTCATCTTTCATCCTTTGTACAAGTAAGTTGGAAGAAATTTGTCCTATGGTCGGAATTTTTTTGAGTCTTTTTTTTTTCTCTTTTTTTGGGTAAGCGCGTACCTCTCTTGAATTATTCAGAAATTTCGACCAGTGGGCTGTTTATCAAGAGATGGAGAGGATGAATTGAGGTCCTCAGTGAGGGAAGGCTCTTGTAGATTCTTCAAAAAATTTCGAACTTCAAGCTATCATAACAAGACTGGAGCTTCGAACAATTTTGTCTATGACATGCAAGGTGAGACAAATTCCTGCTTAATATGCCCTTCAACTTAGCTGCAGACTAAATCAAATAATGACTGTAAGTGGGTGCCTACTACTACTATCTAAAAAACGCTCACTACTGATGTGATGCAAAAAAGTCATCAGCAGATAAATGAATTTACTATTACTTTATAAAAATTGCGATTTTCTTATTAATTTTATATTCCTGTGAAATTTCAACTCCGTACACCACATCTTCTCCTGTCATAACCTACAACCTCCTTGAAAATAAACCTAATATACTTTGTGAGCAAGATGTTTATTAAAATTTGAAAAAACTCTTCGTGAATGTGAAAGCAAAGACTTACCGTGGAAAATTAAATAATATTTTATTATCTCTTTTTAAGACCATAATGTACAAGCATATTTACATCCGTTACAAATACAATATTTCTCAGTAGGAACAAGTTATTCTCTTATTATTATAAAATAGTGGGTATTTCTATAAGAATTTCAAGGTCAGCCTCTTCCTTTTACAAATATAGTGGCCATAATCTTAACACTATTTGTAAGATCAGTAGGCTTCGGAGTAGTGAGTGGTTTTTTGCATGGTACACGCCAATCGCAAAAGGCTGTAACAGAAAAATAAAAATAAGTATACAAAGTAGGTAAGTAAGGAAAGAAGACAATTTATATTTTTCATGTATTGGAAAAAATGAACATTTAATTTGTTGATAAGAGTTTTGAAATTTAATGAAGATCCTCTCTTCTCCGTTTCCTACTGACCCATCGCTCCAACCAATATCGTGGGTAAACTGTTCGAAGCTAGTATTAACCTAGTATATAAACTGGGAGTATGTCTATTATATGTCTAGTTCAAGAGATAAAGGGGGTCTTCTCTATCTATTGTAATTCTAGCTGAAGAGATGAAGCTAGTATATAGCTATCATAAGGCCTAGTATAAACCTAGTGGACTATATAAACTGGGCAAAGTCAACTCGCAAATTTCCTATCACCCACGGAGAGACGAGGGTGAAGGGGCTGGGGGGTACTCGGAAAATTTCAAATTAGGGGTCAGAGCAGAGTAAAAACATGAATCATGTCAAAATCCCAGTGCTCAGATCTATCACCTTTTTGGTCCAGTTCAAGGCCTATGTAATGAAGGCTCAACCTCCTCTAGTAGCTATTCAAGGTCCAGTTTAATGGGAAATTCCAAAAAGAAATACAATACGCCTAAGCCTGCTAGAATATAACTGACTAGATCCGTTTACTCGTACAATATACTGTATTTTTGATTAGCCTATGCCCGGACACGTTATCATAAGCCTAGTTTAAGACTAGTGAAATCCCAGGGGGTGGGGGGAATTCTCCGTTCTATTATAGGTCTAGTTTGAGACTGGTAAAATCCTAGCATAAAGCTAGTATAAAGCTGTCATAAACCTAGTATATAAACTGGGCACTACCTAATATAAGGCTACTTTGAAATATTTTAAGCTCATAGTTATTAGGTAACTCACTCGCTCTACTCCTTTGCTTCCGTCCTCGGTCTGGTATAAGCCTGCTTTTAAGTATTCGAAGCTATTAGCTTTTAGGGGCTCGCTTGTTCCGTGCCTTCGCCTCCCTCCTTGGTCTAGTATAAGTCTACTTTGAAATTATATTCCAAGCAAGTGTACTTTAAAATATTCCAAGCTAATAGCTTTTGGAGGGAGAACGAACGAAAGCTCTTCCACCCCCCCCTCCTTTCTTACATCCTGGGACCACCTTGCTAGAACCCTTTCGAAAATTTCCACTCAAACGTTTCCACTCTCAACTATCAACCGAAAACTTGAATAAATTCGACGCTATATTCTTCTGAAGGACCTCCAAGCACGCTATAATTCTTTACTATAACACTCGGCATAAGCGGTATAATAATAAAATAGTGAATATACAAGCAACCATACACCTACACTTAAATTTAAAATTAAATAAAACTGGTATCACAGAAAATTACTTACTTTTGAAAAATTTACATTGACATTCCCAGCATTTACCATTTTCCTCCTTCTTGAATGGTGCACTCCAGAGATCCCAACAACCTTCGGCGATTCCGTCATTTCTAGGCACTATTTCAACAATAAATATTAGCAGAACTACAAAGAGCGAAAAATTCTTCATTTTTCAAAAACTTTGCTTAAAAAATTTATCCACGCTCGATAAAATAGGTACGTATATGTGATAATTTCACGACTTCTTGAGATATTCTACTCGAATAGACGTTTGCTGGTGATTGATTCTATTAAAATGGGACCGCACTAGTCGATTGTGGGCAATCCACTCCCCCAAGGCATACCCACGGATGTCAGTTCGGCCAGAACGACAAGCTTTCTTCCAGCTTGCTTAGAAAGCCCTCAAACTCCGGGAAGGGGCGATTTGGCGAGAAATAGCAACTGTAGACAACCATGTCGGCCATCTTCACAGCAATATACCCCTAACTTTCAACTTTACCGACCATGACTTCAATGTGAATGGAACCAACTAACTCACTCTGTAACTCTACCCAGATTACAACACGAAAATTTACTCTGTAGACCTTCTCATCTCTTCACCTATAAGTTTATTTTTAGCTCGGTCAAAAAATCGTAAAAGTAGCTCCGTACAAAAGTCATTTTTACACGGAAATTAGTGAACACAACTCAACGTGTTCCCTGTCAGAATTACTCGGCCGGTTTTTAAAATTTCTCCAAAACTTCTCAAGTCGTCATCTGCTAAGTCGTATGTACTCTGAAATTGTAATAGCGCGTCTCACAAAAAGCCTGAACTATTTCACCAAACCGAAACACAATTCCACAAACCATCACTTCAATTTGAATGAATATTGATATTAACCGAATAATTCACTCGTACATACTCTATAACTCTTGCGCTCTTGCTGCCGGCATTAAGGCACACCGATTTCATCCAGCAACTCGCTCGGCACTCGTAGAAATACTCAACGCCAGCTTGTCTAAACTCTAGAAATGAAATAACATATCTCACAATGAGCTTAAACTACTTTGCAAACCCAATCTTTTCCATATCTCTCACCCTTAACTCTCAACTTTGTAACTCTACCCATATTACAACACAAAAATTTACTCCGTAGACCCTCTTATCTCTTCACCTATAAGTTTTTTGCCAAACCCAATCTTTTCCATATCTCTCACCCTTAACTTTCAACTTTACCGACCATGACTTCAATGTGAATGGAACCAACTAACTCACTCTGTAACTCTACCCAGATTACAACACGAAAATTTACTCTGTAGACCTTCTCATCTCTTCACCTATAAGTTTATTTTTAGCTCGGTCAAAAAATCGTAAAAGTAGCTCCGTACAAAAGTCATTTTTACACGGAAATTAGTGAACACAACTCAACGTGTTCCCTGTCAGAATTACTCGGCCGGTTTTTAAAATTTCTCCTCTTGCTTAGCATTGTGAACGTTGAAATAAAACTTTATGTTCGCATCAATAAACATATGTACAGGAATAGGGATGAGATAGCAGCCAATATACGCTTAACTTTAAAGCTTTATTACAACTTTCCCAACAATGATTTTCTAAATTTTTTTCAAAAAGGTTCATTTCGGAGGTCTGACAATGTTATACACGAAATTTCAACTAAATCGATACATTAGGGGAGGAGGTTACTTGGACGAAAATTTTGCAGATGTGCTTTATAATATAGGAATATATATAATTGAATAGGAGGGGACTTGGGGGGAGGTGGAGGGAATAGGAAAGAAGGGGAGGTCAAAAATTTTCCAAGTCCCAAGGTCATTCTCAAGGTCATAGTTAGGTAAGGAAGTTGCCTCCCGGACGCCGGACACCGGACGCCGGACACTTTTTCTTGAAAGACCCCCTGATAAAACAGGTTCCCTGTTAATACTTTTATCATGAGAAGTACTCTTGAAGCATTGTTTCTCACATCCTTAGTCCACCTTGTGCTCATATCTTTTTGAAAATTTGGACTCAAACGACGCTGAAGAATGTTTTCACTGTCAACTATCAACCGAAAACTTGAATAACTTCGACGCTTTACCTGCATTCTCCAAGCTCATTAGATCTTGTGGCTTTCATTTTACCTGCTACAGCATCGATTCAACTATGAAACTTTTATATAGACGCATAGACCCGATTTGTCGTTCTGGTAGAAGTGGCGTCTACATCCACCCATGTGATACTTACTATTCGGTGTACATAGGTGAAACTGGTAGAAAATTTAGCACCAGACTGCACGAACATCTAGACCAGAGAACTCTGATTCTCCTTTCTGTAGATATTTTATCACCAATGGACATGTATTTAAAGCTGGCACTGAAAAATTGTTACATCTAGAACAGTCTCTCTGTAGGCGCCTAGCTCTGGACACGCTAGAAGCCACTTGTTACAAAGCAGCTGGATTTGCCACTTTAAACTAGTCTAGGTGTCAATGAATACATTTGACATGTTTCATGTCTTTGCTCTGGCCTGACCTACCCCCTAATTCCGAAATTTGCTCTAGACTTTCCTTTTTGACCTCGTACCCTAATTCCAAAATCTGCGTACGTACGTCCATGTGGCCTCTGCTGTATACTAATGTACAGTATACTAGGCTAAGCTTCATTAGACTAAACCTGAAGTGGCTCTAGAAGGGAGGCGACCGTCTTTCTCTGACTCGTAAGACAATTCTTGCTAGTATAAAGCTAGTCTCAAAGTCCCCCTCCAATCAACTATAAGGCTAGTGTGTTAGTTTACTGCATAGATCAAAGAGAGACCTAGTTTGTCCCCCTACTACCTCTAGCATAGGTTCAACTAGTAAAATCCTAGGGAACCTATCTTATAGGCCATAGGGTATTTTGGAAGTGCATTTTCTGAATCACATGGTGTTTGAAGCGTTGCATATCTGGCTCATTGAAGGGGCGGAACCAACATATAGTATATTGGACGAACTAGGCTAGGACTCCTAGCTCTATACTAAAAAAGATAGGGGGAATATGTCGTAAAAATCATCAATAATGAGCCCATCCAGTTGGTGTACTGCAGCCCGATATTTCAGCTCCGGCTTTTGGCCTAAACTTACAATCTTGAAAAATGTCACTTTCGTCTTCTGAAAAAATTCGGCTGATTTTCGGCTGATTAATGTTGAGAAGAAATGCGAGTCAAGCTGAAACGGTCGGGAGAATCGTAGCTTTGTCATACGTGTGGGAGGTACCTATCCTCCAACATGTATCATCTCCATTGAATGACTACACTGCTGTTCTCTATGTTGAATGGGTGAACCGTTGAACTCTGAACTGAACTGGGATGAATCATTCTCATGTCTGTAAATTCGTGGGTAGAGCCAAAGGTGTTTGGAAAGAGGTGTGCCCAGTTCAATGTAAATAACAAAGCGTTACATCAGCTGATCTCCATTTAAAACAATGTAAAAATGGACCGGAAATGTGTATGCGGAGCGCGTTCTAGCCTGGGAGCACACTTACTCTTAGCGAAAAATATCACAAAGCCGAAAGAGCATTAATTCGAGAACTACAGAGGAAATATTTTCCCAGAGAATACGCCCTCTTATGCGAAATAAGGGATATCTTAATCGATAACCCAAACCAAGAGATACGGTTACCTAAAGAATTAAGACCGAACAATCAATACGAACTATTTCTAGATGACACGAATCTTATCAGATGCAGAGGTAGGCTTCAGAATTCGTCCTTTCCTTGGGACATTCTTTTCTATACGCATTACGCATTGCGCTCATATCTCATAGATTTCAAGGGCAAGTACCCAGAAAACACTTTTTTTTTCCTTCTCTTCTCGCGGAGGGGAGTGTCGAAAATTGTCGAGAATCTGCGAAATCTGCAGTTTCCGACTTCAAGAATAATATTCGGCTAACAAACCTAATAAAAGAAATCCATAGAAACGAGATTTGGCACGTCTCAATTTCTCCCGCCAATCTGTCACAATATTTTTACGTACCTCTTGTTGAACACGACCATGTTCGCGACAAACGATTCCATTGCCGAGACACCTCAGCGATTCGTAATGATTCCTCTAGAAGTAAGTACTTAGTTATAATCAAATGATCTTCTTATTATTCTGGTTCGACCCACTAAGGACTTGCACGATCCTCGTCCTCATTTAATCTACGTATTTATTTTGAATTAACTTACTCTCGTTCGCGAGACTGACGGATAGATGTTTTATTCTCTGTCCGTTAGGTTCCCACTGAAAGCCTCGGGACGACGCCGGGACTCAAACGATTAAGATTAACCTATGTACTCATTTATACTTCAAAGTAATAAAATTATGAATTCTGTACATATCTCGATATTCTCTTCAGTTGGAGTTTTCAGCACGTCTTCCACTGCAACAAGCGACTCTAGCGATTTCCCCCCTTCCTGTTTCCCACAGCAGCCGATCTGAATGTATCATGTTATCCCTTTATGGAGATCATCAGCAATTGTACAGAGATTCGAAACCATTTCACTCCGCGAAATCACGGGGCTTCTTGGCACAACATGGACCACCAAGTGTATCAAGATCTGGCCCTCAAAACAGTTCAACCAATTACATCTAGTCTAGTGCCAACGAAAGATACGTTGATCGATTCTTACCAACACGGAAGCGGTGACTCAATTTGAAACCTCCACCCTGCGGGGACTTGGAAGAAAGGCATGCAAATATTAACTGAAACGCCGCGTTCTTTCAAAATCTTGACTAGCCGTGACTGCACGGCACAATAACTAGTTCGCTTAATTCTCTCCTTACCTGTCTTAAATATGTACACGTAAATATCGTTATAAGAGTTCATATAATAGAATTCAAAGAAAAAAATTACTCTTCCCCTGTTGCTATATTCTTGCTTCAAACTCTCAACAAACTGTATTTATAAATTATCAAAATAGAACAATAGTTTCAGAGATTTCTTTTATTTAGGCTGTGTAGGCCGACAGTAATTCAAAATATTTCCACTCCAGTCATGAATATATTTTAAAAGATGTATCTTATCATAAACTATAGATCAAATCAGGTAAATTGTTATATCTTATGAACAACTGAGAAAGGAAAAGTACTTTGTTCGGATTGTTGATTTAGATATACCTATACATCATAATTCAACTTTCTAAGGCAGGATCATTATGATACAAATCAGGCGAACATGGAAGCAATATATATGATAAAGGGGAAAAGCCCCATACATGTGGATCAATCAATGCTTAAAAATATTCATAATGTGATTACAATTAAAAATATGTGTGTGAAATTTATTGAAGAAATATCTCTTATGTCACAAGGTTATATCAAATTATGATAATAAGTATACTTATATTGCATAACTTTACAGGCATATAACAATGAGGTATATAACAATGAATCCTAATAAATATGACATAGAAATTGGAACATAGGTAATATTATTATACATACATCAATACATTGTACTTTTTAATAAGTACCAGATACTTCCTACTCTGATTAGTACAATTATGAGTCCACCCCCTATGTCTCTTCATTATCTTTCAAATCTTACGGTAGGCCTACATTTAAATTGGTTTTAAAATTAATCTTTATTAGACTCGTGCTTCAACATAATATGTTTCTTCAGATTCTGTTTCCGTGTGAATTTTTTCTTGCAAATGGCACATTGGAATTGACATTTGAAGTCTGGTTTAGACTCATGAGTCAATATATGTCGCTTCAGACCCCCTTTCTGTATGAATTGTTTTTTGCAAATGTGACATTTAAATTGATATTTGAGTTCTGGATCAGGTTCATGAGTCAACATATGGAACTTCAGACTCAGTTTCCATTTGAGTTGTTTTTTGCAAATATCGCATTTGAATAGACATCTGAGATTTGGATTAGCCTCGTGAGTCAAGATATGTTGCTCCAGATCACATTTCCGTTTGAGTTGTTTTTTGCAAATGTCGCATTCGAATAGATATTTGAAAACTGGATCAGAGTCGTGAATCAACATATGGAACTTCAGATTCTCTTTCCGTGTGAATTTTTTCTCGCAAATGGCACATTGGAATTGACATTTGAAGTCTGGTTTAGACTCATGAGTCAAGATATGTCGCTTCAGATTCTCTTTCCATCCGAATTGTTTCTTGCAAATGGCACATTGGAATTGACATGTGAGGTCTGGATTTGACTCATGACTCAACATATGATACTTCAAATTGTGTTTCTGTGTGAATTGTTTTCCGCATATAGCACATTCGAGTAGATTTCTAAGATTTGGATTAGACTCATGAGTCATTATATGTTTCCTCAAGTTGGATTTTTGTGTGAATTGTTTTCCGCAATGATCACATTTGAATGGATATCTAAGATCTGGATCAGACTCATGAGTCAATATATGATCCTTCAAGTGGGTTTTTTGTGTGAATTGTTTTCCGCAATGACCACATTTGAATGGATATTGGAGGTCTGGATTAGACTCATGAGTCAATAAATGTTTCTTCAAGTTGGTTTTTTGTGTGCATTGTTTTCCACAATGATCACATTTGAATAGATATGAGAGATCTGTATTAGATTTGGAAGTCAACATAATTCGCTCCAAATTCCAATTTTTCCTACAAAGATCACGTACTTATGAATCAATTTTTGAGGTTGGGTTTAGATTTGTGCAAGTATCACACTTGGATAGATATTTGAAATTTGGATCAGAGTTGTTAGTCTTGGTGACAAGTGTCTTTAAAACAAACTCTGAAATGTAACTCTTCCCACAAATGTCACACTTTAATGGATGTTCCTCATTTGGATCGAATTCACCCGTCAATCTACTTGAATCAATAAAACAAATTGGAGATTCCGGTTTCTAACATCAATGTTACATTGCTAATATAGGTTCAGGACGTTTCCATGCAAAAATTGTCTATGGACTTGATACATGGTGGTATGTAACAATGTGGTTGTATTGACATGAAATGAAATAGCTCCAACTCTGAACTAAATTTCGTGATTTCCAACATAAACCAAATAGCCTGAAATCAGTACAAAAATGAGACAAAATTTAAGAATACTTGACCAAGATTATTGAGCACACTCCTTCTATAAAAATTGTCATGTATTTATAACTTTTTTTTCAAAAATTAACAAAACAAAAAGAGAGCTAGCAATTTGATATACCGTACATCATTTGTATCATTTTACGACGACAAAAATTGCTAAAACACATCTCAATGAAGTTTTTTGTACTTGCTCTTAGTACAGTTCCCTTGAGGAATAGAAATTGTGAACCTGACCAGTCTTGAGGGTGTATGCGAGCGAGAAGACCGTGGCAGGAAAATTGGCCTGAGTGAATTCGTCTGAGAAAATTTGCCAGATAAGAAAATATGCCATGTAAAAAAATTTGTCTTACAAAAATTTGGCTGAGTTAAAAATTGAGATAGTTGGCGTAACCCAGGAGACACCACAAGAAGGTCCGCTCACAACGTCCTCCCAAAAGTTCGAGTAGTTTGCCTGCAGCCTTATCCGGATAGGTTGCTCTTACATTTGAAAAAATCAGACTTATACTGTTCACATTCATACTCAATTTGTATTCTTCATGAAATATTCAATTTCATAATTTCGACCACCCGTACCCACGCTATCCTATTTTATGTGTATTATTTTGCATTTTGTTGACTTCCTACTTGTCTAGAAGCTTTTCTCTTTTCAAGATCAATTTTGTAAGCCGTTTTGAACTGTTTTTCACTATTAGTTACGTTCCTGTATTTTCTGTTTCTTAATCTCAACATTATGGCCATTAGAATATCAATATTTAGATTGTCTTCTTGAATAATTGAGATGTCTCTCCTACACAGACACCGCGTCAGGCTTGACAGGGATTACCAGAAAACAAAATAGAACTACTTAGAGTACAAGTAAGCAGCTCACTTTACCATTTATGCGTATAGACACTGCCGTACTTAAGAATCTATCGATGAATAAAAGTGAATGAAAAAACTCGAGCCACGACCATCTAATTGTGACATTTTTGCCCTTATTTAGGAGGATCCAAGCTGACTTGTATAGAGCAACTTTTGACAAATTATAAAGGAGAAACGCCAAACGGGTAGTGGGTTCCTAATATGAAATGAAGGGATATTTCATTTACAGGTCGATTAAAAGTGAAAGTAGGTAGCGACATAGCCGAAAAATTTTTGGTGGAAGGAGCGTTGAATAGAATTTCAGGCCAATACATTATGCTACCTGTGATTTGTAACAAATTTTTATTTTGAGGGAAATATAAAGACTCTTATGACTCTTACTCTCCTTCATTCTACGCTATTGCAAATAAGTGATGTAGTCCTTTGGAAATGGGAGAAAATCAAAAAGAATTGAAAGAAATGGTGGGTATCTGGAATCAAATAGGCCTTCGTTCTATGGTCGAAAAAACGTGATGATCTTCGTTCGGATATGTTTTTTCCTAGCTTCTTCATCCACAATGTTTTGGATCACTCTCTCATTCTAACGATTTACGAATCAGACTCTACTAGCTACCTTCTCAATCTCAAATTCTATCAGCCGAAACATATCCCCACTCTTTCAATAATGACCTCACTTCCCTCCCCTCCAAACTCTCTATCACTCTCCTCGAATTCAACTCAACGATGCCCAAGAACTTCAAAAAAGTCACTTGTTTCTCAGACGATATGCACTTCGACATGGCCAAAAACCTTCACCGCAGCTCCTTTATTTCCTTCACTCTTCAAGTCCATTTACTCCAAGAAGATTACCCTTTAGCCTGGAAACTAGGCATTGTCCTTCCAATTCTGGAACTCTCTAAAAATTCCACCCTTCCCTCATCCTATTTTCCTATCACCTGGATCTGCGCTTCCAATGAAATATTTTGGAAAATCCTCAACAAAAGATGATTCTGAATTCTCGAATCTAACAAAATTCTCCGTAACTCCTAGTCAATACGACTTCCGTAAAGCTCAAACACCTTACGAGCCATCCTCGAAAAAGACTTGTTCCGTGAAACACTTCCATTTACACCATATCCATATCGGTCCGGATTCATAACCACTACTTCTCCCTCCACTCCATCCAAAATTGCGTCCCCAAGGGAGAGACTTGAAGTGTTATTCTCTTCGCAATCACCATAAACGACGTGATGAACAGTGTCCCTTTCCCTAAACGACTTTTCAATGGTGTTCAGGAGACCCATATTTCTACCTGATATTGATGTCACATATAAGTGAAAATCTGGTTGAATCTTGGTTGATTTTTTGATCGACCTGGATTTGACGCGATTTGGTTTGCCGGGAATCAGATATACAAATGGAAGATAAGTTAATATAGTATGAAATGAAGAATTAGTCGGCGGTTAATAATCCACGAATCACGATGAATCGATATGTCGTATATAGGAGGGTTGCCGATAACTCTCCAATAAATTCCTTGCCATAACTCCGATTCCAAATACTCTTGGACTCCTCACATCAAACTTTTAAAAGTCAAATTCAAGACTCACTCAGTATCCTCAGATATCTATTCGACACTTGCACTGATTGCATTCGCCCGCTCCTCCTCTACGGGATCCCAATCTACAAATAGACTGAGAAATATTCTTTAAAATCACTGGCTGTAATATACAGTCCTACTCCATATATTCACTGTTCAGCCTTTGGTGCCTCACGTTTCAGTCTAGTGGACAGAGAAGAAAAATGCTACATTTTGTGTGCGTCGACTGCTTTGAGACATTAGGTCAACAGGCGTTTTAAGGGGTAAAATTACCCGCTGAATTCGAATTTCGATGTTAGCCAGCCGAATTTTATCTTCTAAGAGGGTGACTTTTAAGATATAGCGCCTGATAAAAGCAATAAATCTATAAGAACTCTCCCACAAACAAATGTACCGTTACAGGGAAACGAATTCGGGGGATTGTACCGGAACACAAATTATATTATTCAAAGGTTGAAAACTTTACCACTCCCAACGTCGAGAGTCTAGAAACGTCAGTGATGGAGGAAATAATTATGGACTTATACGCAACTGATATTATAGGAAGATGCTCGTGAATGATATTATAAGCGCATTAACATTGGCAAGAATTTGGCCATCATCTTGTTTTTTTTTTTTTCATTCGTTTTTGACATTTACATTTTATTTTAGAAAATATTGCTAACCTTATCCTTTGTTGATCTGTTGAAGCCTGTACAATGATACAGGGCACTTTGTTTGTTAGAAAAGTACTACAAATTCATTGCTTTTATCAGGCACTATCTTGAATTAGTGCCTCCAGGGGCCAAAATTTGGATTCAGCGGTAAATTTATTTTCTTAAAACGTCAGTTGGCGCGGCGTCATGTCTCAAGAAATGCAGTTGGCGTAAAAAAGTATCATCGATAATGATCTTCTTTTTTAGAACCTGTGCTTTACAAATGGACCCAAGTCGAGTTCCAAAATTGGTTACGCCTTCTCAATCAGTGGTAAGTTCACGCACTTCCTTATGAAAAGCTTGGCCAGATTATAATGTCGATGGTGTCCTGCACACATTACGCGTAAATAACAAAAACCTGATTTTGTAGGAAAGCGTTTTAAAATTTTACGTAAGTTTCACTCTTCTTGTGGTCTTCACATCGCGTCAATTTATAATTTAAGGATTGCAATTCTAACTAGTAACATTCAGGAACCTGTGAGGTGTAACACAAAAATTTTTCAACATTTATTCGGTCGTAAATTCATTCTTTCTTTAATGGCGTACGCACTTATAATCTTTGTGCGTGAGGATTTATTTGAAACTTATACACATAGTACCTTTGGCTTGTGAAAATATCTGAAACAAATGCGCTTGATTCCAGTGCGCATTTAGTTGAAAATATATTCGACCCCGAATTATCCTCGTTCTTTTGTCTTCTTCACTTTTTTTTTTCTCCAATTTTCTATTATCTACCTACCTTTTTTGTAAGGATGAATAGAACCCTAGCGGACAGCGATTGTGGACAGTCAGTCTAAGGAACGGTCTGAGCTCGTTGAAAAAAATAAAAATAAGACTGGACAAGCCGTATAGATTTGCAGATTTTTTCCTTTCACAAATACGCGCTTCGAAGGATGATAGGCTAAATGAAGAAGTTGTACTTTGTAGAAGGTGTACCTATTTCGAAGGATGTATTATGTAATCTGACCCACTGCAACAATCTACGAAGGGCGAAAGGAGGAAAAAAGCAGGTGACGGAGAAGGCACGACCCATGAACAAGGAGAAGAAGGAAAAATCTAGTCACTTGGCTCATTTCCGTAGAGTGCTTAGTTGTAATAATCGAATGTGCAGGAGTACAAATCGAGAGTTTCTAGGCTAGGCTATACAATAGTCTTATTTCGTGATATTGGTTTAAATAGAAATATTGAACGAAACTTTTTAAACCTTGATGATTCTTGTCTTCAGGGTTGCCATTACCGAAAAAATTATAAAAACTATATCTTGTGGTGTATACGTCGCTTTCGCCATGGAATTTTATTCCCTTTTGTTTTTTTTTGTATGTATGTGTGTGTGTGTTAAGGTACGCACCAGACAATAATGTGTATATTTTGTTCTTTTTCTATTTTTCCTCTCCTTCTCTTTCTCATCTTCTTCAACTATAAAAAAAAAAAAATTCCTGAAATTTCCTGATGGAAGAGTACAGCTTGCTGTATTTGACCATCCTTTGTTCTCCCAATATTCATGTTTAGATTACATTGTATTCTAGGTGGTGAATATTTCCTTGTCTGTCTGTTTTCTTATCATCCTGTAGTGGAGGGGCAACTTACATGCATTTTTAGGCTGCAAGTTCGTACGAGTTCGCGCCACGAATTTCAGTGTGCGAATTTTAGTGTGCGTCCAGGTGCGTTGTACGACGTACGGGTGTAGAGATAATCTATCCCCCCCACACGTGTTGAGGTTGATCTCAGTTACCTACAATTTTTCTTTTGTACATACGGAATGGTCGTAAGTATCGCGTCTGGGCCATTTTCGAGTTAATTTCGACCACCTTAAAATTTGTTGTACGTGTGGTGCTTACCTCTCCTGTTTCGCGATCAGAAATGTAACATTTAATCCGACACGTGATCACAGCAAGACTCTGCTACTTTCGACAGCCTATCCATCTGTTCGACTGAAGTTCGAGGATAAAAGTTCAAACTATTTTTTCTGCTTCCAGGAGGGATCCTATTGTTTGAGGAGTGGAAACCAAACGGGCTCTGAGCTATGGTTTTGTTGAAGATACCCACGGTCAACCCATCCGCCAGAAGGCATTACACAGAGGAAAGTATTGGAATATCATTTTGAGATGACTCGCGCTAACGACGACGCGCCTATGTCCGAATACGAAGAATAACACAAGGGTGAATAACTACCCTACAAGTCAGGTGCGCGAGGGTAGTCCAGAGTATACAACGTGTTATTAGATGTTCTAGTTAAAGAATAAAACGAGTGGTGACATCTAACCTGTGTTGTTTAATTTATTATTTCAATTTACTTCGTACTGAGATCCAGATCTGAACCTCTATTGTCCATATGGTAGCAGCGCAAGGTTGTAGTGGTTGTACAGTATTTTGTGGCAGAATATTTCTATAATTCGTATTCAAAGGTAATCCAAGGAATCACAACTGTAAGTACGATATGTGCCTGTTTTTGCTTACAAATGTTACTAACTGCTATGTTTAGTCTTCCTTCCTATTTGCATATCAATTTTTGTATGTGGATGAATGTAATATTATTAGCTGATGATCATTGTAATTAGTGCATGCTGTACCTACCGAATAGTCTATGTACATAGTAAGGAGGGAGCACGTGGTCGCCGCATATAACGTGCTACGCGCTTGTTGTGGACCCAACGCCAGCAAACTCGCGCTTTGCGCTCGCTGAAACTGCTAAGATACTTTGGTGACAAACTTGTGCTCTGCACTTGCATTCAGGGAATTTAGGAGCCAATGGGTAATTTCACCCAATGCAATGACATTACCACTAACAATCTGATATGCGGTTGTCCTTTAGGTATCCAATATATAAAATCCCTAAATGGCACCACTTTTTTCGCCCAGGAATAATCCGTACTTCTCTTTGAGCTAGAACGCTGATTCTTTTTCCCACAAACTCAGAATTATCTGTAGTTTATGACAAAAATCGGAAACTTTCAAAATATGCAATTACTCGGCTAAAAAACGGCAAAAACCAAAATATCGATTGCAAACTACCTGAATCACATGAACCAACAGAAGAACAATACCTCAAGGCGATTTTACCGTCGCTGTCGCAACGAAGTATTGAAAAAGTCACAAAGTCACGAAGTATTGAAAAAGTCACATTCGTTCCTTTTAGAATAAATAAGGAGAAAAATGAGAAAAAAAAAGTTGAAGAAAGAAATGAAGACATTGTAAAATGTTGTATTCACTAATGCATTAAATACTTTCGTTTGATCGGCTGGCTCAGTTTGCGTTCTTTTCTTCTTCCTGAACGTGACTTTTAGTGACTTCTCTGGTACAGGTATGTGAGCATATACGCGACCCTTGGCAGGAATAATAGCGACGGAGACTCTGTCGATTTGAAGTCGAAGAAAGAAATGAAGACATTGTAAAATGTTTTATTAGTCACTAATGCATTAAATACTGCGAACACATTATAACATTAGGTGCCTAAGTATATCATAGTGGGCCAGGCCGGCTATTTTATTACATAATTTTTTTTTTTTTCTTTTTTTTGATCGGCTAGCTCAGTTTTCTTCTTCCTTCTGTCTGAACGTGACTTTTAGTGACTATGTGAGGTACAGGTATGTGAGCATATACGCGACCCTTGGTAGGAATAATAGCGACGGAGACTCTGTCGATTTGTTGGGTATATTGTTTTAGCTAGATGTAGTCGTTTTAGGCCTAATTTAATGGTTTTTCGCGTTTTGCAGCGCAACGTTTGCAGAATATTAAGGTTTCAGATTTTTGTCATAAACTACGTACAAAAATACGTAATGAGAGAAAATTTCAGCTGTGTAGGTTGAACGGAAGTATGAGAAATCTTGTGGCAGAAAAAGTGCGTCCACGCGATGGATCTTATAATATAGATTAGACGGTTGAACGGTGCAGCTAGAATTGAACAGTGTAGAAAAGTGTAGTCTGTCCAAAATGTGTAAGACTGCTTAATAAAAAAATGTAACACAAAAGATGTGACACGAAACGAGAGTCTAACGAGAGAATGCTGCTAACAGAGGAACAAAAGACATAATCCTGGTTGGCCTAGCAACAGGTACCTGTATCCAAGTCATGTGACTTATGTCCTGAAACGAGAGATGGCATTATGACGGGAAAAAAATCGACTGGCGCACGATGTGTAATTACTCGATAATCGAAAGAAAAACCTCGAGGTATACGAAGTGACGGAATTAGGAAACGAGAGCTACGATTTTTACTTTAAAATGTGAATACGGTCATAATACTTATGATCAATGCTGAAATCGGATTTTAAGTCCTATGAGTATAATTTTGAGTAAGACGAGTTTTAATATTATTTATTACGAAGAGAAAGAAGATAGGACAGTAGCACGTGGGAGATGAGTATTGTTTTGTGCGTTCCAATGCAATCTCATTTAGCACTGAATTAATCTCCTAGTTTAAAAAGAGGTAAAAGTCTGATGCTTGCGTTTGGTATCGAAAAAAAATTTACCCGGAAATTATACCAAAATTTGATACTTCTAGCATATAAAGTTGCGATACGAAATTACGAGAGTCAAGTAAGGCTATACAGAGCATAAAAAGTAGCGATGAGAGAAACTTGTGTTCGGTTTTTCTTTTCGATCATACACGGAAAATTACACGATGCTGGAACATTTGCGTTCCACGTACAGCTCTATTGTAATCTCTATAATTTTTACGACGTGATCTAATGAATGTGTATTGCGAATATTTAGAATATCTGCGATAATGAGCAATAACGAAGACGATCTGCTCAGGATCAATACGGACGATGAAGTATCTGGAGCTGAAGAGACCGGTCGTAGTACTAGAAGTACCGCTAAGAAAACGACAAAACGATTGAAGAAGAAAGAAAACGTGAAATCTTCCGCTATATCTCCTGCCAACCTGAAAATGATCGCCGCAGAGGTAGCGACCTTATTTAAATCAACGGTGCAAGCCGAAATTCAGAAGGCTTTAGGTAACGTAATTAACACTGATACGAGAGAAACGAGAGTTGAAGTACACGCTGAAAATATCGACAAATGCGTTGGCCCCTCGCGTATCAAAAATCCTTACGCGCGCTACGTGTATTCGCGTGATTGTACGAAAACCGACTATAAATTAACGAAGAATAGTCGTTATGATCTCTGGTTAGATTTATTGAGGGCCGAACTTAACCAAAATAAACTCCTAGATGTTATCGACGATAAATTTCCTCCTAATAGAGTATACTCCGATGAAGAACAGAAAGAAAGGAGAGCTAGTGCCCGTTTCTTAATTATAAACAAAATAGACGCACTCTATCATAATACGGTGGTTGATGAGAATGATCCTAAGAAAATGCTGACTCTCATTATGGAGCAGAAGAGAGCTGAGCAAAATATTGGCTCTGCTGCTCTTCGCCATATTATCAACACTATTAAATTCGAAAAAACGAGAGAGAACGTTCACGATTTCAACCAAAAATTTGAGGATTTAATTCGGCGACACGGTATGACTACGGCGGTGATGTCCGACGAAGAAAAAATGGATGCGTATCAAAACGCCATAAAAGAGGCGTTTTCGAGCATTTTGACTGTTGTAGTCTCAAGTCAGGGTCAAATCACCTACGAAGAGCTCAAACTAATTACGACCGCGTTTGAACAGACTGAGAAACAAACATTACTTAATTCAGAATCGAACTCTTCATATCACAACAGCCATGGTCGGAAAAATTTATATAAGACCTACAAAAATCCTCGATATAATCGAACTGCAGGTAACAACTTTCGAGGTCGTATTGGACAACGAGGAGGAGGAAAATATAGCGGAACTCGTTGTTACAGCTGTGGAGATATAGGTCATTTGGCAGAATTCTGCAAAAACCAATAAAAATGCCACGAGTGTGATGATTTTGTAGGTCATACTACGAGAAATTGCCCACGCAGGCAAGGATGGTCGTGGTCGCGGGAGAAATAATTATAATTCAAGATACATCAACAATAAAGGCCGTGGACGTACAAATTATACGAGAGAAAAACCGAAACGACGAGACAGCAACGGCCTTGGCAACGACAGAATAATGGGCGCGCAAACGTCGCGATCACGCATCACCGAAAGGCTGCTGACGAATCATCGAAGAGTAAGAAAGTCAAATTTTATGTGTCTATGCTAGCTGATTCGGCTGCATCTGAAATTGTCTTGAACGCTGCGAGTGTACTTAAAAATCTAAGAAAATTAAACGAACAGAGATATATTGCAGGAGCGAATAATGACGAGAGAGCTGATCTATTAATTGAAGGAACTGGCGAGATTACTTTACGATTTACTTCGACAGGAGAAAACGCTAGAGATCCTTTCTCTCTGCATCTTTCATTTCAGTACTGTTTCACTAGAATGTGTTTCAGATCGTCATACAATATCAGTTAAAGGGTTACTGCATAAATTCACGTACACTCCAAAATTCATGATGGTACGGTAACCAAAAAACATCTTGATGAAGTACACAACTATCATTTGCAGTTAACGACTCCATAAGTTCTCTCCGAATACGCAAGTTTATTACGTAGAGCTAGACATATTTTATGTCTGACAAGTGTTCAGACGGCAAATTCGAGTGAATTTCTTCAACATGTCAGATATATCTCATTTTATGAAGATTAACTATCTACGTTTCTTTCAAAATTAATAGTCAAATTTGACAATGACTATTTCCATCTATCCAACACTACTTTCGAAAATTGGATAAGAGTTAGGTAAGCGAGTACGAAAGAGAAAAAAAAAGAGGATGATGAGAATATAAATATAAATTTGTATGCAGAAAGGGTATTTGGTAGACGTTTCGAAACCAACAGTGGTGTGTGAGTCGGTTTTCTATGACTAATTGAATAGAAAATCATGACGTCAGATGATATCTAATATATAAAGCAGAAAGTTTGTCCGTCCGTCCTCCTGTCCGTTTATAACTCGAGAACTACTGGGCCAATCGCTTTCAAACTTTCAGGATATATTGTCCTCATCCCAGAGCAGCACATAGACTCATAAAAATAAAAATTTGACGTTGAGGTGCTGAGTAATTTCAAAAAAGGGCGAAAACGATGACTTTTTTCGATATAAAAAAACGTGGTGGTGTAGCTTGCCATCGAACGCGTTGTTCCAACGTTGAGTGCAGCGCAGTTGTGAAAATACTATTTTTGCAATAACTCGAATATTATTCATTTTTATGAAAAATTGAAGAGAACAAAAATTGTTGCCCCTTTAATTTCCTTTCGAATGAGCCCAATTCCAGATTTTTAGGAGGAAATTTTGGAACTATTGGTATTTTGACTGATGCGTATTTAAGATCATTGTGTTTACAGAGAGAGAGCATTTAAACCGGTTGCTCTGGATGAATCTACAGAGACTATTCGAGTTTTACGTATCCAATTTTCGATTTTGAAAGGAGACGTTTATGTAAAATAATTTCTTGAAAATTTGCTCTTCTTTTGTGACGAGTAACTATACATTAGGTAAATATCGTCGTCAGAGTTTGAAACTACCTAAGAAAAGGTACTGGGTTCGAGAAAGAATTAAGAAAATTACATCCGGTTTCTCATATAGGAAACGACTGAGTTCGTCTCATGCCTCTACACAGACTGATGTAATGCTTCGGGGATATGGCAGGCTTTTTACCTACTGTCCATCTATTTCCTTAATCATTGCGACGGTTCATGAATTAGTCCGTTTTTTGCTGCAATACAGCCCTTACCTGTCAACTCAGCTCTTACCGTTAAAATCGAAATATTTACAAAACACGCTGATATCTACTCAACACACAGCTGGGGGTCAGGCGCGCCGGAGGCGCGCCGCCAACCGCTAGTAGTGACTAAAATAGTGTTGATTATTTTACCTGCAAGGATACTGCAATCCTCTAGCTCCAAATATTCCAGATGTTAGCGACCGGTCATTTCTGCGCGATGAGTCGTCCTGCAACAATTCAAAACGACAAAGATATTATTACGCTTGTCAAAAGTGTACACTGAGGCTGAAAAAGATTATATGGCATTCTGTATTATATCCGAAATTAACGATGATCCTAGAAATATGAGAGAAGCTTTACAAGGACCAGATAAAGAAAATTGGCAAAAAGCTATTGACGACGAGTTAGCTAGCCTATGCAAAAACGATGTGTGGAAAATTGTTTCCGGAGAAGAGCCACGAAATAAAAGTGAGAGAATTATTCAATCTAAATGGCTCTTTAAGAAAAAGATTGAAGCTAATGGTAAGATACGCTACAAAGCAAGATTAGTTATACTAGGAAACTTTGATAACAATGATTACGAACTGAGTGAAACATATGCTCCAGTTATAGGACTTCCGAAAATACGAGCGGTATTCTCAATTATTAATAAATACCTATGGCTTAAAAGCGCGACAATTTGACGTAAAAACTGCATTTTTGAACGGAATGCTGGAAACTTCAGTTTATATGAAAATCCCGGAAGGTGTTTGTATAGATTATTCGGAAGAACGCGTTTGTAGAGTCGAACGAGCTTTGTACGGATTACGAGTGAGTCCGAAACGATGGAATGTAAAATTTACAGAAACTGTGAAAGATCTTGGTCTTGTAAACTCAGTGGTATGATGACCCTTGCTTGTTCACCTGGTCAGATAATGATAAATTTATGTTATTGGTCTTGTATGTTGACGACGTGCTTCTTGCAGGAAACGACGAGAGTAAAATGGAAGCCATACAAAAGTGCCTTGAAGAGAAATTCGAACTTGTAGATTTAGGAGAGCCGAAAAAGTATTTAGGATTTACTATTGAGCGAAACTTGGAAAACAAAATTTTAAAAATAAACCAGAAAATATACACGGAAACACAGCTCAAAAGATTTGGTATGAATGACTGTAAACCAGTCCAAACCCCCATGCAAACACGATCAGCCATTAATAGAGAAGAGCAAGAGTGGAACAAAAATGAAAAAATTAAATTTTGTGACGAGAGTATTCCATTTCGACAGGCGATTGGAGCTTTACGCTATTTAGCTGGAAATACGAGACCAGATATTGAATATCCTGTGAACATGCTAAGCCGAAAACAAACTAACCCCACTACTCACGACTGGGCTCAAGTTGAAAGAATATTTAGGTATTTACGAGGAACGACGAGTTTAGGTCTTACGTTTTATGGTAACGAGAGTGATTTAGCTGTGTATTCAGACGCGAGTTTCAAAGATTGTCCTCTCACTCAAAGGTCTACGATGGGAATAGTGATTAAATTATTTGGTGACACAATTTACTGGGTTACAAAAGGACAGCCTAGAATTGCTCATTCAACATGTGAGGCTGAATATATTGCTTTAAACGAGAGTATCCATCAAATGATGTCTATAAATGGGATCACCTCACAAGTCTTAAACAAAAGTATGTACCCAGCAAACGTTTACTGCGATAACACAGCAACTATAAAATGTACTCAGACGAGCGGTGAAACTAAATTAAAACACTTGATAAACCCCAATAGTCATTCAGTACGAGAGGCTGTAGAAAACGATGAGATTAAAATCCACTGGATTGAGTCAAAAAGACAATTGGCTGATATTTTTACAAAAGCATTACCCATCGAACAACATAATTTCTTACGAGAGCAAATATTAGGAAAATAAAACAAAGATTACCGATTACGAGAGTTGTACATCTAAGACTTGGTTTTTGTTATTTTTCAGGTGAATAATGGTTACGACGAGTCCCGAATAATTTTTCTTCTCCTGTCCTGAGGAGTTTTTTTTTCTTATCATGCATTATAATGTCTCGAAATAAAAATTTAATGAATAAACACGATTTATGAAAAGTCATTACTAAGAGATATACGATGAGTTTTACAAAAATTACAAATCGCGCATACGAGCGAAAAATTCTACCAGAGTCCAACATAGGTAAGATTTTTTTTACAGACTTCAATCTCAATGCTCGAAAGTTCCTGCGTCGAGGAGGGAGTATTGGATTTTAACGAAGTGGTCGACTTGGACTTTTCTCGACATCGATTGGCTTTGAAATATCATTTATTGGAATATTGGAATATCATTCATAGGAATATCATTTTGAGATGACTCGCGCTAACGACGACGCGCCTATGTCCGAATACGAAGAATAACACAAGGGTGAATAACTACCCCACGAGTCAGGTGTGCGAGGGTAGTATAGAGTATACGACGTGTTATTAGATGTTCTAGTTAAAGAATAAAACGAGTGGTGACATCTAACCTGTGTTGTTTAATTTATTATTTTAATTTACTTCGTACTGAGATCCAGATCTGAACCTCTATTGTCCATAGAAAGAATCTGAACGGCGATGCGGCGGAAGATACACTACGAAAAGCTCTACGATTAGAAAGTATATGGGTCATCTGGTAATGTACAGTATAATTTATTGTCTTATGACATATTAATATTATTGAATTCCGATACGACTGTAAATAAGATCATTCATTTCAGATGATTTTTCTTAGGAAACACCCCCATATACCGTAATGAGTAGTGACATGGTGCACATGGCTTTTCAGTTTCAAATCTTTCTTCTATCTCCCTATGCTTATGTGTATTTTGGCTGATTTCTAGTGTCGTGATTCTGTCCTCTAGGATGGGGAGGGTGTGTCTTACTTGTTAGATATTTCCGTACCTTGTACCACAAGTATCGATTGGTCTATAATTACATCGTAGTAACCAATCTAGGGTCTACATCCCGTTGAACCATGTCGACTCTAAATCGACGTCGATGTGACGTCAAATCGACCTTAAATCGACCCATTATTTTGATAAGTAATTGACACAAATTCGACGTCGATTTCCAGTCGAAATAGTTCCGGGGTATGTCGACCGTAAATCGACCGCAATCGACTGCAAATCGACGTCAAATCGACTTGTTGGTTTCAATGTATGACTCGAAGTCGACGTCGTTATCAAGTCGATTTAAGGTAAATGGTTTTCTAGGACTCGAGATCGACGTCGTTATCAAGTCGATTTTGGGTCGACAGTCTGTTATACTGCTCAAAATTGACGTCGTTATGAAGTCGATTCTGGGTGGACAGTCTGTTATACTGCTCAAAATCGACGTCGTTATTGAGTCGATTTGAGGTGGACGGTGGCCTTCGACCCGAAATCGACTCCCTATCCACGTCGTCATCAAGTCGATTTGAGGTGAGCCTTTTTCTACGACCAAAAATCGACCAGTAATCGACGTCGATATGAAGTCGATTTCCATACTCGACCGTTTTAACCGGTAGCTTGCTTCTCAAAAATATAGCAAGTTGATTCCTCCTTAAGTAACTATGAATGCATAACTTATCTGCGAGTAGTGAAGTTCCAGAAAAAAACAGGTCGATATGGAGTCGAAATCAAGTCGACATCATTAAACGGGGCTCAAATTTTTTGTAGACTAAGAATTTAAGTCGATTTTAAGTCAAGTCCGAGTAAACTTCCTTAGTTCCGTATCGACCGACAATAGACTCCTTATTAACTGTCCAGTCTACATTACTTGACAAAGTTCACATTTTTTGTCGACCAAAAATCGACGTCGATTTCGAGTCGAACTTTTCAAACTTTCTATCGACCAGGAGTCGACTCAATTTCGACGCCGACAATGAGTCTACCTTCAGTCGATTTTGGGTCAACATTAGGGTCAAACTAAATTGACTCAAAATCGACTTCGATTCTAAGTCGATTTCGAGTCAACAATAAAAATATTGTAGTCGACCGAAAATCGACTATTTGTTGCCGTCGACATCGGGTGCACAAAGTGTTCACATTTTTGGTAGTCTTGAGAGTCGACGTCGAAATACAGTCGACATGATATTGGACAAAATGTTATCTTAGTCGACGATATTTCGACTCTAAATCGACGTAGTCAAGCAGTCGATTTACCGTCAAAATCGACCGTAATGTCGATTTGACGTCGAATTACAGTCGATTTGGAGTCGACATTGCCTATGACTCAAAATCGACCCTAAATCGACGGTCGACATGGTTCAACGGGATTTTGTCTACAATAGTTAGTTTTGTTCCGGCTGTAAATCTTCTTTTTAGTTGATCGTTGTTCTTGTCTTTTTGTTTATTGGTTTGACCACCCATCTTTGTGATCGTCGAAACTGTTTCCCATAGGTGACTGTAGGTGAGTAGACAAGAAATGTTTCTACCTCCCCTTCGAAGAGTCATGGTGTCTATTCAGTCATTTAAAGTTCCATCGTAAGTCCACAATAGTCTATAATCTGGTGACTGTATGCACCATACCGAGAGAACCCGTTTCCACGCCCATCTATTGAGATGCTCCTTGTTCCACCCTAGAGCTAGCCAAGTTCAGAGGACACACCTGAGTTGATCATTGATTCGTTGAGCTGAGTCTCGTTCTTGATAGGATAGAAGCGTTCGATCCTCGGTAAAAGGAGCGTTTTTAATGGTTGTAATTCTGAATTCTCCTCCCCCAAGTGTAGTGGAGTTCTCCTCAGGTATGTCGGTATGATGGGAGTCTTCTTTCGAGAAGAAAAGAATCGTACCTCCGTCTATGATGGCGTATAGTACTTGGTAGTATACATCACAATCTCGTACTCATAGAATGCAATATATTTGCTATGAATACAACATGACACTTCAAAAGGCGTTTTTCTCGGTTCTTACTTTTTACGTTTCCGCTCTTCTTGCACCCACATCCTCAATTATCAAATAAGCGAATGCGTATTCAAGAAGGGAATTGCAATCCTTTTTTTCAACAAAAGGTATTGGATCGGGTCATTTTTTCCACGGATGAATTTGAGAACGAGCGAGAGTAATACAATCAACTGATACATTAGAAATATTTTGTACTGTCAAAATTGTTCAAGATGGACTGAAATGACTTCAGTTTTATTCATTTTTTGGAAGCTGAGAAGATGAAGCTTTATCTCATAAACTACATACCTACGAGTAGGTGTATCATTCTTAGGAAAAAGTGGGTTTAGGTTCACAAGTTCCTGTGTTAGAAGTCTGTTGTCCAACTTGAAACCGCTCTTTCTAAATATCTCATCGTAATAGGATGTGATTCGCCCAGGCAACGATACAAAAATGACCGACTGCGACGATAATAATATCTGCGAACTGTTTCTTTGGATCAGGACTGGGTAAGGATTGCGAAAATTTGATCTGAATTGCAGATCTCAAATCATCGGTCAGCGGATCTGATCGCGGATCAGGAATTGTGCATTGGAAGTGATCCGAATAACAGGCAAGTGGCATTTTTTAGCAAACGAACGGATGAATCAACTATGAATCAGAATATCTGATCCGTTATCCAGGAATAATTGATCCGCGGGATGTGTACCTCCAAATTTTCAAATTTCATTTTCTAAATCCCTTACTTACAAATCGCGATCTGGAGGAAAATAATTTCTCTTTCATCTCTAGAAGGCTCTTTTCTGCAAGTTGACATTCGTGATATTTACCTACCTACGAGAATGATTTTCTGCGCGGCAGATCGCACAGGAGCGAGAAGAAACAGAGATCTGCGTAGATCAATGCAAATGATTTGGATCACACCAACCATAAACGAAAAAATGATCCGAATTAATCATGGATCATAAGGCGCCCCAAAAAATGATCGGATCACGAATCTTCAATTTTTAATCAGTAATCTGGAATTCCATTCGTGCTCAGCCCTGCTTGGGATCGTAGTTGACAAAGTATTTACTAAAGATAAACTGCACACGTCCACCTGCTATTATGTTCTCTTTCTATAGATTTCCTAACTGACTCACTTTTCTTTATTCTCGTTTCTATTATTTTCTTTATTTGTGCGAGGTCATGGACCTTTCAATCGATTCAAGAGTAGAGACTAGAGATGAATCTGGGCTAGCTACTGCTACTAATGTCTTTGAGGCGAGGTCATGGACCTTTCAATCGATTCAAGAGTATAGATGAAGCTGGGCTGGCTACTGCTACTAACATCACATAAATATAAAATTGTACATTGTTCAGGTTCGAGTGTAAAGTCTTTGAGGCCCAAAAGATTCGTACTACAACATTATAGGCTTTCGGTCTTCAGGAGATGAAATTGTACGGTGTTATAAGATGTAAAGGGTGAAAAAAAAAGAGAGAAGGTTGAGAAAAAAAATGATTCTATCGCCTCCACTATACCCTCGCTGCAGGTATTCTGCCGAACATCTTGACTACTTTCTTCCCCATCTATACAGATTCCCGTGCCGATAGTCGTAAGTGCGCTTAGCACCTCTGTGTATAAGAAACTTATCGTAACTGTACTTATGCCCAATGTGCACTACCTCTCCCACGGGGCAGGATTAAAAAATTGAAAATTTTTTCGACGCAATCCGATAATTTACTTTCTACAGGATCCATTTCTGCTCTTAACTCACTATCGAAAAAATGTCACTTACGTAAAGTGTGCAGGAAGCCATCGATGTGCTCAACTATCATCAGCCATATATTTTTAGCTTAATCTTATCCCCCTTCCTCCTAAGGCGCTGGAAACACTCCACTTCATTTTTCGGATGGCTATATTTCGCGATGTTTGTTTACATTGAGCGATAATACCTCTAGCACCTTATTCTTCCCTCTGATAAATTCCTTTCCACTTGCACCCTTTAACATCTTCTCTATTTTCAGTTACCTTCTTTTGAATCCCTGGTCACATCGGTCACGATGCAGTGGACTTAGCAGCCTTGTAAGCCCAGCTCTGCTCCTCATTAATCCATCCACTTGCTTGGCACCTGACTTCAAATCTTACTATCATTCTCTAATCATCTCATTGTGGTTACATGCTTCGGTCCTCTCAGCTCCAAAAAAATGTCCTTCAATTGGAGTTTAATTCCCTGAATCTCTCCAACTTGCCCTTCACGCCTGAAAAAATAGTCATAGCACGACTTAGAATTAGGTACACCCCCTCCCCTCCTTTCTTCTTCTAGAGCTCTCCGCTCCACTCTCGAGAAAATACTGCCATGTTGAGGCCCATTTGTTCTCGTCCATGCTCTAAAACCTCAGAAAATCATTTCCTGTCCGCTATCAACCCTCCTCTGTAGATTAATCTGGTGAGAATGCGTGATTTGCATTCGCCACAGTAGTGGCAGTAGGAGCAGGGAATGATTTTCCTCGACGTTTTGGGGGTTGCAGATGACTCCTAGACCATTAAAACAATTTCAGGTTTCCTTATAATGTTATGTACCGAGCCCGAAATTGTACAGATCGGGAATGGTACAGGCATTTTTGTACCATTTGCGAAATGAACGAGCCAATTTGTACACACTCCAAAATATCGGGCTCGGTACAAGAAATACTGTACCATTCGCGATTGGTGTACAGACTTGATGAAAAAAAAAAATAACATGGTACGGAATGTTTGTACCAAGTCCCAAATACTGTATTAGTAGTGATAAATTAGCTTTCATTCTTTGCATATTTGAGCATAATGTAATGTTATTCTCTGATACAGAGTTACGTCGCGTCAGAAGGGCGAGTAAATCAAATGTGTGGTCTGAGGGTTTGTGTTTCCTGCAGTTCCAAGAAAATAATAGTTCGCAATCAGAAATCAAGCAATCGCGTTTCGAGGCACTCTTCGGTAGAAAATCAAAAATAGTACTCCATAACGCCAATCTGCCCCTTGAAATTATCGCGTCTTTGCGCTCGGAAGAGGA
This sequence comes from Aspidiotus destructor, assembly GCA_035079395.1. Classification (NCBI taxonomy): domain Eukaryota; kingdom Metazoa; phylum Arthropoda; class Insecta; order Hemiptera; family Diaspididae; genus Aspidiotus; species Aspidiotus destructor. The sequence continues at coordinate 26,594,219 of JAVHKZ010000001.1, read as the reverse complement.
TTTAAATTTAGCGCTGGAGTCTGTAACTCTTGTACACCTGCAAATGAGACCAATAGCCCGGCAGATTATGGACAAATCACCGACGTCATATAGGAAGATCATGGACACATCATTGGGGTTACTAACGCAGATCACGGACAAATTGAAAAAGATTCGTGCACCAGTGAAGACGACAGAAAAAAACAATAAGAACCTGTACAATAACCTGTAAATATTCATTTCGGACTCGGTACACAATTTCTATACAAAGTCCTTTTTTTTTTTTTTTCAGCTTGGTACAAAAAACTCTTATACACATTGCGAATGACACAGTATTTCTTGTACAGAGCCCGATATTTCGGAGTGTGTACAAATCGGGTTGTTCATTTCGTGAATGGTACAAAAATGCCTGTACCATTCCCGATCTGTACAATTTCGGGCTTAGTACGTAACATATATAGATACAAGCTGGGGAATTTTCGTAGGCTTTCTCCTGATACCTTCTTGTTTGATGGCACAAAAATGTAGTCCATCGATCACCTCTCCTTTACTCTTGAAACTACTCATTCGATGTACATATACCTCGCCTTGAGAAGCTCTCTCCATCACTCCAATTTTTTCTCTTTTCTCTATTAAATCGATCGTTCCCGCTAAACTAACTCTTTTATAGAAGGTGAATCGCCTATTTCAAACATTGAATGTTTTTTTTTTCTCTCAAGTTTTATAATTAACAATCGCGGACACCCGACTTGTCCCTGTAACACTACTCACCAATAACAGACTTTTCTGCATAAAATCACATCCCGTCATCTAGTCATTTTCCTACCCGATATTAAACAGTAATTACCCACTTACCCACTTTACTCCCCCCAATCACCGCGACACAGAAAGTGAAACATGTTCCTTCTTCAACGAATTTTTTAATTTACAACCTTACTGAATATGATCTTAATACGTATAGAAGTTGAACTCTGTCATACTCTCACGCCTCCATTAAACATTACAGAAATCCAATCCTCAACCAAACGTACATCATAAAATTGCATCCTGTCACATACTATACAGTATTCCTATCAGATAATAAGTTGTAATTACCCGACTCACATTTTCCTATCCACTCGACCGACCACTGACCAGTATGCACTTTTCCAAAAACTGAATTCATCATTTTCTACGTTCCATTCTCTATAATAGTTGTGGATCACAAATCATGTAAATTTTCCATTATTAATATTTGACAGAGTCGTTTAACCGGCTGCTAACGCTATACTACGTTTGTCTCAAAAATTATTTGACCTCCCGATCTCACTTATGACATGAATGATACCGGAAGTAAAATGATTCGCCCCATGACTGATAAGCCTGGACTACTTCTCCAAACCACTTCTTTCCTAAATTTCACAATTGCAGTTCTCAACGCCACCCTATCAGTAAAAATGTGCGTTTTTCTACAGCGTTCTGCAGCGTATGTGTCGAACATTCGCGGCAGAAGAGAGCGGACTTAGAAAAACTGCCACAGATCGCGGCAGAAAAAAGTCGCTCTTCCGCCTTGACAACAGCTGAATGGGGCAGAATATAGTCGCGACTAAACGCGCCTGAGGCTAATTGTGCGGCATTTCGCGGTAGAATTCAACTTTCTGCTGTGGCGGAAACCGCAGATTCAATTTTCTGCTTCTTATCGCAGCGTAATAAACACTACTGCTAAACGCATTAGAATGGAATCTGCCACGTTTGGGTGCTGAACGTTTTTCTGTTGCTGAACGCTACTTTTTTTAAACGCAACGTTTCGCAGCTGGAAAAAACTTCTAAGTATACGCCGTGATAGAATCTGCAGCGTTATGGGGCTGAATTTACATTCTGCTGTTGAACGCCGAACATTTTGCCCACCACGTTCAGCAACTGAAAAGGAAGTCGCAAATACGCCGCGGAATTCACAGCCCAGCGTTTTGGAACCGAATTTTAATTCTGTTTCTGAACGCGTCGATTATTTTAATCGCTACGTCGTACGGCTGAATAAAGTTTCTGCTTCAACACCCACACTGACTTATGGGAGGTACAATTTTGATTAGGGATAATTTAGATGAACCAATAAACACATTGATGGGGGTGAGCAGGAGTACCAACGAACCTCTATTTTCATGCTAATGATTTGGCCAAAAAAGCGATCGAAGCCGCTTTTCAAGCGGTCCAGGAAATGGTCCGGCCCCTAGCATTCTGCATTTAAAGCTGCTTACCTCCGAGGGGCTCACTCGCTCCACTTGTTTGGCCCCCAATTGTGGTCTTGTAGAAGTCTAACATACTGTGTGTTAAGCTACTTTGCTCCGTGGGGCTCACTCGCAAATTCGCAGGCGCACGCGCACATTTGTAAAGTATTGACTCGCAAATTTTCAAATTCCCATGCGGTATCAATTCGCACGCGGAATTGCACAGGCACGCAAACGCCAACTGTTTTCTGATTCACCCGCGGAGTATCACCCCTGCGCACGCCAGTAAGGTTTGAAGGCAGCACTCGCAAATTTTTGAATCATTCACAGGTTATAAATTCACACGCAAACACGCATGCTCCCAAAGGCTGTACTCGCAAATTTTTGAATCGCCTACGGGGTGTGAATTTGTACAAGTACAGGGACCCACGCTCGCTTGCAGGGCATGTCTTTCAAATTTCTAGACCACCTACGGGGTGTAAATTCACGCAGCGCCCCCCCTCCCACTCAGGACTATACTTGCAAATTTCTAAATTACCCGCAGAGTATAAATTTGCACGCCAGAAAACAAATGCGAAGATTTTTCCAAGTTCAATTTCTAAAGAGAAGCGGGAATAGGGGGAAGGTACTTATGATTTTTTCAATTGGGGTGCGGTGAGATTGAAGGAATGAAACATGTCAACAGAGGAATCTTTGTGTTTGCAAGAAAAACTAATCCTATACAAAGAACACCAAATTGAGCATAATACCTGGTCCATTTTACCAACCTGCATCTGTCATTGTTAAGTGGAAAGCTGTTGAGAAATAATCCCGAAGCTTTCCATTCAGTGCCCATCTCTTCCGTAACTGTATTAAGAGTCAAAATCCTGATGAACTATCGCTTCCCTCCCCTCCCCAAGTCATTGAAACAGTCATCCCACAACAAGAACTTCGAATGCTCTTTTTTTTATGTCCATCAATATCTTCTTCTCCTAATCGAAGCTCTTGTATCCCAAAATCTATTTGGAGACGACTAATTTTTCTTTTCGACTAAAGCCCACAGAGATAGAAGGTGCTCTACGTTGCGAGCCATAGGGATCATTAGGGTGGAGAAAAACTGTACAGACACGTATACATAAGAAAAAATCGCCTGATGATGAACCCTATAAGGTTCGAAACCGGTAGTGTTTAAATAAATATTTTCTTATGTGTGCGTGTCTGTACAGTTTTTCTCCACCCTAATGAGTAATGACCTACAAAGTACTTGAGGAATCCCTGAACGTTATCTCTACATAGAATTTTGGTGTGGACTCTCTTTCAAACCACAAAAAAACTTATCTTGTCATGTTTTAAAAACGTACCCCAATCAAAACTGTCCCTTTTCACTCTTACAATAGTTCAAGATTGGGAGCAATCTAGGCCTTCTCTTCGATTAGAAATTCAGATAGACTCGTCGTACGTACAAAAATCTAAGCCAAAATTCACAGAACAGTCAACATTCTAAAATACACCTAAGAATTTGACTGCAACTCTACAAATCCATTATCTTTTCTCACTTTGATTATGAAGCCCTTGTATAGGTATAACCCGGCTAGCAAATCTTCCTCGTTTTCTGTTGATTCAGTTCAAACTATCTCTTTTAAATTGGCCATCGGCGTCTTTGGAACAAGCCTAAGGACAAAGTCTTGCGCCAAATATGCAGAACTTTTCCTGAGTGGTCTACAGGAAATTTCTCCTTCCGCAAATTTCCTAGCAACATCCTCTCGATTTACGAATGCCCCACCTCTACCTTCATCTATTCAACATCAATAAGCCAACCTCACAAAATCAAAACAATGAGCATACTCGATATCTCCTGTAAATAGCACTTTCTCGAACTCAAAACTCAATCATTTTCTCTTGTGAACGAGAAAAACGGCGCAAAAAAGCTCTCCTGAAAAATTTGATATTACTTCTCTTGTGCCAGTTTTTACATCACTATCCATACATTTAATATGAGATGAAAATTACTGCGAAAAAATATTTCCGTCAAATAATTGAATACAGCTAAATGCAAAGAAGCAGCCGTCATCAAGCAAGCGACTGATGGTGTAGCGGTTAGGGACATTAGGATAGGATAGGATAGGTCTTCTAAGTAGGAACTTCAGGTTCAAATCCCGCTGTCGCCCTAGGAAGCATCCATCTGTTCTTGACGGTAAAACTCGACTTTTTTTCTTCCTTTTTTTGGGGCTCTTGCCACCTTCGGCAAGACGAGAGTCCAAATGCAACCGCGAAAAAAAAGAAAAAAAAAATTTGCATAGCAATTTACAAATTTCGGAAGTTTTTCATTATCGTAGACGTATGTCAATCTGTGCAGTCTCTACAAGTTTTATTTTTGCATAGCATTTTTTTTTTCGGTACAGTCTTCGGCAAAAGTGTAGTACAAAGGTTATTTTTCTTGGTACCTCAACAATCATAAAATATTGCGTATATTCTTTGACCAGTCTCTCTCGGTTTTCAGGTCTGAGTATAAGACAAGAAGTTACAAATATCTTTGGGTCTCAGGACTTCTGGATCTCTCAAACTCCTTATCTCATTAGTAAAGAAGAAACTCCAGAACGTTTGAGTCACAATTTTCTATGTTCCAATAATAATTTGAGAGAAAGAAGAGTAACTTACAGTCAGGGAATAGAAAAAAACAAAAAAAAAAAAAACCAAGAGGCCCGGATACTGAGGCGCAGAGCGACTCAGTCTTGTTTTTCTCTTATTCTGGGCGGATATTTAATTTTTAAATTTTTGAACCCATTTTATGAATTTATTTCGTAATTAATTCGTAATTAATTCGAAATTATTTTACCGCGAAAGCGTAACGCGGCAGAATACGACGTTTAGCTTGTTGAACAAGACGCAGCAGACAGCAGCTGAAAACACCAAGTTTCTGCCGCAGATAGAGGCAGAAAATATTGTATCGTCTGCCGCGGACGAAGCAGAAAACTATCAGCCGCGTCAAGATTTACGCTTCGAAACGCCGTACAACGCAACGCATATAAATCTGCCGCAGATTTTTAGGGGGCCATCTGCTGCACAGCGTTTCACAGCAGAAATTTCGTTGAATCTCTGCGGTAGAAATTCTATTGAAATCTGCTTATAGGGCACAAACCATCACCCTAATTCGTATGTACAGATCAATTATATTCGCCTAACTCACTCTCCTTATTATTCTCTATGGTCTTTGCGCCCTCACTACTCGCATTGAAACATCCGTCGTTCCTAATAATTTATGAAAACTTCGAATTTCTCCAACGGCACCACAGAGAACAAATTTTGTTTCCTAAATTTTTTTCCTACGTAGTCGTCTTCCTATCACGATCGACATCGTGAATATCAAATCTAGCCCTTACACGTGCCTAGCCCGAAAATGTAATTTCGAAAAGGTCGATAATGTATTTTTACTTGTCGAACTACTCATTCTCAATTATTACTTTATCTATTCCCTGATCTCTGCCCCTTCCTGAGATGCCCTCTTCATCTCATCAATACTTGCTAGCCACAAAAGTTTGATTTTAGGAATGTTATTACTGAAAGAGGAAACGACCATCGGAACTTCAACGACCGAAGGATAAATTATTCAGATTGTTCTTCGAGTGATGTTTTAAAGTACGTTATAGAAATAGTTATAAACGAAACACAAAAGGATCCACGAAATGTTAATGACCGGACGATAAACAATTCGGATTATTTCATAGACGATCCACGACGATACTTTACCACATCCTAAATTTGGAAGCAACATTCTCCAGAATTGCATACCCTAAAAGTTTTCAAGATTTCACGAACAAATTTCCATGCAGGGTTGAGTCATCTATTATCTATTCGATAAAGCATCGACGTACATATCGCTTTCAACCTATACGCGTATGTACTGTACTCGGTTTGGTTCAAAATCATCTAGGAATCGAAAATCGCGGATCATAATACACAAGCCTGGTGGAAAAGTACCCATCACCCTTAAACCGTCCAACGGTTACTGTTCCTTTTCGAAAAATATTCTTCCCCTTCTTTGATCACCAACTGGGTGGTTAATAGTGAGGCTTTTACCGACTTTTCCTTGCGGAAAAGTGAGGTATTACACCCGCCCGTTCAGGTTTCCTTATATATTTATTTATTATTTATTTATTATTATTTATTATTATTTATAAGATTTTCATTTCCGTCGAACTCCTCCGAAACTACCCGACGGATTTTCTTGAAACTTGGCCATATTGTAGTAGTATATCTGAAGATGTGCACCCGCAATTTTTTTGAGAATCGGACGAGTACTTCTTGAGAAATTTGCAATTTTTTAATTAATTTCTCACTCATTAGGAGTATAGTCGCTCACATTACCTGAAGCAAACCCCTATCCTTTTGTTATCAGTGCGTCTATTGTTATGAAGAACCTTTTATTCGACAGGTTCATTCTTGACAAAGAGTTCATTAAATTAGTTTAGGAGGATGATTTTACATAGTTAGGGCTTCTTTAGGCTTAGGTTAGGTTAGGTTCAGTTATTTCTTCGACTTTTCTCAAAATATATATTTTTTTTTCGGATTGTCTTTGTAGCTGGATTTTTAGATGAAGAATATTGGGATGGAATTTGTGGAAGATGGTGGCGATGAGAGACAAATTATGAGCGAATGAAAAGATGAGTGGCTGGAGCCCTAATATACCGTATACTAGACCAATACTAGGCTAAGAGTATCGTGTAGGAAAAAGTAATTGTAAAGCTCTTTTTTGTACCGAATTTTCTAGCTAAAAAAGTGAGATATTAGATCCATGGCAATGTTCCTCAAAAACGAGAGTGAACGAGGGCCTGCCGAAGCACGGTCTCTACCGTTAGGTCAAAATGGAAAACGGCGGGCGTCCGAAAAATGCCGTACGTGCCTTATTGACTCAATGAATATTCCTGCATGTAGTTTTTTTTTTTTTTTTTTTTTTTCTTTTATGAATTTTAGGTAATTAGAACTGGAGTTTTCTTACATTTTAATATTTCTCATCCCATAACTGGGACTTCTAATTTTTTATTTTTTTCATTCCGCATTTTTTTTTTCTCGTTACGATTTAAATGTTGCTGACGTTGCTCTCATTTCTTTTCTTTGATTATATCATTCGCTTTTTAGTGTTTTCTTGTGTGCCTACAATTTGTTCGAGAATCAAATGAGCTTAATTGATAGTAATTCATCTATGGTTTTCTAATTGAAATGATGGACAATTTGTTCAGTGATTAGATTTTAGAATTTCTGAACATTTTCCGACTTTTTCTTGAAAAAAAAGGTGATGCGAGAATAATTAGAGTTTATGAGTCCTTACTAGCAGTGATCCTCTCAGTGAATTTTCATTAGTCAAAGGAAAAGTCGTGTACTACTCAAGCGACTGCGTGAGTGTTTTTAATATACCAAAGTATCGAAATTGTTGAAAACTTATCACGACTGCCTGAGACGGAGGGGTAGAAGAGATAAGGCGCGTCGCTTATCGCGTATACGTTTTTTCACTTCTCGTACGCCGATTAGGCATGATAGTTCAGTTATACTAGTGTTCGAATTTTTTTGCCGGTTAGGTCAATTATTGTTTGATGATCGTTTTTAATAAATTTTGTGATTGACGTGATTTGTCTTTTCAACATGGCAGCAGAGTCGTGCAGTCCGGTTCACTGACTGTCATTTGTTTTTTTTTTTTGTATTTCGTAAGAATGCCGAATCACTTCGATGAAAAAATCCACACTCGGTCGAGAGGCAGTTCTGGTCTTGTGCCTCATACAACTCTACAGTCAATCTTTGCCGCATCGCTTGAAAAAGAAAAAGTACGTATCGAGCCTACGATTCCTGAAGTATCAGAAGACGCGCATGGCTATTCGAAATTCACCGGCTTTAGAAGGCTTTGTAACAGCGCGCTCAAGCTTCGACGACGGCTACGAACACGCAAGTCTTAACGTGGTCGAGCAACAACACAATCAAACCACCCTATCGTCAGGTTATCAATCTACGTCGCAGCAGCACCAACCAGATTTTGGAATAGCGTTGAACGCCGTATCGTATGCAAACGGAGATAATTTCGAAAGCAAACCATCCAATCTTGTTAGTACTAAAATACTATCGATATCTTTTAATTATAATAATACTATGGAATCTGTTGGTATTAAGGACACGAAAACGTTCATTTTTGAGGGTAAAAATTATAATGAATGGGCTATGCTGGTTAGGTGGAAACTGGAGAGTTTAGATTTATTAGATTTTATCGAAAGCAAAGATAACTCGGAAAATTACAAAAAGGCTATTGCGGATGAAATTCGGGGGAGTGATGTACTTATGGCCTTTCGAAAAGGTAGTGCAAAAGCTGGGGAAATAATTATGGAGCGTTTGTCTCCAAAAGTTATGTCAAAAATAATCGGGGCGCGTACTGCGTATGATATTTGGCATAAATTGCAGTCCACAACGAGAGCTGCAAGAGACGCTGCTAGAGTCGAGTTACACTCTCTATCATTTAGATTAGATGGGAACATGGAGTTGTTTATAAACGAATTTGATAAGTTAGTACAGGAGTACAAATTTCAGGGCGGAACTATCGGAAAATAAAGAATTAGAGGTGTTCAGTGCGATGTTGCCTACTTATTTTGATTCTCATAAAGATTGGCTTTCCCTCGTTCCCGAGAAAGAACAGACCGTCGAGGCTCTAAAAACAAAAGTCATCGACGCTCACAAACGTTACAAACGTGAAAACGCTCACACCTCATTTATTGGTGCCGCGCGCGCTACAGTTCTAAAAAAATATTTAACAATGGGAATCAGGATAATTGTAGTCGAAATTTTGCAAATAACAATGTGAAACCGAATGTTTGGTGTTTCGTCTGTAATGGACCTCATTATGGTAATAACTGTCCATCAAGGAGAGGGGGCAATTTTACTTTCAGAGGTAACGGGCGTAATAATAATTTTAACAGTGTGGTGTATACGTCGCTTTCGCCATGTAGTTTTATTCCCTTTTGTTTTTTTTTCTGGTATGTGTGTGTGTGTTGAGGTACGCACCGGACAATAATGTGTGTATTTTGTTCTTTTTCTATTTTTCCTCCCCTTCTCTTTCTTATCTTCTTCAACTGTAAAAAAATTCCTGAAATTTCCTGACGGAAGAATATGGCTTGCTGTATTTGACCATCCTTTGTTCTCCCAATATTCACGTTTAGATTACATTGTATTCTAGGTGGTGAATATTTCCTTGTCTGTCTGTTTCCTTATCATCCTGTAGTGGAGGGGCAACTTACATGCATTTTTAGGCTGCTAATTCGATACTCGAGCTTACGAGTTCGCGCCACGAATTTGAGTGTGCGTCCAGGTGCTTACGACGTACGGGTGTAGAGATGATCTACCCCCCACACGTGTTGAAGTTGATCTCAGTTACCTACAATTTTTTAGGTTCGTGCTCGAGTCGAGCCACGAACCTCTTGCAATCGCTTTTTTTTTCATCATTCAGTGCTCACACTTTTAAGACGCTCACGGTTTTGTTCATACGCTCACGTGTACGCGGTCACTCTTTAATTATTTAGATTGTTAAGCGCTCAGGTGTACGCGGTCACTGTCTATCAGATTATTTATGTTCAATCTTGAGGTGTGAGATACCGAATCTTTGTTTACTAGGTTCGTGCTCTTTTGAGCGACGCCGGTGGTATCGAGTAATGTTTGTAGATTTTCAGTAGCCAATTTGTAAAACGGTATAGTTGCTGCGGTCTAATTACGTCACCTTTCAAGATTTTACGTGATTGTTAAAAATTTCTTAGTGAGGGTTTAGCAGACTAGAAGCTTGTACCGAGCATTATCAAACTTTTATTGATAAATTCATGATTCATCAGTTATTCAGCTATTATTTAGTTCGCTACATTTTTTTTTTTTTTTTTTATTTGAAGAAGTAGTTGTATATTTTTTGGTGGGAATTTTTGGGTGTCGTCACGGTCGTGTAATCGACATTTCTTACATAATATCTTTATGAACCTATTCTATGTTCACGAATTGATTGGTGGATTGACAACGATAACACACATGATTTAATTTTGCGTACGTACGTCACATATCATTCAAATCAACTATCAGGAAGAAAAATTCTTTCTTAGTTGCACGAACCTCTTCCAGCCTGCTACAGGCTGCTTGTCTTTTGTACATACGGAATGGTCGTAAGTATCGCGTCTGGGCCATTTTCGAGTCAATTCCGACCACCTTAAAATTTGTTGTGCGTGTGGTGCTTACCTCTCCTGTTTCGCGATCAGAAATGTAACATTTAATCCGACACGTGATCACAGCAAGACTCTGCTACTTTCGACAGCCTATCCATCTGTTCGACTGAAGTTCGAGGATAAAAGTTCAAACTATTTTTTCTGCTTCCGGGAGGGATCCTATTGTTCGAGGAGTGGAAACCAAACGGGCTCTGAGCTATGGTTTTGTTGAAGATACCCACGGTCAACCTACCCGCCAGAAGGCATTACACAGAGGAAAGAATCTGAACGGCGATGCGGCGGAAGATACACTACCGAAAAGCTCTACGATTAGAAAGTATATGGGTCATCTGGTAATGTACAGTATAATTTATTGTCTTATGACATTAATATTATTAAATTCCGATACGACTGTGAATAAGATCATTCATTTCAGATGATTTTTCTTAGGAAACACCCCCATATAACGTAATGAGTAGTGACATGGTGCACATGGCTTTTCAGTTTCAAATCTTTCTTCTATCTCCCTATGCTTATGTGTATTTTGGCTGATTTCTAGTGTCGTGATTCTGTCCTCTAGGATGGGGAGGGTGTGTCTTACTTGTTAGAGATTTCCGTACCTTGTACCACAAGTATCGATTGGTCTATAATTACATCGTAGTAACCAATCTAGGGTCTAAATCTTGTCTACAATAGTTAGTTTTGTTTCGGCTGTAAATCTTCTTTTTTAGTTGGTCGTTGTTCTTGTCTTTTTGTTTATTGGTCTGACCACCCATCTTTTTGATAGTCGAAACTGTTTCCCATAGGTGACCGTTGGTGAGTAGACAAGAAATGTTTCTACCTCCCCTTCGAAGAGTCATGGTGTCCATTCAGTCATTTAAAGTTCCATCGTAAGTCCACAATAGTCTATAATCTGGTGACTGTATGCACCATACCGAGAGAACCCGTTTCCACGCCCATCTATTGAGATGCTCCTTGTTCCACCCTAGAGCTAGCCAAGTTCAGAGGACACACCTGAGTTGATCATTGATTCGTTGAGCTGAGTCTCGTTCTTGATAGAATAGAAGCGTTCGATCCTCGGTAAAAGGAGCGTTTTTATTGGTTGTAATTCTGAATTCTCCTCCCCCAAGTGTAGTGGAGTTCTCCTCAGGTATGTCGGTATGATGGGAGTCTTCTTTCGAGAAGAAAAGAATCGTACCTCCGTCTATGATGGCGTATAGTACTTGGTAGTATACATCACAACAGTAATAACAATGGCAGGAGAAATTTTTTCAATAACGGTCTCAATAATAACCCCAATAATAGTGGTGGTAGCAATTCGTTTCGTAATAATTTCAATGCTAGCAGATTTGGTAATAGAAACAACACCCGTGGTGGATTCGGGAACCAAAACCTTGGCAATAACCTTGGCAAGAGCGGTAGTAGCTTTAATAGTAATGTTAATAAAAGTAATATGGGCTTCAACTATGGTAATCGGCGTGGTAATTTCATTGGTAACAATTCTAACCCTACAAACCCTGGAGGGAGTACTGCGTATGATAATCAATGTTCCAACAATTCTTTCTTTAGTAACCCTACTTCATCGTGTAATAATTACAATAATACAGCTCAAGGAGGCTGGAAGAACAACATACCCAATTCTGGAAATAATCTCAGTAATTTTGGTGCTACATTGAGGATGGATGCGCCACAGAACGATATGAATTTTCTAGCGTACAGTGCGTCATTGGTGGTAATGAGTCAGGAATGTGTGAACGGTTCAGCCGTATGTTCTGTGGGACATGACAGTAACACTCTCCCTATTCACTCTGGGATGCTAGATGGAGGTGCCAGTTGGCGAACTTCTCAACAATCTCAGGGAAATCAAAAACCCAGGTCTTATCTTGGGATTCCGGGACGAATTCTCCTCAATCCCAAAATTCATGGGTGATATGAATATAGTTACTCTTAATATTGATAATTAACCTATTTGCATAACATTAACTGAGGTACGATACAATGAGGGGATGAAACTTACATTAATCTCTGAAGGGTGCCTGAACGAAGCAGGTTGCCGTACTGATTCTAGGAAAGATTTTTCAAACGTAATTCGTCTCTCTGATGAGAAATCATTATTAGTGGGAGTCACTGTGAATAAATTGAAGTGGGTTCGGTTTATCTTAAAAAAAGATTATGATCAATCCATTTTAGATAGAATGTTGAAGAGTCCTATGCACATCTCCGTCACTGTTCCTGTCCGTCAGGTTGTTACTGAGAGAGACAAACAGTTGACCGTCTTATACCATCGCAGATTTGCTCATTGCTCCCCTAAATACTTGAAGAAGTTACAAGAAGTGACCAACGGTAATGAAAAATTCAAGGTCATACCCGAAATTCTATTTCAATGCGATGAAAAGTACTCGTGCTCCTCATGTTAAGGAAAAAGTTCGCGGGCTCCGTGTATTAGAAATTATAAATTCGGATATCTTAGGTCCTTTGAATGTCGCAAGATCGTTTGAAAAATATGTAGTTACCTTCATCGATGATTTTTCGTGCTTCTCAGTATCATATCCAGTAAAAAACAAAAGTGACGTTGTGACTGTTTTTCGTGATTTCGTTAACATCATGCTCGCTAAATTTCCAAATAGTAGGATAGCTGTTTTACGCTCTGATAACGCTCGGGAATACGTGATGGGGGCTATGAGGGATTATTGCGTGGCGCAGGGCATTTTGTCCGATCCCTCTAACCCCTACACCCCCGAACAAAATGGTCGGTCTGAGAAATTTAATGGCACGTTATTAAACAAATCTAGATGTATCTTCCTGGACTCAAAGATTCCGCAAGACGAGTGGCCTTCAGTGGTCAAGATGGTTTTTTTTTCTTATAGATAAAACCCCCTCTTTCTCGTTCGAATTTTTTTGCCGGTTAGGCCAATTATTGTTTGATGATCGTTTTTTGACGTGATTTGTCTTTTCAACAGAAATAAAATAGCGGAAGGCAAAGGTATACATACTGTAGTCAATATCAACATAAGCTATATTTTGGACGCGAATATCTCAGATAGAAAATCAACAATAATTATGGGTCTTTCGCTTTTCACAATACAATTCCGCTAGGTATAGGTTAGATCGTAAAAATTGAAAAACTATAGGCGAAAAAAAACCTTGTGTTCCCCTTCGGACGTATGAAAAACTCTTTAATTTACAATAAACTGGATTTCTGACCTCTCAGAATGGAGGGGAAGCGAAAGAACAAACGTTTACGAGAATTTTTTCGGATTGGCTGAACTCGAAAGGGAATCGCATAAAGATAACTTTGGGCTTCAAGTACATAATTTAGGTCATTTTCTCTTTGTATTATCGCGGTCAATCTTCGGAATAAAATTCTGGAAACCTTTTTAAAGAAAAAATCCGACGTACCTGCGAGAATATGTACGAATGTTAGGCGCGGTTTACGACGCAATGAAACAGAAATTTGGCTGAAACGCTGCTCGGCTCAAAGGTTTGCGTCTACGGCTTCCAGACTGTTGTTGAAAGTAAGGCAGACGTAGATCCGCGTCGGGTTCTTGGCAGAACTCACCAAGTCCAATTTTATCATTTTTGTGGTCAATACATCGATAGATCGGCCAGAGCAAACTCTATCGCCTAGTAAAACTCTTCAAGTCCATTTTGCATTATTTTCAAAGGTATTGTCAGTATTCTTTTTCATCAAGTCCACAACATCAAAATCTCGGCTGGTAGAACTCACTACACCCATGTTAACCTTATGGGGACTTGGTGAACAGCATCTTGGAAATTTTCGGCAGGCAAAATTCACCAACAGATTTTTTGCTCTACTGTAAAATTACTAAAATGCGACTTGGTGAGTTCTGCCAAGTTCGAACCTGTTCGTGTATCTCTCGCTGTACCGTATCGACCCTCTCAAATGGTGTATTTCATTCTAATAAGAAAGCGACGAACCAGTGGATTCAAACACGTGTGACTATTGCTATTCGCACTTGTCGCTCGGAATTCTTTTTCTGATGGTTAAAATTAATTCACCCTTATTCATTTCGATGCATACATGCACCAGCACGTTTTGTCCTCGAGGCTGGACTGAATCAATAAAATTTTTATAAAGAAAAAGAGAAAAAAATAGTAAAACGGTTAGTTTTGGGTTATAATAGGCACACATCTTGGCAATCTTTACACTGCAATAGTTTTTATTATTTCCTTGAAAGAAGATCCTCTTTTCTACAAAATAGAATTCAATGATTCCTCGGCGGGAGTTGAACGGTATTAATGCTAAGGGCTGGTAAATGTATGCATATGTTTCCATTCGCATCTGGAGGAAGTCGTAAAATGGTTCAAAGTAGACCGTTCTCGAGATAGCACAAGAAATTTGTCCCAAACACGTGCGGCCTCTAACTTCCTATTTCGGATACCCTCGTTGATTGAATCAACTTGTTGTTACATCTTGGAGAAGATACGGATGGATGTTCCAGATCCACCATTGCCTGCACAATTAAAAAACGCAGTCAAAAAGTCGGGACGATACTCTCGACACTCCTAAAAATCAGTCTGTATCCAATAATGCTATCGATAATGCTATCGATAATGCTATCGTATAGCACGCGCTCTCGGTGAAAAAGTATTCGTATGATGTATACCTCGTAAATGCTGTATGCCTATGGCAATTTCTCGTAGGTAAATGGAAATTCTTCCAAGTTTTCGAAATTAAATTTTACACGTTTTAAAAAACATTTTCGGCGGGCTAATTTGCATACCTATTAAGGAAATGAGGGCTAATTAGACCCCCCCTTTCTTTCTTCGTATTTACGTTCCCTCTCTAGAGTTTAATTTTAATCCAGAGTATGGATTCTTATATTTTTGATTTCGCATTTTGTTTCTTCTAGTCATGAAAAACTATCAGTTTAGTTAGGCCGCATCTTTTGATAATTAATGGCCTCATTTAAGTAAAGTTTCTATTTTTCACTGGAGATTATATTCACGTCCCGGCAATCTATTGTTTTATGTATACAAAATTACAATTTTGTTTTACTCCTATTATTCACAAATCAAATGAGTCGCTTTACTTTAGCTTAGGATTTGATGTTTCAACCCTTTAACTATACACTGCATTTTAATATGGTTTTTATATTGATATGATTTAACATTTTTACTTACCTGAATTTAATTAATGTTGCATTTAAATATTTGTGGCGCAATTTGGATAATATATTATTAATTTGACTCCCTCCATTACCTAGTTATTTATTCAGTTTTACGCGTATTCACGCGATATTTTTCAATTTCACTTACTACGGGAAGACCTGGCCCTCCCAAGGTCTCGACCCGAGGTATTTATAGGTCGTTCCGAGCCTGTCTCGGGTTTAAATCGGTTTGTGACCTCAAGATGGTTCAAAATTTGGTATATAATTGACTAAAATTTTTCGTAAGAATCTACGAATGCGTAGACAAACAGTTTGATTCGTAAGATCCTGGTTTTTCTTATCCTATCAGGCAAAAAGAATATTAATGTCCCTTTTTAGACACGAAATTAAAAGGATAAGATGGCATCCCTGATTTTTATTAGAAATTTTTACAATTCCCAAGCTCCATTTTGAGGCTGCGAGGGTTTTCAGCTTACAAACCTGGACTCCTTCGTGAGCACTGTCACACATGAAATTACACACAATCAAATGAGGGCGAAGGGGATAGATCCCTCATGCAGTAGTAATGATGGGACAAGCCTATATGCACTAAAAATTATCTGCTCGAGGAAGATCAGAGAATATAAATCAATGGTAGACGTATGATTATTAAGTTATGATCGTTGATTTACAAATATCGATGCATGGAGAACGTTTCCATCAAATTTTCACACCTTTTGGCTTCTATGTAGGTCTACTCATAAGTAGCTCATCATTTTTCATAACACTAGTTTTTTGCTGCCCATGCCTACGCTCGCTAACCGTAGCTCTATTTTTTACTCGCTTGCTTTCATATTTAGGCCATTAAGTCATCATCTCGCCAAGAAAGAAAACTACCAGCAGAAGATCACTTCTCGTTATTGATTATATTCGTATTTGATATTATTTATTTATTAAAATATTAGAGTGCTGCCCAACCCAGCGCAGTAACAACCCATGTCTACCCTTGCCACAATAATTACAGTAAGTGAAATTTTTATAAAAAGTGGAGTAGAAAAATAAAAAGTCGTGTGTTGCTTACGCAGCTGCGTGAGCTTTTTTCTTCTTTTTGTTCTATAATTATAATTTATAATTTTTAGTAGGTTCAGGGTAGTTTCTTCGCATTTCGAATTCCTATTGGAAGATAACCAAGATATGGAAGTCGGTTTGATACGGAGGAGTTTGTTGTATAATTGATTTTGGAAAATGAATGAATGAAAGTATTGTCAGTTATCATAAGTTACATCAAGAATTACAGGAGAGAACACAAGGTACTCATGAACTTTAGGATTATCAAGTAAATATTTGTAGATTCACACAAGTTCTAAGGTTTGATGGAAGTAATTTTGTGAATAGACCTTGAGCTAGAAAAGTGACAAAGATATCCATTTCATATTTTACGTACTTCCCTTAAATACTTCCTGAAAAAAGATTAATTTCTAGGTACCGGTAGGTTCAATTTCTCTTACCTTTAAAAGCGATTATCTCCAGAAAAAAAAACAAAGATTTCCGAAAAAAGGCGATACTTCTAAAAAAGAAAAAAAGTAACTCTATACAAAAACCGCAGAAAAATACGAAAACCTTCGAAGAACATTCTATCAACTAAGAAGCCATCATCAGCGAAAGACAAACACACCACCAACGATGCAAGCAATAAAACTGCGAATAAAGTCGAGTATCTTTCCAACTCGTTGGCCGTGCCTCGTTGAAAAGTATTTAGATTGTGAGTCGTTCTCCTAATAGCCGCGCGAAATAATATCCGATAGTTCATACCACCCGTCTTCATAGATAATTCCATGCAGTAGTTAGGGTGCACATTCCTAATTTGTACCGCGCATGTTTCCTTTCCCATTTATGTGATTATGATTGCGATTTCTTAATTGCAGCCTTAATCCAGATGTCTGTGAATCGTGATTTGTACTCGACTTATTCTGTTCAAGGCTTACATTTTTCGAATACGCTTTCTAAATTCCACTCGGGGAAATGATATTCTTTTCTTTATTGCACCGTCTGCTCTCCTTTAAGCGTAGATTTTTGTTCATTGGAATGCACTAGGATTTGATTGACTAATAGTCATTTCTCACTGAAAATAGAAATCTGATTTCCTCTTTTGTCCTCCTCTAGTTAGAAAAAATTCAGGCGGCATCCCTTAAATACTATCTCTTAGCTGTGATCCCTTTACCGCTGAGCGGAAAGAGATTAACTGTTGCGAAAGCAAATGCATTAATGATTCATTATATCCAGTTGAATTGAAGATCATCACGATCCAAGTATAAAGATACATAATTTTTGATGCAGGCGCAGGGAACGTCTAGTACACCTGTAAGTGTATTGACACCGATATTTGAAAAAGTATTCGCTTCTCCTCCTCCGTGAACCATTAAAATGAAAGAAAGGTCGATATCAGATGATGCATAGACTATCATTGAAACCGAATAGTACGTACTTTTTATCTATAGATTGTAGCCTATACCTAATATTGAATATTGCACTCATTTTTCTTTACTCTCTCTACCCCCTTTTGTTAGCAAGTCAAAAAGGGAGAGCTAAATTTTCACAATTGGACGTTACTTCGAGTGTTAGAAAGCTTAGATTTTATCCTCATGTTGATGACTATATCATTTTTTGAGTATACCGGGATTTCATTGATAAATGGGATATCGATGAAAAGAACGCGTAAGTTTGACCTTATATCTGAATAAAATTGTAGGGGTGAGCCGGATTTCGTTTTAGGATGAGCTGTAAATGTGATCTCTTTTTCTAGGGTTATAAAAAGATTCAACGTCGTAAGCTAAGTACCTGTTTGAAGGTTACAAAGAGACTCCCTGAAATTGAAGCGTCTAAACCTGATTAAGGTGATCTATTTCAATAATCGTGAATTAAAATCGCGAGTTTACAGATGATTTCATGGTTCTTTTCAAGAAATGGATTTCTTGATTGAAGCTACCTATTTCAGGATTAGATTTTGAATTGAATTGCCCTTCGAATATCGTACCTATCATGACCTTGAGCCTCATTTTATGTGGTTTACACCTTAGAAATTGAAAATTTTCCGAGTTCATAAATTTCATGAAGTTCATGAATCTTCTTTCACGACTTGAGGATTGTATGCGTTGTTGTTATACTCGCGAGAAATAAAATTAGCGCGCAGTCGTGTTACTTCGATATTATATTTTTTATTACGAACTTCTTTATTGAGTTTTCATCGTTTTTGTGACTTCACTGACCATCAAAAGTGGATAGACATCAGCACATTCGCGTCCTTGTGACGTCACTCAGAGCTAAGTCTTAGCCCGCTATTCAAAATTCTCCAAATCCGACATCAATCATGTTGGGCTTGAAATTTCTCTCATTACCCACCTACCATATGGAATTTTTTTTAGTCCTTCATCTGTCATGGCTTTTCTAATTTTGATAAGTTCAATTTTTTTCTCGAAATTTTTAACCGGGTTATCATAAAAGAATTTCATGTCTGTAGGCAACGTTCGAAACATGAAATGGAAATGCATAAGAACTCGGCAGAAAATCTATGCCGAAATGTGAACATGGCTGGCGAGCCCATGAGCTGATACAAAAAATAAAACGCATTGACATCGACTATAATTTCCACCTGAGTATGGTGCTATACGAAGGCATGCGCGAAGAAGCAAAAGATTACCATTCATATCTGGGACAAGGTGCAAGCCTGTAGCCTGTATTAGAGACGCTAGAGACCGAGTAGAAGAAAGGAAGTCGAACTGATAGCACCAACGCCTTCTCTGAAAAGTAAGACTTTGTAAACCAGCAAGTTGGTTTTTAGACAATCGCTCCCAGCTGGATACATGTACAGAAAGCAGTGCAGAGAAGAGGGTAACCAAGAACCTAGAACCCAAAAACTAGAAGGCAATACGCCGCTCCTGAAACAGATAGGAATGCGATCCTTAATGACACAAGTAGCTCTTAATTACCCCATGTAATAGGGGTGTTGTTAATTACTCTCGAATGACGTAACTGGTCACCTCACGCGGTAGATGTCATTTATCCGAGGGGTTGTGATGTAATAGGTGTTCGAAATATATTTTTAGAAAAGCTGACCATTCTTTTACATGGAGAATTCGAAACTGAAATATTTCTGTGTTTACCATAGTGTTAATCGATTATTAGCGTATTATACAATAAATTACCCAATTCTACATGCACTCGTAGAGTCGGCTCTCGTATTATCTATATCCGTTCTTCAGGTTAATAATGAATTTAGAGAATGCGAGTCACTTATGTGGAAGATATGCGTGCGCAATTTTCTCCATGGAAAGAAGGAAAAAAGGGCTAACAGCTGAATTCGAAACTGAAATATTTTCGTGTTTACCATTACGCTCGCGTCGTAGGACACAACACAGCTAATTAAGAGTGAAATATTAGCGAATAATCTACGAGATTATGACTTTTTGTTTTTTTATTTATTTAGCGACGCATCAAGAACGAGATTATGTTTTCATGAAATATCTAAAATACTAAAAGGGATAAATGCATATTTGTGGGTGGATGTGAATTAAAAAAATTTTCGACTCCGTATACAACTTTTTGGATCTTACTGTCTCCAACAAAGACGGGGTCCACGAGTTTGGAATGTTTAGAAAATATACGTCGACCGATGTTTTAGTCCACGGGTCGTCATTCTGCTCTGCTGCCTATAAACATGCTGCTTTTATCAGTTTAGTCCACAGGCTCACTGAATTCCCGTTGAGCCAAACTGCTTTCAAGAAGGAGTTAATCACTTCAAAACATTTAGCTAGAGTTAATGAGATTCACTTGGATATTGATGCTTTGGTGCGTAGGAAAATTACAAGGAAATGCCTCGACACCACTACCTCCCTCCCACGTACTATCAGCCGGGAGAAATTTCCTTGGATTAGGCTCCCATTTTTGAGGAAGTTCTCTCTTCAATTAGGCCGGGCCCTTCGCCCTTTCGGATTTCGACCTGCGTTTTATAACCCCGTCACTATTAAAGGGTTATTTGTTAGGTTGAAAGATCGAATTCCTGAAGATGAGAAGAGTGGAGTGTATAAGTTGGAATGTAATGATTGTATGAGTGTTTATATCGGTGAGACTAGTCGCCAGCTTAAGATTAGGGTTGAGGAGCATAAGAAAGCCTGGGAAGGTAGTAAAGTGGGGAAGTCAGCTTTCGCTGACCACCTTCTTGCTTATGGGCACAGGGTACAGCTTCCGAAAGGGATCCGAGGTGCTTCTCCACAAAGAAAGTTCCGATTTCAAGCGTATTGCCTTGGAGCATATTGAAATCATTCGTCATAAGAACACTCGTAGTCTCGTTTTGTTGAACAGGTACATACCGGACGAGGATCTGATCGAGCTTGTTTATGAGTCACAATCCGATGAGTAGTTCTCTTCTTTGGTTTTTCGTCTTTTCTCGAGGTTGGTTTCGGTCTTTCAAGTCAGTTGCGTTCTTGTCTTTCGCTGACGATGACTTCTTAGTCGATAGATCTTCGACTTTTTTCGTAATATGGATAGCCGTAATTTGCAATCTCGCATCAATTCATTTTTTCCATGTTATTGAATTGTTCTTTGAGATTACGGTAAAATTGAACAAATTACAGTTTCCGTATAAAATTTTATTAGAAAAACTACGTTAAACGTTTTTGGCTTACGCCATCATCCGAACAAAAAACCGAACTACCGCGAGATGCGTTCGTTCCTGATCGCTATAGAGCTTGTCCGAAAACTTACACGTCGGTGGTTGTGTAACGCGGTGACCTCATAAAGACTTCGGTAATAGTTAGCTCTTCGTTCTTTACACGATTCAACACTTTAAATCGGCGACACGTTTCGTGTTTCGTTATCTCGATGGATTTCTGAGCCAATCTTCGCCTTTTCTTCTTCTCGAAATGCAGCACCTTTTCCCCTTTAGCTATATGCTTTTCTTATAATAAATGGCGTCTGAATATTGACTTCAGGGGGTTCTCATTTTCGTAGGCGTCAACATGGTCCGTAATGCGAGTTGGGAAGGATCTCCCGTATTCTCCGATTCAGACCGCCGGGCAATCTCTGCATTCTATGAGGTAGACCCCGCACTTTGATAAGGAGGGGAGACTGTCTTTGGGAGGAGGTACGGAAGAGGGACTATTCTAGTCCTTTTGTTACTAGTTGTGGGGTCGTGCAAGGTGAAGGATGTCCTTTAGAAGCTTCTTCCTCATCATCTTACCGATGTCAACGTTAATGTTGTTCTTTTGGGCTAGAAACTTAATAACTTCAACCTCATTTTTGAAGGCTTGGGGCGTTAGGGGAATTGAAACTAGTCTATTAATGAAGTAATGATGAGCAGCTAACTTATGAGTGAGGGGGTAGTAGGATATTTCATGAACAGTGATGTCAGTGGTGGTGGGGTTCCGGTAGATCCCATAAGAACAAACCCCAGTGGTATGTTCAATTCTGGAGATCAAGGAAGTTAATCTGATTCCCATCAATTTCCACAGTGAAATCGATAGTGGGATAAAAGCTATTGAGGAAGTGGAGGAATTCGTTGACAAGTTCAATGAAGCCTTGCCAAAACCATAGAACATCGTCCACATATCGGCGCCAAAGGGCCACAAGAGGTATGAGGGGGTTATCGGAGTCGAATATTTTGGATTCAAGTCTCTCCATAAAGACTTCAGAAATTAGAGACCCTAACGGTGATCCAATGGGGATACCCATCTGCCGTACAAAGTTGAATTGACGGATATCCAAATAATGGATACGAGGAAAAGAGGTTATGGG
Organism: Aspidiotus destructor; assembly: GCA_035079395.1. NCBI lineage: Eukaryota > Metazoa > Arthropoda > Insecta > Hemiptera > Diaspididae > Aspidiotus > Aspidiotus destructor. Next base: position 26,571,944 of record JAVHKZ010000001.1, on the reverse strand, counting down.
TATACTTTTAATGAAGAGGATTTTGCTTTCGAATGTACTCGTCATCGTAATCAAAGGGAAGAATAAACGCACATGGACGTGTAACTATTTATATTGAATCTCGCGTGATAACAACAACAACCGAAAGCAATACAATTTAGACAATCAACAAAAAAAAAAAAAAAAAAAAAAAACGAAAAGGAAAAGGAAAAGGAAAAATTATTTTAGATGGAAACAAAAAGAATTTGGATTATCACAACGAGTATTTCAACGCGACCGGTTTCGACCGTAACTTGACGATCATCATCTGGCAGTGAATGCAGAAGAAATAATTACGTTAATCGCCATCTGATTCCATAGAATTTCCTGTCATACGTGGATCAGCTATTTGTTCATTAAAAAACTTGAAATCGTAGATGTATCGAGTGAAGGGTGTGACGTATGTTGCGCTGAGGTCATTCAAGAGTTTTGTACCAATTGATTTGTAGGATGTTACTACTTCAGCTTCTTCGGCGCGATTCATGAAATTCCCTTTCGAGCATACGTAGATGAGTTTGCTAGAAATCTTGTCGAAATCGTGATTTTTTTCAAGACAATGCTTTGCCATAGCGAACTCACTCGGCTTCTTCGTATTGGCGGTGCGATGTTCGCCCAGACGTATGTTAAAAGCTCGACCCGTTTGACCCACATATTGAGCATCGCATTCACCACACTTTAATCTGTAGATCCCAGACTTCTTATAAGGTGGAAGAGGATCTTTCAGGCGAATAAGTTGGTTCACAGTCGTCAAAGGATAAAACCCAACGTGATAGTTATATCGTTTGAGTTCCCGGGCCAACAGATTCGAAATTTTTCCTAGATAAGGTAGACGTAACCAATGTTTCCGAGGTGAGGAGGAGGTTTGAGGCGAAGGATTGCTTTCTCTTGGCTCGGAAAGAAGCAGGTGTAAGCTTTTCCGGCGTACCATCTTATGGATATCAATGTCCAGGCCATTACAAATAGCTACATCTTCTACAGTACGGATTTCGTTGAGGCGAGCCTCCTCTGAGATGGGGAGGACAAGTAACCGATGAATAGCGGCGTTGATTGATGCTAGTTTGTGCGGCCGAGGATGCAGAGAGTCGTTAGAAATTAAAATACCGGTGAAAGTGTCTTTTCTGTAGATTGAAAATTCGAGATAAAGGTGGTTCATACGAGGTAAAAGATGTAATGTAAGATCGAGATAATTAATTGATTCATTTCCAATTTCAAGAGTAAAAGCCATGGAAGGATGGAATGAGTTCATCGTGAGAAGGAGTTGTTGTAGGACTTCATCAGGGCCATTCCAAATGCAGAGGATGTCATCCACATAGCGTGCGTAATAGAGGATATGTTCAGCGACAGTGTCGGTGTTTAGAATTTGGTTTTCCATGTGGTCCATGAACACATCAGCTACAAGTGTGGACAACGATCCTCCCATTGGCAAACCGTCGGGAAACTTATAAGTTTTACCTCGAAAAAAACATTTGTTGTCTTCGAGGCAAAGAGTTACAAGCTTCTGAAATTCGGTGATTATTTCCGCCTGGAGATTTTGGTTTCGAAGATGGTTCAGCATGATTTCAATAGTGTCGAGTACTGGGATACGTGTGAACATGCTCACTGCGTCGAAAGAAAGGAGGCGAGAACCTGGAGGAAATGTTTTGGATTTGAGATCTTGAGCTAATTCGGTAGAATTTTTCACTGTTCGTTGATACGTGAAGTTGGAGAAGTTCCGAAACCAGGAGGCTAAATATTTCGATAGTAGGAACGATGGATCTGTGTAGTACGCGACGACTGGTCTGACTGGATGACCAGGTTTGTACAGTTTTATTTGGGCGTATAGACGAGGAATAGCAAAATTCATTAGTGTGAGAGAATCGGAGTCTTTGTGCCGGATGACCTTGGTAGCTTTTGATATAGCTGAACGTACGTCTTTGTTGTAATTCTTGAGATTGAATTTTGTAGGTTTTGCTCCTGAGTTGTTGAGGAAATCGAGAATTTTTCTATCATAGTCAGCACGGGGGAGGATGATGAGGGATTGACCCTTGTCCGCTTTGACAACTACAAGATTTTCAAGCTTTAGACGACGTTGAAGTTGAAAGAACGTTCGATTGATGAGGGGAGGAGGAGACGAGAGTTGAGAAACCATAGTATGAACGAGCTGCTTGATTTTATCACTGTTTAGGCGTGAGTCGGAGCGAAGTCCTACAGCAAGATCGGAAACGATAGTGGTTTTGATTTGGTCTTGTTTATCCGTGGGAGTGATGGCAAACTTCCTACCTTTTTCCAGAAGTTTTATTTCTCTTTCTGGTATTACGACGTTGGATAGATTAACTACAGAAGAAGCAAATTCTGGTTTTCTTTGCACAGTGAGTTTGCAATTTTTCTCGATTACCAATTTTTCAATTTTACGGAGTTTTATCTGGTTTAGAGAGATGCTTAGTGCAGTTTCTTTCTGCGTTACTTGGTTGAGGAAAGCCTGTAGTTCGAAAGGAGTCAGTACAGATTGTAACCGGTTACGAGAGCGGAGCATTAGGTTTTCAAGCATGGCTTTTTTTGCATGCCATGTGCGTCGTTCAGCATCGAGCCCGTCAATCGAACTTTGTACGGCACCTATGCCATCCGGTAGGCAGAAAACTGCGTCCCTAAACTGGCAAATATTTGGGTGCAGGCAGAGTTTCACAAGATTTATATATTCGTTAACGAAGTCAACAGGGATATTTGATTCTTATCCTACTGCCCCCTCCCTCATTTGTAATTTTATTATCATGAATTTTGAACATGTAAAATCAAGACAAACGCAGAGAAGACAGTGCGAATCAGTGACGTACTTAAGATTCTTTCTGGAGGATTCGAAAATTTTCTAGTGCAAAATTTCGGTCAAGATATATAGCTCGAGAGTCGAGACTCCTACAAGTCCCCCTTCGAAAGATTAAATTTTCCTAATTCCTCTTCCTATCATATACATACCGGTAGCTCGAGAATTGAAATTCTTGTAAGTCCCCTTCCTATCGCATATAGCACGAAAGTGAAAATTTTTTCGAGGTTTGGTTGAACGGCACACGGCATTTTTTCCGACCCCGCCCCCCTCCCCTCCTTCCCCCCGATATAATAGGTTTTACGTCGAAAGAAAAAGAAGGTTTATTGATCTTTTCAGATTTCTAGGAGTCCACTGGAGGGCGTTTGACCCCAATCACCCCTCCCCCATTAGTGTACGCCTCTGGTGCGAGTAGAATTTCAGCTCCGGCTTTCGGCTTAAACTTACGATCTTGAAAAATTTCACTTTCGGCTTCTGAAAAAATTCGCCTGATTTTGGGCTGATTGATATTGAGAAGAAATGCGAGTTGAGCTGAAACGATCGGGAGAACCGTAGCTTTGTCATACGTGTAGGAGGTACCTATTCTCCAACATTTGTGTCGTCTCCATCGGATGACTGCATTGCAGTTCTCTATGTTGAATGGGTGAACCGTTGAACTCTGAACTGAATTGGGATGAATCATTCTCATGTCTGTAAATTCATGGGCAGAGCCCAAGGTGTTTGAAAATAGATGTGCTCAGTTCAATGTAAACAAGACGCTACATCAGCTGTTTTCCATTTAAAAACGATTCAGAGTCTCGAGCCCAGTCATTCTCAATTTTAGTCTAGCTTTTATGTTCGGAGGCAAAATTTAGGCAAAGACACCAAGCCCAAAGGTCCTCTGGGCCCACCACTGCAGAGATTCAAACCTCCAAATTTTTTCACATTTCCTCTCTACAGAGGATCGGAAGTCAAAATGTCTCCAAATCCTTAAATTAGGTCGAGGCCATTGATGACGTCACAAAGATCGGACAGGGACGTTTCCTGAAGATGTAGCTCTTTACTTTTAATTTCACGTTAGCAGTCATCGTGAGGAGTAATTTTTTGCAGTGTTTATATTTTCTCTTCCTTTTTTTTGTCATCATTTTCCCTCTCGTTGTCAGGCTATTAATTTGAACCCGAAAAATTTTGACTTTCAAGCCATCTAATTGAAGGGGGACTCGAAAAAATTTCAAATTTTGAGCCATAATAGATGACAGTAGAGAGACTCTTTGGCTCTTTCAATCAGGTAACTTGACCTATGAACAGAAAACTTATTAGTACAAGTTTTTCGATATTTGAAACGATTAAGGGAAGCAGATTGCGCCGAGATTTTTCTAGGACCCGAACTATTTGTGGTACCTACACACGTACAAAAAAAAAAATTACGATGACAAAATAACTCCGATACAAGAGGACGAAGACCGCGGCCCATTTTAAGTCTTGTAGCAGAAATTATCGTCGGGTTTGAAAAACAGTATCGCGCCACTCGCCAGCTCTAGTTCACAGATTCTTAGGCCTTATTTCTCCCTTATTATTATCAGAGATCAAATCGGATGGCGAGATCTGTTTTATTGGCTATTTCTTTCTCCTCTATGAGGACCATCTTCAGTAGATTAGCCCATCACGAGGATTTGCCCGTTACACGCCCCAAGGATACAAAACCAGCGAAACAGAAACAATTATAGCTGACTGTATAACATCAAGAGTGTACAAAAGAGAAATCGGAGGACACGTGTTCGAGATCAAACTGTTTACTTGTTTTCACTTGGTCTAATTTTTTTCTGTCAATTTGAGTCAGTCGTTTAAAAATATGATAGTTACCCAGTTGCTCACTTTCTCAAAATTTGTTGTTTCACAAAGTTCTACCCCAAATGAAACTTATTTTCCATATTTACTTACCTTCATTGGAATAATTAAAAACAGTTTTGTCTTACGCTGATGCTTCATTTATATAAATAAATAAGTACTGATTTTAAAAATAGAGAGGCTGTATTCATAAATCACAATATTAAGAAAATTAGGATTCATTTTCAAGAACCGCCTCAGATTGGCGTTTTAAATCAATTAATTATATATTTCAATTATTGCTACAATAAGGCCTACTCTTCAGACTCATGAACGGGCTCGTAAACTTTTAAGGCTATATTGATGATAATAACCTTTCCCGCAAGTGTTTCAAGAAAATCAGCTAGGTTTTGCGCCATAAACTACAATAGAATGCTTATCTAAATCAAATTTAAAATGATATTTTTCAACACATAATTTACACTTAAATGAATAGGCTACTTGTAAAACTTATGGGAAAATACCATATGTCGTAGAAGATAAACTTTATAGTACCAACTTTTTTGACAAATATCGCAAGTAAATCTAGATTTAGCTCCATGGATTGCCACACTATGCTCTCTCAGAGAGGATATTGAAGTATATTGTCGCTCACATATTCTACACATAAAGTTTTTTCCCGAGTTTTCCTTAGGCCCATGAACAAGCTCATTAATTCTTAGTTTAGTTTTCAAATAAAAACCTTTTCCACAAGCGTTACAATTAAATCTAGATTTAGCTCCATGCATTGCCACGCTATGCTCTCTCAAAGAGGTTATTGAACCATATTTTCGCTCACATATTTTACACACGAATTTTTTTCCCGAGTTTTCCTTAGGTCCATGAAAAAGCTCATGAATTTTTAGTTTAGTTTTAAAATAGAAACCTCTTCCACATGTGTTACACTTAAATCTAGGTTTTGCGCCATGCACTGCAACAGCGTGTTCTTTCAGATAACCTCTTGTACTATATTGTCGCTCACATATTTTACACTTGAACTCTTTTTCCAATCTTTCAGATCTATGGACAAGATCGCGAGTGTTTAGATGAGTCTCATGCGGAGTTGAGGCGTGTTTTGAAAAACTACTCTTCCAGTCATCACTTTCAACACCATCGCCGTTTGAATATTGAAAAATATTATAGTTAATTATCGCTGGTGCATCTTCTTCCAGATTAGTTCCTTGGCCTAATGGGTTGGAGAAGTCTGGTACATGGAAATCACTGTCAATGAGTTCTACGGAGTCAGCCGAATTTGAACTCGCAGCTTGAAGAAGATCTAAATCATAAATCTGCAAATCTGACAAATCGCTGGTGAGTCTAGGACCTGACTGATCACATCTAAGAGGATATATATTCTGAATTGTTGGATTATTAATTTCCTTCTCCTCTTGTCGAATAAGATCATTCAATAAACTTATGAACTCATCGGCTGGGTTTGCATTGATCGGTTCTATAATTGACAACTCGGATGTAATTTGCTCTTCTGGTTGAATAAGTTCATGCAACGAGCATAAAGATTCGTAATCCAGATCTCCATTTGGTTGAAGGATCGCTGTCTCCATAGAACTTTCTACTCCACGATTATTGGCGTCCCCAGTATGAATAGACATCTTTGTCTAAGGTGAACTAAGATATTTCGGCAAGTTATTCGCTGTAGAAGAAAAAAAAAAAGAGAAACAATTTTTAAGGTTCTGAAGAGTAGATGGCTATAATTTGGTCAGCGCCAGATTTACACGTAAGCAAAGTAAGCAAGAAAGTTTACAAAAAAAACCTCTCCATCGAAGGATAATTTTGAAAGTTTTTTCGAGCCGACCCTAAAAATGTATGTTCATCTGCAAATTAGCTGCGATTTCAAAGGATGAATGAATATTCCAACCGTTTTTTCTTCTCCAATTCAATTTGTGATTCTTTTGACTTACCGAGCTCCAGCCACAAGATACTCAAGTCAGTCATGAAAAATTGTTAAGATGAAAATTTCTGTATTGATGGGTAGCAAAATTAAACAATTTAGAATTTTGACATGTTTCATGTCTTTTCTCTAACCCTTCAATTTCGAAAATACGTCCGGGCGTCCGTACGGATTCCCTAGGGACGTAAAACTTTTAACGTTGAACCTCAGCCCTACTACTCCTTATTTCAAAATTTGCGTTCGGGCTCATTAGTATGGTAAATGGTTCTATACTATCATAGAGATATATTATACAATATACTGGAGATGAACTAGGCGAGGACCTCCCCTTGTATTGTACTACCTTTTTTACTAGCTTTATGCTGGGATTATCAGACTTAAATTGGGCTACTAGAGGGAGAAGGGATTTGCGTTAAAAATAGGTACTTTCACAATTACATGAAAGTATTCATTTTGATGAATATCTACCCGCAAGAAATTTTTTTCGGAACGGTGAAATTAGCATAAAATTTTACTAACTTTTGCAATAGTTGATAATTTTCGTACGCCTAACTGAATGAGATCTTTTGCATGATTTAAAATGAAATTTTCTTGCTATCATACTTTAACTTCAATCAGAAAGTCCTAATTCAGTTCTTGAATTTTTCTACTCTTCTTCTAATTGAAAAATTTATGAATTTCAAAACAGGCATCATGGCTGCCGAATACCGGCCTCTTAGGAGGTAACCTAAATCAATTAACTGTAGGTACATTTAAATTTAAACAAATCTTAGACTTACCGGTAAATTTGATGAGTCGATGAAGCACTGGACTAATTAGTTATTGAGCTAGAATCACCTGATTACTACCGGTTTAGGTTATTAGTATCTATTGAACTCAATATGAAATAAATTGTTAAAACGTTCTTAAAACATTAACCATCACTACCTCTTAAACACCTATAAAACATATTCAGCTGAAGAGAGACTTTCTTCGCAGACTGGTATACTAGTTCTAACTTATGATTCGAAAAACAAACTCTGAAGTTGATCCTTTCTGAGTGAATCAATGAATAAAATTCCTTTTCACCTAGGTAGGCAGGCTTACATATATTTCTGACAATCAAGAGAAACTATAAGGCGAATAATTCATCACTGTAATCCCTAAACTCTATAGAGGATTTACTTTCTTTTCTTTTCTTCATGATGATTCATCACAGCGTGGTTGGAATTGTACGGTAGGTATAAGTCTTTGATAGTTTTTGCATTCCAACGTCATCTTGCCGTGTGAACAAGAAGTTATGCAAAAAATTTCTTTCTTCCTTCTTTTCTTCGATTTCTCTTCTTGCTGAGATCCTTTCGTGCAAAAATAGACACGTACATTCGTTCTATTAATGCTATCGCCTATATATTTCCGACAATCAAGAGAAACTATAAGGCGAATGATTCTTCACTGTAATCCCCAAACTCTATAGGGGATTTACTTTCTTTTCTTTTCTTCATGATAATTCATCACAGCGTGGTTGGAATTGTACCGTACAAGTCATTGATAGTTTTTGCATTCCAACGTCAAAGGCAAGTCATCTTGCCGTGTGAACGAGAAGTTATGCAAAAAATTTCTTTCTTCCTCCTTTTCTTCGATTTCTCTTCTTCCTGAGATCCTTTCGTGCAAAAATAGACACGTACATTCGTTCTATTAATACTATCGCCTATACGGGAAAGTGTTGAAGAAAACGTCATGGGATCGTACAATTATGGGAAAAGAAATGAAAGAGGATGGAAATTAATAAGATTGTGTCAAGAGCACCAACTGAAAATAGTAAATACGCTGTTTAAGAAACGAAAGGGTAGAATGTGGACGTGGATCTCCCCTAATCGAGACTATAAGACTCAAATAGATTACATACTAGTCCCAACCAACACACGACTAATTAGTAACTTCAATGTAATGATCGGTTTTAACTACGACTCTGACCATCGACTAATAAGATGTGAAATGAAGACAGATAAATGGCGTTACAATCGAAGTATGAGACGAAGAGAAGTAATTTGGAAGAAGCTAAGACAGAATATGTAGAAAGACTCGAACAAATTTTAAATAACGACTGTAAAGGAAAAACAATCGATGATCTGTCCAAATTTATAATTGAAGCCTGTAGGAATGCAATTAGTAACATTGAAACGAATGAGGAAGGTAAAAAGTACAAAGTATATCAGAGTAGTAAACTACCACGTGAAATTAGGGCGCTTATCAATAAGCGTGAAAGTATGAAGAACAAAGGTCTTTCCAAAATACAAAAAATAGAATTAAATTTTATTTGCAAGTTAATAAAGCAGAAACTCAGAAAGTACAACTCAGATAAGAGAAACTATATAATAAAAGAAATTTTGGAGGAAACCCAGAGTACAAAGAAAATAAGAAATAATTTATCCGTAGGAAAAAATTGGCTCTCCTACTTAACAAACAAACATGGAGAGAGAGTATATGACCGACAGGGTATAAATAAAATAGCCACAGAATTTTATAAAAACTTATACAACGATAAGACAGATAAAAGCAGAAAAATAGTACGTCGAAGGAGGATTGAAGTAACCGAGATAACACTTGATGAGGTAGAGAAGGTTGTCAAAAATCTAAAAAGAAATAAAGCAGTAGGTCCCGATAAAATAAGAAATGAACATATACTCTACACACTAATAAAAAAGCTGGTAGAACTCTATAACCTAGTCTTGAGTACGTGTAAGGTACCTGCAAATTGGAATCTATCCGAAATAATAGTAATACACAAGAAAGGCGAGAAAAGTAATAAATCAAACTACAGACCAATGAGCCTTAGTCCCACAATAGCCAAAATTTTCGCCAAAATAACTGTTAGCAGGTTAAAAAATTCTCTAGAAGCTCAACAACCAAAGGAACAAGCCGGTTTCCGGCAAAACTTCTCCACAATTGATAATATTTTCGTGATCAACCAACTGAACGAAAAAAGTAAGGCATACAGAAGAGACCATATGGCCTTCATAGACTATACGATAGCCTTTGACTCGGTTAAGCACAGTAGCTCAATACAAGCATTAGAAAACCAAGTAGAACAAAAAAAGTACATAGAACTCGTAAAAGAAATCTACAGGAAACTCCAAGCAAGAATTAAAACAGATATCAGTGGAAAACCTTTCGACGTTAAGAGGGGGTTAAACAGGGTGACCCAATGTCGTCGATGCTATTCAATAGTGTGTTAGAAGAGGTATTTCGAGAACTAAATTGGGAAAAGAAAAGTATAAATATAAATGGGGAATACTTGAGTAATCTTCGATATGCTGATGATCTAGTCATCTTCGCAAACTCAACGACCGAGTTAAAGGAAATGATGAACGAGTTAAATGAGAAAGGAAAAAGTAAAGGCTTTGAAATAAACACAAATAAAACAGAAATTATGTGCCCAGATGATAGCGATTTGAAGGTAACAATAGAAGGAAAAGAATTAAAAGTAGTTAAAGAAACAGTCTATCTAGGGCAGTTATTTTCCTTTGACAAGTAAAGAAATAGATAAAGGAATATCGTTAGCGTGGAAGAAATTCTGGTCGCTGAAACACATTCTCAAAGGTCCTTTTACCCTGAACAACAAAACGAAAATTATCAATAGTTGCATAATACCCACAACCACTAAGAAAGACGAAAAAAAGATACAAGTAACCCAAAATTCAATGGAGCGAACATTATGCGGGGTAAGGAGAAGAGATAAAATTAACCTGCAAAAAATCAGGCAAAGGCTACATAATAGAAACGATTTGGGACTGGGTGGGGCACGTCTCAAGAGAAAATGAAAAAAGATGGTCGTATTGCATCAAAAACTGGTACTTGCAGATTGGGAGGAAAAGTGGGAAACCAGAAATGAGGTGGGACGACGATGTAATAAAATTTATGGGGGGAAACAAATTATACCACAGGGTAGCCTTTGACAGACGTGAGTGGAGTAGGTTGAGGGAGGCCTATATGCCCGAAATATCGGGCCATTGTAATTATAAATATAATTATATGTATTCATAAGATGTTCCTGCTTTAATACAATAAAATGCTTATTATTATTATTATTATTATTATTATTATTATTTTACATTCAGATTTCTTCTTTTGTTTCCAACATACTGCAGGCTGAATAGAAACTCATTCAATAAAATCATTCCTACTCGTACATCAGTGGATTCCTCGAGTTAATACCTTTTAAATTTCTCATCCATATGACATAACTTCAATATTGACGTTCAGCCTATGATCCCTGAAATAAACCAAAGATGATAATATATAAATTTTCTTATAGAAGAAAAGAGCGGAGTTTACTCGATTGAATAACCAATGAGAAAATTGTCCTGCCTTCTGCATGTCGGTGAGACTGGAAGGCTTGAATAAGAACATGTTAATGTACAGAAGTCCTCTTTGGTAAATGTCTCTATCTTTTCTGACTGCTCGAATAATTTATAATGGTCACACCGGGATCGGAAGTTATGCTACATTTTGACAATTAGACTCGGAAAAGTCGCTAGAAAGATGCGTCAATTTCATCGATGTGACATTACTCGTATACTTACTCCTTGAAATAGGTTTGTTGCTGAGGACGATTACGTGGAGATGATGTGCCGACGACAGAACGTCGCACCGTTATGACGTCATGAGCATCACTCTGTGCTGCAATTTCCTCTAAAAGATGGTTCATGTTTCAGAAGTTCTCGAAAATTTCCTCATAGTCTCAGGCTTATTCCGCGATCATTCTAAAAATTTAATAAAATCTTGCCGCTATTCGGGAAAAGAATTCACGATACAATTACTGTCTTTCGCAGTCTCTTTTATCAAATACGACCTAAAAAACTTCTGCCAGCGCAAATCCTGGTAAGTCTTTGAATAATAACAAATCAAAGCGTTCAGGAGTATAGAACTGAAACTACGGTACTGAAAATTTATACTTCCCGTGTTCAAAAACAGCCCATTTCATCATCAATTTGACACAAGTAATTTACTCTATTATGTCAGTTGAACAATGTTTCCTTCTTTTGACAGAAAACCTGTTCTATGGATGTTATTTCGAAGCGATATTCCTGCGAAAACTTACGTATCCTAATATGAGACATGAACTTGAGGAAATTTCGACTTTCGAGCTATAATATAAGCCAGGAAAGAAGAAAAGATAAAAGAGGAAATATAACGGAAAAATATCCTGGCCCTAGCGGGAAACTTACCTACGACCTCTCATTTTCATGAAAAAAAAAAAAGATATCCACTACCCTATACGAGGTCTCAAGGTTAGATCGTTATATTTCGCCTTCACATGGAAGTTCCACCTTGTGCGAGAGGGTCCGAAGATCCCAATACGTTAGGCTGTTGCAAATGCACACCAAAGCCTATAATAAAAAAGAGTAGAAAATCGCTGGAGGGGAAAGAAGATTTTAAGAGGGAAGGGAAAATTTGACCTAGAAAAATTTTGACTTTCAAAGCCATCTAATTGCAGGGAGAATTGGAACAAGTTCGACTTTCGAGCCATAATACATATGATGAGAGAGGGACTCGAAAAAATTTCAACTTTTGAGCCATGATAGATAACAAAAGATGGACTTTGAATCCTATTAGAACCAATTCGACTTATAGAACAGATTCCCTGCAATCTTCGTTCAGCTTAAGTTGAGGAAACCGTCGTTTTTTTTTGTTTTTTCTTTTTAATTTAAACTTTTCACTCTTCGGATTCCGCATCTTCTTTCAAAAAGATGCAGCATCTCAGGAGGGAGAGAAGACACAATCAACAGCTAACAATGAGACTGATAAGGTAGTAATTTACAATGGATGCCAGATAGTTTAATTAATGAAAACGAGGGGGAAAAACCGTTACCCACCATGAGAACGAAAGTAGACCACAATTTTGTGAACCAAAGTTTCTGCTGCTAGGGACATACAGATAAGGGATTCAGGGTGGATGACCGTAAAAGATAATCCACCTCATAGTGACATTAACAGTGGATGTCCCCGACAAAAAATAAAGTAGAATTTATCGCAGAAATAGATAAAATGATTAGGCGACATAGTTCGAAAACGCACACATATTATGATCAAACATAAGTGGTTGACATACATTTTTCAAATTCGTAAAAAGATAAAAATAATACTCAATACAAGTACATTTATTAGTATATACATACCCCCGGGAACGTCTAAGAATTTTGATGAATCCGAAGAAAAAACATTAACTGACAGTGACACTTCTCGCAGGCCCAATAAAAGATCTAAGGAGAAAAACTACCTCAAAAAGTGCAGAGATGAGTTTAAAACCGAAATTGATTCAGTGCATTCGGGTCATTCCCACTCTAGCATCCCAAGAACCCAAAAAAGATTGCGCTCGTAAGGGAAAAATACGTCAAGTGAGCGACCCTCAAGAAAAAAAAAATCTCGCACGGGATAAATTCAAACCCTGGAGAGCTTGCGAAAATGACATCAACTCGGCCGTAAGACCAAAACATTTGATTCGGTCAGAGAGTCTTCGAAAGACAAAAGTAAAAATACCCAAGGTATAATTTAGCGGTCAGAAAGTTATAGGTCAAAGCACTTACACATATACCACGTAAAACAAAGAACTAATAAAAATACTGTACTCACAAGTGTAGCAACAATCCAGCGATGAACTGCATACAGTTTTTTGTTTGAAAATTTTTCAAGTCCTTTCTTTCATATTTATGCTAGTATAATACAAGGAGGGGTCCTAGCATAGTTGAAGTCCAGGCAATAGCTCATTATTATACCGCACTTCTCTTTCTTCTAAGTCGCCCTCCTGACATATCGATACAGCTTGGAGGTAAAGCTCCTTCGGATAATTGATATGCAATTCTTCATACACCAATCAGCATAGTCCCTTCAAGAAGCCAGTTATAAAAACCCTCTGAATACAATATTTTATCGATATAGCATCGGCGTTGAAAAGTAAAACAAAAGTTTTCAATCCTTGTACTACCCCCGAATAACAACATTCTTCTCCTGACAGACTCTCTTGCTTCACTCCACTCCATCCCCGATCCTCACAACTCACACCCTCTCATACAACGCATCCAACTCACGCTTCTCACCTTCCACTCCATCAACTCTCAAACCACTTTTATCTGGATTCCTGAGCACATCAATTATCCTGGTCACACTAAAGTTGACCTAGCTGCGAGAGAAGCCTGTTCCCTTCCAAAAATTAACGATAAATCCCGATACACCTGCTTTAGATTACAAAATTCACTTTTGCTCCCTGATTCTTGACAAATGGAAATCTCACTTGAAACTCCAAACTCTAAATAAACTTTTCTCCATAAAACAATCCCCAGTACCCTGGTCCACCTCCAACAGACCTCTTATAGATGAGAAAAAGTCATTCTCACCCGAATAAGAATACGCAAATCACCCACTCCCACCTTATGAACCCCAACATTCTACTATTTACATCCTGCCCTCACTGCGACGATCTCTTAACAGTCCAACATTTTTTTTATGACCCCAACTTTCACCTGTCCGTTTATACGTCCCCTCTTCCTATAACCAGGCCCTGAAGAAAACCCATGAAACCAAATCCTTATCCCTTCAATATTTACGACAAACACATTTCTACCGACATATCTAAACTCTTTATACTCCGTTTACCAAGTCAATTCTTATCTCCAATTTACTATCCTTTTTCTGTTTCTAATTCTAAGATTTTCACCAAGTTCTAATTAGGCTATCCGTCGAGCATATTGCCCTCGGAGTAGCTAACTGCTTGTAAATAAATGAAGAAAAAAAAAATTCTTGCACTATGACATACTGCAGACTGTATTTTTACAATCGATGGTAAGACTTCAGGCGCCATCTACAAAATAATTTCGAAATATCGACAGTTTTCCAGCGCAGCTACAAAGCTGTAAATTAATATATTAGAAAATTTTCCACTGACTGTACAAATTCAATGTACCTATACTAAGGGCTCTGTCTTTGTATCATAATGTACACGTACACTTGTTTGTCTGATTCTCATTGTAATGGTATTGGCACTCCCTTTAGATTGATTTCATGGCAGGAAAATAGGTCAGCTGTTATCCTGTCATGAGACTAATTAAAATGAGTGCCCTGCCATACAAAGTTGAATTGACTTATCCAATAGAAACCACCAACTGTACAAATTTAATGTACCTATACTTAGGGCTCTGTCTTTGTATCATAATTTGTCTGATTCTTATTATAATGGTATTGGCACTCCCATTACATTGATTTCATGGCAAGGGAATAGGTCAGCAGTTATTGCATATTCAATTCCCCTGCCATGAGACTGATTAAAATGAAAGCCAAAATGCATTGTGATATGAATCAGGCAAACAAGCAAGCATTATGATAACGGGAAACAGCCCCATAGATATGGTTCATTCAAAGCTTAAAAATACTCACAGTGTGATTAAAATTAAAAATATCTGAGTAAAATTATTAAAGAAATATTTCTTACATTATAAGAATTCACTTATAAGTAGTCCATATGCAGATTGGATTCATTATTTGGAAATAAGAACCATAAGTATTCTTATTGTATAAAATTATACAAGTTTACAGACGTATAAAAAATGGATCATATTAAAATATAACATAGAAATTGGAACAAAATATTAGTATACCTACATTTAACACATCGGACTTTTGAGCAAGTACTTATTCCTTTCCTTATACTCTGATTAGTACAATCATAAATCAACCCAATATATCTCTTCAGATTCACTTCCAGTGAATAACTTTACCTGGTAAATCATACACTTGAACCCCCAAGTTCCAAACCGTGCTTAGTCCAAAATTTAGAAAATCGAGTTTTTCGCGCTATCTGGTGGAGGAAGTCAAGACGCACATTATCAGTCACACCTGGCAACACTGATCGGGCATCCACCCTATAGTTGCTATATGCGAAAACTGACTGCAATTATCTGTAAATAGATATCACGTGCGAACGTTTTCTTTCAATTTCCCAACAAAACTAGTTTTGGACTAAGCAAGGTTTGGAACTTGAGGGTTCACTTGAATTCTGCATGAATTCATTTGTCCCTACACATGTCACATTTGAGTTGCTAGGTATTTGAGATCTGGATTAGACTTGTGACTCAACATATGTAGCTTCAAGACCCAATTACTAATGAATTTTTTCCCGCAAGTATCACATTTGGATTGATATCTGAAATGTGGATTAGGCTTGTGAGTCAACATATGTTGCTTCAGATCCCCTTTCTGTGTGAATTGTTTTTTGCAAATGTCACATTTGAATGGATATCTAAGATTTGGATTAGAATTGTGAGTCAAGATATGTCGCTTCAAACTCTGTTTCCTTGGGAACTGTTTTCTGCAAATGTCACATTTAAATTGGTATTTGATATCTGGATCAGGTTCATGAGTCAACGAATGTCGCTTCAGACTCTTTTTCATTGAGAATTGTTTTCTGCAAATGTCACATTCAAATTGATATCTGAGTTCTGGATTAGGCTCATGAGTCAACATATGTCGCTTCAGATCCCCTTTTAGTGTGAATTGTTTTTTGCAAATGTCATATTTGAATGGATATTTGAGATCTGGATTAGACATGTGAGTCAACATATGTTGCTTCAGATTCTGTTTCCATGTAAATTGTTTCTTGCAGATGGCACATTGAAAACAATGCTTGAGATCTGAATTAGGATTATGGGATAATATAATATGATGCTTTAGATTCTGTTTCCGTGTGGATTGTTTTCCGCAAATTGCACATTTGAATTGATATTTGAGATCCGGATCCGGTTCGTGAGTCAATAAATGTTTTTTCAGACCCCCTTTCTGTGTGAATTGTTTTTTGCACATGTCACATTTGAAATCTGGATTAGACTTGTGAGTCAACATATGTTGCTTCAGATTCTTTTTCCATGTGTACCGTTTCTTGCAAATGGCACATTGAAATTGATATTTGAGCTGATCTGAATTAGGCTCATGAGATAACATAATATGTTGCTTTAGATTGTGTTTCCTTTTGAATTGTTTTCTGCAAATGGCACATTTGAATAGATATTTATCTGGATTAGGGTCATGAGTCAATATATGTTGCTTCAGATCCTCCTTCCTTATGAATTGTTTTATGCAAATGTCACATTGGAATTGATATTTGAGAGCTGGATTAGTCTCATGAGTCAACATATGTCGCTTCAGATTCTGTTTCCATGGAAATTGTTTCTTGCAAATGGCACATTGAAATTGATGCTTGAGATCTGAATTAGGATTATGGGATAGCATAACATGATGCTTTAGATTCTGTTTCCGTGTGAATTGTTTTCCACATATTGCACATTTGAATAGATATTGGAGATCTACATTAGATTTCTGGTTCAACATAATTAAATCGTTTCAGATTCTATTCTCATGTGTACTGTTTCTTGCAAATGTCACATTGAAATCGATTTTTTGAGATGTGGATTAGATTTGCAAGTCAACATAAGTCCATCCAAATTCCAATTTTCCCCACAAATATCGCATTTGAATCAATTTTCTAGATTGGGATCACACTTAGATAGATATTTGAGATTTGGATCAAAGTTATGTGTCTTGACGATGTGTGTCTCCAAAACAGATTCACTTTTTCCACAGGTATCACATTTGAACGGATTCCTCTCATCTAAATCAAATTCAACTGTTGACCTACCGGTACTTGAATCAATAGAACAAATTGGAGAATACAGTTTCTAACATTAATGTTAGATTGCCATCATGGGGTACATAAGTTTCCATGCAAAAATTGTCTTTGGGCTTATTTCATGGTGGTACAATGATGGTATGTAATACGGTAATGTGGATGTATTGAACAGAACTCTGGACTATAGTTGCTTGATTTCCAACCTAAACCAAATAGCCTGAAATCAGTACAAGAATGAGACAAAATTTAAGAATACTTGACTGTGACTATTGAGCATACTCTTTCTATAAAAATTGTCATGTATTCATAACTTTTTTTTTGAATTAACAAAACAAAAAAAAAGTGAGCTGACAATTTGACTCGCTGAACATCATTGGTATCATCTAGGTACTTGAGCAATGACTGAAATTATAGTATTTTTTGGACAAATAAAAAAAACAAATCAGACAAAGAGGGCCGTAGCTAGAAATTTTCTAGGGCGGACAAGGTGGAGTAAGAATGAAATGATTTGGGGGCGAGGAATGATCACAAAACAGAAAACAAGTAACTTGATGACAATAGAGAAATAATGACAAAATTTTTTTGTTCTTAAGTAGGCTTACATGTATAATATGTACATATTTGTTACGTGGTATTCACGTAATCACCGAACCCGCAGAATCCGTGGACTCGGCAACCACTCTGCCGATTCCCAGGATTCCGCAGAGAAACTGCTGAATACCCGTATTCGGCAGCATGGTTTAGCCAATCAGAACGCATTTAATGAATTGAATATGAAAATATTACAATCCGACACTCGCACTGATTGCATTCGCCCGCTCCTCCTCTACGGGATCCCAATCTACAAATAGACTAAGACATATTCTCTAAAATCACTGGCTGTAATATACAGGGTGCGCCAAAAAGATGTTGACAGTTGAACAAAAAACTCCTGGAGGACTCCGCGACAATTTCGTGGAGTTCCCCGGTTGACTGTTAACATATTTTTGGCGCACCCTATATACAGTCCTATTCCATATGTTCACTGTTCAGCCTTTGGTGCCTCACGTTCTAGTCTAGTGGACAAAGAAGAAAAACGTTACATTTTGTGAGCGTCAACTGCTTTGAGACATTAGGCCAACAGGCGTTTTCAGGGGTAAAATTACCCGCTGAATTCGGATTTCGATGTTAGCAAGCCGAATTTGGTCTCCTGAGAGGGTAACTTCAAGATATAGCGCCTGATAAAAACAATAAATCTATAAGAAGTCTCCCACAAACAAAATACCGTTACAGAGAAACTTCGAGGGACTCTCCAGGAACCCAAATTATATTATTCAAAGGGTGAAAACTTTACCTTTCCCAAAGTCGAGACTAAAAACGTCGGTGATGGAGGAAATAGTTATGGGCTCATACACAACTGATATTAGGAAGATGCTCGCGAATAATATTATAAGCGCATTAACATTGGCAAGAATTTGGCCATCATCTTATTATTTTTTTTTTTTTTTCAATCGTTTGTGACCCTTATATTTTATTTCAGGAAATATTGATAACCTTATCCTTTGTTGATCTGTTGAAGCCTGTACAATGATACAGGGTACTTTTTAAGAAAATTACTACAGATTCTTCGCTTTTATCAAGCGCTATCTTGAGTTCATGCCTCCAGGGGCTAAAATTTGGCTTGCCAACATCAAAATTTGGATTCGGCGGTAAAATTTTCTTAAAACGTTAGTTGGCGCGGCGCCATGTCTCAAGAAATGCCGTTGACGTGAAAAAGCATCATTGGTAATGATTTTCTTTTCTAGAACCTAGCTGTGCTCTACAAATGGACCCAAATCGAGTTTCAAAATTGGCTACGCCTTCCCCATCAGTGGTAAGGTCACTCATTTTCTTGTGAAAAGCTCGGCCAGATTATAAATAGTCGATGAAATGTTGATAATGTGAAAAATGGCGGATAAAAAGCACATGAAAAGTTAAAAATTTGAAAAACGGGCGGACGAGGTGTTTTATTTCATTTCCAAGTTTAAAGAGAAATATTGAACGAAATTTGTCAAAACCTTGGTGATTCTTGCTCTTCAGGGTTGCCATTACCGAAAAAATTATATCTCGTACTCATAGAATGCAATATATTTGCTAAGAATACAACATGACACTTCAAAAGGCGTTTTTCTCGGTTCTTACTTTTTACGTTTCCGCTCTTCTTGCACCCACATCCTCAATTTTTTCTGCGGTTTTTTGTATTGAGTTACTTCTTTTCTTTTTTCGAAGTATCGCCTTTTTTCGTAAGCGAATGCGTATTCAAGAAGGGAATTGCAATCCTTTTTTTCAACAAAAGGTATTGGATCGGGTCATTTTTTCCACGGATGAATTTGAGAACGAGCGAGAGTAATACAATCAACTGATACATTAGAAATATTTTGTACTGTCAAAATTGTTCAAGATGGACTGAAATGACTTCAGTTTTATTCATTTTTTGGAAGCTGAGAAGATGAAGCTTTATCTCATAAACTACATACCTACGAGTAGGTGTATCATTCTTAGGAAAAAGTGGGTTTAGGTTTACAAGTTCCTGTGTTAGAAGTCTGTTGTCCAACTTGAAACCGCTCTTTCTAAATATCTCATCGTAATAGGATGTGATTCGCCCAGGCAACGATACAAAAATGACCGACTGCGACGATAATAATATCTGCGAACTGTTTCTTTGGATCAGGACTGGGTAAGGATTGCGAAAATTTGATCTGAATTGCAGATCTCAAATCATCGGTCAGCGGATCTGATCGCGGATCAGGAATTGTGCATTGGAAGTGATCCGAATAACAGGCAAGTGGCATTTTTTAGCAAACGAACGGATGAATCAACTATGAATCAGAATATCTGATCCGTTATCCAGGAATAATTGATCCGCGGGATGTGTACCTCCAAATTTTCAAATTTCATTTTCTAAATCCCTTACTTACAAATCGCGATCTGGAGGAAAATAATTTCTCTTTCATCTCTAGAAGGCTCTTTTCTGCAAGTTGACATTCGTGATATTTACCTACCTACGAGAATGATTTTCTGCGCGGCAGATCGCACAGGAGCGAGAAGAAACAGAGATCTGCGTAGATCAATGCAAATGATTTGGATCACACCAACCATAAACGAAAAAATGATCCGAATTAATCATGGATCATAAGGCGCCCCAAAAAATGATCGGATCACGAATCTTCAATTTTTAATCAGTAATCTGGAATTCCATTCGTGCTCAGCCCTGCTTGGGATCGTAGTTGACAAAGTATTTACTAAAGATAAACTGCACACGTCCACCTGCTATTATGTTCTCTTTCTATAGATTTCCTAACTGACTCACTTTTCTTTATTCTCGTTTCTATTATTTTCGTTATTTGTGCGAGGTCATGGACCTTTCAATCGATTCAAGAGTAGAGACTAGAGATGAATCTGGGCTAGCTACTGCTACTAATGTCTTTGAGGCGAGGTCATGGACCTTTCAATCGATTCAAGAGTATAGATGAAGCTGGGCTGGCTACTGCTACTAACATCACATAAATATAAAATTGTACATTGTTCAGGTTCGAGTGTAAAGTCTTTGAGGCCCAAAAGATTCGTACTACAACATTATAGGCTTTCGGTCTTCAGGAGATGAAATTGTACGGTGTTATAAGATGTAAAGGGTGAAAAAAAAAGAGAGAAGGTTGAGAAAAAAAATGATTCTATCGCCTCCACTATACCCTCGCTGCAGGTATTCTGCCGAACATCTTGACTACTTTCTTCCCCATCTATACAGATTCCCGTGCCGATAGTCGTAAGTGCGCTTAGCACCTCTGTGTATAAGAAACTTATCGTAACTGTACTTATGCCCAATGTGCACTACCTCTCCCACGGGGCAGGATTAAAAAATTGAAAATTTTTTCGACGCAATCCGATAATTTACTTTCTACAGGATCCATTTCTGCTCTTAACTCACTATCGAAAAAATGTCACTTACGTAAAGTGTGCAGGAAGCCATCGATGTGCTCAACTATCATCAGCCATATATTTTTAGCTTAATCTTATCCCCCTTCCTCCTAAGGCGCTGGAAACACTCCACTTCATTTTTCGGATGGCTATATTTCGCGATGTTTGTTTACATTGAGCGATAATACCTCTAGCACCTTATTCTTCCCTCTGATAAATTCCTTTCCACTTGCACCCTTTAACATCTTCTCTATTTTCAGTTACCTTCTTTTGAATCCCTGGTCACATCGGTCACGATGCAGTGGACTTAGCAGCCTTGTAAGCCCAGCTTTGCTCCTCATTAATCCATCCACTTTCTTGGCACCTGACTTCAAATCTTACTATCATTCTCTAATCATCTCATTGTGGTTACATGCTTCGGTCCTCTCAGCTCCAAAAAAATGTCCTTCAATTGGAGTTTAATTCCCTGAATCTCTCCAACTTGCCCTTCACGCCTGAAAAAATAGTCATAGCACGACTTAGAATTAGGTACCCCCCCTCCCCTCCTTTCTTCTTCTAGAGCTCTCCGCTCCACTCTCGAGAAAATACTGCCATGTTGAGGCCCATTTGTTCTCGTCCATGCTCTAAAACCTCAGAAAATCATTTCCTGTCCGCTATCAACCCTCCTCTGTAGATTAATCTGGTGAGAATGCGTGATTTGCATTCGCCACAGTAGTGGCAGTAGGAGCAGGGAATGATTTTTCTCGATGTTTCGGGGGTTGTAGACAACTCCTAGACCATTAGTAAAATTTCAGGTTTCCTTACGAGTATGTATACTGTATAGGTACAAGCCTCAATAAAAAATGGCTCAACATCGAAATCAAAAAGTGGTATGGTCGTCTGAATTGTTCAACAAAACTTGTTTACCTCACGCATTTGCGGTTAGGAGCCATCCTACCCCCTCGAACTATGGACGAATTTCTCCATAAAATCTATCGCAAGAAAGAAAAGTTCCGCACTGAAATAAAGTACAAGAAATCACGGAAGATCCAGGTTCTAATTGAGTCGAAAAGATGTTCTGAGGAAACTAAAGAAATGGAACCCCCTCACCACTTTTACAAGAGGGTCGTGAACAAATCCTCTGTACCTCTGACCAACAATCGTAGCCGATATCACTACGGGAAGCTTACAATATCTGAACCATACTGTCACTCGTAAAGCCGCCATTCTTCACACCACGGATGTGCCTATTGCCAACTGTCAACTCAACAACACGGTTAAAAGTCTCCGAAAGAAAGTGGATGAATCTCACCTCATCAAAGGGAGTTCGGTTGTGATCATGGATCGGCCCGACTATTCAAATGGATCACGTGATTGCTTCAACTCTATGGGAGCCATTATCGATCCGAAGTTCAACTTCAACACATACAATGAAAAGGTCCGCGGGAAAAATCAACGGTAGTAAGTACATCCTCGATAAGGAGCCCCTTAAGCAAGCTGTTTTAATTCCCAATCCTCTGGCTCCAAATTCATAAAGCTGGATGCCCTATGCTCCCTGTAGTATGGTTTATTTCCTCTCCCATTTATCAATTGGCCAAATACCTCGATATTTGGTTCAAAAGAATAACAAGATTCCGCCCCCCTCTCTCTATTAGTAACTCAATTGAGTTGAGTGAGGTTCTATCGCATGCCCCCCTCTTTCTGGAAGCATACTTGTGTCATTTAACGTTGTGGGTCTCTTCTCCCACGTCCAATTCAACGTACGTGCGAGCGCATTACTAAACTTCTTACTGAGGCAACTGTCCCTTCCTCTATCATCTCTGACTTTACTTCACTCCCTGATGCTTGCCTCAAACCTAATATATGTCAGTTCGAGGATTCCATCTACAGTCTTCCTCCTGACATTGGAATCCTTATTGGATCTCCGTTAGGTTCATTAATATCTGAGGTGTTCATGTCCAGATTTGAAAGTGAAATTTTCCAATCAGGGCACCCTCTCCTCAACTACGTCTCACTTTGGAGAAGATATGTTGATGACGTATTTTGTGTTTGGACTGGTACTGAGGAACACCTCAACGACTTCCTCGGTTTTGTGAGTGGTTTCTTCACTTTCACTATCGAAATTGGAGGACCACGGATCAATTTCCTTGACCGCACCATTTCCCTCCTCCATGACAGATATGTTTTTGGTATCTACTGTAAAGAAACCACCACCGACACCCTTATTCACGAATCATCTTTCTGCCCGTTCTCTCATAAATTAGCGGGTTTCAATTATTATATCCACCGTTTGACTTCCCTTCCCCTCACCCCCAATGCTTACCATAAGGAAATTTCTATAATCAAGTACCTTGCTTCGGTCAATTCAATTAAGATTGACGTTGATGGACTCATTCGAAGGAAGGAGGTAAAGAATGCCTTACATCATATCTTTACCTTCAACCTACCCCCCAGAACTTCACAGAGGAGGAAGAATGTTCTAATTCCTTATCTTTCCCATCTCAGTTCCCGAATTGGTGAAGTTCTTGAGCCCACCAACAAGTCCCCTGTTTTTTATCCGTTTTCTCAACTTGGGAGGCTTTTCCCTAAAGGGAAAGATTTGACCTCTTCCTTGTCGAAGAGTGGAGTGTATTTACTCCGTTGTCGCGACTGTCCTACGGTGTATGTTGGAGAAACTAAGCGTTCTTTCCGGACCCGTATTACCGACCATGTGCGAGCTTATGAAAACAAGGAACCGGGAAAATCCGCATTCGCTAGACATCTCCTAGAAAATAATCACCTAGCTAAGGATGAAGTCGTACTGCATTCCGAATTCAATTTCCGTCGGCGTAAAGCTCTAGAAAGTATTGAAATCGCGAAGAGAATTAGCCATCACGAGGTTTGTGTGCTAAACCACATTATTAGCGAAGATGAACTCATACGGAAGGTGTACAATGAATCACCTTTCTATGTGACCACCGAACTTTAATCAGCTTTGTCTTCGTCTGCGTTTCTGTTTGGACTTGACTTTCTTCTATGGTATTCTTACGTCTACTCGTTTAGTCTTAGTTGTTGTTCGCTTGAAAATGGCTGTTTGCCGAAAGATCTTGCAATATTTTCGCATTAAACATTGAAAATTCAATCTTTGTGTTCAATTTTTTGTTTAATTATACGCATGCAGGCTTCGTAAAAGTAATTCCTCATAATTATCATGTCTTGTAACATAGAAAGACCATACAACAACAATGCAACTTTCCAAAAACTGAATTCATCATTCTCTACGTCCCATTCTCTATAATAGTTGTTGATCAAAAATCATGTGAATTTTCCATTATACTATCTGACAGAGTCGTTTAACCGGCTGCTAACGCTATACTACGTTTGTCACAAAAATTATTTGACCTCCCGATCTCACTTATGACATGAATGATACCGGAAGTAAAATGATTCGCTCCATGACTAATAAGCTTGGACTACTCCTCCAAACCACTTCTTTCCTAAATTTCACAATTGCAGTTCTTAACGCCACAAACCATCACCCTAATTTGTATGTACAGATCAATTATATTCGCCTAACTCACTCTCCTTATTATTCTCTATGGTCTTTGCGCCCTCACTACTCGCATTGAAACATCCGTCGATCCTAATAATTTATGAAAACTTCGCATTTCTCCAACGGCACCCCAGAGAACAAATTTTGTTTCCTATATTTTTTTCCTACGTAGTCGTCTTCCTATCACAATCCACATCATCAAACCTAGCCCTTACACGTGCCTAGCCCGCAAATGTAATTTCGAAAAGTTCGACAATGTCTTTTTAGTTGTCGGACTACTCATTCTCAATTATTACCCTATCTATTCCCCGATCTCTGCCCCTTCTTGAGATGCCCTCTTCATCACGTCAATACCTACTTGCTAGCCACAAAAGTTTGACTTCAGGAATGTTATTAGCCTACCGAAAAAGAAAACGACCATCGGAACTTCAACGACCGAAGGGTAAATTATTCTCAACTTTCAGAACGATCACAACAGTTTCGGGAAAGAAATCGACTGAACAAAACAACTCGCTCTATCTCAATGCGATAGAAAAATAATTCAAAATATCTGTCCTCGAGTCCCGAACGTTGAGTACCTACGTCGTATGAAAAATTAAAAGCATCACGTGTTCCTTCTGTATCTATATCTTATCATGATGAGTTCTCCTTTCGCGAGAGCAACGTCAATTCACATACGTACGTTGTCTTCCACGTACTTTCTTATCGCCTATTGCAGTTTGAAAAACAACGACTAATTGGACGTACACGACGATATCGGTTTCTCGAACAAAGTTCGATGTTATAAGCCTCCTGAATCCTCCTTCGATACAAAAAACAAGATATAGGTATCGAGCACGAATAAAACTCCTGTACGGCGCAACTCTACCTCATCTTAAATTTAGATGCAACATTCATCAGAATCGCATACTCTAAAAGTTTTCAAGATTTCATGAACAAATTTCCATGCAGGGTCTAGTCATCTATTACCTATTCAATAAAGCATCGACGTACATATCGCTTTCAACCTATACCGTACTCGGTTTGGTTCAAAATCATCTAGGAATCGAAAATCGAGGGTCATGATACACAAGCCTGGTGGAAAAGTACTTATCGCCCTTAAACCATCAAACGGTTACTGTTCCTTTTCGAATTATATTCTTCCCCTTCATTGATCACCAACTGGGTGGTTAATAGTGAAACTTTTCAATATACCAAGGTATCGAAATAAAATAGCGGAAGGCAGAGGTATACATAGTCAATATCAACATAAGCTATATTTTGGACGCGAATGTCTCAGATAGAAAATCAACAATAATTATGGGTCTTTCGCTTTTCACAACACAATTCCGCTATAGGTTAGATCGTGAAAATTGAAAAGCTATAGGCGAAAAAAAAACGTTGTGTTCCCCTTCTAACGTAATTATGAAAAATTCTTTAATTTACAATAAACTGGATTTCTAACCTCTCAGAATGGTGGGGAAGCGAAAGAACAAACGTTTACGAGAATGTTTTCGAATTGGCTGAACTCGGAAGGAAATCTCACAAAGATAACTTTGGGCTTTGAAAGTACGTAATGTGGGTCCTTTTCTCTTTGTATTATCGCGGATTCAGGAAACCTTCACAAAAAAAATCCGACGTACCTGCGAGAATATGTACGAACGTTAGGCGCGGTTTACGACGCAATGAAACAGAAATTTGGCTGAAACGCTGCTCGGCTCAGAGGTTTGCGTCCACGGCTTCGCCGAAACGATCAAATCACACGAACTCTTGGTTCCGAACTTGAAAGACACTTTGCTTCTTGAAAATCCTCGATTACACGTAGAACGATTAACTCACTGTCCGTTCTCCAATCTTATGAAAAGAAGAGAAAAATACGCTCGTGTTCTCGTATCTATTTCAGCAGAATGAATTCGTCTTGCGTGAGAGAAAAGTCGATACGTCATAATACGCGTAAATCGTGTTCCACGTATATCTACTTCCTTATCAATTATTGCACCATCCGTCACCCGATTGAAAAACAACCAGTCGGGTGTATGATGATAATATACTTGTTTTTCGAACAAAGTTCAGTCCGATAAGTCTTGTGAAACCTTCTTCGGAACAGGAAACAAGATATGATAGAATACAAATCGAACTCACTTATTGTCGAAACTCTCCCTCTTTTTAACTTAAGAAATAACATTTGTCAAAATCACATACCACGAGAAGTTTTCCTAAAAGTTTACAGAAAAAAATTCATCTAACAGACAATTGCTTCTCCATACAGAGATGCGCCCTTCGTGATCTCAGGCAGAGCTCCAACTTCTGTGCATTTGTCCGTCATTCTAACCCGTACTCAGCTAGGTGAAGTGTCGGTCAGTTCCCACACTTGATCTTGAAAATCTACGTATTTCACGAGTCTTGAATTCTGGCCCCTGATTACAAAATTTGCGAATACACACCATCCCGTTAGATCTCCTACACCCCTTACTAATATTGAGTACTATATCCTTTCTCTTTCTTCATAATCAACTATGACATCATTAACTGTGATCCCTTCCAACTATGACGTCATCAACCGTGACCCCGAGCCTGATTCTGAAATTTGCGAGTTCAGTCCACCTCCCCTCAACTTTGTAATCTATAAGTGGTTTAGTACAGACCTTTATACTGCTGCTTGTTTGGCTTATGTTCGGTCTAGTTTCATGAAGGCTAATAATAATAGCCCTAGGACAGATTTGTATACTGTATACCCCAGTATAATGCCGAGAATAGGAGAGAGTAGGGAGTGTCCAAGCCGATAACCTTATGAATGCTGATGACGTTACAGGGAGTTATCCCGAGTACTGATGATGACGTCACAGGCAGATATTATAGATGCTTATGATGTTATTAATCTTGATATCCATCCGTTTTTGCATTCAGTTTTATCGGTTCGTTCGTTAATAAATAAACACCAAAAGCGCCCCCAATTTTCTGTTATTTTACGGTGATTTGTAATTTCATTATCATGAATTTTGAACATGAAAAATCAAGACAAACGCAAGGAAGACAGTACGAGTCAGTGACGTACCTAGAAATCCTCTCTGGAGGTTCAAAAATTTTCTAGTGCAAAATTTCCATTAAGTAAAAAATATTTAGCTCGAGAGTCGAGACTCCTACAACTCCCCATTCCTCTATTACACTAGTCAACAGCCAAAAAATTGCTGGAACGAGAATAGGTGATTCTTCAAGTATTTTTCACGCTAAATTCAATACCGTTTTCCGTTTTTCGCTAGCAGGTCTAGATTTCCTGTAATCGTTGCAACAACGTGCCAATTTTTGCAACGAACTGCCGCGCATCGTCGCGGAACGCATCGAGGATAGCAGTATCATACTCTGCGAACCTGTGTTACGTTCGCAACGATGCGCGGCAGTTTGTTGCAAAAATCGGCACGTTGTTGCAACGATTACAGGAAATCTAGACCTGCTACCGAAAAACAGAAAACGGTATTGAATTTAGCGGGAAAAATACTTCAAGAATCACCTATTCTCGTTCCAGCAATTTTTTGGCTGTTGACTAGTGTTATATATGTTACGTCGAATTTGAGCAATTACACGATGCGCGCATTCGGCAGCATTTTCAACGAATGCGCGCAGTTATCAACCACTTTGCTGACAGCACGCAGTCGGCATTGTGATTGCTAAATATGCGCAAAATACTGATTTGTGCGCGCAATCGGCAATACCTAAGTGTAGATTGCGCCCATTCAGCAAATCATCATTTTGAGTAGTTTCCTGAATTTGCCAGCAAAGTCAAAGTAGGCAACCTTTTACTCAATGATCTGGAGAGTTCCATGTCGCCAGCCCCCCTTCCTCGAAGTAGGGGTTGGGAAGTCGTTTGTAGGGGTTTGTATTGGCATTCTTTCGTTTGTACTACCCTTATTTCTGCAGGAACCAGAAGGAGGGACGGGGGACATGCCAGCCACTCCTTTTTTGAATTTGGGGTTGGGAAGTGGCTCAATCGTCTGTATTTCGTTTGTAGGGGTTTGTATTGACGTTTTTTCGTTTGTACTACCCTTATTTCCGCAGGAACCAGAAGTAGGGATGGGGGACAAAAAGGGTCAAAATTTCCCCGGATTGGAAAATTGCTCGAACTTTCAAATTTTAATTTGCTTTTCAAGTGGACTTTCTCGGGATGCTCAAAAAATGCTTTGGAGCACCAAACTAGGTTTATGGACCCAAAGAGAATCAAAATTCCTCGAAGTTGAAAAACTGCGTAATCTTTAGATGTTGTTTTCAATTCTGAATGAAATTTAGCGTTGAGTCCAAGAAAAATACTGAAATGGCCCGAGAGGAACATCACAATTTTTCCAAAACAAAGATTAAAAAAATTTTCTCATTCTGCAGTAAAATCGTTGATTCAGTGGATGGACGGAGTCCGCTGGAGGGAACCGCGACTAGGAAACTCGTTTTCTGTTGTAATCTCGCGGTGAGAGATTGAAGGAGGCCCCGTCTTCGATCAAGAAGGGAAAACGTACAGAAATTTGCGTTGTGCCATCCGCTAAAGGGAACCGAGACTATGAAACTCGCTTTTTACCACTTTTCTTTGATTTTCTGACATTTCTAAATTTTGTGTTCAGTGTTTTACAATAAAAAGTGTTCATACAGCTCGTTATCCGTCGATTGAACCATAATTATAGTTACGTGCCTCTGTATATCTCGCCTTCCTCATTCAATGGCTCGTATTTTCGAGGACTACATCGATCATATTCTGTTGAGAACTCGCGGTGAGAGATTGAACAGGGCCCCGTCTTCCATAAAGAAGGGAAAATGTACAGAAATTTGCGTTGTGTTGGCCGCTGGAGCGAACCCAGACTATGAAACTCGCTTTCCGTTGAGAACTTGCGGTGAGAGATTGAAGAGGGCCCCGTCTTCCATCAAGAAGGAAAACTTACAGACATGTGCGTTGTGTCGGCCGCCAAAGGAATTCGAAGCTAAGAAGCTCATTTTCTCTTGTAAGCCTGCGGTAAGAGATTGAAAGAGGCCCCGTCTTCAACAAAGGAAAGTAAGCTTCGTAGTCACGATTCCTTCTAAAGGCCGAGACAACACACATGTCTGTACGTTTTCCCTCCTTGATTGAAGTTGGGGCCTCTTCCAATCTCTTGCCGCGAGTTCACCATAGAAAGCGAGCTTCCCATTCTCAGTTCCTTCTAGCCTGACACAAGGGAAATGTCCGGACGTTTTCCCTTCTCAATCCTTGACAGGGCCTCCTTCAATCTCTCACCAGCGGACTCCGTCCATCCTCTGAATCAACAATTTTACTGCAGAATGAGAAAATTTTTTTAATCTTTGTTTTGGAAAAATTGTGATGTTCCTCTCGGGCCATTTCAGTATTTTTCTTGGACTCGACGCTAAATTTCATTCAGAATTGAAAACAACATCTAAAGATTACGCAGTTTTTCAACTTGGAGGAATTTTGATTCTCTTTGGGTCCATAAACCTAGTTTGGTGCTCCAAAGCATTTTTTGAGCATCCCAAGAAAATCCACTTGAAAAGCAAATTAAAATTTGAAAGTTCGAGCAATTTTCCAATCCGGGGAAATTCTGACCCTTTTTGTCCCCGGCCCCTCCTTCTGGTTCCTGCAGAAATAAGGGTAGTACAAACGAAAAAACGTCAATACAAACCCCTAAAAACGAAATACAGACGATTGAGCCACTTCCCAGCCCCAAATTCAAAAAAGGAGTGGCCGGCATGTCCCCCGCCCTTCCTTCTGGTTCCTGCAGAAATAAGGGTAGTACAAACAAAAGAATGCCAATACAAACCGTGACACGAATACGTTCCTCAATGGTAGGGCACATATTTAATTGAGAAATATATTTTTTTGAAGAAAAAATGTACTTAATGTAAACTACAAACCGTATATAAGATATTTGTAGTACATTACATTTTTTATTTTAAAAAATATATTTCTCAATCCAATACAAACCCCTACAAACGAAATACAAACTATTGAGCCACTTCCCAACCCCTAATTTGAGGAAGGGGGGGGCGGCTGGCGACATGGACCTGATCTGGAGACAACCTTTCTAAACCCGTTGATCCGCTTCGTTCTCCGCTACGAGTCACCCGGCTGAATCATCATTTTCGCTTTTATTTTTCACATCTCCTCGAACGTAGTACTTATGTAGTTTTATAGTACTCATGATTAGTCTTGAAGATGATCGCCTTGGAACCGATTGAAACCGGTCGCGTTGAGTACTCCTGTTGTATATTTTATCTTCGTGTGTACTCTTGAAATAAATTGTTACGTGAAACTTTTTCCTTTTCTTTCTCAAACATGGGTCGTAGTTTGGTGTTTAGAAGATTCCATAAACTTTTTCTATCATATATAGGCTAGTATAATGCAAGGAAAAGTCCTAGCCTAGTTAAAGTCCAGTATACTGTATGTTAGGCAATAGCTCAATATAATACTGTTATTCTTGATAGTATTACACTTCTTCTTGAGTCGCCCTCCTATCATATCTTTATAGCAGCTTGGAGGTAGGGAAATAAAACTTGATTAAAATAGCTCCCTCAAGTAATTGATATGCAATGCTTCATACACCAATTGGCTTGGTCCCTTCAAGACACTAGATATGTGTAAGATCCTTTGAATAGATATTTTCTCGGTATAGAATTTGCGTTGAAAAGTAGAAGAAAAGTTTTTAATTCTTGTACTACTCCCAAATGAAAACTTTCTTCTCCTGACAGACTCTCTTGCTTCACTCCACTCCATCTCGGACCCTCACAACTCACGCTTCTCACCTTCCACTCCATCAACTCTCACACCACTTTTATCTGGATTCCTGAGCACATCAATTATCCTGATCACGATAAAATTGACTTAGTTGCAAAACATGCCTGTTCCCTTCCAAGAATTACCGATAAACCCACTACATCTGCTTTGGATTACAAAATTCACTTTCGCTCCTCAATTCTTGACAAATGGAAATCTCACTGGAAACTTCAAACTCTAAATAAACTTTCCCATAACGTACCCTCTTCCTATAACCAGGCTCTAAAGAACAAACCATGAAACCACATCCTTCTCCCTTCAATATTTACGACAAATACATTTCTACCGACATATCTAAACTCTTTATACTCCGTTTAGGTACCAAGTCAATTCTCATCTCCAATTTACTATCCTTAATTCTGTTTCTAATTCTAGGATGTTCAAGAAGTTTTGATTATATGTAATAACAAATGGTACCTACTATTCCGTCGAGCATACTCGTATAGCCCTCGGAGTAGCTAACTGCTTGTAAATAAATAAAGAAAAAAGAAAAATTCTTGCATTATGACGTGCCGCAAACTGTATTATTACGACCAATGGTAAGACTTCAGGCGCCATCTACAAAATAATTTCAAAATATCTACAGTTTTAAAATTTGTAAAAAAAAAAAAAAAAAAAAAAAAAAAACGTACATTATAAGAATTGACTTATGAGTAGTCCATAATTATATACAGATTGGATTCATTATTTTGAAATCTAACAATAAGTTTACTTATTGTATGGAATTATACAAGTTTACAGACATATAAAAAATGGATCGATTAAAATATGACGTATAAATTGCTTGTAAATAAATAAAGGAAAAAGAAAAATTCTTGCACTATGACGTGCCGCAAACTGTATTATTACGACCAATGGTAAGACTTCAGGCGCCATCTACAAAATAATTTCAAAATATCTACGGTTTTAAAATTTGTAAAAAAAAAAAAAAAACGTACATTATAAGAATTGACTTATGAGTAGTCCATAATTATATACAGATTGGATTCATTATTTTGAAATCTAACAATAAGTTTACTTATTGTATGGAATTATACAAGTTTACAGACATATAAAAAATGGATCGATTAAAATATGACGTATAAATTGGATAATAATTATTATGTTTTTTTGCAAATGTTTTATTTGAATTGATATTAGAGATCTGGATTAGACTTATGAGATAACACATGATGATTCAAACTGTGTTTCTGTGTGAATTGTTTTCCGCAAAGGGCACATCGGAATGGATATTTGAGATCTGGATCAGACTCGTGAGTCAACATATGTTGCTTCAGAACATATTTCCGTGTGAATTGTTTCTTGCAAATGGCACATTGGAATAGATCTGGATTAGACTCGTGCGTCAGCATAATATGATGCTTCAGATTCTGTTTTGATGTGTATTGTTTCTTGCAAATGTGACATTCAAATAGATATTGGAGATCATCAGGATTAGACTTGTGACGAGTCAACAGATGCCGCTTCAGATTCCGTTTATCCATAAATTGTTTTTTGCAAATATCACATTTGAATAGATATTTGAGATCTGGATTTGGCTCGTGCGTCAACATGTGTCGTTTCAGATTCTGCTTTGATGTGTATTGTTTCTTGCAAATGGTACATTGGCATTGATATTTGAGATCTGGATTAGTCTCATGAGTCAACATATGATCCTTCCAACTACTTTTTGATTCTAATTGTTTCTTGCAAATGGCACATTGGAATGGACATTTGAGATCTGGATCGGACTCGTGAGTCAACATATGTTGCTTCAGACCACCTTTCCGTGTGAATTGTTTCTTGCAAATGGCACATTGGAATGGACATTTGAGATCTGGATCGGACTCGTGAGTCAACATATGTTGCTTCAAATGCCCTTTCTGGGTGAATTGTTTTTTACAAATGTCACATCGGAATTGGTATTTGCGATCTGGATAAGATTTATGGATCAACATAATATGGCTCTTAAGGTACCGTTTTTGTGTGAGCTTTTTACCGCAATGATCACATTTGAATAGATATTTAAGATCTGGATTAGACTCATGAGTCAACATAATATGTTTTTTCAAATTGCGTTTCTCTGTGAGTTGTTTTTTGCAAATGGCACATGTGAATAGATTTCTAAGATCTGGATTAGACTCATGAGTCATTATATGTTTCCTCAAGTGGGATTTTTGTGTGAATTGTTTTCCGCAGTGATCACATTTGAATGGATATCTAAGATCTGGATCAGACTCGTGAGTCAACATATGTTGCTTCAGACCACTTTTCTGTGTGATTTGTTTCTTGCAAATGGCACATTGGAATGG
The DNA here is from genome assembly GCA_035079395.1 of Aspidiotus destructor. Lineage (NCBI taxonomy): Eukaryota > Metazoa > Arthropoda > Insecta > Hemiptera > Diaspididae > Aspidiotus > Aspidiotus destructor. The sequence goes on along the minus strand of JAVHKZ010000001.1, from coordinate 26,538,208 downwards.
ACATCTGAGATCTGGATCAGACTCGTGAGTCAACATATGTCGCTTCAGAACTTTTTTCTGTGTGAATTTTTTCTTGCAAATAGCACACTGGAATGGACATTTGAGATCTGGATCAGACTCGTGAGTCAACAGATGTTGCTTCAGATTGTATTTCCATGTCAATTGTTTTTTACAAATGTCACATTGGAATTGACTTTTGAGGTCTGGATTAGACTTGCAAGTCAACATAATTCGCTCCAAATTCCAATTTTTCCAACAAATATCACATATGAACCAAATTTTTAGAATTGGTTGAGATTTGGATTAGAGTTGTTAGTCTTGATGACAAGTGTCTTTAAAACAGACTCTGAAATGTAACTCTTCCCACAAGTGTCACACTTTAATGGATGTCAATATAGGTTCGGGAGGTTTCCAAGCAAAAATTGTCTTCGGACTTGATACATGGTGGTATGTAATAATGTGGTTCTATTGAAATGAAATGAAATAGCTCCAACTTTGAACTAAATTTCGTGATTTCCAACCTAAACCAAATAGCCTGAAATCAGTACAAAAATGAGACAAAATTTAAGAATACTTAACCATGATTATTGAGCACACTCCTTCTATAAAAATTGTCATGTATTTATAACTTTTTTTCAAAAATTAACAAAACAAAAAGAGAGCTAGCAATTTGATATACCGTACATCATTTGTATCATTTTACGACGACAAAAATTGCTAAAACACATCTCAATGAAGTTTTTTGTACTTGCTCTTAGTACAGTTCCCTTAAGGAATAGAAATTGTGAACCTGACCAGTCTTGAGGGTGTATGCGAGCGAGAAGACCGTGGCAGGAAAATTGGCCTGAGTGAATTCGTCTGAGAAAATTTGCCAGATAAGAAAATATGCCATGTAAAAAAATTTGTCTTACAAAAATTTGGCTGAGTTAAAAATTGAGCTAGTTAGCGTAACCCAGGAGACACCACAAGAAGGTCCGCACACCAAGTCTTCCCAAAAGTTCGAGTAGTTTGCCTGCAGCCTTATGGATAGGTTGCTCTTATTTTTGAAAAACTCAGACGTGTATGTATACTGTTCACATTCATACTCAATTCTTATTCATCATGAAATTTCCAATTTCATAATTTCGACCACCCGTACCCTCCCTATTTTATTATCGAAGTGATTGACGGATAAAACGTAATTTGAAGGTACAGTACCAACGAATAGAATGTACGTTATTCGGAGGTGTACAGCAAGGCAATATAGTAGCTAATGTTGTCCGTGTCAATGCTGGTATACAGTCGCGGCAGATAAGACAAAGATTGTGTATGTACTGAATGGTTGAACTTTCTTCTGGGAAAAATGTGCTCAATTTCTCGATAAGTCATCGTTCTTACCCTCGCTGATTCACTGTATACAATAGTGTATGTACTGACTGGTTACATTTTCTTCTAAGGTCTGCAGTTGAGAAGGGTATGAACGGGAAAAGAAAGCTTCATTTCTCGTCAAGTCATCACTGATTCACTGTGTGCAATATCTTATCAGTTATCATTTACAAGATCGAAAAAGTTTCCCTTTTCTGTTTGAGCAGTCGAATTGTATTGTTTGTTAATTTATCGCGGAGAAGAAAACTACGTTTGTCGAAGTCGGAGAAGAATTTGACTCCTACAAACAATTCCTGGAAGAATTTCATGTTTTTAGGGTCGGCGCGCTTTCGCTAGCCGACCGTATTACAATCACTTTTTGTCGTCGTCGTCTTCGTCTTCGTCAGTGTCGTCCTTGGTTCCTCCTTTGTCTCCTTCACGTTTTCTCCCTTACGTTTTCTTATCTTCTTATCTTACCTTAGATACACAACACAATGGAGAAGACCCTTATTATTATTATTATTTTTTTTTTTCTTCTTTTTAAATCCTTTTCCTATTATAAACTGCAGTATTCAGGTAGCGGAGAAAATTCTTGTCAGTGCGTTTTCAACTTTCTTGGTAGAATGTATTACTTTTGTCAAACGCATTTTCTTTGACTATCTTTGTGGAACATATCTTCCCTATCTCTTCGCATCCTTATTATTATCATTCTTATTATTATTAGTTCTTATTATTATTTTTGTTTTATTTTCGATTATTTAGAAGATTAGTGGTTGTAATTTTATTATTTCTATTTCAAGTTCATTTTTTTTTTTTTTTTTTTTTTTGGTTTTGAATTCTTAACCTGTTAGAATCTGGAGGTAAGATTATTGTTATTACTATTACTACTATTCCTTAGCTATGGAGTTGATTTTCATGAAATTTAGAGTTATTGAAGTCATGAACGTGAATTTGCTTGTAGAGGCTATTTCTTCTAAAAATCGGATCAATAGTTTTTGTGCGGTGAGTTGAATAGTAATAGGTTGACTAGCCCGCAAGGAAAGGAATGTTCGCTATGGAATCTTTTTAAGATGTTTCATGAAGTGTTTCTTTCTCAGAAGGAGGGAGGGGGGAAGAGTGAATGAAAAATAATTGTATATCCAAGAACAAAGTCATTTACCTTCGTTAAAAGGAATGATTTCATGCTTATGAAAACAATAATTCTCTTTTCTGTTCTGTGGATGCGCAAAGCAAAAATATCCGCAAGAATATCCGTTAGTAAGAAACACGGTATATTGTAGAGGTATTGACACTCGCATATCTTCACCAGAAAAACAACTGTCCGTCGTTCTCTGGTTGTTCCGCAACAGAGCGCGTTGTTGGTCTGGTTTCGATAGTATACAGAGTCTTATAGCAACTCACTGCTTTTCGAAAAATTGTAAAAAAATCAGGAATTAACGTAGACAGCTCGGACTTGGCCGAAAAATTAAATTTTTTTAAACTCTATAATATTCAAAAATATTCATTTTTCTAGGTACATTTCTCGATGTTCTATAATCTTTGAAAAATTCAGCAATACTAGGGTACCTACGGTAAAGCCGTGCTACTGGCGGGGTGAGGAAGGATGCGCTAACCGGAGACCAAGATCGTTGCAAACCTAGCGGAATTCCTTGTTCTACCAGATTTTGTAAGACACAATTTTTGCATAGTGTCAATACCTCTATAATATACCGTGGTAAGAAACCAAAAGTCTTTTTTTTTTTCTTTTTTTGAATAGATTTAAAATGAAAATCAACCCGCCGACCCTCCTAACACCTCGCCCGAGGTGCTTGTTTGTAACTCTAATTATGAATCGCTGACTATCAACACAAACAATCAACGCCAGGTCACTGAATCAGCGAGGGTAAAAGCAATGACTTATCGAGAAATTAAGCACATTTTTCCCAGAAGAAAGTTCAACCATCTAGTACATAGGTACAATCTTTGTCTTATCTGCCGCGACTGTATACCAGCATTGACATGGACAACATTAGCTACTATTACCATGCTGTATACCTCCAAATAATGTACGTTTTATTCGTCGGTACTGTGCCTTCGAATAACGTTTTATCCTTCGGTACGTACCTTCGAATAACGTCATGCTTTTATTATAACTTATGTGTATTATTCTGCATTTTTTTGACTACCTACTTGTCTGGAAGTTTCTCTCTTTTTGTTGAGATTAACGAACTCGGTTTTGATGAGTTACGAGTTTATTCGATATTACGTAGGACATCACACAATACGGAGATACATTTCATAAGTAGCATACGAAGGTATAACGTGAATTAGAGAACTAGAAGAACTGAGTACGCGAGCGCGAACCGGACAGGGTAGCGCGATGCGTTTCGTGGTGAGATGAAGATGCAGTGCAGCATCTTTACAAAACTAAAATTAAGGGTGTAAAACGTCGCTAACACTTTTCAAGATCCGTTTTGTTTAATCGTTTTGAACTGTTTTTCACTATTTGTTACGTTCCAGTATTTTCTGTTTCTTAATCTCAACATTATGGCCATTAGAATGTCAATATTTAGATTTTCTTCTTGAATAATTGAGATGTCTCTAGCCGCGTCAGGCTTGACAGGTATACCAGAAAACCAAATAGAACTAGAGTACAAGTAAGCAGCCTACTTTACCATTTATGCGTATAGGCACTGCCGTACTTAAGGATTCATCGTACGAATGTATTTAGGAGGATCCAAGCTGACTTGTATAAAGCAACTTTTGACAAATTATAGAGGAGAAGCGCTAAACAGGTTGTGGGTTCCTAATATGAAATGGTCTGTTATTTCATTTACAGGTTGTTTAAAAGTGAAAGTAGGGAGCGACATAGTCGAAAAATTTTTGGGGGAAGGAGCGTGGTTGAATAGAATTTTTGAGAATACCTTATGCTACCTGTAATTTGAAAGCAATTTTTATTTTGAGGGGTATATAAAGACTCTTATGACTCTTACTCTCCTTCATTCTACGCCATTGCAAATAAGTGGTGTAGTCCTTTGGAAACGAGAGGAAATCAAAAAGAATTTAAAGAAATGGTGGGTATCTCGAATCAAATAAGCCTTTGTTCTATGGTCGGACAAAACGTGATGATCTTCGTTCGGATATGTTTTTTCCGTGCTTCCTCATCCACAATGTTTTGGATCACTCTCTCATTTTAATGATTTACGAATCAGACTCTACTGGCTACCTTCTTAATCTCAAATTCTAAGCCGAAACTTATCCCCACTCTTTCAATACTGACCTCACTTCCCACCATAACAAACTCTCTATCACTCTCTTCGAATTCAACTCAACCATGCCCAAGAACTTCAAAAAAGTCACTTGTTTCTCAGACGATATTCTGCACTTCCACATGGTCAAAAACCTTCACCGCAGCTCCTTTATTTCCTTCACTCTTCAAGTCCATTTACACCAAGAAGCTTATCCTTTAGCCTGGAAACTAGCCATTGTCCTTCCAATTCTGGAACTCTCTAAAAATTCCACCCTTCCCTCATCCTATTTTCCTATCACCTGGATCTGCGTTTCCAATGAAATATTTTGGAAAATCCTCAACAAAAGATGATTCTGAATTCTCGAATCTAACGAAATCCTCCGTAACTCCTAGTCAATACGACTTTCGTAAAGCTCTAAACAGTTTATGAGCCATCCTCGGAAAAGACTCGTTCTGTGAAACACTTCCATTTACACCATATCCATATCGGTCCGGATTCATAACCACCACTTCTCCCTCCACTTCATCCAAAATTGCGTCCCCGAGAAAGAGATTTGAAGTGTTCTTCTCTTCCCAATCACCATAAACGACTTGATGAACAGTGTAATGTCCCTCTCCTAAAACGACTTTTCAATGGGGTTTGGGAGACTCATATTTCGATCTGATATTGACGTCATAGACGGGTCAAAATGTGGTCGAAATTCTCAAGAATTTAAAATCGACGTCGAAAATAGGTCGAATGTAGCTCGATTTTCTTATCAACTTGGATTCGACGCGATCTGGTTTGCCAGGAATCAGATATACGAATGGAAGATAAGTTAATGTAGTTTAAAATGAAGAATTAGTCGGCGGTTGATAATCCACGATGAATCGATTCGTCAGGTTTAGGAGGGTTGCCGATAACCCTCTAATAAATTCCTTGCCATAACTCCGATTCCAAATACTCTTGGATTCCTCACATCAAACTTTTATAGGCCAAATTCAAGACTCACTCATTATCCTTAGATATCAATCCGACACTCGCACTGATTGCATTCGCCCGCTCCTCCACTGCGAGATCCCAATCTACAAAACACTAAAAAAAATATTCTCTAAAATCACTGGCTGTAATATACAGTCCTATCCCATATGTTCACTGTTCAGCCTTTGGTGCCTCACGTTTTAGTCTAGTGGACAAAGAAGAAAAATGTTACATTTTTGACATGTACATGTCTTTGCTCTGGTCTTATCCGTATGGAAATTTTCATTGTGGTAGTGATTCTGAAATTTGCGAGTCCGAGTTCGCGAGTCCGGGGCTCCCCCCCTCCTCAAAAGGCACATGGAAAAATTTCGAGGTTTTCTCAGGGGAGTGATTCTGAAATCTGCGAGTCCGAGTTCGCGAGTCCGAAGTAGTAGTTTATCCTAATAATGAATAGACTTATACTAGACTAAGAAGACGCTGAGAGCCATTATGAGGCTATTAGCTTGTGACGTCATGAGGCGGTGAAGTCATGAGTCGTGAATTCTGGTCCCCTTACAACATCTGAAACACTTTGAAGTGGGACGAACGAGCGGAGCAAGTGAGGCCCAGTAATCTCATCAGACTGAAATATAATAAAGTAGACTCATACTGGACCAAGTAGTGAGGCCCAGTCATCTCATCAGCCTGAAATATACTAATGTAGACTTATACTGGATCAAGAAGTGGGACGAACGAGCGGAGCGAGTGAGGCCTAGTAATCTCATCAGCCTGAAATATAATAAAGTAGACTCATACTGGACCGAAAAGCGGGACGAACGAGCGGGACGAACGAGCGGGACGAACGAGCGGAGCGAGTGAGGCCCAGTCATCTCCTCAGCCTGAAATATACTAAAGTAGACTTACACTAGACCAAGAAGGCTCATTAGCCTAAAATATTACAAAGTAGACTTATACTAGATCAAGCAAGTGTGCCGCTCTAAAGCCTTAGTCTAGAACTCTCAAATATTTTTGTCTCGCATTATCCACTACATATCAGATTAGGCAAAATTGTGAAAAGACATGGACATGATCTTTATCTTTTTGGCGGCGCGATACCCAAAATATCTAGATTCCTAAATCCCTCTCCAATACCTCGGCCTTGTTTTGGTTTAGTATATGTACCGGTATGAGGTTCCTTAAAATGTTATAATAAATTTCCGTTGCGTCATTTGGAAATGACAATAGAAAAATTCTCAATATCGTAATTTTACTATGTATATCTATCTTTTGAGATCATGTTATTTTTGTAATCTTCTTTTCTACAATGATTCAAAGTGAAAATCGTCTCCGGGTTACAATTTTTAATGTTTCTACATTAGGTCAATGTTATTGATGACTTCATGATTTCATGACGTCACGTTCTCCCACAGGTATTTTTTTGAGAACATCCTCAAGAGAAATTCAAGCGCAAAATTCTCCCCTTATGACTCCCAAACTTCTTTCAGCTTCTTTTATCCAATCACCTTCCCATCAATAAAGCTTGTAGGTTTCTTCACAAAGTGAAAATTCTTCCAAGTACGCCAAGTTTCTAACATGGAAACTTCTTCACGGGAGATTCTTTGAGAAAAACCACCACCGTTGCAGTGTTGCCAGATCTACGGATTTTTGGTCCTCGAAAAAGATACGGATTTTGTGTAAAATACGGATTTCTTGAGCTTGTCGAGGGAAAAGTAGTTGAGTCACTCATATGAGTTGTTTCTTTCCTGGTTGTTATGGGGTGATATCGCTGTCTGCTGTGATATTGAGTCGATCAAAGGAAAAGTACCTCAGTTACTTGTATGAGAGATACCTTTCTCCTGATCGTTATTGATAAAATCTGTTTTCAGGTGTTGGAAAAAGTAGCGGATACGGATTTTTTAAATATCATCTGGCAGCACTGCACCGTTGTCCTCCCAGCAAATTCTTGTCACCAGGGGTGCAGGGGCTCTATCTTTCTTGAAAAACTTGAACATGTGAATCTAATGAATTATCCATCATCTAAATAATAAATATCATGATCGAACTCGGTAAAAAAGTAGGCTGGAATTCTGACGTCAATCAGAACTAATCATAGCCCTTGGGATCATCAATCGCGAGATTTTGTGGTTGAGGGAAGGAGTACTGATAGCAGAGATGCATCAGCCTAATACGTTTTTTCGTTTCCAGCTTCGCCTGATTCAAGTAAATAGTAACATGGACCAACTCATTAAGAAATGGGGGAAAAAGATGCTCAGACCAGATTAAAGTGTTCGGTTTAGTAATCCACTACCAGTGCATTGAGTTATGATGTGCTGTAGGCAATTACCGTGAACCTTTGTTAGGTAGAAAAAATAATCATACATCAACGTACCTTTCACAGTTAATTTGTATTGCTTTATGACTCGACCAGCTTCATTTTCTGCTATACAATACGTCCCGGAATCGCTTTTTATCAACCCCACTATCTGTAGAATACCATCGGTTAGTCGGTAACGATCGCCCGATCTATCAATCTGAAAAAGAAAATTATCATGTAACAGAAAATATTATTTTTTCTCTCAGTTCTTAAAACCAGTAACTCGGTCAAAGTTATGGATGCCTGGAGTTTGATATAGTTTACTCACAACTGTCGTTCCTTTCTGCCAAATGATCGTCGGTCTTGGGTTGCCTTGAGCAATACAGCTGAGGGTAGCGTAGGCTCCTTCAGAGAGTTCAAATTCTGTCTCCACGAGAGGTCAATCTGGGGACCAGCACCTGTAACATGATCCAATTAGTCATTGGTGAAATGGACTAAACTACTGAGAAAATGGTGGATTGAGTCGGAGCAGTTTCTAAACAGTTTTGGGTTTACTATAGAATCTAACTTAGGAAATCACACTTGTGAAAAAGAATCAAGAAGAGAGAGAGGACCTGAACTCATTTGTAAGACTAGATAGTCAGGAGGGTATCAAAAATTAGGAGCAAGGAAGCGGAAGGAACAAAAATTTCCTGATCATCTTTTTTTGTGTTAGTATTTCCTCCCGGCTGTGGGGGTTTTATTTTAGGTGCACAATCAGCAAACAGTTGTACCTCTAACGGTCAGTTGGAAGTCTTTTTGTGCGCCAACAGACGTTTTCAGGGGTAAAATTACCCGCTAAATTTGGATTTCAAGCCGAATTTTGTCTCCTAAGAGGGTAACTTCAAGATATAGCGCCTGATAAAAGCAATAAATTGATAAGAACTCTCCTAGGAAGTACCGTTACGGGCAAACGAATTCGGGTGACTGCCCAGGAAGCCAAATTATATTATTCAAAGGTTGAAAACTTTACCACTCCCAACTTCAAAACTAGAAACGTCAGTGATGGAGGAAATAATTATGGGCTCATACACAAACTGATATTAGGAAGATGCTCGTGAATGATATTATAAGCGTTTGTACTAATTCAAGTTCTTTTCAGATGTTCAACCTTATTGAGAGAAAGAAGGAGAAAATAAATCCTGAACTGGGCGGCAGAAGTTGAAAAACAGTGGAAGACAAAATTCGAAATAATACCAATTGTTATATCTACCACAGGACTAATCTCAAGAAGTACCGTCGAGAACATATACAAGTTGGAAGGAACATTGAGGGAAATACGTTTTGTACAGAAGGCTGTGATACTTCACACAACAAACATAGTAAGAGATTTTATCAGCGAATAAATGCATACCTTATTAAACCTTGGTTATACAACCCGCTTAGTATTGTAAACCAGCCATGGGAATGGCTGTGAAGCCCAGGATAATAATAATAACAGCCCTTATTTGCACATAGGTACAGTTATACATATAATCGGTCCATTCGCGGGAATAGGCCTCTCTGATCCTCCACCAGCGATCTCTGTCCCACGTTATTCCTTTCCACATTTCACCTTAACCCTTTCACGTATTTCGTCCCTCCATCTCATTTTTAGTCTCCCTTTCCATCTTTTGTTACCATAATTATGGGGTCCAATCAGTTGCCCTGCGGTTCCACCTGTCCTCTTTCGATCTCATCGTATGCCCTGTATTTGAATTTCAATTTTTCGACCGTGTATCCTATATCTTTGCTTTGGGTTTCTGACTTAATTTTTCTATTACTAGCCCTATCCTCATTTTTATTCCCAAAATTTTTCTTCCCATTGCCCTCTGAGTTTTTTGTAATTTTGTAGTTTGACTTTTTGTTAGAAACCAGGTCTGAGCACCATAGCTGAGGACAGGTAGAACACAACTACCTAAATTTTTTTTTTCAAGTTTAGACCAATTCTCTTGTTTTCAAATATTTTTCTGAAGGATCAGAATTTCCCCCAGGCTTTGCTTTTTCTTACTTCAAGGTCTTTCTCAGTTCTGTCCTCAAATGCTACTGTTTGTCCCAAACAAATGATTTTTCCAACTTCTTCTATTTCCGTATCTCCCGGGTTAGTATTAATCTGTGTTTGAGCCTCTATTGATTTCATATATTTAGATTTCTCAACGTTAATTTCTAGGACCCTCCCTCCCTACGCATGAATGGACTAATTGTCTTTCATTTGCATCAATTTTCTTTGTTTGTGCTCAGTAGAGTCAGGTCGTCCGCAAACCTGAGGTCATTTAGATATTTCCTATCTATTTTTATACCCTTGTTTTCCCTTTTTTATTTGCTCATCATGTTTTCCAAGGCTGCCTTGAATAGTTTTTTTTTTATTATTCATTTTACGAGCATTACAAACTGCACGAGGGTTATTTGCTCGGCGTTACAATCTTATTGATATACAATATGAGTAATTTAAATTTTGTATGGCATTGGTAGAAAGTAGTTAGTTAGGTATTGTGATGAAAATGTAGGTGTTTTAGATGAATTCGTAGAAGTGAATAAGTTAGGGTTGAGTCGATGGTTTCGCAGTTGTTGTTTAGTGCCGAGTAAATATTTGAAGATATACTTAGGGAGGATCGAGTGGGTTGTAATACGGGGCATGAAAAAAAATGTTCAACTGATAAATTTTCTTGGTGACAGTGAGGGCATGATGGAGGAGCGATGTTAGTGAGAAGATAAGTATGGGTAAGACGAGTGTGGCCTATTCGTAGCTTGGCTAAGATGACCTCCTTATACCTAGAATTTCGTTGGGATGAGGACCAAAATGAGGGTTCATGTTTGATTTTTCTCAATTTGTTGTTCGACTGTTTTCCAAGATGAGCACCAAAGATTTTTTGATAATGCCGTGTAATATACATTCAAATCTTTTGCTGGTGATAGGATTGGGCCGGTTATTCTTGGTAGCGAAGTAGCCTCTTTGGCCGCTTCATCCACAGCATCATGTGGTGGAAAATTGACATGACCCGGAATCCAAGCCAGTGTGAGGTGAGAGTTTATTGATTGAATGGTATGAAGTGTCATGAAAATACGTTGGATCAAGGGATTACATGAGAAAGGGTCAGTCATAGCTTGGAGAGAGGAGAGAGAATTTGTTAGAAGATTTTTTGTCCGGGTTGAAGTCGAGTGATTTTTGATAAGCAGGCTAGGATTCCATTCAATTCAGCTGTGTAGACTGATGCGGTATTTCGTAAACGATATCTTGTTATTTTCTTGTTTATGGAAAACGCGTATCCTACTTTATGGTTCTGTTTAGAGCGGTGTCCGGACTTTTCGGCGCGACCGTTTCGGCGCAGGCCCCATTTCGGCGCGACGGGGTATTTTTTCAAATTTTCAGAGCGAAATGAAGGTCGGTACTTCAAAGTACCTATATATAACGCCTGCGATGCGTGTGCCTCCTCCACTCTTCTACCAGCTATTTGTCATTCCTGGCCATTCATTTGGATCTGCTCATCCGTTGGTGCATGCCTTGCTGCCAAATAAAATCTCGAAAACAAATCGCGCTCTGTTGGAAGGCGTTAAAAGTTTGGACTCAAGTGGGAATCTTACTCCAGAATTATTCAATTGTGACTTTGAAGTGGCCATCATTAAGGAAATTCAGCGCGCTTTTCCGTCAATTTCCGTGGAGGGCTGCCTATTTCACCTGTTGCAAAACTACACAATCGAGTGCGCGAACGTGGACTGCAAAAGGAATACAAAAGAAATCCCACTATCAATTTACACGTCCGGGTGATAGTGGCGTCAGCCTATCTGCTTAAATGTAACGTTGTTGTTGGTTTCAAGCAGCTCGAAGACTACGTTGCCGAGTCCTTGCGACCAATGTGGGATTATTTCGTAGAGGACAACAATTAAAGAGAACTTTAACTACATTCGCCACCGAAAACGAGAAGGGAGGAGACGACCAATGTTTCAAATTACAGACTTACAAAATTTTTGAACCTTCGCGCCGAAATGTCAGTCGCGCCGAAAATCACTCGCGCCGAAAATGGCGGCGCCCAAACAGCCGCGCCGAAACGGTCGCGCCAAAAAGTCCGTGATTCGTTTAGAGCCATCTGTGAGACGAATGATATGGTTGGGGAATTCGTCAATTAGTCTTAGAATATGTTGCCTGAAGATTGATTTATTAATTTTGGGAATTTCTGTAAGGTCTAGTCGAATGTTCGGGAAAAAATTCGTGACCTTCTAAGGGCTGGTACAGGGACTCTATTAGCTAATATAGGGACTTGGAAAAATGTCGAGCTCTTTTATACATCACCCTTCTATAGGGTATTATAGTGACTTAGAAAATTTTCTATGGGCTATTATAGGGACTTGAAAAAATTACGAGGTTTTCTATGTGCTAGTATAGAGACTTGGAAAAATCTCGAGCTCTTTCATACATCAGTATAGAGTTCTTCTATACCCCTTTATTGGTCAGTATAGGGACTTGAAAAAAGTTTAAGCTTTCCTATACCCATCTTATACCCCTCTATGAGCTAATATAGAGGGACTTAAAGAATGCCGGGCTCTTCTATATTCCTCTATTGGCTAGTATAGTGACTTAGAACAATTTTGAGCTCTTCTATGGGCTAGTATAGACACTAAGAAAAATTCCGGGCTCTTCTATGGGCTATTTTAGGGACTTGAAAAAATTTTCAGCTCTTCTATACCCATCTTATACCCCTCTATGAGCTAGTATAAAGGGACTTAGAGAATTCCGGGCTCTTCTATATCCTTCTATTGGCTAGTATAGTGACTTGGAAAAATTTTGAGCTTTTGTATAGAATTTGGAAAAATTATTTGTTCCTCCATTGCTATCTCTTGTTTATTTCAAATTGAAAAAATATCCGTTTCACATGTTTCCAAATTTACTCTTACAATCTTCAACCCAGAACCATGAGTCGCGGGTCTCCCGCAAGAGCCTGTAAGTTTTTGTTGAACCACTGTCCTCAATTATTCCCTTTATATTTTCTCCTCCTCATATCTGCACAAGTCTTTTTTGATTTCTTTTTTTATCACCTTTTGTAACTCACCTAGCTCGATTCTCTCTATCCTAGAGTTTCTGTTGTTTCTTTTCAAGTGTTCTCTTTTTTAAATCAATTCTTTTGTTTCCTTCGATAATTCGTCTTCCGTTTTCATCTCCCCCTTTTTCAATTCCAAATCTTTCATTCGTATCTTAAAGTATTTCTTCAAATTTGTCATGTAGGTATTTCATGAGTTTTTCGACCTTCGATCTTCATAGTTTTCAAGTGTTCCTTTAAATATTCTCTTGCTCTTTCAATCTTCATACTTATTTGGTGGAATTTCTTTCCTACCTGTGCATTTGTTTTTGATAAAGTTTATCATTCTGACTCTTTTTAGGATTTTTAAATTTATTCTTTAATTGAAGAGTCTTTGATCCCCTGAACCTCTTCAACTTGCTCCTCACGCCACAAAGAAATAGTCATAGTACAGTTAAGAAAGAGGTACACCCCCTTCACTCCTTTCTTCTTTTTGAGCTCTTCGCTCCACTCTCGAGCAAATACTGCTATGTTGAGGCGCATTTGTTCTCGTCTATGCTGTTAAAACTCAGAAAATCATTTTCTGTCCGCTATCAACCCTCCTCCGTGGATTAATCAGGTGAGAATGAGTGATTCGCTTAAGGCCAATTCTTAGTCGGGGATTTTTTTCTTTTTTCTAAAATGAAAATCGATGATTCTTGAAGTTCTTTTCGCGCTGAATTCAACGCCGTTTTCCGTTTTTCGAACCGAGCTCAAGTTTTCTCGTAATCTTCTTCTTTAATTGCCGCGGATCATCGCGGAGCGCATCAACGGTAGCAGTATCCGAACACGGCGTCTCGTTCCGCGACGATATGCGCAGCCAATTTCTCACATTTAAAGAAGAAGATTACGAGAAAAATTGAGCTCGGTTCGAAAAACGGAAAACGGCGTTGAATTCAGCGCGAAAAGAACTTCAAGAATCATCTATTCACATTTTTGATAGGTATACAGAGAAAAAATTTTCAATTGTTCAGTAGTATAATATTATAATATTTATAATTCTTAGTCGGGTCAGTTAGTTTCTTCACGTTTCAAATCACCTTTGAAAGATGACCAAGGTATGGAAACCAGTTTGATGCAGAAGAGTTTGTTATATAATTGATTTTTCTTTCAACGAGTTTTCCCGGCTGAAAAATGAATGTGTGGAAGTGTTGTCAGTTATCATAAGTTACAAGAATTACAGGAGAGAACACTACTCATGAACTTTAGGGTTATCAACTACCTAGGTAAATATTTGTAGATTTACACAAGTTCTAAGGTTTTATGGGAGTAATTTTGGGAATAGACCTTGAGCTAGAAAAAGGACACACATATCCATTTCATATTTTACGTACTTCCCTTAAATACCTACTGAAAAAATATTAACTTCTAGGTACCGGTAATTGCAATTTCTCTTACCTACACAGGTGAAAATCTCCAACGTTTTCAAGTATATCAGGATTCAGGTTTCACCATTCATAGATCAATTCGGCACCAACATTTCACACTGTACACAAATAACCACTGAATCTCCGACAAAGTTAACAATTTATTCCGATTCGCGAATTACTCGTATGAGAGTTTCTTTATTTCTCTTCTGGTCACTCCGCAAGTAATAATACCACGAATGAAGTTCACTATCAATTACGATATGAATTGTTTCGTACCGAGAAAAAGATTACAGTCCGCAAACCAAAGTCCACTATCTTTCCAACTGGTTTCCTAATGCGTATCTAACGCGTTGGCCGTGCCTCGTTGAAAAGTATTTCGGTTGTGAGACGTTCTCCTAATAGCCGCGCGAAATAATATCCGATACTTCATACCACCCTTCTTCAAAGATAATTCCATGCAGTAGTTAGGGTACACATTCCTGATTTGTACCGCGCATGTTTCCTTCCCCATTTGTGTGATTATGATTGCGATTTCTTAATTGCAGTCCTAATTCACATGTCTGTGAATCATGATTTTTACTCGACTTATTCTTTTCAAGGCTTACATTTTTCGAATACGCTTTCTAAATTCGACTCGGGGAAATGATATTCTTTTCTTTATTGCACCGTATGCTCTCCTTAAAGCGTAGACTTCTGTTCATTGGAATGCACCCTGACTAAAACAGTCATTTCTCTCATTTGTCCGCCTCTAGTTAGAAAAAATGCAGATGGCATTCCTTAAATACTTTCTTAGCTGTGATCCCTTTACCGCTGAGCGAAAAGACTTCCCCGATAAAGGGGTGATAGGTTGAGGTGCTACAGGTTGAAAACAAATAAATTAGAAACATTAACTGTTGCGAAAGCAAATGCATCAATGATTTATTATAGATCCAGTTGAATTGAAGATCATCACGATGGAAGTATAAAGATACATAATTTTTAATGCAAGCAGGGAACGTCTAGTACGCGTGTGGAATTATTGACATCGGTGTTTGAAAAAGTATTCGCTTCTCCTCTTCCGTAAACCATTATAATGAAAGAAAGGTCGATATCATAGATGATGCATAGACTATCATACGTACTTTTTATCTATAGATTGTAAAATTGAATATTGCACTCATTTTCGTTTACTCTTTCTTCTCTCTTTTGTTAGCAAGGCAAAAAGGCAGATCTAAATTTTCACAATTGGACGTTACTTCAAGTGTTAGAAAGCTCAGATTTTACCCTCATTTTGTGAAAATGTAGGCCTAGAATTTTCCCTCAGCTAGGAGTGCGCGTGAACGTGGAAGCGTGCGAAAATTTGGAAGAAATAAAATTCACAAATCAATCTACATTTACAGAATTTATTGAATTTGAATGAAATTACAGCGAAGCACAGTAACATCCGGCGGTTTTCGTCTTCAAGATCACTGTGTACCTGACGGACAGAAAGAATAAAACTATGTGTCAGTCTCGGAAAGAGAGCGAGATAAACGATTCGTAATAATATGACGAGTAAGAGACGTGGATTGAGGGAAAGAGTCGAACCAGAATAATTCGTAGATTATAAAGATTGAAGAAGTACTGACATTATTCGACGTTGGGACGAGATAAAATGTAGCTGCTTGTTCGTCGGTCGTTTAGAAAGAATACTTGTTAGGACGATAAATAATTTGAAGATACTCTTGTGCGATTGTATAACGTTATGAGAAAATCTGAGAAAACTTGCGTAAAAGGGCGCCGAGGAAAACTATTAAATCATTTCGATGACAGTTCATTGGCCCCTGGTCTTGACATTCGACGACGAGTCGAAGTCGGAAGTTGTGCGAAAGTTTGATAGATGCAAGGTTTTCGACACCTCATGATTGTTGACTCTCATTTATTGAGTATACCGGGGTTTCATTGATGAATGGGATATCGATGAAAAGAACGTACCTAAGTTTGACCTTATATCTGAATAAAATTGTAGAAGTGAGCCGGATTTCGATTTAGGATGACCTGTAAATGTGATCTCTTTTTCTAGGGTTATAAAAAGATTCAACGTCGTAAGCTAAGTACCTGTTTGAAGGTTACAAAGAGACTCCCTGAAATTGAAGCTTCTAAACCTGATTAAGGTGATCTATTTCAATAATCGTGAATTAAAATCGCGAGTTTACAGATAATTTCATGGTTCTTTTCAAGAAATGGATTTCTTGATTTTCGAATATCGTACCTATCATGACCTTGAGCCTCATTTTATGTGGTCTACAGCTTAGAAATTGAAAATTTTCCGAGTTCATAGATTTCATAAAGTTCATGAATCTACTTTTCACGACTTGAGGATTGTCGCGATAGATAAAATTAGTGCAATCGTGTTACTTCGATAAACGTTATATTTTTCATTACAAACTTCTTTATTGAGTTTTCATCATTTTTGTGACTTCACTGACTATCAAAAATGGATAATCATCACCAAATTTATGTTCTTGAGACGTCACTGGAGCTAAGTCGTAGCTCGCTATTCAAAATTCTCCAAATCCGACATCAATCATAATATAGCTTGAAATTTCTCTCATTCCCCACCTACCACATGAAATTTTTTCTAGTCCCTCATCTGTCATGGCTTTTCTAATTTTTGTAAGTTCAATTTTTGTTTCTCGCAATTTTTGACCGGTTTATCATAAAAGAAATTCATGTCTCTAGGCAACGTTCGAAACATGAAATGGAAATGCATAAGAACTCGTCAGAAAATCTATGCCGTATGTAAACATGGCTGACGATGCTCATGAGCTGATACAAGAAATAAAACGCATTGACATCGACTATAATTTCCACCTGAGTAACGGTGCTACAAAGGCATAGGCAAAGAAGCAGAAGATTACCATTCAGATCTGGGGCAAGCTGCAAGCCCGTATTAGAGACGCTAGAGATCGAGTAGAAAAAAGGAAGTCGAAGTGATAACACCAACTCCTTCACTGAAAAGTAAGACTTTGTAAACCAGCAAGCTGGATTCTTAGACAATCGCTCCCAGCTGTACACATGTACAAAAAGTGGTGCCGAGAAGAGGGAAACCGCAAGAACCTAGAACCCAAAACTTATAATGCAGGGAGAGTGAAAAAAAAGAAGACAGTGGAAAAGAAATCTATACCAGGACATAGAAGGGTACAATCTTCTAGCCTCTTCTTTGATTGGAATTATTTGCGGTGCAATTTGCGCTTCCACAAAAAAAGGTGCAATAAATCCCTCATTTCGTCATGTTTCGTGTCTTTCTTGAAGTTTCCTAAATCCTAGCCCTTAATTCCAAAATTTGCGAGCTCCCGCCACCACTACGAGTTGCTCCCTCTCACACCCCTGAAAAGAACCCACACTTGATCTTGAAAATTTACGTGTTCTACGAGTCTTGAATTCTGATTCTTGATTACGAAATTGTCGAATACATACCTTTTAATAATCTTGAGTACGATATCCCTTCTCTTCCTTCATAATCAACTATGACATCATTAGCTTTGATATCTGCGGTGACCGGACTCTCTTTCTCTTTTTCGATCGTCGTGCGCTCTCCGTCACGTTTACCTCGGTAGACAACCGGTCTCATTCTCCTTCCTTTCGCTGTCTACTTTCGACTTCTTCCCTAGTACGACGATCAAGGGTAGTTCTATACGACGATCAAGGGTAGTTCTATACGTACGCTACGAAAATTATACGAGTCTCTATATAACCCTTTCGATAATACACGCAGTCCTTCGTTCAACGTTTCGTCTTCTTATTTATGACGTACGTTTGTGTGGAACCCGAGATTCTGCATTTTTGATTCAAGCCAAATGTCGTAAGTGACTTCAAAATTTAAGAATCAGGTCATAGACTGCCACAAAATTGATAGATTTTTTTTTTCTTTTTGGAGACACATTCTTCATAGTTTGCTAGTCTCATCCCCCAATTTTCAAATAATTCCAACCAATATTGTAGCGAGCAGGGCAAATGAAAGTTCCAAAAATTTTCAAATCGCTCTCCTGAAAAATATTGTTTTTGTCACTTAGATCCTTTGTGCACGTCACCATCGATAAAATGTTCTATTCAATTTTCTTGAACCGCGCGTATTCTCATTCTGTTTTACATCATATCTACTTTTCATTTCCTTTTTTCTTCTCTCTCAGCATATTTTAAGTAATTCCTAATTTTTGGTATCATTTTTTATTGTGTAACCATGTATGTACCAGTATTTGTATCAATTCGAAATTTAAATCACCGGCATGTATCTTTAATAGTATCGCTTCGCTAGAGGGGGAGTCCTGCGGTGACCGGACTCTCTTTCTCTTTTTCGATCGTCGTGCGCTCTCCGTCACGTTTAACTCGGTAGACAACCGGTCTCATTCTCCTTCCTTTCGCTGTCTACTTTCGATTTCTTCCCTAGTACGACGATCAAGGGTAGTTCTATACGTACGCTACGAACATTATACGAGTCTCTATTATAACCCTTTCGATAATACACGCAGTCCTTCGTTCAACGTTTCGTCTTCTTATTTATTACGTACGTTTGTGTGGAACCCGAGATTCTGCGGATTTTTTTTTTTTTTTTTTTTTTGAACGAAGGACTGCGTGTATTATCGAAAGGGTTATAATAGAGACTCGTATAATGTTCGTAGCGTACGTATAGAACTACCCTTGATCGTCGTACTAGGGAAGAAATCGAAAGTAGACAGCGAAAGGAAGGAGAATGAGACCGGTTGTCTACCGAGGTAAACGTGACGGAGAGCGCACGACGATCGAAAAAGAGAAAGAGAGTCCGGTCACCGCATATCCTCCAACTATGACGTCATCAACCGTGACCCCGAGCCTGATTCTGAAATTTGCGAGTTCAGTCCACGTCCCCTCAACTTTGTAATCTATAAGTGGTCTAGTTTCATGAAGGCTAATAGTAGGCCTAGGATAGTTTTGCATACTGTATAGCCCAGTATAATGATACATTATTAATCTTGATATCCATACGGAGGTCACTCGCTCCGGTTTTGCATCCAGTTTTATCTGTTCGTTCGATAATAACTAACCACCGAAAACGCTCGCAGTTTTCTGTTATTTTACGGTGATTCGCAATTTTATTATCATGAATTTTGAACATGAAAAATCGAGACAAACGCAGGGAAGACAGTACGAGTCATTGACGTACCTAGAAATTCCCTCTGGAGGGTTCAAAAATTTTCTAGTGCAAAATTTCCATCAAAAAAGTATATTATAGCTCGAGAGTCGAGACTCCTACAAGTTCCCCCTCCCGTATTATATATACCTCGAGGGTTGAAATGTTTCCATGTCCCCTTCCAATCATATATACCTCGAAAGATTAAATTTTCCTAATTCCTTCTCCTATCATATACATAGATCGAGAGTTGAAATTCTCTTAAGTCCCCTTCCGATCGCATATAGCACGAAAGTCAAATTTTTCCCAAGGTTTGTGTACATAAATTCAGTTCAAATCCTCATTTGAATGTTAACATCTTTTTGGCGGCCCCTGTACCTCAAAAGGTAAAATTTTCCTAATTCCTCTTTTTATCGCATATACATAGCTCGAAAGTCAAAATTTTTCCAAGGTTTGGTTGGACGGCGTTTTTTCCGACCTCGCCCCTCTCCAATAAAACAGGTTTCACGTTAAAAAAAAAAAAAAAAAAAAAAAAAGGTCTATTGGTTAGTTGTAAACTATTGATATTTTCAGATTTCTAGAAATCCTCTGGAGGACGTTTGAACCCAACACCCTCAACCTCATTGGTGTACGCCAATGGTGCGAGTGAACTTTGCCCTCCGTGCCCAGGGATATGATCTAAAAATTATCAATAATGAACCTATCTAGCTGACATTTTGTAGCCAGAAATTTCATCTTTGGCTTTTGGCTTAAACTTACAATTTTGAAAAATTTCACTTTCGGCTTCAGCTGATTTTTGGCTGATCAATGTTGAAAAGAAACGCGAGTCAAGCTGAAACGATCAGGAGAATCGAAACTCTATCATATGTGTGAAAGGTATCTATTTTCCAACATGTGTCATTTCCATCGGATGACTGCACTGCAGATCTCTACGTTGAATTGCTGCACAGTTAAACTCTGAACTGAACCGGAATGAATCAGTCTCATGTCTGTAAATTCATGGGCAGAGTTCAAGGTGTTTGAAAAAAGGTGTACTCAGTTCAATGGTTTAACATTCAAAACAATGTAAAAACGGACTGGGTGACGTCACCCGGTTCCGCATACCATGTATCTTTAAATGTGCATCCTGGGTGCGTTCTGTGTACAATCGAACTAGGCACACCTCTTCTCAAACACCTGGGCAGAGCCCGCCTGATCTGCAGAGTGTAATGATTGAAGTTGAAATTTCAACACATTGAGCGTAAGAATAAGAAACGCTAGAAAAAAGCTCGAATTTAGCTTGTTCTGGTTTTGGGCTTACGAAGGTTTAAAGAGAGCTGACTTTCAACTTCTCTCATGAGTGAAAATTTAGCCAATTTGATTTTTGGCTTCTATCTCGCAGCAATACTCTACTGAAAATGCTCGCAATTTATGTTTTACATTTGGATAGTAAGTTGAACTGGAAAACTTACCTTCAGAAAAAGAAAATAGAACTCGAGTTAAGACTCCAAGAAATGTGCTGGATGATCTGCGCCAAGACTCATATCTTTCGCTCGCAAACAAACGGTAAGCTACAGCCGATCTGAATGTGTCACGGTATCTCTTCATGGGGATCATCAGCAGTTGTACAGAGATTCGAGAACATGGCTTCGTGGTACATTATAAACTACGGAGTGTATTAAGATCTAACCCTCAAAACAGTTCACTTGATTACATCTAGAGCCACCGACAGTGGTACGTCGTCTCCTGGACCGGAAACTTAGTCTTCCAACTACGCAAGCGTGTGTTTCATTTCTTCTTCATTCATCAGTTTGTGCTCAAATTTCATTCAAAAAATGATCGTCGAGTTGAAAACTAGAGTTAATGATATTTTATCCATGTATCGTTGAATTGTACTTACTTGTGCAAAAGCTCTCAATTCTCGTACCATGGCGCGCCTTTGACAGAATTTCTACGCCCGATTGTAAGTAAGACTTCTGACATCATTGGCAAAATAACTTCAAAATATCAACAGTTTTTTAGCGCTGCACACAGCCGTCAGTAAGTATTGGAAAATTCTGACTTTTTAAAGCATCCAAAAGAAACCGCTGATCGTTCAATTTCAATGTACCTGTATTTATAGAGGGTTCTTTCTGTGTATCATATTTTGATACAAACTAGTTTGTTTGATTCCTACTGTCATGGTATTGCTACTCCTTTTACATAGATTTGTGGCAGAGAGATAAGTAGATCAGCTGTTGTTGCATATTCTGTTCCCCTGTCATGATACCAACTACCCGATCTGCAAATGTAAAACGCAGTTTAAAAACGACGCACTTTTGACGCACTTTTTCGCAATTGTGACCAAAAATTCAACCAATCAGAAGCAAGAATTAATGGAAAGCGCAGTTTGGACCTGGTTTTGACGCAATGGTGACATGCGCTTCAAAAGCAGTCCTTCCAGGAATAGGGTAGAACGAGTTCCCTGTTGTAAGTTGTACTAAACTGAATTGACATAAATTGGACTGAAAAGGTGATGTTTCGAAAAATTGTTGAAATCCTAATTTTTTTTTCTTTCAGGATATTCTGAGTGAAAAGTATTTCATATGTTTTTGTGGCATTTGTGCTGCATCACTTTTTCAGACACAACTCTAGTGCTACAGACGTTTGCATCCTCATGCCAATATGATGGAGGGAAAGACCCGTGGGTATGGATCATTCAAAGCATAAAAATACAAAGCGTTTAAAATTCAAAATACACGATAAAAATTTATTAAAGAAATGTCTCTTACATTACACATACTTCATTCAAATTATAAGTAGTCTATACAATGATTGGATTAGACTTCAAAATATATTATTAAGTATAGTTAGGTATTGCATAAATACAAATTTACGGACATCTAAGAAATGAATTACTTAAAATAAAACACAGCTATGACTAATTAAACATTACCTAATTACATTGGAAAATTCCTACACAAATTGTAGGCCCATCCTTTTGTTGGTGAAAAAATTTTCAACATCTGGTTTGTAAATTAAATATAATATTAGCGTAAATATGGAACATAATAATATTAGTCCTATAATGCATTATCACATCAAACTTTTGAGGTACTTTTTTACGCTCCTTTCGAATGAAAAAAAATCAGGTTCGCTAACATCAAAATTGACCGCTGTAGAAATTTTTAAAGATTCAAATTACGAGGAATACTACAAAGCTTCTTTTCGTTTTTTGGCTGTATCTCAAAATTTTGTTTTCCGACTTAGTACATGGTTTCGCTGAGCGCGACTCAAATAAATAAATGAAAAAATAAATAGGCCTACATAAATAAATTGAAGAAAATGGACTAAAGTCTTCTTGGAATGTGGGGACTCAATTATATTAATACCAGATAATAATTATATCATCTGATTAGCAGGCCTGAGATTGAGAGTATGCCCGGGTGGACCCGGGTGGGCCCAGCCCTCCCAAAAAAATTTATTAGGAAGAGGGATAAAGTAAGGGAGGAGGCGAAGAATATTGAGGGCATACCCAAAAACTCGAAGCCAATCTCAGGCCTGCTGATTAGAGTAACAGTTTTGATGAATATAGGTACCTATACTACTGTGTGTTAGGTTTGAAATGTTCATCAGCATGGCTGTACAGGGCAGTCAAGCTCCAATTCCAATGGAGTTGTTCTTGGTACAGAAAGGAAGATGATTCAGACGTCAACCAAGAGGCGTGGGCAAAGTGAATTATTTTTTTGCTTGAAAAAACTGAATATATCTACTTGCATGCCCAGATGTAAAAATATACTAAGTATATATACATGGATCATGTGGCTATGCTAGAAATGTCCAAAATATGGTACCTGAAATAGTTCTTTCATTGTACATTACTTTATAAGTGTGTGACTTGAAAGAAGTGGGAATTAGCATCAATTTGTGTAGATGGTTGCACTTTGAGGTCTTCCTATCAGTGGGCTATGTTTGTCTGAATATGATCATGTTGGGTATCATTAAATATAAACTGCAAAGGAGAACACTTTTGATCGGTTGAAATTTTTCTGTAGGAGGCTCATTTTCTAAACATGAAACTTGAAAAAACTGAAAGAAAACTGAATTTGGCTGATGCTCGAGTTACCCCCCTCCCTCCCCCCCATAAAAAAGTGCAGAGGGGCAGAAGAGTAAATTTTTTACCATGCACTTCAGGAGACCCTAATTTCAATTTGTTCCACAATGCTGCGATACAATTGACACATTTTGAAGAGAAACCTTTGCCTTGAATTTTTTCCTTATTTGGAGCTATCTTGCCTGGGTATACCAGATCCTTTGAAAAATTAAGAGAGAGGTGTGTATGTGACGCACATATAGGGTGTGACTGTTGATATATGTTGTTTTGAGGACCTCAATAAGCCCTTTCCAAAAAAAAAAAGCTTCTGTTCCCCAAAATGTTTCTAAAAATTGTAATAGGTGTTATAGCCTATTTCAGATCTGTATTAGACTTGTGAGTCAACATATGTTGCTTCAAGCTACTTTTAAACGCAAATTGTTTTCTACAAATGTCACATTTGAATTGATATTTGAAATGTGGATTAGACTCGTGAGTCAAGATGTGTTGCTTCAGATTACGTTTCTGCATGAATGCTCTTTTGCAAATGTCACATTTGAATTGATATTTGAGATCTGGATCAGACTCATGAGTCAACATATGTCGCTTCAAGCTACCTTTCCATACAAATTGTTTTCTGCAAATGTCACATTTAAATTGATATTTGAGATCTGGATCAGACTCATGAGTCAATATATGTTGCTTCAAAGCTGCTTTCTGTATGAATTTTTTCCCGCAATTTTCACATTTGAATTGATATTTGAAACCTGGATCAGACTCATGAGTCAACATATGTCGCTTCAGATTCTGTTTCCATGGAAATTGTTTCTTGCAAATGGCACATTGAAATTGATATTTGAGATCTGGGTCAGACTCATGAGTCAAAATATGTTGCTTCAAGTTACTCTTCCACACAAATTTTTTTCTGCAAATGTCACATTTGAATTGATAATTGAGATCTGGATTAGACTCATGAGTCAACATATGTCGCTTCAGACTATGTTTCCATGTGAATGGTTTTCTGCAGGTGTCACATTTGAATTGATATTTGAGATCTGGATTAGACTCATGAGTCAACATATGTTGCTTCAAGCTACTTTTCCATGCAAATTGTTTTCTGCAAATGTCACATTTGAATTTATATTTGAGATCTGGGTCAGACTCATGAGTCAACACATGTTGCTTCAAGTTACTTTTCCGTGCAAATTGTTGTCTGCAAATGTCACATTTGAATTGATATTTGAGATCTGGATTAGACTCATGAGTCAACATATGTCGCTTCAGACTCTGTTTCCACGTGAATGGTTTTCTGCAAATATCACATTTGAATTGATACTTGAGATCTGTATTAGACTTGTTGGTCAACATATGTTTCTTCAGATTGCATTTCTCTTTGAAATAATCACATTTGAATTGATATGAGAGATCTGTATTAGATTTGGAAGTCATTGTTGCGTATCTTCAGATTCTCTCTGCAAATACCACATGAGAAATGGTTTTTGAAAGCCGGATTAAGTTTGTGAGTTGAACTGCAAATGTTCAGGCTCTATTTTTGTGTGTTCTGTTCATTTGAATTGATTTTTGAGATCTGGATTAGTTTTGGGAGTCAACAGCTATTGTGCAAGAATCACATTTGGATAGATATTTGTGATTTGAATCAGAGTTACTTGAATTACTCTTGATGATTTGTTTATGTTTCCAAAACAGACTTTGAAATGCAACTCCTTCCTAGTACCACACCCAAATGGATTTCCCTCTTATTCTGGATTCAATTCATTTGTTGACCTACACTTGAATGAATAAAATAACTTGGAGAATCCAGTTTCAAATATTAATATTAGATTGCTGTCATAGGTTATGGCCATTTCCTTCTAAAAACTATCCTTGACGTTAATACCGGATGGCAAATGCATTGAAATGAAATAAAAGGCGTTAACTCTGAGCTATACTCATTCACTTGATTTCTAACCTAAATCAAGTAGCCTGAAATCAGAACAAGAATGAGACAAAATTAAGAATACTTGACCACCTTATTGAAAATATAAGAACTGTCATATACTCATGAGTTTTTTTTCTTAATCAAAAAACAAAAAGAGAGCTGACGATTTGATACACCATACAACATTGGTATTATCTACTTGAAGGCATGAACTGATCAATTATAAGTATTTATTGGGCAAATAAAAAAAAAAACAAGTAAAACAAAAGGAAATGAATCAAGAAAGTGATTCTCAGCAATTTTGAGATGGCCATTATAACCGCATGCAAATCTGTTTACCCAGGGGTACCAATCACATGTTAATTTTTCCACTTGGGCCAAAGTCTGTACAAGCGTTTTCAAACGGCAGGTCTCTCAGTGCAATACATGATAAGAAAGACCGCACCATTAAAATATTATCGCATATGATCTTGGCACTTCCCTATGTGCGCGGTTGTGACGTGAGAGTTACATTCAACATGCGAGAAGTGTCCAGATGAACTGATAGGTATTATTGACTACTTTGGCGATACATACGTCACAGGACGAGTGTTACAAGGGGGCAGAAGAACTGCAAAACCACGTTATAACCCTGCTCTTTGGAATCAATATGACGCCGCATTGAATCAGACCTCTAAAACAAACAATGTCTCGGAGAGGTGGCATCACCGCTTCAAATTGCTTGTGGGAAAAAGTCTCCCTCCCTCGACTTGTACTCGGTCATAGAGGAATTTAAGAAAGAGCAGGGGTACACAGAAGTTTGTGTGCTTGAGTTAAGCCTCGGAAAAAGAGTCGGAGGCATCTTCAAGAAGAAGTGGAATGATCTCCGGGACCGTATCCAAGGCGCTGTTGCTTCATACGCAACGCACAAAAGAGACAATACCGTCTTGGAGTACCTACGCACTTTAGCGCATACCTAATATAAAGTTGTGAGCTCTACTCTGGATAAATACTACTAATTGAATAAAAAAGTAAAACTTTATCCATTGAAAGTACGCAACATATCCTATTTTTTTCGGGTTTTCATTTTTCCGGAAAGATTTCTTTGGGCAAGTTGTTTCCAGGCTCCCGTTGAGCAAACGTGACGGCGCATATGTGCGTCACAGTTGGGGTCACAAAGAAGGACCACTTTGCTTTTTAAATGGGTGATTGCCTTCACAAGCGCCACAATTCTCCTCTGTTCCCGCTTGTGACGACATTTTGCACAAAGGCTTTCCATACATTCGTGATTAATGTTTTCGGACTTCTTTTTTTCGGGATGT
Organism: Aspidiotus destructor; assembly: GCA_035079395.1. Lineage (NCBI taxonomy): Eukaryota > Metazoa > Arthropoda > Insecta > Hemiptera > Diaspididae > Aspidiotus > Aspidiotus destructor. The sequence continues at coordinate 26,511,523 of JAVHKZ010000001.1, read as the reverse complement.
TGTCCGTTCTGGTTACTTCTTAGGGTAAATTTTTTCGGGGTACTAGTGTTCGGAAATTTGGTATTCGGGAAAACGGTCGCGAACGTGATGATAAATAGAATAAAAGAGTTGCCTAAATTTGCAAAGCTCGTAACGTTTCCAACTCACTGATTTGAACTAACGAAAACTAAACTTAGATTAACCAATGTTAATTATCGAAGGAAATACCTCCGGTTTCTCTGCACAAAACTTCAACTCAAGATGGTAATGTACTCGTCGCATATCCACTTCCTGAAAACCTGTCTTCAGCGTAACCTCCAGCCATCCTTCATACAGTACCGTCTGACCATTAGTTGTCCGCATGCGAGACAAAAGCTAGGAAAATGGCCAACGAGAAAATGGACCCAAGTGGAAGTTTGGAAATGGTATGGGAGTCTCAATAGCGCAACAAAACTCTCTCACAAAGCACACCTTCGGTTGACCCTTCATCCCATGACGAGAACTAGTAAGTCACTAGGTATCCACAACAACGAGGGACACTCATTAGATCTGCGGTTAGAGTAGTCGCCCGGAAAGCGAAAGGGTTCGGGTTCGGATCCCGACGAGGTGATCCAAGTTTTTTGCTTGAGTTTTTCATTTACCAACAACCCTCCTTTTCTAATATTACCACCGCATGTAAAAGTAGTGTCTTTCTTTAGACTAACAAATACTCCCTAAAATTGCTGGATGCATCTGCAATCCCGCTCATTATCGCTTACCACCAAGTTTTAAATTCCCCTAACTCCCTAACTTTCTCCTCTTCCTCCCGTCAATCAAATTCACTGCTTCTTTCATTAAAATTCTATCTTTACTACCTTCTCAAATTTGAGCCCTTCCTCCCTTAACTATGCAGCTATTCCTTCCTGAACATTTACGATGCTTCATATACGTCTCTACCTGGCTGACATACTAAAATCGCACAATCTAATTTAGGCTACTTAAAACACGTCAAAACCATCATTGGTAATGATTTTCTTTCCTAGAACCTGTGCTTTACAAATAGATCCAAATCGAGTCCTAAAATGGGCTACGCCTTCTCTATCAGTGGTAAGGTCACGCACTTCCTTGAAAAGCTCGACTAGATTATAATTTGCTCAACTATCAGTTATCTATTTTTAGCTTACTCTTATATCCCTTCTTTCCTCCGATAAATTCCTTTCCTCTGGACCTCTGGCACACTTTAACATCTTCTCTATCTTCAATTACCTTCCTCTGCATTCTTGGTCTCATCGGTCTCGATGCAGTGGACTTGACTGCCTTGTAAGCCCAACTCTGCTCTTCAATCGTTGATCCATCGCATCCTCTTCCTTGGCACCTGACTTCAAATCTTACTATCATTCTCTAATCATCTCATCGTGTCAACGCAAGATTCAAATTACAGCTATTCATTATGCAGGAAGTCAGTTTTTTTTAGATCTACCTCAAATTTACGACATTTCCCGTTAACCTCATTCAAAAACCGATCGACAAAAAGAGGGTGGAGCATACCGGAAACTTCAAAATGAACCAGAATGTTCAACCTGGTGGTCACTTTATGCTTACCGTGACATTTCCGTAACTTTGACCTGATCCACCTAGAAACTACATAATTCTCAAGCTTCTTAGTAGTCTATCCACAATTTGAATGAAATCGAACTTTCACAAAATTAGGCTTTAACCGAAACTGCTGAACCCTTTTTACATCTCATCGTGGTTACATGCTTTGGTCCTCTCAGCTCTACAAAGATTTCTTCCAATTGAAGAGTGTTTGATCCCGTGGACCTCTTCAACTTGCTCCTCACACCATGAAGAAATAGTCATAGCACGACTAAGAACTGGGTACACCCCTCAACTCCTTTCTTCTTCTCGAGCTCTTCGCTCCATTCTCGAGCAAATACTGTCTTATTGAGGCCCATTTGTTTTCGTCCATGCTCCCAAACCTCAGAAAATCATTTTCGGTCCCCTATAAACCCGCCTCCATGGATTAATCAGGTGTGCGAATGAGTGATTCGCGTGTGGCCAATTCTTAGTCGGGTCGGGGTAGTTTCTTCGCGTTTCAAATTCCTATTGGAAAATGACCAAGCTATGGAAGTCGGTTTGATAGGGAGGAGTTCGTTCTATAGTTGATTTTTATTTCAACGAGTTTTCACGGCTGAAGAATGAATGAATGGAAGTGTTGTCAGTTTACCATACAAGAATTACAGGAGAGAACACTACTCATAAACTTTAGGATTATCAACTAAATATTCGTAGATTTACACAAGTTCTAAGGTTTCATGGGAGTAATTTCGTGAATAGACCTTGAGCAATAGAAATGTGACAAAGATATCCATTCCATATTGTACGTATTTCCTTTAAATACAGAAAAAATATTAACTTCTAGGTACCGGTAGTTTCAATTTCTCTTACCTATTTAGGCGATTATCTCCGCAGCGTTATCAACTATATCGAGATTCAGGTTTCATCTTTATAATTCATTTCATTTCGGCACCAACATTTTGCACTGACTACACAAATAACCACTCGTCTTGAACAGAAGCGAAAAATGGATCACCAACAAAGTTAGCGCTGAAGCGTCCGAAATTTCCGATTCAAAAATTATGATAGTTTTTTTTCCTCTCTTTTCGTCACACCACGAATCAAGTTGACTATCCTTCCAACTGGTTTCCTAGACGCGTTGGCCGGAGATACAGGCAAAAAGTTTACATTTATTTGTATCATTTCCCATTGTACTACAGCCTCGTTGAAAGTATTCCGGTTGTCTTACGTTCTAAAAATAGCCGCGCGAAATAGTCCGATACTTCATACAGGCCTACCCATCTTGAGAGATATTTCCATACAGTGTTTCAAGAACTCTTCCTCGAGTTGTACTACATGTTTCCTGTCACACGTGTGCGTTACAATTACTATTTCTTTCTTGCAACGTAAATCCAGATGTCTTTGAATCATGTATTTTGTAAATGATTAGGGCCTAACTTGCAATCGTTTTTTTTTTTTTTTTGTTAATAAATAAAATACCAAAATTTCTTGAAGATTGTAGAAAACTATCCGAGTGGTATAGTTGTCAGAATGGTTTCAATATTTTAGTTGCGTTTTGAAACCAATTATTCGTCTTGTCCATTAAATTCAACAGATGTCACCCTCATCTATACCGGTAGCTGTAGCTAGAATTAGGCACAAATTACAATTTATTATTTCAAACCAATTACTGATGAGTGGTGACACAAATCAGAATTGAATTGAGACAAAGAAGCAGAAGAAAATTACTCTACCAAAATACCAGAATAATATGATTGCGATAGGTGAGATCAAGCCTCACTAGCATAATTATGTCTATCTCATAACTACCTCAAGATAATTCCAAAAGGATTGTGAATTGCCATAGTAGATAAAATAGATTATCCTCATAATATTTTATTCGTTTTGTGTTAGATCGAAAAAGGAAATTTGAATGTAATTAGGCCTAAGTTTACCTATGATGAATTTGAAAGAAGAAAGAGAAGTTAGTGAAAAAATTTTAAACAATCAATTATTCGTTTTTTTTTTTTTTTTTTTTTTTTTTTTTTCTAGTGTACGATTACATACGTTTACACTGAAACGAATCAAACCAATAATAAATTTACACTTTGACAAGAAATTTTAATTTGCTTTTACTTACTACGTACACACCTAGACAATTATGATACAATAATATTCTACAATACTCTGCACTTTAGAGATAAACCGAAATTATGAAACGCAAATAGCAGTACATAGCCTACTTCCTAATTTTCACCGTAGTATTCATCTATAAACGCTTTCAAGAAAAATAATTCGTCTGTATTTACAATAAGTAGTTCAATACCGATCTAGGATTTATTTTACCTCCTATCTACGTCATTCCGAGTTCTTCAACTCTAATAATATAAGTACCTACGTTCTATTATTGTCGTTTTTCATCCGTTTTGATTCATTATTTCGTAGAGTTATGAAAACTTTTTCATCACAGGCTGATTTGGTAAGGGTTTTCAAAAGCGTACAAGGGAAAATTTTAAACTTCAATTTCCCAACCAACAATATCACATCAAGTTGTTTCTATTCAGCCGTATTCGTACACGTACGTGAGCTGCATTGGAACTCGAATTCATTTTCCATAACGTTTCGCGATTCAAAGCGTAGAATTAATTAAGAATCTCATTCTAAAATTTAAGTAGTAGGCTAGATACTTTCAAAATCTTTGGTGACTTGAACTCGTGCGATCCACATTTGCAATATCATCTGTAAGTCGTCTACCAAACGAAAACATTCTATACCCTTAGTAGAATGTAATCACCCTTTTTAACTCACAACAAAAATAATAAAGAAATATCCACATCGAATTCACAAAGTGAAAACGACTGTACTCGTACGTTGTTTTTCCCCGCATATCAAAGAAATTAAATTCATATTCTGAAGACGCTGGTGCTTTCCCCAAACCATTCGCTCCTCCTATATTCTTCTCTTGAAGGTATATTTGTTAATTTCTGATGCCATATCATTGAAGCAGTTCTCTCAAGACCATGAGTCCATGCAATAGGCATTTAATAGGAACAATTAAGCAAATGCTGAAAAAAAAACCTGAAATTTTACGAAGAAATCATCTTTTATAATTGATAAGAAATATTAGAAGGAAAAAAACAATGTTAAATCTATCACGTTCGAAATGTAGGTACTACACAGATTAAATCCGTTCGACATTATGAATTACAGGCGCACAGCTAAGAATTTCGGTAAAAAACTTGAAAATAAATGAAAACAGAAACTGATAAATGTATTTTACGTACCGATAAATACAGCGTCGATTTTACATTTTTTTTTTTTACAAATTGTCGATGATGAAAAAGAAATGTAATAATGAATAAATAAGAGACAAAAAATAGATTGATACACATACAAATAATGTAAATAATCGTTGTAATAATAATGGATAAATAATAGAGCGAAAAGTATTTTAAAATTCATCAGCTGTATGAAGAAACGTGTTGAAATTAATTGAAAATTACATTAGATGGGACAACGATGACAAATGATTCAAAATTTATCAATATTACGTACATTATTTTGATAGCGTATCCAAAAACATGCAAACCACGCCTAACGAGCTATCGAATTTCACATGAAATCGCGACATTACCTACCGATGAAAAGTTTGCTTAAAATATGATACACAAAGCACCATCTGGCGTTTGCAAACGTCGCAAATCAGCTTCTCTAAACGAAGACCGACTAAAAATTATGTTGTTACCTTTCATCTTTACAATCGAATTCATAATGTAGACGGACGACATAAAAATGGTAAACAAGGAAGCAATACGTTTATTCGACTTTCAGGATAAATTTGAAAAAAATTCGGATTTTGACAAGTAAATAGAAAAAAAAAAACACCGGGCAAAAAATACAACTAAAACGTCCGAATAAAATTAACTACATCTGAAAATGAGTGAAGAAAATCTACATCTAATTCAACCATCAAGTCTTTTCGACTCCCGCTTTCAAACCTCTAAATCGCACAGATTTCGTCTGTGAGACCGACAATAGTAACCCGCAAGCAATAATGTAAACAAGAGACAGGTATTCAAAAGAAAACAACCGCAAGATTCGAAATCACAAAGTTTAATTTGAATATCGTCTTAAATCCAGTCTTATTCAACCTTATCTTCTTTCTCATTGAAAAATACTGCGGAAATAATTAAGATAAGCTACGAAATATCGAATGGTAAGTGCGCATAAAATATGGTACAGATAAGAGTGTCCCACTAATTTTTGAAAGAATACCAAATATAGAGGATCAGCAGAGTCAATATAACTGCAACAATCAACGCCAGAACGGATCTCTTCTTTCGAACTTTATTCTGTAACAAAGATTAACAATGAAGAAAAAAGAAAAACAGAATTTTTATAGGAAACATTGACATTACGAACCACATAAGTACTAGCTTTCTTCAACTCATCAGTCGCCTGACGAACAGAAACATGCGTTCGTTCGATATTCGCTTCTATACTATCAATTGTTTCACCCTGTTCGTGAACCAATCGTCCCAAATTTTTATAAATTTCATTCACATCGTTAATATCACGCTGCGAAATATAAAAAAATGTTTATATCCAATCGCATAGACATTTTAGCTTCAACAGACGATAATATACGTACTTCCAAAGCTCGTATCGCCTCTTCTTGCTCCTCCAGTTGCTGCAAATTCTGACGTTCGTTTTCCATACGCAGCTGAATTTGATCTGATCTGCCTGTCTCATCTTGTAATTCAATCAGTTGATTGGCATGAAGCTCATCTAGGCGAAGAAGGGAAATTTAAATCTATCTGTAAGAGAAACTTTAAAAGAAAAATAATACTAGTCTCTCACCTCTGAAAGGATCTGTCGATGGAGGAGGAAGTCCGAAAGAACTGGAGTTCATTTCTGCCCTTTTCTTTTTGACTTGAATACTCTCTTTTCGTAAAGCATCTCTTTGGGTGGATTGAAACATATTCAGAGCTGCGGTGTACTCATCCGTGAGTCTTTCCTTCTGTAACCTCAGTTGACGCTGTAGATCACAAATTTAGACAGAGTGTTATTTTTTATAAGACGAAAACATGAGGTACATTGTTACGCACGAGACAAAGTACTGAGATGTTAACCAATGTTAGATAGTAGCAGTGTCGGTTGACGTGATTGGTGAACGTAAGGGGGATCATTGGACCCTTTTTAGCCAAACCCAACCAAGCGACATGATAACAATCTGGAGCACAGGAGAATTGTTCATTCACTATGAGTGGAGATTATCCTATTACCCAGATCGTTATCATGTCGCTTGGTTGGGTTTGGCTAAAAAGGGTCCAATTTCAATTGACCAATAGATCGCTGCTATGAAAGGGGGACGATTTTGATTAACCGATGCAGTGTTGTGATGACATACAGTGCTACCAACTTCCGCAACTCAGGTTAACATCCCACTCAGCGCATGATGTAAAGTAAACCAAGACCTCCGACCTAACACACACTATTCCTTTTCAACAATTGACGTATTTTTAGGTATTTTTCACTTTTAAAAAGGAAAGAAGATCAATCAACAAAGATTACACGAGATTAGGCTCTGCTTTATTCCATGAGTTTACTCACTCGTCGATATTATGCATGAGGACCCACTATGTTGATAAGGATATCTCGAAAAAGAGCAATCAGAGTACATCCAGTAATCCGATTAGTAAACTTGATTTGAAACCGATGCTGTTGCTCATGGTTATCCCGTTCAAAAGGAAAATAATCTAATTTGGCAGCAAGTTTTGGTAAAATGTGGGCCGAAGGGAAAGATACGACACATAGTAGTGGCGTATGACGTTTATGACTGACCTGACACTCGAGTAGTTCGGCTGAATCCTGATTTTTCCTAGTTGTCCTAACAGCTGTGAGCGTTACATACATTGTCTAGGAATGCTTCTCATAATTTTACCACAATGTGCACAAAGAAATTAAAATCAGAATTGCCTAATGAGTAGAAACGCACGAGTTGCAATTCGAATATGGTAGTAACGTCCTTTAAGTTACCTGATCGACAGGAACTGATACATTATTCAGAGTTTTCAAGCTAGTGCTGGTATCTTTTACCAATTGCTGCGTATACTGCTGAATTTTTAATCTATGGCAGAAAAGTGATCAAGTTTGAGAGCGATGGCAACAATGTCGCAATAAGAAACACTTTCAGAGATGAGTAAATACTTACAGCTGTTGGCGAAGTTCGTGGGAATCTTGAGATGTCCCAACTAAATTCACCATTCTCTTCATGGATGAAACTGAAATAAAGACAAATCATTAAAATCTAAGTCGGACGAGAATGACACACAAAAGGGATGACTGCTGCTTTTTCATGGTATGAGAACCCATATAATGATTGACTGTACACGTACCATTTTGAGAGATTTTCTGAATATTCGATCCGATTGTTTGAGCAATTTCCTCGAAACTTTTGTCACCGCCAGAATCACCAGCTTGGTAGCTACAGTAACCGCCACTAGACATTTTGGAAGAGTTTAATTGTTATTACGAAGTACAAAACGGATACCTCCGGAAACTAGATCTTCACAAATCTGATATCGACGATAAATTATACGAAATAGCCACTGAAAACATTGAGATATTGCTACGATAAAGAGACGAACTGACAAAGAACACTGACTTCTCGATCAGGCTCAATAATAACTTTGTAATATAGCAATTTACAAAAAAAAATTCCACCAACTTCCTGCATTCAGCGTTGATAGGTACTTATGATTTCTGAAAACATTAATCATCAGGAATTCGTATTTTTCACGTATGTTTTCGGGAATGATGTTGTAATGCTAATGCATCCCCAAATTTTCTCTCGATGAAGGCATTGTGAGAAAAACGATAGCCGATAACGTGACCCACATTCACACAATGATCTAGAAAACAGTATCTCAGTTCAGTGGGAAATCAAGTCCCTTTCTACAATCCGTAATCATGACGTCACATTTTTTTCTTATCAATCACTCGAGCAAAAACTACGACTCTTATTTTCATTACTCACACGACTGATCAGCCTGAATTGTGTAATTTGGACTATCCTAGGCCGAAAAATCCAGTTCGTGATCGTCTTCGTTTGTGCTTCGATTGAAGAATATTTTTGAGGTCCATCGCATTTTGTGGACTTTGTTTCTTTCCAAATCTAAAGTATAGTCTCACATCAAAATGGGTGACTGGGAAACAGTAACTGTTCTTCGAAAACGACCACCAAAGCCATCCACAATGAAAACTGAAAAGGTGAGAGTTACGCTTAACATTTCGAAGACATTATGCGTACTTTTATTTTATATCGAACAATTCGAATTCAAAATCTCCTTGATAGAAAACTTGTCTTAGTTTTTCATGTATTTCTCTGTTCTAGGCAATCAATGTAGCTCGCAGACAAGGCGTACCGGTAGAAACTCAGCAAAAATGTAAAATTTCTTTTTCGTAACTTCTTGATGAAGGTGGAGATGACCTGAAAATACTTAACGATGATCTCTGTATTTTAGGGGGCGCAGGAACTAATAAACAGCATGGAACGACTAAGAACACCGCCAAGTTAGACCGAGAAACCGAAGAATTGAAACACGACACAGTTCCTCTGGACTTGGGTCGTCGTATTCAACAAGGACGGCTAGCGAAGAATCTCACGCAGAAAGATTTAGCCAGCGTACGTAAAGAAATCACTTATACTTTATCCTAACCGTTTTTCTCTTTCTCTTCCATGTCAGTTGCGTGGAAAAATCCAGATGAATAGATTCTTTCGCTTTAGTCTTCTTTCGACAGCCTTGATATCATGAAAGGGAAGCAATATATTTCCCAAGCATTCGGAACAATTGGGTCACCTGTTTCGCATGAAAAATAATTGACTTTATTGGTTGTGAGAAATTGGTTGAAAATTTTAAAAGAAATCACGGTCTCTTTCCACAAATGCGTATCTGAATGATACATGCCTGATGTGGTTATTAAAAGGAAGAGCGAAATGCTCATATTCACGTGCTCAAATTTGTTATTCTCATGTTGCAGAGAATCAACGAAAAACCTCAAATTATTCAAGATTACGAAAATGGTAAAGGTATACCAGATCAAAATGTAATTGGCAAAATTGAAAGAACACTCGGTAAGTTCGTGAAAATATTTTTCTTATTTTAATCGTACTCTTTTTACGATCCAAGTTCTAAAAATATCGACGTTTTTTCCAGGTGTAAAATTGCGAGGAAAAGATCGTGGAACCACTTTACAACCCCCTGGAGCAAAAAAGAAATGAACTTGCTTCCAGGGGTTAATTTACGTTTCGAGTCCTTCAATTTGTTCATAATCAGCCAGTAAAAATTTAATTTTGTTGCTTGATTAAATCTATTTTTCATTTTGAAAGTCGAAGTCGTCATTTTGTTATTTATCTGATTATGGAATTGAAGTTGAGCCTGTAATACGATTCCTGTTATAATTTCCCACGTTTATAAGTTGTTCGATGAATAAAATTAAGTATTCTTGAACGAATTATTCTTTCAGTGTCTCGTATCATCGTTTATAAAAAGTTTTATTTAAAATAGGATAACGCGTAATACATGAATAGAAATTGATAATATGTACAAAATCACGAAAAAGATTACGATTGATGCAAAATCTTTGTAAATGCATTATACGATGACTCTAAATCGAATAGCAGTTGACGTACTTGCGTTTCTGTCAACTCATCTGAGGCTTGCATTCCGGACAGCGTGTTCAACCATTCACCAATTTTCTTCTTACCTTCGAAGTCTGGCGGTAAAAGACTCAAGCGATTCATAGTATCGACCAAGTCTCGAATATCGGGGTGTAGCTGATCCATTTCTTTCATTTCGAGACGCAGTTTATCCATAGTGGTAATGAATAGAGAAACAATATCAGCGATACATTTACTGGTATTACCTTTATCGTCGATAATCGTAATTGGCCTGTCTTCTTTGATCCTCTGCAGAGCAGCAGGACAATCAAGTTTATATCTTTGTACAAATGATTCTATGGTCGGGAACTCATTACTCTGCACTTGCTTGAAAGCTGCCTTATATTGCACAAGTAATTTAGAACAAGCAGCAGTGTATTCTTTCGGTGTGACACAATCTCGAATGTAAGCTTTTTCAAGGTGCTGCAGAGTGTTCACGATTGCATACAAATCGGCCATATTCTCGTACTTCTCGCGTTCTTTGGCCGTTTCGAATAGCTTCACTTCTTCGAAAAGTTCAGGTCTCATTGCTTCGAGATCTGACATCTTTTGTTAATCTAGGATAATGTTAGGCGAGATCACAATTATTGAGTAAATTATTCAATCACCGTGGCACCAGGAAAATATCGAAGTAAAAATGTATGAACTACCTAATAGAATTTTTCGAAAATTTTAATGAACATTACTCCGTAGACCTGATAAGAACAAAAGCTGATGAAAGAAATTACGATTCATAATAATGAGTGGAGTTTAACAGAGATGACGTCACTCATGAGAACAGAACGTGTATTATAAATTATTATTGTAGGTTCGCTAGCGTCCCTCTCATAAATGTAAGAAATTACGGGATGTCATTTATGCCCTCAAAATCCTCAAAAATCTGTTATTTTTCAACTTCTCATCCATGTAGGTCTATATTTTGATAATATAAAGTGAATGTGGAGTCTAAAGACCCCACAGGAAGACCCTAACCTAATTTCTTTTTTACAGGAATTCCAAAATCCGTTGAAATGTTGAGTGACGTCACTGGGATTCTGATAATCAATTCTTATCTAGTTTCATCAGTCATCGCTATCACTGAGTAGAAAATCGAATTTTTGACCATAATAAATACCGGTTTATTGAAGACCGAAGTTTTAAATGTGTATCTCATGTTGAGGAACATTACAATTAGTATTTCTTCTCACAGCAGCATGTCGTTTGTTTTAAAAAGACCATTGAACATCATATCGCGTAAGGCTTTGAAATGTATGATCGGTAAATCTAGAAGAAACTACTCTGTCTCAGAGCCGTCTCCGTCACCCTCTGAAGGAAAATGGAGTTCCTGGAAGCCGATAATGAAGGCTAGCGGACTAGGTATCCTCGTTGGAGGAGTATACGCTTGGTATACAATGGTATATGACTCGCCAAATCAAGTTCCTGTCCTTTCAGCTAGTGATATTATTATTCACAATACCTCAAAAAGTATTAAAACTCTACCACAAATTACTTTCGCGCGACAGGTAAATCGAATTTTCCGACTATCACAGTAAAAGGGACGTGTTTTTCTTCATGTTTGAATATTTTTCAGATTCAGATACCCACGGATAAGTCTGGTTTGGAATTAATTCTCTTCCAATACCCAACGTGTCCATTTTGCTGTAAGGTCCGAGCCTTTCTCGACTATTACGGTTTATCTTATAATGTGGTCGAAGTAGATCCTGTATTAAGGCAGCAGATAAAATGGTCAGAATACAAAAAAGTACCGATTCTTTTAGCTCGCTCGGGAGACTCTTATTTGGTACGGAGCGTACTTCTGTAAGATCCTTTCTATGAAAAACTTCATGAGCTGTGTAAATTTCTGTCATTCCATTTTGCAGCAACTGAATGATAGTACGATGATCATATCGTGCCTCGCTACGTACCTGCGAAGTAAAAACAAATTATCCTTAAATGAAGCACAAGAAAGTTATCCATCATTTAGCGATCTTGATAGTAAAAATAAGACCATTATAAATCGATATTTTGTCATGAATGGAAGCTTAGACGAAAAACAAGCTGAATTAGAGAAGTGAGTAGATTAATTCCTTTTTTCCCTCTGTTTGAGGCAGTATTATGGATCCAAAAAAGAATGACTGTATTTTGTTTGTGATAGAGAGGAACGCAAATGGAGAATATGGGCTGATGATGTTTTGGTGCACACGTTATCTCCGAATGTTTATCGAACGAAAGAGGAAGCTTTCCAAGCGTTCAACTGGTTTTCAGAAGTAAGATAGACGTATCTTAGTTATTCATTCGGATTATAGATTCATCTAAATCTTGAAAGGAAGCTGAGCCATTCGCAAGCACGCAAATTTTTTGTGTTCTTTTGATATCCAATTGGACGATGAAAAACAACAAATTGAAAATGCTCAAGTGATATTTTCGGTTACCTTAATTGAAATTTTTATTTTTCATTCTATTTTTAACGGTGAAACGTATTGGAAATTATTAATCGATATTTTCTGTACTTTTTGGGTGAATTCTTTCGTACGATGAATTCTGAAATGAGTGGTGAAACGCAAAAAATACGAGGACTCATTTTTTTCTTTTTTTTTCATTTTCTCTCGATGTACCATAAAGTTATTTTTTCTATTCCGTCATGATGAGATTTTTTGAAGAAGTAATTTTATAGATGTACTGCTAACATTCTGAGGGAATTCTAAATGAGCTATAGATTTTCGTAACTGTTTTCATTTTTCTCGAAATTCGTCCATGTTGGAAAATTCAATGCACCTAAAAAAATCAATAATTTAAAGTTCCATCAGAAAACGCTTTCCATTCAACTAATTTGTTTTTATTTCTCATTTTTGTATCAGGTAGGCGAATGGGATCGATTGTTTCCTAGCTGGGAGCGAACAATAATCATCAATGTAGGTGCCTATGCTATGTACTATGTTGGAAAACGTCTAAAGAAAAGGTAAGATTGTTTTGCAGGACATTTTCTCAAGCGTGTATATTTTCATCTGTTGTGTCTCTCTATCTTCACGTTCACTCGATTTCTCGAATTCCAGACATAACCTCAAGGAAAATGTTAGAGAGTCTCTCTACGACGAATGCAGAGTATGGTTAAAAGAGGTCGAAAAGCGCGGCAAATTCTTTGGCGGAGCCACACCCAATTTAGCGGATCTCGCCGTCTATGGTATACTCAGCAGTATCGAAGGATGTTTGGCGTTTCAAGAACTACTAGAAAACACTAAAATAGGAACTTGGTATTCCAATATGAAAATGGCAACTCAGTCACACAGCGGCGTGAGCATTTCACGTTGATTCACTTTCTACTCAGTCGATTGATTACGTTTCCGCCTTCGAACACAAAACATTCTATTTGTTACACGTTGTGAAGAATGTATTGTTACAAAATAACGACAAATTAAAGCTAGATTGAATTATTTCCTTTTATTTTTCTTGTGAGATATTTTCTTCTCTTTTTTCAGTCGTTTAGCTTCTTTATGTTTCCTCTTTCTTTCCTGTTTGGCTAATTTCTTGATTTTGAAATGTGACAACCAACATGGATATTTAGGTGGTTTACTCGATTGCTGTTTTTTTGAAGGATCAGATTCAGCTGAGTCGTCTTCCATTTCGATGTCATTCGATGGTACGTCTGGAACTGAAAATAAAGCAAAGTGATAGAACGCAATTAGTTGAACTGAACTTGTACGACTCGAAAGAACATGATGTCGTCGTCAACTTGAAAAAGTGTTGCCGGTTCGTTTTCCTGAATTACTACTCTTTATTCGAAAAAGGAACATGATTTTTTTACCGTGAAGGGATGGATATCAAGTAGAAGGCAGGTTGTTTTTCGAGGTTAATATCTTTCCCTGAACTATACACTGGATCAAAACTAGACACGGACTCGGGTGAAAAGGAAAAAATTCGTTTCTGGCGAAGTTCACGCCTTCAAGATATAATTATTTGCTAAAAATATAACGAGCATTTTCAATTTGTTGTTTCTCATAATCTGATTAAAAATCTAAGGAACATACAGAATTTGCGTGCTCTCGAATGACTCAGTTTCGTAATAAGATTGAGATGAATCTACAGTATAATTCGAATGAATAACTAGGATGCGTCCATCTTACTTCTAAGAACCAGTCGATTTGTAACCCGGTAAGAATAAGGAGCTAGGAAAATAAAGCTTACCGGTAACGGTATCGTTTTCTTCCAGCGATAATGGTTTATCGGATTTTACTGACTCGGATTGTTCGTCTTCTTCTGCAGCTTTCGCAAGCATAGTCTTCAATCTCAATAGTTCCTTCTCACCGTATCTTATTCGCTTTACAGCACGCAATTTTCGCCCACGTTTACTTCGCATACTTCTAGCCATGATTGAGCTTAATTTCACAGAGACGTATCAGGATTCTGAAAGTAATAATAAAGATGAAGGGTATTTTACATTGAGATTGTTTCCACTGGCAGTTTGTAGCCGGGATACGAGGATTTACCTTATCAATGAGAGTTCGAGAAACTTGGATCGGCGAATTAACCTCTAGAAACAACGACGGTATTACCACAACGACGAATCCAGTGAGATTTTGAACGTCGTAAGAATGGGACGGAAACAGAAATGAATCAACTTTGCAGTAAGAGTTCGAAAAAGACGAATACGAACGTGTTCTCAATTCACTCTGAATTAACTCGTAGAAAATAATAATAATCAATGAAGCTCAACTTCAGTGATTAGTGAACACGTGTTTTTATGAGCCGAGAATATAAATTTCTGCTAAACCCATCATCTTCTGAACCGCAGAATAAGTGCTTTTACACATCGAGGAGAGCTCCTTTTTTAGAGATTGGAATGACCTCAGTTCCGACAGGTTGGCAACCCTTCTTATATAAGATGTGATGGGAAATTTGTTATTTTTTGATAAGCCAGAACTATGCTGCATGAGTAAACAATAATCGACAATCCGAACCGACTTGTTCGAAAACTTGCTGATTCAGAAACAATTATCACTTTCTTACTAATACTTGTCCGAATTTCTCTAGTTTTAGTCGTTTTGTACTGATCATTCTTTACTCTACCTACGTTAAGATGATGGACGTAGCTTCGATGCCTCATAATGCTGCGAAACAAGCTCAGGGTGGATTCAATCCATACGACGATAACGGCGGGTTCGTATTCTGAGTCAGTTTTACATTACTAATTAGAAAATATTTGAATAATTCTAAATAATCAACTGCGTTTTCTTATGCAGGAGTATTGTTGCGGTTGGTGGTGATGATTTTGTCCTCATTGCGTCCGATACTCGTTTGAGCACAGGATTCAGCATATACACGAGAAATCAATCGAAATTATTCAAATTAGGCGATAACATCGTCCTAGGGTCCTCCGGATGTTGGTGCGACACCCTAACTTTGACTCGTTTATTAAATGCGAGAATGAAGGTACCGTATACATTATTTAAGATAGAGAAGAAGACTATGCTTCGACGAATACTTTCATTTCATTTACCCATACGTATCTTGCAGATATACTTACATGAGCACAATAAAGTAATGAACTCTACGGCTGTCGCTCAGATGCTATCAACGATGTTGTATTACAAACGATTTTTCCCTTACTATGTATCTAATATTTTGGCCGGTTTGGAGGCCGATGGTTCTGGATGGGTCTATTCTTACGATCCTATTGGAAATGTGGAACGTACTAAATTTCGTGCCGGTGGTTCTAGTGGCGCTCTATTGCAACCTCTTTTGGATAATCAGGCAAGTTGATTTCTTGGTAATGAAAGAATCTTCAACCTTCGTTGGCTTTAACTATTGTCTTGTACTTCATTCGCAGTTGGGATTTGCAAATTTACCGACGGTCACAGATCGAAAGATAACGCTAGAAAGAGCCTTACAAGTGACGAAAGACGTGTTCATATCTGCGGCGGAACGTGATATCTATACTGGTGATGCACTTCATGTGTATGTGATTACAGCTGCTGGTATTGAAGAGAAAAAAATTGAATTGAGAAAAGATTGAATAACCTTTTCTGATAATTTGAAGTACGAATATCTGTTACTTTTGTATAAAATATAATCAATTTCATTCAAAGTATGTTCGAAATTAATTCTTCCGACTTGAAAGTTCATTCATACCCGATTGCTTGTCGTAACATTTATCTTTGACTGCTCTACAATCTGTTGATATGAACTTTATTCTGAGATTTGGTCTCGTACAAATCTGAATAATTTTGATTGATAAAACCATAAAGAAGACCGATAATTTGAATTTTTGCTCTTCTGTCTTCATTATTTTATGCGGTCTTCATGCTTACACAATGTTCAAATTTTTACTATTACGCTACGTTCTACTCGATTTGATTGGGAAATTTCATCGTGGAGATACGTGTATAGATCAGGATGAGCTGCTTTCTATGATTGGAAGCAATGGGACTTGGAATTTTGTCTAACGGGCTAGTATGAATCCAATTATTTTATCAATACATTATAGATTGTGTCATGGGGATTTGGTATCGTATTTTATGACTATGGGATGGAAATCCGGGTTTATATTCGGATACATTTTATATCATGGGAGGCAATGAGACTTTGGATTTCGATAGATGGCCTAGTATGGACCTAATTACGTTACCTGTGTAGTAAATAAGTGGACTTGGAATATTTTCAAACTCATGGGTAGATCTATATAGATTATACTTAGGGAAATAAAAAGGGTTTTACTCAAATGAGTACCTAATTACAGAAAAACCGCAGAAAGAGCTTCCAATTAAAGTCATCCTCAGCGAAAACATCTGATCTAACGAAAAGCCGAAACACCATCACCAACCTCGAGAATGACGGAACAAGAAGGAGACTAATCGTCGAGTTGTGAATCATAAATAAGCTTGATCAGACTTTGGTCCGGTATGTACCTGTTCAGCATAATGAGACCACCAGTATTCTTATGACGAATGATTTCGATACCTTAGAAGTCTTCCGCAAACTGTGCCCACTAGCAATTAGATGGTCAGCGAATGCCAAATCTCCCACTTTACCTTTCTGTCATACTGCTTTGTGCTCGTCGACTCTGATCTTGAGCTGACGACCGGTTTCCCCAATATAAATACCCTTTCAATCGTTATACATTCTAACCTGTACACTCCACTCTTCTCATCTTCAGGAATTCGATCTTTCAACCTAAGAAACAACTCTTTAAAAGTAACAGGGTTGGAGAACGCAGATCGAAATCCGAAAGGGCGAAGGGTGCGGCCTCATTGAAGAGAAAACTTCCCCAAAAATGGGAGCCTAATCCATCGCAGTTTCTCGCGGCTGATAGTACGAGGGAGGGAGGTAAGAGCGTCTCTCCTTACCCACCAACGCGTCTATGTCCAAGTGAATCTCATTCACTCTGGCCATATGTTTTTTGGTCAATAACTCCTTTCCGGAGGCAGTTCAACTCGAACAAATGTCAGCAAGTCTATGAACTAAGCTGTTGAAAACAGCATATTTGTGGACAACAGAACAGAATGCGGACCCGTGGACCAAAACATAGATCGACGTATCTTTTCTGTAAATCTCAAACTCATGGATCCTAGTAAGATCCAAGAAGTTAATCGAGGAGCCTCCAACTTCCAAAGTAAACTTCATGGATGGGTACAGCTCATGAAGATACGGAAGAAACTCCAAGCAGAGATCTCGGGAACTAGTCCATATGACCAAAAGACTCGTCGGGCCGCTGAGGCCGTTGAAATAACGTCTTTCCTAATGGAAGCGCATCAGCCCATATGCTGGTTGTGGAGGTTACAGTGACCAGGGTTGGTTGTATTACGGACTGATCCCCTCTGAGGCGGCTGTAACTTCTGTTGAGTTGAATCCCTTTTGAGCGTGGCTGGTGGAACGAAGCGTGGAGCTGAGTGCACGCCTAGCCGGCTGTGTTGTATAAAGTTGAAGTTGATTAGGTGGAAGCCGCGCCTGGATAAGAGGCGCTACTGGATTAAGCAGAAGGTAGTCGACACTGTGGAGTGAGCACTTTAAAGAGTCGAGGATCTGGCTCACAAATCGTCAGTAGAGGCCGGCCAACCTGTGCTTTCGTTGTAGTGGGAGAGTCCTGTCTTGGGTTAGACTTGTGCAGAGAGAAAAATGTGAGAAGAGAGGTACGTTGGTGGTAGGGCCTTCTTGTGAAACTCACTGGTCGTAAATGAGCACTATGGATCCACCAACAGTCTCGCTAGAGTTTTTTAGAGTTCTGCTCGTCATTAGTTTTACGCTAGTTTATTCATAGCGATGGGAGTAGTGCTCAACCGTGATTAATTTTACAAGAGTCGAAAATGATGTGAATGTGAACCAGTCAGCTATCGGCGGCGCAGGTAATTAGAACTCAAAGGTGTTGTAAAATGGACCATTCTAATTGTCGAGTATTTAAGTTCGATTTTATTATCGAATCGTCTCTTTGCTTAGACGAGACCCGACTACTTATTGGCACGCACCTATGTCTCTCGATTTTGTATACGTTTACTCAAGCTTCACGGCCTCGTACAAAGCGGCTCGTCTTATTATTGTTTTCTTTGTTTTAGTAAGTTGATGACATCATATTCGAGTCCTGTTCTCATGGTTCCTTTTCAAATAAAAGTGAAGATTGATGGTAGAAAATATTTCAAGTCTCTGGACCTTTCTCCAAAAATTATCACGTTATCGAAGTCAAACGCGCTCACGGCAAATTCTGGGGGGAGGATGACGTGTCCCTGGTCAAGGACTTGGAAAAAATGTCGACTTCTACGAGATTAAGAAAGATTCTGACCCCTCAGCTTGATTCATAATATGAGGGTGGAGGGAATTTAGATGAATTTTGATTTTCGAACCATGCATAGGGGTGGTGGGCTCAGAAATATTCCAATCATTGAGTCTTGTATTCTAATCAAAGTGGGTTTGGAAAAATTCTATACCTACATACCAGCAGAGGAACTTGCAAAACGTAGGTACCATTTAGAAATTTCCGGCTTTACCCGCACAATGATCGAAGACCCAATGGTCGAGAAAAACCTTATTGAGCGACGTGTGTCCTTCTTCAGACGACGATAATTACGAACTTCAAGGACACTAAGTGTTCGAAACGCCGCTAAGTAAAGTTTTTCTCGACCATTGGGTCTTTGATCATCGTACGGGTAGAGCCGGAAATTTCTAAGTTGTAATTTTTTCCTTGCACGAATAAAATCTTCTCAATAGGTACTGTACCATCCAAATCAAAAAATCCTTCCCCGAGAACAGGTTTCCCTCTCGCCACTGAAAGAGACCCTGCGAGCACCGATTTGTCTCTCACTTTCACGAGAAAATCTCGGCGCTAGGTATTGGCTTATTTACCAAACGTATCTGGATTATAAACACTCGCAGTTTTATCTTCTAGCAGCATTCAAAGATAAAGATCCCAGCGCAGCCTCAGCGAATTTCAGTTCATTCGCTCTCAATCTATCCGTTTAGAGTCTGCAAGTCTACAACATTTTGAAAATTTTGCTCTTGAATCGTGAATGAAAAACAATTTTAGTACGTCTGGTACTTCATACTGTCGTTTAAGAGCAAATTTAAATTCAATCCACTGTAACAATAACGCAAAAAATCAATCCAAATTTATCGATACCAAGAAGACGACAATCTGTAAACGAACGGGTAAACGATCTAGCTGCTGGGTAGCTTGCCAAACTTAGAAAAATTATCGGCATCTGAGGCGTATTATTCAAGGCGACTTCACACTATTACAGTCTATGCGAACGTATACCTAGGTACAAATTTTCCATACCAGACTATAAAAAGAAGAGAACGAGCGTTCCATTTTAATTTATACTCATTAATCACGATGCGAAAAATAGAATTGAAAATTCGCTATCAGGTACCTATTATGCTTGTACTTATCTCACATACAATGTAAGAATGATCTTATGAAGTCGTATTTAATTTTCTTCAGTGCTCTCATTCGGTTATGGGTGCTTACTCACAGTTTTTCCGCACTACAGCGGGGTTTGATTTGGCGTCCTTGTCGAGGTAGAACTACCCATTGACCGTCCGTACAATCTACGAGGTTGTGGTCATACGCGATCTGTCGGAGCTATTGAGTGAGCATCTTGTGTCACGTCGTGGATCATCGTGGACAAGTTCATCGAAGAGGGTTTTACCAGCGTAGTCGCTGTATTTTAACGCGCAGTGGATGGATGTCGGTGTCGTGAGTTTATATCGCTTCGTATTTTCTATTTCTTACGTCCGATCAACCCTAGGCGTGATTTGATTGCCGCGCTTTCGAGTTTGTCGTATACTTCGTTTTTGATGGGTTTTATCCTGATAATTGTGCCGATCGAGTGCTGTCATTATCGCCGGTAGAATTTTTCTTAGCGAAATAAATTTTCCCAGATTTCCATGTAGAGGAAGGCGAGTACGAGGCACTTGCTGAAAAATTTTCCGTGTTTGCAATCGCAGCCTTGGCAGAAGTTCCGGTAAAAAGAATATCATGTCGGTAGGTTTTTCAAAAAATTTCTCAATCTTTATTCATCCTTTGAAAATTTGAAATGTTTTCACGAGGTACTTCGTGATTTCCTATCACTATCTTGAAGTTTCTTCTCAGAAGGGTGAACTACGAGCGAGCTGATTAGGAGCTATGCATTAAGAAACTAAGGATGATTTTGCCTACTTGTAAAAAGTGCAAAAATCATTCAATAGTGATATTTGAGGTGACTGGAACATTTTTGACGCAAAATAATAACAATATGACGAACGATAGAATATGTATGGAGTTTATCCGCGACCCGTGATTTTGACTTTTTGAAGAAATTTGCCCTCTCTCCATCCGTTCCCTCCAGCAAGGGCATGTATAGGGATTTTCAAAGACCTCTCCTCTAAACATCCTTACATAAATCATGGTTTGCCTCTTGAATGTCATTTAGAAAAATTGTTTCCATTAAATGGACTGACAGTCTATTATCAGTTGACTCTTCAAATTTTTCTCCATCATACACTAAAATCACGATAAACCTAAGTTATAATAAGTTCCTCGAATGACGGCATGATTGTACTGAAAAATTTCCTCCTGCCAACTGCCATTCACTGGAACTCTGCTTGGGAGAAATCCTCCCAGAAGCAAGAAGACAATAGAAGAAAAAATTGGGCAGCCTGAGAAATCTTACATAATTGGGAAAGAAACTCTGCGAGTAAAGATTAGACAATTTATTATAAGTTTAGATACGCGGGGTAGGGTAATTGTAATTTTGAAACTCCGGTTTTAGCGCGAACGAGTGAGTCATCGTCGAGCGGAAATGAATTCAAACTAACCCATCATCAAGGGTCATCTATTCATTACTTAAGCATTACAATGGGAGGAGGGAGAGTTGAAAGATCACTAATCTTCATTCGTCAGGTAGAAAGGTATTCAGAGATCATTCATTCCTTACATAGGTGCCTTAAGATAGAGAGGATGAGAGATCGAAAAATCTCTACATGACCTTCTTTTTGCCTTTCGAAGTGGGTGAAGAAGAAAGATAAATGTGGGTCCGTGAACAGAAAAATCTCTATCTTTTGGATTCTTACGTGGAAGGAAAAGTAGGTATACAATGGTTTTTACTTCTTGATAGATGACTGGGGACTAATTGAAATGTGACATTGATCGATTTGTTGAAGATTTAGATGTAAGATTCTTTGTGTTGTGTGAGTGAGATCTGCATAACAAATTGAAAGATGAAAACAAGTTGTTGAAAGGCAGTGAAAATTGATCAATTTCTGAGTCATGACTTTTTTCCCCTCTTCATTTGGCGAGCATCTTAGATCTACACGCGGATTATTTGCTCGCCGTTACAGACTTAGATACAACTTGATATAATTACAAAATTTATGCCGAGTGGATATGGGAAGGCACATTCAGGGAGGATCGAGTAGGTTGTAAAACGGGGTATGAGAAAAAATGCTCTACCGATAAAGTTTCCCTGAGACAATGAGGGCATAATGGAGGTGAAAGATTAGTGAGAAGATAAGTATGAGTAAAACGGGTACGGCCTATTCTTAGCCGGGTTAAAATGCCTCTTGTTTAGAATTTCGGTGAAATGAGGACCAAGTTGTGGGTTTCTTTTCAATTTTTTTTTCAATTCAAAAGTGAAAACCAAATATGCATGGGATATGACTCAGATAGCGAGAAGGCAAATGAGTCTGGGCGGGACATCTAAGTCGAACAACAGATGACAGGTAGGCCTACAAAATAAATAATTGGTATCTCGATGGGGGAAGATCGAGAGGAAGACAAAGTATAAAATGGGAGGACGCTATTTCGAAATTTATTTGCAATAAACATTTCCATAGACTTGCTCAAGATCGGCTGTAATGGATATGGTTGAGGGAGGCCTTTACCCAAAAAATTGGGCTACTAGATTGATATTACTATTGTTTAATTATAAGTAAATAGTTTCAAATTTACTGGCTCTTGATAAATAAATAAAGTTATTCGATTGATTTTCCCAAGATGTGTACCAATCTTGTGATAATGAAGCATAATATGCCTTCAATTCTTTTGCAGGTGATAGAATTGGGTCGGTTATTTTTGGTATGTAGTAAGGTAGTCTTTTTAGCCACTTCATCCACTGCATCGTGACGTGGCCCGGAATGCAAGCTAGTGTGAGGTGAGAGGTTATTGTTTGAATAGTATGAAGAGCAATGAAAATACGTTGGATCAAGGAATTTTTTGTGAAGGGATCTGTGACGCCACTTTGGCTCTAATTTTCGGCGTCACAAATTATCGATGAAAAAGATAAATTGTCGAAGTTTCATCATACGAAGTTAGTCAGAATAAAGTACACTTTGTACATAAGAAATTGTACCGCTAGATTTCAATGTAAACACAACACAAAATATTCGTACGAAGGCGCGAAGCGCCACCTCATTTGACGTATAAATCGTCATCATCCGCGAAACCAATTATACGATATAGTTTACCCTCTCTGCATGAATTCTACCAGCTCCTAAATCGAACATCCAATAATGTACATTTTCCCCAAACTGTAAATCAGACCAGCCTTCGAAGCGAATTAACTTTAAGAGTAAAAATGTAACTTCGTTTCAATTCCGATCCTACACTGGATGAAGAAGCAACCTTTGTTCGCGTACCGTATTCAATTGTAAATTCATTTTTATTCTGTTGAAAATAAGAAGTTAAGGCTGAAATCGAATTTGTTCTTTTCATCAACTACAATCGCTTAGCCAGTTTTGAATTAAGTATCTCGTCCACGTCGAGTGAACCCAACGTCACAAAAGCGCCCGGCTGCATTTGTTGCTCGAATCCACGATCTGTAAGTAGAAATCGAAACATGTACAATCTATATTTTTTCCGTCAAAGTGTTAACGTAAATATCGTGGGCTTATAAATTGCGCGTTAGTGAAGCCAACGTAATTATTTCCGTGTCAAAAATTGAGATTAATATTACAAGCTCAAATTTAGAAGAAAAGAGAAGGGCAATATTTGAGTACCTAAAAGATAAAGATCAAATACGATTTTATAACCTCCGTCAATACGATATTAGTCTAGAGAAAAAAGTAGATCTCAGTTTAGATGCTTGTGAAATTAGTAGAACAGAAAAAAGGCGTGACACGTACTCTTTTTCCGAACTTCTTGAGGAACATAGAAAACAGGCGAGGAGAAATAGCATTTCGTGGTCACCAACGAGTAGGTAGTCCTTGTAATCCAAATTACGATATAAAATTAGACGATTGAAATTTCGATTCACTTTTTACACCTCGTATAAAAAAAATGGAACCGGAGCAGTTGACTGTTAAATAAATGGGATGAGGAACGAAAAATCAGACACTTCTCACGTAAATTAAAAGGTCCTGCTAAGGAATTTTTTCTGCATGAGATTATGGTAGAAAATAATCCTCCCAATTGGGAAACTATAAAACGAAAATTGAAAGAAGAATATGGAAAGGATGAAAATAGTTATGAAATTCTAATACAAAAAATGAAGATCCGATAGCGTTTGCACGAAAGGATTATTCGTCTATAGAAAACCAGAAAGGCCATTACTTACAGCCAAAGATTTGACCTGCCTCTCACCTAATCAACGAATCGCCGTACAGAATTTGAATAACAGAACAATCCAAAATATATCAGATAACTTAGAGACTGTGAAAAATAACTTAGAAAGATTTCCCGAAAATAATAATAATAACAATGAAAAAGTAATTCAGGAATTACAATCCCTTCGAATTGAGGTGGGAAAGATCACAGACGTAAAAAAGGAAAAAGAGACAGGCTTCAAAGAAATAATAGCCATGGTTCAAAGTCAAATGTCGATAGCAGATAAAAAGAACGAGGAGGAAAAATTAATTCCTGAATTAATAAATAAAATTCGAAGTCAGAGTGGAAAATAATAATTTTAATAACACATTCTCACATGCCGCTGGGAATAATACTTCTTAATAATCAACCAACAGGTCTTGTCAATGCCGTTTCAGCCTTTCCTACGAGTACCAATTACAATATGAATAATAATCAATCACCAATAAATAATCAAATGCCCTATTATTCTCAAAATTTTCAACCTCAAAATTTTCCAACCCAAAATTATCAACGTTTTCCTTCCCAACCGAGATATCCTCAACAATATCAACAATTTTCCCGTCCTTGGTACCCGCGTCAAAATTTTCGACGATGAAGAGAAGAGAGGAAATCCATTACAAGAAGATATTTTTGTCCAAACTGAAGTTGAACCGTTTGTGATATACATGCTATAGAATTCCGTTTAATTCGGCTGCGTAGACTGACACGTACGGTATTTTGTAGAGCAGAGAACGCGTGTCCCACTTTATGATCATATTTTGAATTATCTGTCAGACATATGGTATATTTGGAAAATTCGCCGAAGAGTTTTGAAATGTGTTGCCCGAAGACTGATTTATCAAATTTAGGAACTCCTGTAAGGTCTAGTCAAATGATCGGAATAGAGAAAATCTACGAAGGAATGGCCGAAATGATGAGGGAGAGAACTTGGATTGTAACCTAATGAGTAAGTGAGTGAGAGTATCTCTGTGTGGTTGATTAGTTTGTTGAATATCACCAAATAGCGTAAAGATGGCACCATTTTTGACATCAAATCTTCTTTTTCCTACACAAGTTTTGGAAGGTGCCTACGGCATAAACATTCAGGACCTTGGTTCTAATTTCTATTTCGGTGAGGTTGCTTAATTAATGAAATTCTTTAAGACGAGTGAGAGAGAGAGAGAGAGAGAGAGAGAGAGTGAAAGTATGGTGAATAGATCTGAAGTACAGGAACTAGTATATTAGGATGGTATGTCAAAGAGACGATATTATGGAATTACCTAATGACAATTAGTTAAATATCTAGAGTAGGCCTACTTGCGCAATTCAACAACCTTGTCTGTAATTTCAGAAGAGCTCGTTCCTAATTGTATTTCCCAAATATTAGTGACAAAAATTTCCTACGTTTCATAATAGGCTGCGTAATAAATGATTGACGCTTTTCGATATTCTGTAGTCAAAATCGATATGTCTTGTCTCGAAAGAAGAGTTTTTGTGGAAAATTTATCTACCAACTTTTTTTGAGCTCTTGCCTCAACTGACGCTTTTGCCCTAGCAAGTCAAGAGCCTCTATGCATCTGCAAAACACAAAATAAATAAGACTGAGTTGCCATGGATCCCAGTATCTGAGTCTCTTGAGTCTCTTTTCTTGTTGTTCCTCACAATTTTAAAGGGTCAAGGGATCTAGATTATCTATGTTTGTTTCCTTTTTGTCTGTCTACATCCAAAATTCAGAAGTATCCTCACAAAAAAATAATGACAATAAGGGTTCCCAGTCCTGTACTGCATCAATGAGACATAACAAAGAATACTGCAATAGTAACATGGACAACAGAAGAAGGTGAGATGTAGGTAAGATCATCTTTAGAGTCAAAGGGTATGATATTGTTTTTGATGTATAGAAAGGAAGAAAAGGAGAAACTTTCTTGAAGACTGTACCCATTTGAAAAATGCCATGGGTGTTCTAATCCCCTTGGTTCAGCAAAGAAACCCTCCTCAAATTTCAAATTTTAATTTCTTGTAACTAACAAAAAAACCTTTGTAAGTAGTCCCTTCTAAAACGACTAATACGAAGAACCGTCTTCATGAAAACGGCTTCAGAACACGCCTGAATGCCATGCAAAAAGAAAATCTTCGGTGACAGAATACCTTTTGGTACAAAATTTTATTTTTATAATTCATTTATTTTCGAGGCTCTTTTGTTGAAATGCTAAGAATATCGCATTGCTTTTCCAAACAAAAGTTTCCTACAATAGTACGTTGTATGGTCGCAATTCGAGATGCAATTTTTTGAATTTTTTTGGCGAGTTTTATTTTTTCATGACATTTTTCAAATTTTTACGCAGTCTTTAAAAAAGTTTCTTCTCTTCTTTTTGATAATCTTAATATTTGTAGTATACGTAGTATCTAATGCATATATTTTACATTTGTGATCTTTTTTCCTCCCATTTCAATTATTTATAAAAAGCTATAGGTCTGAATAATCACAGTGGGAAAAATAGCCATTCTGTGAACAAAAAACATCCTCCACATTTTGATACAACTTGAGATTTCCTTGGAATTATTATTGCCAGAAATCACACTAAATTTTTCAAACATGCAAGATGTCTCGTAGCAGTCTTTTACATGTTGTTCATATTGCTTCTTATTCTCTCCAGTTTATTATTAGCCATCTTGCTTAAATTTATGAACGATAACGTGCATAGAAATTCAGCCTCCTGGTCAAAGTTGTCTTTAAAATACTGGAAAGAATGATGATAAATGAGTAGGTTACTTTTTTATTTCTGGTTGTGCATTGCCTACGCTGACAGAATGTGGAAAAATACGGCAAATATTTGCATTATACGTACGATGGTATAGAAAATTACATCGGTTGTTGGTCCTAGACCGCGCGTTCATGTCTCAATGAAGTAGAATGTTATAGGAATTATCTGAAAAGTGAAAACTTTCCATTTTTTGTCTATTTAAAATGTAAGAAAACTCCTCATAGTACGCAGAATCTTAGAACAGTAAATTTTTTGAAGAAATTGTCCAAAGAAATTAACTACGGTACAAAAATTTGCCTCCGATTGGTTTAGTTTGAAAGAGCCCTAGCCAGTGATTACTAATTATTTTGTTTCTGGTCATTATTAATTTGACGAGTTCTAAATAGGCTATATTTTGGTCAATGTAGACATGAGAAATTCTCTGTGATACGTAATGCCCGGGAATTTGAAATAATATACTAATAGATACCTACATCGTTGCCCGAGTGGTCTATTCGAAAAGGAAAACGAGTCTGAAAAACGAAATAATATAATTATGTAGAACTTCCTACGATGCGTCTTACGAATTGCGAGAAAAAAATGAAAGAATTTGTTATTCAACTATATTTAGATTTGAAATACCAGACACAACTATCTTTTATTCTAACGTCCACAGGTTTTTCAATAAGCGGATGATGAGATATTATATGAATCATGATTTACTATATTGCGCCCCGATAAAGAAAAAATTTACATTTCGAGCATCTTCATAATAAAAAAAAAGCTTCAGGGTGTGACTGAAATTTTTTTGAAAAAATATGAACTTCGTACTACGACGAAATTCTTTCCTTAATTCTCGGTATTTAAGAAACAGAAGAAACTTGTCTTAACAAAAACGATGTAACGTAGTGAACGGAATTCAACTCAAAATCGATTCATGATTTCATGCTACTAATTGTTAATGTTGAAATCGAGTCAACTTTTGGTACTAAATGACGATATCAACCTATTTTACAATACAATCAACGTCGAAATTGGTATTCAAAACGCATTACCTAAACTGTCATTATGAGTGTATTGAAGCGATAATATGTCGCGCGGCTCAATTGTGGTTCAGTTCCGGCACATCTGGACTGGAAATAGTAACAGTGGTGACGGTCGCACTCTAAAGTAGTGACGCAATTGTTTCTGCTCTTCAAAGGCATTATGTGTGAATCCTCTACGTTCTATAATGATGTGACAAAAGTATGCCGCCAAGTGATCTGGTCTGAAGAAGTGTCTGAGAAAAGAATCATGTTTTACGTCTTTCCTTTCTCAGTATATTGTTGTTGAGTGTCAGTACGTCCGTGCAAATCGGAATATTTCAAGGTAATAGCTTTTGGAGAGCTCATTGGCTCCGCACGTTCGCCCGCTCCTTAGTATAGTACGATGTCTACTTTGAGCTATTTCAAGCTAATGGCAAGAGCTTTATTCGGTCTATGGTTCCAGATAGGGTATTTTGAGACCCTCGCTCCGCTCGTTCACCACCTCCTTGGGCTGATAGAGGCCTACTTTGAAGAATTGCAAGCTAATAGCTTCAGAGGTGCTCACTTGCTCCACTCGTTCGCCCTCCTCCTTGGTCTAGTATACTTCTACTTTAGAATATTTCAAACCAATAGCTTTCGGGGAGCTCACTCCTTGGTATAGTACAAGTCTAGTTTAGAATAATCCAAGTTAATGGGTTTTGGGTAGCTCAGTCACTCCGCTTATTCGCCCCCTCCTTTATCTAGTATGAGTACACTTTGAACTATTTCAAGATAAAGCATTGAGAGAGCTCTCCTTAGTGTGTATAGTTCCAATCAAGGTATTTTGATCTAATAGCTTCTGAGTAGCTCACTCACAATTCTGTGTACTAAATTAACCGATTCCATAGCAGTATACTTTGGGGAAGGAGGAGGTGACACGGGAACGTTACAGTTTGTCTCATCCTCCTTCTTCATTGTATGGATCGTACCTTTGAGGAGTTTTATCTTTTTCTTTGCGTACTTTGAGCTCGTTCCCCCTCTCATTGGGATACTATGGGTGTACTTTAGAATTCAAGCCAATAGCTTTTAGGGGCTCACTCATGGCCTTCATGATCTAATATGTGTCTAGTACTCTAGTTTACTATCTTTTAGGCTACTAGCTTCCAAGAGCTTACTCGCTTCGCTTGTTTTCCCCTCCTTGGTTTTTAATATACTATTACGTCTATATGATGAAAGCTAAACCCACTACAGCAGCCTGGCGTGGACTCATTTCTTTGTCTGCTCTTAAGCTTTCATTTTACTGGACCTGATATACTGTAGCCTAATATGAAGGAGTCTGAAGGAAGGATACAGTATACAAGATTCCTTTAAACCTAGTATGAAGCTAGTGTATTAGTTTACTAGAGGCCTAGCTAGTTTGTCCCCGTTCTCCGTCTAGTATAAGTCCAATTAGTATAATCAAGTATAAAGCTAGTATAAAAGTAGTATAATACGAAGTGAGGTCCGCGCCAGTTTATTGTATACATCTTTGTTGAACCATGTCGACTAGAAATCGACTGGAAGTCGACGTCGATTTTGAGTCGATTTAGTTCCGCCCATTTCGACACAAAACCGACCGCATATCGACCAGAAGTCGACTCAAAATCGACCGTTTTTTTTCTCCAAAATTGAGTCGACCTCAGATCAACGTAAAGTCGACTAGCGTACATAACCAGAAAACTACAAATTGACTCGAAATCGACCCAACAGAGCAGTTGATTTTGGATCGACCTGAAATCGACGTGGCAAATGAGTCGACATCGAGTCGACCCTTGTCCACTCAAAATCGACCGGATATCGACGTCGAAGTGAGGTCGGGTTCAACAATATATCGACGCGATTTCAATTAAGACTTTGAAAAAAATAAATTCTCGGTCGATTTTCGGTCGATTTTGGTTGTCGACTGGAAATCGATGTGAAATCGACGGTCGACATGGTTTATCGGGATTTCCTAAACTAGAGAATTGTACAGACGCCTGGACGCAAATTCCGGAATCAGGGGTAGGTCTAAGATCGATGTTGAAAATTTTTCAAGTCCTAAGATCATACGTTCCTTTTGGAGATTTAGGGGGCAGAGAAAAGACATGAAACATGTCAAAAACCTTTTTGGTTCACACGAACGAAAAGACTAGTTATGCGGTTCATTGTAGGGAGCGAAGTCGCGTTTTTCGTTCACAGGGAATAAACACGCGTCAGATTTTCTCTACGGAATGACGCTTTGTAGCGTATATATTTTGCGTACACAAGGAAACATTGCTCGTGTGAACCAAAAAATAGCGAACGCCACACGAGAACGAAATACGCGAACGAACTCGCGCTGCATGGCAACCCTCGCCACGGCTCGGGTCGCCAAAGCGCTCGTTCGAATCGCTCTCTTCGTTCCCTTGTATTATTTTTGCATGATTGATTCTCCAAACATTGACTGCGAGTAGTATGATCTCTTTACTGACTCATCAGCGTCATAGTTGAAGAACACTGCGGCCCAGCACACTGTTCCGCAGATGAGACTCCTTTGTGGAGCGTCGCGGTAGCAACTCACCATCTCCACTTTGGGGCATTATGTCAAAGTGGGTCCAGCCTATTGGACCATTACAAATGCTCTGCTGATGTGTGATGTGGCACAAGTGTGAGCCAGCCCACTAATGAATTTTACAGTGCGGGATATGCCCCCCCTCCCGCTGTTGAAAGTTGAATGGAGACTTGTATGCATGTTGTCAGATTGTATTTGAATAATTTGGATTGTTAATGCCTGTTGAGACAAGGTTCTCTTGACTATGGCGTGATAATCTAAACAATGAGCGTTGGGATGATTCCATTGATGCCTCTTTAGGTGTTCCAGCGTGTTCGGATGTCAAAATTTCTTCCAAGTCCCCTCTCTTTGGTTTGTACGTATAGCTCGATGATCTGAATTTTTCCAAATCCTCTTCCTATTATTTAGAGCTTGGAAGTTGACATTTTCCCACCCCCTCCTCATTTATTTCTCCTTGTTAGAGAGATAAACGGATTTCAAATATTGTATTCACAATCGACCCAGCTGATTGACATGACTAGGCTCACGTAGTATTAAACTCGAATATCGGAATGCAGTAATCTTCGAAGGAACTGGATGAGAAGTAATGATGTTTATATAGTTCACAGCACAATTAATTATTTCGCTCATCCTAATCAAGGACTCGTTGTCGTCATCTCAAATCTAATTCAACTTTTTTGGCACGTGCCAATAAAATGGTTTTGTATCGTATTATCACACCATTGACGCGCTCACGAAAGTTGTAACATTGTTTGCTCGCAAAATCAATGTGACAGAACGACTCACCTATACTGCTAGGAAGACTCGTGACTCGTCAACGTGTTTAGAATGAGTACAAATATGAATGCGATCATCTAATATCGTAATCAAAAATAAAAATTTGGTTCATGTCTCACGCGTCACTGTGAACTATGAGCAGGGATTCCCCCCAAGCTAACGAACTTTTCTATCCCTACTGTTGCAGCAGGACCCGTGGGAATATTTCAGGTACTCATTTACGATATGCCAATCTCGAGTTTAAATTTTACGAGTCCTTGTAATAACTGCGTCTTTAATGAGACAAAGCCAACTTTAAAAGAAAAATGTAGTTCTAATCCAAAATTAGGGTAAGTGGAATTTTTAAACAATCTAGGGTACAACGTACGTATCCAACCTTCGAATCACTCGCTTATTATACTCTACGCCACAATAGAATACCACCGTCCCCGTGAACCGGTTTTATCACTTAACTTGAATTTATATAAGTTCTATGAACTTCGTTTTTGCGTTCGTTAATTATTTTTAGTACATAGGTATATCTTATTTATTCTATTTTCCCAATATGTACAAAATGATGCGTGTACGTGCAGAGTGGCTCGTCTCTCATTCTTATTTCTTGTTCTACTCCTTAGATCGACGCCGCGCCGGGGATGGAGGAAATTGAGATCGGAAATCTAACCACCGTTCCAGCGACGCCGGCTATTTCCATTCGGAATGCCTACAAACGATACTCGACCAAAATCGTTTTCAATGGACTCAACCTAACAGTACCAGATAAGTCGATGTACGAATCATATTACGTACGCATAATTTACTCTCCGTAAATTATTCTTTCAATTCGACCTTGATCGTGACTTCATTCTAACAATCGGTATTATATTTTCCATTCCGGTTTGCCTACCGTAATGTAGATACGGTTTATTAGGTCCGAGTGGCTGCGGAAAAACTACTTTACTCAACTCTATCGTGGGCAGGACTGAATTGGATACCGGCGAAATTGAATTGAAAGTGAAGAGAAGAGCGGATATTGGATACATGCCTCAGGTAACACTGATATCAAATTTTAAAATCGTGAATGAAGAACGTGCACGCGATGATTCCACTTGGAATTGTTTTTTCATTTTATTTTTGAGCGTATTTCAAATTGATGTTCAGTATTTTTGAATGGAAATTATGTGAAACTGAGGAAAAATTGGAAGTTTCAGTCGAAAGGGGGGGGGGGAGGCTGGAGAGGACGGAAAAGATTTTACTTCGACATAAGTTCCTTCGATTGTGGACTGGGTACGGCTTTTGTAAGCATTAATTTTGTTTCATTCGACATCAGTATCGACCCTTTTGAGTATAACTTGAGCGTTGGAAGAATTTCCTCAGTAAAAACCCCTCATCTTGGCAACCGTCATATTTCAGGGCCTTGAGCACGCAAACTTCAAGACACTAATCGCTGTCTGAGTCTCTTTTTCTGCGTCTCAAGGCCCTAGACTCGGTCCTTTTCCTGCTGAGTTTCATCCATATTGGGATTTTGAGCTCAGCATTTGCCTTCTCCATTCCGCATCCACCTTCTTCATGACTGTGGCTGCAAATGCAGACTCCTGGTACCATGCTCCTTCATAACTGAACCCGGTGGTTACCAGGCTACTCAGTGCAGTGATCGATTAAGCTTGCTCCGTTCACGTTCAAATAAGGTGTTCTGTGGTTCGGCATCCCGCCCTTGATCTTGTTGAATATACTCAACAGGGTAGGTAAAAACAAAAACAGATACAAGAACCGCCTGGTTAAATGTGATGCCTCTTATGAGGAGTTGGATGAATATTTTGATCTGCTCAATGTATGCTCTGTACATTAAATGGGGCATTCCCGAGGAGGTAGGGATCCCCATCGGATCCCTTTTGGGTTCTCTTATCTCAGAAGCCTATATGTCCAAATTCGAGCTTGACCTATTCTCTTCGGGCCGGGTGTTTTTGAGCCACATCTTTAATTGGGCAGGTTCACAATGGGAGTTGGTGGCTCCTTAATAAACTTTTTGGACTTGACCATTTCTGTCATGGATGGCGTCCATGAATTCGGTATTTACCGAAAAGATGCATCGATCGATATTGCTATCTACGGGTTAACCTTCGTTCCTGTTGTCCACATAGTTGAATAAATCGTCTCACTCACATCCTTCTGAGTCGGGTTGCTTTCCACAAGGAACTCGTGATGATGAAGCACCATGCTAAAGTAAATCAGGTGAGGGTGGACATTGACCTTATTGGTCATAGGAAGCTTACAAGGAAATGTCTCGATCCTACGACCTCCCTCACCCGGGGTTTGCTCCCTAACTCTGGATTAGGCTACCCTTTCTTGGCAATTTTTCTTCGGAGTTGGGGTCGCAAAATTTTTCAGTCGGTGTTACCTTAACCTGACAGAAAACCCAAGTTACAACAGCAAATTTATTAGGTGACAGAAGGATTGCATTTCTGCAATGGCTTCTAATTTTTTCTCTTCATTTTTCTTCTAAATTGCTTCATTCCTCAGTTATTTTGAGATGACTCGCTGAACATTCAAATGGGAAAATCATCCGCGGCCTGATCTTGTATTCAATTTTGCCGATTGTAGCGCTCCTAGCGGATGGTCGGTCTGAATCCTCCCTTGAGTCTTCGAGCCATTATTATATGTATTTTCCAAAGAAAACTCCTCTACGTTAAAAAATTGATTTAAATTGTAAACTTTGTTCAACAGACCTTGAGTCTCTTTGACCAGATGAGCATATACGAGAATTTTTATATGTACGGCTTATTGTATGGCATGAGCAAAGAGGATATCGTGAAGCGGTCAAATGATCTCATAGAATTTTTAGAATTACCATCGGGTGACAGATTTGTCTCCAGTCTCAGGTTCGTATGAATACATTGACTTTATCAGGTCCGGGTGCAGAATTTCTCCGTTTCAAAGGCTCACACATGGGTAAGTAAGTATGCGTGACGAAACATTTTTCAACCCGCCACTTTTTCCTCAAAACCACTGCTAGTCTTATTTTTCATCGATAACTGATGATGACACGATTTTCTGTGCATCCGGGCCTGGTTTTTAATAATTTGACGATTGCTATGATTTCTTGGACATTTCTTACAGTGGTGGTCAACAACGACGAGTGTCGATAGCGATCACTCTCATACACGATCCAAAAATTCTTATCCTCGATGAACCGACGGTAGGATTAGATCCTATATTGAGTCAAAGGTTAGTAAAAACTACTTGAGTAGCAAACTTTGGCGTTGCAGTTTTCAGGAGCTATAAAATTTTAGTACCGGAGTACAGCTTTCCCTTCGGGGTACTTAAAAATGCAGGAATAAGAGTAATTTCGAAACTACCATAATGCAGGCTTTCTTTTTCAGTCATATCTCGAATACCGCAATTTTTTTCGATGTAGGTTCGCTTCTATACATTAAAAATTAATTCAAATTTTCAGTATATGGGCTCGATTTTTGGAGATGACAGAAAAAGGAAAATCCATTGTAATCACGACACACTATATCCAAGAAGCTAGACATGCTCACACGGTAATAATACCAGCCCGATAACCTTGCTCAAAACGTTTCTACTGAACCAGTCCGATTAACTTGTATCGTTGGTATTTTCCATTTGGTAGATAGGACTGATGCGTGGAGGTAAGCTGCTGGCGGAAGAACCCCCTTTGCAGCTGATGCAACTATGCTGTTGTAATGATCTGGAAGAGGCCTTCTTGAAATTAAGTCACAAGCAAGAAATCGGAATGAGAAGTCAAGTAAGTAAATTATGTAAAATCGTGAAATATTCTATGTTGCCTCGATGTAAAACGATTAACGTAAGTACATATTAAAAAGCGATTAGTACCTAACTATTTCAGGCAAGAATAGCAGTGATATTTAGTAATAATCGAGAAGTATGGTAAAATGACCATTAGAACAAGGTCACCTAGATGTACCGAATTTGAAATAATATTGCTTTTAAATCTGTTTAGACGAAGGAATTGGAGTGGTATCCAGAAAAGTCGGAGAAAGTGACAGCGTTCTACGAGGACGATAAGAAACTATTTTCCAAGACTAAATTCTACGGATGCTTGTACAAAAATGTAACATTTTTGAAGCGCGAAACTGTGTAAGTATTACAAATGTGATGAAATGGTATTTACCTGAATTATTTGTTAGGTTGCTAGTGGTTGAAGATAGAAAAAAATTTGTGAATCGAACTACGTTATCCCACGCCCTATTTGTTTTCTTCGTCTTTTCTTATTATTTAAGGGTTGTTTTTTCTCTCTGTCCTTCACTCCTTTCTTCCTTGTCCCTATTCTTTCATTCTTTCAATAGAGAACCTGTTTTATCGGGAATCTCACTGGAAAAAACGTCTGCCGGCCCTGAAGTCCAGAATTTTCTGCGATGTTTTGAGTATCGCACTTTCATTGAGCCAGTAATGCAACGCTCCCTTCGAATAAAACCCATAAAACAGTTTCCCTGCCTCCCTTCGTTCAGCTCCGTTGAAGAACCCATGAATTTTTTCTACATTTCTTGTCCTCTGGCTCTCTCCTCGTTCGTTTCATTTCTCTCCTCCTTTCTCTATCTTCACCACCTTTCATACCTTCTCTTTTATCTCATCTTCTCATTCTGTATTCTTCTTCCTTATTCTTCCTCTTTTCCTCTTTCTGAGTTTCTTCTTTCTTCTTTCAAGAACTAACGAGGAAAAGGTAAGAAAGAGGATAAAAAATTACTACAGCTCACTTCATTTGTTGTTCGTGGGGTTTCTCTCATCGAATTCCCGTGTTGTTTGAAATGAGAAAGGTTGATATCAGGTAATTTTTGGACTTCTGTTTTGATAAATGGTCGATATTTTAACAAGAAACCTGTTTTATCGGGGGGCCTCCCGGAAAATACTTCCGCCGTCTGGGACGTAACCTAACCTGACCATGACCATGGGACTTTTTAAAATTTTTTGTTCTCGTCCTATTGCTCATAGCTTGGAGGATGAAATTTTTCTAAGGGGCTTGGAGGTTTAAAATTGTTCAAGTCCCTCTCTTATCACCTATAGCCTAGGATGCCAGATCTACGGATTTTTGCTCCTCAAAAAAGATACGGTTTTCTTTTCTGTAGATTTTACATACAATAAGGATTTCTTGCGATCAAGGGAAAGGTACGTTAGACACTACAACGAGAGATACCTTCCTCCTGCTTGTTATGGGCTAATGCTGCAGTAGTTTGTGATATTGAGTTGACCAAGGGAAAAGTACCTCAGCTTCCTCTATAAGACATAGGCATCTTTCTCCTTATTTTTAATAATGGATCAATCAAAGTCCGTAGAAATCTGTTTTCAGGTCTTACAAAAAAAGGCAGATACGAATTTTTGAAACTACCATCTGGCAACACTGCCTATAGTTAGGACTATCGCGTATAGTTCGAAGGTTAAAATTCTTTTAAGTCCCCCACCTATCACTCAAGTTCGAAGGTCAAAATTCTTTTTGACTTCTCCCTTTTTTTTTTTTTTTTTCTAAATCTCTCTCCAATATAGCTCGGCCTTCTATCATATATATACTAATATAAAGCTAGTATAATACAAGGAGGAGTCCAAGCCTAGTTCAAGTCCAGTATACATCATAAGAATGGGATCTCTCATACTTCTAACTGAGGTACTTTTCCCCTGAACGACTCAATGTTACAGAAGAGCAGTATTAGACTGTAATGACCTGGAAAAAAGTATTTCTCATTCAAGCGACTGCGGTATTTTTCCCTGGAGCCTAAGAAATCCGCATTTGACGTAAAAACCGTAGAAAAATCCCAATTTTTTTCGGGGATTGAAGATCCGTTGATCTGGAAGCACTGATAGTCCGATTAAAATAGCTCCTTCAAGTAACTAGATATGCAATACTCCATTCATCAATTGGCCTAGCCCCTTCAATGAGCCAGATATACAACGTTTCAAACACAATAAGATTCATAAAACAGGTTCCCTGTCTCCCCTCAGTTAACTCCGTTAAAGAACCCGTGAGTTTTTTATGAGTCTACCTTTTCTTTTGTACGAATGAGTAAAATTTTTTCAAGTCCCCCCTCCCCTCTCAATATAATGGCTCGCTGACTGGAAATTTTTCAGTTTCCGATTTGTACATTATCTAGCTTGGAAGTCAAAACTCTTTGAATCCCCACTTTCTTTCCTCTTAGCCATAGCTCGAAGGTCGATATTTGCTCAAGTTTTTTTCCCGAGGTACAATGGTACATCCTTGGAACATCCTCGCGTTCCAGCCTTTCCCCGAACTTTCTGAGTCAGCTCTTACCGTTATGAGTTGGCCTTGAAAAATTTTAACTAATGAGCAGAAGATGTGCCCTTTGAAGTCTTGAGCTGGAAAAAACTTCACTCAAAAGAAAGGGGACCGTCCCTCACGAAACTAATGTTGAATCCAATTTTTTTGCAGATTTCTCGCCTTTTTAATCGTGTTACCTATCCTACAATCGTATTTATTCAACGTGGCCGTCGGAGGCAAACCAAAGCATTTAAACTTGGCTGTCGTCAACGAAGAAATATCGTCCTCAGATTGTAGACCTTCTCTCTACGATGGGTGTTTACTTCCCGAAGACAGCTTTTACAACGAAAATATTACGCTCAGTTGTATGTTTTTGGACTATTTGAAAAACGAAACTTACAAAGTTGTGAGTACACAATTATGACACTTCATTTTTACTTCGAATCACGAATTACTGGAGGTATAAACTAAAACATCGCCATTGGAATTCTCGCTCTTTCATTGCAGCTAGAATACAAGGATGAAACGAGTGCTATGGAAGCCGTTCGAAAAAATAAAGCTTGGGCTGTGCTTCATTTTACGCACAATTACACTATGTCGTTAGCATATCGTGTAAATTATGGAGCTTCGATACACGAGGAAGATCTCGAGAGCGGAATGGTTAACACATGGATCGATCTATCAAGTAATTTTAAATTCGACCACCATTTGTGGTCTTTTACTAAGGACCATTCTCGGTTGGGTCAACCTTTTACTGTAAGGTTGAGACGAATAGGCAATGCTTAGAAACGTTCAATCTCAGTATCATCGTTTTACTTCCTTCACTTCCTTCTGTTTTCTTCCTCTCGCAAAATTATCTATTAAATAGGGAATTTATGAAATTCCGGGAGTGACACGGTACAAAATATCCGTTTTTTCACCTTCCCACTCTCTAATCCAAAAATGTCTGCAAAGTTACCCTGTTTTGACTATTCTTGACGCCTTTGGTTTGCAACACTCTCCTGTATGTGGCTCTTATGCCTTTCTTTCAGGAGGTAGAACTTGTGTTAATCAAACTGAAATCCAGCGATATATTTTGCACCACCTGTGTGCGGACTCCTGA
Organism: Aspidiotus destructor; assembly: GCA_035079395.1. NCBI lineage: Eukaryota > Metazoa > Arthropoda > Insecta > Hemiptera > Diaspididae > Aspidiotus > Aspidiotus destructor. The sequence goes on along the minus strand of JAVHKZ010000001.1, from coordinate 26,472,859 downwards.
CTCAGAAGGGTGGGGTTCAAACCTCGCTACTGACGGTCCAAAAAATATCTGTATCTCCAACGTTACTACTCTGATAATTCCAAAATTGCCGAATTCAAAATTTCCGTAAATTAAGGGGTCTAGTCTGTCTGATGACGTCAGAACCCGATTCTATGCTAGGCTAGGCCAGACATGGCCTATGTACATAATCCGATGTTTTTCCATATCTTTTTTCATTTTTCTTTCAGATAAATACATCGGAAGTTTGGTGAAATTAGATATTGCTCAAAGTATGGTCTCAGTTATGAGACGCGTGATGAGAGATTGTGGTCTGAATCCGAAATTGGGATCGATTCCTGTTCAAGTAATTGAAGTTCTCATAAATAAAACTTATATGGAGTCTCTATTGTAGAAATTAATTTCCTGCAAATGAATTCTTTACCCTTTTCCCGTTGCTATTAAATATTTTTCCAAGAGTTACTTCTACGATCTGTATTACAGAAAATGTTACGGGTTTTCTAATGAAAAAGAAAGACGAAAGGTTTCTAGCTGAGGTTCGTGGGTCTCGTATGATTCAGGACTCAAACTATTCCTTAGTCTGGAAGGGGATTATAAAACGACAAAAAGTGACCTTTATACAAGAACTAAGGAGGGGAAATACCGTTGAATGTTTGGAAACCTCCCATGAGGAAATCTGTTCTATGGGAGGGGAAGGTCTTTCTTGAAACTATGGCATCTCCCGTCTGAAAAAAGCTGACCTAATAATCTAATGAAGGCATTGGACTTCGAGAAATTTCGACTTTCAAGCTTGATCAGTATAAAAATTCAGCCATCACTCAGTATTTTGTCATAATTCTAATCCTTCATTCTTTTTATCTCTTCTTTTTAAGTTTGAGGAGCCAATTTTTGGATCTGTCAGCGACAATTTTCTCGGTTCTGGTTCTACTGCCATGTTATGTTTGTAAGTAGCTTATCTCAAATTAAAAGATAACGAATAAAAAAAAGCAAATTGTCAAGACTAATGTTTCAATTCTTTCATTCCTATTGTAGAGTCTGTTTCTTTCTGCCCATGATTCTGTCAGCTGGAATCATGTTGACTGAAAAAATCGGTGGGATGATGGAACGTATGCTTGTCACTGGTAAGTACAGGACAAATAGCAAGCTTAATATTTGTAAGCCATCGTATGCAGTACAAAGTTTTAGGGAGAGAATTCTTGAAATTTACATACCTATCATAGGTATAGTTTTGCTTTTGAGTGAGTCTGCTTCTTCCCGTGATATCCATCGCTCTGTCTACAAAACCGTATCTATCTTAGCTTCTTTTTATCCACATCAAGGCTTATTTCTTTTTACTCCTCTTTCAAAAGTTGTAACCAGTGCTGCTCGGCGTCGCCAAGTTGGCCCCATAAATTGATCACATTTTTCTTTGATTTCAATGAAATTTGTAAATTTCTATAAAAAAGAGTTATTTTGTTTTCTCTTCCGGCCCTCTAGTGGATCTATGCCTGCCTGATTCTCTCATCAAATTGAAGTTCAATTTTTTACAAAATATTACTGTTACAAAATATTACTGAGTGGAATTACATTGACACTCCTTCTATGAAAAATTCTTCCCTTTTCAAAACCAATTCTCTTTTGAATCCTCATCCGTTTTGCATTTCGCCTCACCGTATATCAATTCTTCCAGAAAAATTACTTTTTGAATTAATGATCAGCTATTCTTTTTAATGAATTGTCCCACAGGAGCCAAAATGACTGAAGTTCTGACGTCCGCGATACTAATCCAAATTGTCGTCTTCTGCATTCAAACGTTTCTTGCGATGATGGTAATTTATTGGTGGTTTGACAATCCCCTTGAAGGGAGTATCGTAACCCTATGTCTATTGATGCTGCTCACGGGTATTTGCGGAATGTTTTTTGGTTCGTTCTGTGCCGACTTAAAAAATTTTGATAAATCATTGCGCAGAATTAATGAAAAATTACCAACTTTTTCAGGGTTTGCTGTCGCAGCATCCAATTCAGATATGATGATGTCGTCGTACATTGGAATCGGTATCAATCTAGCTCTTATTTTTACTACCGGTAAAATCATTTCATTCAAACTTGAAACGTGCGAAAATCTATGAATGCTATAAGTTACTCTTCTTTTAGGATTATTATGGCCAATAGACGCTGCGCACTATCTTCTTAAATTGATCACTCCACTTGTACCACTTACCTATACCGTGGAAGCAGCTCGTGCCATTTGCATAAAAAATTTATCTATAGTGCACCCGATCGTCTTGAGAGGATTTGTGTCAACGGCCATATGGACGTTGATCGTCATTTTAATTATGTGTATATTTATCAAATTCAAGACTGTTAGGAACTAATATTAGCTTAATGTGATAACCAGCGGTCGGCAACCTTTTTGTAGTCCCGAGCTACTTTGTGCGGCGAGCTACCGCCCTACCGGTAGCTCGTTGCCGACCGCTGCGCCTATACTATAATAATATTATATAAATTGTAAGTTCAATTTCTTTTTACAATTTTGCTTAAGAGATTGTTTCTATGTTTAATATTAGTCAATACCGACTGAATGACTGATTCAATTAGCCTTCTAGGTTTTAATTCGGACTCTACACCTCGTAACTAGGTTCAAGAGAAACAGGGATGAATAAGAAAATTTCACCTTGGAAAAGTCAAAAACAAAAAATTTTGAAATCCTAAAATTATTTTTCCTGGGACTTTGACATCCAAATTGTATCAATATCGTTACCACCAGCTCTCTTTGATATCCTATATTATCTGCTACGTGTTTGGCAGGCCCGGACTGAGGAGATGTAAGGAACGGATCTCAATCTTGTGAAGGCCCTACTTTTTTGGTCAGGCACGGAAAAATTCCCCTCCTCTCAAAACTTGCTCCTCTCCTCGGGAAAATGTGGAGGCCCCCTTTTTTTATGGAGGCCTGGGTCCCAGAGACTCTAGGGACTCCCTCTCCCTCCCTCTTGATCCTAGCTTGGTGTTTAGTCACACCATTGGTTACACCATCAGTGATTCTAGCGCTGTGGCGTGTTTGAATTATTTTGTTTTTTATCTGTAGCTAAAACAAATTATCTTTGACAAGCTCAATATTTGTTTTGTGATTATAAAAATATTAGGCCTATATTATTACAATTTTTTCACATTGACGTTCTTCATTATTTTCTTGGCTGTTAAAGAAGGAATCTCTGTTCAAACCAATAAAAAACAAAACAGATCACAATATGTAAACTAACACGCGTATAGTCATCTTAAAGGATGCAAAAAGAGGTGATAAGCCCATTGTCATTAGGCTTAGAACTAGTTTCAAAGTCTTTGATAATTATGCCTTAAACTTTTCATCCACTTCTTGGCAGTGATTAGCTTCTGCTGCAGAAAAAATCAATAAATACCGAAAAATACGAAGGAGTTTCAAAAAAGGTCGAAAAATTAGCAAACTGTCATGCAAAAATAAAATAAGAAAATGTGTGTGTGACGTCACAACATAATTTACAGTGAGAACTTTTTTTTTTCGCTCGCGGTTGTATATGGGCTCTCGCCTTGCTGAACTCATGAAAATTTACATTCAAATAGTAAGAACTGATTATTGAAAGTGGATTAAAATTCATTTCTCCTTTCAAAAAATTAGGTATAGGCCTATCGATAGTACGAGTAAGTTAATTATTTCAATAAAATGAATTTTACGCGTGATATTGATAAATAATAAATTGGAAAAGAAAGCGCCTCCGAACAAAATTTTATCTGAAAACAGTACATAAATTGTACTTGAACAAAAGTAGAAACCATCGTTTCATCGCTCACGCAACATCATCAGGGTCTATTTAGATTAGTTTTTAGATAGTTTTATAAGTTTTTTTTTTTCTAATCGCAAACGATGGAGTGGTACCGTAGTATAACAGAACATTAAAACATACAACGTGACAGAACTGAACAATGAAACCATGACTGGGATCATTGTAGACTTGGAGAAAGATCCCCAAAGTTAAACGCATTATTTTTCTTCAAGGAGCTCAAGGAAATGATAAGCAGTAACGAGAACACGGAAGACGAACGAATAATGATAGTAAGTAGGAAATATAGATTATATAAGTGAGAAAACAAAGAGCAACAAACTAATAATCACACACCCGACTATAGAAACAAACGCTGGAAAACGAACTAGGCTAGTACGTATAAAGGACTACAATACTCAAACAAACTTAACATAGAAGACAAAGAAGAAATTATTGAGGCAAACAGTCGGAACTCCAAAAGTACACTAAAAAACGATACGATACTTAATACAAAATAAAAAAAAAGAAACAACGCACACGTACACGTATGAATAACAAGCAACCGATGTCGTAAAGCAGTGAAGGTGAATTAGATTAAAATAAAATTGTGGAAAAATATTTACTTTTTTTTAAAGCCCGGCCAACACAAGCACACTATGCTTAGTGGAAGGGAATAAATCCTATTCAGTTCAATTCAATATTTTGAGCTCAGAATTGGTGACGTTATCTTCGTCAGAATGTTCGAAATTCCATCAGAAATTTTCCATCTTTCAAACCTCGAGGCCAATTTACGGAGGTCGTATGGAAGATGAAGTAAGGTATGTTAATTATATATTTTATCAAAATTCTGTGAGTTTTAATTTTATATTTTTTGCAAATATTATCGATTTCAACTAAAAGATCATCCGCCAGAAAATGCTGATGTTTTTTCTCCGAAACAAAAATACCCTGGGCTGTATTAACGTTCGTATATATATGATATAACCTTAATTTTCAGCTTTTCGCCAATATTTTCCAGTTTACTTTAATTTCGGACTTCTCTTCTGGGTATATTATAATAGCCTTTGATCGAGTGCGAAATCCTAAATCATTTTTCTGAGCAAATATTTCTTGTTACCACAATACATCTTTAAAAAAAAACGAATGGTGCAGGGACTTCAGACAAACCACTGACTTCTACAACTACATCTAATCAACTCCCAACTTTATAATTAACTCTAACAATGCTGTAACTAACCGACCGAGCAAAAAAAAAAAAATAAAAAATGAATTTTTTTCCCCCATTTTTCATTCATTTTTATCATAATTATATACAAGATGTCTAATCAATCAATACTGATTCTGTTACATCAAGTAAATAGCCCATAAGTGCTGGTAAAATAAATGAAAAAAAAAAAAACATTACTTGTTTGAACAACAACAAAAAAAAAAAAAAAAAAAAAAAACGGTGCTTTGCGCCTTGCCGGACCCCCTAATCATTTTATTTTCAGTAGACTGAATAGGATAGGGCGTGGAACACTTCCTTCTTCTCTAGGTGTTTTTTTTTTTTTTTTTTTTTTGTAAAGGATGTATAATATTATAGGAGTGAATTATTAGATAATAATGATTGAAATTTTTCAATATTTTTTTCTTTAGAATATTTCAGTTAGGCGAATTTTCCAAGTCCATAATAAGTACATTACAGATAGGTAGTACAGGAAGGGTGGTACTCGCATATTTCTGAATCACCTACTGAGTATAAAAATTTCTCACAAGTCATTTAACCTAACCTAACCAAAAGTTTTTCAAGTCCATCATAAGTATATACTACAGATAGTATAAGAGTAGAGGGGGGGGGGGGGGGTACTCGCAGATTTCTGAATCAGCTACCAAATTCTCAAGTCCTTTACCCTAACCTAACCAAAAAATTTTCAAGTCCATTATAGTATGGGGGTGGTACTCGAAGATTTCTGAATCACCTGCCAGGTATAAAAATTTTTTTCAAAAAATTTTACAAGTGCATTATTTGGGGGAGGAGGTGGTCGTCTAAAAATAAAATTGAAAGTAAATAATGAATAAACTAAGAGGCGCACAAACACAACATGCGTTGACACAACACCTTTCTATTAGAAAATCAAAAACGCACTGATTGATTTTAGTTGGTTAAAGTATTAGTAAAAATTCAATCTAGTTCTCCTAAAAATACATCTCAAGGAAAATATCAACCTACCAGTATATTGCTGTAGTAGTGAGAGCAAAGAAATCTTAGAGTTTAGGGTAGGTTTTTTTTTTTTTTTTTTTTTTTTTTTTTTGAATTTTTATTTAAAACACAAGGAAATATAAACAAAAGAAAAAAAAACAAAAGAAAAAAAAACTAATAAAAAAAGAAAAAAAAAACAAAAGAAAACGAGATACAAGAAATTACCAAAAAAGAACGGAAACAAAAAATTAAATAATTAATACTATAGTGACAGAGTCAATTACTCGAGCATATCAATTATAAGTTATGATTGGCTACAAGAATTGGTTCTGTATCATTATGAAGAAAAAATAATTAATACTCCTCACTCCTTACAGAGTTTATAAGGAGTAAAATCAGAAAGAAGGAGAAGAAAAAAAAAAAACAGGTTGGAAAGAGGATGGCTACTAGGTTTACCTCGCAGGAAGAATGTGGTGAAGATTTAAAATTGCTTTTGCACTCAACCTCGTGCATATATGTACCTTTCATCGCATGCCGACTACAATTCATAGCATTGACCTTTTTAAACCTATCGATAACCTATCGAGGACCTTTTTAACCTATGGATTACCTATGGGTCTATAACAGCTACCTAAAATTGTTTGCTACCTGAAATCTATTGCTAGGGGCCCAATCTGTCGTTTTTAAATCTGTCGCTCGATTCTTGGTATCTCGCTTTCTCAATTTCGTTGACGTGTTCCAAGTCAAAAAACTGCTCGTTTTAGTCGTTAGGAATTTTAATGAAACAATTTTTCCAAGTCCGTAACTAAGCTCCTAAAGAAAGAACTATTCCACTTTTTGATATTTGTGAAATTTCAATCACTGGAGAAGTACGGTACCGATAATTGTATTCAATATTTCGTATTATCGAATAATACCTAATAACAATGAGTCAGTATTATTGTTAATAACTTGATCTAATCAATATCGTGTAGGTACATCTGCTTTCATTTTTTTTCATAATAAAAGGCACAATTTCAAAAAAAAATTTTAGAGAAAAAATCGAATTTTTTATTTTTTTTTATTTTTTTTTATTTTTTTACGAGCAATGCGACTGCACTTATGGGTCATCAGCTCGACGGACTTAGAGGAAGGTAGAATTAAAGTAATGGGTAAAAATAGGAATATTGATATGCTTTCTATTCCTTTTTTTTATTCTTTTCTTTCTTCATCTTGCCTCTGAAATGAGAGAATTGTCTTTCTACATCTCCTGTGACTAGTGTTACTGCTCTTCTCTTTTTTATCGATTTTTTCTTTGTTTTCTCTATGAGTTCCTTTCGTTTTCAGTTTAAGATATGTTTTTTTTTTGAACGGCAGGGTATTGAGGAGTATTAGATTTTTCTTCGAGCGAAAAGAAAATTTTTGGTGTACCAAAAATAAGTCAGATTTCTTGACCTTATTTGAGATCTCCAACCTATTGTTTTTGAATCGAGAGGAAGCTTTCAGAAAAAAGATACGTTATCACACGGGTTAGAAAATACTCTCGAATAAAGTCGGGAAGGTTATGAAGACGCCTAGTGTCCTTGAATAGGGTTATTTATCTGATACATAGGATGAAAGGGGAAAAAATGCAACGGTTTGTATTACCTCACCACTACGGTGCAAAACAATATCTCCTACTACTTTTGATCGCGCTGTTCTCTTCGATAATCTCTCAGTGAGCTCCTAGCGTTCTTTGATCAAACACCAGGTTGTTGTTGCTTCGAGATGGTTTCAAAATTTCTCACGTGTTGAGACGAAAAAATTGAATTCATCTGATCCAGCAGTTCGATTACGAATGACTATTCGGTCAAAACCCTTTAATTTTTTCGGTTATTGGAATTATTTCAAAACCGGATAGTGAATGTTCGTCACGTTTTCACCCTTTTACTGAAAATTTTTTTCGGAATTGTAACTTCAATTTTATTATTGGTTGTGAAGCTTCTTGCTTGAAAATTTCATATTTATCTTAATCTATTCAAATTGAAAAAATTCTTAATTTTCGTGGTGCAACCCGTATCCAACATCTTCGTCCGTGAATATAGGTGTACTGTGACTATTCCAGTGGTGTATCAAGTGAAGAGTTACCCTCAAGTGGTGAGGATATTTACCAGCGACTGAATTGTTCAAAGTGAGTTGATAATTTCATCATTACGCATTTACGCGAACTTTAACACGTGTATTTTTTAATACCTGAATAATGTGCTTCGAATTTTCCAAGTAATTGACTCAGTTGACGAGAAATTAGATTTTAAATTTTAAATTCAGTAACAAACGAGGGCATTGCGGGAAAAATAGGATTTTATTGAGAATTTCTTGGACACATGGTTAAGGACCGGGGGAACGGGACCACGTTGTCGAATAACAAGAATACACTATTGAAGGCGTGACAAGATTCCGGTGTGTGTATTAATTTCACGCGTGCGACAAACGTCGATGCATGCATGCAGGTCCTCGTGTGCGCATTTGGTGTTCGGAATCTCACGCTTCATTAGGACTCTTCCAACTTTGGAGATATTCTGAAAATTATTTTCATGAATTGCAAGCTCGATAAATGTCTATTAAAACTTGAATATAGACTTTTTAAAATTTTGCGTGTTTTAAAATAATTTGAGAGTAGGTATCTATTCGAGAGACGAATTATTCACTAGTAAAGTGGCATAGCAAAATTTAAAATTGTCTAAATTCGGTTTTGGTGGCACTCAGAATTGCCTCATTTCCTTTTGGGTAAGTGTTTTCAACCTCCAAAATTCTGGATTTAGGTACAAATTTAAATTTTGGTTAGGTATTACAAAATAACCTTTTTTTTTTTTTGTTATAACAGTATTGTGATACTTACGAGAATAATAATTTTGAAAGGTCAACATTACTTTGAAACGTTTCTATCATATTGTTCTGTTTACTTTTTATTGACCTGAATACGGATCATCCGTCTAGACATTGTTTTATTCAAGAAAATATGTTTATAGTGAGAGCTTATCACTATAGGCGACGAGAAGAAATTGGCTGTTCTTTAGTTCTAGAAATATTCCTTCTTCTTTGAATCAACTATGTAGTTGGAACAAACAAAAAATTCAGATTATTCCTATCGATGAAACTAAAATAAATTCAAAGTTTATTTCAATGGGCAATTGAAATTACAACGAAATATTTTGAAGATAACTTCTTTCTTCTGAACAATCTAGATCATGTTCAATATTTTCTACGAAACGGCAAGATTGTTATTCATCAGATCTCTTTCTGTTATAATGACATAGCATATGCATACACAAATTTTTTTAAATATTAATTTTCCCGATTGACTGTAGTCATTTTAATTTTGGGCGTGATTCCGAACAACGCTATTGTAGCGCTACGAGAGAACGAAAGGTAATTAAATGAACGAAATTATCGTGCGCACAGTCGGTCGCCTACTGAATCGCGGTTGGTTGAAATTGAAAATTGATCATCCCACGAGCTCAGGCAAAAAAAATAAAGAAGAAAAAAAAAAACGTCATTGAGTTGCATTCCGTGTTCCACTATTTAATATTTTATTAATAATTATTATTCTTTAATTTTATATTTTTTTTCCTTCCCGATGTTAGGGTTAGCATCTCGGAAATCTAACTGGCTTGAATAATGTTTCTTTGTAAAAATTATAACGTACCCACTCCCTACTAAATGGTAAGTCGCACTTTCGAGTGTGCAGTTCACACACGAGTTGGCGAGTTAGTGTCGAATATTACCTAGTTTGTTATCTACAAAAAATCGAAATGCGTGTATAAAACGATTCCATCATTAAATGTTGCTAAGTCGGGTATCCCGTTGATGCCAACCACCCGCGTGTTGGTAACGTGTTCAGTCTTTCCAAAGATAACAATGAATTAGCTGTTGAATAATAGAATTTGCCGAGAACGTGAGTATCAGTGTATTCCTTGGCGTGAAAGTACTAGCCTGTTCATTAGTCGTCTATAATTCAGTTATTGTTTTGCAGTGTTGTTGTTGACGTTGTATGTTTAATATTAGTTGTAATCATTTTATGACATCTGTATGTACGTATTCAGTGCAGCTGCATCATCACTTTGTTACACAGGTGTTAAGTTGTAAGTCATGGATAACCCTGCTTGCTCAACAGTTGATGTCCCTTCAATTCATAAGACTGATCACATGAATACTAGTCTGTTCGATGATTCCGAGTTGGAATTGCAATGTTATCACAACAAGGGCGTTATTGTTGACGACGAAGAGTACTGCGATACGAAGGAAGATCCTCTTATCGAAGCTACCACGTTACCTGGCGTTGTTTATCCCGATATTGCACCATCGGATGAGTCAAACGAAGATAACGATGAGGGTGATGAAAACGAGCACGATGACGCCAGCGATGTACTGAAATCGGAAGATATCAGTCGAATCAGTGATGGTGAATCATGCAACTCGAATGCCAGTTCATGTTTGACTGTCGGAGAACACTATATCAAGGTAGTGTGATTTTATTTATGTGCGTTGTTAACTGTTGTTTGTTTTATTTTCTCACTTATCTAATCGGACGTTTATGTAACGCGTAGAGAAAAAGATCAGAAGAAACTTCAATATTCGATTCAAAAATGGAGATTGATGGTTCAGAAGATACGAACGACGAACATGAAGAAATCAGTGTCGAAAATATACAGTAAGTACCATCCAAAAGTGAAATTTATAATCTGATCGTAAATTTTTAACGAATGTTCTACCGATAGATCCAAGAAAATCAAGTTGGAAGAAATTACCAATGGTGAGGAAAACGCTACCAAAACACCAAGAAATGTTATTCCTTCGAAAGAAAACCCGCCTTCTCATATTCGGGACTGGATACAACAATTTCTGGTTGGTAATAGATGATGTTACTTCTTATTTAGTTGAGAACGACGTGTTAAATCTTTGCGATTACAGGGATGGACATACGCGGATAAGCTTGCTGGCGTTAATCAACTTATTGATGTTAGCGAATCGTCTCTTGTGAGGCATATGATGCAAACGATCGAGCCTCAATTCCAAAGGGATTTCATATCTTTACTGCCAAAAGAGGTGAGTTGATGAAATTCTGGTATCAATATCAATTTAGAACGCGTCTAAAATTATATTTCTTCTTTGTAGTTGGCTCTCTATGTGCTTTCTTTCCTTGAACCTCGAGATCTTCTGAGAGCCGCTCAAACCTGTCGTTATTGGAGATGTTTATCAGAAGACAATCTTCTATGGCGAGAAAAATGCGCAGAAGTTGGTGTGAGTGATTCCACAAATAGACGATTCAAAGGAAGAGTTCCTAACGCGAGTGCGTCTCCTTGGAAGGTAAGATGGTAGCAGTTTTCGAAGTTGAGTTTGGCGTGTACTTGTGTATTTATGACCGATTTTCATGTTGCAGCTGACGTATCTGAGAAAACAAAAAATTGAAATGAACTGGAGGAAAAATCCCGTCAAACCGTCCAAAATACTAAAAGGGCACGATGATCACGTTATAACTTGTTTACTGTTCTGTGGCTCAAAAATAGTCAGTGGTTCGGATGATAATACCTTGAAAGTGTGGTCTGTGAGCACTGGCAAGGTTAATATTTTAAACTTGATTAGTGGAGCAAATTAAGCGAGATAATTTTGGAATAATGTGTGTTTTTCTCTCATCCGTAGTGTCTCAGAACATTGGTCGGCCACACGGGCGGTGTCTGGTCTTCGCAGATGTCCGGTAATATAATAATAAGCGGCTCCACCGATCGTACGCTCAAAGTGTGGAATGCCGATACGGGCACTTGTATACATACGTTGTATGGGCACACGTCTACCGTAAGATGTATGCATTTGCACGACCGCACGTAAGTAATTGTTTACGATATAAAATTCAATTCTGTGAACTGTCGATCGTTACGTTTTATTTTTACTTCGTTGCTATAGTGTAGTTAGCGGCTCGAGAGATGCTACGTTACGAGTATGGGATATCGACAGCGGTCAATGTTTACATATTTTGGTCGGCCATACGGCGGCAGTACGATGTGTACAATACGATGGCCGGCTGGTTGTCAGCGGTGCTTACGATAACTTCGTCAAGGTGTGGGACCCGGAGACTGAAAATTGCTTACATACGTTTGATGGTCATACAAGTCGAGTGTATTCTCTACAGGTTAGTATCCGCGATTGTAAACTACCATAAAATCTTGGGTATAAGATGAGTGCTCAGACATCGCTTTTTGACGGTTCACCTGGGAGAAGGGATTCACACTAGCGTTGAAATTATCAGACACACGCAATCATCCGTCTGTGTTGCGTCGTATTTATTTAGTCTACGGTACGAAAATTTCACCTCGTGTACGTGTGTAAGTTAATTTCGCTGGACTCGCAATCGAATAGATCATCACACGACGAGGAAGAAATACACTCGCTTGTTTATTTTTTCCCTCTGCCTGAAAGAGTAATATCGCCGATTATCACTGCATGTGTGACAGCTAGTTCTTGGTGCCTCGTAATAGAGGGAATGAAGTCGCGTGAAACAGTCATGAATTTCTCCGGGTACCGTATGGTGATGAGTGGTACTGATTGTTACCACTTACCGAATGAAATTACCGCAGTTTAAGTAATTAAATGAATTGAGATCGACACACAAGGAAAACGAGACTCGAATTTTTCAATTGCAAAGTTTTCGTAATGAGTGTACCTAACATTTTTGTTTCAGTTTGACGGGGTTCACGTCGTCAGTGGCTCTTTAGACACTAGTATTATAGTATGGAACGTGGAAACGGGATCCATGAAACACACGTTGATGGGGCATCAGTCATTAACGTCGGGCATGGAACTGAGGAATAATATTCTAGTGTCCGGTAATGCAGATTCAACGGTTAAAATATGGGATATTGTTTCTGGCAAATGTCTTCAAACGCTCTCAGGTACGCTGAAGAAATTCTAGAATTTTAATCCGTTTGTATATTGATATATAGCCGTGTGAGTTACTGATCGTTTCTTACTTCCTTTTTGCTTCCTACGGTGAATCTTGCCTCTACGCCCGCATAGAAATTTACACTGCTTTGAATATTCATGGATATGTTTGCATATAGGCACGAATGCATTTCGCGTAAAGTACGATTCCCGGCTCAAGAAAGGAAAAATTTCGAATTTTTGTTCAAAATTTTGAAAATCACAAGAATTCAGGAATTGTTACTAATGACCGAATTCATTTTAAGAATTTCGTCGCGCTGTCTGAGGACGTCTGAATGTATTGAATTTTTATTCAACTATGATGCATTTCGCTCCTCGAACTACTGTCTTATAGTAGCACAGAAAAACCCGTCCGCTCGATCAGGCTGTTGAAAGCAATTTTATGATTGATTATTGTTCTATACACTCAAACGAACAGATTTAGCCTGTATGACCATTTTTCCCCCTCCCCGTTTTCCGAGGTTCCCCCCCCCCAAATCTGAAAAGCTCGTTTATCTCGAAAAATATTGATTTTTTGAAAAAAGTTTTCAAACAAAAGTTGTTCCAATATGTCTCTTCTACAACTTTACCTCTTATAAAAATTTAATTTGGAGCGCCCCTCGCGCTCCAAATTTGAAAAAACATGATAGTCTAGTGGACAAAGAAGGAAAATCTTGCGTTTTTTGCATGTCAACTTTATTTCGTGAGACATTACGCCAACAGACGTTTTCTGGGGTAAAATTTATCGCTGAATCCGAATTTCGATGTTGGCAAGCTAAATTTTGCCCCCTAGGGGCGTAAACTCAAGATGGCGCCTGATGAAAACAGAAAATCTATGATAATCCTTGTACCAACAAAGTACCATTATGCCAACAGACGTTTTTATGGGTAAAATTTACCGCTGAATCCGAATTTTGATGTTGGCAAGCCAAATTTCGCTCCTTAGGGGCGTAAAGTCAAGATGGCGCCCGATAAAAGCAGAAAATCTATAATTATTCTCCCATAAACAAAGTGCCCTATATTATTGTAAACGTTTTGAAGGGTTCAAAACGTGACAAGATTATCAGTATTCACTAAGATAAAATGTTACTGTTGAAAACGACTGAAAAAACAAAATGGCGGCCAAATTTTTGTCAATTTTGCAGTCAAAATTGATGAATTTGGACAATCGCGTAATAGAAGGTTGTGAGATATTGTTTCCATGGTTTTTTAGGTCAAGAAGTTCAAAAATTGATGTCTGGGAAGCTTTAAGGTAATTAGAAGTCATCATTACATTGCTTGGAAATCCGGATTGAGTGTTAATTGATGGCCCTGTATAATGTTCATCGATTTACGGACGTATAGGTGTTACATTAATTAGATATTATAAAAATTTTGAAAAAAAAAGGGAAAACAGTATCCACCAGAATTCTATTCCTCAAAAAGGTGGGGGGAGTGGTGAGGGCAAGAAAGGAAAGCGGTTTGAGTAGGTAGTTCCGGGAATTGTGCTGATGTCATCATCAAGTGTTGGCAGGTGAGCCGACGTGAAAAGAAGGTTCTCTCTGCTTCAGCCCAGAGGCTGAGATGAAAGCTAGTGCGGAATGTTCCGAGGGTCATTCTGTGTGCTGATGATGGGACAATGTATACGCGGCCATCAATCAACAATCAATCTGGATTTCCAAGCAATTTTGTCAATTCCACAAAAGTAAAACACTTGATTTACACCAATAGACTGCATAATGAAGAGATACAGCCAATGACATCTAACTTTCATCCCTTGCCAAGGCTTTAAAAGGAGTTGTTTCGTTTTTCAAACGTCTCTATGAGAATTTGAGCGCTCATACAAAGCTGCCTTCCAAGTCCGATCAAAATTGGGGGAATTGATATTTTTTTGTGTCAAATAGGCTTGGCAAGTATTGACCCGATTTTGATGGGACTTGGAATGCAGCTTTGTATGAGTTCTCAAATTGTCATAGGGGGGGGGGGGGTTAAAATACAAAAGAACCCTTTTTAAAGCCTTGGCGGAGGATGAAAGTAAGATGTTATTGGCTGTATCTCTTCATCGCGCTGTTTATTGGTATAAATCCAAGTTTTCCACTTTCACGGAATTGACAAAATTTCTTGGAAATCCGGATCGAGCGTTGATTAATGGCCGCGTATAATTTCGAACGGTATACGGGAAGTGTGTTAATGATTCACTAACCTATCATAATGCGTGAATTGTATGACAGTTGCTACAGTATTTTCTACAGAAACGTCCAGACTAGAATGGAGGACTTAATTATAGACTCATACACAATTGATATAGGAGAGATACTTGTAAAAGATGCTATATTTGCATTTTGTACTTATTTATGATCCTTTTAGATGTTCAACTTTATTGACAGAAAGAAAGAGAAAAGAAATCCTGAACTGGAGAGGAACTTGAAAATCCTTCCAATTCAATGTTTTATAAAATGCTTATAACTTTTTTTACAGGATCAGCAGAGGTGAAGAAATTGAAACTAGTACTTCCTGAGAAGTTTTCCTCACCTGAATTCCAAAATGATGACTTCCAATTACCTTAATGCTTCCCAGACATCAATTTTTGAACTTCTTGTCCTAAAAAACCATGGAAACGATATCTCACAACCTTCTATTACGCGATTGTCCAAATTCATCAATTTTGACTGCAAAATTGACAAAAATTTGGCCGCCATTTTGTTTTTTCAGTCGTTTTCAACAGTTACATTTTATCTTAGTGAATACTGATGATCTTCCACGTTTTGAACCCTCCAAAACGTTTACAATAATACAGGGCACTTTGTTTATGGGAGAATAATTATAGATTTTCTGCTTTTATTGAGCGCCATCTTGAATTTACGTCCCGGGGGGGGGGGGCAAAATTTGGCTAGCCAACATCAAAATTCGGATTCAGCGGTAAATTTTACCCTTAAAAACGTCTGTTGGCATAATGTCTCAAGAAATACAGTTGACGTGAAAAAAAAATAATTGTCCACCAGACTATGATGAAGAAAACAAAATATCATGTATTTTACGTTTTTGATAAGAAATTTCAAACATTCACTAGTATATACAATTACAAAAAATGTTTAGAATTCAATTTTGTTCCAAATGAGTATCAAGACTACTTCACCCTATCCCTCCCTCATTATGAAGACTCCACCTCTCTTCCCTATGTCACAAACATTTGATTAACCATGAAGTATTTCCAAAAATATCACAATTATTTTTACCTTACGATTATTTTCACCTCATTTCCCGTAAGATTCTCTTCTCAAAATTCATCTATGCAAGGAACTCTAAAATTTCAGGTAAAAAGTTGAAGTAGACATAATGAATTGAAGTGCATTGAGACCGTTTTTGATGTTACAACACATTTCAATTACAGAGAAGTTTACAAAATG
Source organism: Aspidiotus destructor (assembly GCA_035079395.1). NCBI lineage: Eukaryota > Metazoa > Arthropoda > Insecta > Hemiptera > Diaspididae > Aspidiotus > Aspidiotus destructor. The sequence goes on along the minus strand of JAVHKZ010000001.1, from coordinate 26,456,588 downwards.
TCGTATTTTGTAAAATTACGATGGTTGATTAAACAGAAGGGCTCGCGCACAAATTGTCTATGCTCAGTCTAGTTTGAATTTTTTTTTTCATCAGTTGTAACTGTAGGCCCATACCAAATTTACCCGATACACTTTAGCCTGAAAATAGCTAAAGCCAAATATTGGCTGTATTTTATTATCATGCGTGTAGTGAATAGCCTAGAAGATTCGAAGAAAAAGACGATTCAATCGTCACAAGAAAAATAGAAACTAGTAGTCATTAGAATACTCAATATAATGATTCCTCTGTTTGAATCCATTACTCCGATTGTAAGAAGTAAACGAGAGATAGACTGGTTAAAAAATATACAAGAAAAATCTCTGTAGACTGTCTTGATTACTTTTGCCAAAGACTGTTCAAAAATCTCGAAAATGCTTCTCAAAACTAAATCTTGTCAGAACTGCACAGATTGACGAAGGTCTACTAAACTGAAAAACTTCTAAAATTTCAAATTGCTATGCAAAAATAAACTAAGAAATTGTCGGTATAACTTGAGTGACGTCACAAATAATTTTTCCCTCCAAAAAAGGAATGCGATTGTTTTCTGCGTAATATCTAGCGTCTTAAAATTTCATACGTACTTGATAATGGAAGGAGCTCTGGAAAGATTTTTGAAGATCAAGTCAATCAATTATTGATAGAAGCCTTGAGAGGAGTCTAAAGTAATTACAACAAGAACGTGAGGATAGGGAAGATAGGAAGGAGAGGAGTCGAGTTAGGATGTGGTACTCAAATTTTTAGGCAATCAAGCACGAGTCATAGTTCAGTAACGCGGGTAGCTGAAAGAGACAGCGTGGAAAACTGTTTTGGAGTGATTACTTAGGGTAGAGAATACACGTATGCCTGGAAGTATATTATGTTAATTTTGGAAGGCTGTACATAAAAAGATAGACTGTCGGATTATCTTCATTAATATGATTGAGATGTACTGGTACATGATGGTATATAGTCATGAAAACCTGCAGGAGGGTATGAGAATAAGTGAGTCGACAATGACCAATTCTAAGTCGAGCAAAGATAACCTCTTCATGATGAGTATTCCTGTATTAGAAGGACCAGAAATGAGTTCATTTTCAATGATTCCTAGTTTTTTTCAGGTTTGTTCTTTTTGCGTGAGAGATGTTCCAAGAAGCTGGGATTAAGTTTTTATGGTTGTAAGTAATTAGGAGGTGGAGCTGGTAATGGTAGAGAAAGGGGGAAGTTTTTCATTGCGCGATCAGTTTCATAATGTTGGAGGGTGATTGATATGAACCAATATCCAGAAAAAAGTTTCTAATATTACATGAGAGTGTGAAGAATGGGTATAAAGGAGAAACATGGCGAAATTTCTACTTTTGAAATTATTATAGGAGGAACTCAACCGTCATTCTACTAGGCAAATGGCGAGATACCAAAATTTTCAAAGTCCCTCCCCCCATAGAACAGGTTCCCTATTAAATCCTGGATTATATGAGTTAGTTAATGAAATAAAAGAAAGAAAATAGAAAAGGATAAATCCTGCGAGAGGTTTATAGATATCTTGACAAAATTAGTGTAGGGTATAATTTTGTAAAGGCGGTATAATTTTGTAAAGGCGTCGCCTTTGCTAGTAATTTTATACATTTGTAAACTGTTCTCTAAAATTAAAATACAGCTGTTTTCAAGGGAAAACCTCTCTTTTTTAAATTGACAATTAGTAAGGCAAGGAGGGGGGAGTCTCCGAAATGAGGGAGGGGTGGGGTGAAGTAGTCTTGATACTCATTTAGAACAAAATTGAATTCTAAACATTTTTTGTAATTGTATACTTGTGAAAGTTTGAAATTTCTTATCAAAAACGTAAAATACATGATATTTTGTTTTCTTCATCATGTTTTTTCAAATTTGGAGCGCGAGGGGTGCTCCAAATGAAATTTTTATAAGAGGTAAAGTTGAGGAAGAGACATATTGGAACAACTTTTGTTCGAAAACTTTTTTCAAAAAATCGATATTTTTCGAGATAAACGAGCTTTTCAGATTTGAGGGTTGGAACCTCGGAAAACGGGGAGGGAGAAAAATGGGCATACAGGCTAAATCTGTTCGTTTGAGTGTACAGAACAATAATCAATCATAAAATTGCTTTTAACAGCGAAATCGAGCGGATTCACTATTACAACCCTACTATTCTGCCATTTTTATTTCCTCGTGTACATTTTGATTATGAATAGTGTCAGGCGCAGATTTTAGTGGGATTTAGAGAATGTAATGTATAAAATCACTTCAAATTTTCGTTGTAACCGGAACGAATTCACGATACTAATTTGTATCATCTCAGTTTAAAATGCAACTCTTGCAAAGGTTGAGGTTATGCGATCGACATCGAGTTCGTTGAACTATTCAGCGGAAAAAGATTGATCGAAAGACCCCCCACAACGTGTCAATAATGTGTAAAAGGTAAGAAGAAACACAGGAGAAAGTGACAGGAAGGAAGGGTGCGAAGATATGGAACCAGTTAGCGATTTGTGATGCGGGATTGCGAGTACGATTACGAGGACTAGGAGGAAGGACAGGAGAAAAAGATACGAAGGATGCGTGCGACGATACGAAACCAGTTTGCGATTTGTGATGGTGGATCGCGAGTACGATTACGAGAATCACCGCACCTCTGAAAACTATAATATCAAATAGTGGTTTTGAAAAATATTTCATCCTCGTTTCCGTTTTGTTCGATTCAGGTCCAAATAAACATGACTCAGCCGTCACATGTCTTCAGTTCAATTCTAGTTTCGTCATCACTTCCTCCGACGATGGCACTGTGAAATTATGGGACGTTAAAACAGGTAAAATATCCGTTTGTAGATCTTCTCTGAAGGGTCTTGTGACATTTTTTTTTTCATTGTATCAATTTTTTTCCAGGCGAATTTATCAGAAATTTAGTGAAATTAGAAAGCGGAGGCAGTGGAGGAGTAGTTTGGCGAATACGTGCTAGTGAAACTAAGCTAGTGTGCGCCGTTGGTAGTCGCAACGGTACCGAGGAAACCAAATTACTCGTACTCGATTTCGATTTAGACGCGAAATGACGGTTCGTTATTTGCTCTCGTTGATCGAATAATATATTTACAACGCTCTCGAATACAGCGTATTTTAGTCAATTTTATTTATTTATTCAAATTTTTTTTATTTGTGTGAGTGTGTGTGAGAGGCCAGTTTATTAGATATTTATCGCAAATTTTTGTTCGTAATGTTACTATACCGTATTATGTTAATTGTCTACGTGTGAGTTTACACCCCTTCCCCTCCCTGCCAAAAAAAAAATCGAAGTAGAAAAATCGCGCTACAAATGATTCCGGAATAAAAAGTAGAAGTCCGGAATTATTCTCGTTATCATCACGTGTTACTCCCGTTTCTATTGCTGTCGCAATTTAATATGTAATCATTTTCTTCCATATCCTAAAAATTAATATTGTTACGCTGAAAATATTTCTATTTTCCAATCGTAATGTAAGAAGAAAGACGTGACGAATACTGTGTATAAGTCGATAGAACGCGTATTATTTGATGGAAGTAGTTCATCTGAAGAGACGAAGGGTCGTTTGACTGATCTTACTGGTTTTTTTTTTGTATTTAAAATAATTACGGAAAGAGGAAAAGAAAAATGGAATGTTATCGAGTTTTTCAACTGTATATTCACGCTTCGAGTGTAATTGTTCTTAATGAAGACTTTTGAAATGTATTTGAATGGTTGATGGAGAGCAAACGCAACACAGCGTTAAATACGAGTTCCATTACGAGATTCATTAATGACAAAATGTTCCTGAGTGTGGTACATTACTTGAAGTTAGAATTCGTTAAGGATTTCTTTTTGAAGAAATTACTAAATTTGTTCACCATTTGAATTGCTTGACTGAAATATTAACGACGTACGAATTCTCTCGTCGTGAAAATTTATTTCGAAACTTGTTAGTTCTCTGTAATTCTGTTCTACGCTTTTGCTTGAATTGGTTTCTGCCTTCAAGAAATCGATCGCTGATAAAAAAAAAAAAAAAAAAAAAAAAAAAGTTATCAATAAAAATTTTGAAAAATTACAGAATTTCAATCCAATGTTGCTCAAATCATGATCTTATCAATTATTAGTTTAGACTCGTTCTCGGCAGGATCTGGTTTCTTTCATCCACTCCGGTTTTTTCGTATAAACTCTAAATCGTTAGCTCCAAATTGACCATTTATAACTTCTTACTCCTACAATAGATGCTAATATCATTTGCATTGTTTGTCGTAGGCTATTAAATTTTAATCTTTTGAAAAATTCAGCAAAGTTTTGTATAATTTTTAATTTTTTCCACTTTTTGATAACTATTCAATACGAAGTTCCGTAACCTCAACTTACGAGTATAATTAACATTACACAATTGCAATACTCAAAGCAGATGAAAATCCTGCATACCTTCACTTTTTACGTGTTGAACATCGGTAGTTTTTAATATGTATTATAGTTACCATGTATTGCTAATATAAAATGCATTCATATTACGAGAATAGTGTAGCGTGTGTGTTCAGCTAAAATTTGGAAGTGTGTAGGCGACTAGATGATCGAAGTATTATGACGCAAAAATACTATTCTGGTTTATGCGATTCTATTTGATGTTTTCCTTCCTTTATGTACCCCTCCCGCTAGATTTATGTCTTGTTTATTTATTTTCGTGTACATATTTGTGTTTAAGTCTAGATAACTTCTTAAGCAGACAGACTGATTGAAAATAAGATTTACCTTTATTATTTACTGTATCGATAGCTTTTTATTTTTTATCAAATTACTTTATATCGCGATATTTTATTGACAAAATAGTTCTCATGTGAGGAAACTAAACATTTTTTTCCCCCTTTGAAAGCGTATTAAGTTGCTTTCTAAAAATCAAAATTCCTTTCGCTAAATTCTTGACGCGAGCCGTTCTTTTTGTTCTCCTATTTTCCTGTAAATAGCGAAACATTTGTGAAGTATCTTCCTTATCTCTTTACGTATAATCTGATCGACTTTTTGTTCGTTTTGTTATTTTCCCCTCTCATTCATATGTGAATTGTTCGTTGATTTTTTTTTTTTTTTGTATATTTTGTAATGTTTTTAGCTCGTTAAATGAATTATACTGTTAATTCGTGAGCAACATATAATATGAACAAAGTTTATAATTTGACGATGAGATTCTCTGTATAGATGCCGATACAAAGGTTTTTCGCGCGAAGTATTCTTGGTGAATCATTCCTGAATTATCTATTTTACGCGCATTCAAATATGAGAAAAAAGTTGAAAATTTGTGCAATGTCTCCTCCTACTTGGTGTACGTTTCCTCATTATTATTATCGAGAAGACTTTATTACCTTTTTTGTCTTCATGTTCGTTTCTTGTCCTTATATTTTAATTAATCTTTTCATTCGCAAATTACAACTTAGTGATCCGATTATAATATCTAGTTGACGAAAGAAGGAAGAAAACGTATTTGTATTTTTCGGTATTTATTTTATTGGTAAACGATATTACTCGAATGTTATTCGATTTATTTGTTGTTATTTTAATTTCTAATCTAACTGAACGGAAAAAAAGGAATAAAATTTTGTATTACATTTTACGTTTCGTATGATTTTTGAGATTTTTTTTTTTTCATTATTGTTATTTCAACAAAGAGACAGCAAGGACCGAGGCGTTTCAATCCTTATTTTAAACTCTAGTTGAGCGTATACTAATGCACCTACAGTTCAAAAACCTTTTGATCAAACATCAACGATTCTTACTTGACAATAATATTCTTCCAAGTAATCATTAATTGGTGAATTTTCTACTGTGAAATGTTTGTGTCAAAATATATGTTATAGGATCAATAAATCTGAGAATGGTTAGAATTTGAATTCTCAGAAGAAGTTTTGAAATTGAGTGATTGTTCATTTTGCTTCTAAGAGCCAGATCCCAAACACTCATTTTGCCTTCAATAGCAACCCTAACACTCGGATGCCCGCTGAATCACTTGGAACTTGACACTTATTTCAATCAGAAAACCCCTTAAATGTAACCTGGGAAGCTGTTGAAAGATTGTGAACGTGCAGATTAAAGTGTAATTTCCTTTAAATTGATATTTTTAAAAAAAAATTTTGAGCAAAAATTTGAAAATTGAGAAGTCATAGACTGCTCACTCGTTAAATGAGGAATATTCTAAATAAAGAAATGACTCCTGGCGCGCTGACCATTCTTCTGTATTTTGCTTGCTGAACTTGAAAACTTGAAATTGCCAATTTATGCTCAGATTAAGAGGGTAACTAGACTTATTAGCTTCTTGAAAAATTAATTTCAATATCACTTTTTTTTTTTTTGTGGGCTGCAATATGGACTCAAATGTAAGCTGTAAACAACTCATTCTCAAATTATATTATTTCTGTCATGATGTTTTCATAGATTCTCCATTTTTGTTTTCTTTAGTACATTCTCAGGGTAGGTAATCATTGATGTTGGTATCTTGATGTGATCTATTTCCTTCTTGAAATTTCATAAATTGATTTACAATCACACTAATTCTTTCAAAGAGTACCTGCTGAGAGTATTAAGAGAATTAAAATCACTTGTAAGTATAATTTTGATCTTCACTGGTAAGTATCTAAATTCTAGACAACTGTCAAAATTCTGTATAATTGTTTCTCATCATTCTTCTACACAATTCATAAAATAAATGTCCCAAAAACAGTTGATAGAAACAAAGACCATAATATTGTACAAAATACAAAGCAAAAAATAACTTAATTGATTTTAATTATGATTTGAATTTTTGGAAAAACATGAATTATTCATAAATACCTGTAATTAATTGATGTGTCCATGTATTGGAATTTATTTTTGGAGAACTGTTGAACTGAGAACAGAGAAACCAGTTACATACAACTTTGTTGCTTTTGTTCTTGAATCATGAATTAGAGTGCTCAATAATCAAGTCAAGTGAGTGTATATTTCTAATTGTTATATAGACAGTAGGGTGAATGTTTGATAACAGAACTGATCTTGTATATACAAATTAACAGTTATAGTGGAATGAGACTTCTTTTGACCTTTTATAAGAAATATGAAAAGCCGCTTCTCCTATAATTGTGGTTTGGGCGGTGCATCAATAATATTAAACTTGAGAAACTACTGTCTTAAGTTGAAGAAGAAGCTCTGTGCTGTACAATGTTGAATTGATGTAGAATGCAAAAACAACAAAAAATACCAAGACCAGCAGGTCTCTTGTGTTATCGACTGGTTTATTTGTGATGAAAAAAAAAACGGTTAATAGAGCGCAATAACCGATTAATAGACCGTTTTTTTGTGACGTCAGTCATTGCCAACTCCCTACCAACAATGCGCAAACACTTGCAAACACACTTCAAAAACCCTTGAGTGTGATCAATTTCTGCTTTTCAAATCTGAACATAAGATCAAAACGCTCCTGTGTATTTCTTATGGAGTTTTTTTTTGTTTACAAACCAAGTTGGTAATTTAGGGTAAGATTGACGATTTTGACAGGCTGTAGGGTACGTTGGAGTGAACAGATGTGGAGTTTGTGACGTCACAAAAAAACGGTCCATTGCCAAAATCATAATTTTTTTTTTAATACTTAAATTACCGCTAGATTTGCTACTAGCCTTGGTGATAATTTGACACATTTGATTTTTTCAAAGCATCAAGCGGCCAATTGCCGAAAGCTTTTAGTCATTATCACGGCACCTCAGAGTCTAAGAGACCTCTCCTCTCCTTTTTTTTTTTTTCCAATTTTTGCAATTTTGAGGGCAAAAAAACGTGGAAGACTTTAGCGCTCCTAGCGGAATTTTTTGAGAACTAAAAGCAATCTAAATAACCGCTGGTTAACCGATTAACCGGTTTATTTGAACGGTTTTAACTGATTAACTGGTTATGATAATTTTCAATTAACAATGATAACTTCTCTTTTGTACTGCACCAATTTTACTAAAGTTAGGGCTTAAAAAATAGAAAATCGTTTGCTCTTCAAATTATATTCTCTTCATTTTTTCCAAAAACACCGTTTTATTTGCCTACAAATCAAAATTCTTGTTTTCTCCCATAAGCGTACGTGTAAATCTGTATCCACATCTTTTTGAGTGCGACGTTGTGACATCGCTGCATTACGGCCTTGTATAAAGTACCTAGGCCGTGGCCAAACCCAATAAAGCGACATGATAACAATCTGGAAAACTGGAGAAATAGGTATCCATCTACTATAAGTGGAGATTCTTCTAGTCCCCAGATTGTTGCCATGTTGCTTGGTTGGGTTTGGCTTAAAAGCGTCCAAATAACGTTTCAGAAACTGATGGATTTTTCAGAACTAGAGCATGAATAAGGAATAGTGGCTATAAAATCAAAATTGGAAACCACGGAAACCCTCCAGATTATCAACAAGAACTCTCATTTTTGTGCTCTATAGTTCTGAAAATTCAATCAGTTTCTAGTCTAGTACTAGAACTAGAATAGAACGTTGTGATTTTTGCTTATGAAAAATCACATGTGTGAAAAGTGAAAACTGAAAAATGTGAACACAGAATGAAGGACCAACTGCAGCTAACAAGACGCGATACGCAAAATGGTATTAAAAGGTAAGACAGCCATTTTGTAGATCTCATGATATCAAGGTACCATTTTATCTGGTTTTGATTTATTCCTTGTTATTTGTTTGCGATTGTAACATCATGGCTTGTAATACAGGATTTTATTTGCAGTAGGTAAACTTAATTTGTTAAAAGTGTGTGATTATAGGTATAGAACTGAGATTAGTTTCAGAGCGCGCGCTGCAGTTGTGTTGTGAGTTATATCATTCTTTACAAACTTTTTGCCATCACACATCTAGTAGAGGTTCATTGCATCAATAGTTTGCTATATCTGTTATGTCTGTTTTCTTTACCCTCAGCCAATTGACGGAAGAAGCACAGAAGCACTTATGTAATACCGCAATACAAGGGAGTATTTTGGACATCACGTAGCACCTGAATCAATTCTACCAATTAAAATCATCAATGGCGCAGTGGATAGGAAAACCACACTTCATTGCATGTGACGGTGTTGGCAATTTTCATTTAGGAACATAAGTTAGTAGGTAAGTTGATGTAGTACAATTGTAAATAAAAAGGAGGTACTTCCCGCAAATAAGAAAAACGTACATTATTTATCAAATGACGTTTCGAACACGTTGATATTCTATTATTACAAAGTGTTCCTAGCATCTTTTGAGGACTGATTTCAAAGAACCTAGTCCTATAGGTGAAGAAACGCAAACCCATGAGCATACCTATAGATCAATACTTGGGCAATCCTGCTTGAGAGTAGTTTGTCAACCAGAAACGCGTTCCTGACATTAATTTACATTATCATGTGAATTATTTGTTACCAAGATCTACTTGTTGCTATACCTTGCTATACCGGTACGTAAGAGTAGTATAGTTATATTCCCTCTGGCGCACTTAGGCGTACTTAAGAATTTCTCTAACGCAAGGATCATTTTACCATTTTTTAAAGCAAAATCAAACCATTTTCTCATAATTTTTCTTCCAAGATAGGTTTGAAAATTTCAGAGTTTTTATATCATTTCTGCATAAATTTTCTCACTCAGACGCACTTCGTCAGTAGAAGCATTAACGTTGAAAATAGAGTGATATAGACGAATATCAGACGTTTTCTATTTTTTTTTTATTTTGTTGCTTGTTTCATCGTTTTTCAAAATATTGTAGGTACGATTTTTATGGTCTCGAAAATGAAATCGTCGTCGGGAAAAACTGGTAATTGAGAAAAAAACGAAAGCGATAGTCAAAATAAATACGAATAGTGCATGCGTATTGTTCAATGAATACTTTAATTGAATTTTGGAAAAATAATTTCTACAAAAACAAACTGGTGTAAGAAAATATCATAATAACGGTATTCTGAACAGGTATTTTACTGACAATTATTATCAGTCTTAGATAGTTGATTCGATATTACTTAGGTAATAAAGCTTCGATCTGAAAGTCTGTTACTATGATCATTTTTATTTCTTCTTTTTAGGTTAGATAAAATATTCTATGCCTAATTACGATATAGATCAATCGTCGACGGTGAAATTGTACTTTGTCAAATCAAAATTATCGTGAACTTTGTATCGTATTCTTCTTGCACTGTTAAGTATTGTGAACTGAATTCCCATTAGATCTAGATAAAGATATCCGTGCTACAATCGCATCAAAAGTGAAAATATTGAGAACATCGCTCTTACTGTCACCGCAATAATGGGAGCTGGATATTTCAAGACAAGTCTAGAGGATAACCGAACCGAGGTATTTAAGAAAGACGTTCAGAGTTGAGCGGATAGGTACCATGGAATGAAATGAAAACTGAAAATGATCGGTTACGAGAATCATCACTATCGCTGAAATCAAACAGTGAGTGTAGTAACTAATTTTTCAGTTTGTAAATTGTTTCGTACATTTTGGGTAAGCTTAGAATTCGAATCTCGACAGGTTCCAATTGTCAAAAAATGTACCATATAATATCGATTATGACCCAATCTTCAAAGTATCGACTACAATTACCGCTACCAGAACTCCCTATCATCAAATTTTCACACTTAAAATAATTCATTTTATTCGATCAAAATTGTCTTTCACTTTTGTATACGTGTTACATGTTTCGTATCCATGTCGAATTCTTCTATGGATATCGTCGAACATTGTTCTGACTCGGTTAGTAGAACTCTTCCATAATTTCGTAAATAAATTCTCATAGGAACTCGGATTCTCATCTCAACCTCATTTCTCAAATTTTCCCCTGGTCAGCACCACGACAACTAATTTTTCGAAGCTTCGTTTTCATCGATTGAGTATTTTACTCACAAATATTGGAATATTCTATTTCCATCAAATTAATTTAGAGGTCTGAAAGAAGAGAACTCTTTCTTTTCTTAAAATTTTGGAACGTTAGGTTTGACAAGCTTTTTTTTGAGTTGAAAAAATTTTGAGCACCCTGCCTCTCGATACTCGTAATTATCCCCTAAATGGCACCACTTTTTTCGCCGAGGAATAATTCGTACTTCTCTTTGAGCTAGAAAGCTGATTCTTTTTTCCACAAACTCAGAATTATATGTAGTTTATGACAAAAATCGGAAACTTTGGAAATATGCAAATACTCGGCTTAAAAAAGGCAAAAACCAAAATATCGCTTGCAAACTACCTGATACGTATATAGGAAGGTATAAATGAACACACAAACAATAACTATAGACCAAAGAACGATACCTTAGATACATGTAACACCTATCTTCCTGTAATTTGAAAATTATACAGTATTATTACTTCAGCCTCTGTCAGTAGCATTCATTGCATTCAACTAGGTAGGTTTAACACAGTTTGGAGGGTAGTGTTTTCTGTTTGGGAAAGAGTCATAACTATGAAAACGCCAGTGTAGGTCTTCTTTCTGTAGACGGCAAAATCTAAAGAGAAATTATCCATTTCAGCTAAGGGCTGTGAAGAAAGAGTAAGATAGAGCAAAAACAGAGAGTTGTTGCCAATTTTGTGAGAGTAAAATCTGTTGTGAAAAAATGTGAGTCCAGAAACAATTTGGAGAAATGGGGCTTTCATGCTGAACAGGTGAATTGAACTGGATCCAATTGTCCAACCTCTTTTATATATCATTGTGAATTCTTTAGCAAAGCCAGTCTGGTCTGGAGCAGTTTGACTTGAAATTTGAACATTCAAGCAGTGTTCCTTCTTTTTGTGGAAATCAGCAAAGCTATAAACAATAAAAACATTTGGCTTATTTTGGCTCTTAAAATTTAGCTGGTTGCGTTTGATTAGATTTTGAGTTTGTAGGTAACTGTACACACAAAAAAGGGATTAAATTATTGCACGGCACTTTTGTTACAAAATTCATTAGGTACCGACGTTTGGCTGTAAGTTTACAGCATCATCGAGGTCTCAAACACTACTCTCAAAGTCCTATATCAAAAATTACCCAAGGGAAATGGAAGAAGCCAACGACTCAAGAACCCAGTCAGACTCCGATGATACTGTAAACTTGGGGCAAATTGTTGCTCTTGCTCTCTTTGAAATAAATTTTGTTAATGGAAGTGTCCTGCAATAATTTTCCTCTCTTGCACGTTAATTTTGTTCCTACGTTATCCGTCCTCCATTTTGTAAACCAGTCTTGAAGTCCATAAAAAGTATTTTGTTGGTTGTAACTGATAACGTGTGGATAATGTGATTATGTTGTCTGCAAATGTGGAAACTATCATATTTTGGGTTTTGGATATTGAGCGGAGCACCGGTCCCAGCACAGATCCTTGTTATATACTAGCTCTTATTTTGTGTTGTTGAGTTGTGGCCTCACCATATTTAACTTGAAATAATCGATGGCTAATGTATGATTGCAGCAGTTGGCAGAGTGGTTCTGGGAAAAACTTCATACAGCATACCATCATGACGACTTTTGTCGAGAGCGCTTTGAACGTCAAGGAAGACAGCGGCGCATTACCGTGTTCTCCATGGCTTCTCCAATTGTATGAATGCTGTGCTCTTCACTGAAACCAAATTGATGATCTGGTATGATATTATTTTCTTTATTGTCAGCCTCATTCTGTTGCTTTCTCCTTTTCAGTTGTAGCCGAGTTTCAATCATCCTTTCACTTAGATGGTATCGATAAAATTTCCGGCCGCCTAAAATTGTTGGAATTTTTCATAGCGAGTAATCATCGCTTACATCAGTTGGTGTAAGGCTAGTGACATAGGCTTCCCAGGGCTATTAATGACAAACAAAAATTCAATCAATACAGGAAATTTTTGCTCGAGTTTTTGATTCTAAAGTCCGTTGTGTTGTATGTGAAAATCACTCTTTGATAGTACAAAATAGCACATTCAAAGATTTTCTATTCACAAAAGAAAAATGCCCGCGGACCGTCGGTACGGTAGTCTGCAGCGGAACTGCGGAATGCTGCAGATGCTGCGTTGACACATTAATTTATATTATCCCCGAACGCTATTTCACGGCAAACTGATTAGAGAAAATTGTACACGCCGTAGAACAGCGGGTTGCATACATCGTTCCGGTCTCGCGTCAGGACCATATTTTCAATTTTTTAAATTGCTCATTCACATCTTGTGGAATGGATGTATAGAAAGTTGTAAATGTCGCATAATCTTCGCAAATTACTCATCTAGACATATAATCAAATCGAAGAATTAGTGTAGTTATTTCTTCAATCGTGAGACGTAATTATATCTGTTTTCAAAGGTGTCCACAATTTATACGGAAGGGGTCGGGGACTAAAGACCTCGTCTAGATGAGTTGCTGTACCTGGATATGACATTTCAATAAAGTGGAAAGAATTAAACGCCGCGTCATTTGGAATGTGGGCCGGGCGAGAGCTACGAATGTAAAAACCAACATTTCTCATCATTTTACTCGTATTCATTCTGTACCTACTTTTTTTTTCTCCTTTCTTCTCGCCGATGAAATCCAATTTCGTAATTTGTTCTATAGCAGCTAACCTGTAGGCGGAAAAAAAGTATAATACATACAGAAGGGGGAAAAAAAGCAGCGGCGCAACGTCGTCGTTATCTTGTAATTAATTTCTCATTATTCGTTTTTCGGCGTATAGAGGAAAGATGATAGTCGAGCTTTATTAACGGCTAACGTTACCGCAGCGTTAAATCTTTTTGACACCCGTTGAAGAGGGAAGAGAAAAATGGAAATTTTCAAGACTCTTTCGTGATTAAAACACAAATTTGGGCTGCTTGACAGAATTTTACGTTGCTGCGCCGCCGTCTACCTTCTTGTGCCGAATTACCGTGTGTACGCCAGGTCTGCGTGTGCATCGACATGCGAGCGAAAAGTTTTTTGACCGAATCGTTCCCAAACGCCTTTCTGAAACATTCGGCTTCGCAGTCTGCTATCTGTCGGCAAAGGTTGCAAAATGGGACATCGATTCGTGACTAGAGCGAGCGTTTTGAAAGAAAGTAAAACGGGCGTCTCCGCTGTTTTAGCGCCGGGTACGTCGAAGTAACCGCGTTTTATTACTGCTCTCGACGTTCCGTATATCCATCCGTCGTCGTCGTCGTCGGTTTTTTTTTTTTTTTTTTTTTTTGCTCTCCAAAAACGCAAACATTTTAAAACATTCTATGTTCGGAGACGTATCGGTGTCTGTAACAATTGCCGAAGCGAGAAGGAAAAGAAAAATTCCAGTTGTTGGGTGTTTATCGAGATTCTGATGTTTCTGTTTATCGCGATAATTTTCCGTACGTCGTGGTTCCTTTTGTGAGCTAATAATTAACGAACGAGCACGCCAGGGTAAGCAGAAATTTATCAGTTTTATGGTATGACATTTTAAAATCGATTTTACCGGGAACGAGAAGTCGTGTAGATGGAAGTTACCGAAACGAGAGATGATACTATAATAGTAGTGGCTAATTTGTTCGAAGAATGATATGTTACTTTTGTGTAGAATTTGCCTCACTCGGGTTGCACGCCAATAACAGGATAAGGGTTGAACGTTGATCAATATTGACAATGGATTTGAAGAATTAGCAAATATATACGATTCTCGCGTATATAAGCTGACACGCTGCCAATGTAAACAATCGTATTTGTCTTTCGGGTCTTTCACGCATTCTATAATTTTCTTGAAGTGTACTGAAATACGCATGGAAATATGTCGAGAAAGGGAAAATATGGTTCGATACGTGTGTCTTCGGATAGAAGGTCTTCGCCTAGTTTCGTGGGTTTCATCAGGTGTTCTATAAGTAGAGCTAGAATACTCGTCTGAAAAAAGATTAATTACTCACTCCACAATTTTTGTGGGTTTCATGAGTATCATTTGTGTATTCAGAAAATTTGTGATGTATCATCTCGAAATGAAAAAACTGGAACTAGAACGGAGTTGATAGACATTGTTCCTAAATGAAACAGAAATGGTATGAGTTCAAACATTTCTTTGGCTGGATCACTCAGACAAACTTCCTCAAGAATTCGTTCTATTCTTGAGCCATGTTGGTTGCGTTCAGACGGTGAATATTTTCGAATACCATTGCGAGGTGGTCTGAACGTATTTCGATAATGAACGGCATTTAGGTGTTCGCTGATTTGTGGTCAGCACAACTACAGTTTGATTGTTCACGTCGGCTACTGAATTCGAAAATTGGTAGTAGGTTTTTATACGAGCATTTTTTCCGTCCTTATTGATATTGCGATATAGGCATTCGACTCCCTCCTGGAACCTAATTCAACTCATCACAGTCAGTTTTATGAGAGGACTGGACTGTAATTTTTTTCTTCTGCTGATTCAATCAACTTGATAACAAACATTTACTATCTAATGTATTATTTTTCGATTTTGGAGCAGAAACAGAGACATCACGAAAGCGAAGCGGAAAAAGAGAAGAGAGTTTAGTGATATGAGGAGTCCATGGACATAAAAAAGGAAATGTCCTGAGGAAACGGGCTGGAGAAACGATATCTTTGAAGAGGTGCGAAAGATGCATTGGCCCACATCGTTTCTTCTAGACATTACTCCTTCCCGTTGCGTCTGATATTATTTTTCGACTCGCGCAACAATAATTGATGAGCTTCAAAAGTTGAAACCTTGTACACAGCTTGTCATAAGGTATGTGAGCTTAGGAAAATATGTTATCTGCTGACTGACCTTTGGATTTTCCAACTGGCCAAGAAAGAAGGTGGAGTATAATTTCGCCGCGAGTCAACAGCTCAGTTCTCTGTTGAGACTGATACCCAATATTTTCTCCTGAACCTTTCTTCGGGAGGTGGAATTTATCCGGGCATCTTTGTTTGCGCGTTAGTTTTCACGAGGTGAAAAATTGGAACAATGTTTGGTACGAGGGGAACTCTGATTTGACGATCGAATTGTTGGAGATGGATTTGGCCCTTTGGATGAGAAAATGTAGATTCTTCCTCGCTAGCGCTATCGCACTGGCTCATATCTTTGTAGAGAAGATTTTAAGATCAATCCCTGGACTATCAACGCTATTTCCCCCTTTTTGCTGCGTACGAATTGCATGCTGCTGTCGTCGTGCTCTTCTTGTCCGGTTTTTCGAGTTCGTGTAGGATATATTCTCTCCTCTTTCGTTGGAATGATGGCAGGGAAACTTCAACATTGATTACAGAATGCGTCTCCCTACTGACATGAGGATTTAAGGGTACGGTATCAATCATTATCGAGACAACGAATGAGGAAACTAGTGAATCATCGCATCAATATATAGATGATATCTGCCGTGTGTGTCTCTTGAGCCCTTTTCAGTTCCCTCTTCCTTTTTGAACTACAAAAAACGAACTGATGGTGAAAAATATATCTGAATAGTACCAGAAGATTTGCTTCATGAGAGGCTACTGACCAAGAAACGCCTTTCAATAGTGCGACGTACTGTAGTTCCGTGGGAGGCAAGGACTTCAGTACCAAACCTCCTTTTTAACAGGGAAGCTGTTTTATCGGAGGATCTCCCGGAAAAAACGTCCGCTGTCCGGCGAGCCGGAGGCCGGCAGAGGTCAAAGTTTTTCCAAGTCCCCCCTCCTACTTATCGTCGTCGTCTCCTTTCTCCGCGGTAGGCCTATAGTGGCCTGTCGGCGTGTTTGGGTCGGAACCTCCGGATGATCCGCTGGTATCTATCAGCTTCTTCCTTGGTCTACCTCTCAGATGTCTGTTCGTTGGTGTGTAGATTACCGCTATTTTCGGGGACCGGTCGTCCTCTATTCGTTCGAAAAGTTCCCTCCACTTCTTTCTGCATTGCTTCACTCTTTTTATGCCGGGCGTGACTTTCAGCTCTTACAATATGCCCTCGGATTTAATTCGGTTTCTCAAAGATACTCCTGTTGGGCGTCGCATGAATTTCATTTCCGCCGCGGTTAATCTTCTTTTATCCGCTTTTTTCAGTGCCCATACTTCGCTTCCATAGGTTATCATTGGGGCCGCCGTTGTATTTTAGACTTTTAGCCGTGTCTCTCGTCTTACTTTACTTGTTTTTAGAATTCTGTTTATAGATCCTGATACTTTCAAGAATGTGGTCAGTTTCCTCTGGACATCAACTCCTTTTCTTGGTACGATATCCCTACGCCTAGATACGTAAATTTTGCCATTTATCACTATCTTGCATTGGCTTGGATCTTTTTCGGTAAAAGCCACCGTTTTTGTTCTTGAAGTGGATATCTTCATGCCGTATTTGTTGACCGTTTTCTTCCAGGTTATGGACGCTCTTCTGTAATTCGTCTTCATTCTCTGCTATTACGACCCGATCATCCGCAAAAATTACCGCTTCTAAAGATTTTCCTTTCACATTCACTTCTTTGGGTTTCGTTTTTATGTATTCTCGTATTATTTTGTCCATGTATATGTTTAAAATATTACAGGATAGCGGGCAGCCCTGTCTTACTCCATTATCGATTTCAACGTACTCGGAGATATTTTCTCCCATCCTAATTACAATCTTTGTGTCTTCGTACATCTTCTCTATTAGTCGGGTTGTTTTCAATGGAATCCCATAGTCTTCCAGCATTTCGAAGAGCTTCCCACGATTCACGCGGTCATATGCCCTCTCGAGGTCTATGAAGCACATGCTTAGTTGTAAACCATCTTTTATTCTCTTCTCCATCAGCAGCTTGATGGTGAAGTTAGCGTCTGTACATGACATTCCTTTTCTGAAGCCGTTCTGACTTTCAAGTAGTTTATCGTGTATCAGATTACTTTTTGCTAGTATTTTGGCGAGTAATTTGTAACAAGTATAAAGCCAGTATAATACAAGGAGGAGTCTTACTAGTTTGAGTCTAATGTATTGTATGTTGGCTCCGCTCCTTCACTTAGCCAGATATGCAACGCTTCAAACACTATAAGACTCAGAAAAGGTACTTTCTAAATACCTTATAAAACAGGCTCCCTGCCTCACCTCATTTAATTCCGTTAAAGAACCCGTGAATTTTCAGTTAAACCAAGTCCCGATTTGCAGGCGACAGAAAAACACAATGTCCGAATTGAGTTCCAAGTGTCTTGTACACAACCGAACTGAGTCTCTGGATTATTTCCTTTCTTGCTTAATCAGACTTATGAGTGTTTAAGTATGTATCATTGGTACCGTCTTTGCGATCAAACATTCTAGTTAGTAGGTTGCTATGATGAAGCACCACTACCCATGCAAGGTATTGGGCTTGGGAGTGTTTTATATAATATTCATCTTTTATTGTTGGAAGAAGAAACTCAAAAATGAATTTTTTAAGTATCAATTGATGATAATTATGTTGCCTACAGCAAATGGCGAAGGAATATGAACGAAGGTACCCGTCTTTTCAGACTCCATATCGTCAAAATAAGAAGAAGAGAAATTTACGGACGTAACAAATTTATTCTAGAGTAGACACCAGGAAATTATGGTCGAACATCTGCTGCAAAAGAACTTTCCTCCCGACACCATCATGGAATTTAAGAAACTGATCAACATATTGTCTAGAAAATGATGTCTGCGTTTTCAGGAAAGATGTTTTCCCCGTAGGAGGACCCCTCCCCACCCTCACAGCTGACGTTTTATGGACCGTATGGAGGCTGATATCCTAGATGAGCCTGCTCTCTCCGGCACCATACGCTTCTGGCCCATATACATTGACGACATCATGTATGGCGAGGATCGAACGTTGACTTAGAGAAATTTTCCCTGGTACTCAACACTTATCATCCATCCATCGCTTTCACCATTGAAGTAGGAGGTCATCTTCTCAATTACCTAGACCTTACCATCACCCTAGTTGAACGGCTGAACACCCTTCGTGTCGAGTTTCCCGTTTATCGCACCTTCACTGGAGTCTCGATCCATTCAAAGTCACTCCATCCGATGATCCACATAATGGCAGCTGTTAATTCCGAAATTCATAGGCTCTTGTCCCGTTTTCTGTCTGACCAAGCCTTTGAGTTGGAAGCCGCCAATATGGGACAAATTTCTGGGATCAATGACCTCAAGGTGGACATCCAACTTCTCATCAGAAGAAAGAGATTGCGACGTATTTCGGCTGATACTGTACCATCCCCTCTCGAGCGCTCTCCAAAGAGAGAAAAATGGGTTCGTCTCCCTTTCCTAGGCATACCTTCCGAAGACTTAGCCTCCAAACTCCGCAGATTTGGTTCCCGCATAGGATTTTACCCGCTATCCACTATCTCAAATCTGATTTCTCTCAAGAACCTCACTCCTAAAATGTACTCAGATGGAGTTTACGAAGTCTTTTGCGGTGAGTGCCTCTCGATCTAACCGGTAGAACCCTGCGGCAGCGACTAAAGAAGCACCACCGATCTAATTTAGGTCCTTGGACAAACATAGAAGCTGAGGATCAGTTTTTGAATTTGAAAACTGGAAAAATTTTGCTGGAGTTTTTTCTATCAGCAGGATTAGGAAAGTTAGGCGAATACTGAGGCTAGAAATATTACTCGACAGTATGAAGAATTGCATTGGACTGATGAAGTTTTCAAGTCATCTCGCGACAGCGACGTTCCAAGGTTTGTCGCACTCGAAGCCCGTGTAGGCATCTCGAAACGTAAACCTCCTCTGCTTATCTTTTGTCTCTGTGTCATTCAAGGCCAAAATGTATCCTTTCTTCTTCAGCATAGCTCGGCTATCGACAGTGACAAGCTATTTTTCTAGCATGATTGACAAATACTGGATGGGCTTCACCGCTTCTAAACTGGTCGAAATCTGACCAGTCGTCCACCAGCAGAACGTCATGGTTTACTCGATCTAACTCTTCCAATGCGAGGTTCCTCAAGCTGGCTACCTTTGGTCAGTGCCAGAGGATGGTCTAGCGAATGTCCAATAGGTTTCTCTGCTTAATAACCAGTAACACGTATAACTTTTCCAGCCACCATTGTTTAACCACTCTAAATCTTCCGGCGCAAAACCTCTGTGGCTGGCTACCTTTGGTCAGCGACAAAAAACGGCTTGAGCCATTAGCAAACGCCCGCTAAGCTTTTTGCTTGTCACCATTGTTTAGCCGCTTGAACTCTCCCGCCGTGGGACTCCTCCGGCTGGCTACCTTTGGGCAGTGCCAGAGGTAGTTTGAGCCGTTAGCAAACCCTCGATATATTTTCCTGCTTATAAACCAGTCAGAATTCACACAATTTTTCAGTCTTTTCAACTCTTCAAGCGCGAGATTCCTGTGGCGGGCTACCTTTGGACAGTGCAGCCGGTTTGACCCGTTGGCAAACGTCTGATAAACTTGTCAAAATTTGCCCACCAGTGAGAGGGCATCATTGATTGACCGCTACAATTGTTCTAGCGCGGGACCTCTCTAACTGGCTACTTTTGGACAGCACCAGAGGACGGGTTGAACCGTGTAATTAGCGACTCCACCCGGGTACGGTACGTTTCAGCGAAAAAAGATTCGCGTGAAAAGAAGGGTAAATGCACAAAACTCAAATGGAGCAAACGTAACGAGAAGTACAAAAATTAAATTGTACCTATTCTCTTTATTGCACTTCTATACCAGCCACAGTAGCAAAAAGGTATGCCGTACAATTGATTATATTGGTGATTTGAAATATAACTTAAAATCACGGATTTTCCTACTTGCAGTGGCATGTCCTTTCTTATAGATACTACTGTCAGAAAAGAGAATTTCCACCCTCTATGATTTCTTTTTCAAACCAAGGACTTGAGTCTCTTTACTCCCAAGACTGAGGTCTTCTTACGCCTCTATTTTATTGTTTTCTTCTCATCGCAGCATTGCACTGCTTAACACGGAAAAGATCATACAGTTCATGAAATAGCTCACAAGTAATCTTTGTGTCGACAATGGTTACTACAGAAACTGCAAAAAACATTATGATTCTAGCACGTTTGGCAGTGTAGCATTTGTTATCCGATAAAATATACATCTATATGTATACCGAAGCTAGCTAAAAAGAACAATAGTTACTTTTAGTTCGGAATCGATGATACGGGCAATAAATTTTTGCTATATGAGTGCACCGAGCAGGAAAAAATAATAATTTAAGTATATAGAGAGTGAGTTGTTTGGAAGTATATATATTTTTTGTGAGGCGTTGAAATTTGTACTTTCTTTCGGGTCAATTCACAAATCTCTGGCCTTCTTACCTTCTTCTTTCCTTTCCCGAGTAGTATTCTCGTAAAAATAAAATTATTTCGAAAAGGAATTACAAAAAACCGACGTGAAAAAGCGAAACAAGATGAACGAGCTGAAGAAAACAAGGAAGAGAAAAGAATGAAAAAAAAAAAAACGAAGAAGAAATACGACTTTTGTGCGTGAGGGAGAAAGAGATGGTGGAGGGATGAGGAAGAAGAAGAAGAAAAAAAAAACGAGTACACGGTAGACTAACGTTGTACTCTTTCGTTCGTGATTTGAATACTGCGAGTGAATTTCGTCGAGCGTTTTTTTTTTTTTTTTTTGTAATTCGCAGTGTGCATTCGCTATTTGGAACAGAAATACGAGATTCGGAATTTAAGTGAGGATATAAGTTTGAATTTTTTTTCATTTTGTATCGAAAATTTGGCTCCTGAATAGGAAGGGGGACTCGGCGAGCGCGTATATCGACTGTAGGAAGGTTGAGCGCAGCCGGCTCCGCTTGAAATTGGAAGTTCTAATTGTGAAATCGACCCTAGCGATTTTGTGAACTCGACTGTCGGTAGAGAGCGCCACTAAATTTTTTCTAAATTTTTCTTATTTTTTTCGTGTGGTAAACTCGAAACAGCACTATTATGTACCAAAGAAGGATAATTGAAAAACTCACAGGATGCTATGTTGTCATGAGAAAGATGGAGGAAAAGTCTGTAGTATTGGGGACCGAGTTCATTAAGAAGTTGATTGTTTTTTCATTTTTTGATTTCATAAGATGAGAAAAATCGATGATCAGATACGTGACCGCATCACATGAAATGTGTACACCTATAAAATTTAATCACGAATCAGCGCATGTGTAGCTCTATCTTCGGTCTCCCCCTCTTTTGATTCTGCCCTATGAGCAAGTTTCTGACCTGAGGGGGAACGGTTGCTAACTCCAGCCGAGTTTGTATACCTAAAACATTCTTACAGTGCCTTTGCTTTAAATGAAGAGGACACGTACAAGAGGACGATGAGAAGTTCCCTGAATCAAGATTGACAGCCTAGGTGTTGGAGGTGAACAATTTATATTTTTCAAAGCCGGACCACTTGTGTTCTGATTTAAGAATTTTCGTGAGATATGTTTTCGTGAGCGGTGTTGTCATCCTAGCGTAGTACAATCGCTAATTACCATACATTGAATATCCACGCAGGACTTGAGATTTTAGTTTTATCAATCCCGTTGAACCATGTTGACCGTCGATTTAGGGTCGATTTCGAGTCATGGGCAATGTCGACTCCAAATCGACGGTAATTCGACGTCAAATCGACATCTTTACTGAAGGCCATAACATTACGGTCAATTTTGAAGGTAAATCGACTGCTTGACTACGTCGATTTGGAGTGGAAATATCATCGTCGACTTAGATAACATTTTGTTCAATATCATGTCGACTGTATTTCAATGTCAACTCTCAGGCTACCAAAAATGTGAACAATTTGTGTACCCGATGTCGACGGCAACAATTAGTCGATTTTCGGTCGACTACAATATTTTCATTGTTGACTCGAAATCGACTTAGAATCGAAGTCGATTTTGAGTCAATTTAGTTTGGCCCTAATGTTGACCAAAAATCGACTGGAGGTAGACTCATTGTCGACGTCGAAATTGAGTCGACTCCTGGTCGATAAGAAATTTGAAAAGGTCGACTCGAAACCGACGTTGATTTTTGGTCGACAAAAATGTGAACTTTGTTAAATAACGTAGACTTGACACTTAATAAGGAGTCTATTCTTGGTCGATCACGGAACTGAGGAAGTTTATTCGGAATTGACTTAAAATCGACGTAAATTCTTAGTCTACAAAAAATTTGAGCTACGTTTAATGATGTCGACTTGATTTCGATTCTATATCGACCTATTTTTTTCTGGAGCTTCACTACTCGCAGATGACCCACCCTCGCAGATAAGTTATGCATTCATAGTTACTTTTAAGGAGGAATCAACCGACTATATTTTTGAGAAGCAAGCTACCGGTTAAAACGGTCAGGCAACGAAATCGACTTCAAATCGACGTCGATTGCGGGTCGATTTTTAGTTGTAGAAAAAGGCTCACCTCAAATCAACTTGATGACGACGTCGATAGGAAGTCGATTTTGAGTTGAAAACCACCGTCAAACTCAAATCGACTCAATAACGACATCGATTTTGAACAGTATAGCAGACTGCCCATACCCAAAATCGGCTTGATAACGACGTCGACTTCGAGTCATACATTGAAAACCAACAAGTTGATTTGCAGTCGATTGCGGTCAATTTACGGTCGTCATACCCCGGAACTATTTTGACTGGAAATCGATGTCGAATTTGTGTCGATTTAAGGTCAATTTGAGGTCACATCGACGTTGATTTAGAGTCGACATGGTTCAACGGGATGCGACGCCAGTACTGGATACTGAAATAAAACATGTTTGTCACTGTCTTTTTTAATGTTACCTTCACTGTTTACCATTACTGTTACCATCACTGTTACCGACATTGTTACCGTCACTGTCACAGTTACCGTTATTGTTACTGCTACTTTTATTGATACTGTTACAGTTACTATTACTGTTACTGCCACTAAAATCATTGTTACCGTCAATGTTTTTGTTACCGTTACTGTTACTGTTACCATCCTATTATTGTCATCATTTCTGTCACTGTCATTGTTACTGTTAGCATTACTGATACTGTCACTGTTATGGTTTACTGTTTTTATTACCATTACTTGGTTACCGTTATCATTACCGTTACTGTCACCATTACTATTACTGCTACCATTGTTGTTACTTTTACCGTTACCGTTATTGTGACCATTACAATGTTACCATTACTGTTACTGTTATTGTTACTGTTACTGTTACCATGTCACCATGTTACCATTACTGTTACTCTTACTGTTATTGTTACCGTTACTGTTACCTTTACTGTACAACTGTTACCATTACTGTCACTGTTACTGTTACCCTTACTGTCACCGTTACAGTTACTGTGACTGATGCTATTATAGGTTACTGCTTGAGTAGGAAATCTAGTTTGGAGGCCTAGTATAATGAATGCTTCAGGGATCCAAGGTCAATTGTATGGACGGACGGACGGACGCTCGCAAATTTCAAAATCAAGGTGGGACCAGGATTTTTTTGAAATTTTTAGGTTCCAAAGTCATTTGCACGGACGGATGAACGGACGAACGCACGCAAATTTCAAAATGAGGGGTCAAAGCAAAGACATGAAACATGTCAAAAAGCTGCTTTACGTTGTACATACATTCTCGTGGATGCGTCATTTGCACTTGTAACAAAGCTAAGGGGCAAATTCAAATTATGGCAGAATTGCCAGCTGCTCGAGCTGGACTAGATAAGGTTTTTAGTAACACTGGGATAGATAATGCTGGTCCTGTCTAAACAATAATCTGTTTTAGATCTAGCAACAGTGTCGGTTCGAGTGATACTCTCCCCCGAATTTAACTACAAGAGAAATTTTGAAGCTCTGAACGTGTTCACATGTACCCAGAAGATGTACACAATTTCGTGACCAACTGCATTCATTTCCCTCAAATGAATCACACTTGGAGATGGAGACCAGTCGGCAACCCGTGTACCTTCCGGTGCAAATGTTTTTGAACCTCTTCTCGGAAATCACCAGGTTCGACATTCAAAATACACGTTTGAAGGTCGCAACCTTCGTGCTTTTTTATATCATTGAAGGTACCAGATCGATATGCAAATGTATAATATGTAGTTCATGATGACTGGTCATAAATTAAACCCATTCTCGCAGGCCGGTATGTACATACAGTCCAATGCAGTTTACGAAAAAGTCGATTCTCGGAATCATAATACAGATAAGTACGTGGATATTTAGTTGTTATTAAACCTAAAGTAAGGGAGCCGCAACTAAAAGGAAAAAGTAAAGTTATAAAAAATACTGCTCCAACGAATCAAGGTACAATATTGGAATAATGTTCATCAAACGCGGAGCGGTGAAATTAAAATTAAAAAGTCGGTAAAACATCTCGAGAGAAGTGCGCTGTTCATGAGACAACGTTAAAAATCAACTTTTGTGAAGCGCATCGAAATGAATTGAGATTCGTCTCTTCCGGCGAAAGGATATTCGATTTTCGCGATTCGGTGAGGTTGCGAACGCCTAATAATAGAATAATCGAAAATATTTGCGATGATGCGAAATCTAAAAACAAAACGAAACGTTATAACTAATTAAAAGTAAACTTTCGAAACTTTCAATGTTTCAAATTTGTTCAGCTTATTTTGAGCGACTGGGTAAATGCGGTACATGATTATTTCAGAATACATCTACAATATGAGCGATGGACGTACGAAAAAAGTTTTCAATGAAACTTTTTTTTTCTTCTCTCTCTCCTCATAAAATACGGAAGAACATTTCATCGTTTTCGTCGTCAATTACTTTTTAATCAATTTTCATGAAAGAGAGAAGAGAGCGGCGGCTGGCACAATTCGTCAGCTTGTGTGCATTAAGAAGAATATAATACTCGACGGCGTATACGGACGTACGTTGTCGGGTCGGATCCGATCACACGACTGCATTCGTCTTGAAAGCTTGTGAAAATATGCTGGCGATATGAAAGCACGCTATAACCTAATTAAATATTTTTGCCTGCATTTGCAAACACAGAAAAAACGAATGGATATCGATTTTCCTTCTCCATACGAGTCGCTATTTTCTTGCCACCGTTTACGAATTTTACAGCGTGTCTACCGCAATCGGAATTTTTAAAAGTAATAAGATGGGAGTTTGATTAAGCTTGGCATTTTGGTTTTCGCTCACCTTGTCTTCAGAAGAAGCGTAAGGTACAATAAATCTACGCTGGAAAACATCTTGAGGGGAATGAAGAATCCAGTTTTGATACTTGGGTACAATTCCAGCAATCGGAAAAAAAATCGACGACTCCCTCGGTCAAATTCATTATTGTTTTTTGATGGAACCATACACCAGAATAGAGACCAGAAGGGTAACGCTTCAGCAAACGAACTTGATTGTAATTGTCTACAGAACAGAGGAATCTCTGGACAGAAGTATTAGTGGCCGCTGTTGTTGTTGGCTTGTTTTCCTGCCTGTGTATGTGAACAAATCTTTGAGAACCAGAGTTCTGGACCCCGTCTCAGCCTACTTCCCTAATCTACCATCACAGAGGAAAAAGAAACCTTGCATAAGGCTATGTAGTTTCAGGCTTGCTTATTAAAGCTTCGCTTAGAGCGCTACACTAAGTGTACTTGAAAAATAAACTTATTCCACCAAGTATATGAGATACTAGCTCAATAATTGACTATCATTAGCAAAATATTGAAACGTTATCGCAAAAATTTCAAGTTGACAATTGTTTCAGACATGGTCGCTCTCTTCATTTTATGTAAAATATCAATATTAAGATATGTCATTCCCTATCTAAGTCATATTACTGGAATTTCAAGTGTGTTTGGTCATGTGATCAGAAATAATGCACTCCCACAAACCACCCGCACGGATTTTTACATGTATATGTCTTTGGGTTGCGTGTCAGTTGGAAATTCGTTACGGAACGCCATATGTTTCATGACGTCATCAATGACCTTGACCTACTTTAGGATCTTGGAAAAATTTCAGCCTTCAACTTTTAGCCTTCATTATTCTAGGCCTAATGTACTGTGTACTAGACTAAGAAAAGGGTGGATGAGCAGAGCGAGTGAACCCTCAAACAGAGCCTATGGGGCCTCCGATTATCAGATTAGATTGCAATCACAATCTTCTCATAAACTTTTCGAAATTCTATGTAATTTTTTTTGTGTAAATTCCCATTTTCTGGTACGTTTTTGGCAACTCGGAGACTTGGCGCGCCAGCAATTTGCTCCTGTCGCCATATGGTAGGCACGGTCTTGCCCCCAAAGCTCGTTAGCTCAACATGTTTTATAGTTACACTGGATAAATAGTCCAGGAAAATTAGACTCTATTCTGGACATAAATCTAATGAAAGCTTTTTTTTTTTTCATGAATATCTCTGAAATGGTTCCCTATTAAACATACTGAAAGTCCACAGCGATTCCGGTGGAGCTTTGTCTCCCAAGGGACTTCAAAAGGCCCGAAATTCAGTTTTTTGCAAAAACCTCGTACAAAAAAACGTTATAAGGGAAAATGTTTGAAACAAAAGTTGCTCTGTATCAAATTATACATACAAAAGGTCTCTTGTGAAATTTTTGTAAAGTTGAAAATACCGCCGCTAGGGCGCGCTGAAGTTCGCACATTGTATGCATATTCACGCTATATACCAAATTATGCATTCTTTTTGTAGGGTATATGCGAGAATCCGTTTGGAAACAGTAATATACTCTAATATCACGGTGCCTAGTATCTGAGGAATAAGAATGGATTCAGTTGAACAGTTTTGCTTCGCGTGTGTACATGGAAACCGGTCCAGCATATGTAAAGAGACAGATCTTAGCAACCTGTACAATGTGAGAGCTTTTTTTTCTTAAGGATGGGAGAGATCAGGGAGATCCCTAAGTTTGACTGTTGTCGTGGTCCTCATCTCAACCTCAGGTTGAGATGTGAATACCGATTTTCAACCTTGGTTGCACTACAGGGTCGCCTTATTGATGCCCCGCGGGCTTGTTCAAATCAGACGACCGATCCATGCTATTGTTCAAACAAATGGAGGTGGCTAGTTGTTCGACAGGGACCTTCAATGCATCTAAGTGCAATGTTAGTGCGTCTTCTAGTACTTTTGGCACACTGTGTAGAGATGCATTGGTTTCAGCAGCACCAGCACAATCTACCAGTACATTGAAAGTGGAGTACTCTACCAGCCACCGTCAATTACTGTTTCATTTACTGGGGTACTGTCGTTGGGATGTCATTGTCTTGTTCTTTTGTTGTTTGCTGTGGTTTTCTGCTCTGACGCTCTCCTCACGCAGATCCTGACAGTGTTTTACCGACACGATTTAATGATTTTGGGACTCGCTCTGTGGTGCTGCACAGCTCAAGCGCTAGACACCGATTACCATGACAGGGTTTATGGGAGATTGTAGGAAATCTGAGTATCAATCTTCTGTTTCCTCGATCTAGGGATTTGTGTGTGACACTGCATTGTTGAAGCCACTGCTTTCCAAATTCATGTACTGAGACTAGTCTTCAATTTCTGCAGCACCACACATCGGTTTGTCAGGCGGGTGTGTCAATCAAGTCCAGGCTTCGATTAACGTGACAGGATTCTGGTCTTGTCTGTGGGTATGGGTCATTTGTACAGATTCTTTCAATTGGACTAGAATGTTGCGTTTCGTTCCTATAGGAGGACCCCACCCTTCTGTAGGATTGGGGTGCATAAAAGTAAGATCGTGGTGGGCTGGAGGGGGGATATAGTCTTCATTTTCCCTCCTATCTTACCTACTTGGTGACAAGATTTTAGACATGCTTATTATAGGACTCGAGTTCTAGACCTATTTTAGACAAAGCTGTTTGGTCTATCATGTGCTGCTGTTCTCTGGTTTTGATTTGCGGTCCAGTGGTAGGGTGTTTAGGTGAGACTGTCATCGAGTATACCACAACACCCAGTCCAGGCTGTTCCCCAGCAAGCAGTGAATGTATTGACTTTCCCAGACTGGGTTGTTTTATCAAGTACTGGATTCAACATCCACTGCTCTTATCAAGTGCCTTCTCTTCCAGATGTTAAACAACTCCTTGGCGTTGGGTTGTCGTGCAGCACATTCTATCCATAAAGCATAGGACCTTTCAGCATATTCAGCCTCACCTTCACTGAATAGCCTCCACCGCATTACTTCCTACCTTGTACAGTAATTTGATCATATCATATGCCCATCCAATATGAATACCGCGTATGTCTTTACTGCACACATTTCTTCTTTTTTTTTACTGATTTTGTTGTGTTGATTTTGTGTAATGGTATTATTTTCATATTATACTTCTATTTGATGTATGAAAACGTTATTAGAAGAATAATGAATTCACTCGCAATGTTTGCACAATAATTCACTGCTCAACCTGAATATGCACAAAATGTGCGATCTTCAGCGCGCTCTAGCGGTGTTATTTTCAACTCTACAAAAATTTTACAAGTGACCTTTTTTATGTAAAATTTAAGAAGAAACAACTTTCGTTTCAAACATTCTCCTCTACAATGTTTTTTTGTGCGAGATTTTTGCAAAAAACCGAATTCCGGGACCTTTGAAGCTCCCTGGGGGATGAAGCTCCACCGGAATCACTGTGGACTTTTAGTATGTTTGATAGGGAACCATTTCAGAGATATCAATGAAATAAAAGCTTTGATCAGATTCATGTCCACAATCTGTCAATTTTTGTCTAATTTTCCTGGACTATAACAAACGATTGAAAGGCTATTAAACTGACTATCACAGCTGAATATAAAAATACATAATTGATATTTTGATCAATAATCAAGATCTGTGTATTGATATAATTGATATACATAGATATAATCGAGATTGATATATAGGTACTAATATCAGTGAAAACATTTGATTTTGATGTTTTCCCATGAAGTGAAGAAAATTCCAACTTTCCACGGACTGACGCAAATTAAAGGCTCCTCCGTCCCCCACCCTACTTTAACATCCTGCACCCGGGGTCCTACATTCGTGTTGTAATTGTAAAAATAATATTATGGGACTGTCGAGTTGTTCTCTTAAATTTTTGATAATGTCATCGAACCAAAGTGGACGGCTCGAGTTGACAGCGTGTAGAATTTTACATTCGTTCACCAAGTCAGTCAAGTAAAGTTTCAGGTGAATGTAGTTCCTGCGAATTTCAACATAATATTCTAGCATCAAAATGAAAATCGTGAAAAATAATCCCGCATATCAGCCTTATACAGCATTTTATCAATACGAAAAAGAAGCTATATAAATTGAATTTTTAAGCACTTCTGGATGTCATTCCGCATAATATAGAATGTCAGAAGTGAATGTGCAAGGAGGAAACACTGCACCGGGAACGAAGGAATAGAAAAATCTTTAATACAGAAAAAGAGGAACGTCTTGTACAGCAAAAGATGGAAACGAAAATGACCTTTCCATTTCTATTTTCTCTCGTTTGCTTTTTCTTTGCTAGGTAACGTTTTCGACGACATTTCTGCAATGCATTCACTCGGAATTATTATAGAACGTTTTTTTTTTTCTTTTCTCTTATCTTCGTCACTCAATCTTTTATTCCACATTTTACTTTGTTCAGGCAGTCTACCGAAGAGAGAACTTGAGTGTAAGACAGTTTAAAAGCTAAATTTGAAACGTTATCTTCGAGGAAACCGGTAAGAGCTCAACACGAGATATAGTGTAACAAGACAATAGCTTGGCTCTGCTTTTCGATGGTCTTGTTACACTATTTTCAACTATATAGGTACTCTTAAGCTTTGTCAGTCTCGCGAAGGTATAAGTGTGTGCTGAAATGAGGTTTAAATAAATTTTAGAAAGAAGCTCGACAGTTGTGTCACGAAATGCTTGACAATTGTTTCGAAATGTTGTGATCAATCTTGTATTCGGGACACTTATTCATTTTAAATTGGCAATAAAGCTTAATTTGCGCAAAACTTCGCCTACAATGTTTTATCTTTAGACGCGTTACCTCGTCCTATTTCGTCTCACTTGTACTCAATTTCAGTCTTGTGTTTTATTCTAGACTCGCGTTGTTCTTAATTATTTTCATATTCATGACCGCGTCCCTTCCTCAATAGTTTTCTCTCTGGTCGTTGCTCGAGTAACAGAACATCTTACAAGCTGAAAATGAGTTTTTTTGGGTAAGATTTTGGAAAATGAAATCAAAGACATTTTCTATGATCTTGAGAATCTTAATATACCCTGTGCCGTGTGATGAAACGTCATCTTCGACGGATTTTGGGACTCGTCCTAAATATGGTGGGGGAGGAGGTAGCTAAAGCATCTAGGATGATTTGTCGTAAAGGCCTGGAGGTCTCACGAACAAACATTTGAAGTTACATTGTATGTGTCCGTTTGGTCCTGAAAAAATAGTGTCAATCGTTTTCAAAGTTCATCAGAAACCTATAATACAATCCTGCTTGTTAATATTTCAACGAATGTTGAAGAAAATTGACCAAGTTACAATCGTAGGAGGTGTTTCCTTTGGGAAAGAACGAGAGAGAAAAAGCTCTTGCGTTTGCTTTTTCATGAATTTTGCTAATTAAAACGTAAATTAATTCGAATTTTACCGTAAGAGTGTAAGAAAATGTAGGAAACATCTCAACCGAAAGCATGTGCAGGAAAAACACGATTCTGGAGTACACAGGAAAGACGCGGTATTTATTAAGAGAGCACGTTTATTTGATCAAAATCTCGTTATAATAACTTTGATGAGAGTGGTAGCGTAGAACAAAGGCAATTATGAAACAAAGTCACCGGCAACATGAGATGAATAGAGTATCAAAGAACCCAAAACAGCTAGAATAATTGCGGAAAGTATGCAATTTATAGAGATTACGTTTTTTACCTATTAAGCGTTCATTATTTTTCTCTTTTTATTTTCATCCTCTAACGTCTTTGTTTTCATTCCTATTATCTTGTTGACGGTATATGTTTGTAAATGAGTTTTCAGTAAAATCATTTGATCCATGCTGCACACTTATCACGAGACTATGATAATCGTGTGAAGAATTTTAGAATATGTACCGATTTCTTTGTGAGTTATGGAGGTGTTTCGTCGACTTAGTTGCCATATGGAATCCAAGTAGTGATTGTTTGGAAATTAATTTTATGACTACAGGTCATTATAAATGATTAAACGAATGCGTTCTTCTAAGTTACGGTTGGTTATCCATAATATCGAGAAGAAATACTCAAAAGGGAGAGTAGAAACGACGAGCGTTTTCGGTTCAACAACCATCTTTAGGGACGAAATGAGAACAATTGACAAGACGGAGGAAGTTGGTGTTAACATTCAAAAGTATGTACCGACTTAGTCTGCAATACCCCCCTCGCTCGCGTGAGTAATGAATTGAGAGAAGTGATCCAAGATTTAAAGAGGAAGATCAAGGAGGGAGAGTTAAGCTGACAAATGATGCGACCTGTGGTCTAGTTCATTTTCTCTCTTCTCTAAATTCATGGACCGTTGGTTCAGAATCTCCTCATTCAGTCTCAAACTCGGCATCTTTGACGGATGTTCTGAAGGATATAAGTCTTCCCCTGACACGACCATCTGTTTGTTCAATGTCGTTGGTCTTTAAACAAGTATTCCTAAAGCTGCTACTATGCAGCGCGTGGGTGAGCTACTTGTCAAAGCCAATATTCCTCATGATCAACTTCAAGAATTTCTGATCTGTTTAATATCTGTTGGTACCCTAACTATTGTAAATTTGAAGGGAAGTTCTTTGAATTCCCTGATTAAGTAGGGATCCCTATTGGATCACCTCTAGACTCCCTCATCTCCAAAATTTTCGTAGATAACGCCCGCGTCCGGGAGTTTCTGTGAACTGCGTGACGTGACGTGTGACGCTTTATGACATCATCAATGACCTTGACCTACTTTTGGGATTTGGAAAAATTCTAACTTCCAGCCTTCATTATATCAGGCCTAGTATACTTTATACTGAGAAGAGCCCAGCCAACTCATTTGCTGAGGAAGCATTTTTGCGCCAACGTGATCGCAAGAAGAGCGTTTAACTTACTAGTCAACATTTTCAAGACTCGGAAACTAGGCTATATGCGGTTCCCAAACTGTGCGTTGCAAAGCATTTTCAAGTGGGTCGCAAAGCAATCCAAATTTCTACAGTAGGCTAATTGAATTTTTTTTATATGAATTTTTCAATAATATCAAACTGTTCATGGTTCATGCCTCTCAAATCTGTTGATCTTCTTGTTGCTTACAGCCACTGGGACTAGTGTGGATGCAGCACTGTTACTGTTCTTCTAAGTGGCATTGCTTACCACTGCACTGGAGTAAGATTTTGTGGAACTTTGATTGTTGTTTAAGGGCTTCATGTGCTTTTCAATTAGATCGTTCACCATTTTGGATAGGTCATCCATAATGCGTTGGCTCAGGCTATCTTCGTCCAAAGTGGAGCTCTTCTCAGTTGTGTAGTTGCTCCTATTGCTCTCAGTGCGTTTGCTTTTAGGTTTCTCATTATGTTTGTTCTTCTTGTTGGTGTTATCCTCCTCAGAGGGGACAATAAAAACTTCTCCATCTTCATCTTCAACACTGACCTCAGCATTGAATCTTGTTCTTTGGTAGTAGCTATTGTTAGACTTGGAGCGAACTGATTGGTCTCTAATTTGACGTGCCTTGTTGTGGCGTTCTTCCCAGCTAGTTGTTGGTTCTACGTTCTGCTGAATTGGAGTAAGTAGTTTTTTTGTTTTCTACCATCAATACTGCAATATCTTGTCTCAAGGTTGAAATTATTTGGGCATTGTTTTAGTTCTTCACGCAGAGTCTCTACAAGGCTATGCAGGTTGTTGATACTCTGTCTTTGTGAGTGGCTTTCTGCCAATAGTTCGTTATATAGATCTTGAAGATTACCAAGTTGTTCCTGCAATTTGTTCCTCTCGCTGGTGACAGCTTGTAGCTTCTCTTGCAGTGAGGTAGTTTTTGGCTGCTTGGTCATTGGGATACTGGAAGATTCGTCACTACTTGAGTGGTGGAGGTGTTTGTTTCCCTCCATCATCGTTGAATCAAGGCTATCATTACTTGGAGATTCATTATGAAGATCTTCATTCATGTTTTTATCTGCATTTGGTGTGTTAATTCTATATTTTGCTGCTTCCAAGGATTTATGGAGTTCTCTGAGCTTTTTGACAATTTCTCTGGTTTCAATATTCCGCCGGAATCGGTATTTCTCTGGATCTTCCGCGGATTTCTTCTTGTGGTTCCAATTGAAAACACCCAACTTCGCTTATTATATTCAGATTGCTTTTCAATTTCAAAAGTATGACGGTCGCCAGTTATTGGTAAGATAGGTTCCTGACAGTATCTGTAGCTGTTTCTTGCAGGCCGGTCTGCTTCTCCAACCCTGCTGCTTGGTCCAGTGGTTGGGCAGTGGAAATGTTGGTTTCATTGCTTGTTGACAACCGACGGGAGACTGCAGAGTGCTTCACCTCACCGTCTGCACAGTATGGTTAAATCGTTCGACCACGCCACCAGACTGTGGGTACAGCGATGTGGTATGCGTTCTCCTTAGATCTGATATTCTTGCGACCTCGTACTTCAACTTTGATTAATGAATAGTTCCAGAAGTACTCCAAAGCGCGTTATCCATTTTTCTAATAATGCATATTTTGTAACAGTCATGACCTCTTGGTTTGGCAGCTGAACTATTTCAATCCACTTTCTGAAACAATCTCCTAAAGCTAGGATACAACGGTTCCCTCTGTCTGTCTCTGGAGGAGGTTCGGCAATATCCATTACTAGAAGTTGACAAGGATTCTTACATCCTTGCCCGGCCTTGAGTAGAGGGGCCTTCCCTTGCAGAACATGACGCACAACATCGTCACCAATTGTCCACATCCAACCGACAAGAGTATTATTACTCCTAATGCCGGATTTAGGCATAGGCAACATAGGCACGTACCCAGAGCGGCAAAATTTTCAGAGAAGAGAAATTTGTTTTCATTTCTGTAAAAATCATTTTTACATGGCGGCTGTAAGTTTTCTGCCTAGGGCGGCCAGTAAGTTTAATCCGGTAGCGATTTGTACCTTGAACAGCGTTCTCGCTACACCAACGTTATGAACAGACTTCAATACTTCTGGTACTGAAGTATCTGTCAGATTACAAAACAGAGGTTGAGAAACTAAGTTTTCTCAACCGTGATTATGCTCGTACTAAAGATCTTAATCAGTAGCTTGAACAAGGTTGATCCGTACTTAGTTAGGACGGCACTTCGGAACCAGTAATATGTGAGCGTGTAGAAGGAAAAGGGTGGTTTCACCAACCAACCTCAACACCCCCTCCCACGCGAACATCATTGAAGTGTTTGGACATCGCTTGGTATGCCGTAAAGATGTTACTTCCGCTCAATTGAGTTTGTATATTTTTTGAAACCGTTGCCTTCAAGTATTGGAACGTTTGCGCATCCATTGTGACCCTTCTCGTTGGCGATACATTTACCTTGGACCCCGTTTCTGTTTCTACAAAAGGAAGTAAACCAAGAGCCTTCAGGTCCAGCTCCACCATACTTTTCCAACTTTTAAAATTTTTGTGACCGACTAATTTCTCCCTTTCTTCTATGTTCCGAATGGAAAAATTTGGAGTCACGTACGCTCGGTCGGCAAGAATATTATTTGTTATAACCATTTTGGAAGCCAAGGCGTCCCCTGCTGCCACCGCCGCTGTTTGATTTCCCAAGATATTATTTACCTTTTCCATTACACATTTTTCGATGTACTCATTAATGTCTATAGATTCATTCGTCAGACTTGTCGGATTATTCCCCGCGTTGTTCACCAAATTGCTTCCCGCGTCATTTATTAAATTGTTTCCCGCATCGGTGTCGTCATTCATTTCAGTCTCTAGGCGGTTATCATCAGCGAGCAACGCATCTTCATTTAGCATTATTGAATCGGAATTAGGATCACAGGAAAGACAGGATCAAAGACGATAGAGATAAAAGAGGAAAAAAAATCGTAAGATAATTAGTGACAGAAATCACGGTTGATGTCAGATTACAAAACAGAGGTTGAGAAACTAAGTTTTCTCAACCGTGATTATGCTCGTACTAAAGATCTTAATCAGTAGCTTGAACAAGGTTGATCCGTACTTAGTTAGGACGGCACTTCGGAACCAGTAATATGTGAGCGTGTAGAAGGAAAAGGGTGGTTTCACCAACCAACCTCAACAGTATCATCATCGCACTCCCATATACGCCACAATACTTTCCAACAATTTGAAAGATCTGTGCACTAATCAATACGAACGTTCTATTCAAATTTTATGACCGAACTATTTTCACGATTATCATCAAATTCCACGGCCTCTGATTGTTCATTGTCTATCTTTTCTTTGAACAGAATTGTTTCTCAATTCTAAGTCTCCTGAGTATCTGCAAACACATAAATCTCTTTGCTTTTCTTACCATTTTTTTACCTCGCGGTGTTTGCCTATTTTTCTAGAGCTACCTTATTGAAATTTGATTAGCAGATAATTCTTTGTCTCTGTCACTGACAAATAATTGGTCTTACGGGTATAACATTCAACATAAGGCTCTCCAAAGAAGCTTTGTTGGAAAGTTTTTCAGGTTTTTGTCACATAGGATGTGCCATATTTTTCTCAGCTCATGCTGTTTAATTTTGTTTTTGAAAGCTCAAAAACAAATGTCGATTTGGGAACATGGAATATTTTTAATGCCCGAGTTACACTCCCCTATCTCTCAATGCGCAAACATATTTTAGGTCGTACAATTTCTTCTTTTCCTTTCCTTTTTTACAAATACATAATATTTATCCATCACAGATCTTCCCTCTGTTTCATAACGTAATACGAAGCGACTGAATAACGATGTACGCGATAAACTTATTCAAATCGCCCATTTGAAGTCATCTGTATTCCTCGGTTTATTTTATTTGCAACATCATCAACTGAAAAGTACTGGAAATTGGTGCACGAGAGAAACGAGCTAAAAAGAGAGAAAGAACCATCTCAATAGTGGAACAACCCTACAATATCCAGGTGAACCGAGTATTAAGCGAAAAAAATATTGTGCTATAATTTTTCATGCAGTGTATCTTCAACGCGAGCTAACATTTTCTTCGGATTTTCTTTTCCGTTGTAGGCTACTGTTGTATAAGTGCCCCGCCTTGTACGCAAAGGAAAAAAGAAAGTTATTTCAGCTCTTCTCCTTTTATTTTTGTTATGAAAAACATACATAATGAACCAAGTTCAATCCCTAAGAACTTACTCTCATATTTTAGGTAGACCTCATTTTGTTAAGATACATTTCTACCTAAAGTAGTCGCTTGAATTTGTTCTTTTCCTTGTTAGCCTCAGTCAGTCGCCGAGCTAATAATGGAGGATACTCCGGGAAGTGAGTACAAATATTTTTAATGCGGTAATTAAACGCACGCAAATCTGCGCTTTGTTAGTTCGTGCGAAAGCGTTGGTTCTAAAGGGCTCGATGAAGAATTAATCATTGTTTAGAGAGTACTATGTGGATTGCGTTTTTCAAAAGTTCTAATGTATATAAATGTCAGGTTTTGCCATTCAATCGCTCTGTTTGCAATTCTTTTATTATCCTATTCAAAAAAGGATACGTGAAAGATTGTAACATGTGACATATTATCTTAGCTGAACCGCACCTCTCCCCTTTGTCCCGTTGATAGAAATTTTCCAGAACCACCCCTCATCCGCTGTTTGCCGTATTTTAATTTTATTCTAGACGTATTCTAGGTCTAAGCCTCCCTTATACTAAAGACTAGGCTTTCCCTCGGACACTATTTGTTCTCTACACTTTATACTAGTTCTAGGCCTCAATAATCCTGTATACTATATCCCACTGGGACGTCATCAACGGTGACTCCGAGCCTGATTCTTAAATTTACGAGTTCAATCCACCCCCTCTCATTCTTTGCAGTTTGTAAGTGGTTTGGTAAAGGCATTTATACTGCTGCTGTGTTAGGCATATGTTAAGCTTGGTTTCATGAAGGCTAATAGTAAGTATGCTATATGACCCAGTATGAAGGAGATTAAAGGGTAGTCCCCCCATTTCGAAATCTGCAAGTATAACATCATCAGCCGTAACCTGGAGGTCTTCTATAACAAAAAGAGAAAGTCCTGGGACTGAATGCAGATTGAGGCAAGGAGGAGAGAAACCAGCCAGCATCTTAATCTCGTTTGACAGCGAGATTTTATTTGACTTGGTGATTGGACGAACCAATAAGATAACAGCACACCTGGGAACTACTAGAAACAAGTACATAGCTTGAGGAGCGAACCCTAGTATTATTATTGCGTTTAAGATTACTGTGTTATACTGTAAGAACCAATGTTTGAAGCTTTGTTCATCAGGAGCGATGCAACTGATGATGGGGTAACACCCGACAGTATCGTCTTATCTTCAATATTGACTTGTCGCAAAGATAATCTTCGTTCTAATCTTGAGTCCACGAGCTCCGGCAATAAACTACGGTCAAAGAAGGCAAAAAGACGAGGTGACATTTTTATCTTTCCGAAGTCTTGAAATAATTTTCTGAATACACGACGAAGATAGCCTCTGTAGCTTCCAATTGTCCTCGAATTCGATAACAATAATTTGTATTTTTCTTCAACTTCCCGTTCGGTCGATATAAGCCTTCGTTGATGGACATTTCAGCTTTCGTATTACTTAGGCCTTTTTACTTGAAGGGACATTTTATATCCAAAAGTACTAAGCCTTCAATTATCCCGTCGGGACTGACACCAAGAAATCTATACTTCGGATGATCAACTACTCGTAAACCTGAAAGTATCGCAGTTCTCTTCAGCTCATTTTCTATCGTTTTCTCGTATTAAGCTCTTGTTCAATTCCCCACGCGTTCGCCGCCCTGCATTCAAATGTATTTTCAACAATACTTTTTACACAGGTTGCCGTGATGTCGTTGTAGCCGCATTTCAGTTATCTTCCCAAATCTTGAAGATGTGTGCCTCCTTCCTCGTAGTACTGTAAGATTGATTTCTTGTATTCGCTTCAAGTATTTTTGGATTCTTTGGAGTTGAACCTTAACCTTCTTGCATACTTATGCGATGCCCCGACCCGTAACTACCGGGTGTGGGGGAAGGGGGGTATTAAGACTATTCCTTTCATTATTTCCCCCTTTTGTCCCCTCCTCTCTCTAGAAAAACCGCTAGTTACGGGCCTGAAGTACTCTTGTAAGCTAACTATTGAAGTAGACTTGTAAACTTCAAGTCCACTCCATGCCTCAAAGGTGATCTATAAGTGGCCACTTGGATACTCATCTAAATTGATGAGCTCCGCGCTAGGACTCTCGGCTGCTTATTATACTCGCTTCTCGGTTTATTATCTGCGAGTTTAGGATCCGCTACCGACACAAAATAGCCATGAGAACGCGTGCGTTCTTATCTCCTTCTCATCCTTTCTGTGGAGAAGCCGACCCCGAAGTGAAATATTGGGCTGGTTTTTCACCCTTGAGTTTAGAGGGTTAACAACTTGACTCTCAGGCATTCCGTTTTTGATCTCTAAAATCCATAGGTCTGACAAGCAAACTTCTCCCATGGCACTGTTTCACTATTTGAGTACCTTGAAGGTGACCTTTAGTAGAGTATTGTAGCCGAAAATTCCAGCTTCAGCTTTTGTTTTAAGTTTACGACCTTGAAAAATTTGACTCTTGAATAAGGATGTTCTGGCGGAGCCAAATGAATACAGACTATGTTTAATGTCTTTCTCTTCTTCAGTATAGCAAGTATTTTGCTGTTGAGTTTCATTATGGCCCTGAGAATGGAATAGACAGAATGAAGTGATACGCTTGGCAATCTGTATCATCTGTTCTACACCTCGGTTTAGAATGTTTCAAGTTGATAGTTTCAAGGGCCATGGTCCAATATAATTCTATCTTAGAATATTACAAGCTAGTGCCTTTGAGAAAGCTCACTCACTCCGATCTTTCGCCTCTCTAGTCTGATAGATTTATGCCTCCTACCTGGGCTAAACCATATTATAAGCCTAGTATAATACCTATGGGGGCGGGTGCACTCGCAGATTTCTCAATCACCTGCCTGGTCTATACCTAAACCTAGTATAATAGTATATCAACGGCTAATTCTTAGTATACAACTATACAACTAGTATAATACCTATGGAGGGGAGGGGGGGGGGTTACTCGCAAATGGTGTTTACGGTAATAAAGTGAAGTGTTCACGTTAGGTGTGAGCGTTTTTTGTTATTTAACCGCGAAAAATTCACGCTGCTGCGCGTTAACTCGCCAACAGGTTATGGGCCCAGTTTCTTTTTTGAAGAACTGGATACTGGATTATATTGTTCCGTGCGTTACTGGATATTGATCGGAGAATTTGGTGGATTGTTCTACTGGAAATATGGAAGAATCGAACTTGAAGGTTATCAAGCTTGTGGATTCAACAAACTATCTGCCATGGAAGTTCCAAATCAAGATTTTACTGGAGAATATAGCCGACTTTGAACTTCTGGAGGAAGAGAACCCGGAAAATACGGAAGCTGGAAAGCTGAAGAAATGGAACAAGGCCGATCGAGCAGCAAGGAAGATTATTGTTACATCAGTTTCTGAGAAGGTGCTGTTAACAATAATGTCATGTGGAACGTCGAAGGAAGGCGGATCAATCTTTGCATGTACTGGAGCAACGTTTCTTTGCGGCTACCTTTGATAAATCTGGAGGTATTGCTGGACATGTATCAAAACTGGAGAACCTTGCCAAGGAGATAACAACGTTGGGAGAGACTATCTCAGAACGGATGGTGATTAATAAGATCCTGAATACGTTGCCAGATCAGTATAGATACTTTCATTCAGCTTGGGATTCAACACCAACTGGTGAGAAGACTCTGAATAATTTGATGGCAAGACTACTGATTGAAGAAGAACGTCTTGAAGGATCTAAGGAACAGACAGAAGCACTAGCAGTTAGTCATGAAAAGAACTCATGGAAGAAGAAAATGGAGTGCTACGGTTGTGGACGACTTGGGCACATGAAGAAGGACTGTAAAGTCAAGAAGCAAGAAGAGAAAAACTAGATGATAAAAAGTGCTTCAAGTGTGGCAAGAGAGAGACTGTGGAGCTGATGTCAAGCATGGTCAACAGAAGAGTTTCATTGCCACTGCAATGGTAACAAGAAGTCATGGAAGATCTTCAAGAAGAGAAGATTGGTATTTGGATTCTGGTGCGACCAAGCATATGACAAATAATAAGAATATTTTCAGTTGTTATATCAACTTTAAGGTCAAAGAGAAAGTTGGTTTGGCTGATGGAGCTGCCATAGATGCTCTTGGGATTGGTGATGTTGTCTTTGTGATCTTCATTGATGGTAAAAAAGTGGAAATGAAGCTGTCTAATGTGCTTTATGTACCAGACCTGGAGATGAACTTGTTTCCACCAAGAAGATCCTGCAGTAATGGATTTCAAATATTACTGGATGAAGATAGATGTTCTGTCATCGAGAAGAAATCTCAGAAAGAAGTCCTGGAAGGAAGATTGGATGGGGACTTCTGGGTGTTGAAATTGAAGATCATTGAGAAAGATCAGGCACTAATGGCGCAATCATTCAAGAAATGGCATGAAAGAATGGGACATCTGAATAAAAGTGAAGTGGAGGAAGTGTTGCCTACACAGTCACTGGAATTGGTGGGAGAGTATCATGGAAAGATACAGGATGGAAACAAATTGAGACCACCAGGAAGACTAGTTGACTGCACAGCAGTGTCAATGGTTGACGGAGCTGAGGAGGAGGAGGAGCCAGTAATGGTGGAAGAATCAATCAAAAGTAAAGTTTGGAGGAAAGCTATCAATCAGGAACTGCAGTCATTGCAGAAGCATAATGTGCGGAAGATAGCGGATTTGCCGCCTGGGAAGACTCCATTGAAGGGTAAATGGGTTTTCAGAAATCCGGAGTTTTACAAGAGGACAAAACATATTGATACACAGTATCATCTGATTTGGGAGAAATGGAAAGATGGAACGGTGAAGACTCAGAAGATTGATGGGAAATCAAACCTGGCTGACATGTTCACCAAGGCTCTCCCTAAGGAAAGGTTTCAAGAACAGACCTTGGGTATTAGAGTCATTAAGCAACAGTGAGATTTGGTGGGAGGGTTGAAGAAATTAAATCTCACTGATAAGAATACCGTGATAAACTATGTTACCAACTATCGATACCCATAAGACATAGAACATAAGTATAAGTTAGATAATGTCCTAAGCGATGATGTAAAGATCTAGAATAGTGTAGAAAACATCTGTACAGCATATTGATAAGAGAAATTGCTAGATAGTTCTAGAGAAAGGGCATTTCGGTATATA
The DNA here is from genome assembly GCA_035079395.1 of Aspidiotus destructor. NCBI lineage: Eukaryota > Metazoa > Arthropoda > Insecta > Hemiptera > Diaspididae > Aspidiotus > Aspidiotus destructor. The sequence continues at coordinate 26,414,505 of JAVHKZ010000001.1, read as the reverse complement.
AGCCGGTCAGCCGTCTAATAGTTCAGTTATCAGTTGAGTAAAGTGTTAACTACTAAAAGGTGTTTACGGTAATAAAGTGAAGTGTTCACGTTAGCTGTGAGCGTTTTTTGTTCTTTAACCGCGGATAATTCACGCTGCTGCGCGTTAACTCGCCAACAATAATACATAACTTTTTATAGTGCAGTGGACTGCGTACTGGAGAATCTGACACTTCTGCGAAAAATTGCTATGCCCTTGAAAAACCATTGAAATGTGTATAACTTCGATTACTGCTCGTTTTGGCAATTGTGACATCTTTTAAATAGTACATACAGACCCATACCGGTTTCGTATTTTAGTCAATCTCTGTTCGGGAGAGTAAATAAATCCAGAGGATACGATTTTCCAACAAGATACTGTACTACACTAAATAAATCTCTTAGTAAATTACCCCCATATTAATAAATTCATTTAAAGACATCTTTTCTTCTTCGTTCCCTGTGGATCGCGATATTGGAAAGATTATTTTCAAAAAACGATGTAATGATTACGCACATAAAACGAGAGGGAAAAACGAATCGCGAAAAAGATGAAAATATTTTAGACATTTGAAGGGGAATGCTGCAGGTAAATAAGACCAGCAGACGAAATATCGGATATTGAGCTCGACTTCACCGGTAGCGAAAATGATGATAATCGTTGAGAGAAAGCGGAAGAGGAACAACGCGCGAGAAATAGTGAATGAGCGACAGGAACGAGAAAGAAAAATGAGGTCTCGTTTCTCTTTTTCGAAAATATTACTCCTAATGAATATGAACGAAGGTAAACCGTGAGTTTTCGGAAAAAGGTTTAATGTATAATGTTTACCAGCGTGCGTTGTTCTCTTCGCGTATACGCACCAACGGCTTACACCGCCGTATAATATACAAAATATTTTATATCCACTTGATAAAGTTTCGCCGAAAAAGCTCGAAAAGTTGACTACATCGGCCCTGGCGAAGTCGTGCATCTCTTTCTTTCTGTTTTTCATTTTCTTCTAAGCCGCCCGAATATGTGTCACGGCCCATGGGTGTGCCGCACCATTAATGTATAGTGACGTCATCTGTAGCAGTCGCCCTGGTAACGGAATCTGCGAGAGGCCTACTGTGTTTTGTGACGTCATTGCACCGCTCTGCGTAAAACACGTGCATTAAAAGTTGGAGCAGTCACCTTTTTTTATTTCGAGGAAAGAATTACACCTTAACGTTTAACGCTTTCGCCTTATTTTTGTTGTTTTTACTTTGTTCCGGTTTTTGCGAAGCCGCACTAAACATGATTTTCACAGGAGTGCAATACAATCTTTCGATCGAATACCATTTCTGTACGTGCGAGATGTAGTTGTGTGCAACAAACTTGACTCGAGATTTTACAGAGTCGACTGAGTAAATAGCCGAAAATTAAGACATAGTTCTTCGATTTAATTTTCCTTTGAATACTTCCGTTACGCCCACTGATTCGAAACTTATAATTTATTTCGCGAATCGGTCTTAGCCACCCTTCTTTAGGAGCTTTTACTTCTACCGGCTCGCAATTCTGATTGGGCAAATGTATTTCTAATAATATTTCTTATTAAACATCAAAGAAACTCAAGATATATTTTTGTTTCAGGTGTGGCTTTTCGAGGATATTGGAGAGGTTGCTGCGAGGGAGAATCTCGAGTTTTCATAAAATTCGGTAAGTACTCGGCAATCAATATAATGTAACGTTTTACACGGACAGGGGGTTAGAATGTGTGTAGCTCTGCTGAAAAAAGCCTCCTGTTGAACCTCTACAACGGTTTTGGAGCTTGAAAATATCATAAAAAATTCACGGGTTCTTGAGCGGAGTTAAATGATGGAAGGCAGGGAACCTGTTACATGAGGTATTTTGAAAGTGCTTTCTCTGAGTCTCCTGGTGTTTAAAGCGTTTACCTATTTTAGAATATTCTAAGCAAATAGCTTTTTGCTATTTCACTCGCTCTAGTATAAGTCCAACATAGAGTATTTCAACCTTGAGCTTTAGTGGGCATACTCTAGTACTTTCGAGTGTCTCAAGCTAATAGATTTTGGGTCGCTCACTCGCACCGCTTGTTCGCTCTCCTCCTTGATCTAGTTTATAGTATAAGTTCATTTTAGAATATTTCAAGCTAATGGCTTTTTGTGGACATGGTCAGCTAATACTGCTCTCACAGTATACAGCCAGTATAAACTAACTAGCTCCTTCTATACACAATACTAGAGTACGAGGAGGGGGGGGGGGTCTTCTTCGTCTTTCACAAGTCTAATTTAAGACTAGTAAAATTAGTAAAATCCTAGTATAAAGCCATTATAAAGCTAGTATAAACTTAGTTTATAAACTGGGTGGGTCGTGGGGTGAACTCGCATATCTTTGAATGCCCCACGGAGTAATGGAGGTAAGGGGGGGCACTCGCAAAACTGGGTGAAGGGAAACACTTGCAAAATGCCAAATTAGGGGCCAGGTCAGAGTAAAAACATGAAACATGTCGAAAAGATCGATCCTCCATAGTTTCTAAAGAGAGACCTATGTCTTGCCAATATGGGAGTCAATGATTCAGAATAATTGGGAAGCGGAATGGTATCACAGGAAAATTGAACAAATTTGTTCTCTCATAGCCGGACTACCCGAGCCTTGACCAGGCTAGTACTTATCTCCACAGAATTCAGGAAAGAACAGACCTCAAAAGAGTTCTCAAAGATGAAGACTATCATCAGAACACGCACCAATGAACTGCAACGGATACCGACAAAACATAACCCAACTGCCATTAGTCCACACCTGGCAAAAGAGCAATGTACCAAATTTTTTCTCCCTCAAGTTGGTGTGAAAGTTCGTATCTCCGGACAACCCAGACCCGTCAGGGCATAGATCCCAAATACGTCTCTACAATAAAGATAAAGAGACAGAGAGAGAATGGACTAATAAAGAAAATAGATTCGACGTCATTACATCACTATAATATCACCGCAAAAAGAAAGGACATGAAAGTACTAACTAAGCAACCAGCCTGGGATTACGAGGTAGTTTTAGACAGGCTCTCTCTCAGTTTCCCTCATACTAAGCAGCGAATCGCCAAATTCTGACGAAGCGTCGATATAGTCTTCAGTTAAGAACTGGCTGACACGACCCCACCCCCTCAAAAAAAAAAAAAGTTCGAGTGTACGTACGGTCTGGGTATCACCACAATGATTTAGAGGATTGTTAACGAACCTCTTATTAGCAGAGTATAGATCAACCACAAACCACTCCAAAGCGTCCATTGGGCTCAGATCATTATTGACCAATCTATCACTTTTGACATGTTTCATGTCTTTACTCTGCCCTGACCCCTAATTTCAAATTTTCCGAGTCCCCCCCCCCCCTTTCACCCTCGTTATTCCGTAGGTGATTCGAAAATTTGCGAGTTCAACTCGCAAGTTCACCTTGCCTAGTTCATACACTAGCTTTATACTAGGATTTTACCGGTCTCGAACTAAACTTATAATAAACCAAGAAGCCCTCCCCACCAGTGCTGCTAGATGATAGTTTCAAAAATCCGTATCCGCCATTTTTCGTAAGACCTAAGAACTGATTGATCTATTAGTAATAATCGGGAGAAATGTATCTCTCATAGAGCTTGCTTAGGTGTTTTTCCCTTGATCGACTCAGAATCACGGAACACCGCAGTGTCAGCCTGTAACGACCAGGAAAAAGGTATCTGTCGTACCTCTGTCGAAGGTACCTTTCCCTTGATCGCAAGAAATCCGTATTGTACGTAAAATCTATAGAAATACGCGTACGCGGACAGAATTCCTCTGCGGGTCCTTAGTAACTAAACGGATGGCTGGTCTCCCGCCAAAAGAAAAGCCGTATCTTTTCCGAGGACTAAAAATCCGTAGATCTGGCATCGCCCCCCCCCCAGGATTTCTCTAGTCTTAAACTAGGCTTATAATAGTGTCCAGGTGTAGTACTTAGTTTATACTAGTTTTTTGATGGCTTTATAGTAGCTTTATGCTAGGATTCTACCAGTCCTAAACTAGACCTATAATAGAAGAGAGAAGACCCCCCCTGCGATTTTACTGTCTTAAACTAGGCTTATAATAGGGTGTCCGGGCGTAGGCTAATCATCAAAAATACAGTATACTGTTAACACGGATCTAGCCAGTTTATACTAGCAGGTTTAGGCATCCTATGTATTGTATTTCCTGTTTGAATACTCTAAATCCCTATTGAATTGGAACTTAACTAGCTTAGCTACTATAATAGGTCCAGCCTTCTTTATATAGGCCTAAATATACACGGTAAACTAGACGAAGAAGGTGATAGACCTGAGCACTGGGCTTTTTCTAGACCTGGCTTTGAACGAGATGTAGGCTTACTATAGGATTTTAGCAGTTCTAAACTAGAATAATAGATGTAGAAGACTTAGCTTCCGCTCGTTCGCCCCCTAAAAGCTATTATTAGGTGTAAAATATGTGTCTATTTCCTGGGAAGATGGGTTTGCGGGAGTAATTGAAGAGGACAGGAGTTAAGAGTGGCTCATGGAGTGGCCGCTCTTAAAGTAAGAGCTCCGGACACTAAGCTAGTCGACGGATTGGCAATGATAATATCTGCAACAAAATCATGAAAATCACTTGAGTATCCGTTGCAAAACTTTCGCCAATGTCTGTACGTCAGGAAATCTTTCTACCAATTGTTATCAAGCTATGAGAAGCAGCATAATATTCATGGAGCATTGCGGAGTATTATACGGCCTGTTGATCCGAGGACTTGAACTTTTCCTTCAAAGAAAGAGTTTTTTCACGGGGAACCCGCTATCCATTTTGTTAGGGAGATTACGTCCGGGAGTTTCTGTGAACTGCGTGACGTGACGTTTGGCGCTTTATGACGTCATCAATGACCTTGACCTACTTTAGGGACTTGGAAAAATGTTAGCTTCCAGCCGGGATGCTTTATGACTTCATCAATGACCTTGACCTTGACCTACTTTAGGGACTTGAAAAAATTTCAATTACTAGCCTTCATTATATCAGGCCTAGTATACAGTAAGTATACTAAGAAGAGCCCAGCCAACTCATTTTCTGAGGGGGCATTTTCGCGCAAACGTGATCGCGAGCGCGGGAGGTTGTGGGTTCCCCACTGCCTTTGCAAACCTGCAATGGCCACTAATTTTTTATCATGAGTATTGATAGTTGCCCTTAATTTCACAATTAGGTCAGACAAAGAACAGTTCCTTGCCTCCAGCCCCGATGAGGGGGGCATAGGGGACAAAATGCCCTGAGCCCGGAGTTTCTGGAGAGCCCGATATTTGATGAATACTTATAATTTTTTCCCGTTTGACAAAAGATAGATGCCATTGCAGAAATGCAATGGTAGCGGGAAACCCGCTGCCCCGAGCCCGGCGGGAGAACTCGAGATTCGAAATTCCTCTAAGTCACCCTTCTATCCTATACCTATAGCTCGGAGGTAGGAATTTTTCTAAGTCACTTCATATCATAATGGCTAGAGTGTCGAAATTTTTCTAAGTCCCTGTCCGTGACGTCATCAACTTCTTTGTGACGTCATCACTCATCAACCTCTCTGTGACTTCATCAACTTCTCTGTGATGTCATCAACCTTCGCGGACGCGCTCGCAAAAAAAAATCCTGGGAGTACCCCCAACAAAAGGGATAGCGGGTTCCCCGCTAAAAAAAATGAATTGGACGGAGAGAGGGCTCGTGAAAATTTCCCCCAGGCCCGCTTACTCTCTCTACGGGGCTGCCTGCCTCTGGCTCAGTCACGAATGAGGAGAGAACGGCTCGTTTCAACTTTAGCTCGGCGTTCTTACTCTTGTAATAATTCAGGCTCTCTCAATTGTCTGATTTTTCTATCTTCAGTGGCAAGTTTGTCCTGAAAATGCTCAAGGTCACGGCCTGAGTAGGTGTTCATTACCGAAATTTCGACCATTATTGAATTTTATATTATGAAGCTGTAGAGGAGGCAGCTAGAGAGTATACGAGTAAAGCCATCAAAGGAAGACTTGGGACAGTTTCATAATCTCGGATAGTCTTTGAGGCTCTCAGATTTTTTTTCAATCCTATAGGTAGAGTTGAATTACTTTCAATGTGAGTCTCTTTTCGGTTTATCTCAACGTCCATCTCCTGATAAGGATAGTAAAACTCCGGTGGATGTTGAACAAGCTCAATCTTCTAGCTGTAAGATTTTGAGGCGACGACTAGAGGAAGATCTGACGTCATACTATCATGGGTTTTTGATCAAAAAGCAGAGGAGTAGCTGAATAGCTCGTAAGTGAAAATTATAGTTTTTCTAGTCCTCATATCTAGTTCAAGAGTCGAACTTGTTGTTCTCAGCTCCACTCTTTAGATGTAGAGTTCGAAGATCGAAATATTTTCATCATCCTTTAAATTCAAACACGTACGAAATACGTGTGTTTGACATAAAAATAACAGATAGCGAACAATATACATATATTATACGTAGACAAACAATTATTTATACGCGGGAGCGCAGAAACTTTTCATTTCTCCCGCGTCAATACTGACGATAGCGATGGCGGACGGTCATAAACTTTAAACTAGCCGATTTTCGCTCAGCGAAAGGGTGCTCTGTTATAAAAACAACGAAGCAGTACGTCGCTGCTGGAAGTAATATTCTTCTCTAGTATTAAATATGAGAGGAACTAACGAAAGCTAGCTTTAATAAACAGGTGTGCTATAAAGAAAAAAATATGCTCTATTTGAAGGTAGTACGTACTGTACCGAGTTGAGGTTAAAGCTGTACCACAAGTCGCAACTTTATAATTTACAATGAAATTTATGATTGCGGAAAATAAATTAGAGTATATATATAAAGTACGACGGTGTAAGAGGCAGCGTACGAATTCAATATGCACTCTCTCTGGCTATAGGGTCTACGTCCGTATCCTTTCGTGCGCAGTAATCTACTCCTGCACAGTATTTTGTCGATGTATTTTGCACAGGTACGTCGGTCCCTTTTGAATTTCGCTGCTTCAAAAGAATCTATAGCCGAAGATGAGCAAATATCAGTGCGCTGCTTTTGGTACGTCTAGATTAGCCAGGACAAGCTGATTGATGAAATTTCTCTTTTAACAGGAGTTTTTCCAAAATACGTGATTGACAATGTCGAAATATAAATTCGAGAAGGCAGTATTACAAGGAAACATTATTCAGGCTGAGTTTTTCTTAAAAGAAACAAAAATGATGTTTAGAAAATATTTGTTGTTTGTCTTTTTTTGCTTTATATCTGTCTAAATTATTAAATCCAGCAGCTGACGATTTTAGCCCAGATATACGTACAAAAATATCCCTTAGATATTTTCACTCCCGTTATTTTCCTCTGGCTAATGACCCAGGATATTTCGAAACACCATTTGCGTTCTCAATGTTCGTCAAGATTTCTGTGTCATGGATGTAATCTCCTTCAGCTCTTTAAAGATCGCGTCGTTTTAGTCCGGCTGTATACATTCAGTGGCACATTAGTCAAGTTCGCCTGAAAATTTTGAGGCTACTAGGTGATAAATTACCGGAAACATATTTCATTGTGTTTTGTATTCAACGATACATTTTTGATGAAATAAAATTTGGCATATAATGTATTTTTTAGCCCGTAAAAATGAAGAAAAAATACCAAGGAAAATAGGAACTGTTCCTACTCAACATGGGAAATGAATGAGGTGAAAGGTGAAATAAACAATTCCCGAGAATATGACTAGAAGAACAGTAAAAGGAATTAATTGCTAGTAATATAAATGTATGAAAGGAGAAATTAAATGTTGAACGACTCATTAAGCATGACACACGGGACTAAAATAAACATGGTAAACAATAAATTTCGCAAATAAACGAATTTTGAAAGAGTAAAAAATATTGCACCACGAATTACCTACATTTTATTATTAAAGAAATATTATGTAGTGTCTGGCGACCATGTTTCCTTTTGCAGCCGGTGGAACTTACACAAGGTTTAGCCGAATCTTCATACCGTCGTTATGTTTGCACTGAGTATGCTTCATTAAGCCTGGACGAGTGCACGAACATTCCATATTTCATAATAACTATCTTCGAATTCGTCATATGACTTGTTTTCTTCTCAGTTCTGCGCAAAAGTGTTGTTCACAATTTCCTTTCCAAAGTTGACGAGGCCACAAGGTGCTCAGTATAACCTGGAGTGATATGTGGCCTCTGCAGTTGTAGACTGGTATGCAGATGTCAGCAAATTGTATACAATTTGCATAAGTCGGACCACGCTGTTTTGACCACAGGGGTACAATATCGGTAACGCTGTTCACAAATTCGCCGACAGGTAGCCTTTCCCTGAGAATATAACTTCTTTTTCCTCACGAGTTTAGAAATAGCCAAGTTTAGCAAATAGGAAAGAAACAGGAAAGAACACAGGTGACATGAAAGTTGAGATGATTCAAAGTCATAGGGAGAAGAAGGAAGATTATAGAATTTCTCGATGAGACCATTTGCAGGGGAAGAACGATTCAAAATGGAACATTCTCATTAATAGAAGGTCGATTCAATATGTTCGAGGGCCAACCGTCGACGGAAGGAATTCTCACAATGGAGCAAGACGGCTTGTTCGAGATCGAATTTATGGTCGGAGTGCTTAGCAAAAGCCGATCTTGTCCGGAAGGGGGCGGTTCTGACTTCATCAGGATGTTCTTGGACTCGTCTCCCCTATATAGACAGCCAGGCAGTTGGAACATCAAAGTTTATAGACTCCACTTCTCACAAAAATGGGGACCGGATCCTTCAGCCTACAGAAGAGGCTACGGATAAAGTGGTTTTAAAAAGTAGGACGAAGATTGAAGGGTTTGAGGAGACGGGTGATCTGCGAAGAAAGCTTCCCTGAATAGGGCACACGAATCCATTTTACTTTCAAGTATAAAAGGAAAAAATTAGAGGCCATTGCAGGTTTGCAATGGCAGCGGGGAACCCGCAACCTCTCGCGCTCGCGATGACGTTGGCGCGAAAATGCTCCCTCAGAAAATGAGTTGGCTGGGCTCTTCTCAGTCTACTGCATGCTAGGCCTCATATAATGAAGGCTGGAAATCGAAATTTTTCCAAGTCTCCAAAGTAGGTCAAGGTCAAGGTCATTGATGACGTCATAAAGCGTCACACGTCACGTGACGTCACGCATTTCACAGAAACTCACGAACGCGGACGCGGACGTTCTCTGAAAATGTAATCCCTCTAACGAAAGGGGTAGCGGGTTCCCCGCTGGAAATATTCGGCTCTTCCTCCACATTAATAACAACACTTTATGGTCGAGAGTTTATTACACAAGATCGACCCAAATGCCATGTCTCTTTTCGTAATCTTCCATTCGTTGACGAATTCGTAGGGGCGTCTCCAAGGCGTGATACTTCTTCGTTACCTCTGTAAGTTGTGTTTGCAGTAGCACATTCTCTTCGGTCAAACGCATGACTTGCGCTTCTTTCTCTCGATATAATTCGACTGGAACAACATCCGACATCTTGAACGAATTATTAACACTTCAGAGAGACGTGCATTATTTTTTGCTATTTTCCCTTGCACGAATAATCTATGTTCATTCTCATTTTACTTTCCTCCCGGAGGTATTGATACTCCGAGTGAGGGAAGGGATAGAGTCTAAAACTTTAGAGATGAGTTTAAGATTGACATCAAGTTCTGAACCGTTAGAATGGGCAAGATACTTGATGATCTCCACTTCCTCAGAGAAATCCTAAGGGGAAAGAGGGATAGAAACAAGCCGGTGGATGAAGCTACTGAAAGCGACGAGCTTATGAGATGGAGGACAGAAAAAGGAGGCACAGATATTTATATCCGTGCAAATATTTTTACAAAAAATCCCAAAACTATGCACGTCACCAGCAATATTGAAAATGTGCGCCAGTTTGATGAATTAAGATCTGTCAGGCGGTAACAGTTGTGCAATAGGTGTGGCACCACGTTTTTATGGTATTTCGAAAAAATAATGATCAGGAGAAAGATATCTATCTTAAGAGTAGTACAGATACTTTTCTCCTGATCAACGTTTTTCATCTAGACTATCGATAGGGTAATAGTATAGTATCTGGCAACACTGTGCCAGCTGGTTATCGATAATAACCGGGTTTGTTCCGGCAACGTAACATCTTTATTAATCTTTTCAAAGCCCACTACCTTTTTTCGTGATTGCTCTCGGAAGTTTCTGTGAACTGCGTGACGTGACGTGACGTGACGTGTGACGCTTTAGGAAATCATCAATGACCTTGACCTACTTCAGGGAATTGGAAAAATTCCATCTTCCAGCCTTCAGTGTACAGTATACTGAGAAGAGCCCCGCCAACTCATTTGCTGAGGGGGCATTTTTGCGCCTAGGGGATCGCGTGCGCGTTCAAATTATGATGTCATCATTTTCAAGACTCGGAAACTAGGCTAAGGAGGATAGCCTCTAAATTTTTAGTGGGGAACCCGCTATCCATTTTGTTAGGGGGATTACATCCTCAGAGAACGTCCGCGTCCGGGAGTTTCTGTGAACAGTGTGACGTGACATGACGTGTGGTGCTTTATGACGTCACCAATGACCTTGACCTACTTTAGTGACTTGAGAAAATTTCAACTTCCAACCGTAACACTTTATGACGCTATCCCGCTATCCATTTTGTTTGGGGGATTAAATCCTCAGAAAACGTCCGCGTCCGGGAGTTTCTGTCATCGGTGTGACGTGACATGACGTGACGTGTGTTGCTTCATGACGTCACCAATGACCTTGACCTATGTTGTAGCGTTATGGTTGTTCTTAACCACTTCGTAATGAGAGCAACGATAAGCAACGTGATACTCGGACTAGCCATAAACGTGTACTGTACATACAAGTTATCGTAGATTATCGTAGGCTATAACAGTCGGGGTCGTGTAAGAATATTTACAATTATATACTTTTTTGTTGATCAGACAAGATTATGTACCTTTTGTACGAGGAAATGAAAGAAATAAACGTTGAACAAAAAGCAAATAAAAATTTGAAAAAAAAAAAAACTGAGAACTTCTCTAGCATAATCTGGCCGGTGGGCGGACCTCTCGTTGTGATCTACGTAGCTCTTGTGGATATCGGGCAGTCGCGAGAGCGTTATCGGCGCAGCTAAGTTCGAATTCGGGCTAGGAGTTGGTATGTCTCGCGGAATACCTAGAATAGGGTGACGTTTTTCTTCGGTGGCAAACGTCACCCGTCATAGCGCGTTTTTTCGAAGTTGGTCCACATGCGCTTTTACTTCTCGTTCACAGTCCAGCTTCACCATGTAATGTTGTGTTCCCAACACAGCTGTGACTTTTCCCCTTATCCAGTATCCACTGGTTTGGTCGCTTCAACTGAATTTGGTCCCCTATCGTAAATTTTCGAAGAGCCACCTGTGGGTGCTTTGGATTACGGGTGTTTGTGTGTGGTCTGATTGCATCGAGTCGTAGACGTATGTGTATATCCCTGCTCAAGTATAATTGAGCCGGTGACTTCCCACATGCAAGCGGAGTTGCGCGATATTTTAGAAGAATTTCGTTCAACTGTTCCGCCAGGTTTCTGCTGTTTTGTATACCCTTCAGCCTCCGTTTCAGGGTCGGCGCATGGCGTTCTGCCAGTCCGTTAACGGCAGTGTATCCAGGAGCGATGAACTTCAAAATCGCGAAATTGTTCGCTAAGATTGAAGCGTTATCGGAAACGCACGTTTCCGGATAACCATGTGTAGCGAAGATGGATTTCAAATGAGTGATTGATGACTCCGACGTTGGTGGTGACAGGGATGAGTGTACTTCCAACCACTTGGATTTTGCGTCCTCGCGAAGTAGATAATATACTCCGTTATACTCCGCATAGTCTATGTAAACTCGTTCTCAGTTATTTTTAGGAGGTTCCCAAAAATGTACTGGAGCTTTCAGTTGCGCGCACTCTTGACATTCTTGTACAGTAGTTTCTTATGTCTTTACCGATGTTTCGCCAAAATACGTAGCGTCTGGCGCACTACTTCATTTTTGTAACTCCTAAATGGAATTCGTGTAGTTCCTCCAATATTTTCTTACGTAGTGATGCGGGTAAGATGAGACAATGTTATGGTAGATTATCGTAGGCTATAACAACCTACTTTAGGGACTAGGGAAAATTTAAACTTCCAACCGTAACGCTTTATGACGCCATCAATGACCTTGACCTACTTTAGGGACTTGGAAAAATTTCAACTTCCAGCCTTCATTATATCAATTAAATAATATAACTCAGCTTTTGCCTCCACTTTTTGAAAATTTTTTATTTGCGGACGCGTTTCGGTACACTCAGGGTACCATCATCAGCGCACGGTAGTACTGAAAATACAGTAAAAAATAATCTAAATAAATTCATTATATCAGGCCTAGTATACAGTAAGTATACTAAGAAGAGCCCAGCCAACTCATTTTCGGAGGGGGCATTTTCGCGCCAACGTGATCGCGAGCGCAGGAGGTTACGGGTTCCTCGCTGCCATTATAAACGTGTAATGGCCTCTTAATTCTATGGTATTTCCTAGTTGCGTCCATCATGTGGTATCACTAAAATACACTCCTTGATGGGCTTTCTGAAAAGAAAAAAAAAGAAAAAAAACGATCAGGAGAAAGGTATAATTATACTTATTGTACAAGTAGTGTAGATACTTTTCTCTTGATCGATGTTTTTCTTTCAAACTATCGATAGTTTTAGGAAAAACCGACAGTACTATCGATAGTCGCGATAGTACCTTGGAAAAAATATCGGGACTATGGATAGGATGCGACTGTCGACTATCACCCATCACTAATTTCAACCAAGACTAAAGAATTGAATGTTATTATTGGTCGACTTGAAATTGACGGTCATCCTGCTTCATTGGGGACACTCCACCAGCTCAGCTTGAATCCATCAACTTTTATTTGAAGCTAAAATGTATCTACGGTATATAAAAAATACCTCTTCAACCGTGAATTGCTTTCGCTTATTGTAAGAATAATAAGACAGAAATAACTTAAAGTATTTGATAGTTAAGGGCGAAATTCACCCAAAGTCGCCGATCGCGGGGTGCACTGTGCAATCTTCTTTAACAAGACAACTTGTATTCTACAAAAGAAACTATTGAACTGAACTTCTAAACTTACAGCAGAACGAAAACGAGTGCCGGTTTACTCACCGTACCGGACAGCACATGGCCATGTGTCATCCGATAAGAGAGAGCAAACCGACAAGTGCAACAACGTGAATGTTAAATTCTTACATCTGTTATCAAAAAATTATAAGAAATTGAGATAATATAAAACAATTCTGTTTTATTCCTCTCTGATTCAATAGGATCGCTTTTCTGCTGTAGAAGGAAGAAGTTCCATTTTCTTAAAATTTGATTAATACCTACCTACGTTTAATTAAGATCTGAATATATGCGTTAAGATGATTTTTCAATGAGATACCCAATTATCGCACTAGCTTTCCAATACAAGCGTCCCTTCTTCCAGGAATATTGTCGTTTTTGGGTCGTGATTTAGACTTACGTCAAAATTTTGACGCATATTATCCAACATTGATTTCAACACAATTCAGAGAAGAGTGTTCATGATACGTGAAACGGAGCTATAATTTCTTGGATATAGATTTTTCCCTGTACCGGTATTTTATCAATTAAATAGAAGTCACGATTCACAGATACAGTTCGCCTGATCGTCAATTTGGATGTTCGTCAATTTAATTGTATACGGCAGTCTTCGTACAGGTCCGTCTCTGAAGTGTCTCTGAGAATGGTACCCGCCGAAGATGTACGTACATTTTCTTGTTTGACCGGTTCATAAATTAAAATGGATTCGATTTTCAAACCTATTCGCAGCTCATAATGTCTACCGACGAGTGAAATGTCCAATCGCAAAGAAAAATCGCCCCGCAGTTCTGTTTCGTCTTGTGCCTTATGTGAATCGCTCTTACGTTTTTTCTTTTTTTCTTTTTGCCATCGAAGTTTTTAATGTCGAAGCAACTCGTGGTTATCCTTAAGCGTCATGTTGACGTGCTTTTCATATCTGTTTTTTTAAAGGATAAACGGAGAGAGAAGGAAAAAAAAATACATACATACATACGTTACCGTATATCAAGTCTTACAAGCACGAAACACTCTTATTTTCACTCGAAGAAATAACTAGGGAGAAAACATTGTATATAACACCATTGCGCCATTTGCATTGATTTTTTGTCGCAATTTTCTTGAGAATTGTGTGCGGTCCGGGAACTGACGACGATGTGCGTAGTTCGTTTTCATTGTTTTCAATAGTTTTACAGAACATTATGGGTATGAACCGTATTCCACGGGTTAATTCGCCCGAAATGTATTTTCTCTGCCGTAGAGGTTTCCCGAATGAGATAGAAAAAAAATTGTTTCGAGGCAACCCGTATTCGCGCGCGTTAAAGGTCCGATGACGTCACTACGAAGGTACGATGAAGTATGACGTACAGCATTTTTACGTAGCGTGACGCACATTCGCGAGTTCCTCGCCGCATTTTCATTCTTAACGTTGGCGCGACCTCCTTTCGAATTTTCCGGACTGACATTCTTCAGTTTCGATGTCTACTTAGTTATGAATGAAATTAATTATTTAAACGAAATGATCAATGAATACACCTTCGGAAGCTACAAGTGGTGAGAAAAAAAAGTTTTTAAATTTTGAAGATAGTATTTTTCTTCTAAAAAACACGATGTACTTATTCGTTCACAACGTTTGACCGTTTTAAATGATAATGATAAAATTTACAACAATACAAGGGATAACCCAAATTTTAAACCCTTCTCCAGGAGATTCAACTCATCACGCGGCCGGTCGTTTTTTTTTGTGTCTTCCTCCTTGTACTTTTTGACGAAATTTTCGAAACATTGATTCAAATCTAGAGTAGATTTTGAGTCCCCCTACTCTGTGAAGAATTCGGTCTCCTTGGCTGATAGACCTAAAGATGACATTCTTCCGCCAGCATCAACCCTGTCCGCTTTTGACGTAGTCGGTTTATATCCGAGTATCCGTAGAGCTCCTGCCATGCAACGTATGGGTGACCTCTTGGTCCATTCAAATATCTGTCTCGAAAGATTGGCAGAATTTTTCAATTGAACGCGTTTTTCTCGAAACGCATCGTCAGCTTTGCCCTACTGAATTATCTGGTTAAATATTGATTTCAAGACCAAAATACCTCCTATAATATTGTCCAATTCTTTGTTCTCCCGGTGTTGATAGTAACTTGGATAATCTCGTTTAAAAATGGCTCTTGAATACACAAAATCATGAAGTTTATATAATGTACGTGAGCCTGTTTGCATATACACAAGTAGCGAACTTGCAGGAAAATTAGCGGTATTAGCTCATCTTTTCAAATGTTAGCATTTACTAGTGTCACTTCCGTTGAGAAACACGCGCAAAAATTATGCACTCTGCTTGCTGAATTTCCTTCATTCTTTGTATACTTTTATTTTGTACGCAATTTCTCATAATAAATAATAGTGTTTCATAAGTTGATCAATCATTTCACTATAGGTCATAGATAAAGAATCTGGAGGTTCATTTCCATTGCTACGAAGGATCTTGATTTGCTGAAACAAACTCTGTTTCCTTATTTGTGGCTCATTGTTTCAGTAGGGAATTCATTTGATTTTGATTATCAAAAAAATGCAGTATACCTACAGTCATTATCAGGTATAGCAATGTTTTTCTAGAGAAAGCGTGCATACTCGCACTAGTAAGCGTTCATATACCTCCACGCGCGGCAAAATATTGTAACGGGGTTAATTTAAAAATTAACCGTGTGCGGTAACCGGAAAAATGTCACTTTCTAAGATAGGTACATAATTTTCACTACTTCAACATTTGGGAGCTCTAAAAGTATCTAATGTTCAGCAACCTCTCGTATTTATAAAAGACCGTAAACAAATTACGATGTAAATTTCTATACGAGTAGAAATTAATTTGGCGTGACTGAAGTTCGCCCGCGGCCGTAGATGCGAGAAAAATTTCGTCATCAGATTCCTGCGATGTGACTTTTCTGTACCGATCGTACGCACAAATAAGATATTGATGTACTTACATCGAAAATTATAACTCACTCTGTATCTAGATGTACGTACCGAATTATTGGAAAAGTAAATATTGGCCTGGTGAGGCAATAAAGATAGGTACGAATTATACTTTTCCCGTTAGTATCATTCTCAGGGTAAGAGAGAAACGTTTTCCTCGCTTTGGCTGTACAAACATAACCCATATCCATTTATCCATGCAGTCTTAAACGCTTGTGTTATTTACTTTTAGCCCTGTTACGTGCGCACACACGCGTGTAAGTAAGCTGAATAAGTCTTAATGAATAGTTTTCCTGTTATATGTACATACGTACGGGGACTTTAATTACACTCTTGTACAACGTTTTCGAGTATGGTGATGATTGATAAACAGCTAGTGCTGCTGGTGGCTGTATAGTAGCTAAGAGAAGGAGACACAATAACGTTGCACCGGGGAAAGCTTTGGCTCTGAAACGAAGTTTTCCTTCGTATCGAATGAAATTTACAATTGTTTATTAGAATGCAGAAAATTAAAATTAATTGTGAATTTTGTTAAAGACACAAAAATAGCTATATATAGAGAGGATGAAGGCGGATCAAGCTTAAATGTGAACATGAAAAGTTGAAAAACTCGTTAGACTAATCCACTGCAGAAAGCTCTCGACTCCACCTATCTTTAATTACTTGACGGTTCTTCCCAAGTGTTCACTTCTTCAGTTTTTGCAGTTGTTGAAAACCCGATTTAATATATCCATTCTTTATAAACTGTCAGGGGGTGATTTATTTGTGAGGAATGTTTTTTCACAAAAATTTGGGAGTGGGAGGAATGAGGGAGGATCATTCTACTTCTTTTTGTTGACGTGTTTCATGTTTTTTGTCTCACCGTATTCCAATTGGAAAATACGAGAGTACCCCCCCCCTCTCTCTTCTCAAAATAATGGACTTGGAAAATTTTTCGAGAAAAATTCTTATACTTGGAAGGTGAATGGTGATTGAGAAAGTTGCAAGTACACCCTTCCCTTAGGTATTGTACGAGGCATATACTAAGATACCCCAAAGGAAGAAAGAGTAATCATTGAAACTCCTCATCTCCTTCAGTTCATTCAGGAGCTTCAAAAGGATTTGTGATTATTTTTGATAGGTTAAAAACTTCCTCTTGCACATCAAAGTGATTCTTACAGTTCTCTCAGCCCATCAAAAAATAGCTATCTATTTTTTTTTGTGTGTACCTGCACGACGGTCTATGCTGCTGTGGCTGGGAGATCCTGCAACGTTATCTCGCGAGTATTATTTTCTTGAAAAATAATTGCATACTTCTCTGCATCGAGTGGCATTATTCCGGCCTGGATGAAGAATTTCTTTGCTTTGTCCAACATAAGAAATTCATACAAATGTCTTGTGGGTCAAGCGCCTTAGAAGTTATCATTATTATAGATTTGGTCCTGTCGTGTGTGATCCTCGCTTCTTATTTTTCTCATCTTTGAATCAATGAACCTTCCTTTTCCGAATGCTGACTTTGAATATAGAGCTGTAATTCACTGTTTCAGATTGGGTACCTTCCGATCCAAAATTTTTCCACGCGCTACTTCGTGATCTTGGTTTTATGAGATTCATTCTATACTTTCTTTTGCTTTTTGATTTGTCAGGTATTAAAACTTTGTTGTGTGAGCATTTTTGGTCGTTTCAAAAAATAACGTTCATGTACAAGCGACAACGGCCTCAATTTCTGACAGAAGAGTCAAAATTTGTAATAACCCTTTAGAGTATTTCAAGCTTCTAGTAGCTTTAGGGTAATTTCAAGCTAGTAGCTTTCGGGTGTTTCAAGCTGATAGCTTCTAGATAGCTCACTTGTTCCCTTCCTCGGTTTAGAATAGGTCCAGTTTAGAATATTTAAATCTGATAGCTTTTCCCACAAAAAGCTATTAGCTTTTGGGTGTTTCAAGTTAATAGCTTTTGGGCAGTTCAATCGCTCCGCTCCTCTTTGATCTAATATAAGTCCAGTTTGGGATATTTAAACAGTCCGCTAAAGAGCGGCTTTGATCATGTTGATTTGGACCAAATACTTGAGGATAGAGACCTCTTTAGCATAGGCTTGAGGTGTGAGGGGAAGGGACACTAAGCGGTGGATGAAAGAGTTAAAAGCTGCCATTTTATGGGGGAAGGAGCGATAGGATGACCCATTGATTTGATGTGTTCCTCAAGACTTTATACGACAAAAAAGTTTAATTACGCACCGAAATGGACAAGAAAAAAAACGACAAACTCAGACTTTTGGAAGGAAAGAAGGAAGAGGTAGGGTCAAAGTGGTGTGTGAAGGAGGATCCGAGCCTACCTCAAGAGGGGAATAGTAAATAACTCTTCTTCCCTTATCTCCAAGGATGAAGAAAAGTTACTCAAATGTGGACTAAAATACTCCCTCCCACCTATGTCGGAGAGAAACTTATGAGAAAAACTGGTAGCTGACCTCGCGATCTCCAAGCCGCCACTCCCAAGAGACACAATTGACCAAATAGCGGAAATCATTCACGCCACACCCGTCCCACTTGCCGATAAAGGCCTGCGGAGAACGTTCCTTTCCATCCAGAGGAAAGTAAAAGAGGATGAACTAGTTGTCATCAAAGCTGATAAAGGGAGTACCGTCGTCCTCATGGATTCATAAGATCTTTTTGGAAGTTGGTGGTTTTCCCATAAGATCTCGCAAAGAGACAAGATCCACCGAAGAAATATATTGGCCGATATCACAATCCACGGGTCTTTATTCTCTTCTTTTGCTCACAAGATTACCACATTTATTTGATAGTTTGATCCATTGACTGAATAACATCACTTGGCCAGAGTGAATGAGGTCAATTTGGATACTGATCTTAAGGTTCTGTTTCAACTTTACTACATTCGTGGTGAGATGAAGTGTTTTTTAGTCTCCCATTTCCGGGTCGAAAATTCTCCCCGCCGTTGGACCATACCCCTCGCCCCTCTAGTTTTCGCCTAGCGTTACAATAGTCCTGTCACTGCAAAGACATTGTTTGTCAAGTTGAAGGCCCTGTTCTACTGACTGAAAGGAATGGAGTGTACATGGTAGCCTGTATGTGAGGACTAATTGTGGCTCATACATCGAGGAGACCAGTGTCGTCGCGTAAAAAAGCTTGGAAAAAAGTAATGTAATCATTTAATTACAAGTTTGTGGTCATAGATTCAAGTCGTCCTCCTCCACAGAGTGAATTCCTACTTCAAACGGATCGCACTCGAAGATATAGAGATTATCAGCCATCGGAACAGTGACGATGAAACTGTTCTTTAACCTGATGAAGGGTTGATTAAGGAAGAATGACTCGCTAGTTTAGTCCTTATTTCTACTAAATCGTGGCGTCGTTGGCACAGTTGCTTTCATACCTCGTCGGATGATGGTTGTTCAATCAAAAGTGCTCAAAACTTTTGTAGCAATTGTTACTGCGGTCGGTTTACTCCTGTGAGTATGCTCGAATCGTATTAACCCAACTTCTAAATGAATTCGAGATACAAAATATCCAATTTTTCATAATGACCTATTTTTGAATTTCTCGAAGTTCAGTACCTCGGATTTCTCCACGCAATTACATTGATAAAGACAATACCACGAGCATTAAATTAAATATACCAGTAATAATATGTTTTGATTGACTCGGGACATGCAACAACTCCTTCAACTCATTTTAAATGAGGAAAAAAAAAATTAAATTCAAAGAAAGCACTTTTTAACAAAACGTGATATTAAATTAGGTGTCGATAAGTACAATGCGGTATTATTCTTTCTAGTCACGCTAATGAAGGTATGAAGTAGGGATTGGAATAGGGCCCTAAAAATGATGTTGATTTTTACCAAACATTGTACTTATCATTAAGACAACACGTAAATTGCCGAGAAGTCGAAAAGAATCAAACTTTTTTATGATAAAGACAAATCGGTTTTTCCTTTAAAACAAGTGATTGAAAGGCTCAACTTGATCAAGTGAATTGATCGAGGATACGAGAAATTTGTACAGTTGAGACTTACATAGAAGACTATTATTTGTTGGAAGATCAATGTCTATGAAAGAGTACTAAATTTCTGAAACCTTTTGTAATAAGAAAATTAGCACAAGCTGAAAGGATTACCTTACAAGCATCGAAAATATCACCTCAACCATTGACACTAGCGCTGATACTGCTTTGTACAACATTGTAAATTACAATCCAAGACCTCAAAGAGGTCATTAATCGCTTGCTTTCATTTGATGCAACAAATTTATGAAAAATCAAAGATTGTCAGGGTATCTTTCCTTGGCAATAATCTCTTTATTCCTTAATGAGAAAGTCTTCGTGGGAGGGTGGAGAGGAAGAGGAAAATTTTCTCGTGGAAAGTTTTGGCTATGGTATCTATACATGTATTGAAAAAAATCTTCTGGTGGAGCCAAATAGAAAAAGATCATGTTTCATGTCTTCTATAAGGTAGCATGCTCCCATCGTTCACCCCCATCTTGGTCTAGTACAAGTCTACCTAAGTATATTCCAGGCTGATGAAATTAGGGGGCCTCACTCACTCCGCTCGCTCGTCCCGCTTCTTTGTCTAGTATAAGTCTACTTCAGTATTTCAGGCTGATGAGATTAGGGGGCCTCACTCGCTCCGCTCGTTCGTCCCGCTTCGCCCCCATCTTGGTCTAGTACAAGTCTACCTAAGTATATTCCAGGCTGATGAGATTAGGGGGCCTCACTCACTCCGCTCGTTCGTCCCGCTTCTTGGTCTAGTATAAGTCTACTTCAGTATTTCAGGCTGATCAGATTGGGGGGCCTCACTCGCTCCGCTCATTCGCCCCGCTTCTTGGTCTAGTATAAGTCTACTTTAGTATTTCAATTAAGTGTATTCCTTCTACTTCAGGCTCAGTATAATGAAAACTTCCGACGCACGGATGTACGCAAGCAAATTTCAAATTCAGGGTAGGAATCTGGCTTGATCTAGTATAAATCTAGTTTACATTTCAAGCTAAAATATGTATATTAGGCCTTTATAATGTAGGCTATGCCTACTACAGCATACTGATTCAGGCTTAGTATAATGAAAGCTTCTGAGACCCAAGGTCATTTGCATACGGCGAGGTAGTACTCGCAGACGCGGTGAGTTCACTGCACACATCAAAGAGAGATCTAGCCTAGCTAGTAGAGACTAATACAAACTTCCCCTTTGTAGGAGCCTATGGTATAAAGGAGCTTAGTTTGGAATGAGCCTGTGGTATTCCTAGTATAAAGCTAGTTTAAACTAGCATGTAAACTAGGCAAGGCGAACTATGAAGCTTCTCTAGGAGTCAGAAGATTTAAGCCTTCATAAAGTGTATATGTCTAGTATAACCAGGGTTTCGCTAAGAGTCAGACGACTTGAGAAATCTTAGTAGCCACCATAAAGCTAGTAAAGTATAATGAGGCGAACTATGAAGTTTCTCTAGGATTCAGAAGACTTAAGCCTTCATAAAGTGTATATTAGGTCCAGTATAATGAGGGTTTGGCTAAGAGTCAGACGACTTAGTATAAACTATAAAGCCACTATAAAGCCACTATAAAGCTAGTATAAAGGCACCATAAACCTAGTATAATGCTCGAATATAAACTAAGCAAGGTGAACTCGCGGGATGAACTCGCGTTAAAAAACTCGCAAAATTTCAATAGTGGGGGATCAGGTCAGCCTAAAGACATGAAACATGTCAAAAATTTGTAAAATCTTTTCCGAGTTCGTTTGGGCGTTCTATTCAACCGATTTGCTTCTTTTTTTTTTTTTAATGAAAGATATTGATGCCTAGATGACGCAAGGACCATTCAATTTCATCAATTTTTTGTATTTCTTAAGTCATATTCAAAAATGCTGTTTTGCGTGTCTTTTGTCAGTGTCTGCATACACTCTTCTCCTCATGAGTCCAGTTCTAATTGAGTTAGAGAATTGGGTTTGGTCTACGAACACTCAGTGGATCAAGACCTTTCCATTGAGCCTATTAAACTTTTATATTGGATGCACTAGAGCGGAGCTAGGCGCGGACATTCAACTTCAGTTGCTGTTTCAGGTGTCTTTTAGTAAGCGTCTTCATACATTCTTTTCCTCATAAGTCCGGATCTAATTGAGTCAGAGAATTGGTGTCGGTCTAAGAACACTCAGGGGATCAAGACCTTTCAATTGCGCTATTACACTTTTAAATTGGATGCACTCGAGTGGAGCTAGACGCGGACATTCAACTTCAGTTGCTGTTTCAAGTGTCTTTTGGTAAGCGTTTTCATACATTCTTTTCCTCATAAGTCGGGTTCTAATTGAGTTAGAGAATTGGTTTTGGTCTACAAACACTTAGTGGATCAAGACCTTTCAATTGAGCTATTAGACTTCTGAATTGGATGCAATACAGCGGAGCTAGGCGCGGACGTCCAACTTCAGTTTTCATTACAATTATCACTCCCTGAATTCCTATTGGTTCTTGCCCTTTCAACCAATCACAAACAAACATATAAATTTAAGTTTGAACAGAGAACAGCATGTTAGAATAATAAACCTATCGCTATCCATCTTTAAAAAAATGATGACATGTTTTCAATGTAGCTCAATGCAAAAGGTCGTCGGGGGTTGGGAGCCGTACCCCCTTCAAAAAATATGTTGCAACTTCATCGAACGATCATAAACCATCAATTAGTACCAAGGCCAGACAGGTTTGGTTAGGTTAGGTGAGGTTTTTGATTATTCCTCATAAATTTTACTAAAAATAACTAATCCTATATTTGAATATTAGTCTTTGTGAAAAACAAAACCCAATATCCTCTTATATGATCAAACACAGCTGACATTTTATTATTGCTGCGGAGCAGCCCTGGTCTTCTAGTTTCTGATGAAAATTTTGTAGTTTTTAGTAAATCAAACACGAGAAACAATTGGCACTGCCATCCACTTTATTGAAAAATTTTTAATACACGTCGTTTCGACGACATTGTCGTCATCTTCAGGTGTAAGCTTATTATGATTCCTTAACCACCCCTCTGTTAGGGATTTCACAGAATAATTCCTGAATCCATTTCTTGGAGTGTGAGTACGGTACTTCGTGCGTAGTTTATATAAACGTTAGAATATAATTACCGATATCCGCGCCGTGATTTTGAAGTACTGTACCATACTTTTTGATACACAATTCACCATCAAGTAAAGGTTATATTGATAGGTTTTTGTACTACACGAATCATGTATGATAAATTTGGCCTCATTTGAAGTATATTTATAACATGTTTTTCGCGCGTTTGAAACGACATCCACCGGGAGACGCGTTACAACGGGTACCTTACCCGTCAAAAAGTAATGTCGTCGTTGAATAAATAATAATTTACATTGTACGTGGACTAAAAGGTTACTGTTATTCTGGAAGTTATTTTGTTTGTTGTAACTCTTCTACAGTTGCTAAAATTATTATTGTACAGCAAGATATAACAATAGCGATGGTAAATAGAAAAGTACTCTTGAGAACAAAACATTTTTCAAGAATGTTGTTAGAAGTCGGTTAAAAGGCGGACGAGTACCTGATGACGTTTTAATGCGAGCAAAAGCGACCGTACTCGTGGTATGGCAAATTCAAACAATCTTTCGCGCGATATAATAATTGATGGAAATTCTGCGAAAATAATACAGTATAAGGTTCGCGCCAACGAGTCCATGCGCTGTTGATGGCGCGACATTAAAGCAAATCAGAGTAAAGAGCTTTTCAACTTCGCCCAAAGTTGCGACCATCCAGAAGCACACGAGATGTATGATGAGCATTTCCTTTAAAGATGTGTTTAATTAGCGGGAGGGAGACATTTGAGACGGTTCCGAGCTGAAACTAAACGAAATTTTTCAGCCGAATTGAGTCCTGAAAAGTTAGGAACAGAAAATAAGTGTGATGTACTGATTGAGTCTCGAGGCGTTGGCGATATGAAGTCTCTATTAATTGTCCTTCGGATCCCCCAATTTCTCCAATTCATACCCATCCAAGTCTTGTATCGTCTCCGGTTCTACAGTTACGTATGTGGTTTTTCGTATGTTCAGCGGAAGCGCATCTTCAAAGAAATGACGTAATCACGTTGGCACGAAAATGCCCTCTTAGCAAATAAGTTGGCGAGACTTCTCTTAGTACACTGTATAGGCCTGATATAATGGAGGCTGGAAGCTGAAATTTTCACAAGTCTCTAAAGTAGGTCAAGGTCATTGATGATGTCATAAAGCGTCCCACGTCACGTCACGCAGTTCACAGAAACTCACGGACGCACACGTTTTCTGAGGATGTAATCTCCCTAACAAAATGGATAGCGGGTTCCGGTTCAACTGTGGTCCTCCCTATGAGTCTCCTTCTGTAACACAAAACATCGACTCTTTTGAAATGATCGGATTCAACTCTGTTAAGCTGTATAAAGATACATTATTACGTAGTTTAAAGCTACGAAGGGGAAAAAAATTAATTCAGAGTGAAGAAATTACACAATGAGAAATTATAAGATGCAAATAAGAAGTACCAAAAATTATTAATATTCTATCGAAAAAGAAAATGTAATAAAAAACTTTTAATAATTTTGTATATCAATAAAGAAGGGGGAAAAAAAGAAGAAAAAACTGTCTTATTAAGATATCTTTTTTTGAAGTCTTGTACGTACTTATTTACGAAGAAAAA
The DNA here is from genome assembly GCA_035079395.1 of Aspidiotus destructor. Taxonomy (NCBI): domain Eukaryota; kingdom Metazoa; phylum Arthropoda; class Insecta; order Hemiptera; family Diaspididae; genus Aspidiotus; species Aspidiotus destructor. The sequence continues at coordinate 26,389,785 of JAVHKZ010000001.1, read as the reverse complement.
TTTCCCGCTTCAAGTCGGCAGTATCCGTTCCTTCGCTGGCCTCTAGCCAATGTTCAATTCATTATGAAAATACCGACGATGGAATGGAAAGGAGATGAACCTTAACCGCTATTTTTGAAAAGTGAATTTTCGAGCCAAATTTCCTTCGTACTGCTCTAACTATTAAGCCTAACTTAGCCATGGAAATTATTCTGTAACCGAAACTGAAAACGATCGTACTCGCAATTCACCAAATAACGAAAATATGGTGGGTTAGATTGGGCTAAACTTCAGATGTATTTCGTTATCCAGTCGCCGTATCTTTTGAAACGTACGAGGCTCGAAGAAGAGGAAAAAAAGAATAAACAGTAGACCTCTCAAAACGTATCAGATATACCCTAGTTTTCTCTCCAACACTCGTAATTTCGGTTTCGATCCACTTCCGCACATCCTTCCTCATTTAAGTGTTGATTTATTGGAAGATTTTATGGAAGTGAGATATGTTCGAGTGTATTACATTCCAAAGCTCGTCGGTATAGATGAACCATTCATAATTTGGAATTTGTGATTAAGAAAATTAGAAAATTGCTCAACTTTAGATAGGTTGAAATAATGCGTACTTCGTAGACGTAGGTATGATGATGAATATTGTTGGTAATTATCACGACAAAAGAAAGGAAATCGAGTTCCAGTTAATTATCGTGAATATATACGCTTCGTGTAACATTCAGGGATAATAGCGAAAGGGCGTAGGAAATCTATGCATAATAATAGACGTGTTGGTTCGCTAACTTCGCGCAGGTAAATAATGGTCTCTTTTCCTCGACTACCGTGATTTCTCAGTCCTTTGAGTCGGAAATACTTCCTGCTAGAGGAAAAAAATCTCCCGTTTTCCCGTTTATCTGTTGTTAGTACTCTTCTGGCTACGAACTAGCTCTCTTTGACTCTCGCCTCACTCTCATTTCTTGACGTTCATACGGATCCTAAGAAGAGGAGTGATGGTTGTTCCTAGCTAGTGAGCTCCGTATGGACTCCTAGTGGTGGCTGAAGACTCGGTGTGGAGGGGTACACACGCATATGCAATTTCAAACCCAACTCCTCTTGGTCAGTGAAGTAGATTTTTGTAGAGGCCTCATTGCACGTAAACCGATGAAGAAAAATAAAGCCAGGCCTTATCAACGCAATGCCTGAAAGGGTATATTCCAGCGCCAAGGGTGCGGTTTGTTGGAGACCGCGTTCGGGCATTCACTTCTCTTCAGAATGGGTCACCGGGAGCAGCGCTTGCCTTTAATTCTATCTTTGCGGTATGCACTCTAGATCTTGTGTGAATCAAGGAAGTTTCTTCCGCATTAAGTTGTCGACTGACTACGAGTCAATTGCAGTACAGCATGCTTTTGGACTCGCAACACTAAATGCGAATAGTTTTATTTCATTTGGATTTTCTATCCCAACTCGAAATGGGACTTACAATTCAGTCACATCTGATCAACTTTGACATGTCAGTGTCAGTGGCTTTGATAATTTTGATTATAATTTTAGACTTTTTTGGCACTTGCCCGCGCATGATCCGTTTTTCCATCAGATAGATACCTGAGGAATCAAATAATTTCGACGTCTCAGACGAGCCTCACTCTCTTGAGGAAAATATTCGCACGATAGCTTCTAACTTTCGACTGATTGCAGGAACCGAATCAGATTCAAGATTCAAAATTGCCTTTCCTAGTTGCGTTGTCTTGGTCTCTAGCCAAACTTTAGATCTATTGACTAGATGAAACCTCTACAGACGTGCTCCCGTGAAGTGAAAATCTAAGACTTCCTGTATACTCTTTTGCACTTCAAAAGTGTCTGTTATTGTTGATGCTCCTATGATTAGCTTAACCATGAAAAAATCGTGCGTTATTATCATTGCTGCTTGTTGTTCCTGAGAGGTGAACTTGTTTGCCTAAAGAATTCTGGTGCTGTTTCATAGGCTAAAGTTGTTGTAGCTGTGTCCACGCACGGAAAAACACTTGTTCAATTGCAATCGATAATGTCTGAACCACCTATGACAAGAATTTTGATTTGTTCATGTTTTTATTTCTGCCTCCGCACGAGTCACTACGGAGGTAGCAACAAACTGGCAACAGCTGAGCTTTTTTTTGCGCAGGTGTACAGAACACTGCGCGGATGCTCCTGTGTATAACAATGCACATTAAAGACATACATCCATGACAGACGTTTATAGAACTGTGACGTGTTATTTAACTTGGTTACAGGAAGATTTTGAGCACACAGTAATCAGATAGTAAGCAGATTGTGAGTTCAGACTTCATTATACTATAGACCTGAAGTGGCTCTAGAATGGAGCTCCTTGTATACTATCTTGATACTAAACCACACCTGAAATAATCTATTTCTAAAATGGACTTGTACTAGAACAAGAAGGAGGCGAAGCTATCAGCCTAAAATATTCTAAAGTAGACTTATACTAGACCAAGAGGGGGAAGACCAAAAGCTATCAGCCTAGAGCAGACCTATATTAGACCAAGAAAGAGGGAACGAGCGGAGTGAGTGAGCCCTCCTAAAGCCATTAGCCTGACATTCTAGAGTAGCACCACTGCCAGATGATATTTTCAAAAATCCGTTTCCGCCATTTTTTCTAACTGATTTTTACGAATTTCAATTGATTCAACAATAACGATCAGGAGAAACGTATCTCTGAGACTCATGACTGAGCTACTTTTCCCTTGATCGACTCAATGTTATGGGGAACACGATATCAACTTATAACGACTAAGAGAAAAGTATCTATCTCTTATACGACTGACTAAGGCAGCGGTTCCCAACCTGGGGTCCGCGGACCCTTTGGAGTGCGCGAAGCCGAGCTCGGGGGTCCGCAGAAGGTCTGAAAATAATTATAGTTTTTTTTTTTGAAAAAAAAAATTGATCCGGAAGGCTTTTTGAACAAGATTTCATGATATTTTAGAGCAATTTTTCCATCTCTGGGGTGTTGGATCCTCGAATTCCCCCCCCCCCCCCGCCGTAAATACGCCACCAATTTCCTCCAACATTTTTTCGTAGTGGGTCCGCAAAAAAAGGCCGGAGTATTGAAGGGGTCCGCCATCTCCAAAAGGTTGGGAGCCACTGGACTAAGGTACTTTTCTCTCGATTAAGCTGAATCCGTATTTTTTTCGAGTACCAAAAATCCGTAGATTTTGCAGTAATGGAGCAGTCTTATACTAGACCAGACATGAGCAACCTGCGGCCCGCGGAGAGAGAATAAAAACTAAAAAAAAAAAAAATTCATCACATTTTGGGCCTAAATCAGAAATTTTGGGAATCAAAACGCAAGAAAAGTAGCAAAATAGTCTCACTGAAAAATTTTTGTTAAAATTCAGAACTCATGCGGTAATCAAAATATTATAAGGAATGTAGTGAAATAATAATCAGACTGGAAAAAATAGTAGAAAATGCATTTGAATTTCGTGTTTGTGTGCCAGTACTCAATGATTGAATGTTTGGATGAAAATTAGAGACTATTAACCTTAGCACAGCATGGAGGTGCTCGTCAGTCAAACGACTCCTATAGGACGTCTTCAATGATTTCATCATGGAGAAAGTGTCCTCACACAGGAGTGTGGAACCAAAAAGGCAAAAGACTTGTAAGGCTGTCTGCCGCAATCGTGGATAAATATCGTTGCATAGAAGTTTATTAAATTCCAACAGTGGTTTATCCGCAAACAGCCGTGGAAGGTTCGAGTCAGCTTTTATTTCGATGACTTCCAGCTGGAGGTCCTCACTCACGGAATAGGGATTTTCGACAAGTCCAAAAACTGCTTCGAGCTTCCTTATATCAGTGAATCTGAGTCTGAAATCTTCTTTCAATTGTTTTACGAACTTGTTCGTTTGAGGGGCAGTATTTGTGGCATGTCTGAATTCAGAGCACGTTGAAAAATGGGCGAAATAAACAATTTAATTTTATTTTCAAATGCTGCCATATCATTCAGTAACTCTAATGTGAATTTCTCTTGTTTCTGTAATTTGAAGTTCGGAACATTCAAATGATCACATATGTCTGTTAAGAGAACGACCCATTTTTCGTCTGCCAGCTTCTCCCTTGCTTTACTTTTCTCGGTCATGAACCTATCTTTATCAGCTTTCAATTCGTAAAAATCATGTACACGAACATGTGCGGCCCGCGCCACGTGTCAGTAGCTGGATTATGGCCCGCTAGTCATAAAAGGTTGCCCATGCCTGTACTAGACCAAGAAGGGAGGCAAACGAGCGGAGCATGCTACCTTATAAAGGATATGAAACATGATCTTTATTTATTTGGCTACGCCAGAAAATTGTTATACTACCTTCACACTATAGGATTACACTAGTCTTGAACTATCCTAAACTGGACCTATACTAGATCACAGAAGGGGCAAACGAGCGGAGTGAGTGAGCCTCCCAAAAGCTATTAACTTAAAATTTTCTTAAGTATACTTATACTAGATCAAGGAGAGGAGCGAGTGAGCTTTTCAAAAGCCATCACCTTGAAATATTCTAAACTGAACCTATACTAGATCCGCGAATGAGCTCCTCAAAAGCCACTAGCTATGGAGAAAGACATGAATCATGATCTTTTTGTCAATTTCTTTTTCAAAAAAGGCTTATACTAGCTCCCTACACGCTATCGCCTTGGAATATTTCGAAGTAGACTTATACCAGACCAAGAGCTTTCTACAAGTCATCCGCTTGAAATATTTCAAAGGAGACTTATATTAGACCAAGGAGATGGGCGAAAGAGCGGAACGAGTGAGCCACCCAACAGCTATTGTTTGAAAATATAAACTAGACTCATAGTAAAGCGAGTGAGTGAGCTCTTCTAAAGCTACTAGCTTGAAATTCTTTAAAGTAGACTTCTACCAACTGTACCAACCAGAGGAGGGGGCGAACGAGGGGAGTGAGTGAGCTACTCAGAAGCTATTGGCTTGAAATACCCTACCTAGAACTGTACGCCAAGCGCTGGTAGAACTTGCCGCTCAACCAATTGTAAACCAAACCAAGTTGACAATGAAACAAACGAGTGCAAACCTCACAGAAGGACAGCAGACATGAAACATGATCTTTGATTAGGTTGTATATGCTATGCCTTAAGCTTAGTATATCTCAGGGTACTAAATACTGAGTCACACTAGTTTCAGTATAAGGCTAATGTACTCTTGTATTCTGCAGGTCTAGTTTAGGCCCCAGTAAAAAGCTGATAGAGTCGAGTAGACTGCATGCTAGGCCTAATCAAGCCACAGAAGTTCAGCATAAGACTAATGTAGTCTAGTATTAGGACATGAACCAAGCGAAACCGCCTTGTGGCGTCATCACATCCGTTGAATCTGATTCCAGTGTCTTCCTCGCCTCTACAAAGCCCCTAAGAGTCGCACGTTTACTCCAACTAACTCTCAATAAAGTTTTTTGACATGTTTCATGTCTTTGCTCTGACCCTGCACTCATTTGGAAATTTGCGTGCGTGCGCGTGCGTGCGTGCGTGCAGGTGACCTTGGGACTTACAATTTTTTTCTCTCCGAGCCCTACCTTAATTTTGTTGGAAATTTGCGTGCGTGCGTGCGTGCATATCTTTAATTAGTGCAAACTACTGGTATACTAGGCTAATACTAGCATTATACTAGGTCTAGGAAAACTGTATACTGTATCCAGTCCGCTCCTCAAATTACCATAAACTTATCCCAAGAGGTGGCTTGTATTAGCTCCGCTAGACACCATTATACTCAGTAAACCACTCGTATACTAGACTTATGCTCTTGTACTAGGTTTATACTAGATCCTGTTCATGCTAATTATGCTAGATCTTTCTTTGATATGTGCAGTAAACTACTGTCATACTGGGCAAATTGCTCATACTAGGTTTATACTAGGAGAATCCTGTATACTGTATTTAGTCCAAAACTATACTAGGCTCTTTTATACTATGGGCATTATCCAAGAGAGGGCTCAAATTAGACTATGTAAACTACTCATATACTAGACCTATACTAGCATTATACTAGGTCTAAGAGTCCTGTATACATACAGTCCAAAGCTATACTGGAACCAAGAAGCGGAACAACTGAAGCCCCCTAATCTTACAGCCCGAAATATACTAAAGTAGGCTTACCAAGATGTATTTCTCTCCGAGCCCTACCTTAATTTTGTTGGAAATGTGCGTGCGATCTTTCTTTGATCGTGTAGTAAACTACTGGTATACTAGGCTTATACTAGCATAAGCGGGACGAACGAGCGAAGCGAGTGAGTCCCAAAAAGTAGTCAGCCTGAAATATTCTAAAGTAGACTTCTACTGGACCAAGAAGCGGGACAAACGAGCGGAGCGAGTGAGTCCCAAGAAGAAAGTCAGCTTAAAATACTCTAAAGTAGACTTATACTGGACCGAGAAGCGGCACGAACGAGCGAAGCGAGTGAGTCCCAGAAAGCAGTCAGCCTAAAAAAGTAGACTTATACTAGACCAAGAGGCGGGACGAACGAGCGGAGCGAGTGAGTCCCAAAAAGTAGTCAGCCTGAAATATTCTAAAGTAGACTTCTACTGGACCAAGAAGCGGGACAAACGAGCGGAGCGAGTGAGTCCCAAGAAGAAAGTCAGCTTAAAATACTCTAAAGTAGACTTATACTGGACCGAGAAGCGGCACGAACGAGCGAAGCGAGTGAGTCCCAGAAAGCAGTCAGCCTAAAAAAGTAGACTTATACTAGACCAAGAGGCGGGACGAACGAGCGGAGCGAGTGAGTCCCAAAAAGTAGTCAGCCTGAAATATTCTAAAGTAGACTTCTACTGGACCAAGTAGCGGGACAAACGAGCGGAGCGAGTGAGTCCCAAGAAGAAAGTCAGCTTAAAATACTCTAAAGTAGACTTATACTGGACCGAGAAGCGGCACGAACGAGCGAAGCGAGTGAGTCCCAGAAAGCAGTCAGCCTAAAAAAGTAGACTTATACTAGACCAAGAGGCGGGACGAACGAGCGGAGCGAGTGAGTCCCAAAAAGTAGTCAGCCTGAAATATTCTAAAGTAGACTTCTACTGGACCAAGAAGCAGTCAGCCTAAAATACTCTAAAGTAGACTTATACTGGACCGAGAAGCGAGACGAACGAGCAAAAAAGCAGTCAGCCTAAAAAAGTAGACTTATACTAGACCAAGAAGCGGGACGAACGAGCGAAGCGAGTGAGTCCCAGAAAGCAGTCAGCCTAAAATACCCTTAAGTAGACCCCCTAATCTCATCAACCCGAAATATACTAAAGTTGACTTATATAGTACACCAAGATGGGGGCGAACGATCGGAGCATCCTTCCGTATAGAAGACATGAAACATGATCTTTATTAATTTGGCTACGCCAGAAAATATATTTTTATCAAGCCGTTCTTTGTTCCGATTATGGACAACGAGAGAATTTTTGAAAGCAGTTTCCCTATCTAACTGTAGTGAAGAGATATTCAATGGAGCGGACGGCTCAAAAGAGATCGGAGTGGAACCGTACAGTAAATAATGAGGCGGAAAGGTTGTGACCGAGTGCGGAGTGCTGTTGTACTCCGCTGTGCATTTGTGCGCTATGGTTGCCCAGGAAGCGCGATTAGGGTTATATATGTGGTCATTGATTCTACAACGAATTCGATTACAAAGCGTTTGATTACATCTCTCGTTGAGACCATTGGAGGAGGCCATGTTGACGCCGGTGAAAAGATGCGTAATGTTTGATTTCTCAAGATAATCTAGAAATTCGTCTGAACCGAAAGCACCATACTGATCAGTAAGAAGTGTCCCTATTTGATTATCCTTTTGGACCGAGTCTAGAAGTTTAACGAAATCCGGGGTTGACTGACCGGCTGACGCGGATACGAACACAAACCTCGTGAAATGATCAACGAGTAAGTGTAGGTACCGCTTCGTAGATCGTCTTCCTCCAAATCCGCCGACTGTGTCCAGGGACATAATTTCGAAAGGGCGTGAAGCTGGGCCTAAAAGACCCAGTTCACCGAAATCCCTACCTTTACGAGTTTTATTTGTAGGTTTTTTTTTAAATTTTTAATTCAAATTTTAAATTCATGATTTTTGAAAAGATTAATACCCACAAATATAAAGTATGCCACTTTTAGCGGCTGGGGCAAGATCCTAACGTCATTTTCAGTCAGCAGTCATCAGCGAAAGCAGGGCGCCACGACGCCGCGTCACACAGTCAGAATGATAACTAGTGAATTATGACGTCATGTATTCACGCAAAACCGAACAGTCTGCTGTTCTATAAAAATTGAGGCACTGTATTTCATGTCGTGATGTGGTAGTGAAGTAGTTGTTGTTTAATGTGTTTTGTTTAGCGCGGGTGTTGGCATTACCTGTTCCGTACGTGTTCAAAAATTTTTTATTGAAAAAACTAACTTGTTGAATTGTTACTACTCAAATATTATTATAGATACGAGTATTCGATTCGGTTAGATCGTTATTTTCTCTATTTTACGTATACGCTCAAATTTTATTTCTCTCGTCGTTTTGTGGTGCTTGTGTACAATTGTGACGAATTTCACGATGTAGGCTCTCTCGGATACCTACAGTGTACAATCAACGTATATCTGTTCATGTTTTATCCTGTCATTTGCGTCTGTCTCGTCGTATTGATAGCAAGGTTGGTGTAATTGATCGGTAGGCATATAATTATCTATTTAATGTACGTACCCACCTAGCTGAACATGTTCCCATCGTCAATTTGCTCGTTTGAAGGGAGCTCTCTGAATAATGAATTTTTCGAAATTAGACAACGAGTAGGCCTACCTTTTTTAACTTGGAAGTAATTTTTTTCGGATAAATTGCCATTTAAAAATAGAATTTTCTATAGGTTTCTCCTTTGAATTTACGAGCTGAGGTATAGGTACGGTACACAAAAATATTTTTAAAATGCACTTGTTGAATCTGAAAAATTGGCGTTGTTCCTCCGATGGGTGTTTATTTCCTTCGTCGACAATTCGTACGATAGAAATATTCGATAGGCAATATTTTTTTATTCCAAGTAGAAAGTGTTTACTACAAAGTGTTTCAACAACTTAGCTCGCGTGCAATTACTATACAGGTATAATATGTAATCTATTCTAAGATTTCCTAATTGGAAAGCACGCTATTAGAACGCGTCAAACTGATGGAAGGTAATTATTCGTGTTAAAAATACATTTTTGGATCGGAACGCGACCAAATTCTCACGGCTGTAATCAGTTGAATTTTATTTTTTCGCAGTTTTATAATGAAGCTACTTTGTACAGAAATAATGTTTTGCCGTATCAACCGCAATGCGTATCCACTATACAGATACCGGTATATTTTTACCCCTCTACTACATAGCATTCCAAACGATTTGCTCGAGTTGTAGAATTAAACTTGAGAGCTTGTACCTTCTATCTGTTTACGCATTCTCGTTGAATACCATCAGAAAAGTAGTCCAAAGTTCGGATTCATTAATGTGAGCGTGCATTTCTATAGCTATCTGTTGGAAACAGAATTTTATTCATTTCGTCGTTCCGAACCTACCATTGTTGGATTTCGGTTGACGAGGGATATAAAATTTCGTATGCAAGATATCGGTTTCGATTATATTCTCTCTGGAGAGGAAAATATACCAGTAGAATTCTAAAGTTTCACGTTTCATCGTCGTCGGAAAATTACTAAATTCACAAAAGTAGCGCGATGAGATTAAAAATAAAACTGGACATTATCATAATTTCGAATCTATGTAATAATCGCCATTGGTATACCTACTATCTTTTTACCAGTTTTTAATTTTTACGTTAATTTATGGAAAAATACGACGAAAGTGATTCGACTACTATCGGCCAGTTATAAGCAGATAAGAATTTTTGTATAGATTTGTACTTTTTGAATGTTTTTGAATTTTTTTTTTGAACTCAGTGTTCCTCGTGAAGAATAGATGACAGTAAAGAACAGAGCTCTATGTATCAGTGCTTAGGTAATACATGTGAACTACAAAGCCTTGTAAGGGAGGTACTGCGTGGGAAGACTTGCAGCTCGTGTAGATTGGGCATTGAATAATATTCTTCGTGTATAGTCAATGGTTGAGGTCTCTTCAACTAGGTTGAACGAAGAGTACGAGGAACCTGTTTATAATGAAATTTTGAACGTTGAAATCAGTATGACATCATATGAAGTAATCAGTCATCTTTTTCGTTACCAATCATACCGACGACGCAACTTCCAAGTCGCCGATTGTTTGCGAGCTCGTACAATGTTTTCACGTAACGACTGATAAGTTCTATAGAATGCTTCCTGTATTCTCTTATCACGCACAGGCTCATCGTATACTTATCGCTACAGTTTTGAACGTTTATTTTGATAGGACCTCGAATAAGTTCGGGGTTCAAAAATTTCCCAAAGGGGATTTCTCTCTTGGAAAAAATCTCGATATCGAGGATCGAAATTTTTCCAATTCCTCCTTCCGCCATACATAGCTCGAAACTTTCTGTAAGTATAATGGCTCGGAAGGCGAAATTTTTTTTTGGTCAATCTCCTGTCATTTATAGCTTGATAATTGAAATTCTTTCAAGCACCTTAAGCCCCCAAGTTGGATTACTAGTCGGCGGAGGTTGATAATTTTTGGAAAATCCCCCCTCCCCCCTTCCCCATGAAACCAGTTCCCTATGTTGAAAGCATTATTGCGAGTATGCTTTGGAACGAAGGTTCGCAGATAAGAGTCATCTCTCAAATGATCGTATTTTCAACTTCTATGATCGATTAAATACAGGGTGCCGCAAAAGTTCCGTTCCGCTGTCTGAATATTGGTAGCACGGTATAATTACGTGTCCCACACTATTAACCGGGTGCGGTAAAAGTTTCATTCCCAATTTGCACGATCAAAAAACAGAAGAAAGAAACGAAGAAAAAAATTGAATGTAGGCGTATAATCTTTACGTCTGGAATCATTGAAGAATATAAAAGAGCAAATATGAAGAAATATGAAAGGAATATAAAGAAAATATGAAGGAAGTAGAGATCACGAATTTTTCCAAGTCCTATAGAGGGCTACAGAAGAGCGGGGAACAGGAATTTCCATGAGTCCCATAGTTAAGAGTCAAGAGGGTGACAACTTTTTGCAAGTAGTACAGGCGATAACTGCACGAAATAAGTGAGTAGAAACATTTTCGGGGCCAAAAGCGAATTAAGACGAAAAATGTCGGGCTAGGTGTCCGAAATGACATATTGAGAATCCCTCCCCCCCAGAGGCTGTGCTAACCGTTCTGTGGCACGTTTTAGTCCCCCAAAATTGATTTTTTGCAAATATCCCGAAAAGTTTGAATCCTAGGATGCCTCTCCCAAAATGTTTCCTCAGATTCACTCTTTTAAAAAAGCATGACAGGCACCCTCTGTGAATAACCAACGTGAACTGTTTGGTGAGTGTACAACGTACAGGAAGACCTTGGAATGATACCAGGTTCGTGTCTCCATGGCAACTACTATTCTGGCGGTCTAGCAGACAGAGTGGACGATAAGAAAATTGCAGGCCAAGTGGTTTATCCTTCTTATCAATCAGCGCCGCGCAGGGAACAGTCCCCTAACAACTGCCGCGTCGAATGTATCAACAAGCAGTGCCGGGTCAACTGAGTGTATGGCGCTCCAGACTGGATTTGGAATCTCAACCGGGCCCAGAGCCTTCTAATACTTACCCCGCAGTCTACTGACTGCTGCATCCACCTCCTCGGTACCTAGAAGGGATACACCATCCTCTTCTATTATTGGTAGCGTTACCATTGGTGGTGGGTGCTGTGGGAACAAGCCGTCAATGATTTGACCTACAACATCTGGCTCCATTCGGCTCATCGCTGAGAGGCTCTTTAGCTTCTTTAGCTCTATCTTATAAGGCTTTTCACAGGGGTCGTCTTCTCACACAGCTCTTGCCATGCAGCACTCTTGCTATCTTTGATGGCCTTCTTCAGGCTTTTGCGAGCCATCTGGTATTCAGGTACCACCGCCCGCGCCCCTTCGTGGCCTCTACTATGCAGATATATCCGGCCCTGACGGTTGCACGCTTTCCTTAACTCGGCAATCCGGTTGGTCCACCAGTAAACAGCTCTCCTCTTCTTTGGTGGACCTTGTCTGGGCATGGCTGCATCACATGCTTTGGTGACAGTCTCTATCATTCTCTCTGCTGCCACCTCCGCGTTCTCTTATTGCTCTTCTCCTTGGCCCCGTGTAAGAGCAAGGTAGCTAGCCTTTAGATAGTCGTTATTCAGCTTCCTAACTGCCCATTTTCTTACCAGCTATTGTGGAGCAGCGACCTCAACTTCCCGCTGGATGGAGAAGGTGATATACCGATGATCGCTCCCAGAAAGCTTCTTGTCCAGTACTGCCCAGCCCTCTATTCTTCAGGACAGGCTCTCTGAGGCAAAGGTGACATCAATGATTGACCCCGTATTCTTGGTAAATTTGAGTAAGAGTGTTGCCTACGTTGACCGTTTCCAATCGATTATAGACAATCCACTCCCCCCAAGGCATATCCACGGATGTCAGTTCGGCCAGAACGCCATTTCTCTGACCACGCATTGAAATCGCCTGCCACAATGAACTTATCACCTCGTCTTCTCTTGCTTAAGAAGTTCTCAAACTCCAGGAATGGGTGATTTGGAGAGAAGTAGCAACTGTAGACAAGCATGTCGGCCATCTTCACAGCAACATACCCCTCCCCGCTTTCAACCTCTTCCGGAGCAATTGGGCACTCTGAGCAAACACCAATGGCCTACTGAAGTAGGGAGGTGCACAGACACGTAACAGTAAATAAAACACCTTTTTTGAACAAGAACGGTTATATAATCATAAAACGGAACATGAAATATTAAATTTTAAAAATGAAATATTAAATTTTAAAATTATGCGAATCGAGCGAAAGATAAAACAATAGAGTTCTAAACAAAGAGTCGAGAATGAAATTTGTTGAATACGGGTCGAAAATGAATCCAAAGTAACTAAACTATATTAAAATAAATAAACAAACACGAAATGTTCGAAAAAGTTCAAAAAAGGTTGGTAACCACGACCGGTTTCGGGCGGACTATGCCGTCCATCATCAGGTGAGTAACTGAATATCGGCGAAAAGAAGAAGAACGAATCTAGCGAAATATGATAACAGAGGGGTCTGCAAGCAGGAATCTGTCGGGCGAAGAAAGGTAATCAGAATGTAGGAGTCTGCAAGATGAGTAATGTTAATCGAGGAGATATCTCACGATAGGGTTGATGAACGTAGCGCTTAAGTCGTTGAGAGAATATTGACTATCCTGCGTGAGAGCTCGAACGACTTCAATTTCTTCAAGGCGGTCTAATTGCGGTCCTTTTCCGCATGCGTGGAGGAGGGAGGAAGAAAGTTTATGAGGGTCGTGTCCAAACGCGACGCAATGTAAGCCTACAGCCGATTTTCCAGGATGTTGTGAGTAATAAGCAGAGATGTGTTCTTTTAGTCTAATATTTAATTCTCTGCCCGTTTGGCCCACATAGAACGCTGGACACTCACCGCATTGGACTTTATATACGCCCGGTTTTTCTCTGTTGCTGGTATCCTTCAGTTTGGACAAGGATCCGAGTGTTATAAATGGGTAGAATCCAACTCTGTAATTGTATCGCTTCAATTCTCGAGCAAGTCTGTCAGATGGCCGTCCAAAGAAGGGGAGGCGTAGCCATTTTTGACAAACCGTGGCGGGGGGAGGCGTCCTGGAGTGAGCAAGGAGAGATCTCACGGTTACCCCTACTTTGAGGGTTGAAACTTTTTCATCCCGTGGAACATAGCACGAGAGATCTAATTCAAAATTTTATAATATTTGCAAAATTCTGTTAGTATTATTTTATTAGATTTTTGTAATTTGGTTACTTTCAAGGACGATTGTAGGCCAACGGCTTGGCCTATACCCAACTTCAAATACACCATTTGAAGGGAAATTTTACGAGAAACATTTTTTGTTTGAAACATTTTCTCCTAAGACTCAAACTTTTCGAGATATTTGCAAAAAATCGATTTTGAGGGGCTAAAATGTGCCACAGAACGGTTAGCACAGCTTGCAGGGGGGATGAAATTTAATGTGTTATTTCGGACACCTAGCCCGACATTTTTCGTCATAATTCGCTTTTGGCTCCCAAAATGTTTCTATCCCAAGGATTGTATCCGTCATTTATCGTTTGTACTAAGGGGCTTGGAGGTTGGAATTTTTCCAAATTCGTCTCCTATTACCTATCGCTTGGACTACCACCTATAGTTTAATGGTCAACATTCTTTTAAGTCGCCCATCTGTCACCTATAGCTCGGTCGAAATCCTATCATATATGTATACTAGTATACATCGAGTATACTACAAAGAGGAGTCCTAGCCTCGTTCAAGTCCAATATATTTTTTTCAGGTATTGAAAACCGGTAGATGTAGCAGCACTCATTAAAATGGCTTCTTCAAGTTACTGAATATGCAAAACTCCATACACCAATTGGCCTAGCCCCTTCAATGAGCCAGATATACAACGTTTCAAACACCATAAGATCCATAAAACAGGTTCCTTGCCTCCTCTCATTTGACCCCGTTAAAGAACCTGTGAGTTTTTTCCAAGTCCCAGCGTTTGGATTGCTCTGATAGCTCCCAGTAACTAAAGAGATAGAAGGTCTCCCGCCAATAAGAGTCAAGAATTTTTCCAAGTAGCATAGAGGGCTATAGGAGAACCAGGAATTTTTCCAAGTCCCAGCGTTAAGAGTCAAGCGCTCGCGTACGTGGACAAAATTCCTCTGAGGGCCCCAGTAACTAAAGGAATGGTGTATCCCCCGCCAAAATAGGGAAAATCGTTGTTCAACTGGGAAAAAACGTGGGTACAAAATACTTTTTTTGTCAATTAAATTACAATTTTTTCCCTCTTATTTTTTATGCAAATTGGAACCAAACTTTTGCCGCATCCTTTATTTTGAAATGTTCAAATTTGAAAGTTCCATCTCGATATCATCACACCCACAATTCTTTTCCTTATAGAACTTATTCAGCCCATGAGTGAATTTTCGAGTTCCTTCATTCGTATTTGTATAGCTCGAAAGTAATTTCTCCAAGTCCCAAAATAAAAAATTATTGATGACCAAAAGTTAAAAATCTCTCAAAATCTATATTTTTTTCACGATCAGTTTCTCGCATGTCCTATTTCGCTTCATTGGCAAACTTCGAGGGTACTTGATGAGCTGAGCCTTCAAAAGTACATAAATGATGCGTCAAATTTGCTTTCTTGTAAACCAATTCCGCATATTTGAATAAATTCCTGTGTTCTGAGAGAATTTATCCTCCTCTTCGTCTCCTACACCCCTGAAAAAATATTCGTCGATGATTAGTACGTCAGTAAATTTCTTCAAATCTCACCCTATGTACACGGTATTACCTAGCTCAAAAATCAGAAGTGTTTTACAAATCTTACTCTTTCATAGGTACTGCTTGGAAGTCAAATTTTTTTCAATCCTCAAGGTCAATGACACGAAGAGAAAGGAAGAAGGAAAACATAATGGACAAATGTTCTTCAAATATCTCGTTTGGAACAGGTCCCTCTATAAGAATAACTCCTGCCCGATTTCCTCAAAGAAAAAGTTACCGATTTCAATTAACTACTACGCAGATGGTAACGAACTTATTTTGTTTCTCATTATATCAAGGTGGCAAATTTGGAATCCTAATTAAGTTGATAGAATGAACGGGATATGATGGATAGTGGAAGGTGGCGTGATACCCGAAATTCTGTATTCTAGATGCCCAGTAGGTCTCCTTCTATTCCTGTTAGCTTGTTTGCTGTTGACGTAGTTTTCTGTGATTCTAAGAGTAATTGAGGATCGTTGAGCTAGCATCAAAATATTTTCAGAATATTTACTCGCAGAAAAAGTTGGTCGACTTGATGTCACATTTTCTTTAAACTGCAACCCCGACGACAGGCCACTAGGCCTGCCGTGTGACTGGCGACGACGACGACGATTCAACTTCTTTGAAATCGGCCATTTCTGATCCAAAGTGAGCAACCCATTTCTTCATATTTAGCCTCTTTCTTGCCTGAATTCACACCTGTCGCTCCAAACTACACCCCAAGTCTTTTATAAAGAAATTTGAAAAAATCTCTTTGTAGTATGTTCTGTACTTGAACTCATATTCTATGTCCTCATGATGGCAATTCTATACCCTAAATGCAAAATACTTCAACTTTCATAGATGTGAGCAATTCTGCTGAATAATTTGAATTTATGATAGCATCTTCATTCTTCTTACTCTACTAATGAATAACTGCGAGTAAATTTTCATCATTACAGAAGATTGGGAGAGGAAAATAAATAGCCAAAAAAAGGGTGATTGGGCGATAAAACGAGAAAATTGTATATTTTTATTTCAGCTACTAGTATAATATGATTAAAATACTACAATTGTATAACACTTCTTTAACGACAATCATGAACGATAGATTCGAACAACTTTCGCAGCTACATTTCGCCAACATCCCTATCATATTTTATTATGCAAAATCGAATTCAAAATGACGTAAGTTACCTCTCGAGCTCGGCTCTCTGCAGCCCTTTCAATTTTCAGAATGGGCACTCTTGTATAGACGAATATCACATACACACGCGTACTTTTGAAAGGATTTTGATCGTAAAAAAAAGTCATTCGTAAAAAGCAAGACAAAGGTAGTAAGGGAAAGTCGGTTTCCTACATTACACTAGGATAATACGCTGCAGAACGTTACGATAGAATTTTTCATTCCATTTCATCGAAATGCTGCATTTACCCCATTCTTTTCGTGAATCTTTGTGTTTTTTTCTTTTTTTTTTTTTTCGTATTAAATTTTTTCCAGCGAAACACATTTTTCCTGAGTCATTTTACCTTTTGTTTTGGTTTGTTTGTTTCTTTTAGTTTGTATATTTTTTCGTAATATTGGATATTTTTCAGATTTTACCCCCGCCGACGACGACGACGACGTATTATCGTAATGAGAAACTCAAAATGGACCGACAGAATAATTTATTATCATTACTTCTTGCCGAAATTATGTGTTTACAATAGTGTCGTATTAATGTTTGTCGTTTTCCGTTCGAATTGTTGCAGATACGAAAATATCGGACCATAAGTCATAAACAGAATCACTCGCAAATATGGCGCTTATATCGTTACCTGCATGTGACGTGAGTAACGCACTTTGTCCTAAAATTTGGAATATAAGAACTTTACTATACGAAAATTGGTTCGATTATCTTTGTATTGCCTCGAAGATAATATTTCCTACAGGTTTGTAGGCCAAGTTGGAATTAAATGCGGAAGGTAGGACCGAAAGGTAAATCATTTTAATTAGAAATGTCGAAACCAAAAATTCGCCGAAATTTCGCACCAACTTGACTACGTTTGTACCATTTTGATTGGTGGAATGTATCGAATTATGTATTCTTATAATTGCTATCGTTTAGTGTTTTTTGAAATCCAAAGTGTTTTTACATCTGGCGAGGTTTAATTGAACTTTAGGATTGTGTTCGAGAAGAAGTAATCAATTTGTGATGATTGCATCCGTTTATAAGACACCTGAAAACTGAGAGTGAAATTCGCGATTTGCCTTCGAATTACAACGGTCCACCCCATGACCGAGGTAGCGCTCGGCATTCAACCTGGAATCGAGGTAGTCCTGTACCATAATATAGTGTAGGCGAATTAGGAAAAAAAAAAAACATTTTTGTCTATAAAAGGTTTAATGACTGAAAATGGTCAAGGATGGCGTCCACAACAACATACTAAAAATCCCATTCTATCCCCCTGGAGCTTCTTTTTTTATAGGGGTTTAAACTACCCCAAAATCAGTTTTTTGCAAATATCTCGCAACATATGCATTTTACAACAAAATTACCGCTTACCAAAATTATTCCTCGTGAAATTTCGTGTAAGGTCATCTACTTTGATTTTGCAAAACATTCACCCTTAGTCCTTTCATGGGGTTAAAACTACCCCAAAATCAGATTTTTGCAAATATCTCGCTAAATATGCATTTTACAACAAAATGACCTCTTACCAAAATTATCCCTCGTTAAATTTCCTGGAGCAAAATCTAATCACATGCTAGTCCAGCATTCATAGTTTACCAACAACAACAATGAAAACATGCACCCTTCTTCAAAATCCATATAATCCATAACATTTACTATCATTATGGTGCCACATGAGGGCCAATATACTTGAGGTAAGGGAATTAAGAGAATAAAATTGATATAAATACAATAAAATGGTTTAAAAAAAAAAAGAAAAGAGACACGAGATGAGACTCATACATAGCTAGGAAACATTGAAAATGATTGAACTTAAAACATAAAACTGTACACTGTAAAGAACAAGAAAATGCAAGCTTCATGAGGGCACATTATATAAGGACAATAAAAAGTCGAAAAAGAATACTCCATTCACCAATTGGCCTAGCCCCTTCAATGAGCCAGATATACCACGAAAATTGTAGCATAAAGCTATCATAATTTCGGATCTTCTTCAAATTTTCTACCAGAGTCAAATAAGTGAAGATCATGTTTCATGTACTTAACGTTCATCTCTATTATTTTATTTTATTTGGTTTTGTTCGCTTCTCGGTCTAGTACAAGTCTACTTTAGAATAATATGTTAAGCTAATGGTTTTTGAGAGGCTCACTCTCTCCGCTCGTTCGCCCCACTTCTTGCTCTAGTACCAGTCTACTTTAGAATATGTTGAGCTGATGGCTTTTGGAGGGCTCACTCGCTCCGCTAGTTCGCCGTTCTTGGTCTATTATAAGTAGGGTGTCCATTAGAATTCAAGCCAATAGCTTTGGGGGGCTCACTTACGGCCTTCATGGTCTAGTATGAGTGTAATCTACAATTTACTGGCTTCCAAGAGCTCACTTTCCTAGGTTTAGTACTGTGTATTGTATATGTGTCGAAAGCTGAACTTACTATAGTAGCCTGGGATGGGCCCACTTCTTGGTCTGTTCTTAAGCTTTCATTTTACTAGACCTGATATACTGTATACCAGGTCTAAAGTAGCTAAGCTGTAGCCTAATATGGAGGACGCTTAAGAAAGGATAGAGTATACAGGTTTCTGAGACCTAGTATGAAGCTAGTGTGTTAGCTTACTGCATAGATCAAAGAGAGACCTAGTTATTTGCCCCCTTCTCCCTCTAGTATGGGTCTAACTAGTAAAATCCCAGGGAACTTGTCTTATGAGGTATTTTGGAAGTGCCTTTTCTGAATCACATGGTGTTTGAAGCGTTGCATATCTGGCTCATTGAATGGGCGGAGCCAACATTATACAGTATATTGGACGAACTAGGCTAGGATTCCTAGCTTCATACTAAAAATATAAGTAGGAGGGGCCTTGAATAGTTGATAGGAGGACTTGGAAACTAGCTTTATACTAGCAAGAACTGTCTTACGAGTCAAATAAAGATCGGTCGCTCCCCTTCTAAAGCCACTTCAGGTTTAGTATAATGAAGCTTAGCCTAGTATACTGTATATTAGTATGCAGCAGAAGCCAGATGAGATGGACGCACGGACGCAAATTTTAGAATTAGGGTTCGAGGTCAGGGGAGGAGGTCTGCAGCAGAAATTCCTCCAAGTGTCAAGGTCATGGTTGTACGGACGCACGGACGCAAATTTCGGAATTAGGGGGTAGGATCAGGCCAGCGCAAAGACATGAAACATGTCAAAAAAAAAAGAGAGAAAGGAGATGAGACTAATACAGAGATAGGAAAACTTGAAAATGATTGACTTGAACTTGTGACATAAAACTGTACACTGTAAAGAACAATAAGAGTAGATCACCGTTATTGAAATTAACGAGGAATAATTTTGGCAAGAGGTAATTTTGTTGTAAAATGTATATCTTGCAAGATATTTGCAAAAAACTGATTTTGGGGTAGTTTTAACCCCATGAAAGGACTAAGTGTGAATGTTTTGCAAAATAAAAATAGATGACCTTATACGAAATTTCACGGGGAATAATTTTGGTAAGTGGTAATTCTGTTGTAAAATGCATATTTAGCGAGATATTTGCAAAAAATAGATTCGGGGTAGTTTTAACCCCCATAAAAAACTGAGGCTGAATGTTATGCCAGAATAAAAGTCAATGACCTAATATGAAATTTCACGAGGAATAATTTCGGTAAGAGGTAATTTACGAGTTGTAAAATGCATATCTAGCGAGGTATTTGCAAAAAACTAATTTTGGGGTAGTTTTAACCCCCATAGGACTAAGGGTGAATGTTATGCCAAAATAAAAGTAGATGACCGTACATGAAATTTCACGAGGAATAATTATGGTAAGAGGTAATTTTGTTGTAAAATGCATATGTTGCGAGATATTTGCAAAAAACTGATTTTGGGGGTAGTTTGAACCCCTATAAAAAAAGAAGCTTCAGGGGGATAGGATGGGATTTTTAGTATGTTGTTGTGGATGCCATCCTTGACCATTTTCAGTCATAAAACCTTTTATAGACAAAAATGTTTTTTTTTTTCCTCATTTCCTTCTAATTCGCCTACACTACATAGACGCGCGCGAATCGACTCCTCATCCACTAGTGCTTTTCCAGCACACCTATGAATTAGAATTTCAGCAACAATGCTACGCGACTGTCAGGGGGGTTTCTTCCTCCTTCTCTTCTTGTTTTTTTCAGTGATGGCGTTTTTCTCTCTCATGTTTGTTGCCTACTCTTTCTTCTGTTGGTGGTTTGGTAAATCTGATGTGTGTGGCAATGTCTGCTAAAGTTTGCATGCCTGCGGAGGCACTGCAGCTTGGTGGTTACCAGAAGTGAGGATCGAAACATTGAAGTTATACCCGAAAGGACAAAATTAATGCTTATGCAACTCACACTTACTGCGCGGCTGCACATTAAGCACAAGCGATACAATAAAAATCACCAAATAGAATTCAGAGGTGTCAATGAAATGTTGAGCCTTGTTAATATGATGGGTAAGATTTAAAAATTGTTTCATAAAAAAGGACGAGGAGATCAGTGGTCAATTGACCGTATCAAATTCAACATGGCCAAATAGGTACCACGGACAAATGTAGACTCGCAAAATGTGAACATGCTACTCGTGTAGTTTTATTGAATATCACTTCCGTTAAATTCGAATACCATTCATAAGATAGAAACTCAAAAAGCATTGTACTCGATTTTTTTCGAAGATGCATAGGGGTCCTTTAGGCTTCCGAAAAATGGGACAAAATTTCATCCTCGCCAACAGTCGAATAAAATATTCCGTTCATACTGAATCATAATGTTATTATTACAATACTCGAATGTAATTTATTGTAAATGATAAGTGTAATTCATGATCTGAGTGTGGCTAAGCGAGTAGTTAATCACGATGTTCGAATAATGATATACATTATACATTTTTGAAACTTATTCTGCATGTGTACGATGTACTGATTTCGCAGTATTCAATACAGTTGATAATTGCTACAACGCAACAAAGCATTCGAGCATAGAATACAATATAAAAATGCTGAAACGTAAGCTATAATCTCGCCATTATCATAGTTCCGAATGTTCCGAGTTGGGTTATATCGGCACTTGATAGTTCAACCGTAATAAAATAAACTTTAAGCTACGTTTAGTCGTAAAATTAGATTATGTACGGACAATGCAATAATGTCGAATTTTTTCTTTTTCTAAATAAAAGAAAGAAAGGAAAACAAAAAAAAAACATAGTCGATCAGATAGAAGAAAAAAGTATTTGAAAAACACGATTTTTTGCACGGATTACAAGAGTATCGTACAAAAATAGAAAAACTCGACGGAGCAAAAGTAAAAATCCCTTCCTCGAGAGGAGTACGCCGGAAAATCGATTTTCTCTAGTATAATTACAAACTCAATAAATTCTTTACAATCTGGTGCGACTCGATAGAATAACATAGACCGAAAGTTAATTGCAAGAAATTCTTCGCTTCCCAATGAGAGCCACTTATAGATAAATTTTATGGAACGAAGAACATTAATTTCGTCTCTATCGAACTCGTTCTGCAAAATTCTTAAGAAGGTAATATTTCTACAATTATAGCGTTCGTTATATTTTACGATATTGTAAGTCACAAATAAACATTTTTTCTATTGGATATGCACGTCGAGTACATCAGTACTGCACCGGACTTTCGATAGGAATTGCCCCGGGAGAAATGTGATGTTTTTCAAGCTGATCTAACCTCGACTGAGTTTTGTAACTAATCCCGTTCTATTTAAAGTTGTTCCAATTATCTTCATCTCTTTCATTCCCATATTGCGTACTGCACTAGGCGAGGTAGAAGTTCGTGATATTATCAAAGGCTTGATGTATGGTTCAAAAGAGGACTGTGAGAGGAACGTGTATTGTCCGATGATAAGAGGATATTGATAAAGTTACTGACGCGAGCTTACTTTCCCGCTCATCTGAGAGAGTTTGATAATCTAGTCTTCATCTTCATAGGTTAACTGCAAGAGTTATAGCACTTTTTAAAATGATCGATAACATAAGGTTATTTCTTCAACTATGGCTCATGACGTCATTCACAAGTCCCCTACCTTCTGAAGAATGTGATTGCAATAGAACTCATGTACCAAGCAGCTTTATTGAGATGTATTTCTGGGACAAATATCCCCTGCGCAAATGACCCCTTTGTGTCTTCAGCAACAAAAAAGATGAAGGATTTCTTGGCGTTGCCAAAAATATACAGATCATGTTACATGTCTTTTCGCTAGTCGTCTTAAGCTCTTCATAGTTCAAAATTTCCGAAATTTCCAGCTTCTTGTTCTAGTATAAGTCTACTTTAGGCTGACGGTTTTCCGGGACTCACTCGCGGCACTCGCTTGATGTAGTATAAGTCTACTTTGGAATATTTCAGGCTAATGAGCCTTCTTGGTCTAGTGTAAGTCTACTTCAGTATATTTCAGGCTGATGAGATTACTGGGCCTCACTCGCTCCGCTCGTTCGTCCCGCTTCTTGGTCCAGTACAAGTCTACTTTAGTCTATTTCAGGCTGATGAGTTTTTTCAGAATTATTTTTGATTTTATTTATACAGTATTTTATTTTATTTTATTTTTTGATTTAATTTTTTCTATAATTTTTTTTCTGAGAGAGAGGATGATACTCGCAAATTTCTCAATGACCGCTCAGACATTCATTTTCATTTTCAAATTAGTTTAATTTAATTTTATTCAATTTTATTTAATTTTATTTAATTTAATTTATTTTATTTTATTTTTAATTTTATTCTTATTCCACTTTATTTTATTTTTTTTTATCTATTTTTTATTCATTTTATTTATTTTTCATTTTTATTTTTATTCTATTTTATTTTTATTCCATTTCGTTTTAGTTTATTGTATTTATTTTTTATTCATTATTTATTTTTTTTTATTTTTTATTTTTATTTTTATTTTATTTCATTTTATTTTTCTTTTAATATTTCTTTTTTTTTTTTGACCAAAATTCTTCTATATTTCAGGCTGATGAGATTTCTCATATTTATTTTTGATTTTATATTATTTTTTGATTAAATTTTTTCTATTATTTATTGTTTTTTGAGAGAGGATGATACTCGCAAATTTCTCAATGACCGCCCAGACATTTATTTTCATTTTCAATTTAATTTAGTTTTATTTTATTTTTATTCCATTTTATTTTATTTTTTATCTATATTTATTTTTTATTTTATTTTATTGTATTTGTTTTTCATTCATTTTATTTATTTTTCATTTTCATTTTTATTTTATTTTATTTTATTTTATTTTATTTCATTTTATTTTATTTTATTTCATTTTTATTTTATTATTATTTTCTTTTTTTTTATCAAAATTTCTACATGTCCCAAGGTCACTGCCGGACGCCCGGACAATTTTCAAGAATTAGAGGGTAGAGAAAAGACATGAAACATGTAAAAACCTATTTCATGAGGAGGAGGAGGGCAGTGGTCGCTTA
Organism: Aspidiotus destructor; assembly: GCA_035079395.1. Taxonomy (NCBI): domain Eukaryota; kingdom Metazoa; phylum Arthropoda; class Insecta; order Hemiptera; family Diaspididae; genus Aspidiotus; species Aspidiotus destructor. The sequence continues at coordinate 26,365,849 of JAVHKZ010000001.1, read as the reverse complement.
TGTCGCATGTGCAGTGCCGCTTCGTTTTTCATGGACGAGTGGGTGCGGGTTGCTTATGCATTTGATTTTGTTTCTTCCAGTACCGGAATCGACCCTTTCAGATATAACTTCATTGTTGGAAGAATCTCCTTGGCGAACCCCCCCCCCCTCCTTCTACTCAGCAAATGCCAAGCTACTTTTGCAACCGCGTAGTTGCAGTGCCCCCCTGCCACGCAGAAAACACTAGAATACATAACAACAACACCACCACTATCTCTGTTGGTTTCTCTTCATCTTTCTTCTTCAGGGGTGATCTTCCTCTCCTTCCTGCAAATCTGGATGTTGATGGTATACAGATGTCGAGTGGGCCATAGCGTGGTTCTGCAATTGCATAATCCATTTCCGGTCCATCTGCTTCATGACGGTGGCTTCAAATGCAGACACCTGGTTGCATGCTTCTTTGGAAACTAGCATGGTGGACACCAGACTACTCGGGTGAAGCGCTTCATCTACCCCGATCTCTTGAAGAGACCGACTCAGCTTGTCCCGCTCACATCTCCACGTGTCGCACTCAAAAAAGGTCTGCTCTGGTCCATCATCCCGCCCTTGGTCGCATTGCGAACACGTTGCCTGCTCAACTTTCCTTAGCTTCTCACGAAGGTACTTGTTGAAGCAGCAAAAAACCATGAAAGACAGGCAGAATCCTACCTAGAAAAACCTGTCTGAAATCACAGAAAAGGGCCCGTTTGGCAAGCTCTTTGAGGCCATCCTCTTGTACTATTGGTACTGTTACTACTCGTAGTGGCGGCTGCTGTGGGAACAGACTGTAAATTCGGCTCGTTCCTGAGAGGTCCTTCTGCTCCTTCAGCACTATTGTAAACAGCTTGCTGAACGGGTCCTTCTGAGCTATTTCACGTAGTTTTGCCATGGACGAATTTTGCTGTATTTTATGGCTTTTTCAGGGGTCTGGACGCAATCGCTTATGTCGCATGTGCAGCGCCACACCGTTCTTCATGGTGGAATGGGTGCAGGTTGCTTATGCATTTGATTTTGTTTCTTCCAGTTCCGGAATCGACCTCTTAGATATAACTTCATTGTTGGAAGAATCTCCTCGTGCTCTGGTCCATCATCCCGCCCTTGGTCGCAGTGCTAACACTTTGCCCGCTCAACTATCCTTAGCTTCTCATGAAGGTACTTGTTGAAGCAGCCATGGCCACTTAGAACCTGCGTCAGGTGAAAGTTTAGTTGGCCATGGTGTCGCTTCATCCACTCATTAAGGTCGCGTATTAACACACGGGTTGTCCACTTGCCCAGCTCATTCTGGGCAATTCTTACTTTCCATTTCTCAAGAAAAGAGCGCCTGACCTTTTGCTTAACCCGTAGAGTCTCACGGTTGGTCGTTGTCATCTGTTTTGCTCTGAACGCAACCGCTCTCGCCTCAGCAAGGAGCTGAATTGGTGGTGAACGTGCTAATACGCAAAGAGCCTCCGTCGAGACTGTGCGGTAGGCACTGAAACGACTCAGCGCAGCTCTTCATTGGATCTTTACCATCTCTCTTCTTCTGTATGGTCTCTTCATGGAGTCGACCTATACTGGTGTACCGTGTAGGAGGATCGACAAGGCGGTGCTCATCTTCATGCTTCTCTCGGTCCTCCTAGGTTCCTCATCAGGCGGCCTAGGTATCCAACTATCCGGCCTGCTCTGGATGCAATCGCCTGGACGCGGTTGCACTCGAGAAAATTGTCGGTCGATTAGTGAAAAGCTATCCTCTCTCTTGGTAGACGTTGCCTTGGCATCGCGGTATCGCATGCTAGGGTGACAATCTTGCTGCCACCTCTGTATTTTCTCCCGCCCTTACCCTTGGTTTCATATAATAGTGAGGCATCTAGCCTTTAAATATTCGTTTTTTAAAATCCAAGTGCCCATTTTCATCTGAGCTTTTGTGAAGCAACGATCTCAACTTTCTAGTGAATGGAGAAGCCGATATATCGATGGTTGTTCCGAGGATACGCCTCGTGTAGTGCCGCCCAGCCTCTTATTCGTTTGGCTAGGCTCACTGAGGCAAAGGTAACATCGATGATGGATAAGTTGGATGTCATCTTTGCGCATTAAGACCATCAACAAATTTCACAATTACGCAAAAAGCGATATTGACATGTTTCATGTCTTTTCTCTACCCCCTAATTCTCGAAAATTGTCCGGGCGTCCGGCAGTGACCTTGGGACTTGAAAAATTTTCAACGTCAAATCTCAGCCCTCCCCTAACTTTTGAAAATTAACCGGGTGTCCGGTTGTGACCTTGAGACTTGGAAGAATTTTGGTAAAAAAAAAAGAAATAATAAAAGAAAAATAAATAGAATAAAAAAAATGAAATGAAAATAATACAAAAAAAAAATTAAAATAAATCAAAAATGAAAAAAATAAATGAATAAATAAATGAATAAAATAAAATAAATGAAGTAAAATAAATAAAATGAAAAAAATTAAATAAAAAACAATAAAAATAAAAAAAAATTGAATTGAAAAAAATTGTTCAAAAAAATGAAATTATATTGCAAATGAAAATAAATGTCTGGGAGGTCATTGAGAAATTTGCGAGTACCATCCTCTCCCAAAAAAAATAATAAAAAAAAATAAAATCAAAAATAATTCTGAAAAAACTCAGAAGCGCGACGAACGAGCGGAGCGAGTGAGGCCCAGTAATCTCATCAGCCTGAAATACATATACTAAAGTAGACTTACACTAGACCAAGAAGGCTCATTAGCCTGAAATATTTCAAATTAGACTTATACTACATCAAGTAAGTGCCGCGAGTGAGTCCCAGAAAGTAGTCAGCCTAAAATACTCCAAAGTAGACTTATACTAGAACAAGAAGCTGGAAATTTCGGAAACTTTTGAACTATGAAGAGCTTTTAAGACGACTGGCGAAAAGACATGAAACATGATCTTTTTATTTTTGGCAACGCCAAGAGATCCTTCCTTTTCTTCATAATGGACTGGTTTTAATTGCGTTTGAACACATCAGTCATCTTCAGCTCATGAAAAAAAAATACTGATAATACGAAGTATCTTTTTTTGCGTTCTTGTAAAATTTGTTGATAGTCGTAATCAATAATGGGTTCGTAGGCTTGATGCACTCGGGCAGGAGTGTTGCTCCTGTTGACAGTTTCCAGTCCCGTGCGATCAATCTACTGCTCCAAAGCGTACCCGCTGCAGTCAATCCGGCCAGAACGGCATTCCTATGACTCGAAATTAAAAACGCCAACCTTCTTGGCACTTTCTCAAGTATAGTCATAAGAACTGGTGATTAAAATACTATCAATTGATAATGGTGAAGAAGTCACCGTCATGGAAAAAAGTGAGACATTTCGGTGCATTGGAAACCTGTTCATGTGTCGTTTTAAGAATACAAAATTTTATGGACTATAGCGTGTGTCATTCGTGTAAAAAAAAAAAAAAACTCTTTGATAATAATCTTATTACTGCTGTTATTTTCATCACGCAAAACAGAGGCAATTTTATATTTTAGAATATATTTTCAATTATTGGAGTGGAAAAATGATCGGATTTTCTTTTTTTTTTTGTCACTTCGTGTAATTCGAGCTGTAGGATAGCAAACAAGATTGAAGGTCATTCATTCAATTTACTGGATGTATGATGGTTATTATCTAAACATTAACAGTAATTCGAGGAAGAAATTATGTAAAATATTATCTCTGTAAACGAGAGCCCAGAAACTCTTTTGTAAGGAGCCATCGAAGCGTAGCTCTATCTTCTATTACGCACCTCCTCCGAACGGGCAATCATTTCATTTTGTGAAATGCTTTTATGAAGACGACTCGAATTTTCGAAAACCGTATCCTGAGGCAATGTGCCGATCCAATTTTGTTTTGAAATAGACTTATCTTTTTAGAACCCAAATGATTTGTTTGATCTTTGCCTCGTAATATTTCGTCGAGTATACGCGCGAGATACTATTGTCAAAAAGTGTCAATATTTTACAATACGATTACGGTCGGAGGGTGCGTGTCACGATGCGGAATGACGCTATTTTCCTAATATTTCCGCGCAGTTGTTGAATTTATTTTCGATTTAGATATTCGCTATCATATACAAATACGATAAGATTTATTTGCTTCGCGCTTCCTCGTGATAAGTTCAATGGTCTATTTTTCGTATATTTACAAACTGCTCCTAGAAAAAAAAAATTCCTGGTTTTTCAACAGCATGCTCGTAAATTTACGTCCTGTCGGGAAGATTTGAAATAAATGTTATCGGTGCTTCTTTTATCATCGTACTCTAGACTGGGTAATATACCCATAATACAGCCTACTGTATGTTGAGATTACTCGCAAAAGTTGAAGGGTTTAGGAAATTAAATACATTTCATGTTGAGGAGCCTTGCGGTACCGAGAACAATATCAAATGCGACTCGGAAACTTAGATATCAAATTGTAAAGTTTCCAAGGTTTCTATTTCAGTTTAATGACGGGAGGGCAAAAGTCGACTACCTACAATCCGCGAGCCAAAGCCTGCCAGGTTCTATCCGACCCGCGAGCAGGCCATAAGAAATAAAGAAATTGACGTATGATATAATTGTATTACTTACTACAAAATAATGAACATTGTACTTGTTTGTGGCCCGCGAGAACTTCCAACTTCTGCTATGTTTCTAATAATTAATATAACTTCATGACTCCTCGCACGAGGGTTGAATTTGGATGTGAATACTTCTGAAATGAGGGAATCCAGAGGGGAACCACTAGGAGTACCTACCTTACAAAAGTTCGGAGACCAGAATCCAGCAGATATCGAGCAGGTCGAAGAGCTCCTCTAACTCTTTTAGTAGCCTTTGGGATGAATACTCGGACAAAAACCGCAAAAAGTGTAAATCTTTAATCTCACTAGCCAAGGATGCCAAATTCTTGACCGAGTAAGGAGACTCACGGGATTTGAACCACCGATTGAGATTCCAAATCCAGTCTGGAGCGCCATACATTCAGTTGACCCGGCAGTGCTTGTTGATACATTCAATGCGGCAGTTAATGGGGGACTGTTCCCCGTGCGATGGAAAAAAGCCAGGCTAGCGCTGATCGATAAGAAGGATCGCCATCACTAGAGAATCAAATAGAAATGTCGATTTTCCAATTTGGGAAAATTTTGAACCTTTTTCGGCCCATTCACTCATGTCACATTATTTTGTGACTATTTTTTTCGTTTTTCCGGTAAAACTTCACGTTAATCACATCAATTTATTCTTGAAATGTTCGAAATTCAGTTCAATAACTTTGAATTAATTAATTTTTTAGCCCTATTTCGGAAATCCTGACAGATTGGTTAATTTCTGGCACATTTTGGTTCATAACTTAGCTCAGAAAAGTCGTAGAAACTTTGAATGTATCTCAAATTAAAGATAAAATTGAGATACAAATTTCGTACATTTGAACTATACGCGTCTAATGTTTCGCGTTTTTGCGCTACGACAGATTTAGCTCAAACTCCCATTTAACGGGTAACATCATTTTGCCTGACCTAGCACATAAACTGGGCAAGATAAACTCGCGACGTGAACTCGCAGATTTTTGAATCACCCACGAAGTAACGACGGTGAAGGGGCGTAGCCCACTCACGAGACTGGGTGAAGGGAGGCGCTCGGAAAATCTCAAATCAGTGGTCAGGGCAGAGTAAAGACATGAAACTTGTCAAAAATTGGAACAACACAAGAATGAAGCCGATTTGGCTTCTTAACATCCCATAAAAGATGTCCACAAACGGCCGTTCTACGAATTAAATGAGATGGCAAAACGTTCAATTCCGCTTCATTCAAGAGATAATACCAATGTTTCATTTTCCTCCCACATACGGCCATAGTTTTGATACCTCCTAGATTCTGGTAGAAGTACCATTACTGTTGAACAAATCGCACGCATTGTTAGCGATCCTGGCGGATACCCGGTTCGAATTTGAAAGGGTCAAAAATTTTAGTATCTGCTTTCGCAAGGACGTAAAGGAAACCCATTCCGTGGATGCGAATTCAAAAATCGTCGCAATAATAAAAATGTTTCTACTTTTTGAACAATGACAAAATAGAATTACATTAATTCACCTCGCGTTCTCTGGTACGGAATCGCCGAGGGAGTAGAAAATTTTACCTCTGATATCGGTGGACGGGTTGAAAGTAAAGCGGCCGACTTCACAAATTGCTTTATTAATTATTAATTTTTCGGCGAATCTATACGGTATTAAGGAAAAGTCTTTCGCGACACCGCGGTTCAAATAAGGAGAAAAACAAAAAAAAATGTATACCACTGTACCGATGTATAGTGCACGTAATACTTTGACTATCGGACAAAGTACACCGCTCCGAAGTGTAGATATATAGAGTTTTTCATCTTTCGCCTGTATTTTCTCCTCGTCTTACAACTAAACTTGTGCTACGAATTCGAAACGAATCATTAGGACGCTGTGTCACAGCAACTAAAATAAACTTTCCAAACTGCGCTCCGTTGCTCAAACTTTAAAATTTATGTTGCCTTTATACATCGTTATATATATATATATATGATTTTACTTCTTTCGCCGACTTCTTTTCCCCTTTTTCCTTCCTTTTTTTATGTACCAGTTTTCTTTCCTCTCTAGTTCGTATTCTACATCTTGTCGGAGTTTTCTGTGCTACAGTACTTTCTCGACTACATCCGACAACAACATGTATATTAAAAGGTTGAAAGAATTGAGACCGAAGGAAAAAATATAAATACATACTAGTATGTACCAAAACACGATATGCGCGAAATAAGATAATCTAAAAGAAGTGCTAAGGCAATGTTACACGCAGTATTACAATCCTCTAATCGTTCTTCGCTTTTGTACAATAAATATCGTCTCTTTTGAGAGGTAGTTATATCGCCTATCGGTGTCGCCGAAGATGACCTTGGTACACATGTGCTTTTTGGGACTTGAACTTGAGTTATAGGAGCTGGCAGATCTGTCGTTGGTGACAATATCATCAGCTTTTGAGGTGATCACTTCGAATGACAACCATTCCTACATAGAATGTAAGCACAGAACAGGGTGAGGGCGTCAAGGGCTTATTGATAATCTAAGCCAGGAGAAACGCTTTCTCAAATCAGCACTGCGATAGCAATTCCATCCGTGTTTATGTATTTCTTGCAAAGATTCTATTCATGAAAAGAAAACCACCCCCCACAGTAAGTGAAACAGTGATTTTTTCCAGTCACCTGTGAGCTTCTATGAAGCGGGCTAAGAACAAGTTGGCGTAACGGATCCCTGAGTCTGGCAGTGGAATGCAAATTGTCTTCGATAAGAGAGGCATCGACTTAGTATACATGGTTCGAAATGGGTTTTTGAACAACATTTCACCTCCCACCACCGTAAATATGTCCCCGACTACCCGTCTGGTCGTGTGAAGCAGGGCACGCAAGATTATCAAGAGAAAGAAGATATCCGTTAGTACACGGAACAAATTTCCTCCCCATAATGAATCTCAATTTAAAGCGTAATCATCAGAAGTTCTTCGTCTTCCTTTACAAAGTTATTTCGAGCCATACTGATTTTGGGATCCTCCTCTCGTGCTCTTTTCTCGAGTCCGAAATCCTTTTAGATTTAATTCTTCTCCGCGCTTTGTAGGATCGCGTAGACGAGATTTCTTTTCGTTTCCTGACTTTCGACCTTAGCCACAAAGCGAGAGAGGAATTCTTGAAGAAACTTTCGAACCCAGTTACCGTAATACTCAATTCAGTCCTTCAATTAAGGATTGAAAAGAACGAAATGAAGAGAGTGCGCGAGCAAGAGAAAGACAGGAAGAATATAAAAGAAATTGAGTATAAACGTTAGAGTAGAAGGATATGGAAGAAAAGTTTCTCTGTTCTATGCAGCATATTACTCCTTGAACACACGTACTCGACTTTTTTCTTCTTCCTCTTTTTCTTTTTTCGTTATTTCGGCGAACAGTGGCATTTGTGCTCGTTGTTATAAAGACATGTCGTAACCACCTGCTGTGATACGACAATTCGTATGACAAACAACGTTTAGTGGTGGTTTTTATTGTATAGCCATTTAATATTGTCTCAATATTTTCAAATGAGAAATCGCGACAAAAGCGAAGGAAAAAAAAGTAGATACGAGTAACAATACATTTTCTTCTTTGATTATCCGCGACGTTTCCTTTTGCAACGTATGAAAAAGAGATAAAGCGAATAAAGTAATTGCGGGACGAGTGGGTACGGAGGAGTGCGACGCAACTTCGCGTGAAGCTGTCAATGACTCTTATTTTATTATCTGTCCAAAACGCGGATATCCCACCTTGACATTACAGATAAAAAAAGATATCTTGTATCACACATTATGGGATTGTAGGCTCCCGCAGAAGGAATTTTCCTCGGCAGTTGCTAGGGAATGAGAAAAATAAAATTTTCAGAACTTTATCTGCATGCGTTAAGAGTCTAGCGTAAAAAACAGCGATCAAGCTGCCAAGGAAAAGTATGCACGGAAAAAACAAAAATTTCTCTTACTTCTGAGAATCGATGGGGAGAACATACATCAACTCGCAAGTAGTGTCTCTTTTTTCACTATACCTCTTGTAGAGGAAGACTCCAGTCTTCGCTCAACTAATAGCAGTCACGGGATATTATGTTTGAACTGTGTTTTTCAGAGCCGGATTCATCAGCGTAGTAGAGATCGCGAAGAAGCGCAGGTGATTGCACCTGAATACGAGCTGGCTCTTCAAAGGCTCAAAAAACAACCCATAAAAGACAGGCAGAATCATACCTAGAAAAACCTGTCTGAAATTACAGAAAAGGACCCGTTTGGCAAGCTCTTTAAGGCCATCCTCTTGTACTATTGGTACCGTTAATACTCGTAGTGGCGGCTGCTGTGGGAACAGACTGTAAATTCGGCTCGTTCCTGAGAGGTCCTTCTGCTCCTTCAGCATTATCGTAAACAGCTTGCTGAACGGGTCCTCCTGAGCTATTTCACATATTTTTGCCATGGACGATTTTTGCTGTATTTTATGGCTTTTTCAGGGTTCTAGATGCAATCGCTTATGTCGCATGTGCAGCGCCACCCCGTTCTTCAAGGTGGAGTGGGTGCGGGTTTTGTTTCTTCCAGTGCCGGAATCGACCTTTCAGATATAACTTCATTGTTGGAAGAATCTCCTTGTGCTCTGGTCCATCATCCTGCCCTTGGTCGCAGTGCTAACACGTTGCCCGCTCAACTATCCTTAGCTTCTCATGAAGGTACTTGGCCACTTAGAACCTGCGTCAGGTGAAAGTTTAGTTGACCATGGTGTCGGTTTATCCACTCATCGAGGTCGCGTATTAACACACGGGTTGTCCACTTGCCCAGCTCACTCTGGGCAATTCTTACTTTCCATTTCTCAAAAAAGGAGCGCCTGGCCTCCTGCTTAACCCGTAGGGTCTCACGGTTGGTCGTTGTCATCTTTTTTGCTCTGAACATCGCCGCTCTCTCCTCAGCAAGGAGCTAAATTGGTGGTGAACGTGCTAATACGCATAGGGAGCCTCCGTCGAGACTGTGCGGTAGGCACTAAAACGACTCAGCGCAGCTCTTCGTTGGATCTTTACCATCTCTCTTCTTCTGTATGGTATCTTCATGGAGTCAGCCTATACTGATGCTCCGTATAGGAGGGTCGACAAGGCAGTGCTCTACATGATCCTTCTTCTTGCTTCTCTTGGTCCTCCTAGGTTCCTCATCAGGCGGCTTAGGTATCCAACTACCGGGCCTGCCTTCTCTGCTGCCATCAGGAAATGGTGCCTGAAGCTCAGTGTTGAGTTACACCAGATGCCCAGGTACTTCATCTTCTTCTTGGTCTCAATTTCCACACCTTGCAGGCGAAAGGAGGTTGGACTGAACTTCCGAAGGGTCGTGAATAAAATGGCCTCCGTCTTACTAGCTACAAGTTTGAGTCCACCTGACTCGATTCAACGCGTCACTCCTCTAGGGCCCGGTTTACCCTGCTCTCCACCGCTACAATCCTCTCAGCAGTGCATACCACCAGTGTGTCATCCACATAGCAGATAAGTTTAACACCCGGCGGCAGCTTCACCTTAAATATCCCGTTAAATGCGACGCACCACAACTGTGGCCCAAGGACCGACCCCTGCGGCACCCCACAAGTAACTGAGCGCTTCATTGTACCAGCAGACGTCTCTGCTTCCAATTTTCGTATTGAGGAAATTTTTACCCTCCTCTGGCCGAGAATAAATCCCTTTTTTATTAAATTACCCTACATTTGATCATTTAGGTGCTTCGTCCAGTCATTCCACAATTTTTTTCGGATTCAGCGCAAAATTTTATCGAGGATTCGTGGAAAATGTCGAAAAATTTTGACCCTCCTTGGGCCCACTCAGTCATGTCGGTGCTTCGTTATGTAATTCCACCGTCTTTTTCGGACTCAGCACAAAATTTCATCGAGAAAAATGTCGGAAAAGATCGCATTTTCAATTTTGGGAAAATTTGAGCCTCATTGGGCCCATTCAGTCATTTTCGTGCTTCGTCGAGTCAACCTACCTTTCTTTTTTTTGGGATCGACGCAAAATTTCGTTGCGAATGCGAGAAAAAATATGAGAAGTAACACAATTTTTCATTCCAAAAACATTTTTTCTTGATAATTAACCACTTTGGGAATCCCTGCAGCAATATTTCGGGACATTTTGGTCCTTAACTCGGCTCAGAAAAGTTGTAGAAGCTTCGGATATGGCTCAAATTGAAGATAAAATTGAGATACAAAATAATTTCGTGCATTTGAACTATACGTCCAACGTTTCGCGCTACAACAGATTTAGCGCAAATTCCCATTAATTTATAACATCATTTTGCCTCACCCTGTATACTAGATTTAGACTAGCTTTATACGTAATAGTTTTGTATTAGCTTTATACTAGGATTTCACTGGTCTTACTAAAACTCATAATAGACGAAGAAGATCCTCCTCTACCCCTCGCACACTAGTATACTGTATAAAAGGAGCTAGTCAGTTTTTGTTATACTGGACCATGTACCCAAAAAGCTATTGGCTTGAAATATTCTAAGCTGGACTTATACTCTAGGATGCCAGATCCACGGATTTTTGGTCCTTGAAAAAAATACAAATTTTTCTTTTCTTCATAGATTTTACGTATAATATGGATTTCTTGCGATCAAGGGATAGGTACCTTAAGTACTAGTACGAGAGATACTTTTCTCGAATTGATGCGAGATTGCAAGGTACGGCTATCCATAATACGAAAAAAAGGCGATACTTCTAAAAAGAAAAGAAGTAACTAAATACAAAAAACCGCAGAAAATACTAAAACCTTCGAAGATCTATCGACTAAACAGCCATCATCAGCGAAAGACAAGAATGCACTGACTTGAAAGACCGAAACCAACCTCGAGAAAAACGAAAAACTGAAGAAGAGAACTACTCATCAGATTGTGAATCATAAACAAGCTCGATCACATCGTCGTCCGGTATGTACCTGTTCAACAAAACGAGACCACGAGTGTTCTTATGACGAATGATTTCGATATGCTCCAAAGCAGTACGCTTGAAATCGGACCTTTCTTTGTGGAGAAGCACCTCGGATCCCTTTCGGAAGCTATGACCGTAAGCAAGAAGGTGGTCAGCGAAAGCTGACTTCCCCACTTTACTATCTTCCCAGGCTTTCTCATGCTCCTCAACCCTAATCTTAAGCTGGCGACTAGTCTCTCCGATATAAACACTCATACAATCATTACATTCTAACTTATAAACTCCACTCTTCTCATCTTCAGGAATTCGATCTTTCAACCTAACAAATAACCTTTTAATAGTGACGGGGTTATAAAACGCAGGTCGAAAGCCGAAAGGGCGAAGGGCCCGGCCTAATTGAAGAGAGAACTTCCCCAAAAATGGGAGCCTAATCCAGCGAAAATTTTCACGGCTGATAGTACGTGGGAGGGTGGTAGTAGAGTCGAGGCATTTCCTAGTAATTTTCCTACGCACCAAAGCGTCAATATCCAAGTGAATCTCGTTAACTCTAGCTAAATGTTTTAAAGTGAGTAACTCCTTCTGAAAAGCAATCTGGCTCAAAGGAAATTCAGTAAGTCTATGAACTAAACTATTAAAAGCAGCATGTTTATGAGCGACAGAGCAGAATGACGACCCGTGGACTAAAACATCGGTCGACGTATCTTTTCTAAACACTCCAAACTCGTGGACCCCGTCTTTGTTGGAGACAGTAAGATCCAAAAAGTTGATGGAGGCGCCTCCCACTTCCACAGTGAACTTCACGGAAGGGTATAGCTTATTAAGATACGTGAGAAACTCCAAGCAGAGCTCTCGGGGACCAGTCCACGTACATAGCACGTCATCTACATACCTGCGCCGGTAAAAGATGTTATTTAAAAGAGGATGGCCAGAAGAAAAGAGATCTGATTCAAACTTAGACATGAACACCTCAGAGATTAGGGAACCTAACGGCGAACCTATAGGAATGCCCACCTCCTCTGAAAACTCATAGAATTTACCATTAAACTTACAAAAATTAGGAGTCCAACACAACCTCAAAAGATCAAAAAATTCACTCAACTCTTCGTGAGGAGTATTGAGATTCACCAGGAGGTCACCCATCCGCTGCATAGTGACAGCTTTCGGAATATTAGGAAAGAGGCCTACAACGTCGAAAGAACAAAAGATCGTATCTGCAGGGAGGAGCACATTTTTTAGGCTATTGGCCAAAGTTGAAGAATTCCTGACGGAGTAGGGAGACTCGAATTCGACACGGGATTTGAACCAACGGTCCAGAAATTTAGCTAAAGAGTAGGTAGGAGATGAGATGAACGACACCACCGGCCTCATTGGCATATCAACTTTATGGACCTTAGGTAATCCGTAGAGGAGGGGGGGAATAGGGTTAGGATTAAGAATGGCTTTCTTCATTCGCTCACTCTTAATGATGACAGAACACCCATTAACAACATCCCGAACTTCCTGGACATGTTTGGGAAAACTGAAGCTATTATTCACTTTTGCCCCACACTGCCGAAGTACATCATACATCTTAGAATCATAAGAAGACTTCTCCATCACAACCAAAGAACTACCTTTATCGGCCTTAGTGATAACAAGTCCCTCCTCCTTTACCTTCTTCTGCAATCCCTTGATCACTCCACTCACCTTGCCGTTCATACGGGGGAGGGGGGTGTTGCGGACAATCTCAGCGCACTTCTTCTGGATATTGCACCCGGGTCCTATCTTTATAGCCAAGTCCGCAACCACATTAGCGAGGGCCTCACTGTTCCTAGGAGGAGGAAGGGCAAATTTCAAACCTTTCTCAAGGAGGTAAGATTCCTCCTCGCTGAATTCAACCTGGGAGTAATTAAGAACTCTAGGTTGAAAATTCTGAACAATATTCTCACCACTAACCTCTTCCTCAAGGATTTCATTCTTCAACCTCATGAGAGATTTTCTGCGGTTTTTTGTATTTAGTTACTTCTTTTCTTTTTAGAAGTATCGTTTTTTTTTTCGTATTATGGATAGCCGTACCTTGCAATCTCGCATCAATTCGATTAATAACGCAGATGCTGCGTATTTGAGATACTTTTCTCTTACTCGTTATAGACTGAAACTTCAATGTTCCGTAATATTTAGCTGATCAAGGGAAAAGTACCTCAGCTACGTATATAAGAGATACCTTTCTCCTGATTCAGAGCCGGAATCAGGTCTGCTGCCGCCCTGTAAAAAATTCTTTTTGCCGCCCCTCAAACAAAAAAATGGTTGCTTGCTTTGCTCGCGATTTACCGTTCAAGGTAATGGGGGGGGGGGGATAGAGGTGGTGTTGGCAAAAGAAAAAAAAAACAATATTTTCAAATTATTGTAATAATATTGATAAAATCGGTACACCAATTTTCTGAGCTTTGAAAGAACCGGTTAAACCGGATTTTAACGGAGCTTAAAAATATTACATTTTTGCCACCAGGAGCGCTAAAAGCGCGGCTTCAAAGCGGTTCCATAGCGTAATGAACCAGCTTTAGAACGTAATGAACTTGTGTCTTGTGGATTTGTGGTCGTGCTCTGGACTTTTTCATTTCAAGCAAAAGAAAAGATAACAAAGAAGAAAATTAGCGGCCATCGCAGGTTTGCAATGGCAGCAGGGAACCCGCAACCTCCCGCGCTTGCAATCACGTTGGCGCGAAAATGCCCCCTCCAAAAAGAGTTGGCCGGGCTCTTCTCAGTATATGTACTGCATGCTAGGCCTGATATAATGAAGGCTGGAAATTGAAATGTTTCTAAGTCCCTAAAGTGGGTCAAGATGAAGGTCATTCCGGTTTGAATGGGCCTGCGAACCCAGATGTTGTACCGGTCATGTTGGGTGCAACATCGGTTGTAATATTACAGATGTTGATCATCATAGGTACCTTCGAAGATGTGAGACCTTGGAATTTCGACTCGAATTGCTGGTCTATCGCTTTGGTTCTAGAGGTTGCTGTTTTTCGAGACAAACTCACTGCCTGAAAATACTGTGTTTTTTCAGGACACAAAACAATAAGTGTGAAGACGGCTGATGTTATACTACATGAGAATTTAAATGGGGTTTAGCGCTTCTTCATACAAAGAACAGAAAATGTGGCCTTCTACTCAACCCTGACGAGCTACTCTACATGTGATTTTGGGCATCGTGTAGCGGGCTTGATTGGGCTAGTCCGCGTGCCAGATTTGGCCCGCGGGCCGTAGTTTGCCTATGACTGGTGTAGATTGTACTATATCGCTGCAAATTCACCTCAAAAGTGAATTTGAAGTTTTTAAAAATTGTGTGCTTACGTCACGGAGTAAGTGAATTATCAATACGGCAGCTGCTGCCGAATACAATAACACGAAGATGAATGCATAAATCCGATTTGGCGCCGTTGCGCGCCAACTCATATATACCTGTATGAATATGACACTACGTTGTGCACGTACCTAGCTGTTATACATGAATACGTTTCATCTTTGTTCGCCGTATGCGCTAAAATATAGAAAGTGTTAATTTCACTTGAGAGATTATCTCTCCCGTCTAACCTAATTACGTAGTCATAAGGAATATACATGGGTAGAAGGGTACGTATATGTATAGAACATCGTTACATGCAATATAACACACTCCGTACACTCGCTCCCGCCCGCGTCACTCGGTCGTAATTTATTTAACAGCGTTTTACAGCGCTACCGGAATAAAATCGAAATTTCGCCTGTATTTCGCGTTCGCGGGTTACGACCTGGGAAAAAGTGTTCGTTTTGGTTTATACGTGCTTAAAAACACCGAGAATGTATAACATTTTGGTAACGTTTTGTCATCGTTGTCGGAGCTGAAAACCCAGCATAATCTTTTTACTTTTTTTTTTTTTTTTGCATCATCATTTTTTATAATAATAAGCAGAACAGAAAGCACGTAATGAGCCACACAGTTCAAGTAATAGAATGAGCAATTGTGGTGAAATTTTCCTCGCATTTCTCGTCACCCCTAAAATGCTGCACTGCACTGTGTATGTAACTCGATGAAGGCGACATTTGGAATGCGTCGTACGGTACGCGAAATCTCAACAATCCTTGATTGCTGTTACATTATTTAATAATGATAAAAAAAAAAAAAAAAGAACGAACAAATAAACGAGAGAAAAACGATGGAGATAGAAAAAAGGACGAGAAATTATTTGAGGATTTGTTGTGTTTTTTTGTCCCGCAGCGACGGCAGAGGATGGCGACAGGATGGGGGAAACTAGAAAGCGTATGAAAGAAACTGGCGGTGGCGGTGGAGGAGGCGGATTTATAGCACAGTCGAGGACTCTACCAAGAACTAATTTTCCTCACCTTCATCACCGGTCGCTGTCTCATCCGCACACGTTTCCGTATCCGCATTACCATTCTTATTCGCACGGGTATCGCTATCCGCCAGCTGTACGGGACTTACTGCACGTTAAGCCGTTGAATATTAGCTTGTCCGGACACAGTAATTTCGACGACGACGAAGAAGAACGCATTCGACAGCATGGTCCGTTCGGCAGTGAAACCGATACAGATGACGGGAAGGTGACCACTGTCACGCATACACCCTCCCCTCACCATTTGCTCAACGATAGTAATGAGACGCAGACGGAGGAAGATGACGAGACCACTCTTAGAGAGATACTCGTGAGGTATGTGCGAGACGAATGATGAGCTAGTTGAACTAAAACAGACGTCTAGAGGGTGAAATTTCTTTCGATCCATTGAGGATACAATTTATCCTTTATTTTTTCCCAAAAAGAAAATTAAAGCGATGTTTTGTTTGTCTAGCTCATCGTTTACGACACACTAATCTTTACATTTTCAAAGTGCTTCATCGCGCGGAGTAATGAGTTTTTTTTTTTTGTTATCAGTTTACACTCTTCTCTCATACGTATAAAAATAAATGTTTTACCCTCAACTCATGAAGGATTTATAGGCGGTCATCCGTGTAGAATATCTAAATTTCTAACGCAAATTAAAAAAAAATTTGTTTAAAATAAGTAGAGACTTTTTGAAGAAACTCATGAGTTTTATTATTTTTTTCTATGTAATTTTATTTTGTGGTACTATAGAAAACCGAAGTACTCCCAAATACATAACCTGAGTGAAACTCGGGAAAGCGTTGCAATTACGGTACTGATCAGTAAATCGAAGTTTATGATGCTTTGGATTTGTTTACTCGAGGGTTTTCTGGTCACCCGGTAAAGGAAAAATAAAATTGCTAATCATCCCCTCTCTCCTTCGTCTAGTCAAAATAGATAAAATTGATATTCATTTGTGTCTAACTATCGCCCTTAAAAGTCTGACGTAAGCACTTTTGTGTGACGTCATCAACCCCATGACTTCCATGGATGTCAAGCCATTCGTCATTGACTTTAGAACTCCTGATTTCAGCTTAAAGCTTTCAATTATTTGTCGCATAAACTTGAACTTGCAGCCGTTGTCAACCTGTTCAAATTGGCTTAATGACATTTGGCTTTTGGGTTCTTCATAACCCAGTACACCGGCTCCAGAGCAACGCTGCCAGATCTGCGGTTATCCAGTCCTCGAAAAGATACGTATTTTTCTACAGTTGTTGCGTAAAATACAAATTTATTGTGGTCAAGGGAAAACTACCCCAGTCACTTGTTAGAAAGATCCCTTTCTCTTGGTCGTTATAGAATGATGCGGCAGTTTTCTGTAACATTGAGTCGATCAGGAGAAAAGTACCTTACTCATATGTAGGAGAGACACCTTTTTCCTGATCGTTATTAATGAATGAATGAAAGTTTGTAGAAATGTGTTTTCAGGTCTCAGAATCGTGGGTGCGGAGCCGGAGTTAAAGGAGCCAAAAAAGCGGCTCCACTCCTCAATTTTTGTCATTTAGGAGCTAAGGGCTCGCTCCACTTCGCAGTTTGCGGAGCTGGGAGAGGGCTGGCTCCGGCTCATTTAACCGGCTCCGCATCCTTGCTAAGAATGAATGGCGGGTCAAAATTTTTGAAAATATCATCTGGCAGCACTGCTCCGGTTTCAGAGTGTGATGGACCGGCTCCGTAGTGTAATAAACCAGCTCGCGAGTTAAATTCAATCTCATTGGCTTTTGATCAAGCCTGGGGAGCCGGAGCTAGGAGCTGGAGCATTAATTTGATCTTGAAAAGAGCCGGAAACTCCGCTCTTTTGGTCAGCTCCTCAGCTCTTTGGGAGCTGCTCCGCTCTTTCCTTTTCAAGGAGCTCAGGAGCTGCTCTTCAATCAAAATGACAAAAAAAGGAAAAATTGAACAAATTTCAAAATCCCAAGCCGAAGGCTTGAAGCCTGAACTAAAAACAACCCGACTAGAGACTCGAAATCAATAATATTGTTTCTTTTTCTCCTTGAGGCTCCGCTCAGAAGATCAAGAGCTTCAGCTAGCTCCGGCTCCGCTGCAAAAATCCAGCTCTTTGGCTCCGCTCCGCTCTTTGAGGAACTGGAGCCAGGAGCTGGAGCCGGAGCCAGAAATCACTGGCTCCTCAAGCTTGCTTCTGATTGACTTGCCAGTCATGGGAAAAACGATAGCTGACTCAAAACTTGCAAATAATGGCCGAAACAACGCTGCCGTGTTAAGGTAGAAGCCCTCATCTCCGCAATCATCGATCTGGAGAAATGGCCCTCGTTTCTTTGCAAAGTTCTCATTTTGTGGTTCTGTACAATGCTAGAACAGTGATTGGTATTCCGGCTCGGTACTGACAAGACATAAGACCACAATCCTCTCAATCCTGGAAAAAAACGCTCTACTTCCTTTATGGAAGTACCCATTTTGGAATTTTGAAGACCGATGATTGCGGAGATGAGGCTTTCTTCCTTAGCGCGGCAGAACGGCTGACATCCTGATGACGTCATCATCCTCAACTTCAGTGACGTCACCATTGAGATTGAGTTAACACTTGTTGACTTCATTTTGACTGATTTTCATGTCAATCTGTTTTTGATTTAGAGTCAACCCATCCCCCAATCACTGGCTGCAGTTATAGCCTTCTGTCCGTCTGTTTGGTGACTTTGCTACTCGCAGACAGAATGTACAGTTCTGATTATTATTCTGGAGAGAAAACTCAACGAGAGATGTTAGTTCCACAACTTTTTTTGGACCTTGAATTCAAGTTTTGTTCAGACCGTATTAAGTTTTCAGAAGTTAGAAAATTCTGACTGATTTAAAGTTTGACCTTGAAATAAATCGACTCCTCTGCAGTAAGTCGTCAAGAAAAAAATGACGGTTAGTTTTCAATCGAATCAACCCGTTTTGTGAGACTTTTTAGGTGTTCACGCTTGCGGCTCAGCGGCACCTGTATTTTACATTTTGATTACTTCTGGGGAACATCGGCGGAACACCTGTTAGGCCACGCCCACTTCACATGATACCCGGGAGTGGAGATGATGTCTTGCTATTGTGACGCTCTACAAAAGAGTCACATTAGTGGAACAATGTGCCGGGGTACGATGTTCTTCAACTATGACGCTGATGTGCCATATTTGGAGGATTATTTATCATTTGCGGAACATACGCGTCACTTCTCTGCCTTTAGAGAGTTTTTTTAATTGACACTTCGGCAGACCATTCAAGTCAAATAACGTCACTTGACTTTGTAGAATGTAGAGAGGTTTTCCTACCGTGCTTTTGGAGAATGATAACAAATGTGGCACCCTTCCAGAATCCGACCGTCACAGTTGCTACTCTTTCCAACCTGGATGTGCTGCATTTCAAAAAAACAAAAGGATGTGGCTATTCGTAGGTACAGTGCCTATGATGACCTCCCTTCGTCGACGTGAATTTATGAATATTGAGGGCGAATTTGTTCGAGAAGTATATGGTGACGAACAAGTGGTGTACAAGTGTTCCTACAATACATGTACATGCACGTTTTACTGCAACAATCAGTCCCCATGCCGACACTTGCTCCTGAAAAGAGAGTGTGATACATGATCTCTTCCGTCTGTTTTCCAATTGACCTTATTTCATGAACGCTATTGTCGGAGTGAAACATCACAAGGTCGGCAATGGAATTCCGAAAATGAACCATCCATCTCGAGCATGTATCCAGGTACAGAATTAGAAGACAGAGGTAGAGTTTTGACCCGCCGAGAGAAATACAACCTCGTACTGCCAGTTCTGCTGAATATAGGTTCTTTAACTTCGTGCTATGGTACCGACCAGTTCATGTCGTACTTGGAAGGTATGAAGAAAATTGAAAATAAGATCAGGAGTGGGAAGCTTCTGGAAGGGGACAGGAATGCTGACGAAGTTCTCAGTTCTGATCCAGTTTGCAAAGTTTTGTCACCACCTACTAACGGCTCAACACAAGTAGATCCACCTCGTGAAGGGAAATTCGCTAATCTACAATTTCAGAAGAAAGGAAAAGTGTGTGGACGACCAAAGAGAGAGCTACTCGGCAGCTTATCCTTTTTCTTTTAAATTATCTTCCTTACGCTTTTTATTTCACTTCAAAATCATCGAAAATTTGTCTATTTTCTGACGTAAAGATTTTTCAGAGCAAAAATTCGGATTTCTGTTCTTATACAGCCTTCTATAAAACCTTTCTGCACAACATTTTTGAAGGGAACTTTCACTCGTTACGAGGACTACTGACGCACGCTCGACAAGCGTCGCGTAGTGACCGCTAGTGTGCTGAACCTTGTAGGGTATTTGGGACCGTTTCAGAGTTTCCCTCTTGATTTCCGCACTGGAGTTAGACCTACGTTCCACAATCGCTGTGAAGGTACTTCGTCTCACATTAGCTTCAATGTGATTAGCTATTCAGCGGCATACTTAGGTCACATATCTCCGGCGCTGGTTGCGCACGGCTTCTGGCCTAATATTCCGCAGTCAAGTCGGTATTCTGCACAATGGGAATTTGGCTTCAAAATAAGGCAAAATCAGTTCAGGTCGTTTTGTCTAGATTGTAATGATTTGTAAATTTTTCCTTTCCGCTTGAAGAACCCGAGAAGGCAGGTGGTAATCTACCATTCGCTCAAGAGGTGGCGGGATTATCATTTCCACGTTTGCTTTGATTTTCCCGGCATCTCTCCGTTCTTTCTGCCTTCTCTTTCCGTTCAAATCACCAAGAGAGAGCCGGCGATAGTCAGAGAGACCGTTTTTGCAACCTTTTGTTTCATCCCATTCCTTTTCCAACGAAAAAGGGAAGGAAATCGTACCTCTGCAGACATTATTCTTCAAATTGTCATTTTTTTAATTCTCACGTTTGTTTAATCGTTATTACTTCAATATATTGTACTCATTACTCCGTGTGAAGGTTTGCATTTACGCTGTGATACTTTTGCAATCGAGTTTTTTTTTTTCTTTTTTACATAAATATTTGCCTATTCAAAATTATGCTCTTAGCTCTGTCTTGTGATTGCGTTTTTCAAAAATCGGGAATAGAATGCGAACAATCTGGTCATATTTTTCGAATAAGAGGGCTAAGGCTTCTAAATTAACCTCCATTCCGTTAGTGGGAGCTCCTTCAGACGCTCTGGATAATATTTGTACAGTCTGCTTTGCGCTTTGAATGTACATCACTATTTCCCTTCTCCCGACCTTTAACAAAAAAAAAGATTTAGAGCGCTTTTATTTTGAAAAATTGGCTTTTCGTGTTTTCAAGCGTATTGTTTTTTTGCGACTGTGTGTGCGGTACGCAAATATTTCGTTGAAAATGTAAGGTTAGGAGGAATGTGTGTTATGTATCTAAATAGCATCGAATGATGGACGATGTCGGGTGCCGCAGTCTGCAGAGGCAGGTGACCGTGATGAGCATGAACCTGAACGCCAAACTAGACGAATTGCAAGCACGTGGCGATCGGCAACTAGAAACTGATATCGCGTTGTGCGAGATAAGGTCCCAGCTCGATCACCTCACCAAGTCCATGGAATCCTGTCAAAGCGACGTGTTGGAGGTTAAGCGAGACATAGCGGTGATGAAAAACGAAGTCGATCAAGTGCAGCAGATTCGAGTCGAAATTGAAGAACTGCGCGAGTATGTGGACCGTCTGGAGGAGCAAACGCATCGAAGGAAGCTTAGACTGCTGCAACAGGTGAACATCAATCAGCTCTAGTGTTGTGTTTTGTAGCAGTTTTACTTAGCTTTGCAGATTCTGTTATTTAGATATCGTTCGCTTATTTATTATTTTTTTCGTTCGCTTATGTAGACACGATTAGAGATGTAGATTTTGATCGCGCGTTGACCGAAGATTTACTCGTAGAGTATTGGATACTTTCAGTCGTTGGGTCGGATCGGTGGATCACTACGACGGTACGATCATTGAACCCATGTATTGTAGATCATATCTGTAGATTAAATCATAAAGTCGTTTGACATGGGAAGTCGCGGTTCTCTAGAATTTTTTTAACGTGTCGTACATGTAATATACGAGTCATTTTTATGCTCGACTCGATCACAATTGACAGGCTCGTAAATTGAAGTTTGTTGTGTTGTATTGTGAATCATCTTTACGACGGATATTGCTGTGATGATAAAATTAATTAGTGGTTGAGCTTTCAAGTGTTATTATACCATAATAGACTGTTGATAATTTTTGTAATCGCATGAAATGCATGCATCTAAATTCGTCGCTAGGTATTGCCTTGAAAATCCTTCAATTTGCTGTTCGAAACTTGCAACAATTTTGATGCCTTAAGGAAATGATGCACATCGCCTGCGTCCCGGTGTCAAAAAGTATAATAAATAATAGCTAATTAAGGAGACAGATCGACGTGCCAGCGTGGGCCTATTCAGGGAAGAATTTGGGGAGCCTTCCACAAGACCATGTTGCACGTCTGGAACCAAACTTCTGGTTTGATAATACTCCGATTACAAATATTTGCTAGAGGTCAGAGGACGGCAATAGGTCTCCTTTTTGTACTCTCGCACCACTATTTTCTGAAGTCAACCCCTTCTACATTGTCGCAAACGAAAATGATTAGATTCGTCCTGTATGAACCCTTCCGCGACGCCAAAAAATCACCTTTTCTTCGGTCTCCGGGTTTGCAGTCAACTTCTCTCTCCGTTGGCTTACTCTTGATCCACGCTGCTTTGGTGAAATTTTCTCTCCGTTTCCCTTCTCCACGCTGTTTTGGTAGGAGACTCCAGCTTGCTCCAGATCCGCATTGTTCACACTATTTCAGTAGGAGACTCCAGCTTAATCCGGATCTGCGTTGCTTCAGAGGGATCTTTCCTCTGCTTTTCTCCTCCACGCTGTTCTGGTGGGAGACTCCAGTTTACTCCTGATTCACGCCATTTTGGTAGAGTCTCTCTCCTTTCCCATCCATTAACGCTTCATATTTTGGCGTCTAGAAAACTGTAAAAATGACAATAAAACAAGAAAACAAGCGCGTTTTTCTTTCAATGATTCCTCAAGAGACGTTTCGGAGTCCAAGGAACCGCGCGATGCAACTGGCACAACCTACTTCACCTTGCACTCGAGTCGCACCACAAACCTAACGGACAGAACCTAAAGCATCTATCCGTTAGTCTCGGAAACGAGAGTAAGGTTGACGTAAGAATAAATTCAACTGTTTTTTTTTTTTTTTTTTTTTTATTCTTGTACGCCATTATCTTGTAGGCGTAGGTAGTGCGCCAAAGAGATGCCCGAACATGTTCCATAAGAAGGTGAGAAATTATTCGTCTTAATTCGGAAGATGTACGTTCAAGTTTGTTCTATCATGATTTTGGAAAAAGAATATTTTAATAGTTTTTGGGGATGTTTTGAAGCTATTGTTAGTTGAGACATTTCTGCTAAGTTGTTAGAATATCGGTTCTAGCTTGTTTTACCTTCGATGATTGAGATTTTGATTCTTATCGGTTTGAGATTTCGAGAGAATGAGTATAATTTCAACTGAGATTTGAGATCGTAAAAGTCATGAGAGGGTTAAACTGGAATAATAAGAAAATTCTAATTTGGGTACAGCCAAGTACTTCGTCCGTTGGTGGTCCGACATCGCGACGTATTTTCAATGAAGAGTATTAATGAGAGAGTTTGGCGGGAGATATTGAAAGTGGGTCAATTTTCCTTGTAATGGATTTTCCTTTTTTGTTTCTTAGCCAAATATTACCGCATCAATGAAACTTCAACGTCGTTTTTCGACACATACATATATCAAAATTCTTCGCTAGATATCGTTTTGAAAATCCCTCATTTTGCTGTTTGCAAACTTGCAACGAAAATGCCAAAGCTTTATCAAGTTTTAGATACCTCAAGGAAATGATGCACATCACCTGCGCCTTGGGTGTTGAAAAGTAGATGAACAAGGAGACAAATTAATGTACCAGTGTGGGCGCATTTGTGAGAGTTTTTAGGAAGGCTTCCTTAAAACAAAGCTGTCCCTCTGGAACCATAATATTACATACAAATCATGAAAGAAAACTGATTTCAAAATTTTCGCTAGAAGTGGGTGGACGGCAATAGGTCTGTAATTTGTAATTTCTTGAACAACCTCACTCTTTGGAATTAGAGTGACTTCAAAGATGGTCCAGTGTAAGGAGTATACAGATGTTTTAAAAATCAAATTCAAGTTATACTGCAAAGGGTATGAGAAGATCTTATTACAACGAGCCGAGGTCTCAATGTTTGTGTAGGTTCTCTATCAAGCAGAGTATCGACACGTAGACGAAAGATACTACTACAGGGTTGATGTTCTGTAGTTTGTGATGGAAGAAGAAAAAAAAACTGTAATAAAGCCCTTGGAGAGACCAGTGAACTGATTTTTTTACTTACTATTATAATTTTTTTTTTTTTTGGCTTTCACGCTCTTGTAGGTTTGAAATGTTGCACGCTAGTATTAGAATTATTTGTAGTTTGAAATCACTTATACTTCTTTTTGTGACGCCAGTAAAATGTTGAGTCGCTACGTAATACCTTGAAGCTTGAAAATTTCAATTATATTAATTTTGCTTTGCTGAGCAAATTATCTATTAATTTGAAGTGTTTTTTTTTCAGCATTTATAGCCTTTGATGATCGTTTTTAATTTTTGTCTTTTCAATCCATTTTTCGCAGGGTCTTACATTCTTCTTGTCATATACGATTCTGGCTTCTATGTTGGGGATGCTTCAATTTGGATACAATACCGGTGTCATTAACGCTCCAGAAAAAGTAAGTTCTTAAACATAGGAACCAAGAAGGATTTGTATACGCAGTAGAGAGGAAGAAAAACTTGGGGCAGAAGCTAACATCTGAGAACATGTAAAATAGAATTTTATAAGCTTAATCCATCTCGAAGACTGACTTGCTGGCGGGCTTGTTCACCTTGTCTTTCCTCTCTCTGAACCTGATTTGAGCCCAGTATACTTAGTGTCTAGCTACCCTGACTATCTCGGATTAATAGATGATATTGATGCATCCAAAATTAATATTATATTATAGGCCTATGGATTATACCGATGTATCGATTTTATGATTTATATTAAACTGGTGCTACCAATCATATCGACTTTTGATCTATCTTTTACGACATGGTGACGTCCCTCCACCAGTAATTAAATGATCTGGTAGAAAAAGGGTCCTAAAAGAGATTGCAGTTTTTGATAAAAGTATTTCTGGTTCCGTATTGATTTGGCGCGGATCATTTGGCGCGGACGATTTGGCGCGAAGATCACTTTGGCGCGGACAATTTGGCGCTAAAGACGCCGAGAAATGATGAAAATTGAACAGAAAACAAATTCTAACAAATTAAATTGTAATGCAATATGTAATGACTTACAAATTATGAGCTAATGCTCTTAAGTACTCTATGTAAGATCTATTCTTGTAATCTTCGACAATAGAACGAATTTGTTTGCCACAGAGTACATATTCAAGCTTCTTGGAAGGTGTGAGAGTTGAATCATAGTTTTAGGGAGAAGGCACGGTAGACATCCTCGGTGACTTAATTTCTCTCGACCTCTTTCCAAAAACATCTCCATATCGTCAAACAGAATTTGAACAAATTTCTCAAAATACAAGTAAAATAAAATTCACTATGCCCATAAATTGACGTCACAATCAGTGTCAACATGAAACAAAACTGAAAGAACACCGTCTCATTACTTTGTATGTATCTCCCAACAAAGAACTTATAAAAAACCTAACATCAAGTTCAATGAAGCACATTACTCATTCTTGCAACACTTTTCTTTTCCTTTGAACGCCGCGTCATAAGAATTGCAGCTCATTAAACTTGCAGGAACTCATGAAAAATTTCTTCCGCGCCAAATTGAATGCGGCGCCAAATTCAGTCAAGCGCCAAATCGTCCGCGCCAAGTTGTCCGCGCCAAATTGGCTGCGCCACATTGATTGGGCACGATATATCTTTCTCATGAACGCCATAAAGAGAGACCCAAACTTCTTGAAAATTGGTGGGATTGTAGGAGGATATTGACTTACAAACTTATTAAAAGCAGAACATTCAATCGTTTCTAAATTGCCGTTAGAGCGCGTCATAGTCTGTGATATTGGGGCTCTGTTTGTGATTTTTGACGTCTTATCCGTTATAGCAATTTTTTTTTTTTTATAAAAAGATCACAATCATCACTCATCAGTAATTTTCATTTAAATTTTTTCTCACATATTACACCGATCAATTTTTAGAAAATTGTATTAATGAGGAGCATTTTTCCAAAACTTGTTAAATCTATTTAGCAAATTTTTCAGGAAAAATAAAAAACTACTTTTATTTGTCACAGTGAGAGATAATGGCAATGTGTGAATGGTTATAGTAGGAGTAGATGGTCATACATGAGTACAAAAATTGGCATCCACGTGCATTGGTTCATTAGCTTGTGAGGATGCGCCAAAGAGGTACAAATTTTGGACTTAACGAGTTTTGGAAAACTAATTTATCTTATTTACATGTATTGATGTCCAAAGAATATTGAAACAGGGTGCTAAAATAACACGGCTCATATATCTTGGACGCATAGATAGTGGTGCCAAAAATTATTTGACATTTTTATATGATGTATTACTTGTATAAAACGCTAAAAACGCTAATATCTCAATTTTGAATAGAATGGATTTAACGAGTTTTGGAAAAACGCTCCTCAAATATATTCATTTTCCTAGCTATTGGCTGGTACAAAGACAAAAAATATATCGAACAAGAATAGCAAATAATTCCTCCAATTGGTGACAATCTTATTTGTTTTGTGTAAGAAAATCAATATATCAATTTCTTAATTAATTGATTTTTTTCAATTTATTTTATTTAGCAAAATTAATCATAATAATTTCTTTTCTTCATTCGATTATTTTACATAAATTTTCTAGTCCTTGAAATTCAAATAATAGTAATGCTCAAATTAATTTCAATCCTTATGAAAATATTATATTTATTATTATTGATATTTTTATATATTTATTTAATAATTGATATACTTAATTTTACCATTAAAATAAATTGATAATCGTAATATTCGAAACTCCCAATCATAATGAACTAGAGTGATACTTTTCATTTTTTTTGTTTTATTAAATTTGACGTTCTATCAATTGAAAACTAGAAGGATTATTTATAGCAAAAAAAATCATTGTTTATTCTTTTCATCATAATTATTTAGATGAAAAAAAATTCTACTAATAAAATGTGTTTCAGTAAAAAAATTTTCTATCTATATTTTCCTATAATTTTGATTTCCTTTTTTGCTTCTAAAGTAGGTATCTAATGAACCTCATAATATTTTAATTGTCAAAAAACTTATAATACATAATTTATTTTAATTTTTTATTCAAAAAATGATCAATAAAAAAAATATTAAATGGAATGTATTGAAATATAAATAATTAATGTAAAAAAAATTAAAAATAATATTTTTTCGTTTAATTTTTAGTATCAAATCATAAGAAAAACAAATAAAGAGTACACAAATTCCTAAAAATAACAGTAAATAAAATTCTGAACAATAATAATTTGGAAAACCTATTAAAATTGCTCAATAAAAGAAAGTGGATCAAAATATTACATCATGAGTGAAATTATAAATTTTATCAAACTTGATTTGAAAATGAATCGAGGAGTGAGTTCAGATTCATTTTCATAAAAATCAAGTAAATGTTAAAGTAATCCTATTAATAATACCTAATAGTTCTGTATTGATTCAAAATATGGATTGTACATTAATGGAAACATTAATTTCTTTTCTCCCACCTCATGCTCATTAATTATTAGTTCAGCGAGTGAGATGCGGATTATTATTACTTACAAAAAGGAAACGAAAACAAAAACATAATAAAAACAAGATACGGTAGAAACAATAATATGACGTAAGATAAGTAAGTGAATAATTAAATTGAAAAAAAAAAAAAGAAAAAAAATCACTTCTGCTGAGTCTCAAAAATAATAAATAAATAAGTAAATAAATAATAAAATGAATAGAAAACAAAGAAAAAAAATTTAGAGGCCATTGCAGGTTTGCAATGATAATGAAGGCAGGAAATTGAAATTTTCCCAAGTCCTTAAAGTAGGTCAAGGTCAATATCATTGATAACATCATAAAGCATTGCGGCTGCCTGAAGTAGGTCAAGGTCATTGATGACGTCACGCAGTTCAGAGAAACTCCCAGACGCGGACACAGACGCGGACGTTTTCTGAGGATGTAATCCCACCAACAAAATGGATAGTGGGTTCCCCGCTAAAAGTACAAATAAATAATAAAAATAAAATATAAGGAATAGGTTAATGAATAAATAATAGTATCAGTGATGATGAAAAATTAGAAGCTATTGCAGGTTTGCAATGGCAGCGGGGAACCTGTAACCTCCCGCGCTCGCGATCACGTTGGGGCGAAAATACCCCTTCAGAAAATGAGTTGGTCGGGCTCTTCTCACTATACTGCATGCTAGGTCTGATATAATGAAGGCTGGAAATGGAAATTTTTCAAAGCCCCTAAAGTAGGTCAAGGTCATTGATGACGTCATGAAATATCCCGGCTGGATGTTGAAACTCCTCGAAGTCCCTACATCACGCAGTTCACAGAAACTCCCGCACGCGGACACAGATGCGGACGCGGACGTTTTCTGAGGATGTAATCCCCCCAACAAAATGGATAGCGGATTCCCCGCTTTAAAAGAAATAGAAAATATAATTAAATAATTGAAAGTCACTGAGAAAAAAATTTATAATATTTATAAAATGTTTTTCCATATAAATGGTAAAAATAGAAAATTGAGCCCTTCTTTTCAAGTAGGGCGTAAATCGACTTACGCCCTTTTTGAAAAGATATCGGAATCGTGTTCCTCACCCTCCCCTCCATTGATTACCGAAATTCTCAAAAAACCTGTTTTTTCAAGAAGGGCGTATGTCTTATGGGAATTACCATGGACATAGGAACCAGTTTTTCAAGAAGGGCGAGTCTCTGCAAGAAGGGCGTAGATTGGACATATAGCGCTGTTCTATTAAACACGAGAGACTGCGACATTAGGGAAGGTGGACGGAGAGGTATGTCGCTACGTACTGGTGAAAGCCCCATCCCAATCCTACTTTTTTTTGGCGAATTAATGCGTTTCTAAACATTCAAACGCGTTTTTCTCAGAACACGTTTTTGCGAGTTACGCCCTTCTTTTATTTATAATACATTTTGCAGAATCTAAATATTTTTGCTAAACATGAAATCTATAAAATATTAAATCTACCTCAATAATATAATCACAATAAAAAATATTGATATCAGAATAATTAATAAGTCATTATAAGGTAAAAATTGGACAGTATATTTTATCTGAGAGACAATCCGTTTAGTGACGTTACAGGAACGGAGCTGTGACGGTATTCTTTTAGAGCAGTTCCAATTTGTTGAGTGCAAAAAAAGCTGAAACTTTACCCTCAGCGTAGTTCTAGATGCCCTCATCCAAAATTTTAGTATAAATACGCCACTGAACATACACTTCTAGGAATCTACGTATTGTATTTGTATGGCGTATATTTTCTATTCATACGTTCTCATGACTCTTGTACAATAATCATCGATGGATTTTTCTCGAACGCTTGATTAGAGGTTTATAAGTCACCGCTGCGCTACAATCAGTTTCATTTCAATTTTGGTTCAAACATTTTTGGGGTGGAAACAGTATAAGTAACGTTCTTAGATCAAACGACTTAAATTCTCCCTTCCTAGGCACCTCTAAGATGAAAGATTCTTGGTTAACTACGCTTTGGAAGATTAATAGTCATTTTCGTTGAGAAAAAGTCATTTGAGTTACTATTCTGATTGTCGTATCGTATTTTTATTGAAAAAATTGTCTTTTTCAGGATATAGAAACGTTCATAAAGGATACGTATAAGCACAGGTACAATGAAGACCTACCTGAAAGCACGATACGAGGCATGTATTCGTTCGCAGTCTCAATTTTCGCGGTCGGCGGCATGCTGGGGGGTTTTAGTGGGGGAATGATAGCTGATCGTTTTGGCAGGTTGGTAATCAACATTATTTTTAATTATATTTACTTATTATTTAAGAAGTTGATATCTATTCGAGAATTGAGAGGTGAAAAAAGAAAAACTAAAGCAGAAGCAGGAATGAAAACCGGAACTTGTTGTGAAGACCCAGAACCAGTTCTGAAATCAGTATTTTAGGTTTCAAGAACCGGAAACGAAAAGAAAAAAACGCGTTCCTTATTTCGTTTTGAAAACCGAAACCGAAAAGTACCGATCTATCAATTCGATCCAAGCACCAGAACAAAAAAGTAGTACTTATTGTTAAAAAAAATAAGGGTTCTTAGCCCTGAGCGGAAGAAGCTGGGATGTGGAAACTGGTTCTCTTGAGCCACTTTTAAAGAAATTTCAATTGGTTCATTAGTTCCAGTAGATAGCTCGAAATGATAAAATTCTGTTCATTGGTACCTTCAAAAGGGACGCATAGATTAGAACTAAGTTCGAGACGAAGATTTTTGACAACGGTTTATTCTTTTTTGTGATGTTCACAGGAAGGGCGGTCTGCTACTAAATAATTTTTTAGGAATTGGAGGCGCTTGCCTCATGGGATTTACCAAGTTTTTTCGTAGCTACGAAGTTCTTTTCGCTGGTAGATTTATTATTGGTGTTAATTGTGGTAAGTAGAAAATTCATTTTAACTTTTCATTTCCAAGAAACTATTAGAAGATTAACTTACTATTATAAAACTATATCTGTAAATAGGATTAAATACATCGTTGGTGCCAATGTATATATCAGAAATATCGCCGCTCAATTTAAGGGGAGGTTTGGGTACAGTTAACCAGTTGGCAGTGACTATCGGGCTGTTGATTTCTCAAGTATTAGGAATAAAACAAATTCTCGGTACTGATGATGGTTGGCCCGTGTTGTTAGGTAAATGATTGTCATAATCATTATTCCCATTTAATCGTACTATCTCTCATAATTTTTCATTTTCCTCCTCAGGTTTAGCTATATGTCCTGCCATTTTGCAATTAATTTTGTTACCAGTTTGCCCCGAATCTCCTAGATACCTTTTGATTACCAAACAATGGGAAGAAGAGGCTAGAAAAGGTAAGAAGTTTAAAGTAAATTTGCGAAAGACGCGACGATTGACTGACAGGAGTATTTCAATTTCGTAGCACTTCGAAGATTACGAGCTTCCAATCAAATCGAAGAAGACGTAGAGGAAATGCGTGCCGAGGAACGCGCCCAGCAATCCGAGGCTGCCATCTCTATGTTGCAATTAATGTGTTCACGTACTCTAAGGTATCCCTTAATTATAGGTGTCGTAATGCAGCTCTCTCAGCAATTATCCGGAATAAATGCTGTAAGTGACAGCTCGCTTATCGTTATAATATCTACGTTTTCAGCCTAAATCTTATGGTATTTAAAAATTATTTAGGTTCTATATTATTCAACCGGCTTATTCCAAAAAGCTGGTTTACCAGAAGAAATCGCAAAATTTATGACCATAGGTATTGGCGTAATAATGGTGGCTATGACCCTAATCACCATACCGCTGATGGACCGCATGGGTAGACGGAGTTTACATCTGTACGGTCTAGGAGGCATGTTCATCTTCTCAGTATTCATTACAATATCATTCCTAACGAAAGTAAGTTTACTGTCCTAATGTAAATATTTGAGGAGAGAGATATCTACTCGTACTCAGAGAATAGGAAGATGTATAAGCTGATGATGAATGGAAAGCCGAGAAAATGTAAGTACTAAATGAGAAGGTACTCGATTTCATGATATCCAAATTGAATTTAGTCAGAGGGTCAAGTCGGCTGACGAGCAGTCGATATGATCGTGCGTCAAAAAGTTCAATAGACGCGTGCAGCGCCATGACCAATGAATTGGTCTACTAGGTTGGCATTGGCGCCTGGATAGCTCATTAATATCATTCAATAGTGCGAGAGTGATAATAATTAGTATTTTAAGATTCTTTACTCCTTTGTTGCAGCTTTTTATGAATTTCCAGATCTTTTGTAATTTTTTAGTTCATTTTGAGACAAATTACTTTTAAGAATGCGCATCTTTTTTTCACATGTTTACTGTACCTCTACACTTGACCCCTAAATCTATAGTTGTCGAACTCTTCCCCTATAGATCCCATACCACGACTTATTAAAAGGACGACCTTGATATTTGATCTATGTACCTAAAGGACTCAACTATCGAAGAGAGAGAAAGAATGGATTTACTAGAGTAAATCTTGGGTCGTTCTAATGAGCCGGTTGACCTTGACTTACATGAGGATCCGAGGAATAGGATTTGGTCATCAAAGATGGAAAAGAGATATACCCTTTAGCACTCGTTATAAGGCCTATAGACTTGACTTATATCAGTGTATTGCAGCTAGCTAAAAGCCAAAAGCTGAAAGCTAAAAACTAAAAGCCAAAAGCTAAGAGCCGGAAGTCAAATTTAGTTGAATTTTTACTGATGAAACAAAAGCCAATAGTCAGCTTTAAGCGCACCTCTGGAAGCCAAAAGTTTTATTTTGCTAAATTTGTTTGACTAGCTTTTGACTTCCATTGAATTTTGAGAAGTTTGTACAAAACCGTGTTTTTTTGTACTAAAAAAGCTGTGAAGCAACTTTTTTAGTTTTTTTTTTTTTTTTTTTTTTCTAGATTTCAAAGAGGAGAGAAATTGAGAGAGGAAAACCCAATGCAGTTTTAAAAAAATCAATATTTAAGTCCAGCAAACAAAAATCAACGAGTTTTTTTTTTTTTTTTTGTCAAAGTTGTATGTTGTAGTTGTATGTACCCTTAACAGAGATCCTTTTTTCCTGATCGTGTCCGATTTTCTCAATAATTGAAAAATCAAAAGCCAGCTGAAAAACAGCCAAAAGCTAGTCACTTTTTTTTTTGAACAACCAACAAGCTTAAGGAGCAGCCCCGGCTCCGGCTCGCTCCCTAAGTTTTGAGGAACCGGAGCTAGAAGCTGGAGCCATAATTTGATTTTGAAAAGAGCCGAAAACTCCGCTCTTTTGTTCAGCTCCTCAGCTCTTTGGGAGCTGCTCTGCTCTTTCCTTTTCAAGGAGCTCAGGAGCTACTCTTCAGTCAAAATGACAAGAAAAAAAAAAAACAATTCAATTTTTCCTTTTTTTTTTCATGATAATATTAGCTCTGCTTGTTTTTTTTTCTCCTTGAGGCTCTGCTCAGAAGATCAAGAGCTTCAGCTAGCTCCGGCTCCGCTGCAAAAATCCAGCCCTCTCTTTGGGAAACTGGAGCCAGGACCTGGAGTCGGAGCTGGCTCGGAGCCAGCTCTTATTTTTCTTCTGGCTCCGCTCTTTGATTTTTGAGGAGCCAGGAGCTGGAGCTGAAGCCAGAAATTACTGGCTCCCCAGGCTTAGTTGAAGCTATATTATTTGAAGTCAAAAGTTGATGCCAAAAGCCGAAACTGAATCTTTCAGCTGCAGTACACTGACTGATAGCGCATCATTGGGAAAAGGCATGACATAAAGGATAAGAATAATTGAATCCTCAAAACTACGAGCCATATGGATTTGTGAGAGGAGGAGGCAGAAGGCACGTAACGAATATTACGTGCCTTGTGCCTCCTCCTCTCTCTCAAAAAAAAAAAATGACATAAAGAAGCCATGTTTAGACAATAGATGATAACCAGCGTGACGTCATTCGTGGAAGAAAATCGCAATCGCCTTATGAAATGCAGACCGCAGAGATCAGTGATTTCAGCCAGGTTGATTTTACATACAATTCCCCATAGGAGAATTCTGGTAGACCTTCGTTGTTGAATATATCGAAAATCATGAATATCTTGGAAATGAAACATTATTAATGATAAAATAGAGATTTCAACCTTTCTTATGAGCCATAATCCTACAATCTTACATGTACGTCCTTACTGCTCGGTAGGGTTGAGATCCGGGACCTGTATCTGAAATGGGATCCAGATCCGATCCTTTATTTTTGGGGTCTAAGATCCGGATCCGGAAAGATCCTGTATTTTTTACCTCGGCAAGATCCGGATCCGAAAAGATCCCGTATTTTACCTTGGCAAGATCCGTATCCGAAAAGATTCTGTATTTCTTTTTCTGTGAGATCCGAACCCGAAAAGATCCTGTATTTCAAGATCCAACTGAGATAGAGGATATCCTCAAATTGCTCAAAAATAGAGGATCTGTTTAAAAAAAATAACGGATATCCTCTATTTTTTAAGGGATACTCGTTATTTTTTCATGTAGATCCTGAAAGATCCCGATTTTTGTTTTTTATCAAGATCAGGATCCAAAAAGATCCCGTATTTTTTTTCTGTGAGAACCGGATCCAAAAAGATCCCGTATTTTTTGTTTCTGTGAGATCCGAATCCGAAAAGATCCTGTATTTTTTACCTCGGCAAGATCCGGACCCGAAAAGATCCCGTATTTTTTTTATTTGGGATCTCACCCCTGCTGCTCGGTTGCAACTACACCTTGGGTTCCAACCTAATGCTATCAAATGACTTCTGCCTTATGCCCGCCGGTTATCAAGCATTCATCTTTGTGCAATATTTTCAACGCATTAAAGGTAACTGCTAGCAAAATTCAGTAAGAATAATAGCCTTTTGCAGCTCCTTGACAAAAACTTGACACCAGAGTGTTGCAGCCAGCCAAAAGCCGTATTCAGTCGTATTTTTGACAGAAATGTCAAGTTTAAGCCATCAATCGCTCAAGCCAAAGCGTAAGCTGATTTCTGAACAGCTTATAAGCCGCTCAAGCCTAAGTCGTTGGCAATTGCCTTAAGCCAAAAGCCAGTCATTCAGCAAAAACTTATTGGCTTAACTCCGAAGACGATTTTTTGCACCCCGGAGCCGTTTCTTTATTGTTCCGGAGTTGAATCGTGGTTCTGGAGTCGTATTATTCCGCTCCGGAGCCGTTTTTTGTAAAGCCAAAAGCTATATATCATTGAGCTGTGGAAATAAGCGAAAAGCTGTCAGTTAACCTTTCAATTTTGTTGAACAACTTTTAAGCCCAAGTCAAAACCTAAGCTCGACGAACTGCTTGACATCCCTAATTTTTGACCAAAAGCCATATTTTTTCAGCTGGCGGAATTCTTCCGTTCCACTAACCCTTCACCTTCATGATAGCATAGATAGCTGAAAGCCTAAAGCCAGAAGCCCTATTTTTACCAAAAACCTGCCTTATCTATAAAAATTGGAGCAGTCAGCAGCCGAAAGCTGAAGACGTATTTTTCAAGGTCATCAGCCTAAGCTGTACCAGTTTGCTACAACACTCTGCTGGACACGGCTCTTACAAAGTGCTGCCAGTCCATATTAACTATATTTGAAGCCTGTAGACCTGGATCTAAAAAACCAGTCAACTTGAGGAAGTTTTGATCTTGAAACGTATAGCATCCGACCCTGTTCTACCGTCGAACAAGCAAATGACCTTGACTTATCTATGAAGGACTAGAAAATTGTTGACCTGTAGGAGGGGAGCCAGGGTGGGACATTTACCTTCCGGAACATTCTTCTGCGCAGAAATTTTTTTTCTTCTATTATTTTGCCAATGATATTGAGTTTGCTTTTCATGTTGTTTGATGAAAATTTGATAAATCTTCCTCAGCACGATTAAACATGCCGATCTAATGGTAAACCGTTTTATTTTTTTCATTTTTTGTTTCTCTTAGTTTGTATGACGTTTATTTCTGTATTTTTCATTTTTTGAGTTGGTTTACTGTTGTCGTGTTGTGACGCGCTGAGGAAGATGGAACTAGATACTACGTTAAATAGGAGTTCTTCGGTTATGTGCAGGAGATGATCGACTGGATGTCGTACCTATCAGTGGTTTCGACGTTGGGTTTCGTCGTCTTCTTCGCCGTAGGCCCAGGTTCAATACCGTGGATGATAACGGCCGAGCTCTTCTCGCAAGGTCCAAGACCTGCTGCCATGTCCATTTCTGTTCTAGTAAATTGGACGTCCAACTTCATCGTTGGTATCGGTTTTCCAACGATGGACGTAAGTATTGAAGAGATTCTATCGGTTATTGTTGTTTGTTTACGAGGGTAGTCCGAAAATAGAGGACTATCATCAGAGTTTATAGAAAAATCCAAATTTATCGAAATCGTTTTGAATACTAAGGGGTTAGTTAGATGAGGGTGGTCCGTAACCAAAAGCAACGGTGAAGAATCAGCTTAACATTAGGAATTCAAGCTGAGGGGTGAGAAGAGTGAGATGAGAAATGGATGCAGAATTTCTCGATCGGAGACTGCCTTAGATCGAGTATGCGTATCCAGTTTTGGGTTCAGATTCAAATTCCTCAGTGAGACAGAGCTGATGGGTCAGTATTGTGAAGTTTGGGAATATCAGCTAGATCGAGTCGCTTTTCTGAGGGAGAGGCTAGAGGATATTTTTTCGTCGTGACTTCATACAAACTGTCATGTCGGTTAGTTACTCGACCGTCCCAAAATTACATTTTCTTTCCCTCGTCTTCCTCTTCATGTGGGATTTCCCATCAAATATACGGAATATTCTAACGTACTTAATCTATTAATTTGATTTTGAACGTGTCTGAATATCTGATACATTCATCTCACTTTCTTCAATGGCATGGGTGTCCTTCTTCTCTTCCCATGGATGGCGAAGTAGTGAAGAAGAGAGATTTGTGAGCCTCCTCCCTGCAATATTACCTCTCAGTATGGTTTTCTAATATTATGAGCTGTGTCAATTGTCGTAGTTTCAAATCTAATCGCTATTGTTTGCAGGCTGTTCTTGGTAATTACACGTTCCTTCCATTTAGTGCATTTCTTGCTTTCTTCTGGATCTTCACGTACCAAAAAGTTCCAGAAACAAAGAATAAGACCTTTGAAGAAATCTTAGCCGGATTCCGATCTAATGAAAGGTAATTTAATCAAACCACGATGTGCCGTGACGTATTTCTGTATGTTTTATTTGTATCTGCTGCGAGTGTATGCCCAAGAAGTTCAGATATTTTGACTTTATACTGTAAAAAGAAATGGCTGTGGTTAACCCGCAAGATCTGCTATAACGTTAGTATTCATTACTAATTTAGAGTCTTACCCGTTCTTTTCCCTTTTGCTGCATCAGTCGTGACTTGAAGTTTGGTTGAGCCAGCTTCCCTTTATGCTCTGAAGATAAGATACCTTAGGAAAACGACCGCCGTCCTTCCGGCTAATCGTTGGAAGGGTATTATGACCTTCAAGCTCTTATGAAACAGATTCTTTCCTTGACTTGAAAGTGACCACGCGAGTTGCAAATGGAGTCAGATCGACAAGCGAAAAGCCCCTACCCATCCGCAAGAAAGAAGTCTCCTACCGAAATACATTGTGACTTTCCTAATGACGTTGAAATTCGACAATGTAATTTTCATAAGTCTTTTGACCATGAGTATCAATACCCAAGAACTTTTCCGCATCCCCAAATTCAGTCAAGGTCATGAGAAACAAGGACGACCTACCGACAAAGGTTCTCCGCCAAGAAAGCGCACTTTACAATCCTATAATACAAATGAAAATGCATGGATACCAATTTTTATTTCTCTGACTTCTTGGGTAAGTGCTCGCATCGTAAGTTATTATATTGTACTTCAAATTTGTACGATGGTCACAGATATCGTTAGTGTCATCTTACGTTAAACTAAACATAAATACTAATTAAGTGCCGTATTTTTGTTACTACTGTTGATATTCTAACCTATTATAAGATTGACGTTTTGTATAAGTGAGTCAAATATTAGAAATAACTCGAATTAGGGTTTTTTACCAAAAGAATAGAGAAAATATTGAGCAGTTGTTGAATACTTGTTATAGAGTACCTAGATTAATTTTATATTGCAATTACAAAATACGTTAAGTAAGTAATATATGATCATTCACGCATGGTAAAGTTTTGACTTATTACAGGGATAGCTTTCAGGATACTTCACCGTATGGGTAAGTTTTTCCCCCATTTTATCGTCTACAATGTTCAATATTTGTTGGATGTTGAAATGTTGCCTGTAGCTAATTCCTGTGGCTTCTTCAGTTTACTAGTAGATAGTCTTGTTGTCTGTATGTTTCATAACAAAGTTATACGCACACGGGTGAGATGCATGCACGTCAGTTGTAAATTTTTTAAAGAGTTTAATTTGATGGCTGTCATTGCATGAGACGCTAAAAAAGGGTTATCAACGATTTTTTGATATTGAACGAAACATTGTTACTCATTATAGGTTGCCCCCATTCATAAAACAGTGACGATTTTTAATGTTTAATCTTTCACGTGTATAATCAAGCTGTGATTCTAATTTGTATGCGAACTCTTTTCATTCAAAATTTGGAACCGCTTTTTAAAGATAAGAATGGATATATTTCTTTTATAATAATTATTGTTGGACTCTGAACGTGATTCATTTTCCATGAGATCTTTAGTTGAATCTAATGAAACAAAGACCTGTTAAAAATAAGAAAACCATTGAACCCTATAATGATTTTAAGTTTCAACTCTTTATCCAAATTTTAGTATTGAGGGTTAAGGGAATTAGAAATTCATAATGTACAAGTTGCGGCTCAAATATTCTCTCATATGATTCCACAGTGGTCCACCGTCAAATTGATTCTAAATTGACTTCAATTTTACATGAGATCAACGTCAATTAAAAGTTGACGTGGTTCTACGGGATGATGGTCCATGGTTAACGTCTTAGGCAACAGACAGTGTGCGGCTAACCTTGCAAGCCACAGCCCATGGCTGATGTGTCTGTCTCTCGCGTCCTCGATATTATTAACTAAGTTCGTAAAGAGGGTTTACAATTGACATTGTAAGGAATAGTTAGCGTCTGATCTTGTAAGCCATAGCCCAAGGCTAATGTAGTGAGCGACGGTCAGCTACCGCAACATCATGCTGTGGTCGGCAACTAACCATGTGTACTACCTTGATGAACCATATAAACTGTTGATATTACATCAATTTTTGGTCAACGAAGCAAATGAACTTCAAATTGAAGTTCATTTGACGTACAATCAACGTCAATTCTAAGTTGACAAGGTTCATTGAGATAGTCCATGTTCTATGTGATTAACAACAATCTACAGCTAATGATTTGCCGCTGATGTAGTCAGGAACAGTCAGAGGCTGACCTTGTAAGCAATCGTTCAAAGGCTAACGTAGTGAGTAATGGTCTACTGCTGCAACACCAAGCATAGGTTGGCAGCTTTGTAAGCTATGGTCCATGATTAATGTGATGAGCAATGGTTCACGGCTGATGTAGGGAGCAACAGTTGGCAGCTGACCTTGTGGCAGTAGCCAGATTTAAGGATTTTTGGTCCTAAAAAAATACGGATTTTTCTACAGATTTCGCGTTAAATGCGGATTTCTTGTACTCAAGGGAAATCTGCGAAATAATAGGTATTTTTCTCATGGTTGTCATGGTCTGATACCGCAGTCTTCAGTAACATTGAGTCGATCAAGGGGAAAATACCTCAGTCACTCGTATGAGAAATACCTTTCACGTGATCGTTATCGATAAATCATTTCAAATTTGTAGAAATCCGTTTCCAGGTCTTGGAAAAAAATAACAGATATATACGGATTTTTAAGAATATTTTCTGGGAGCACTGAGTCCGAGGCTAATGCAGGGAGCAACATTGAGTCGATCAAGGGGAAAATACCTCAGTCACTCGTATGAGGAATACCTTTTCCCTGATCGTTATTTATAAATCAGTTCAAGTTTGTAGAAATCCGTTTCCAGGTTTTGGAAAAAATAATGGATACGGATTTCCGAAAATATTATTTGGCAGCACTGATATCCAAGGCTAATGTAGGGAGCAATGGTCTACTGGTGCAATATCAAGCATTGGTCGGTGGCTATCCTTGTAAAATATGGTCCATGTTTAGTGAAATGAGCAATCGTTTCTGGTTGATGTTGGGAGCAACCGTTGGCAGCTGACCTTGTAAGCAGTAGTCCAAGCAGTGCTGCCAGATTTAAGGCGTTTTGGTCCGGAAAAAATTTTCTGGCAGAGCCAAATGAATGAAGATTATGTTTCATGTCTTTTTTAGTAGTTACTGACTTTTGGGGACGAGTTGGCTTTTGAAGGCTTACTCGCTCCGCCTCCTTCCTTGGTCTAGTTGAAGACTAGTTTAATCCCCATATAAAGCTAGAATAAACAAGTCTACTTTGGAATATTTTAGGCTAATGACTTCGGGGAGGGGGGGGGGAACTTACTCGCGGCTTCTTGGTCCAGTATGAGTCTACTTTAGAATATTTTAAGCTAATGACTCCGCTCGTTCGCTCCGCATATTAGGCCAAGCTAGAAACTACTGCGGAAAGAGGGGGGGGGGGAGGGGTCAGACTTTGAAGATATTTGCTCCTAATGTTGTAAGCGGACAAGGCTGACGACTTATGACCTCACCACTCATGGCGTCACAAGCTATTAGCTTCATAATGGCTCTTGTAGTTTTCTTAGCCTAGTATAAATCTAACCTACGCCTTGTATATTGTTTCATTATATTAGGATAAGCTAGAAATATTTTAAGCTAATGACCTTAGTGGGGCTCATTCGCTCCGCTTGTTTGCCCCGCACATTAGGCTAGGCGAGAATTATTGTGGAGGGGGAGGGGCTCGGACTTTGGAGAAGTTTGCTCTTAATGATGTAAGCGGACCAGGATTGACAACTTATGACGTCACCGAACTTATAATAGTGTAGGCGAATTAGAAGGAAATGAGAAAAAAAAACATTTTTGTCTATAAAAGGTTTAATGACTGAAAATGGTCAAGGATGACGTCCCCAACAACATACTAAAAATCCCACCCTATCCCCCTGGAGCTTCTCTTTTAATAGGGGTTCAAACTACCCCAAAATCAGTTTTTTGCAAATATCTCGCAACATATGCATTTTACAACAAAATTACCTCTTACCAAAATTATTCCTCGTTAAATTTCGTATCAGGTAAACATTCACCCTTAGTCCTTTTATGGGGGTTAAAACTACCCCAAAATTAGTTTTTTGCAAATACCTCGCTAAATATGCATTTTACAACAAAACTACCTCTTACCAAAATTATTCCTCGTTGAATTTCGTATCAGGTAGTTTTCCTAGCTCTGTATTAGTCTCATCTCCTGTCTCTTTTTTTTGACGCGCTGGCCTGATCCTACTCCCTAATTCCGAAATTTGCGTCCGTGCGTCCGTACAACCATGACCTTGACACTTGAAAGAATTTCTGCTGCAGACCTCCTCCCCTGACCTCGAACCCTTATTCTGAAATTTGCGTCTGTGCGTCCATCTCATCTGGCTTCTGCTGCATACTAATATACAGTATACTAGGTTTATACTGTCAAGGCTGAATAAACGGTATACCATGTTCCGTAATATACAGTATACAGGCCTTCATTATACAGTATACTAGGTTCCATAACATACAGTATACTAGGCTAAGCTTCATTATACTAAACCTGAAGTGGCTTTAGAAGGGGAGCGACCGATCTTCATTTGACTCGTAAGACAGTTCTTGCTAGTATAAAGCTAGTTTCCAAGTCCTCCTATCAACTGTTCAAGGCCCCTCCTACTTATATTTTCAGTATGAAGCTAGGAATCCTAGCCTAGTTCGTCCAATATACTGTATGTTGGCTCCGCCCCTTCAATGAGCCAGATATGCAACGCTTCAAACACCATGTGATTCAGGAAAGGCACTTCCAAAATACCTCCTAAGACAAGTTCCCTGGGATTTTACTAGTTAGACTTATACTAGAGGAAGAAGGGGGCAAATAACTAGGTCTCCATTTGATCTGTGCAGTAAGCTAACACACTAGCTTCATACTAGGTCTCAGAAACCTGTATACTCTATCCTTTCTTAAGCGTCCTCCATATTAGGCTACAGCTTAGCTACTTAAGACCTGGTATACAGTATATCAGGTCCAGTAAAATGAAGCTTAAGAACGGACCAAGAAGTAGGCCCACCCCAGGCTACTATAGTAAGTTCAACTTTCATCACATATACAATATACAGTACTAAACGTAGGAAAGTGAGCTCTTGGAAGCCAGTACCCAAAAAAATTGTAGATCACTATCATACTAGACCATGAAGGCCGTAAGTGAGCCCCCCAAAGCTATTGGCTTGAATTCTAATGGACACCCTACTTATAATAGACCAAGAACGGCGAACTAGCGGAGCGAGTGAGCCCTCAAAAAGCCATCAGCTCAACATATTCTAAAGTAGACTGGTACTAGAGCAAGAAGTGGAGCGAACGTGCGGAGAGAGTGAGCCTCTCAAAAGCCATTAGCTTAACATTCTAAAGTAGACTTGTACTAGGCCAAGAAGCGAACAAAACCAAATGAAATAAAATAATAGAGATGAACGTTAAGTACATGAAACATGAACTTCATTTATTTGGCTCTGGTAGAAAATTTGAAGAAGATCCGAAATTATGATAGCTTTATGCTACAATTTTCGTTGTATATCTGACTAATTGAAGGAGCTAGGCCAATTGGTGAATGGAGTATTCTTTTTCGACTTTTATTGTACTTATATAATGTGTCCTCATGAGGCTTGCATTTTCTGGTTCTTTACAGTATACAGTTTTATGTTTCAAAATCAATCATTTTCAATGTTTCCTAGCTATGTATGAGTCTCATTTCGTGTCTCTCTTTTTTTTTTTTTTTTTTTCTTTTTTACTATTTTATTGTATTTATATCAATTTTAGTCTCTTAATTCCCTTACCTCAAGTATATTGGCCCTCATGTGGCACCATAATGATAGTAAATGTTATGGATTATATGGATTTTGAAGAAGGGTACATATTTTCCTTGTTGTTAGTAAACTATGAATGCTGGACTAGCATGTGATTAGATCTTGCTCCAGGAAATTTAACGAGGGATAATTTTGGTAAGAGGTCATTTTGTTGTAAAATGCATATTTAGCGAGATATTTGCAAAAAAACTGATTTGGGGTAGTTTTAACCCCATGAAAGGACTAAGGGTGAATGTTTTGCAAAATAAAAGTAGATGACCTTTTACGAAATTTCACGAGGAATAATTTTGATAAGAAGTAATTTTGTTGTAAAATGCATATGTTGCGAGATATTTGCAAAAAACTAATTTTGGGGTAGTT
The DNA here is from genome assembly GCA_035079395.1 of Aspidiotus destructor. Classification (NCBI taxonomy): domain Eukaryota; kingdom Metazoa; phylum Arthropoda; class Insecta; order Hemiptera; family Diaspididae; genus Aspidiotus; species Aspidiotus destructor. The sequence continues at coordinate 26,322,912 of JAVHKZ010000001.1, read as the reverse complement.
TTAACCCCCATAAAAGGACTAAGGGTGAATGTTTACCTGATACGAAATTTAACGAGGAATAATTTTGGTAAGAGGTAATTTTGTTGTAAAATGCATATGTTGCGAGATATTTGCAAAAAACTGATTTTGGGGTAGTTTAAACCCCTATAAAAAAAGAAGCTCCAGGGGGATAGGGTGGGATTTTTAGTATGTTGTTGGGGACGCCATCCTTGACCATTTTCAGTCATTAAACCTTTTATAGACAAAAATGTTTTTTTTTTTTTTCTAATCCGCCTACACTATAACGTCACAAGCTAATAGCTTCATAATGGCTCTCGGAGTTTTCTTAGTCTTGTCCATTGACTATACACGTACCAGACAAATACTCGCATTGTTGAAAAAGAAGTCACTTTGAAGGATACTGACACCAGAGTGTGCTGCGAGTTAACCGGCAGAGTGAAAGAGACAGAACATATTTCCCTCTCTCTTACACCAACGTATTAACACGCAGCACACTCTGGTGTCAGTATCCTTCAAAGTGACAACTTTTTCAACAATGCGAGTATTCGTCTGGTACGTGTATAGTCAATGGTCTTGTCTACGCCTTTTCATTATATTAGGATCAGCTAGAAACTACAGAGAGGGGGGGGGGGCTCGAACTCGGACTCGCAGATCTGAGAATCACTGCCACAGGGAAAAATTCCCATAAGAATGAGCCCAGAACAAAGATATGAAACATGTCAAAAAATACGGCACTTCAGTCTCCAAAAATATAGATATTTTTCTCCTGATCGTCATGGTCTGATACCGCAGTCTTCAGTCACATTGAGTCGATCAAAGGAAAAATACCTCAGTCACTCGTACGAGAAATACCTTTCCTCTGATCGTTATTGATTAATCAGTACAAGTCCGTAGAAATCTGTTTACAAGTTTTGGAAAAAATTACGAATACTGATTTATTATCTGGCAGCACTGAGTCCAAGCCGAATGTACAGGGAGCACCGCCGGTCTACTGCTGCAACACAAAGCATTAGTCAGTTGCTCTCTTTGTAAGCTTTAGTCATAGTTCTTATGATAAGCAGTGGTGTAGACAAGGGGAGGAGAGATATCGGAGATTCGATCCTCGATAAAATTACGGATCATTTTCAAGAGGAATGAGTTAACGAAAATTACAGTCACCGTATATTTTATAGAGCGCGAGCACTTTCGGCGTGAGCCATTGACGAGCATTAATTAAAGCCGACAGACAGCACGGTAGCGCGATTACCAAATGTAGTGAGCGACAGTCTGCTTCTGCAACAGCAAGCAATGGTCTGTGATAGAAATGAAAGGTATGATCCGCGGCTACAGCATTGAGCAGTAATTGTGAATTTCTGTTCATCATTTGTCTTGGTTCTCATTTTTCAAGTGTTGGAGTCAGAAACAACGACGCAGAGATTACGGAGACACTCACTGTCTCTATTCATTGTATTCATTGTTCCTCAGAGTTTTGACTCAATTAGACTCCTTTGCTATTAAGTCTCCGATCTCTGATTAGATTTTTTTATTTCAATAGAACTGTTTAGATCAAAAGCTTTCTTGTAATCCCGTTAGCATAGGTTTTTCGAAGTCTGTAGGCCTTTATCCCGATGATGTCACAGCGCGTTATAATTTGCCGAAACCCTGTTGATTGAGCCAAATCGACGATTGACTCCCAAGTGAAAAACACAGAGCCAAGATCATTCGGCCACTGGTTGATAATAACAACCTTCTTCGCTATCAAAAGTTTATTCGCAAATTCTGAAGACCTTCTATATCAAAGATCTACAACTTGAATCACTAAGAAATTTCTACACATATTTCTCAATTTATAACGTAATGATCTTAGCTGCCCGTGTTTTTCTCATGGGGGTCAATTGTCCGCTTGGCTCATTGACAGGGTTCCTGCCTTGTTTCTGCTAATGGAAGTTACCGAGTGACGTCACGGAATAACGTTATATTCCGACCAGACAGATTGCAGGGTCGCTAGCATCGTTTCGGGAACTTTGGAATGTATTCTGCGAAGAATCAATGTGTTCGCATGAAGTGCAATTTTAGCGTTACCCGGTCCTAATCATTTCAAACTTGGGGAAATTGTTTCCGAGAGAGAAGAGAATAAATAACGAACTTATTGTTTCACAAAGTCAAGTCGTATTATCTCTTACTCACTATTTAAATACCTGAGAGGCTACTGCTTCCACTAATATACTGGCGACGCGTAGCAGAATTTTGATGTATCAAGCATTCAACGCGGGACGTGGCTCTACGAGTAGAATGGTTCTGCTTTCGATAGACGAAATAATGAACCGCTGATCAGATGCAAGCTCGATGGAATCATGAAAGAATGAAGTGAATTCTGGTTGAGGACCATCATTTGGGGCAAGGTTATTGAAGCCTACGTTCTGCTCGATACTTCATTCAAAGAATATTATGTATGTACCTAATTATATTCGTAAAAAATTAAGCCACATAATTTGCAGCCTAGGCTCTACCAAAAAACCGGTTCTTATCGTCGTTAAGCTCTCTGTATACTTTTCAGTGCAAAATTTCAATGACGAGCTTATTGTCATCATCGGCTAGAGAGGTGGTATATAAATTGTCATACAATTCGATGAAACTTGTTTTCAACTCATTTTTCTTAAATCACTTTCGCCTAGTATTTGGGCCGCAACTCGTGCACGGGATACGAGTAAATCTGTTGAAGTACAATCAATTTTCAATGATGCTTACAAAAGTTGTAGTTTCCCCTTTTTCACGATCGCTATTTACTGAAATAATTTACCCGACGATATACCTTAAAATTGCTTCGAGCTCAGGAATTCGCCCTGTTAATGTCTCGCTTTGTCACCGTTGTTCATCTGTGTGTTTGTATAGCGTTTGTTGTTATGGCTTTTCATTTCCTTTTAAACTCAATGTTGAATGTAGTTTATGTCGTCCCTCTTCTCATTCTATCTCGATCTCATTTAAAAATTAATTTTATTCTAAATAAAAGAGTTCAGGCATGGAAGGAATGACTTAATCCAATTTCATTACTGTTTTCCAAACGAATTACGAATTTTTATACATAAAAGATTGTGACGTTGTTGATTTTCCTTCCCGCCATTCCTTATTAAACCGTACATGAGCAGCTGCATCATCACCATTAACGCAGATAACATAGCATTACAAAGGAATTCGCGTCGCGATTATATATTTTTGTAATTAATTAACGTTTTTCGGATGCAATGACAGACTTGTACCGAGAGACATCTAAATTTCAATTACGAAAATTATTTTGCAGTACCATGAATGAAGGAAACAGTTCGACTCATATCGATTAGATACTCCGGTCCCTTTGCCCGATTGAGAGCTAATATGTGTAACGGCGACTCGAATTGGCCTGGATGGCGTACTCGTTTTTTAATTTATTCGTGTACGATATATACCGTCGTTATTAATTTTTCAAAAAAGTAATTATACCTATATGATGTAACGGAGAGGCGAAACGCGAAACTCTTTTTAAATATTTTTATACTCGATCCTTTATATACATAGAGCTACCAAAAATTACTTATTATAGCATTTTTTTAGCTATACGAGTCAGAGAAACCAAAGAATATTGTACGTATTATCGCATTGATTCCAGCGATAACGTTTTCATCTTTTAATTTTGTACGTTAAGCATGAGTGGTTTACTTAGGTCAATGTCCATCAAGCTGTAAATAAAATCTCCGTAATTTTCTGATGTGTGTTTTGTGGATGGTAGCGTTTTCGCGGTACACCGTAGTTGAGAAATTAAATTTGCTTCTTCGAAATAGATCCGGAACTGAGTGCAGATAAAGAGGAAAAATTCATTCTAGACGATTTATTTTTCATTTTTAAGAGGCTTACCAATTTTGGCACATTTTATTGGTACATAACTCGGACCAAAAAAGCTGTATAAGAAGTTTCTTGTAGGCTTAGAAAATTGTACGTACTACCTGTATGTAATGGTTTGCGGTTTTGTGCTAGAACAAATTTAGTCCATTCAACTGTTGATATTATTTTGGCAATTGAAAATATCTTGAGTGTTCAGTTCTTTTGTAGTTGGCTTAGGAGACTTTCGGGTGACACCCTCTCGACCTTGAACATTAATTTTCATGGTCTAACATTGTGAACTGATGGGCTACAACAATTCTATGCCGTCATCGGTTAATTTGCCTGTGTTGCGTCCCTATTCGCTACCAAGTTTGCTGTCATCCTGTTGGTCTGATCTATTTTTTCTGTCTCTTCCAATCACCAAACTGAATAATCCTCAAATTGTTCAAAAGGTTGACTTTTTGCAATCTCCATTTGTTCTTATGATTTTCTTTTCTTCACGTGGTTTTCTATGTGTGTGACTTAGAATATTCTCTCACCGTTGTGCTGTTCTTCATTGCAATATTGGTCAAACATTCTTTCAAGTATAGCCATCCTCTTGTTCCTTGACGTTTCTTGGTCCTGATTTCGAACTTTCTCCACTTGCAACTGAGATCGCACTCTTCGCTCAAGCTTCCGTTGTCCTTTTTCTTCGTCTGACCATTGCTTATTCTTTTCACCACGTATGGGATGTTATGGATACCCTCTTCCACACCTTATTTTACACAAAGGCAGACAGAACCAACACGGTAGTGGTAATTGAGAAGCACGACTAGACCCAAAACGTGGAGTCATGCATCTTAGAGAGTAGATACTAATAGCTGGAGAAGGACTCAATCTAGAAATACCAGTTTTTAGCGGGGAACCCGCTATCCATCTTGTTAGGGGGATTACATCCTCAGGAAACATCCGCGTCCAGGAGTTTCTGTGAACTGCGTGACGTGACGTGACGCGTGGCACCTCATGACGTCATCGATGACCTTGACTTACTTTAGGCACTTGGAAGAATTTCAACTTCCAGGCGGGACGCTTTATGACGTCATGAATGACTTTGACCTTTTTTTGTGAGGGGGATCACATCCTCAGAATAGTCCGCATCCGGGAGTTTCTGTGGACTGCGTGACGTGACGTGACGTGTGGCGTCTTATGACGTCATCAATGACCTTGACCTTGACCTACTTTAGTGGCTTGGAAAAATTCCAGTTTTCAGCCTTTATTTTATCAGGCCTAGCATGCAGTATACTGAGAAGAGCCCAGCCAACTCATTTTCTGAGGGGGCGTTTTTGTGCCATCGTGATCGTGAGCGCGGGAGGTTGCGGGTTCCCCGCTCCCATTGCAAACCTGCAATGGCCTCTAATTTTTTTTCTTATTTCGTTTTTGACTTCCTCTGCGTACCCTTCGTCCAAATGGTTCAAGCATAATGTTGGCTTCCTTCCCCTCGTCCATTGACCAGGTAATGGAACTAGTCCAACAACCAGCCCGCCCCCCTTTAGGAAGCGCTTTACTTTTGTTTTATGTTGATGGCACCTTCCCAAGTGTTGCCCATAAACCTAACTACGAGCGCATCAGAGAGCTTTCATATGAGTCAGCAGTCCCTCCTGACATCATTAGATAACTCCGCCGGCTTTTTCAGAACTGCCTCTCACCTTACATTTGCGAGTTCAGATACGTAATTTATAGCTTACCTCAAGATGTTTGTATAATTATTGAATCACCGTTAGGTTCCCTTTTTTCTGAGGTCCTCTTGGCAAGACTGGAGTCGGAAATTTTCAACTCCGACCATCCCCTGCTCCTTTACGTTGCTCTTTGGCGCCGATACGTCGATGACGTTTTGTGTGCATGGGTCACTGAACCCATTCCTGATGGTTTTTACCCAACTATTGAGTTCACGGTGGACGTCGGTGACGATCGTCTCCATTTCCTTGACCTTGAGATCACATTTAACGGAGGCGAGTTTGTCTATGGTATTTTTCGTTAGCCTACCACCATTGACACTACTGTTCATTGTACATCTTTTTACACTCTCCCCCATAAGTTGGCTGCTTAACAATACATCGTATGGTTCCCATCCCTCTTACTCCCCTAGCTTACGAGAAAGAGCTGGCGATCATTAGACACTTGGCTGTCAAAAACGGAATCTAAGTTGACATTATTGAGATGGTTAGAAAGGAGAGAATGGAAAATTCCCTCTTTACTGGCTCTATGTTGATGGGCTCCATCGACTCTAGACTTTCCAAAAGTAAGACAAGAACTGCTATTCTCCCTCACCACCCCCTCCTATCCTTTCAGTCCTCACCAGCTTCCTTAAGGCGAGAAATCTGAAACCGATCTTTCACCCTTAACTCCAAACTGGCAGGTTATTGTTCAATGACCAGGTCCCCCTCTCTCTTTATCTAAGTGTGGTTTTTACCTCTTGAATTCTTATGAAAAAAGAGGGGCAGGAACCTAACATTATACTCGAACCATTTGGACGAAAGGGTACGTAGGGAAAGTGAAAATCAAAATTACTGGGCGAAAATAGAAGAAAAAATTAGAGGCCATTGCAGGTTTGCAATGGCAGCGGGAAACCCGCAACCTCCCGCGCTCGCGATCACGTTGGCGAAAAAATGAGTTGGCTGGGTATACTGCATGCTAACCCTGATATAATGAAGGCTGGAAATTGAAATTTTTCCAAGCCCCTAAAGTAGGTCAAGGTCAAGGTCATTGACGACGTCATACGGCGCCACACGTTACGTCACGCAGTTCACAGAAACTCCCGGACGCGGACGTTTTCTGTTCCCCGCTAAAACTGGTATTTCTAGGTTGAGTCCTTCTCCAGTCATTCCATTCTCTACAATGCATGAGTCCATGTTTTGGGTCTAGTTGTGCTTCTCCATTACCGCCACCGCTTTGTGAAAATCAGGTTGTTGTATTGGATCTTTTTGAACATTTTAATGTCTTTAGTGGCACCCCACCTCATTCCACTTATGGAAATCCGCGAGGCCAAGTTGCCCCCCCCCTCGCTTGATCTGGAACTCTCGATCCAATCCAGAAACTCTTATACTTTTCGAAGGTGTGCAGACTTTGTGGACCGAGTGCCACTTGAATGAGTATCACATGAAATGCTCTGTAGGTCAGAATTTGAAATTCCTCACAGATTCTCTGGTTGAGGATGTTTAAGAATATAGTCTACAAATTCTTCTCCCATAAAAACGTCTGGATACTTTGCTGAAGCTGATTGCCAGGATTCTCAAAAACCCACCGAGCTGTGAATATTTGAGAACCTGGAAGTAAATGTATTCCTGAGTCTCAACTTTTAACCCCAAGGGTGAAGCTTTTGAATATTCTCTAGCCATTTAGTATGACAGGGCGTTTTCGTATTTTTAGGACCCAATCACGAATTCGTCTTTGGGTCTCGAGCTGTGAATCTGTGGGAGCCTGAGGCTTATTTCTGAGTCTCAACTTCAAGAACCCAAAGGTATTTCATGCTTGTGTTTGAACTTCCTTTAGCAGTTTGGTCTGACAAGGAAATTTCACTCTTTCATCAGTTATCCAGGAAAACGTTTGAAGACTCTAGGCTCTTCCAAGGTATGCAGACTTGGTGGACCGAGTGCCACTGGATTAGTATCACATTAGATGCTCTGTAGTAAGGAATTTGAAATTCCTCACCGATTCTCAAGTTGAGGATCTTCTGCTTTCTAATTTTTCTCTCATAAAAACGTCTGGATACTTCGCTTTTAAAGAAGCCGCCGAGATGTGAATACTTGAGAACCTGGGAATAAATTTATTCCCAAGTTTCAATTTCAAAACCCAAGGGTGAAACGTGTCTGCGTCCAAACTTTTGAATTCTTTCCAGCAATTTTGTATGACAAGGGCGTTTCTGTATTTTTGGGCCACAATCACGAATTCGTCTTTGGGTCTCGATCTGTTCCTCTGTGGGAGCCTGAAAACAAACCTATTTCTGAGTCTCAATTTCAAAACCCCAAAGGTATTCCATACCTGTGTTTGAACTTCCTCTACCAGTTTGGTCTGACAAGGAAATTTTAGTCTAAAGGTTTGAAGTGTGCAGACTTTGTAGACCGAGCGCCACTCGAATTGGTATCACATGAAATGCTCTGTAGGTCAGAATTTGAAATTCCTCACAGATTTTCAAGTTGGGGATGTTCAAGAATATAGCCTAAGAATTTTTCTCTTATAAAAACGTCGGGATAAATCGTCTCATATTATTGAGCGTTAGGGTTCTGAAAAATCACGTCTTCTCTCCAAATAAGCGCGCTGTACATTTTCAAGTAAATGGACTTCCATTAATTGGATCTAGATTAAACTGTGCGATCGAAGCGACTTCGAAAAACACTCAAAATAAGAACATCGTTCAGTTCAAACTGAAATTAAGTTATTCGTGCTTATTCAAAGGAAAAATTCTCAACATTCCCATTAAAATTCACGTTTTCGCAGACCTTTTAATTCTACAGAAGCTGGAGAAAAACCATAATTTGTTTATTTCTGGATCTTTACAAATTTATTTATCATTTGTTTCTTTTTATCGCGTTAATGAATTATGTAAAATACGATTTTTTTTTTAATATTATTTTTAATTTGTTATTTTATTTCCTGTGTTCACCTATTTTGTAATATTATACTCATTGATTCTCTCTGTACTATTTCTTATATATTGTTTTCTCTTGCAAGATTCTCCTTCCTATAATTAGACGTGTTCTGTTGATTCTCATTTTGCACTATGTAGTATATTTTCATGTGTACGGTATGATTTATTATACAGTACATTTCCATTTGCCGAGAGATATGAATTCACATTAGTTCGTGTGTTGAAATGAGATTGGTAGATTGTAGCGTTATTAACGAAGTTTTGCTTTTGAGTTTTTTTCGCTGGATAGAATTTAATACACGTATATACGTATTCCCTTCTGTAATGCAAATATAGGGAGGACTAAGCATTCGTCGACAAATAGATATGTTCACCCTGCATCGAAATATTTTCATACGTCGAAATATAAGAATTCATTTTGATTAAAAAGTTTACCAGCCTCGAGTTTTTTCTCCTTCGTACTTGACATTCTTTTTTCGCGACAAAATAACATATACTAAATATACCCGATACTGGGTACTTTTTTCTTCGTGAATGCAATATTCCTCCAAACGAAACGATTAGGTATTGTCGAGAAAACTGTCTGTGAAATCCTTGCATAAGAAATAAGAAAAATGTATGGTTACCGTACTTGTGTGTTTATTTAGCAAGAAACGTACTCGTAAAGAAATTAAAGAACCTACGCAGGATGGATCCGAGTATTGTGACTGTGGTAATCCATCCCTATGGAGTCAATGGTTACCAGTGGAGTCTATCATTTAGATTTACCGTGTACAATATTCGTATCTCGCAAGAATTGTTTATTTTTCTGTTGATTTTTCTCTCTTTCTCTTCGTTCCTATCTTTTAAAACAACCTATTTACCATTTAATCGTATCTCGTTGTTAAAAGTGTGCTCGTATTCTTATCGTTACAGTTATTATTATCACTGTTATATATTTTGCGATTTGGTGTTTTGAGTGTAGACGAGTAGGATGGAAAATATTTTAGAATAGAGGAAGCGACTTTTCGGAGTGCTAATTGAAGTCGTGTCCTTTTTGGTATCTTATGAACCTGAAAAATTCACTCGCGACTTCCGGAAGTCGTAGAGTAAGTTTTTGATCCTGAATGAAAAATTTACTCTCGAGAAAAGCCAGAGGGCGCAAGTGGGTAATTTCGATTGACGTGGGTGTTGAAAAGTGAATCGAAAGTTTCATCTGAGATAGTATAACTTGAAAAAGGAGGTTAGCAATGGTAATGAGAAACTGTAAGGAGAGAATAATCGAACTCTATCTAGTGTACAGCTTGACTTGCATCATTTGTCTGCGTATACTTTTGTTTGGTCTACCTATCCCCTCATGCAGTCTACTTGTACAATATAGTGCAGTATGCGGCCTACCAAGAGGAGGGAACAGGAAGTTCATGCAGCCCAGAATCCAGAGGAAGAAGATTGGTGTTGAGGTGAATGACAGTGTGCAGAAAAATAAATACCTTCAAGTGATGACCTAGTAACTGAATGATGCTGGTGCCACATAGCCGGGAGAGATTGGAGTGAATCAGTTGGCAGTAAGAATTTGAGCTTACGCTCAATTTGACGGTGGAAGTAGAGCTAGAATGGAGACATTTTTTCAAGTGTAATCATTTTGTTTAACTACGTTTTGTACTTGTAACTTCCATAAATTAACATTAGAGGGCATATGGTTTGACTTATGTAGGCTCACTTTTTGGCGCACAAAATGACCTCCCAAAACCAGCCGCGTAGCCTGAAATCTGTGAAGGGGAGATCAGTGGCGGATCTAGGATTTCATGAAGGGGGGTGCTAACGCCAACTTTCACCATGATTTTTCTTTTCTAATACTTTACCCTGATTTGTTTTTTTTTTGTTCTGTTTTTCTTTCCTTTCTCTCTTATTATAACGTACTTTTCTTTTCTCCAAGGGGGGTGCTATAGCCCCTTAGCACCCCCCCCCCTTAGATCCGCCACTCGGAGATGAACGACAAAGGTCTAAGCTCAGAAAATTTTTCCTGGACTTCGGTTATGAAATGTCATGGTTGATAGAACGCCGCTACGAGAGTAACTTGTAAACCTCGAATCAGGGAGGGTCTAATCTTCAGTTGCTGCGTCAATACCCGAGAAAAAAAATTCTAGATCCGGGCTTGGTTAAATGCTTCACCCTTTGGAGGCTTTGTTTCATATTTTCATCTCCAAGTCCGTCTTGTGCTAGTGATTTTCTTTTCTCAGAACGCACATTAATGCAATGCTCGTTCCTCTCATACAGGTATTTCTGATAACGTGTTCAGGAAACTGAAAAAATTGAATAGACTCTTTCTTACACAGCTTTGCAAGCCCAAAATATGATGAATCTCAGGGAAAATTAAATTTAGTAACTGTTGTTAAGTTTCATTATCAACTTCCTAACATCAAACCTATACTTATTCATAGGTACTATTTGATTAGTAAATTTAAATCGTCGCCTCATTTGCACTGTAATATTTTTACTTTATCACTAACCTATATTACCTACCTATATCAAATATCTATTATTTATTAAGGATCGAATGTTTCACTCCCATCATCGATGAAATGATGCCTATCAAATTTTGATAATGAAGCTCATGTTACTCAAGTTATAGAAGTGTGAGGGAAGATCTCATTAAAGAAATTTTTTATTTGTTGTCGTTTACAAAGTAATATGATTATACCTATAAGTAAATTTGTTTGGGAATATATGAATTATAAGGAATTCTTAAATTATCAAGAATAAATCTATAGCCTAGATCTATTCTGCAATTTATTTAACCTTTTTTGTCTCTTTTTCCATACCGTAACTACTTGGTTAGGTACTAATTTGAAAATTTTGATAGTAAAGAAGTAAGTACGTACTTTAATGATTTTAGTTTTATTCAAGAAACTGACCGTCCAAAGACTGTAGGGAATTCATTTGAATTTATATCTTGATTTTCTCAGCGATAAAATGGGAATTTTATCATTATAATTTTTTTGTATTGTACCCTACCGGTAGTGAATTAAGGTTATTGTCAGTAGTGGACATTTTTTGGTGTATTAGGTATTAGTTTTGAGATCAGTAAGAAATTGAATCAAGTAATTTCATGAAAACTTTCACATCTTACAAAGACTGTATACTCTATTTTGTGCAATGTATGATAGGTTTTATGAAGCCCCAATAAAGTGATGCTACCGCGTCCGCAATAAGAGGTTGAAACAGTCTTGAAGCTAACAACTATTTTGAATGATAGCATTGGACAAAAATGAGAGATTTAACTGGTAGCAGTGCTAACAATGGCCAGTTTAAATGACAGAATTTTGGACAAAAACATAAGGTTAAAACAGGGGCGATACTAGCGCTGACGGGGTGAAAACAAGAGTTTGTAACTGGGGATGCTTAGCTAAGCCAAAGCCGTTAGCCGTTAGCATAAGGATTTTTTGATTAAATTTGTTAGCCGTCAGCTACCCAATGAGAGTCCAGCTAATGGCTAGCTTAGCATTTAGTCAATGAAAATAGCGTTGCTAAAAGTTGAATTTTTTGAGAAAGAGTCTAATTGTTAACGGCAGAATCGGCATTTAAATGGATCATACTGAAGTATTATCCTTCAATATCATTAATTTATGGGTTTGCAAGATTGTGAGATGCGGAAAATCTAGCTCAAAAACTTTGAAGACGTGCTGACAAAATGAAATTTACAACTTTTATAGGTGTGAAAGATCCTTTTAATCAAATTGAATCAAATCAATCTTTATTTTATTTCTCATTTTCAAATTCAACAAGGTGAGAGTTCAACAAAAAAAAGGAAAAATATCTTAATGGAAACACGCTGAGCGAGGGCGGTGGGAATTACTGTTATTATCATCAATAATAGCGATTAAGTAATGATGAAAAAGACTGGAAAAAAAAAAAATGAAAAAATGAAAATAAAAAATTGAAAAGAAAAATGAAAAATTGAAAATGAAAAATTGAAAATAGAAATAGAAAATTAAAGATTAAAAAGAAAATTGAAAAAGTGATGGAAAAATGAAGAATAGAAATAAGAAATGAAAAATAAAGATAAAGATTAAAACTAAAAAATAGAAATAAGAATAAAAATTAAAAATAAAAGAATAAAAGAAAACAAATTTGGCTCTAAATATCACTATATTTTTATTTTTACGAACGAGAAACCGACGTTTCGTTGCTCACGCAACATCATCAGGGTACGAACTAAAAGAAAGTTGTACATACATGTATAAAAAGGTGAGAAAAGCTACATTGAATTATGACTCAGAATGGTCGTGTAAACACTTGAAAATCCGTTAGTATCGGTCTTAAAATTGACAGTATTGTTACGTATAATATTAATAACTTCAAGAAACTGCCTCTTTTTCTTATTATTCTCGCGGCCTACAATGTCAACACGTTTGAAATCAAAAACATGAGAAGTTTCAGAAGTATGTTGAGCCAAAGCAGTGACACCATTACCTTCCTTTACATTCATTTGTGTTGGGAGATTCTCTTCTTTAAAAGTTGAGACGTCTCCCCCACATAAACCAGGGGACAGTTAGAGCAGGGAATCCTGTACACAACACCAGAGTTTAATTTGAGAGGGATCTTGTCTTTAGTTTTTGAAAAAAGTTTTTGGTACATAGTGTTGTGACTACCGAAAGAGATGCGAATTTTGTTATCAAGAGAGGACAAGGATTTCTTAATGATGTGACTGCTTCGGCCTATATAAGGTAAAGAAAAATATAAATTACTACTATTATTATGGTCTTGGTCATTACTGTTACGTTTAAAATTCAATACGTCATTAATAAATTTATCGGGATAATTATTAGCTTTAAGCGTGTCAGAAAATTTAGAAATAATGTCATTATGAAAAATAGGGTCAGATAAATTCTTTTGACGTTCTAGAAGATTTACACAAGAGTTGAATTTACAGGAAAAGGGTTGATTGGAAAGAAAATTGATAAGTCTACCTGTGGAGGTAGGTTTTTGAAAGTGTTCAAAAATTAATCCGTTTGAGGTTCTTACAATAGTGATATCTAAAAGGTTGATACAAGCATTTTGTTCTTTCTCAAAAGTAAAAATAATACGTTGATGAAAACTGTTTAAAAATTGGAAAAGATTGTCAAAAATAGATTGTTTGATAATGAAAAGACTGTCGTCGACGTATTTGGTCATGAAAATTATGGAGTCTTGAAAATGTTGTTTAGTCAGATTGAAAAGCTCATCTAGAACAATGTCAGCCAACACCGGTGATAATGGACTTCCCATTGGTAAACCTTCAATTTGAGAGTAAAAGGACCCATCAAATTGGCAGTATCCTTTTTCCAAGCAATAGCTGAGCATTTCAAAGAATAGTTTCTCATCAATACCAGTCCATATGTTTTTTAGATCAATCCAGCGTTTCTTGAGGATTTGGATGGTGAGGGAGGCTGGAACTGAGGTGAAAAGAGAAACAGCGTCAAAGGATACCATGATGTGATCATCATCCAGCTGAAGGTCAGAAATTCTCTCTTTAAGCACTTGAGCCGATGGGATGTTCATATTGTCATCGCGAATGTTCTGCAGAATGTTGGCAAGAAAACGAGATAGAGACGCAGTAGGAGCTTTAACATAGGAAGTGACAGGACGTAGTGGGACTCCGGTTTTGTGAAGTTTGGGCAGTCCGTAAAATTTGGGAGCTACACTGTCGTAATGCGTGAAGTATTTTTGCAAAGGTAGGTCTATGTATTTCTTTTCAAACATACTGCTGAAGAATTCGTTGCATTTAGTCTCGATAGTGGAAGTAGGATCGCGTTGTAATTTTTTGTAGGTAGACTTGTCTTCAAGCAAAGAGAGAACTTTTCTTTTGTAGTCTTGCCGGTCCATCAAAACAGTGACATGTCCCTTATCAGCTTTTAACACTAATAGATTAGGATTTTCCTTCAGAAATTTATTGGTAATGTTGAGATCGGATATGATGGAGAGTTGTTGACTGCTTATAGTGGTACGTTTAGAGATTCTTTTCAAGTGTGTAGCTATTCGATGACGAACTTCTTCCTTAATTTCTCGAGGTGAAACTTTGCACTGATTGATAATATACTCACTATCAATAATAATCTTTTCTACTGGTATCTTGGTGACCGGGAGGCAAAACTTTGGACCAAACTGGAGACATCGTTGAACAGGTTCAGGGATATCAACATTGGTAAGATTTAAATTTGTTTCCTTTTATTCATTAAGTTTAATATCACGTATAAATTTCATTTTTTAAAAATAAAAATAAAAAATAAATATAAAAATGAAAAAAAAAATAAAAATAAAAATGAAAATGAAAATGAAAATGAAAAATAAAAAATAGAAATATAAAATGAAAAATAGAAATCAAATATAAAAAATGAAAATTGAAAATTAAAAATAAAGAATGAAAATAAAAATGAAAAATGAAAATGAAAAAAATGATAAATAAAAATAATGAAAATAAAAAATAGAAATAACAATTGAAAATGAAAAATAAAAATAAAAAATAAAAATAAAAAATAAAATGAAATGAAAAATGGAACAAAAAATAGAAAAAAAATTGAAAATTAAAAATTAAAATTGAAATAAAAAAATATGAAAAAATGAAGGAAGTTCTAGGGCCAAAGCAGAGCAGTGGATTGGCGTTTGATATTTCCTTTTTTATATTTCCTCTGGAGCGTTTCATATGTGGTTGATTGTGAATTCTGAATTCCTCTTGTTTTTTTGGATAGTGTAACTACACCCTGGTGCACAAGGGATTTTAGAGCCCGGACATGGAGATTACTGATTAGAATACGATAAGATCAGAAGACTAGAAAGAATAGGGGCAGTGTGGTCTCTATATAATCGACTTTTTCTCATTATTGACTTTGCAACTGCTGTGTAATGAAAAAATAATATTGATATATTTGAAGACTACTTTCAGAGTTCTTCTAAATGATACCCATGTCAACTTTTTAGCTTTTAGATTTTAGCTAGCCGTTCAAACTATTTTGGCTCTTAGCTGCAGCCCCAATTTCAAATCTTTATCTTTTTGGCTAAGTTTTTAACCATTCTCAAGAGCTAAGCATCCCTGGTTGGTACAGTGACGGTGCTAGCGCTGACTGGTTTGAATGACAAAATCTTAAACAAAAACAAACAGGGGCTAACCTGCCGTACAAATAAATGAGGACGAACGTGCAAGATGATGATTTTGAGAAAAGGGTCCACAATCAAATGTACGTTAAAAACCTTTCTCTAAATTGTCATCTTGCACGTTCGTCCTTATTTATTTGTACGGCAGTAACACTTGCGCTGACTTATTTAACTTATAAAATCTTGGATGAAAATAAGAAGTTGAAACAGTGGCAGAGCTAGCGTTCATTAAGTAGCTTGAATGGCAGAATCTTGTACAAAATCAAAAACAAGCTATCAATACTATCAATAGTTTGCAAGGTCAATCAGGAGAAAGGCACCTATACTAATTGTAGGATGGATACCTTTCTCCTGATTGTTATGTTTTCCAAAACTTCCGTCAAGGAATGTATTTTAGTGTTACCAGATGATGGACGCTTTTTCATTTGTGACTCCCCGGACAGAAACCCGGTTAAGCGTTATCAATTAACATATGAAAAGCATACGTTACTGATAACGCTTAACCGGGTTTCTGTCCAGGGAGTCACATTTTTCAATTAGCACATTTGTGCCCAAGTGTCAATGGTGAACGGTCGACTATTTGACATTCTAATTTCTTTCTCTTTCTTTCAAATGTGTTATCAGAAAATTCTCACCAATTTTGTGATTTTGATAAGAAAAAGGAAAGAGTAAAAACTATTGATAGTTTCTCAAACTAATGACAATACTATCGCCGTTGTTTTTCTACAAAACTATCGTTTTTCCCAATAGTTTTTTCTAGCGCTGCGCCGCTGCTTAGCCAAATGTATTGGCTAAAAACTTAGCTAAAAACTAACTCTTCAAATTGATTGGCTTGTGCTATCAGCTAATGGCTAACCAGCAGTCTTATTGGCTAGCTAGCTAATTTTATACAGAATAGAATGACCAATGGCTAAGAGCTAAAAACTAACGGCTAAAAGCTGAAAGCTACCGGCCCAACATAGAGGAGGGATCACTCTGATGAGGTGAGGGGTGGGGGAGAGAAAGAATTAGCCTTTGGCAGTTCCAATTTGAATAGGAATTTCTGAGCTAATAGCTGACATGATTTCATCAGCCAATGGCTAGCTATTTTTGGATGAAAATTTCTTGAATGTTGGCTATTGGCTAACGGCTTCAGCTTAGCTAAGCTGCTTTGGTTTTTCCCCAAAACCATCGATAGTATCAATAGTCTATCAATAGTGCCCAACTTTAGTTTAAACAGTGGCAATGCCAGAGCTGCGCTGTACAAAATATTCATTTTTCCCAATATCTTTTGATAGTTTTTAGATATTTTCCCAATATTTTTCAATTTCTAAGAAGCCAATAAAATAACAAATGAGCAGATGAAAAGTAGTGATGGGAACTATCAATAGACTATCGATACTATCGATAATTTTTAGAAAAAACTATCGGGAACAACGATAGTTCGGAAATTTTTCCTCTTTTTATCAAAATCACAAAATTGATGGGAATTCACTGATAACACAAAGAGAAAGGAACTGGAATGTCAAATAGTCGACCGTTCTTCGTTCACTTTTGGTCACGTATGTGCTTTTTGGGTGTGGGACCACGTTTTTATGGTATTTCTTCGTCGGGTCCATCATCTGGCAACACTAGAATACATTCCTGAACAGGATTTTCCAAAAAATAACGATCAGGAGAAAAGTATTCATCCCAAAGGGGGCGCAGATACTTTTCTCCTGATCGATGTTTTTCATCCAAACCACCGATAGTATCGATAGTTTCAGGAAAAACTATCGGGACTATCGAGATAGTCCTGATTGTATCTTGGAAAAACTATTGAGACTATCGATAGCATGAGACAATGGACTATCGCCCATCACTGATAAAAAGTTAAAGTCGTCAGTGTCAGAGACTTGAAAGCAAAAAGCCATTTTATCATCCCTGGTTAAAAGTTAAAACAGTGGCAATATTCTTACAATTTCTTGAAAAGGAGAGTGGAGGATAAAGTAAATTAAATGATGGATCATCTTTCAAGGAGGTAATCTGTATGAGAATTCATGAGGTACAATTTTGTATCCAGGCTATAATAGAGATAGCCTACTCATCTCTTGTTTGCGTGTTCGAATCTGGACTTGTTAGATTAATTGGAAATTTCTCGGACTTACTCTTCTCTAATTTTTGTCCAAATTTAGAGTTCATAACAAAGATGTACTCTTGTAAATCCTTCTGAAATCTTTTAAACTGTAATACTTTGGCACTTAATTCCATGTGCTAAAAAGTTTTCAAAAATCAAAATTCACCAAAACGTAGATTCCCTTTGCTACTACAAAGCGCTAGAAAAAATACAGACTTCTTGTCTTGATTGGAATGTTTTCATTCTTTTACTCATATAAGCATTCATCTCATGAAAGTAGATGGGTCAATGTTTCAAAACCGTGAGACTTTCGAGTGTCCACTACTTGACGTCAATTTTGTAAGATAAGACACTGTACTGTAAGTAATTGAGAATTATTTAAAAGGTCAATTTGTAATACTTAATTTCAAGTGTATGTTAATTATTCAGGATATTTATTTTCATACATGTAAGTTGTAAATAATATAACCACGTGTGATTATGGTATTTTTAAGTACTTATTCAGTTCGTTACCGACATTTTGTATGTGGCGTGTGAATTACTAGAGTTTGACAGAATAGTCTTCCGTATAATCACACGCACCACTTTGCAAAGAACTTCCTTACCGCTAATGGTGTCTGCAGTTAATTTACTAGGTACCTTAACCTTTATATTCCATCAGTTTATGAAGCTGAATTTTTCTTCCTATTACATTTTCCACACAGGATTAATTAATATTCGTATCGTACAACGATGCATTATTGATTATGTATTCCTATACCTATAGTTTTCCAATACCTATAGAAAAAAAAATAATGTTAGTTCCTCTTTTTCTCATTTCAAACTGAACTTTTTGTTTCATTTCCTCGACTTGACTATAAATGGATATTTTTAATAAACGGATATTTATCAATTGTTGCTGACTCTTTTTTATTTTATTTTCATTTTTTTTTTTTTTTTATTATTAGACTACCGTATTTTATGTCTCTTTCACGCTGCTGCGATGTCGAAGTTATAAAAGAGAAAAAAGCTTAGTAATTTTCAAACGCGTG
The DNA here is from genome assembly GCA_035079395.1 of Aspidiotus destructor. Classification (NCBI taxonomy): domain Eukaryota; kingdom Metazoa; phylum Arthropoda; class Insecta; order Hemiptera; family Diaspididae; genus Aspidiotus; species Aspidiotus destructor. Next base: position 26,304,218 of record JAVHKZ010000001.1, on the reverse strand, counting down.
TCTACTCTACCTATAATTGCGGTATGAGTTCACGCTAACTGACGCGCGCGTAGAGATCAGTAATTTAGCTTAGATGATGTTTACATTATTGAAATTTAATTCGCCAAATACAGCAGTATAATAATTATATCGTACATCGTTACACTCCATTTTTGCTTAAAGTAGTTGCACGTCGGCCACATAAAGATCAAATCAATATTTAATGTTGCATCTCAGCTGAATGGTATACTTTAGATACATGTAATATGCAAAATAACATATTGCATACCACACGCGGTGCATTTACACGCCAAATATACCTAGCAAAATACGTTTGTGTGAAATGCAGGCTGCACAGCGTATTATAGTGGGTAATTGAAGTGAAATTATCACACAAGGCCTTACGTTGAATGAATTTTGAACAGATTTTAAAGGAGGATAGAACCCTTACAGCGCTTTCCCAAAATCCGGGAGCCTCCCAAAAAAAACTTGACGGGTTCTTGAAGGCGTTAGATGAGGGGAGACAGGAAACCTGTTTTATCGGGTATTCTGGAAGGGCCATCTAGGTCTCATGGTCTTCAAAGCGTTGCGTGTATAGCTCGTTGAAGGGGTGGTGTTTGAAGAATTGCATATCTGGATCATTGAAGGGGCCAAGTCAATTGTTGGATGAAGAATTGCATATTCAATTTCTTGATGGTGTTATTTTAATTCAGCTATACACCCCGACCTCCAAGCTGCATATATGATAAGAGGGAGACTTGAAAAAATGTAATCGTATCTAAAAACCTACAATATTATTAGAATAAGCTGATGCCTGTACTGGACTTGAACTGAGCTGGGACTCCTCTTAGGGAGACTTGGAAAATTTTCGAACTCCGACCTATATATGATAGGAGGGGACTTATAGAGTTCTCGACCTCTGGAGTTTGCTAGACGGCGGACGTTTGGCCGAAAAAGCCCCAGATTCCCTGTTGAAAGAAAAAACTTCTCAACGGATAGGGAGAAAGCGGAATAAGCAGAAAGAAGCACACTTCCCAAAGAAGGCGTCAAACAAATTCTTTTATCTGGCAAAATGGAGCTTGGACGTAAGTAAAAGATACCACGAAGTTGAGTCTTATTTTTTTGAACAAGCTATCAGCTGCCTATCAGGGTTATGAGCTCGTTGGCGGCTGTATTCAGGTACGAGGTAGGATATTCTGTTCATCTACAATTGAAAAAATGTTGCAGGAAGATGAAGAGTTGTCTGTAAGGCTTTTACATATATAGCGGGGTAGAGTCAGTGGCGTAATGTGAGTGTCGCACCAGAAGTAAGCGGTCGTATAATTTTTTGTCCCCGTCGCCTTATTGGAGTTTTACTTGGAAAAATTAGCAAACTTTCAATTTGAGCACCGCAACAACCGCAATCAAAAATTGGAACTGGGAAAGATAGGAAGAGGTCAAAGATGAAAGATGAGATGACTTGTACCTACAAGGATTGCATTTTCCTTGTTAGTTTTTCTCTTCAGAGTCCCAGGGAATTAGAGTGCTTCTTATCTAGGCCAGTTTGTTCAAGAGAGATTTGAGATTTGATCAAAGAGTGTGTCAGCGCTGCCTGATTTGTTTGTTGATAAAGTTGCAGAGGTTTGTGCCTTCATACAGAAAAAAAAGGTTGACTGATTAGCGCCTGGTTGCTTTATTGATTTTCCCATCCGTGGGATGGCTTTGCTGTCAGGTACCTAGGTGAAGAAAAATGGGATGGAGTTGACAGAAAATCAGAAACGGGATAAGAAGGGAGGAGAAAGTAATGGAAAAGTATGGATAAGTTCTAAACAATTGAAAATAACTTGAAGCTCATTGGTGTAGATTGATGTGGCTTTGCAGTGACAATGAGAAATTGTAATAGTAATCCCTATTGAGTATGCAAATCCTGTTACAAGTCTTTAAACTGGGTCAGAACCCCTCTCTTCCTTGAATTGCTTACGGCTATTTCTATCAGAAGGACAGATGAATTAATTTAGCATTGTTGCACTTATACAAATAGTAGGCCAAAGTTTACAACAGCTCTTATAAGACAAGTTAATTGTTGATTTTCCTGTTGTATTCAATTCTGAGATCAGAGTGAATGAGTGTATCAAAAGGGTCAACGTTTCTCATTTTTTTTTTTAGCTTGGTCTTCTTAAGATTGATTGAGTAATGAGTGACTTATAATCGTTTGAAAATGAAAAGTTGGACAAGAAACAAAACGCAAATCAACAATTAACGCTGTGAGAGCTATTAATGCTGTAGGTGGGTACGCAAACGTCCGCCTTTATGCAGCGTTGCCAATTTTCTCGTTATCCAGCCTTCTATTAGAGCCGGTCGTGAATCGCTACAATCATTTCATGTTACAAGAGAGTCGAGAGAAGTTCTGAGATAGACGCGCGGAAAAAGAAGAAGAAGAAATTCAGAACCCTGCAAATGTTGCAATTTGGGCCGAATTAGACATAGGCGTACATCCGCTTGGAGCGCTCCAATCAGAATAAAATTATCTCACAAGTCGAGAAAGAAGCCATTTAGCGGAGAGATAAAGAGAAAGAAATTTTTAGAGCGTAAATTTCGTGGGAAAGTTTTGGTCTTCAATGAGCGCCGCTCAACGGTTGTCCTCTTTTTATTTTGCGCAATATTGACTGGTTTGAATGGCATCAGGAAACACGCCATTTCCAGCGACCACTATTGTTCTCTTTCTTTCTTCGTTCTTTTCACCTTCGCACTTCTTTTTAGCGGGGAATCCACTATCTCCTCTGTATAGTAAGGGGACATTCTCGGGAAATTTTCCCAGCGCGAGCGCGTCCGACCATGATGGCCTAATTTTTTTCTGCAAGATATCTAGAGAGTTGTGATATTTTCGACCATCGAGCTAGACTTATACATGAGGTAGAAGTTGAGAACGGTACTTGAAAATGCTGTCATCAACTCGTGACGTCATCAACCTAAATTAGAAGAATTTGTCTAAGTCAGAAATTTTGTAGAAATTTGTTTAGGTTAGATAATAAGAATTTTTCTAGGCTAGATCAAGTTCAGACAGAGCCTTCTGCAGATATCTCGTATTCCGTATCGTTTTCAATGACTAAAGCCTCCCTTACAACAATTTTGTTTTTTTAATGATGAACTCGCTTTCTCCAAGTCTCGCGTTCTTCTTCCTACAAGAACTTAGAAAAACAATCTCAATCGATCTTAAACCTTTTTTACACCTAATACGTCTACTATATTTGAGGTAAAGAAAACAAAAAATAAGAGAAGCTGAAGTTGTTATCCACGAGGCCGCGAGACTTGCGGGTGCTTCGCTGCTCTAATTTTTTTCTTCTGATTCTTTGTCTTCTTCTTCGTCTTCTCAGTCCTCAGTCAACACACAATAAACCTTCAGAAACTTTTCCAAGTCTCTAAAGTAGGTCAAATTCATTGATGACGGCTCAAAGTTCGGACGCGGATGTTTTTTGTGGATAATCTTTCCCCTTCCTCGAATAAAACAGACAGTGGATTCCTCGCTAGAAACTGGATATTCCATAGAACAAGCTGTCTGCTTCTCTCAAATAGGTCTCCTTATAAATCATCAAAGAGAAAAAATGATACACACTCTAGAAGATTTTGAAAACTTTTTGAAAAGTTCTCGCAAACATCCATCTACCATTCCCCTGCTCCTTCAGTCCCTGGAAGAGCGATAAAGAATCCTCGCTCCGCAATCGATGGGAAAAAATTAAAAATGCACCACTTTAAATTGAATTTTACGGTTTATTAGTCCGTAAGAAGTAAGTATTTAGTTTTTCTTTTATTATTGTTCGCTTTATTCATTTTTATTTCTTCCCTTTATTTCAATTTTCAATGAAACAGAATCAGGGGTTTCCTACAATACGTGAAACAAGGAACGAACATCAACGGGCAACCAAACCAAAATCTTTTGTTTCCTGATCTGATCTTTTGTCGCTTGTTTCGTGTATTATTAGAAACTATTTAGAAAAAATATCACGTAAACAACTCAGATTTTAAGAGAATGGCCGTGAAAGTTGAGGACGCATCTGTAGTTAAACTAAGTTATTGGTGTTGATTTTGCATACTGAAGAATATCGTTGTTTCAGAAGTATGCTGAACTGTGTGAACGCGCTCGACCCAAGGATACCACCGCCACCGCCGCCAACTGAGAGAGCATCCTTGATGATCTCAGAAGAGAAACCTATTCCTGATACTTGTACGTATAAATATTTTCCAAACCAGTTTTATATCAGTTTCTTTTTCCAATCACAGAAGTAACCTTAGATTCTGACTCGTGTCAAAGCCCTTTATATACTCCAGTGAAGTCTGTCATTATTTGCCTTTGCTGAAATTGCTCTGGTCCAACTCCATTGACCTAAATTAACCCGACTAGTTGATCAATCGGACCCCACCTCCCCAAGGATTGAAGGACCAGCACGAACGGAAAACTCAATAGTACAATCTAGCATAAAAGTAGCACAGACGATTGAACCCATTTCCACCTTAAAACTCGATCTGGGAGACAGACTGGGGACATGGACCTCACGCTTCTTCTCTCCTCATTCAGCTTAACGATCCTGACATCTCGATTGACCTTGACCTTCGAAACGCGATTTGGATATGCTGGAAGGAGTATGTGTTGTAAAAGCTCAATGTAAGCTCGCATTTGTTATGTATTCGCAGCGTCAAAAAGCCTGGAAAAACGATTTTTGTTGAATAAGTACAACCGATCCTCCAGTTATTATGCAATGTACTCATCAATATCTCCGTGTGCTCCAATGTGAGTCGTGAAAGTAAATAAAGGACTGCGTAATTCTTAACACCTTTTGTCGCACAAACAAATACTATCGACTGTATAAAATATCATTCTTTCAGCCTGTGGTTTCCTCTTCATGATGGCATTAGTGGAAACGGAATTTAACATTTCCCAAAGAATTGAAATCCTTCACAATTATGCACAACGGTGCACTTGGCTTGCTTATTTGCATAAATCACTTACCGTACTTGTTATTGCAATACCCACCCATATCTTTCTTGGTTGTGTACAAAGTCACCAAATTCAATCAAAGTTGATATCCCTGCATACTCCCTCATTACTTCATTGTCTTCATTAAGATACGTATTTCATTTTCTCTTGTTGGAATGAGCCGAGTTCTGTGGAAGCGACAAGTCAACAGTATGGGGAAAAGATCTTTCTTAGTTGTACGATAACCTCATTCTATGGATTGGGGTTGGCTTTTACAGAACTTGATTCAAATAATGTTTGATCAACGTACAGTGTCTGCAGTATGATTATTCAGGAAAAAATAATGGTCTTACATCACCTGTATTTTGACAACCTTATTGCGGAATCCTAAACCTGCATATTTGTCAAATGTTATATTTGTACAACAATTGTTTCTTCGCTCACAACTTATTCAAGTAGGTCTTGCCTGCACCAAAACCAGCCTTTTTGACGTTGAAACTTCTTCCACATCAGTTTACACAAATACCCTAAACGACCAATATCAGAAACTCCGCTAGAATTTTAAGCTCTAGCGGCAGGGATTATCCCTAATTGCGTGGTGGGCAATAGTTGATAGTTTCATGCTATCGATAGTCCCAATATTTCTTCCAAGGTGCTATCAATAGTATGAATGAAAAACGTCGATCAGGTGAAAAGTACCTATACCAATTGTAGGATAGGTACCTCTCTCCTGATCGTTATTTTTTTTTTTCAAAAAGCTCGTCGAGGAATGTATTTTGGTGCTACCAGATGGTGGACGCGACTAGGAAATACCATAAAATCGTGATACCACACCCATCGCACAACTGGTACCGACCACAGCCACGGCCGCCTCTACTAGAAGGCCGAATAAACTAACTTGACAACGCCGCGCGCTCGAGATTAGAAGGCCGGCCGTTCCTACGCACGCTTATGGAAAAAACAGTCGAAACTCTCGTTATCCTTAATCATTAATTACTGAATTATATTCGACTGTACAAAAAAAATGATTATGAACATATCGAAAGAGCAAACAATTCTCAATTCTTTGAGGTCAGTCTTGTTCAGATTGATTAAATAGTGAGCGAGTTATTATCATTTGAAAATAAAAAGTCAGATAGGGGACAAAGAGTAGTAATGTACCGCACTTCTCTCCCTGTCTGACTTTTTATTTTCAAACAATAATAACTCGCTCACTATTTAATCAATCTGAACAAGACTGAGCTCAAAAAATCGAGAATCGTTTGCTCTTTTGATATGTTCTTAATCATTTTTTTCGTACAGTCAAATATAATTCAGTAATTAATGATTAACGAGAGTTTCGACTGTTTTTTCCATAAGCGTGCGTAGAAACGGCCGGCCGTCACGCGACGTTGTCGAATATCTAGTTATACGGCCTTCTAGCAGAGGCGGCCGTGCCACAGCCCACTTTATACAAAGCCATAATGTAGAAACGTAGAAAATGAAAACAGCGCGCAGTGGATTCTTATTACTTACCTACGTTTTGGGGCGGTTCACGTTCATTGGTGCGGTGTGACCACGATGAAAATGTACCGCACTCTATCCTCTACCCGATTTTTAATTTTCAAACAATGATAACTCCTCTTCTATTGCGCAAATTTTATTAAAATACGATTTGAAAAATGGGGAATTGTTTGCTCATCAAATTACTCTTATAACCTCTTCATTTTTTCTGAAAACGCCTTTTCATTTGCGTACCGTATAAATCGTGGTATAAATGAAAAGTTTTGTTTTTTCCCATTAGCGTACATGTAAATCTGTATCTTTGATTTTCAAGTGCAGCGTTGCGTTCAGAGCTGCTCTGCTCGACTAAGCTAAAGCTATGAGCTGTTAGCTGTTAGCCAAGCAATTTTCATCCAAGATAAGCTAGCTGTTAGCTAGCTTATGAAATCACAATAGCCATTAGCTTAGCCATTGAGTATTCAAATTGGAACTTCTAACGGCTAATTCTTTCCCTTCCCCACCCCTCACCACTTCACATTAGAGTGACCCCTCCCCTACTTTAAGCCGTTAGCCATTCTATTTTGCATAAAATTAACTAGCTTTTGGCCAGTCAATGAAACTGAATTAGTTGTTACCAAAGCCAATCAATTTGAAGGGTTAGCTTTTGGCCTAATTTTTAGCCAATAGAATTGGCTAAGCAGCCCTGACCTGGTATCGTTGTGACTGCTCTAGTGCTCAACATTACGGCCCAATTGTATAGTAGGCCATGTACCAACCGACTGATCTTAATTCATTGAAAATGGCGCACATTCTCAAATTTTTCTTCCGATTTATAATTCCTTTCTCTCTCTTTCAAACATGTTGTCAGTGAATTCTCAACAATTTTAGAGACAAAAATTTCTAAATTTTCGATAGTTTTTCAAACTATCGACGATACTATCGCTGTCGTTTCCTTTTTTTTTTATCGTTTTTCCCAATATGGTTTTATCTATTGATAGTTCCTAACCCTAGTCCCTAACTTCGACCATCAACTTAATGGTGTAAGGTCCCTAACCACAGCTCACAAATCACAATGTTATTTGAATTACTTGTGGCACTGCGGTCAGGACTCGGGATTAGTAGTTCAGCATTACCATTGCGGGCAGGGCTGTTTAGCCAATTCTATTGGCTAAAAGCTAACCCTTCAAATTGATTGACTTTGGCTATCAGCTAACGGCTAATTTAGTATCATTGACTAGCCTAAAGTTAGCTAATTTCATGTGAAATAGAATGACTAACGGCTGAAAATTAAAAGTTGACGGCCTAACTCTAATGTGAAGGGGTGAGGAGTGTGGAGGAGAGGAAGAATTAGCCGTTAGCAGTTCCAATTTGAATAGCTCATGGCTAACGTGATTCCATTAGCTAGCTAACGGTTAGCTTTTGGATGAAAATTGTTTGGCTAACGGCTAACAGCTAATAGCCTCGGCTTAGCTGAGCAGCCCTGATTGTAGTAAATGAGAAACAGTGACGAGCAGCAGCGCTCGATGTATTTCTTATGGACTTTCCACGGTATTGGTCGTTCAGTGTACCTATTTCTTGACATTACACCGCTGAATAATTTTACGTTTGCACAATTTTATAGCTTGCAAACAAGTTGTTATTGTCATAAAAATCGTGTCTAATCTTCTTTTCTGCAATTATAGGTATGGAGGAATTCATGGTAGAGCCACCAAATAGGCTACCACCACCATTACCTCCGCCAAGATTTACACGGAGCGCTGTCTGACAAATGACAGTATCATCGTCGAAGTTCTTCCTCTTCATCGATGTAAAAAAACGTTTTGAAATTGTATATTTCTTCTTCTTCCTTTCTAATCGTTATTTTTTTTCTAATACGATAATTCGATTATTCGCTGTTGAATTAACATTGTAAACGTTTTTATTCGGCCTACACCTTATACAAAATTGTATCTACGTTCCCGTAGCCACTCGCTACGATATTCTAGGTCTAGTCATAGGATGAAAAGTAGATGAAATGCTCTATATAGGTGTATGAAATGCTCATTTCATATCTCATTTTCAATTTGTCGAAACATCTCTCAACCTCTGTTTTGTTTCCATAGAAAGTTCCTAAAAATAAAAATGGTAGACTCGAGGTTTTTTTTTAAAATAATTTTTAAATTTTATTAATTATTTATAACGAGCTCAAATCACCCAGGAATCTCAGAATATTTTTAAATTGTTGTAACATTTTGAAACCGCGTTATTGATTTGATCCTATATAAGCGGCGAATTCAAATTAATGATTTCGCGTGGCTGTATGTAGGATTTATAAATTAATTTCGAGTGAGGTAATCAAAGTTTGAAAGACGATATAGCGGATGAAAGTTTTCAGCTCTGCCTATGATATAGAGATTTTTTTTTCTTTTTTCTTTTTGATATTTCAAATCGATGAAACGCTGTTAATTTTATCACCCTACTTAATTGTTTTCTACAGTCTAATTTTCTCACTCTTCCATCACTGTCGCTTTTAAAATAGAATTTTCAATCCATAGTTATGAACTAAGATGCTCATATTGGTTACAAAAATCATATTCTTGTAAATTGCAGGCCTGTTTTGGTGGAATTCCGGAAAATGTTGAAAAATTGACAGAAATTATTCTTTTTTTTTCGGAATCATTGTACTTATTAGTATGTGAAAAGCATAGTAAGAGTATATGAATAAGCCCAAACAGAAAAAAAAAAAAATATGTCGATCAATTTGAAACGCAGGAGAGTCTGATTTGAAGGCAGCGTCGAAAAACCAGAAAAAAAAATCAATCTAGAAATAAAAACGAAAATCAATTTGTAAATTCTTTGAAAAATAGACATTCGCGTCACAATGCGCTGAGTTCTTTGTCACACCGATCAGCAAGTCAATCCAGTGGTATGAAACAACCAATCAAGTTTACCGGGTCCATTTGAAATCATCCGTGTTGGAATACCTGAATCATAGTTTTTTTTTTTTTTTTTCCAATTGTTCAAATCTCAAATTACCCCCTGAGAAAAATTGGTAGAAAAACGACACTGCCAAAATGTACAATTTTGATACCTATGTTGACAAATAGGCATTGTTTTTGACCGATTGGAGAAGAGTGATGCGCTTTTGAGATACACTTTTATCAAAAAAAAAAAAAAAAACGGCGTTATTTGATAGCAATTTGTCAATGTAGTTTGACAAAAAAAATGACGTTGAATTTGGTATAATATCATGTTGGCAAAATGTTGACACAGATGCAGCTTATTATCTTTAGTAGGAAGGGCACCCATCCAACCCTCATTAGAATTAGCAAATTTTGGGCCGTGCAACCACCAGAGCATGCCACTATTGAATGGTAGTGATGAAGCTGAGTACACATTTTACCCGTGCATAACAACAAAATTGACGTCAAGTATAGGTATTGAATACGATGCATAATAAGACTATCACAAGCCTTGCCCACAAAACCAGAAAAGTCTATTGTGAATAATTCATCTTCTCTCTCTCTCTCTCTCTCTCTCTCTCTCTCTCTCTCTATCAATCCATTCTTTGGTTACATTACAGTGTTCATAACAGTGAGCAATAGCGAGTCAAAGTTCTGCAGAATATTATGTAGCTTTAATTGCTGACATACTTTTTGTTTTTGGATGCTAGTGAATGATCAAAACGTTCCTTGTGTATTCTTATGGAATTCAAAAATGACTGCCCTAGAGACATCTGCCAAAAAAAGCAATTGTTCTCTGTCTCCCAATAGACTAATTTATTTGTTTTAAAAATGTTATTTCTCTGTGTCACTTGAGTCAATCTTTCTCAATGGGTGTACCAGCTGAAACAAGACGTCTGTAGGAAAAGGATTTACAATCAACTGAAAATGAATTGGATAATTCATGATCCGTATTGGAATCGGTGCACTATAAAATAATAAATTCTAAATATTCGTGTGTTGCTAGTTTTATTCTTTGTTTATCACAATAAACTATTCGCGTGATTAATGTATTGAATTTTCGTTGTTTGATATTCTGTACATATCAATAGGTACCTATTATCTTTTCGAAAAATATGCCAGTTTTATTCATTCTCTTACAGTTCTCGTTGTACGAGTAGACTGTAGCCCACCAGCCATTAAGCAATTTTGAAAATGTGTATCAGGCTCTCCTAGCTTCCAAAAAGTTTTCTCTTTCTCATCATTCTGTGTTCCATGATGACTAGATACATGTGTAAAGTGCGAGAGAAAAAATTGAATTTTTCCTGGATAAAATTTTGATAAAGTATTTATAAAGAAAAAAAAAGGAACGGATTGCTCATAATTTTAAAAATTTGATATCGTTTCATCTGCAAATATAGTATACTGTATACAGTATACCTTCCTTATATAGATAATTTTTATTTTTCTTCAAATTGCCAGTACTCGAGTTGAATTTCTTTATTTTTTAAAATCTAAATCTTTGTTAAATAAGTACCGGTACTTTAATGTACAACAATATTATCTGGTTAATTTTACAATTATTATTTAAATGTTTACCGTCATTCTTTTTTTGTTGATTGTTGTCATGATAGGTATTATTCTACTTGGTACAGCCACCATTGTCCAAGTCCTCAATTATTTGTACCAAACAAATTCTACCAAATTACTTCAATTTACTTTTAACCCTTGTGTATGAATCACCAACAAAATTTAAAAAGCGAGTCGTTACTCATCAGTTAGTGGAAGAAACATCGATGAAAACTTTTGAAGAGATCGAAACAATTTTGAATTTAGTGATGCAAATTTTAATCTAATTAGGTACCATCTTTTTTAGAAACAAATTTTTTGACTTCATAATTTTTTCCAATCAACAGACAACCGGCAAACATGTGAGATCAATTTTCAATTTGTCCTCTCCAACAAAATTCTCCTTATTGTTACGTGAGTGGGCCAATGCAAAGAAATAGTAATAAATTTAGGTTGCTGCTTCCACTTGATTGTGAAACATAGGTAAATATCCAGAAACATCAAGTGAAGAATGAAGGATTAGAAAAGAATAAAAATTGAGAGGATTGACTTGGTAAAACGTTCTCAAAATTGAATTTATTCTCGCTCGCAATTTGGACTTCCATAGGTAATATTTTTTCTTAACTCAAATTACCTACCCTTAGTTCGCAACTTCAATCTAAATAAGACTGAATTTCCTTCTGAACTCAGTTTACAATTTCAACCACGTACTACTTATATATTTTAATTTTGCTTGATTTTATATTCCAGAGCCTATTATAACTGCAATTTTTCATAACTCAACTTCATTGAGTCAAAGAATTCTTTAACTAAAATATTAATATAATTTTTGTCATCATACGTTGTACCACGCTCTTTGTCAAGAATTACCAGTATTTTTCACTAAATTCAATTAGAACATTCTCTAGTTTTGCCTTCTGGCGAAAAAAAAAGAGAGGCATTTCTAGTGATAACGTCAATCCCTCTATTCTCATCTCTATTCTCGAGGTTTCTTAGCTGAGGAGAATGTTGCAGAGAAAGCTTTCACATCATTGTATAATTCCATGAGCGAAGGAAGACTCATCATTTTGCTTTAGCAATTGCCTTACAATTTATGCGGCAGAAGAGAAGAAAAGACGCAGCATTATATCAACGACTTGTCCAACATTGTTTGACCTAGTAGGAATTATTTTTACCTTGTTATAAATTTTTTTTTGAACTACCCAAAGTTGTAAAATTTGTATTGTATAATCTGTCATTATTTCCTGGCTAAGAAATTATCAGAGGCCTACGTTAGAATGAATAAAAACTCGCCGTCATTGTGTATACTTAATTTTAAATCTTCTTTTGTAAATACGATTTTTTATTTACGCAAATATCTTGTTCCTTGTTTATAAAATGATACCGTTAAAAAATATACTTTACTCTACAAATAAGCTGCGCCAAGTTATTTTATGAATTTCAGTTTTGAACAAGAAACAACAAACCACGCGTTCTTCTCTATATGCGAATCGAAAATTCAGATCATTAAAGACTTAAAATGCAGCACCGATGCCTGTGTTCTTATTTATTTGTTGTACCAAAGATGATTATCTTGGAAATGAGTACTGCCTTCTCCTTATGGACAATCCTACGTAAAAAAAATTGTTTACTTTTTCCTAGGAAGTACGGTATCATTCAAAATATTGCTCGATTACCGTCGACATCTCTATTGACATAATCATGGGCGATTTCCTTTCCCATTTAACTACGTGTTAACTAATCTCGAAATATCTTGGGAACAAAAGCTTTATTTAAAAAATTGAAGAGAATGAATTTTATTGGTCTTCAAATTCTCTTTCAAATGAGACCTTTCTCATTTTGGTCCAAAAACTTTCGAAAAATAAGCAGTTCTTTTTTTTCACACCATTGAAATTGTAGAGTGCGACTCTTTCGCGCTTGCACTCCAAATCCTCCGAATCGATTTCTCCCCGCTGCAACGCAACGCTAGCGCTGTCTGGTCCAAATTGTCCCAACTAATACCACCACTTCTTGCCTTTGTTTACATTCTTCCGAACTGGCCCTGGTGATCAGTGTATTGCAGCTAGCCAAAAGCTAAATCCGAAAGCCAATAAATAGCTGTATTTTTATCAAGAAACTGGAAGCTGAAATGCTAGCTAGCTTTTTCCTACAGTGTCAGAAAGCCAGCCAAAAGCTATATTTTTTAGCTTTTTAAAAACTTCTGGAAAAAAAAAAATTCTTCTGGAAAAAATGCGTATTTTGCTATTTTCTACTTCCCGAGGGAAAAAAAAGGTTTCAGCGTTTCACTTTCAAGTTCAACTCAACTTTTCAACATCCAAGATCTGACTATCTGACTATCACATTCACCTATACCGTCGGCGTCATTTACTGTGGATAGTGGATACTACATACTAAATAGAGTCTAATACTAAAATATTAAATCACTATAATTTCGATTTTTGAGTCCGTACTCCGTAGTTCTGTACAAAGAGCTTGTGGCAAAATGTCCATGCCATCAGGCAACAAAAAAAAAAGCAATGGAACCTCTTGCAGCCACATCAGTACCCTAGTCAATCTTAATGCTCTACTGCGACTGAAACATTTTTTTACTAATAATTAAAATAAACCAATGTTCATTTTCTTGTATTAATTGGAATTGTAGTAGACTAGTAGATTGTTAGATTGAGTTACATTTTACACTGATAGAGTCTGGAACTGGTACACATTTACGCAGTTACTCATTAAATTCTAATAAAAATTAAAAATCAACATTCAGTTCAGACTCAAACACCTATAAATAATACTAGCTGAAAGCTAGCCAAAAAAAAGCCAAAAGCTAGCTATATTTTCTTAAAAGCCAAAAGCTGAAAGCCGAAGCCATATTTTCCAAGGTTGTAAGTTTAAGCCGAAAGCTTAAGCCAAATCATTCAGCTGCAATACACTGCTGGTGATAAGTGTAAGGCGCTAGAATAAGTGTAGTGATAAAAGATCTTTCTCCCGTGACCAGTGAGACTACAAATGAACTTCATCGCCCTTAATTTTCCTTAAAAATAGCTGAATTTGACTTGAGTTGAAAACGCAAAGAATGAAGTTCAACTCTGTCATGAATGTACCCATATTTTCGTTACCACTGTGTGATAATATCCTCGTTATTGTCGCTCGATTAGTTCCCATACGTCGGTGTCTCGTATCAACCTTTTGCTAGAGTAAAGAACTCTGTTCTTTGATCGTGCGGTATTAAATACCCTGCCTGCTTTGGACGAAAATGGACGTAATGGATTCTGGGTTTTATGAAAGACATCACGAAGTCCCCGACGAGGTTTTTATTATTTCTAATCTACTTCTGGCACAGAATGAGTAATTGACATTCCTCTCATTTTTCAGGTGCTGATCCATATTTTTTCGTTCCTTGACGCGTGGGATCGCAGAAATGTTAGACGCACTTGCTCAGCTTGGTACGACGCCTGTAACTCAATACAAATACTTAAAACTGAGAAGTTGCGTATCGAAGCAGTGAGAGTCTTTCATCTCTCGACACTTGTGTTCGATACGCTGATAACGTCTCAATTGAAATTTCTCAATCTAGAGTTTAAAAAGTTCAAGTTTGAAGAATGCTCGTTACAATTTTGGAAAAACTGCGGTTCGCGAATCCTATCTCTTACTTTTGAGGAATGTTATTTCGAAAATGGTACGATTTTCCATGAAATTTTGGTAAACTGCGTCAATCTTCAATATCTAGAAATAAATGGAATATATTGGAAATGTATTCCTCCTGATGACGTTTCTGGGATTTCAATTGAAGCCATTTGTGAAGGATTCAACAGATTTAAATCTGAAAATAAGAAATTAATTACTTTGAAATTGAAAAACTGCTCTTTTTTGGACGATCTGACGTATACCAACATAGTTTGCTCTTTCCCGAATGTTAATGAAATACTTCTTGAATCCTTGCGTAATCTGAATTTTTCTCACCGAGCCGATAGACGATTCTACTTGGGAACCGAACAGACTTTTCGTTCGGAAGATATTTTCTCATTTTCATGTGTATTCAATCACTTGAAATCAAATGCATCCCAAATAAAATCGCTGTCCTTACATAACTTGCCTTGCGGGCTGACGCCGTACTGGTGCAGAAAACTAGCAGGAATTCCAAATCTGAAGTAAGATAAATTGCATTCTCTGGCCCGGCGTTTGTATTGTATTATTCATTTTATTAGCTATTTCTTCTCGTTTTTCTAGGTTACAGTGCCTATCTTTGATAGATCATAAGGAGTTGACTGAAGACTCTCTTGCTAGTCTACTCTCCAAACAAACAGAATTAATTGAAATTCATTTACACCATTGCTGCTCTAAGATTGGTATCGATACATTTCATCGTTTGATCAGAAATCGTCCAAAACTCGAGTGTGTGGACTATAGAACGTTTCTGGCATCGGAAAATGATTATGACCCCGAAGATGATCAATTAGTACTGTCTTTATTGTTTTCTATGAATTTGAAAAAAGTGACTTTCAATCATAATCCTCGGGAAGGATGTGGAGCTTGTTATGTAAAAGATAAACATGGTCATCCGCGTGTTCTCATGTCTGAGAAAGATACCATGTATTCCATCCAAGAGAGCGTTAAGACGTTCCATAACCTGACGTCGTTAACCTTGTATTCTTTCGCTCGGCCAAAGCTGTGGAAAAATGTGGATATGTCGCTGAACATTAACAATATTGATCTTCAAATTATATTTCATAATTTGGTGAGATTTTCTTAGGTATCCGTGTTGGTTTTAATTGTTCCAATTGTGCAAGATTTTTTTTTGGAATGATGTATCTATACATTTGCTCAAATTGTTCTTCAGAAACAGTTGAAAACGTTTGAAGTATTTTTGGGCCCAGACGTATCTGATTACGGATTCACCGGTGTTGAGGATGATGAACATTATATTTTTAACGTGGCACTCGATGTTAAAAATCGCAACTGGACTTCATCTATTCGTAACTTGATCAGTGAGTTTTCAAGATATCTGTCCCACCAAAGTTTTGTGTAAATAGACGCGTATTTGAGCATACTCATTTTGCCGTACTAAGTTAAATATACGTATATGCAAAAACAACAATCATGGAAAAGTATCAAAACAATTCGAAAAATGTGTTTGAATGAAAATCTGATCTCTATAGTTGTTCTCTGATGTCAGTTTTCAATTTAGAATCCAATGATAGTAATAATTTCCTTCAACAGGATCTCAATTCTCAGATTCGTGATGTGTGATTATGGAGCTTCATTACTAACACACTTACAACGAATTGGGCGGAAGACTTCGTCTCGGTGATCGTTGTTTTGCTTATACATCAATTTAATTTTGTACGGCAGTAGTAATGTACCTGTATTTAGGAAAATTTTATGTTTTCCAGACTTGGAAACTTTGGTTATGTGGGACTGCTGTTGTGGAACCAGAGTCACCAGTCGAACTTTCAACGAACTTGTCCTCCCTAATCTAAAATCCCTAAAATTGAGTTTTGGTGGAAAGGTACGTTTATGAAATGAATCAAATATAGCAACCTATTATGGTGTAAGCTACGCAGTTGTTTTGGATGATGTAGGTCAAATTTCATGCATTTTTCCGTACTAGATTTAGATACGCTGTTCACGACAGTCAACTCTCGTTGAGAATTTAAGAAGTTCTCTTGGAGTAGCTTCAAGGTTTTTTGTAACAAAGAATGTTGATTAGTACGAACGTTTATAGGGAATCATATGAAATAAGGAATGAGGAGGAACAATGACGATGGAAACGAGAGATCGCGGGCTCGATTCGCGCCAGGGCTATGTAATTTTTTTGTCGAATTTCCTCTTCATATCTTGCATACTGGTTCTATCTTTTGTGTAACAATCTTCTACTTACTGAAAAAAAAAAAAAATGATTACCAATTTCATGTTAAAAACGAGTAACAAACAATTCCGTTCTTTGTCTTCAATCTTGAGGAATCTGGAAGGGTTAATTTTGAGTCAACTCAGATCCTCACAAAACGTGAACAAATACCCATGCCCCTGTTGTGTCTTATAAGTGATTCCTATTTTGCCAAGAATATCTCGAAAAATCTTGATTGTAAATTATATTTTCTATCAACTTGGGAGTGAATTTTCTTATGCAACTTACTTGGGACAATGTTCTTGCTATCCTCTCATGTAAAGATTATTTCATTTCATAGTGTTTGGATGACGAATTTGTGAAAAATTTGAGTACGAATTCACCTATGTTGAGGTATCTATCTCTTGATTTTGGTGAAAATCAGACTAGTTTTCGGTCATTCCTACAATTCAAACAATTGGCTACTTTAAAAGTGGTAAGTTGCTAAATTATTAAAGTTCATTAAGTCATGTTTGTTTTGAGTAGTTTATTGTGTCCGCTTTTAAAAAAGTTCTCATAATATTCATCTTGAACGCAAAATATTTATCAAAACTTGATTTCTGTTTCATAGAAACCTGCTAATAACGAAGAGCTGGAGCTTTCAGTCGATGATTACCGAAATCTTTTGAGTACAAAAGATTCTTTGAAATATTGCCAGATACCTTTAGGCAAATCCAGCGAATATATTCCTTACTCCGCCAATCACCTCGCTTTCTTCCGCGATTTATTCACGCAAGAGTGGGTATATGTGGGGAAGAGAAAACCTAATTAATTGTGTTCGATAAGTTATTCTTCTTCAAATACATAACTATTAACTAATTCAAAATAAACGTTGACCTAGTAGAGTTTTTCCATTTTTCCAAAAAATATCCAATACCTATCGCTTCATGTAATCGTCAAATAATCTTGACGAAGAAGTTCGCAATTTAATTTTAGCGTTTGTAGCACTTGGCTCGTTCTAGTTTTTTCTCCACCAACTGCAGATTTTTCGAAAATCAATGAAAATAAATAGCCTAAGGTATATCTATGTATTTTTTGTGCAGAATTCAAAATAATCCGTTTTTCGTTTCGTGATAGGAGTTTGCGTTTCCTAGTCAAATTTATTTATTTATTTATTTATTTATTAGCTTTCAATGTACAATAATTTATAATCCTATTTTAAATTATTTATGTATAAGTATACTTGTTACCCTTTTGGGTGAAAGCTGACCTCAACCTTGCCCATTCTGGTCTGCATTGCGCAATTTGATGGAACATTTTGTGGGTTAGTAAGGCCTCAAACTCATCGGCCCATCTTATTTTTTGTCTCCCCTTTCTTCGTTTTTTATATCTTAAGAACCAGAACGTTGTTTTCTCTGTCCAGCTCTTACCCTCCCTTCTAGCCAAATGTCCCGCCCAATCCCATTTCTTTTGCAAACATTCTTCCACTAGGTTTTTGTTATATTTTAGTATATGTTTTACTTTTTTTGTTCTGATTCTCACGTTTTGTTTTATTCCTAGCAGTCCTTTTTCCATCTTGTTCTGTGTCGTTTGAAGTTTATTTTTATGATTTTCTTTTAATGCCCAGGTTTGAGCACCATAGCTCATTGCAGGAATGACCCAGGTGTTAAATACTTTTGATTTCAATTTTATTGGTAGGTTTGTTTTGAAAATTCTTTTTAGCGCCCAATATTTATTCCAGCCTATTTTTATTCTTCGTTTTACTTCTTTTTCGTGTCTATTTTTTGTGCTAATTGTTTGACCTAGGTATATGACGTCTTTCTTTATTTTTATTGTTTTGTTTTTGTGTAATTTTACACCAGTATTATCATCTTCAGTGTTTGTTATAATATTCGTTTTTTCTAAATTTATTTTTAACCCTGCTTCTAGACTTTTTTCATTTAACTCTTCCAACATTTGAGTCAATTCTTTTTTGCTATTTGCTAGTATCACCACATCATCGGCAAACCGAAGATTGTTAAGCCATGCCCCGTTTATATTTATTCCCTTATCTTCCCAGTTGAGCTCTCGGAAGATTTCTTCCAGAGCTATATTAAATACTGTCGAGGATAAAGGGTCACCTTGCCTAACTTTTTTTTTTATTTCAAATTTCTCCCCCTCCTCATCAGTAATTATCATTGCTTTTGCTCTGATATACATTTCTCTTATTATTTCTATTGCATCTTTACTGTATCCCTGATTTCTCATGGCTTGAAATAAATATGAGTGTTTTACATTGTCGAATGCTTTTGTGTAATCGACAAATGCCGTATACAGATCCAAGTTGTATTCCTTGCTTTTTTCGATTATTTGATTTATTATATGTAAATTAGTTATTGTTGAGTAGCCTGTTCTAAACCCCGCTTGCTCTTCAGGTTGCGTATCGTTATAGAGTTTTTTGATTCTATTATTAATGACTTCGGCAAATACTTTGGATATATTAGAAGTTATACTCAAAGGTCTGTAATTCTCAATTCTGTGTTTATCGCCTTTCTTATGAATCAGGATTATTTTTGCTACTTTCCACTTTTCTGGGACTTTTTTATTTTCAAGTACTTCATTAAATAATTGGGTTAATGTCCTTATGAATTCGTCACCTGCATATTTTATTTCTTCGTTTGTGATCCCATCTATCCCTGCTGCTTTATTGTTTTTAAGATTTTTTACTATTTTCTCAACTTCACACTCTAGGATGATTGGCCCTAGTTTGTAAGATTCTTCATTTACTACTTCTTTGGATAAATTTATGTTCGATTCTTCGTCATCGCGGTATAGGTCTTTATAGAACTTTGTTACCACTCTGTTTATACTTTTCCTTTCGTATATTCTTTCTCCCTCACTTATCATGCTCGTCAAATATGATGTCATAAAGTTGCCGCACATTAACGCAAGGCGGAAAGATTTTTCTTTCTTCGAGAAGCTAGAATAATACAACCAACATAACTGAAAAATGTTTCGAAAACGGAAGTATTATTCTCTTTCATTAACCGAAGAAAATGGAGTAACCTATGGGAACATAGATCAGACCATCAGAGTGAATTTTATCTTGAAAATAATTGATAAATGATTACCAATCCTGAAATACAATCATGATTCATGTTTACGCTCGAAGAAGCGTTCAATTGAGAAATTCCATCGAAAAAATATCGGTCTCCGACCCTGGTTCGTCGTTTCTGAGAAGTTTCAAGTCTATCAGGTGACAACCATGAGAATACCGCTATCCATGTCGTAACATGCATCCGATATCGCCGCAAATCGCCGTAACTGGCTTGACGCCTCATTACAAAATTCCCAACGTGTTTTTTGGGAACTTGAAAAAATGATAGGTAATGATAAGGAGAGAATTTGACCATTAATCAGATCGGATGTATATTCTCAGAAATAATGACGATGTTCGAGGAATTGGTGACTAATTTTGTCGAACGTAGATAGCCGTAGGTAGATTCAACTCCTTACGAAGTCTTGTTGGGTGAACTCAGTTCGAGTAAATGGTATTCGTATTTTCAGGATCTCAGCAGCACAACTACATAGATTAGGAGATCATTGAAGAGTATCATTACATTATCAAGTGAGAAAAATCAAAATGTTTGAAATAAATCAAAAACTGTTACCTTTGAAACTACATTACGGATTATTCAATGCCGGTAAGTGAAAAACAGTCTCCGTCCTCCTGTGTATCTACTCTAATGAAACTAGAATGTAATATCGTTTATCGTCATTTACAGGAATCGTTCCGATGTTAGCTTATGGATCGGTCTACGCCAAGCAAGCAGGTTTATCTGCCATAACGGTGGGCTGTATGTGGACCATTCTCCTTATAACGAGCGTATGTTTAAAAATAACACTAAGCGGTATCGCCGATAGATACGGGAAACGCAGATTGATCTTCTGTGGTTCAGTAATAACCTGCGCTATTAGTGCTCTTTTACTTTCCTTCATTCCTATTCCGAATGCTGGTCATCCTGTCACCCTTCTTTGCCACAATATTACTTTCTTCAGAACCTGCCATGACAATTTCAATGAAATCGCCATAGATAGATTAAAAAAAAAGAATTCCGAAGGATCGGTGGCGTGTCAGGTGCGTTATTGAATTCTTGATTTTACGAGAATTTGACGTGATGAATCTAATACCGTACGAATTTTTGGGTATTACAGTTCGACTGCGATCCATACAGCGATTTCGTGCCAGAATTTTGCACGACCTGGAGGCTTGGTTATGGTTGTTCGAATAAAATACCAGAAGAAGTTCGATTTGATGCTTCGATAAGACATAAACGTATTTTCTTGGGTCCTCCTGTACGTCACTAGTATATTCATTGAAAGTTCTAATTCAGAATTTAACGTTAATTTTACAATAATACCTACCCTTTGTATTCGTTTATTAGGAAAAAAAGTGTTTGTATGGTGCACTCAACGAAGCAGTTTTGTCGGATCCGCTGCAAACAATAATGCTACCTCAGTGTAGCAATGATTTCGAAGTTCATTGTCTTATGAGATGTGACAACAACGAACTGATGAACGAACTTAAATTAGAAGATACCCCGTTACTGAATGATCTAAAACACTTCACGACTTGGGTACTTTTCGCTCTATTCCTTTGCTACATGTGCAGTGTTGGTTTGAATTTCAGTTTAACAGATACCATTTGCTTCGAATTACTCGGTGAATAGAGCTATTGAATTATCTCTGAGACTCGTAATGTGTGAAGGTAGCTAATGCGATGATTGTTGCAGGAGATAAACCGCAATTGTACGGTCAACAGAGATTGTTCGGATCGATAGGTTTTGGTGCAATGACTTTAATAGGTGGTTGGCTCATCGACTGGTCGAGTCCTGACACTTTCGATAAAAATTACGGGCCGTTATTTTTAGCAGCGGCCGTCATATTATCAATAGATCTTTATTTGATGTTTAAAATCAAGGTATGTGATCTACATCTAGCTAAGTAGCGTTAGCATTCGTTGTTTTAATGATAAGTTTACTGCTTATTTATTCCATCACCATTCTTCGCGAAGATTGAGCAGAACGTGAAGTCCTCGTCCATAGTGAAAGACGTTTCGATGATATTCTACAGCGTAAGGATTGTAATGTTTGCGTTCTGGTGTTTTTTGATGGGAATGTTTTGTGGACAATGTTGGGAATTTTTATTCTGGTAGGTTCAATAGCAGAATTTTGCTTTATTTGAAAATTAGCATTGTCGCAGATATTCACGTAAATATTTTTTTCTTGCAGGCATTTGGAGGATATGTCAACTCTGGAGGACTTACAGTGGATCCGAAGTCTACAAGGACTAGCTACGTTGCTGAATACTATCGTTGGAGAGATACCAGTGTTTTTCGTTTCAGGTTATTCTTATTGAATTGAAAATATTTAATTTGGATTCTCCATCGATGAAAATAATCTTACCTATCGTCTCGTTAAACCGCAGGATGGGTCATAAAGAAGCTGGGACCTTATCATAGTATGTCCGTGATATTATTTTCTTCGTCTCTACGATTCTTTGGTTATTCGATTATCACCAGACCAATCTGGGTTCTTCCCATTGAATTACTCAGTGGCTTCGTATTTAGTATGAGCTACGTCATTATCGCGTCTTATTCAAGCTTCATTGCTCTACCGGGAACTGAATCTACAGTTCAGGCTGTTTTCAGCGCTACTTTTGAAGGCTTAGGTAAGTTACGCTATCGTTTGAAACAAGTACACTAATACTTGGAAAAAAAAAAAAAAAAAATCAAAAATCAAATCTCGCCCTTTCCAGTACAAGATATTCTAAATCCTCGATAGGCCGATAGAATGTACAATTTGTTACGATCTTTGAGAGATAATCTCGAATGAAATATATCATTTAAACTATCTCAGTAGTTTGAATACTTTTGATAATCAATCGCAGTTGAATATATTTTCTGTAATATTTTACCAATTTTCAATGAACTTGAAAAGTATCCATTTAGAGGGAAAATCTTCTAGGTGTGGAAATTCTTCCGTGGTTTTTGGTTAATAATATTTTGCATGCTCATGTAAACGTATAAAATTTTGCATATTAATTCAAACTTGTTTGGTTTGCTTAGGTATGGCTGGCGGATCCTTATTAGGTGGGATGATATACGATGCCTACGACGGATACGTTCTCTTTCGTTCGATGAGTATTGTAGCGTTGGTAGCTGCTATTGTGCACGTTTTAATCCATCTAAAATTACCAGTCATACCCGACCAACGGGTTCATAACAGTACGTTTCAATTGTCTAATCGATTATAGTTTTCATAGCTTTTCGAATAATCCAGGATCTTTTCTTTCATTTCAGCTAAGAATGCTACGGCAACGTACACCAGTCCTACAGGGGCAATTAACAAATTGAATACTACTTCTCTTTGAAGTATAATTTTTCTGAGAAAATGAACTTCGAAGTGGTGTGGGTATCTCGAGTGTCGTTTCTTCGAGTACTGACGAATGTTGATGATTTTACATTGGTGATGTATCATTGTCGTCTTCTTTATGACAAGCATTCTGTGCTCTGCGACCTAAACCTAAGCCTTACTTAAATACGTATTCAAACTCCGTAGAATGTTGAATTGTGATTTTCTTTTTAGTTTAGTCGACTTTGTGACCCTTACGTTTTCTTAATTTTTCAATAATTATTTCCAATCCATATTAAATCAATGTCCTGTTTTATCTTCGAGACCGAAAACGAAGTACATTGCACTCGAATAACGAACATAATTTCTGTAAATCACGGAAACAGAGTCTCCAAATGGCTACTTTGAATTGCAAATGAAAATATTTCATTTTGAAAAGTTTCACGTCGCAGGTGTGCTCTTATTCACTCGAAAACTTCTTTTTGTTATATTTTATATTGTATATTTTGTTGAAAGTTTTATATCGTTGGTTTTTGTTCTCTATATTATCTATAAAATTATTCGTATTTATTTGATCTCAATTCAGACTGACTTATCGGGTTATTTGAATCCAGTCGCGTATTTCGTATCACTGATAAGTAGTTTCTGTAGTTTGGTAATAGATTTTACAGCTTAACTCAGGCGATGCTACTTTCTTTTGTTAACAATGTTTTAACGTGTTTATCGCACCTTTTTAAAGAACTGTCAACATTTTAAAATAATTTCGCTGGAGCGTCTGATTCTCCAATTAATTTTATAGATAAATTCGATTTACTTGGTATTCGACGTCTACGTTCGTTATTGTGCCTACTTAATACTTATGATAAGCAGCCGTTTTTCGAATGGTACAGATACATTTCGTTGGGTGGAAATTTTAGAACAAAACGAAAGTGTAGGTATTCGTTACCGTGATAATATCTGATCAACGATTTTGAATATTATTTTAAATAATTATACATTATAGTTTGCGTGTTGAGCTTCTGACAATCATCAGATGCTATTCTGTGATAGTATTTGTTTCCTGTAGGAAATTCAGTGACATCATCACATTTTCGATTTTTATCTTTTTCCTTCTAGTTATTAGGTAAATTTTGCGAATAATCGTTTTTCTTGAAATGTGGTTAAAAGAAAATACGCTACTTCTTTCCAGAAAAGATTGCTCGTTGTATTATACTTTCAACTTCGCTGTACTTATGTCCCATTGTAACCCCAGACAGTATTATTGAAGTTAGCCTTGGAAAATTCATCTAATTTTAATTCTATGTATTATACACTTTAGTTACTCCGCGCACCTCAGGTTTTGCGATTTAGATATTGTATGATTTGATTTTTTAACTCTTGTTTACAGCGTTTGCCGTTCGATTTAATTTGCTCATGAGCCATGTATCGACAGTAAAAATGTGAAAATTTTTCTGTGTACTATGTATTATTATATTTATTTTTTTTTAATACACAAAAACTCGTAACCGAAAAAATCTTTTATTCGAATTTCGCGAACGATTTGGAGAAAGCCAGTTTTATATCAACTATCAAATTGTCTTAATAAGAATTCGCTGGAACCGGGCGCTTCTCTGTTGCAAAACTATTGGTGGCTACTTATAGTCGTAATTTTATCCGATCAAAATATCGTTAGTGTCCCTAACTAATTCCACCGAATTGACTTTCCTATGGAATGATACAACTTCGCTGGGACAGTTAAAATCTTAAAAGCGTTTGTAGCGTATCTAGGAAAAAAAAACTGAAAAAGAGTTTACTTATAGGACAAGTCACTGCTCGAGTTTTGATGAAATATGATTCAATCGAATAGATGAACATTTCTCATCGAATTTTTCATCACAAATTAACAATACTCAAGATGGGTAGGCCTTCTATAAAAGCTTGTTATTTTCTTTCAAAACGTCTGTTTATAATACCTAGAATAAAATATTTTCAAGTTAGTGAGAAAAAATGAATAACCATCTGGAGTGGACGTCATTATACTATGTTTGCGCATACTTTTTTAAATCAAAAATATCTTCTGATGCGTCGAACTTGAATACTAAGTCACGTATCGGTGAATAATACAGGAATCTAGATACTCTATGAAATAATACCCGTCATAAAATGGAAAAGTAAATATCAAACAACTGAAGGAGAAAAAAGTGCAATAATTCTATAGAATCAGAAAATTGACGAGTAAAATCCCATTTTCGATCAGTTCTTCCTTATAATTATGCAGAGTACAAGATTCGTCTAGTTCGCCTTATTTTTATGGTATGATTAAGATCGTTTTCGAAAGATTTTAGATATCTGGAGTAATACAAACAACATTTATAATTCGATAATATCAAACGGTACAACGATTGTCGAGAGAACTGAGAATTTTTATGTACACATATTGTTTGTATTACCACACTGTCATATAGTACCAACGTCAGCATTATATTTCACTTTTTTTTTTTTTTTTTTTTTTCATGGAGATTCTTTCAGAGGATTGCTCGAAGAAAGTATATGAGAGAGGAAAATATGATAATTCTTAAAATACGATTAACGTTTCTGAAGCACGCTCGCTGAACAAAAAAGTTGAAATTAATGGTTCTTAGAGACCTTCAAACGCGTGACAATAAAAAAAAAAAAGTAAGCGGGCGAACACCGATCTAATAGCGATAAAAATTGCTCGCTTTAAATGCTACAGAAATTCGAGAAATGAATCGCGGCATCGTTCGAGTGAATCTATTTTGTTACACTTGAAAAAATTCTAGAATCTGGAAAGGGAATTGAATAGGCGTGAATGATAAAAAAGGCGCATCATTTTTCGTCCTTCAATTTTCAAATGCTTGAAGAATCATATCAATACTGGGAGGGTGTCAATGTGACGTCAAATCAACTCCAAAATAAATTTCATCATTTTTTACGCAGGATAAACTTTGCTAATACGGAGAGTGGCCTTTAATACAGACATCTCAATTTCCTCAATTCTCTAGTCCGGACTCCGTATTAAAGCTATGCTAATACGGAGAGTGGCCTCTAATACGGACATCTCAATTTTCTCATCTCTCTAGTCCGGACTCCGTATTAATGGTGCGACTCCGTATTAAAGCTATGCTAATACGGAGAGTGGCCTTTAATACGGACATCTCAATTTTCTCAATTCTCTAGTCCGGACTCCGTATTAATGGTGCGACTCCGTATTAAAGCCATGCTAATACGGAGAGTGGCCTTTAATACGGAAATCTCAATTTTCTCAATTCTCTAGTCCGGACTCCGTATTAATGGTGCGACTCCGTATTAAAGCTATGCTAATACGGAGAGTGGCTTTCAATACGGACATCTCAATTTTCTCAATTCTCTAGTCCGGACTCCGTATTAATGGTGCGACTCCGTACTAAAGCCATGCTAATACGGAGAGTGGCCATTAATACGGAAATCTCAATTTTCTCAATTCTCTAGTCCGGACTCCGTATTAATGGTGCGACTCCGTATTAAAGCTATGCTAATACGGAGAGTGGCCTTTAATACGGAAATCTCAATTTTCTCATCTCTCTAGTCCGGACTCCGTATTAATGGTGCGACTCCGTATTAAAGCCATGCTAATACGGAGAGTGGCCTTTAATACGGAAATCTCAATTTTCTCAATTCTCTAGTCCGGACTCCGTATTAATGGTGCGACTCCGTATTAAAGCTATGCTAATACGGAGAGTGGCCATTAATACGGAAATCTCAATTTTCTCAATTCTCTAGTCCGGACTCCGTATTAATGGTGCGACTCCGTATTAAAGCTATGCTAATACGGAGAGTGGCCTTTAATACGGAAATCTCAATTTTCTCATCTCTCTAGTCCGGACTCCGTATTAATGGTGCGACTCCGTATTAAAGCCATGCTAATACGGAGAGTGGCCTTTAATACGGAAATCTCAATTTTCTCAATTCTCTAGTCCGGACTCCGTATTAATGGTGCGACTCCGTATTAAAGCTATGCTAATACGGAGAGTGGCCTTTAATACGGAAATCTCAATTTTCTCAATTCTCTAGTCCGGACTCCGTATTAATGGTGCGACTCCGTATTAAAGCTATGCTAATACGGAGAGTGGCCTTTAATACAGACATCTCAATTTCCTCAATTCTCTAGTCCGGACTCCGTATTAATGGTGCGACTCCGTATTAAAGCTATGCTAATACGGAGAGTGGCCTTTAATACGGAAATCTCAATTTTCTCAATTCTCTAGTCCGGACTCCGTATTAATGGTGCGACTCCGTATTAAAGCTATGCTAATACGGAGAGTGGCCTCTAATACGGACATCTCAATTTTCTCATCTCTCTAGTCCGGACTCCGTATTAATGGTGCGACTCCGTATTAAAGCTATGCTAATACGGAGAGTGGCTTTCAATACGGACATCTCAATTTTCTCAATTCTCTAGTCCGGACTCCGTATTAATGGTGCGACTCCGTATTAAAGCCATGCTAATACGGAGAGTGGCCTTTAATACGGAAATCTCAATTTTCTCAATTCTCTAGTCCGGACTCCGTATTAATGGTGCGACTCCGTATTAAAGCTATGCTAATACGGAGAGTGGCCTTTAATACGGAAATCTCAATTTTCTCAATTCTCTAGTCCGGACTCCGTATTAATGGTGCGACTCCGTATTAAAGCTATGCTAATACGGAGAGTGGCTTTCAATACGGACATCTCAATTTTCTCAATTCTCTAGTCCGGACTCCGTATTAATGGTGCGACTCCGTACTAAAGCCATGCTAATACGGAGAGTGGCTTTTAATACGGACATCGCAATTGTCTCAATTCTCTAGTCCGGACTCCGTATTAATGGTGCGACTCCGTATTAAAGCCATGCTAATACGGAGAGTGGCCATTAATACGGAAATCTCAATTTTCTCAATTCTCTAGTCCGGACTCCGTATTAATTGTGCGACTCCGTATTAAAGCTATGCTAATACGGAGAGTGGCCTTTAATACGGAAATCTCAATTTTCTCATCTCTCTAGTCCGGACTCCGTATTAATGGTGCGACTCCGTATTAAAGCCATGCTAATACGGAGAGTGGCCTTTAATACGGAAATCTCAATTTTCTCAATTCTCTAGTCCGGACTCCGTATTAATGGTGCGACTCCGTATTAAAGCCATGCTAATACGGAGAGTGGCCATTAATACGGAAATCTCAATTTTCTCAATTCTCTAGTCCGGACTCCGTATTAATGGTGCGACTCCGTATTAAAGCTATGCTAATACGGAGAGTGGCCTTTAATACGGAAATCTCAATTTTCTCATCTCTCTAGTCCGGACTCCGTATTAATGGTGCGACTCCGTATTAAAGCCATGCTAATACGGAGAGTGGCCTTTAATACGGAAATCTCAATTTTCTCAATTCTCTAGTCCGGACTCCGTATTAATGGTGCGACTCCGTATTAAAGCTATGCTAATACGGAGAGTGGCCTTTAATACGGAAATCTCAATTTTCTCAATTCTCTAGTCCGGACTCCGTATTAATGGTGCGACTCCGTATTAAAGCTATGCTAATACGGAGAGTGGCCTTTAATACAGACATCTCAATTTCCTCAATTCTCTAGTCCGGACTCCGTATTAATGGTGCGACTCCGTACTAAAGCCATGCTAATACGGAGAGTGGCTTTTAATACGGACATCGCAATTGTCTCAATTCTCTAGTCCGGACTCCGTATTAATGGTGCGACTCCGTATTAAAGCCATGCTAATACGGAGAGTGGCCATTAATACGGAAATCGCAATTTTCTCAATTCTCTAGTCCGGACTCCGTATTAATTGTGCGACTCCGTATTAAAGCTATGCTAATACGGAGAGTGGCCTTTAATACGGAAATCTCAATTTTCTCATCTCTCTAGTCCGGACTCCGTATTAATGGTGCGACTCCGTATTAAAGCCATGCTAATACGGAGAGTGGCCTTTAATACGGAAATCTCAATTTTCTCAATTCTCTAGTCCGGACTCCGTATTAATGGTGCGACTCCGTATTAAAGCCATGCTAATACGGAGAGTGGCCATTAATACGGAAATCTCAATTTTCTCAATTCTCTAGTCCGGACTCCGTATTAATGGTGCGACTCCGTATTAAAGCTATGCTAATACGGAGAGTGGCCTTTAATACGGAAATCTCAATTTTCTCATCTCTCTAGTCCGGACTCCGTATTAATGGTGCGACTCCGTATTAAAGCCATGCTAATACGGAGAGTGGCCTTTAATACGGAAATCTCAATTTTCTCAATTCTCTAGTCCGGACTCCGTATTAATGGTGCGACTCCGTATTAAAGCTATGCTAATACGGAGAGTGGCCTTTAATACGGAAATCTCAATTTTCTCAATTCTCTAGTCCGGACTCCGTATTAATGGTGCGACTCCGTATTAAAGCTATGCTAATACGGAGAGTGGCCTTTAATACAGACATCTCAATTTCCTCAATTCTCTAGTCCGGACTCCGTATTAATGGTGCGACTCCGTATTAAAGCTATGCTAATACGGAGAGTGGCCTTTAATACGGAAATCTCAATTTTCTCAATTCTCTAGTCCGGACTCCGTATTAATGGTGCGACTCCGTATTAAAGCTATGCTAATACGGAGAGTGGCCTCTAATACGGACATCTCAATTTTCTCATCTCTCTAGTCCGGACTCCGTATTAATGGTGCGACTCCGTATTAAAGCTATGCTAATACGGAGAGTGGCTTTCAATACGGACATCTCAATTTTCTCAATTCTCTAGTCCGGACTCCGTATTAATGGTGCGACTCCGTATTAAAGCCATGCTAATACGGAGAGTGGCCTTTAATACGGAAATCTCAATTTTCTCAATTCTCTAGTCCGGACTCCGTATTAATGGTGCGACTCCGTATTAAAGCTATGCTAATACGGAGAGTGGCTTTCAATACGGACATCTCAATTTTCTCAATTCTCTAGTCCGGACTCCGTATTAATGGTGCGACTCCGTATTAAAGCCATGCTAATACGGAGAGTGGCTTTTAATACGGACATCGCAATTGTCTCAATTCTCTAGTCCGGACTCCGTATTAATGGTGCGACTCCGTATTAAAGCCATGCTAATACGGAGAGTGGCCATTAATACGGAAATCTCAATTTTCTCAATTCTCTAGTCCGGACTCCGTATTAATGGTGCGACTCCGTATTAAAGCTATGCTAATACGGAGAGTGGCCTTTAATACGGAAATCTCAATTTTCTCATCTCTCTAGTCCGGACTCCGTATTAATGGTGCGACTCCGTATTAAAGCCATGCTAATACGGAGAGTGGCCTTTAATACGGAAATCTCAATTTTCTCAATTCTCTAGTCCGGACTCCGTATTAATGGTGCGACTCCGTATTAAAGCTATGCTAATACGGAGAGTGGCCTTTAATACGGAAATCTCAATTTTCTCAATTCTCTAGTCCGGACTCCGTATTAATGGTGCGACTCCGTATTAAAGCTATGCTAATACGGAGAGTGGCCTCTAATACGGACATCTCAATTTTCTCATCTCTCTAGTCCGGACTCCGTATTAATGGTGCGACTCCGTATTAAAGCTATGCTAATACGGAGAGTGGCCTTTAATACAGACATCTCAATTTCCTCAATTCTCTAGTCCGGACTCCGTATTAATGGTGCGACTCCGTATTAAAGCTATGCTAATACGGAGAGTGGCCTTTAATACGGACATCTCAATTTTCTCAATTCTCTAGTCCGGACTCCGTATTAATGGTGCGACTCCGTATTAAAGCCATGCTAATACGGAGAGTGGCCTTTAATACGGAAATCTCAATTTTCTCAATTCTCTAGTCCGGACTCCGTATTAATGGTGCGACTCCGTATTAAAGCTATGCTAATACGGAGAGTGGCCTTTAATACGGAAATCTCAATTTTCTCATCTCTCTAGTCCGGACTCCGTATTAATGGTGCGACTCCGTATTAAAGCCATGCTAATACGGAGAGTGGCCTTTAATACGGAAATCTCAATTTTCTCAATTCTCTAGTCCGGACTCCGTATTAATGGTGCGACTCCGTATTAAAGCTATGCTAATACGGAGAGTGGCCTCTAATACGGAAATCTCAATTTTCTCAATTCTCTAGTCCGGACTCCGTATTAATGGTGCGACTCCGTATTAAAGCTATGCTAATACGGAGAGTGGCCTTTAATACAGACATCTCAATTTCCTCAATTCTCTAGTCCGGACTCCGTATTAAAGCTATGCTAATACGGAGAGTGGCCTCTAATACGGACATCTCAATTTTCTCATCTCTCTAGTCCGGACTCCGTATTAATGGTGCGACTCCGTATTAAAGCTATGCTAATACGGAGAGTGGCCTTTAATACGGACATCTCAATTTTCTCAATTCTCTAGTCCGGACTCCGTATTAATGGTGCGACTCCGTATTAAAGCCATGCTAATACGGAGAGTGGCCTTTAATACGGAAATCTCAATTTTCTCAATTCTCTAGTCCGGACTCCGTATTAATGGTGCGACTCCGTATTAAAGCTATGCTAATACGGAGAGTGGCTTTCAATACGGACATCTCAATTTTCTCAATTCTCTAGTCCGGACTCCGTATTAATGGTGCGACTCCGTACTAAAGCCATGCTAATACGGAGAGTGGCCATTAATACGGAAATCTCAATTTTCTCAATTCTCTAGTCCGGACTCCGTATTAATGGTGCGACTCCGTATTAAAGCTATGCTAATACGGAGAGTGGCCTTTAATACGGAAATCTCAATTTTCTCATCTCTCTAGTCCGGACTCCGTATTAATGGTGCGACTCCGTATTAAAGCCATGCTAATACGGAGAGTGGCCTTTAATACGGAAATCTCAATTTTCTCAATTCTCTAGTCCGGACTCCGTATTAATGGTGCGACTCCGTATTAAAGCTATGCTAATACGGAGAGTGGCCTTTAATACGGAAATCTCAATTTTCTCAATTCTCTAGTCCGGACTCCGTATTAATGGTGCGACTCCGTATTAAAGCCATGCTAATACGGAGAGTGGCCATTAATACGGAAATCTCAATTTTCTCAATTCTCTAGTCCGGACTCCGTATTAATGGTGCGACTCCGTATTAAAGCTATGCTAATACGGAGAGTGGCCTTTAATACGGAAATCTCAATTTTCTCATCTCTCTAGTCCGGACTCCGTATTAATGGTGCGACTCCGTATTAAAGCCATGCTAATACGGAGAGTGGCCTTTAATACGGAAATCTCAATTTTCTCAATTCTCTAGTCCGGACTCCGTATTAATGGTGCGACTCCGTATTAAAGCTATGCTAATACGGAGAGTGGCCTTTAATACAGACATCTCAATTTCCTCAATTCTCTAGTCCGGACTCCGTATTAATGGTGCGACTCCGTATTAAAGCTATGCTAATACGGAGAGTGGCCTTTAATACGGAAATCTCAATTTTCTCAATTCTCTAGTCCGGACTCCGTATTAATGGTGCGACTCCGTATTAAAGCTATGCTAATACGGAGAGTGGCCTCTAATACGGACATCTCAATTTTCTCATCTCTCTAGTCCGGACTCCGTATTAATGGTGCGACTCCGTATTAAAGCTATGCTAATACGGAGAGTGGCTTTCAATACGGACATCTCAATTTTCTCAATTCTCTAGTCCGGACTCCGTATTAATGGTGCGACTCCGTATTAAAGCCATGCTAATACGGAGAGTGGCCTTTAATACGGAAATCTCAATTTTCTCAATTCTCTAGTCCGGACTCCGTATTAATGGTGCGACTCCGTATTAAAGCTATGCTAATACGGAGAGTGGCCTTTAATACGGAAATCTCAATTTTCTCAATTCTCTAGTCCGGACTCCGTATTAATGGTGCGACTCCGTATTAAAGCTATGCTAATACGGAGAGTGGCTTTCAATACGGACATCTCAATTTTCTCAATTCTCTAGTCCGGACTCCGTATTAATGGTGCGACTCCGTACTAAAGCCATGCTAATACGGAGAGTGGCTTTTAATACGGACATCGCAATTGTCTCAATTCTCTAGTCCGGACTCCGTATTAATGGTGCGACTCCGTATTAAAGCCATGCTAATACGGAGAGTGGCCATTAATACGGAAATCTCAATTTTCTCAATTCTCTAGTCCGGACTCCGTATTAATTGTGCGACTCCGTATTAAAGCTATGCTAATACGGAGAGTGGCCTTTAATACGGAAATCTCAATTTTCTCATCTCTCTAGTCCGGACTCCGTATTAATGGTGCGACTCCGTATTAAAGCCATGCTAATACGGAGAGTG
The DNA here is from genome assembly GCA_035079395.1 of Aspidiotus destructor. Taxonomy (NCBI): domain Eukaryota; kingdom Metazoa; phylum Arthropoda; class Insecta; order Hemiptera; family Diaspididae; genus Aspidiotus; species Aspidiotus destructor. Next base: position 26,270,812 of record JAVHKZ010000001.1, on the reverse strand, counting down.
GCCTTTAATACGGAAATCTCAATTTTCTCAATTCTCTAGTCCGGACTCCGTATTAATGGTGCGACTCCGTATTAAAGCCATGCTAATACGGAGAGTGGCCATTAATACGGAAATCTCAATTTTCTCAATTCTCTAGTCCGGACTCCGTATTAATGGTGCGACTCCGTATTAAAGCTATGCTAATACGGAGAGTGGCCTTTAATACGGAAATCTCAATTTTCTCATCTCTCTAGTCCGGACTCCGTATTAATGGTGCGACTCCGTATTAAAGCCATGCTAATACGGAGAGTGGCCTTTAATACGGAAATCTCAATTTTCTCAATTCTCTAGTCCGGACTCCGTATTAATGGTGCGACTCCGTATTAAAGCTATGCTAATACGGAGAGTGGCCTTTAATACGGAAATCTCAATTTTCTCAATTCTCTAGCCCGGACTCCGTATTAATGGTGCGACTCCGTATTAAAGCTATGCTAATACGGAGAGTGGCCTTTAATACAGACATCTCAATTTCCTCAATTCTCTAGTCCGGACTCCGTATTAATGGTGCGACTCCGTATTAAAGCTATGCTAATACGGAGAGTGGCCTTTAATACGGAAATCTCAATTTTCTCAATTCTCTAGTCCGGACTCCGTATTAATGGTGCGACTCCGTATTAAAGCTATGCTAATACGGAGAGTGGCCTCTAATACGGACATCTCAATTTTCTCATCTCTCTAGTCCGGACTCCGTATTAATGGTGCGACTCCGTATTAAAGCTATGCTAATACGGAGAGTGGCTTTCAATACGGACATCTCAATTTTCTCAATTCTCTAGTCCGGACTCCGTATTAATGGTGCGACTCCGTATTAAAGCCATGCTAATACGGAGAGTGGCCTTTAATACGGAAATCTCAATTTTCTCAATTCTCTAGTCCGGACTCCGTATTAATGGTGCGACTCCGTATTAAAGCTATGCTAATACGGAGAGTGGCTTTCAATACGGACATCTCAATTTTCTCAATTCTCTAGTCCGGACTCCGTATTAATGGTGCGACTCCGTATTAAAGCCATGCTAATACGGAGAGTGGCTTTTAATACGGACATCGCAATTGTCTCAATTCTCTAGTCCGGACTCCGTATTAATGGTGCGACTCCGTATTAAAGCCATGCTAATACGGAGAGTGGCCATTAATACGGAAATCTCAATTTTCTCAATTCTCTAGTCCGGACTCCGTATTAATGGTGCGACTCCGTATTAAAGCTATGCTAATACGGAGAGTGGCCTTTAATACGGAAATCTCAATTTTCTCATCTCTCTAGTCCGGACTCCGTATTAATGGTGCGACTCCGTATTAAAGCCATGCTAATACGGAGAGTGGCCTTTAATACGGAAATCTCAATTTTCTCAATTCTCTAGTCCGGACTCCGTATTAATGGTGCGACTCCGTATTAAAGCTATGCTAATACGGAGAGTGGCCTTTAATACGGAAATCTCAATTTTCTCAATTCTCTAGTCCGGACTCCGTATTAATGGTGCGACTCCGTATTAAAGCTATGCTAATACGGAGAGTGGCCTCTAATACGGACATCTCAATTTTCTCATCTCTCTAGTCCGGACTCCGTATTAATGGTGCGACTCCGTATTAAAGCTATGCTAATACGGAGAGTGGCCTTTAATACAGACATCTCAATTTCCTCAATTCTCTAGTCCGGACTCCGTATTAATGGTGCGACTCCGTATTAAAGCTATGCTAATACGGAGAGTGGCCTTTAATACGGACATCTCAATTTTCTCAATTCTCTAGTCCGGACTCCGTATTAATGGTGCGACTCCGTATTAAAGCCATGCTAATACGGAGAGTGGCCTTTAATACGGAAATCTCAATTTTCTCAATTCTCTAGTCCGGACTCCGTATTAATGGTGCGACTCCGTATTAAAGCTATGCTAATACGGAGAGTGGCCTTTAATACGGAAATCTCAATTTTCTCATCTCTCTAGTCCGGACTCCGTATTAATGGTGCGACTCCGTATTAAAGCCATGCTAATACGGAGAGTGGCCTTTAATACGGAAATCTCAATTTTCTCAATTCTCTAGTCCGGACTCCGTATTAATGGTGCGACTCCGTATTAAAGCTATGCTAATACGGAGAGTGGCCTTTAATACAGACATCTCAATTTCCTCAATTCTCTAGTCCGGACTCCGTATTAATGGTGCGACTCCGTATTAAAGCTATGCTAATACGGAGAGTGGCCTTTAATACGGAAATCTCAATTTTCTCAATTCTCTAGTCCGGACTCCGTATTAATGGTGCGACTCCGTATTAAAGCTATGCTAATACGGAGAGTGGCTTTCAATACGGACATCTCAATTTTCTCAATTCTCTAGTCCGGACTCCGTATTAATGGTGCGACTCCGTATTAAAGCCATGCTAATACGGAGAGTGGCCTTTAATACGGAAATCTCAATTTTCTCAATTCTCTAGTCCGGACTCCGTATTAATGGTGCGACTCCGTATTAAAGCTATGCTAATACGGAGAGTGGCCTTTAATACGGAAATCTCAATTTTCTCAATTCTCTAGTCCGGACTCCGTATTAATGGTGCGACTCCGTATTAAAGCTATGCTAATACGGAGAGTGGCTTTCAATACGGACATCTCAATTTTCTCAATTCTCTAGTCCGGACTCCGTATTAATGGTGCGACTCCGTACTAAAGCCATGCTAATACGGAGAGTGGCTTTTAATACGGACATCGCAATTGTCTCAATTCTCTAGTCCGGACTCCGTATTAATGGTGCGACTCCGTATTAAAGCCATGCTAATACGGAGAGTGGCCATTAATACGGAAATCTCAATTTTCTCAATTCTCTAGTCCGGACTCCGTATTAATTGTGCGACTCCGTATTAAAGCTATGCTAATACGGAGAGTGGCCTTTAATACGGAAATCTCAATTTTCTCATCTCTCTAGTCCGGACTCCGTATTAATGGTGCGACTCCGTATTAAAGCCATGCTAATACGGAGAGTGGCCTTTAATACGGAAATCTCAATTTTCTCAATTCTCTAGTCCGGACTCCGTATTAATGGTGCGACTCCGTATTAAAGCCATGCTAATACGGAGAGTGGCCATTAATACGGAAATCTCAATTTTCTCAATTCTCTAGTCCGGACTCCGTATTAATGGTGCGACTCCGTATTAAAGCTATGCTAATACGGAGAGTGGCCTTTAATACGGAAATCTCAATTTTCTCATCTCCCTAGTCCGGACTCCGTATTAATGGTGCGACTCCGTATTAAAGCCATGCTAATACGGAGAGTGGCCTTTAATACGGAAATCTCAATTTTCTCAATTCTCTAGTCCGGACTCCGTATTAATGGTGCGACTCCGTATTAAAGCTATGCTAATACGGAGAGTGGCCTTTAATACGGAAATCTCAATTTTCTCAATTCTCTAGTCCGGACTCCGTATTAATGGTGCGACTCCGTATTAAAGCTATGCTAATACGGAGAGTGGCCTTTAATACAGACATCTCAATTTCCTCAATTCTCTAGTCCGGACTCCGTATTAATGGTGCGACTCCGTACTAAAGCCATGCTAATACGGAGAGTGGCTTTTAATACGGACATCGCAATTGTCTCAATTCTCTAGTCCGGACTCCGTATTAATGGTGCGACTCCGTATTAAAGCCATGCTAATACGGAGAGTGGCCATTAATACGGAAATCGCAATTTTCTCAATTCTCTAGTCCGGACTCCGTATTAATTGTGCGACTCCGTATTAAAGCTATGCTAATACGGAGAGTGGCCTTTAATACGGAAATCTCAATTTTCTCATCTCTCTAGTCCGGACTCCGTATTAATGGTGCGACTCCGTATTAAAGCCATGCTAATACGGAGAGTGGCCTTTAATACGGAAATCTCAATTTTCTCAATTCTCTAGTCCGGACTCCGTATTAATGGTGCGACTCCGTATTAAAGCCATGCTAATACGGAGAGTGGCCATTAATACGGAAATCTCAATTTTCTCAATTCTCTAGTCCGGACTCCGTATTAATGGTGCGACTCCGTATTAAAGCTATGCTAATACGGAGAGTGGCCTTTAATACGGAAATCTCAATTTTCTCATCTCTCTAGTCCGGACTCCGTATTAATGGTGCGACTCCGTATTAAAGCCATGCTAATACGGAGAGTGGCCTTTAATACGGAAATCTCAATTTTCTCAATTCTCTAGTCCGGACTCCGTATTAATGGTGCGACTCCGTATTAAAGCTATGCTAATACGGAGAGTGGCCTTTAATACGGAAATCTCAATTTTCTCAATTCTCTAGTCCGGACTCCGTATTAATGGTGCGACTCCGTATTAAAGCTATGCTAATACGGAGAGTGGCCTTTAATACAGACATCTCAATTTCCTCAATTCTCTAGTCCGGACTCCGTATTAATGGTGCGACTCCGTATTAAAGCTATGCTAATACGGAGAGTGGCCTTTAATACGGAAATCTCAATTTTCTCAATTCTCTAGTCCGGACTCCGTATTAATGGTGCGACTCCGTATTAAAGCTATGCTAATACGGAGAGTGGCCTTTAATACAGACATCTCAATTTCCTCAATTCTCTAGTCCGGACTCCGTATTAATGGTGCGACTCCGTACTAAAGCCATGCTAATACGGAGAGTGGCTTTTAATACGGACATCGCAATTGTCTCAATTCTCTAGTCCGGACTCCGTATTAATGGTGCGACTCCGTATTAAAGCCATGCTAATACGGAGAGTGGCCATTAATACGGAAATCTCAATTTTCTCAATTCTCTAGTCCGGACTCCGTATTAATTGTGCGACTCCGTATTAAAGCTATGCTAATACGGAGAGTGGCCTTTAATACGGAAATCTCAATTTTCTCATCTCTCTAGTCCGGACTCCGTATTAATGGTGCGACTCCGTATTAAAGCCATGCTAATACGGAGAGTGGCCTTTAATACGGAAATCTCAATTTTCTCAATTCTCTAGTCCGGACTCCGTATTAATGGTGCGACTCCGTATTAAAGCCATGCTAATACGGAGAGTGGCCATTAATACGGAAATCTCAATTTTCTCAATTCTCTAGTCCGGACTCCGTATTAATGGTGCGACTCCGTATTAAAGCTATGCTAATACGGAGAGTGGCCTTTAATACGGAAATCTCAATTTTCTCATCTCTCTAGTCCGGACTCCGTATTAATGGTGCGACTCCGTATTAAAGCCATGCTAATACGGAGAGTGGCCTTTAATACGGAAATCTCAATTTTCTCAATTCTCTAGTCCGGACTCCGTATTAATGGTGCGACTCCGTATTAAAGCTATGCTAATACGGAGAGTGGCCTTTAATACGGAAATCTCAATTTTCTCAATTCTCTAGTCCGGACTCCGTATTAATGGTGCGACTCCGTATTAAAGCTATGCTAATACGGAGAGTGGCCTTTAATACAGACATCTCAATTTCCTCAATTCTCTAGTCCGGACTCCGTATTAATGGTGCGACTCCGTATTAAAGCTATGCTAATACGGAGAGTGGCCTTTAATACGGAAATCTCAATTTTCTCATCTCTCTAGTCCGGACTCCGTATTAATGGTGCGACTCCGTATTAAAGCTATGCTAATACGGAGAGTGGCCTCTAATACGGACATCTCAATTTTCTCATCTCTTTAGTCCGGACTCCGTATTAATGGTGCGACTCCGTATTAAAGCTATGCTAATACGGAGAGTGGCTTTCAATACGGACATCTCAATTTTCTCAATTCTCTAGTCCGGACTCCGTATTAATGGTGCGACTCCGTATTAAAGCCATGCTAATACGGAGAGTGGCCTTTAATACGGAAATCTCAATTTTCTCAATTCTCTAGTCCGGACTCCGTATTAATGGTGCGACTCCGTATTAAAGCTATGCTAATACGGAGAGTGGCTTTCAATACGGACATCTCAATTTTCTCAATTCTCTAGTCCGGACTCCGTATTAATGGTGCGACTCCGTATTAAAGCCATGCTAATACGGAGAGTGGCCATTAATACGGAAATCTCAATTTTCTCAATTCTCTAGTCCGGACTCCGTATTAATGGTGCGACTCCGTATTAAAGCTATGCTAATACGGAGAGTGGCCTTTAATACGGAAATCTCAATTTTCTCAATTCTCTAGTCCGGACTCCGTATTAATGGTGCGACTCCGTATTAAAGCCATGCTAATACGGAGAGTGGCCTTTAATACGGAAATCTCAATTTTCTCAATTCTCTAGTCCGGACTCCGTATTAATGGTGCGACTCCGTATTAAAGCTATGCTAATACGGAGAGTGGCCTTTAATACGGAAATCTCAATTTTCTCAATTCTCTAGTCCGGACTCCGTATTAATGGTGCGACTCCGTATTAAAGCTATGCTAATACGGAGAGTGGCCTCTAATACGGACATCTCAATTTTCTCAATTCTCTAGTCCGGACTCCGTATTAATGGTGCGACTCCGTATTAAAGCTATGCTAATACGGAGAGTGGCCTTTAATACAGACATCTCAATTTCCTCAATTCTCTAGTCCGGACTCCGTATTAATGGTGCGACTCCGTATTAAAGCTATGCTAATACGGAGAGTGGCCTTTAATACGGACATCTCAATTTTCTCAATTCTCTAGTCCGGACTCCGTATTAATGGTGCGACTCCGTATTAAAGCCATGCTAATACGGAGAGTGGCCTTTAATACGGAAATCTCAATTTTCTCAATTCTCTAGTCCGGACTCCGTATTAATGGTGCGACTCCGTATTAAAGCTATGCTAATACGGAGAGTGGCCTTTAATACGGAAATCTCAATTTTCTCATCTCTCTAGTCCGGACTCCGTATTAATGGTGCGACTCCGTATTAAAGCCATGCTAATACGGAGAGTGGCCTTTAATACGGAAATCTCAATTTTCTCAATTCTCTAGTCCGGACTCCGTATTAATGGTGCGACTCCGTATTAAAGCTATGCTAATACGGAGAGTGGCCTCTAATACGGAAATCTCAATTTTCTCAATTCTCTAGTCCGGACTCCGTATTAATGGTGCGACTCCGTATTAAAGCTATGCTAATACGGAGAGTGGCCTTTAATACAGACATCTCAATTTCCTCAATTCTCTAGTCCGGACTCCGTATTAATGGTGCGACTCCGTATTAAAGCTATGCTAATACGGAGAGTGGCCTTTAATACGGAAATCTCAATTTTCTCAATTCTCTAGTCCGGACTCCGTATTAATGGTGCGACTCCGTATTAAAGCTATGCTAATACGGAGAGTGGCCTCTAATACGGACATCTCAATTTTCTCATCTCTCTAGTCCGGACTCCGTATTAATGGTGCGACTCCGTATTAAAGCTATGCTAATACGGAGAGTGGCTTTCAATACGGACATCTCAATTTTCTCAATTCTCTAGTCCGGACTCCGTATTAATGGTGCGACTCCGTATTAAAGCTATGCTAATACGGAGAGTGGCCTCTAATACGGACATCTCAATTTTCTCATCTCTCTAGTCCGGACTCCGTATTAATGGTGCGACTCCGTATTAAAGCTATGCTAATACGGAGAGTGGCCTTTAATACAGACATCTCAATTTCCTCAATTCTCTAGTCCGGACTCCGTATTAATGGTGCGACTCCGTATTAAAGCTATGCTAATACGGAGAGTGGCCTTTAATACGGAAATCTCAATTTTCTCATCTCTCTAGTCCGGACTCCGTATTAATGGTGCGACTCCGTATTAAAGCTATGCTAATACGGAGAGTGGCCTCTAATACGGACATCTCAATTTTCTCATCTCTCTAGTCCGGACTCCGTATTAATGGTGCGACTCCGTATTAAAGCTATGCTAATACGGAGAGTGGCTTTCAATACGGACATCTCAATTTTCTCAATTCTCTAGTCCGGACTCCGTATTAATGGTGCGACTCCGTATTAAAGCCATGCTAATACGGAGAGTGGCCTTTAATACGGAAATCTCAATTTTCTCAATTCTCTAGTCCGGACTCCGTATTAATGGTGCGACTCCGTATTAAAGCTATGCTAATACGGAGAGTGGCTTTCAATACGGACATCTCAATTTTCTCAATTCTCTAGTCCGGACTCCGTATTAATGGTGCGACTCCGTATTAAAGCCATGCTAATACGGAGAGTGGCCATTAATACGGAAATCTCAATTTTCTCAATTCTCTAGTCCGGACTCCGTATTAATGGTGCGACTCCGTATTAAAGCTATGCTAATACGGAGAGTGGCCTTTAATACGGAAATCTCAATTTTCTCAATTCTCTAGTCCGGACTCCGTATTAATGGTGCGACTCCGTATTAAAGCCATGCTAATACGGAGAGTGGCCTTTAATACGGAAATCTCAATTTTCTCAATTCTCTAGTCCGGACTCCGTATTAATGGTGCGACTCCGTATTAAAGCTATGCTAATACGGAGAGTGGCCTTTAATACGGAAATCTCAATTTTCTCAATTCTCTAGTCCGGACTCCGTATTAATGGTGCGACTCCGTATTAAAGCTATGCTAATACGGAGAGTGGCCTCTAATACGGACATCTCAATTTTCTCAATTCTCTAGTCCGGACTCCGTATTAATGGTGCGACTCCGTATTAAAGCTATGCTAATACGGAGAGTGGCCTTTAATACAGACATCTCAATTTCCTCAATTCTCTAGTCCGGACTCCGTATTAATGGTGCGACTCCGTATTAAAGCTATGCTAATACGGAGAGTGGCCTTTAATACGGACATCTCAATTTTCTCAATTCTCTAGTCCGGACTCCGTATTAATGGTGCGACTCCGTATTAAAGCCATGCTAATACGGAGAGTGGCCTTTAATACGGAAATCTCAATTTTCTCAATTCTCTAGTCCGGACTCCGTATTAATGGTGCGACTCCGTATTAAAGCTATGCTAATACGGAGAGTGGCCTTTAATACGGAAATCTCAATTTTCTCATCTCTCTAGTCCGGACTCCGTATTAATGGTGCGACTCCGTATTAAAGCCATGCTAATACGGAGAGTGGCCTTTAATACGGAAATCTCAATTTTCTCAATTCTCTAGTCCGGACTCCGTATTAATGGTGCGACTCCGTATTAAAGCTATGCTAATACGGAGAGTGGCCTCTAATACGGAAATCTCAATTTTCTCAATTCTCTAGTCCGGACTCCGTATTAATGGTGCGACTCCGTATTAAAGCTATGCTAATACGGAGAGTGGCCTTTAATACAGACATCTCAATTTCCTCAATTCTCTAGTCCGGACTCCGTATTAATGGTGCGACTCCGTATTAAAGCTATGCTAATACGGAGAGTGGCCTTTAATACGGAAATCTCAATTTTCTCAATTCTCTAGTCCGGACTCCGTATTAATGGTGCGACTCCGTATTAAAGCTATGCTAATACGGAGAGTGGCCTCTAATACGGACATCTCAATTTTCTCATCTCTCTAGTCCGGACTCCGTATTAATGGTGCGACTCCGTATTAAAGCTATGCTAATACGGAGAGTGGCTTTCAATACGGACATCTCAATTTTCTCAATTCTCTAGTCCGGACTCCGTATTAATGGTGCGACTCCGTATTAAAGCTATGCTAATACGGAGAGTGGCCTCTAATACGGACATCTCAATTTTCTCATCTCTCTAGTCCGGACTCCGTATTAATGGTGCGACTCCGTATTAAAGCTATGCTAATACGGAGAGTGGCTTTCAATACGGACATCTCAATTTTCTCAATTCTCTAGTCCGGACTCCGTATTAATGGTGCGACTCCGTATTAAAGCCATGCTAATACGGAGAGTGGCCTTTAATACGGAAATCTCAATTTTCTCAATTCTCTAGTCCGGACTCCGTATTAATGGTGCGACTCCGTATTAAAGCTATGCTAATACGGAGAGTGGCTTTCAATACGGACATCTCAATTTTCTCAATTCTCTAGTCCGGACTCCGTATTAATGGTGCGACTCCGTATTAAAGCCATGCTAATACGGAGAGTGGCTTTTAATACGGACATCGCAATTGTCTCAATTCTCTAGTCCGGACTCCGTATTAATGGTGCGACTCCGTATTAAAGCCATGCTAATACGGAGAGTGGCCATTAATACGGAAATCTCAATTTTCTTAATTCTCTAGTCCGGACTCCGTATTAATGGTGCGACTCCGTATTAAAGCTATGCTAATACGGAGAGTGGCCTTTAATACGGAAATCTCAATTTTCTCATCTCTCTAGTCCGGACTCCGTATTAATGGTGCGACTCCGTATTAAAGCTATGCTAATACGGAGAGTGGCCTTTAATACGGAAATCTCAATTTTCTCAATTCTCTAGTTGGACTCCGTATTAATGGTGCGACTCCGTATTAAAGCTATGCTAATACGGAGAGTGGCCTCTAATACGGACATCTCAATTTTCTCATCTCTCTAGTCCGGACTCCGTATTAATGGTGCGACTCCGTATTAAAGCTATGCTAATACGGAGAGTGGCCTCTAATACGGACATCTCAATTTTCTCATCTCTCTAGTCCGGACTCCGTATTAATGGTGCGACTCCGTATTAAAGCTATGCTAATACGGAGAGTGGCCTTTAATACGGAAATCTCAATTTTCTCAATTCTCTAGTCCGGACTCCGTATTAATGGTGCGACTCCGTATTAAAGCTATGCTAATACGGAGAGTGGCTTTCAATACGGACATCTCAATTTTCTCAATTCTCTAGTCCGGACTCCGTATTAATGGTGCGACTCCGTATTAAAGCCATGCTAATACGGAGAGTGGCTTTTAATACGGACATCGCAATTGTCTCAATTCTCTAGTCCGGACTCCGTATTAATGGTGCGACTCCGTATTAAAGCCATGCTAATACGGAGAGTGGCCATTAATACGGAAATCTCAATTTTCTTAATTCTCTAGTCCGGACTCCGTATTAATGGTGCGACTCCGTATTAAAGCTATGCTAATACGGAGAGTGGCCTTTAATACGGAAATCTCAATTTTCTCATCTCTCTAGTCCGGACTCCGTATTAATGGTGCGACTCCGTATTAAAGCTATGCTAATACGGAGAGTGGCCTTTAATACGGAAATCTCAATTTTCTCAATTCTCTAGTTGGACTCCGTATTAATGGTGCGACTCCGTATTAAAGCTATGCTAATACGGAGAGTGGCCTCTAATACGGACATCTCAATTTTCTCATCTCTCTAGTCCGGACTCCGTATTAATGGTGCGACTCCGTATTAAAGCTATGCTAATACGGAGAGTGGCCTCTAATACGGACATCTCAATTTTCTCATCTCTCTAGTCCGGACTCCGTATTAATGGTGCGACTCCGTATTAAAGCTATGCTAATACGGAGAGTGGCCTTTAATACGGACATCTCAATTTTCTCATTTCTCTAGTCCGGACTCTGTATTAATGGTGCGAAAGAGGGGTCTGAAACCCTCCTCTTCAGAGAAAGTTCGTACTTCAAACGTAAAGCGCTTGAACATATTGAAATTATCCGCCACTTGAATAACGACGACCTAAATGTGCTCAACAGGTACATACCTGTTGAGGGGTTGATTGAACTAGTTCATGAGTATTATTCACATTGTAATGACTACCTAGTTTAGTCTTGATTTCCTCGGTTGTTCTTGTTTCCAGCCGGAGTTGGTTCAGTTGCTTCCATGTCATCGTTGACAATGGTTTTTCAATCGAAAGCGCTCCGATGCAGTGTTTTGTTTGTTGTGGCTCAATTTAAATTTCCCCGTCCGTTTTACTCGTTGGAGTATATCGTCGTTCTCTGATTCCAAAAATACTCAAATAATTGTTATGGTTAAGAGCTCAGCTACATAAGAGGTGATGAGCGACTAAACCAAAATCTTTTGGTTTGATTGCTCAGTTGCTGAAACTGTCACTATACTATTTGATTGGTAGTTGCCGATTGCTCGTTACCGGTCGCCGCTTATGTAGCTAAGCTCTACTTTTAATTCTCATTTCATTACTCCAATAAACAAATTTCAAATTTTTGGAATGAAAAGGAGCAGTCTTAAGGGTATTCCGGGAAGTATCTTTGACGTTGACTACAATGCCTTTTCAATTTTTTGACATTAACTTTCGTTATTGAGTAAAGTCATCACTTATGTTTAGTTACTGTGGTTTGTCCGTTTGTTGCAACGCGTAACGTATGTCTGATTGAGCTACAAAACTTCAATGCGCGAGAAGGTATATTCACCTGTTGCAAAGAAACGCGGGAACTGAAAATGAGTATTGCTCGATGAAGAGAGGTTATATCGTTAAACGGCAAATGATATTGAAAATTCTTCTGGAATTACCTTTGTTCGTTCATGTTCATACCAAAAATTTGACATTCGTCTATGTAAGTTAGGTATGTAATTTATTGTCTTTGCCTCCTGTCTTATTTGCATGGAAATTGATAAGTTTGTTAGGGACCCTAATAACTTGACTTTTTCTAACGATAACTACGCAGTAACATTGACGAGCCATAAATTCATGTCGTGAGAAGTCGATCTACTGGCGATGATGATCTTGATAGACGTGAGGATAATGTATAATTCTGTGCTCTGAAAAGGTAGAACAAATGAAATAATATTGGGTACTTCGCAAAACACAATATTCAATCTCATTTGCATGAGGATGCAAAGTAGGCGCCCTCTATGAAAATAATGTGGTGGCCATTTTTTGACAGCTGCCTGAAATGTCGATGTTTCAGAAAATTGTTAAAATCTCAATTTTCTCTTCTTTTAGGTTATTCTATGCATAAAAATGATGAAAAAAAAAATGCTCTTACCACTGTTCTGTATGCCTATGTTAGTTTCATACATATTTATTGCATTTATGTCGCATCACCTTTTCGGGCACGACTCCAGTGCTACCTACATGTGCATTCTCATGTAAATGAACACGTTGATGAGAAAATGGAGGTGGCGGCACAATGCATAAAAAAAGCGGTGTAAAGTTTGAAAATTGAAAATTTTTCAAGTATTTGCTTTTCATCAGATTAAAAGGGCTTTTCAAAAATTGGGAATAATTTGTTCGTTTTCTTACTAGCATTACTCAAAATCCCATGGTTAAGAGAAGCATGGAGCAAAATATTAACAATTTGTCATAGTGCGACTCCGCCATGACAATCTCAAATCCTGTTCTAAATGCTTTTCTTTCTTATCCGGATTAGATTCTGGTTGATGTTTGCAACAGAAGAAAAACCCAAAATATCAAATTTCAAACAGTCTGTTTGGTCAGAAGAAAAGCTTATATTAATTTAAGAAACTTATTTTCATATTATTTTATTTGTGAACTTGTGAATTTTTTACGCTCGAAATTTTTCTTCAGAACGAAGGGTCTTGGAAAAATCACTGACGGGAGAATATGACGTCAGCATCAAAGCATGATATTATCAATGACCTTGACCTGTTTCTCCACAAGAATGCTTGACAAAAGAAAGTGACGTCATCAGAGGATTATTTTTGGCGTAAATCTTCATAGAGAAAGGACTTACAAAAATCAGGGTGGGATATCAGGAAACTTACCAGCTAGCACTGGATATGGTATCATCATTAACATGGGTGTGACGTCACCATAAGATTTAGAAAAATTGCAATTAAGAAGAAGCGAGGGAAAGATGATTGATTTATTTTGAAGACCCGACCCTTCGTGTTTTTCCTCTCAAAAATCTGATATTGATATAAGTTTTTTCGTGTTCACAATTACTCGAATAATTGCAGCGGTATGGGAAAGATACTGGTACTTTTTCATTCATTGACAAGTCAGGCACGTTATTCACGTGTCCAAACAACATTTCACTTTCGAAGTCAACAAAGTAGACATAGGTAACATATTTAACTCCCGTATTGAAACAAGCTAGCGTTAATAATTTAAAGAAACAAAAATATGAAAATCCCCGAAACCAAGAAACAAGGTATTAGAGCAAACCTACGTCAATTATCGACTATAAACGAAAATCGCCTAAAACTAAACGACGCAGGCAACCCACCTAACCAGTAAAACTTTTCACATTTATTTTCATGCTCGAACACCGGTAAGAAGCTCGGCGTTTAGCGTTTTTTGATGAACAGCTCCATTCGACAGCTAAAAAACGTTTGTTTCTGTGCGGAAGGTGATACAGTTCTGGCCGAGTGGATCTGTTCATTAGTCACATTTTACTAACGTCTCCTTGAGTTATTGTACGCGATGAAAGAGAAAGAAAATAAAAGAAAGAGAAATAAATCCCGAACCGTTAGCCGTCCGACTGTGTATACTACTATTTTTATAATCTGTTTCCTTCGCGTTCCCACAACGATAAGTATCTCTAATTTCCATCAGTTCTTATGTCTGTGTATAACAGTGTACTGTAATGATACAAAATAACAATAATGATGATAATGAAAGAATGGTTTTGCGGCAGCGGTCTTTTTTCGGCAGAATTCTTTGGCCGCTGAAAGTAACGTGGAAACGTCAAATCTGAATAAATTGCGAAATTTGAACGAGAAACTACGGACGTCGACTGAAAAATCATCTTTACTGCTGAAGAGGCGTGCATCTGACCGTCTTTCTCATCGGTATGGAGTGTTGTGGTAAAAATTACCAACATCTCGGTGTTTAATTTTACATAATAAAAAAAACTGAATGCGTTGCAATAATAGACGAAAAAGAATGAAAAATTTGACGGCATAGGCAGCGAGAGATCATGAATAAGCATACTTTAGCTGACGACTCCTACGCTTTTTTTTTCCTATTCTTGTTCGTTCACGAGAAAGAGTTTAAAGAAAACCTCTTCACTTGTCGCGACTACAATTTTCCTTTCATTATTCTTAAAACGTTCCTCGTTGTAAAGAAATAATATTTAAAAAGTCAGCGCACTGCTCTTGACAATTATTCAACGACTCGGTCGAAATTCTGACACGGCTCAAAATTGTGTACTTCTATTCATATATAAATCTTTCTTAATGCACCTTAGGTTTTTTCGAGAAATTATTTTGTATATCAGCTCGTATTTTGCAAAGTATTGATGGTGCTCCAGACCATCACTTGACCACAACCTTGTGATCGAATCTTTCCACGTCTCGTCTGTTGTGGTCTTCGGAATCAATGTAGGCCATCAATGCAATCATTAGTATCATTTTCGGGTTATCGAGTTCGCTTATTTAGGAGCGGAAGTCGTTATCGGCGGTTTTCGACTTGACTCTAGCGCAGCATTCAAGTCTCCGTATTTTTCATGAATCGATTGAATTTATACGATGATGTGTGCACGCTGACGTAAAGTAATTCGCGGCAAATTCGAGACGTTTTTTTTTTTTTTTTTTTATTTATGAGACGAAAAAAATCGCGCTTGGAATGCTGGATTGCGTGCAATACAGTTGAGAAATGGAAAGAAAAAAAAAAAACGTGAGAAACTGTAATTGAATATTTGCTTTCGAGAAGTGTGTAGCTCACATGGGTGGACCGTAAATCAAGTATTCTTTCTACAAACTAAAGTATTCGAATTCGACAAGTTATTACTAGGTATATTAGACTTAGGCGTCGTAGCGACCTATACTACATTTTAATTTAATTTTCAATTTGTTCCGTACAGTTTTTTAAATGTTATAGGATTAGTCTGTAGGGTTGTGGAGGAAGCTGAGATATTTTTGGGTCATGTATTAAGAAAATGAAGGACACTGAAATTGAGTTTCAGATTACGGTGAAAATTTTGGCACTGAATTCTTCTTTTATTCAGTCGATGAATCGTTTGTTCTACCTCTGTACTGGTCTTATTTGATCTCTTTTTCGTTTGCAACACTCTCTTTCGCCTATATTTTCCAAAAAAAAAAAAACAAAACGAGATCCTATTCTGCCTACGTCCAATTGATCGTAAGAGAAGAAGTTGATCGTTTGCTTCGTTTTCAAATAAGATCCTGGAAGAACAGCTCCGTTGTTGGTAGGGAATCTCCCCTTCTCCCATCCCCCCATCTCATAAGTTGAGATATTCCAATAGAAAGATCTTTTGGTAGGAACGTTCATCGTTCGTCTGGTGAACTGTGGTTATCATAGCTATGGAGCCCCAAATCTTTTGACCTTCGAGATACCCGAAAAATTACGACCGTATAAGAAAGCAGAAGAGAATTTGAAAAAATCTCTGCTATTGAGCTGATGCAAATATCGAGATGAAAAATTGGACTATTCAGCTATGGACTCGAACGAATTCCGATCATCAAACAACATACATGAAGGGGAGGGTGACTTGGGCAAATTTTGACTTTCGGAGACATGTTTACAAGGGGACTTGAATGAATTTTGATCATCGGGAGAGATGAGAAGATCGAAAGAAATTGGCAACAAAATTTTACAAGGACAGCGGGCGAGTACTCATTTTGAACGACCAATCTTCTCCTTATTTTCCTATGAATAAAATTCGTCTACACCCCCTTCCCCCTAGTCATCGTTGTTGTTTCCTGGTCGCGTTTAGTAGCCCGTCTGCGGCGTTGCATCGGTTTCGGAAAATGCTGACGTAAACACCAGTTTTCGCCGAGGGTTGTCGCGGTCTCTCTTGCCAGTTGGGGTGTGCTTCTCGGCCCATTTTCGTGATCAGTCTTCTTCCATACGGTGTACGTATTCTCGCAATCCTGTTCTACATTTCCTGACCTTAGTTACTGGTGTAATGTTGAGCTCGTTCTCAATACTCACATTCCTTTTTAACAAGGAACCTGTTTTATCGGGGGGGGGGGGGGTCGTCTGGGCGAAAGTCCGCCGTCCGGGAGGCAACATGGCCTTGGGACTTGAAACATTTTTCTGTTTTTCTCCTATCGCCTACAGCTTGGAAGTTGAAATTTTTTCAAGTCCTTCTTTTATCACTTATAAATTGAAGGTCAAAATTCTTCCAAGTTGCCCATCTATCACCTGTAGCTCGGTCAAAATCCTGTCATATATATCAGTATAAAGCGAGTATTCTACAAGGGAGTAGAGGGGTGATGTATGTTCTAGGACAGTTCTGGATTTCTCAGACATTTCTGGATTTCTAGGACAGTTCTAGATTTGTAGGACAGTTCTGGATTTCTAAGACAGCTCTGGATTTCTAGGACATTTCTGGATTTCTAGGACAGTTCTAGATTTCTATGACATTTCTGGATTTCTAAGACACTTCTCAATTTCTATGACATTTCTGGATTTCTAAGACAGTTCTTGATTTCTAACTAAGACAAATCTGGATTTCTAAGACAGTTCTAGATTTCTAAGACAGTTCTAGATTTCTAAGACAGTTATGGATTTCTCACTTTTTCACTCATTTCTCATCAATCCTCAAGTTTCCATTTATGAGCTACAAGCAGCCAGATTTCTCACTTTTTACTCATTTTTCTACACTTTTCATTGATCCTCAAGTTCCTATTTATGAGCTACAAGCTGTCAAATATTTTACTTTTTCACTCATATTTCAGCAATTTTAATCGATTCACAAAACTACTCAAGTTCCATGTTCTAGGACAGTTATGGATTCCTGAACTTTTCATTCAATTTTCTTTACTTTTGAAGGCTCCAAAAATTCTTCACTTTTATTTTGCCAAAAAACGTGACCAGATTTTCTTTCAACACTTCATCAAGTGCTCAACAACAAGATAGTTCAATGCTTTTTCGATTCGATGCTCCTGAAAATTCATTCCACAGTCTTATCATGAAACGGACTAACTCGTCCACTTACTGATAAAAAATGTAAACGCGTGAAGATTTTCGTTTATTTCATTTCTCCTCGTTGTAATTATGCTTAGTGTTCATATCGAACTTAGTACTATCACCAAACGGACAAACTCGTCCATTTACTGATAACAGAACGGACAAATTCGTCCGATTACTGATAAACCAACTTACTATGAATTGCTCTCGAGAAGTTTCGACTCTAGAGCTCAAAGTATACGCTCTCGTACTATCACTAAACGGACAAACTCGTCCATTTACTGATAACCTTCGGTTCAACACGAGAGTAGTGAAACTTCAAAAAAATTAGTTCAACAATGATAAGAAGACGGTTCGATCCGTCCACTTTCAACACGCGAATTATATTCGACCATAAGTATTTGAAATTGGTTTAACATAAAGAAAAAATTGAAAATACTTCTCAATTTCATAATGTTTTAGTCTCCAATGTAGTAAACAAATTCAAAAGAATTTAGACTCTATCTTAACAATGGTTGTAGAATTTTGATAGGAACGAGTTCAAGAAATGAAATTCGAAATGATTTTTGATCTAAAAGATCTTACGATTCAAGACGAATTAACATTGATACGATTGAGAAAACATTTTGATAGACAATTCAAGGAATGAAATTCGAAATAATATTTAGTAAAAGCTGATTAGAATATGAAAATGCTGAGATAAAATTAAGAATTCACATGAAATGAACGGAGCTATGTGATTTTACGAGACAAATGAGAAAGCTGATAACCAGTACCCTACGAAGGAGAATTTCATTTCATCAATATCTCACCAAAATTTCAAACAAAATAATCCGAAGAGACTCAGAGTTTAACACTGAGATGTATTTTCAAAAATACCTGCGAATTAAATCATATTGAACCAATTCAGAAAAAGCCATTATTGTATTGTATCACGCACACGTAGACGTAGAAAAAAAGAATCTGGAAAGAATGATAACACGAATGAATTTCATTTTGACATCGCATCGTAATGCCACAATTCTGATGGAAATAGGGAGTTGAAACAATGCCTCGACAGAAGAGTGAGAAAAATGATAGCAATAACAAGAATGTATTGGGCGTCATATGTGGCACCACTGTTTGACTCATATCGGAGTCATTATCATGAGTCCGAGTATAATCATTCATGGATTGAAAATTGGTGCAGCATTATACTCTTTTTTTTGCGGCAATTGAGAGCGGAGTACGAAATATTATCTCTAGTCATTTCCAGTCTTCGTAGTCGATTTTTACAATCGTAGTTGATCGTAGTTTGTATCGGTGAGAACGAATATCTTCTTTTGGTACCAGACAACGGTAAAATTTGATATTTTGGGGTTTCCAACTTCCTTATGTGATACCGATAATTCAATAAGCTACCAAGCTACCGGAACGTTCCTGCACTTCACGACTGTTCACTGCACGTTCATTTCAATGGCGAACTGCGATTCCTCCCAAAGGAATCCTTCAATGAGTTTTAAGAGCGAAGATTGGAAAACCTTGGTAATCAGAGCCGATATCCCGAACGAATTCATTGATGAGTATGTATCAGCGTTGTGTTCGAAAAGTACCGATATCAACGATTTTAAATGGTTAAATGAAGACCACCTTGTGAAGATTGGAATACCCAATTATGTACATGCTGGAAGAATCATGTATGAAGGGAAAAGGATGTATGCGAACGTGAGTAAATTCGCATTGGTCGGCTAGATCACGATTTTTTCGTCATTTTTTTTACGATTCTTTTTTTATGTTATATGTAGATGCAAGCGGAAGATCACAGTGAAAAGGAAGCCGACGCATTGAACAATGTGAGTATATTTATTGTTGCGACGGAAAAATTTTGTTCGTTCATATTAGGCTCGATGAAATCTTTTAACGCATTTTCAATACAAGTATAGATCTTCATTGATCAGAATCTACGAAGTACGATATCATGAAACAAAAAGTTTAGTGTATTTTTGAGCTGTGAGGAAATCATTTTTGGCTCGGTGATAACAATCTTGGATTACAAATGGGGTGAAAATCAAGGCTGAGTCGTTATCATTGAATGTAGGGGATCTTTTTGAAATGAGTAATGGTTCTATGAAGAGATTGTTTTTTTCAAATTACGCATTTTGAATCTCCGTGATTATACGGGAAGGTGATCTAAATTAGAGCCGACCTTCATTTTTCTTTGAATTGTTTATCAAACTAAAATCTAAAACTTTTTCATCTTTGTAGTCGAGAGAAGAACATACTGATCGTCACTGATGAAATTGTGCAAGAATTTTCAAGTTTATTAAGGGAATTAATAGGTCTTTGTAGATGATCATTCGTTTTTGATCTTATTAAGGAACTTGACGTGATACGAATTACGTGTTGAATTCAAGGGAAAAGTCTTCCATGTTTTTGTACTACAAGTAGAATTTTGAATGTTTCGAAATTGAGTATTTTGACTCGATAAATTGATGGATTTTGTAGGTCTCTTCAATCAGCTGACGTAATAATGCTCTCCTTTCGTGTTATTTCTACTCATTAACATTCGTTTTTCGAGATTAGATTAGTTTTTTAGACAAATTTGAAACTTATTTCTCGTACACATCAAGATTGAGATTCGATATCGCTTAACGTAAGAAATCTTTTCGGATCCAGAAAAAAAAAATACAGAACCTTTTCAGATCTTTTCTTTCGTTTCGTGGTATAAATGATGATCAAGTTTGTCATACAAATGAGCGATTTCGATGAAAGCAAAAATTTGATTAGGAAGGTTTAATGTATGAATCGGATTTATCGAGAAACAATAATTTTGGGAAATAATTACCGTAATTTTTCGAACGGAAAATACCTCGTGTTAGTAAATTTGAAGGAATTTGAATCATGTATCGAGATACGTCCTTAATATTCATAACGAAGATGAGATGTTTCAACCATCAAAAATATGATTAATTTTTCGTTAAATTCTCTACATACAGCTTATCATGAAACAAAAAGTTTAGTGATGTTTTTTCTGCGTAATAATTGTAAAGTATTTTCTTTTTGAAATGAGTAACGGTTCTGTAATGACGAGATTGTTTTTTGAAATACACGTTTCAAATACGAGTATTGAAATTCATCATTTTTGTGATAAAGGGTAACGCGATCTAAATTTGAGCTGACAAGTTCACCCTCATTCTCTTAAAAGAACGTTGAGAAAAAATTGATATGAAACTTCAATTTGACTCCTTTTTGACGTTGATTTTGAGTCAATCAAGAGTCTGGCTACATCGACATTTCAAACTAATCTCATTATTTCATTTTCAGGTTGATAAGACCGTAATAGAAACTTTAAAAAGCGTGCTAAAAACTCAAGAGGAAATGCGTGACACTTTGAAAGAACTCACAGATCGTCTGGAAAAGGTTTTTTGATCTTGTATCATGATTTTATTGTTTTTCTATCTTGAATAAATCATGGTAGATCCAAATATTGTTCAATTTTCCTTTCAGAGTCAGTATCGATATCTTGAGCTGACAGCACTAGTGTATGTAAGAGAGGTCATTGACCTCATGATGAAGGTATTGAACAGATATCATGATTTGAAACCATTCTCACGCTTACTTTCAAAAACAATGGATGGGAAAGAATGTCCTGAGAGAGTTATTCAACAAAAGTTTGATAAATTCAAGGAAGATAAGAAGAAAGTCAAACTTATAGAGGAAAAAGTAAAAGATGTCAGAAATGAAATGTCATCCGGTAGATTGTATATCGAAGATTTCGCTCCAGTTATTTAAGGATGACCTCAAAATTCTGCAGGATATGCAAGATCACATTATTGATCAATCAGATGTAGAAACATTAGAAGAAATGGCAAAATATGCCGGCATTACATAATTTAGTTGTATGAGATATCATCAAGCTACTAACCATATATGGACGCTTTTAAGCAAAACCCAACCAAGCGACATGATAACGATCTGGGGAATAGGATAATCTCCACTCATAGTAAATGAACATTGCTCCAGTTCTCCAGATTGTTACCATGTCGCTTGGTTGGGTTTTGCTCAAAAGCGTCCATATGTAGCCTTGTAGTGATTTGAATCTGAGCTATGTATATGTTCATTCTTTTGTCCCTTGAAACACGCTCCATCTTGTTCAATACATTTCCAGCTATTCCCAGACTGGTCTTTATTTTCTCTATATCTCGACCATCTGTGGTTATCTTGAGGCTCAAATACTTGTATTCACTCGCATATACTAACTGTTCACGAACTTGTCCCTTAAAACATGGAAATTTGTCAGGTTAACGAGAGATCGCACTCTGTGTTTGGTTCCACGTACAACTCAAAATGCATGTATTCTTATGGAAACTAAGCAATTTTCAAAAATTTGTAAGAAAATCAGGACTTGATGTACGTTATCAACACTTGGCATACATCTTGTTCAACTATTAGCTAGTGTATTGAGAAAAAACCATGGAACTTCAAGTGAATTCCTAGCCATATTTTGATATAAAAACAGTGATAGGAAATATTATTCTTTTACAAGAGAGCACACTAATATCAACTTTTAATACTAACAACAAACAGCACAAACAACTTCATTTCATCAATCTGCATGACCTCAGTTTTATCAATATTTATCCTCAATCCAAATTTTCAACTCTCAATATGCAATCTTCTAGATTTTGTGGTGGTGTAGGTACCTATTTATGATAAGAAATAGAATATATCACATAATATTTTGTCAATGACAAATAATTCAACTGTGATAAATTTTCTTTATCATTCTATTTATTTATTTATTTATTATTTTATTCATTTTTAAATGAATTACTAATATGAGTTTGATATTTGATTATGGCTGTATCCTGTTGTGATAAAGTGACTAAATAGTGATGAATTAATTTTACATTTCATAGACTGCATGTAATATGCAGATTTTAAATGAAATATTAGTTTTCTATTTTTTAAAAATAATTTTACATGTTGATATTTCATCAAAATATTGAAGTTCTGTAAGTGTTGGTTGAGCTTTACCAAATGATATTTTTCAAATATTCTTGTAAAATCAAAAATAAAATGTGGATGAATGTGATCAACACTCTTTAAGACCATTTGTTCTTCATATTTAATTTTCAGAATATAGTACATTATTTCTATTAATACACATTGAACTGAAATTAATTTTGTGATATTTTTGTGACTATACTAAGTACAAAATTTTTGTCTTTCATTAGTATAGAATTTTTGATACCATGTAATTTTTAAAGGTACTGAACTGTAATGATATATTAATGTGATATTTTAGTCTTTGAACTGTATGATTTTCAAAGATGACAAAGCAACTAAACTATGATAATTGAGTGTGTAAAATGATTATATCAGTCAAGACAATTCTTAGGTTATGAATTTTTTAATTCAATGTATTTTTGACTACCTATTTTACTTTATATTTTGCATGCTGGAAACTCTTGTGATTTTATAATTGAGTACTTGTCGGATAATCTGTCAATAAGCCTTGAATAATAATACAATGTTGAATAATGAATGCGAATAATCTTTAATTAGTTCATCAGGAGTACGAGTACAACGTAAAGCTAAATCACTAGAGATTGGGTACAACATGTGACTATATAGAGCCGTAAGGCGACCCTTCACAGTAATGTAGATAAAAGGTGACTTGACTGGAACGCACTCTACGCCACTTTTCCAACACTCCCTCCGCGGATCCTTGTCAATTCAGCTAGTATATCAACATTCACTCAGGTATCAAGAAATGGAGTTGGCTCAGCAGCATTGATTGGTTTCAGCATAAGAAAAGAGCTGCGCTATAATATTTACAGAGGCGGGCATCTGAAAAAGATTTGTTACCTCCCTGAAAAGGTAGTTATTTCCTTCCTGTTTCAACATAACAAGTTGTTGAAATTTTCCTTGCTATCTTCTTAATAAGGCATTTGCTTTGATCCTTTTATCATTCAAGCAATAAGTTATAATGCTCCTTTTATGCAAAAATACTTTTATTCCTTGGGCGTTAATGAGTTATAAAAGAAAAAGAAAAAAAATAGAAAAGAAAAATAAAAGAAAAGTAAACTGAAAAACTTGAGAAACCAGTTGAGTTCGGAGTTATCTTGGACTTCATTTGTTCCATCCTTCTGAAATATTAAAAACACAAAACGCATCAATAGTTTTGGTCTTCAATTCTCATCAGTGTATTCCTATGTTTTAAGAAATCAGGTGTAGGGAGAGCTTTGGTAAAGAAGTTGCCCAACTGGTCCTTAGATGCCACCCACTTTATATCAATTTCACCATCAAGGTACAATTTCCTGACATAGTGGTAACTTAGGTGTACAAGGTGCTTGAATGTTTTAGTTTCCTCTGTTTTAGCCAGCTTTATAGCTGCCCGGTTGTCCTCTCTCAGAATTGGTTTTATTTCAAGATTAAACAGTTGTCTGAGTACTTCCTTAAGACTAACAATTTCCTTGCATGCCCTACTCATAGCAACAAACTCTGATTCAGCAGTGGATAGGGCTACTTGTCGTTGTAGGACAGTTTTCCATTCTATTATATCCCCAAAAACAAGTATACAAAAACCTGAAGTGGACTTTCCTTCCTCATTGTGTACTCCTAAGGATGCATCAACAAATACTTCAAGCATATCAAATTCTCCCTCCCTTCCGGAGAAGGTAACTCCTAGGTCGCTAGTGTCGCGAAGATACCTGAATACTCGCAAAACTGAATTCCAATCCTCCTCATTAAAATCTATTTGTTTCCTTCCTAAGTAGTTCACTGCAAAAGAAATATCCGGCCTTGTGCAGTTATTTAGGTACAGCAATGCTCCTATTGCATTTTGATATGGAACTTTAGTCCTGTCAAAGGTGTCAGTTTTGGTTTCCTTGTCCGGAAGCTTCGTCACAGCATCCTTTGAAAGCATGGGTGACTTGGTTTTTCCGTTTTGAACTACCTAAATCAAATTTGGCTAGCATGGTGTTAGTCCAGGACTGTTGATGAATTTTGATTTTCCTTTCCTTCCTGTCCCGTTCAATTTCTATTCCTAAAAATTTCCTAGGCTCTCCTAAGTCCATTAACGCAAATTCCTTACTCAAGTTGGTGATAATTTCATCTAGCTTTTCCTTATTATTAGTTGCTATTAAAATGTCATCCACATATACCAGTAGTAATAGTAGCTGGGTATCCTTTTTCCAGTAATACAAACATGGATTAAAGTGATACTGGGTCATTCTCAATTTATTCATAGCTATTTTAAATTTCTCAAACCATCTTTTTGGGCTTACTTCAAGTCCATAGATGGATTTAACCAGTTTGAGCATGTGATCCTTTTCAAATCCTGTGGGTTTTCCTAGGTATTCACTTAGTCCTTCCGGCATTTTCATATAAACACTCCTTTCGAGTTCCCCATTAAGGAAGGCTGTCTTAACGTCTATATGACGTAATTCTAGGTCATGCTTATTTGCCACTGAAAGAACTAATCTGATATCTGTTCTTCCTACTACTGGGGAGTAAAGTTCATCAACTTCGTACTTATGATTGTCCGCAAAACCGCGGGCTACAATTCGACTTTTCCTTCGAATACTTTTATCTGGTTTTATTTGAATCCTATATATCCATCTTGAGGTAACTTTTGAACCTCCAGATGGTACCTTCTTTTTCTCAACAATTTCCCAAGTGCCACACTTCTTATGAGAATCAAATTCTTCCTTCATAGATTCAATCCAGATGTCCTTTTCCTCACAGTTGATGGCTTCTTTGTAGGTGCCCGGTTCAAAAATACCATTTACATTTGTGCCTACCAGGAGTGCAGATGTTACTTCCTCCACAAATTCCTCCAGCTCTACAATTTCATCATCTGAATCTAACTGGTGCATTTGAATTTTCTTTCTTCTTGTAATAGGGCCTACAACTTTATCCTCTTTATGTCCCTTGGTTTCCTCAGTACCTTCCTGTTTCTCAAACGGATTTTCCTTTATATTTTCATCCTCATCCTCGCTCACATCACTTTGATTTTTATGTTCTATTCTACTTCCTAAAGAGCAGCAGTCACACTTTCCATCAACTTCCTGTTCAAAAACTAGTTCCTTGTTCAATTGGTTTCTTCCTTTTATATCACCATAGACAATTGATTCCTTAAATGTTACATGTTTACTATTGACTAGGTTGTTTCCTTCATTCATCAATATCCTGTAGCCTGTACTCTTGATACCAACCACAAATCCTAATTCACCATTTGGTTCAAATTTTCTTTTCTTCCTTTCCTTATCTTGTGGAATGGTTACACATGCAGCACAACCAAACCTACGTATATTCCTAACCTCTGCTTTCCGTCCTGTCATTATTTCAAATGGGGTCAAGAACTCAATTGACTTGTTTGAGGTGTGGTTATGAACATACATAACATATTCTAGACAGTAGTTCCAGAAACCTAAAGGCATTCCTGCACTAAGTAGATTGACTGTTACCTTTTGTGCAATTTCTAAATTGAGTCGTTCCGCAACACCATTGTGTTGTGGTGTTCTTGGATGACATGGGTCAAGAGTTATCCCCTCCTTTGCCAGAAGCTCCTTCATTTCCTCTGTTTTATATTCAGTACCATTGTCAGTGTGAAGTTTTCCATACTTGCAAGTGTACTCTCTTCCTTCATTATTGTTTATTAGATATCGCACTTGTTGATATTCAGCTCCTAGCAAATCCTTTAAATGATTTAGGAACTTTTTCAACGTCAGGTGAACTTCTGTTTTATCCTTCATTACATAACTGTCGGCGTATCTCGAGAAATCATCTGTAAAGGTAATCAAGTACCGACCTCCACTACAAAAAGCACATGGCTTAATGGGACCCATCACATTATTGTCCAGAAAATGTAATTGATAATAATCAACTTCCAAAATTATTCACTACATTATATGATAAAAAGAAATATATTCTTCATTATTTAAATCTTGAACAAGCTCTTAAAGCGGGATTAAAATTGGAGAAAATACATAGAGTTATAAAATTTGATCAATCCAATTGGATGAAGATATATATTGAAAAAAATACAGAACTAAGGAAAAAAGCTAAGAATGATTTTGAAAAAGATTTCTTCAAACTAATGAATAATTCTGTTTTTGGAAGAACTATGATGAATGTTAGGAAGCATGTAGATATAAAATTAATTTCAGAAGGTGATAAATATACTAAGTATGTTTCAAAGCCTAATTTTGAGAAATCAACATTTTTTGGGAAAAATCTTGCAGCTGTACAAATGAGAAGAACAATGATTAAATTCAACCAACCTATTTATGTAGGAGTAGCTATTTTAGATATTTCAAAAACATTGATGTATGATTTCTATTATAGATTAAAGGAAAGATATGGAGATAGAATAAAATTATTACATACCGATATAGATTCATTAATTATATCCATAAAAACAAAAGACTTTTATGAAGATATGAAAGGAATGCTTGATAAATTTGATACATCAGATTATAAGCAAGATAATATTTATGGTTTACCACAAGTTAATAAAAAGGTATTAGGTAAATTTAAAGATGAAATGAATGGAAAAATATTCGAAGAATTTATTGGATTAGCTTCAAAATTATATTCTAATAAAGTTTTTGCATCAAATAATGATGGAATGAAGAAAGCTAAAGGAGTAAAGAAAAATATTGTTAAAAATCAAAAATGCAGAAATCATGTTTCTTGGTGGTAGTCCACTTTGGGATGATATTTGATTCTATGATCCACAACCTAAAGTTGATCTGGGATATGAATCAGGGAATGAATCAGGGAATGAACCAGATATAGAGATAATCAATGAACCAGATAATAGTTTACTATCAGCTAGCACATCTTGTGATAACTTGAGAAATAAGGAAACAGAAAATAAATAAATAAATGAATGAATAAATAGTAGACCTAATTATTTTTTAAACTAGAAATATCAATCACCTTTTTTATATGCTTTTCTACTTATATAAGTAAATAATAATCAAAATGGAAAATCAAAACAGCATGCAAGATAATTATAATGACTATGAAGAAGAATATGAAAAATTTACTCAAAAATGTAAGGATAGGGCAAGAGAGAGAATGAGAGAAATAGATAGAATGAAGATAGATAGACCTATTGATAACTATGATAAATCACCTATAAGAGAGGATGATTTTGAATCAGATATTGACTCAGAGGAGGATTAATTTTCTATATAGTTTATCTCAACATCAGATTCAAAATCATCACAAGGTAGGTTTAGATTTTTTATTTCTTTTTCAATAATTCTTGATAAAGCGCTTAAACAAGCGATAATATTCATCATGAATTTAGTATATTTTATTCTTTTATCTTCAGGTAAATGATGAATTTTATCTGATAAGGGATCAATCAATGTTTCATATTTTGGTCTTAATCTTGCAACTGGATCTTTAAAATATGGTATAATATTTTTGAAATCAAATTCATTTAATCCAACAAAAGAACCTTCATAGGCCTCCATTTATATTGAATAAATTTTTAAATAGAAAAGTTGCTTGAGAAAAGTTGGATGAGAACAATTAATTGAATGAGAAAATCTGGTCACGTTTTTGGCAAAATAAAAGTGAAGAATTTTTGGAGCCTTCAAAAGTAAAGAAAATTGAATGAAAAGTTCAGGAACTGTCCTAGAACATGGAATTTGAGTAGTTTGGTGAATTGATTAAAATTGCTGAAATATGAGTGAAAAAGTAAAATATTTGACAGCTTGTAGCTCATAAATAGGAACTTGAGGATCGACAAAAAGTGAAGAAAAAATGAGTAAAAAGTGAGAAATCTGGCTGCTTGTAGCTCATAAATGGAAACTTGAGGATTGATGAGAAGTGCAGAAAAATGAGTGAAAAAGTGAGAAATCCAGAACTGTCCTAGAAATCCAGAACTGTCCTAGAAATCCAGAAATGTCTTAGAAATCCAGAACTGCCCTACAAATCTAGAACTGTCCTAGAAATCCAGAAATGTCTTAGAAATCCAGAACTGTCCTAGAAATCCAGAACTGTCCTAGAACATACATCACCCCTCTACTCAAGGGGAGTCCTAGCCTGGTTTGAGTCCAATATTTTTTTTTTAAATATTGAAAATCTGTAAATCTGGTTTCTGTGAACTGCGTGACGTGACGTGACGCGTGGCCCTCCATGACGTCATCAATGACCTTGACCTACTTAAGGGACAGAAAAATTTCAACTTCCAGCCTTCATTATATCAGGCCTAGTATTGTTTGAGGGATTATATCCTCAAAAAACGGCCGCGTCGGGGAGTTTCTGTGAACTGCATGACGTGATGTGTGGCGCTTTATGACGTCATCAATTACCTTGACCTACTCTAGAGACTTGGAACAATTTCAACTTTCCACATTGTTAGGGGGATTACATCCTCAGAAAACATCCGCATCCGGGAGTTTCTGTGAACTGCTTGATGTGACGTGAAGTGAGGCGCTTTGTGACGTCATTGATGACCTTAACCTAGTTCAGGGACTTGAAAAAAGTTCAACTTCCAGCCGGGATGCTTTATGACGTCGGCAATGATCTTAACCTTGACCTACTTAAGGGACAGAAAAAGTTCAACTTCCAGCCTTCATTATGTCAGGCCTAGTATTGTTAGGGGATTACACCCTCAGAAACTGTCCGCGTCCGGGAGTTTCTGTAAACTGCGTGACGTGACGTGACGTATGGCAATTTATGGCGTCATTGATGACCTTGACCTAGTTTAGGAACTTGAAAAAAGTTTAAGCTCCAGCCGGGATGCTTTATGACGTCGTCAATGACCTTGACCTTGACCTACTTAAGGAACGAAAAAATTTCAACTTCCAGCCTTCATTATGTCAGGCCTAGTATTGTTAGGGGATTCCATCCTCAGAAACCGTCCGCGTCTGGTAGTTTCTGTAAACTGCGTGACGTGACGTGATGTATGGCGCTTTATGGCGTCATTAATGACCTTGACCTAGTTTAGGGACTTGAAAAAAGTTCAATTTTCAGCCGGGATGCTTTATGTTGTCATCAATGACCTTGACCTTGACCTACTTTAGGGGCTTGGGAAAAATTTCATTTTCCAGCCTTCATTATCGGGCCTAGTATACAGTATACTGAGAAGAGCCCAGCCAACTCATTTTCTGAGGGGACACTTTCGGGCCAACGTGATCGCGAGCGCGGGTGGTTGCGGGTTCCCCGCTGCCACTGCAAACCTGCAATGGCCTCTAAATTTTTGTACCTATCTCAATTTTATTTTCAATTTGAGCCACATCTGAAGTTTCTGAAACTTTTTCAAACCAAGTTATGGACCAACATGCGTGCACAAAATGGACTAATTTGCCAAGATTTTTGAAATAAGACATTGAAAAATTGTCCAGTCTCAAGCTTTATAGGGTTATTTAGGTATTTTCTCCAGAATCAGCAATTTCAGTTCAAAAATCTGATAAAATGTGGAAGTTGAGACAATTTTTGATTATCAAGAATTTTGGCAATGTGATCAAATTTTTGCACATTTTGGTCCATAATTTGGCTTAGAGAAGTCGTAGAAAGCTGGATAGGCGCAAATTAAAAATAAAATTAAGATACAAAATTTGTACATTCAAACTATAAGTCTAACGTTTTGCGTTTTTGCGCTGTATATTTAGCGCAAAACTCCCATTTAACTGGTAACATCTTTCTGCCCCACCCTATACAATTGGTTCATGTACACAATTGGTTGAAACACTGGGTGGACCAGAAGGATGTTACCATCTGATAGGGAGTTTGCACTAGTAGCACAAATACACAAACAGTTACACGTGTACTTTGAAACTGCAAAATTTCTATTTCAATATTTCATCTTCAATTTGCGCCCCTTTTCAACTTTCTACAACTTTTTTGAGCCAAGTTATGAACCAAAATAAGCCAAAAAATGAGAAATTTGCCAAAATTCTCAAAAATTAAAAATTGTTCAAACTTCAACATTTTAATTGATTTGGAAATGAAATTCAATGATGATTCCAAAAAATGCCACAATAATCCAAGGGAACTTGAAAGAGTGCAAATTTTCAATTTCTTATTGCGGAAATTTTGGCAAATTAGTCAATTTTTGGCACATTTTGGTCCATAACTGGCTTCAGAAAAGTTGTAGAAACTTCAAATATGGCTCAAATTGAAGATAAAATTGAGATACAAATTTCATACATTGAAACTATACACTAACGTTTTTGTTTTTGCGCTACGACAGATTTAGCACAAACTGCCATTTAACTGGCAACATCTTTCTGATCCACCTGGTGTTCAAATCTCACTCGGGCTAGGAGATTTTTTCATCATAATTCCTCTTCGATCCTTATCTATATGATTCCTTGTGAACATCCGCACTGAACAACTTCCTCTGAGGATTCATTTGCCCACTCAGACAACTTTCGTGCAATCATTTTTGCGAGTGTTTTGTATGCCACCTACAGCAGACTTATTCCTCGGTAGTGTTCCATCAAGGAGAGGTCACGTTTCTTAAATTTTAATATTCCCTTTGCTTTTATCTGGTCTTCTCGGCAGATTTTTTTGAAGAACTTTCCTGAACCCAAATATACAAATGGAAGATGTGTCCTAGTCTATAGACTTGAATTAGATCTTTCAATATTCCCTTTGCTCTTATCTGGTCTTCTCGTATCTCTTCTTCTCGGCAGATTTTTTTGAAGAACTTTCCTGAACCCAAATATACAAATGGAAGATGTGTCCTAGTCTATAGACTTGAATTAGATCTGATTATTTGTCTAAGTAGACGCCGACTCGGAAGTATTAATTTAACTCAATCCAATAAACCATAGATCGACCAAAAATAGACTGAGCGATCGCTCTAATTAGTGACCGCAATAATAGACCAACTTTTTCAGTCAATTTACTGTGCGTTGTCCATGTGCCGATTATTCTTGAATTTTAATAAGAGTTCTGACCAATAAAATCCGCGCAGTGGCAGAAAATATCAGTATTCAGCACATTTACCGCCATTGTTGGCAGAGGTAAGTAATTAAATATCGATATATCGTAGACGGCAATAAATACATAGATGCTCGGTATCTTCTTTTGTAAATTCGAATTCTCGGTCGACGCGAATCGAAATTTAAAGTTTTCACTAGTTTCATTTTCGTTTTTATCGCGGTTCGGTTTGGACCCGCATTTTATGAATGGCTGGTGCCATGGAAGCCTGTGCCCGCAATCAATGCGTCGATGATTCATAATAATAATAATAATAATAATATGTTCATGCCAGTCAGGTTGTTAAATGCCGCACGTGTACTGTGTACTCGTCTAAGATATTCATTTACTCGCCCACTTTATGAATAAACTACATAACTTTCATTCATAATTATCAAATAAATTTCTACATTAACTTTTTGATACGACGAATGTTCAACCTAACATAAAAAAAAAAAAAAAAATTCTGCATCGGAATATTATATTACTTACCGTGCTCTGTGCCATTGCATTTTCGACAAAACGGTATCTTCTGCGTGAAAATATGAAATTGATAACGGTCGTAGAATGTGTTCAAAATAGAGTAAATTTGAATATTCTCAGAAACCTATATCTACGTAACTTGTCAAAAACCTTCCGCGAGTCTCGTAAATCTGTACTCAAGTGGCAGATATACTTGTCTTGTAAAAACTGATTCGGTTTGCGGGTAAGCCGCCGGGTATTAAACTTACTGCCATACTTGAAAAATTATTGACCTAGATGTTTCTCGATAAGAGTGTCAGTCGTGTTCGGATCACGAAGTTCGAAAATATTCAGGAAGATCGAGAAACGAATTACATTATGTTCGGCGCATTACGAAAATGAATTAACGAGATTCGAACAGAAAGATTCGTGTACCTACCTGTTGTGGTCTTCGAATGAAAACAAAATGAGTAAGTATTTGGCCTACAAAATTCAATTCCGAGTGCTTTTTTTTTCGTATTTAAATGCTGTGTAATTTCTTTATCAAGTAACGAGCACGACGAATGACGTTCAACAGTTAAAAAAAAAAAAAATAGATCTCGAACTTTAATATCATTTTCTATAGTCAAGGTGCGATGCTGGCTGTTTACTGTCACTAATGGGTATGCATTCGATGCATAAGTTACCCCCTGGATTTACATACGTATTGTATTCTCCCTTTTGAAGAAGGTGCAGTTGTGCGCGTGAAATGTCAAAACAACAATTAATACGACCGCGAGTAATTTCTGAAGCGCGCATCACTCACTTAGAAAATTAGACCTTGTTCAGAGAACACTAATTCAACCTCCGAGGAAACAGAAACGTACATTTTTATAAATCGTAGGAAATATAGCACGCGAAAAAACTTACGTGGCGAGAACGTATTATAATATGTCATATTGTTATGGTATTCGTGAAATAAGTTCAATTTTTCACGGCGAACACGGAATATTATTTTTTTAACACCTACGACCCTTTTTTTTTTTTTCTTTTCAAGAGCTTCTACTTTTCTCTTTTTCAAAAAGCATTCTCAGAGACGTCGAGAATGCATCAATTGCGACATTTCAATCTTTTACTTACTGGTAATGTTAACGAATTTTACATACCCAACGGAATGGTTTGTCTCATAAATGTATTTTATTTTTCAAATATTGCCACCATGTATGCACTTTTATGATTATTATTTTTTCTAACATACAAGTTCAGGTAGCCCACTGCATGGCGAGTGGTAATCGCAAGTAGCGGGGGCAAAATTTATCTAGGTTTATGATCGTCGTCGTCTAAGAAGTTCAATCTCTGTACTGTGCACTGTGTCATCTAATCGATATCCAAGAGAACAAAACACTGTTCTGTAGAGGAATATTAATTTGCACTTGGCGAAGTTAGTTTTATTGAGTAAGAATTCATACAAACTCATTTACGTGGGAATCATGTGCATCGATCCGTCCTTCGTAATAGATAGGGTACGGATTTGTCTCCTCAAACACCGGTATCGACCCTTACGGTTATGACTCCTGTAAGAAATCCCCTCTTCCACAGCCTGTAGGAATTTTTTGTACCTGATGAGGAAATTTGTTGACATTTTTCATGCATTTTCTCTACCCCTACATTCCGAAAGCTATTGGCTTGAAATACCCTAACTGGAACTATACACCAAACGCTGGTAGAACTGGTCCTCAGACCTAACACGTGAGCCAACCAGGTTAACAATGAAAACGAACGAAGGAAAACCTCACGAAGGGACAGCAGACATGAAACATGATGTTTTTCTATTTTGCTCCGTCCAAAGATTTCATTTACCAACAACTTTCCTCCTCTAATTTTCAACTATAATTTATAATTAATTATTTAATTTTTAAATTTAAAATTTAATATAAAAATCATTTTTAAATAATAAAAGTATTTTAATTTAAATTATTTTCAAGATGATAATTATTTCAATAATATTATAATAAATTTTAATTAAAATATTATTATCAATATAATTTATTATTCATTATTTTTAATATAAAAATTTTCTTCAATCTCCAAAATAATGTAATAATTATAAATAGTTATATAACCAAGTTATAGGTTAAAATTAATATACTAAACCATTTTTTTAATTATTCATTAAATATTTTCAACTTGACAAATTAATGTTGATTTGACTAAATAAATTGAAAAAATTTTTTATCAATATAAGTAATATATTTATAAATATTAATATTCAAATTAATAAAAATTCATTTATAAAATTATTCAAATAAATAATAATTTAATAAAGAAAATTTATTTATTTAATTATAAATATTTTTAAATTAAATTAATTTAAATTAATTGAATAAATTTTTATTATACAATAATATAAAATTTAATTAAGATTGAATCCAATCTAATTTACATTGATCTAAACTCAAATCATGTATTAAAATTTTAATCAAACAGATTAATTTTGTAAAAATTCTTTTAATATAATTTCATGAATTCAACGTCGAGGTAATAATCTAAAAATATAATTTAATTATCCTGTACAGCAATCTAATTAATTAATAACACTACACAACAAAAAAAAAAAAAATTGAAAACCACATGAACGAAATCATACAATAAGTATTTTTGACACTGATCACGATGCCGTTGTCCGTTTTTCAAGTTTTGGCCCGGTTTTCGAGAAACGATCAAATCAAATTCCCGCGCTTTGTTGCAACGCGCGGCGTATGTTACCCAGCTATCGAATTTTGCGAGAACGGGAACATACACTGCGCGTCGCAACGAAGCGCGGGAATTTGATTTGATCGTTTCTCGAAAACCGGGCCAAAACTTGAAAAACGGACAACGGCATTGTGATCAGCGTCGAAAATACTTTTAGAATTGTATAATTTCGTTCATGTGGTTTTCAATTTTTTTTTTTTTTGTTGTGTAGTGTAATTGAACAGAATATTTTTAATATAATTTATCTTTAGAATATGTTTTTAATAAACTAATAATGAGAATTAATAATTAGGATTAATATTAAAATAAATTTTTAAGAAAATATTTTTGAATAAAATTTTTTAATAATTATTATTTAAGAAACTTTTTTTCTATTCAAGTAAATTTAATTATTAAATTACCTAATAAAAATTATTAATTTTAAAAAATAAATTTAAAATATTTGTTTATTTTTATTTTATGCTGAGATGTATACCAGATGTTTTTATACAGTGAATGATTTCCTTAGGACCACTGCGCCTGTCCACTTTCTCCAAATCAATTCTCACTTATAAGTATTGAGACTCATATTGAGTGAAAAATGTGTAAGTAGAGCGTTTAAAATTGAAAAAAAGAAATTGAGTTGCTTTTACAAAAGTACTTTCGGGTGTTATCCCATCATCAGTTGTGTCGCAACTGAAGAAAAGGCCTTAAACAAGAGTTTTTATAGTATAACACTGTGATCTTATTGGCTGTAACAATGCTGTGCTGTGATTGGTTCACTCAGAGACTTATTCTTATACTATTTAGACAATGCGTTCTTATTGGCTAAAACATGCTGCTTAGTGCTTAGTGATTGGTTCTCATTCTAAAGCTAAATACGGTGTTCCTAATGGCTGACTAGTTTCCTGTCATCTTATTGGTCAACTGTGTTCTTTTTCTCTCGTCCAATCACCTGGCCGAATATTTTTTCGCTGTCGAATGCGACTACATTGTTCAAGAGGAAGGCTTTCTTCCTCTTGGCTTTTGCAATCTCCATTTGCTCCCAGAGTTTTCTTCTTTTCAAGCGATTCTCTACACGTATGATTTCAAATATCCCATCTCCATTGTGGTGTTCCTCATTACAGTGTTTGCCAAACAGTGATTTGCCATCTTCTTTTTCCTTTGACTTTTCGTGCTCCTTCTTCCTCCCCAAATGCGAGTTTTTCTTTCCAAACGTCTGAGGACTTGTAATTTGGAAAAAACGTCCGCCCTCCGCTATCTTTCTGGAAAATTGAGAGCTCTAACTTACTTGAGGAATTTGAAAATATCCCTAGTATCGAGCTATAGTATACTACTGATTGGGTGGTCTAGAAGAATTTTGACCTCCGGTCATGTTTTGAAGAGGGGGGGGGGAGGTTAGGAAAATTTGACATATTAATTTTGATCTTGAAGTAGATTTTACCATCTCTTACGATATCTACATAAAAATTGCAGAAATTGTTTCTTTGTCTGGTGCAGTAATGTGAACATTGGTAGGGTAGGAGGTTGTTTCAGTACGTTTATCGAGAGGAAGTTCTCAATGTTTTCGAACTCGACTGCTTTGAGGATTTTTGTAATTTTTTTTTTTTGGCACTTTACTCAAGTCTTGAGCCATGTTTCAACTGAAAAGTCCAAGGCCTCTCAAGTAATCAAAAATTTCCGTACTGTATGTTCGTACCTGCTACTTATAATTTCTTGAAATTTTCAATTTTATCAATCTACAATAAGGTGTTGGATTTGATTTGTATTTGTGCAAATTGTGTCCCTTAATTCTAAGTCTTCAATAAAATATTATTGACTATATATCAGAAGATAGTGATAAAGAGTTAAAATTTATATTATTGAGACTAATACCTAATCCATCTTAATTTGCAAAACGTCTCTAACGTAATTGCGGCTGCGAGAGAGGAAGAACGTCGCGGCTACAAATCAGGTGCGAATGACAGAAACGCATGAAATTAATTAGGTGAACCTGTGGGTGGTTCTTCCTTTTGACTGGGAATTACAGGAGGAAAGAGAGATAGGACGGTAGATGACGGACGGTGACTACAGAAACATACCACGGAGTACAAATAATGAAAATTAAAAGTAATGTACGTGAAGTTCAGGTCGGAATGCGCGTAGGAAATATAAGAGGAAAAGCCAAGTATCGTTTCGTCGTTTCTCGATCTAGAAAACGAAAACCGTGGAAGGTATCACGATTAATGAAGCTTTAGTTTTAAATTCAAATTCTACCTTTAGTGAGTAGTTGTGCGGTCGTACGGTGAGAACGTACCTTCATATAGCCTATAGTGACTATGAGGTTGTACGTACACCTAGGTAAAGAAAGAAGAAGAAAACAGAGCTGGAGAAAAAGAAGAGAGAGAGAGAGAGAACTGGTCGTTGGTTCACCAATGTGCGCAAACATGAAACGCACGTACACACAAACACAGACAAAGCCTCGAATGAAACGGTTTAAACTTAACTTACAAGAATAAAGAATAGCCTGCGAACCGGTTCTGAAGCCTCTTGTTCCTATGAATACGGCTCGGTCGAGTTAATCTTTTCCTTTTTTTTTTTCCTCTCTTTTTTTTCCAGCACTATTATCATCCTTAGTCATTTTTTTTGGACAATGGCCGATCGAAGTTAGTTACGAAGTCGTATATCGGTGATTTCTCGCGTGCATATGTACGAATTTGAATACCTACGTCCTCTCACTCGTTGATCTATTTTCGCGTGTTCGGTTTTTTACCTCTTCGAAGTGATCGTGATAACAATTTCGAGAAATGTACGTCGGTAGTGTCACTTTTTTTCAGACCTTTTCAGCGATTGTGATTTTCAAGCCTTCGTGTGTCGGTAGTGTACTGAAAACGTGTTCTATATGATTTTATTTCTGACTTGGAAGAATTCACGATGATTTTACGTGGACTGGATATCGGTAAGAAATTAATCATTTATTCATTAGAAGATAATGCGTATTGAAATGCATTTTGGTTTGGTTAAAAATATTAAGTATCCTCTGGAGTGAAGATTGTACTTTCGATACGATTAGTGTAGAGACACTTTTTTGTAGTTCCTCGAAATCAATCATGTCGCGGTAAACATGTTGGCACAAGTGACAATGAAACGTGCTTGACAATTCTAGACAACATCGTGCATTAGTCGCGATTGCATCCCTCGTGCTTTACCGGCTCATAGGGAGTTCAGTCATAGAGGGGATTTTTTTCTTCAAACTCGATTAGAGCAGATCTCTCTAGCAGACAAATCGACTTTACAATCGTACGCACAGGTCATAATACTTTAACACAAAGCAAATATACTGACTCGCCCACTACAAATTCCGTAGAGAACGTGAAATCAATGATGTAATTTTCGCTTAGGTCAGGTTGCTTTATCAGAAGGGAGAACGTGCATATTGTCAAAGGCGTGTAGGCCTATGTCCAGGCAGAAAACATTATATTAGGAGGCTATGCTATTGTTTTAAAAACGTGTACGTGGTACTGCCAGAAAATTTGTATGCGCGATTGTTTCATCGAAAAACTAACTTTGGAAAGCTGATCCGTTCACTTCGAGTAGGAGTCGAGTAGAAGTTTTGCTCGAAAGCGCAATTGGGAACTCGTAAGTTCCTTTTCAAGACATTTTATTCTACTGTACCTGGGACTGGAATTTCTTTTTCCTTTGATTAAGACGTCGATGAATTCAGACTCGTCAAAAAGTAAAATCAATGGATAGACTTTAAAATAACATTTTGTTTTTTTTTCCACATCTTAACTTTCGAAAAATTTTCCGAATATCATTAGCCTACCCCAGGCTCACATTCCATAGTTCGCAAGTTCAGCCCAATGAGTTTCTCTACTGTCTACCGTCTTCTCCTCCAAGTCCTCCTAGTCTCTACGTACAGGAAGGGGTTAATCAACAGTGCTCAATGGTGAGTGAAGGGATTGTAGCCACTCTTTCTTTAACTTGGATAATTACAAAAATATTGAAACGTAAGCTCGTGTCTTCTGTCTTCTTCGGCAAAGTTAAAGTCGTCTGCTTCGGTCTTCTAAATTCAGTCTTCAATCTTCAATCTTTTCGGTCCGTTTCCGTTGTGTGTGGTGTTGAGTTTCAAAGCGGGCAGGCGAAGGCAAGCACCGAGTGCTCTCTGGCTAGCTATCTTCCTCTTCCTGGTACGCCGGCTACCCGCTCACTTTACTTCATCCTAAAATTCGGATTCTTGATTTTTCACCGTCGCAAGACCGTACCTCGGTCCAGAGCCCTAAGAATCTTCCGTCGATAAACCAGAGGCCCTGTAGGAATGTATGCTCCACTATTTTGCTACCGCTGTTGATGTCCCTTGATCAACCTTCGAAAAGTTTTTCGACTTTTTAAAGTATACTATAGCCCCTGCTCCTTCGAAACTACAATTTTCCGGAACGATAGTTGGCATTTTCCCACTAAAACATATAAGTCTAATTTCATCTAGGGACCTGGTCATGCAGGCGTACATAAAATTTTTGCATCATGAAACTAAAATGCCTTTTTTTTTCAACTTTGGAAAGAATCTAACCGCATGTAAACTAGAACGTTTCTTTCCATGTCCCTCTGCTCCTCATCAACGTTGATTTCAAACAGAACAAATTATGCCGAGATGCGCAATTTCGAAAACAAACGCGTGCAAGTGCAATAAAATTATTCCACAATGAATATTATTCTCTTCTACTTTTTTATTTTTGTAAAAATAAAGAAATAAACTCGTCGAAATACCTATAAATCAGTCTGAATGGACCAGATTACTATACCGTAATTATGTACTTGACCGCGTACAACCCAATAGGGTGATTTCTGGAATGCGAAAATAATCGCATTTGTAGTACCGAAAGTATCACAATATTGGCCTCTGTGGGCAAACCTACCTAGAGCAATAATTACCAGACCGAACACATTATAAAACGAACCGGTCATTTTATAGTTCTGGATACGAAATGAATTTCACATAACTTACATGTGCGATAGATAACTCAGAATAGTATAGGAAGAGATTTTAATTTAATTCAAATAAAATTCATTCTTGTGGGAAATGGAACATTGTTCGTGACGGTTGTAAAAATTTAACTGTAAAATACAGTTGTGTGCGCCGTTCGAGAGGCTTTGGAAAGAAAAAATGGTTTTCATTTACTTATACCTCACCTTCCTCTACTCTATCTTTGCTAAAAATGAAAGGAGGTTCGCACGCTTCTCTGCGAGGTTTATTAGAAGGGTCTATCATAGTTATAGAAAATCATCTAAACAATCGATATCCAAAGACTTTTTGATCAGCTGAAACTTTTCAAATAAAAATTTCATCTGTAATCCAAAATAAGGGCCCGTAAGAAATTTGAATTTGATATTCCCTCTTTTTTCCGGATATCTGAGGTCCCTGTCATCGGCCTCTCTCCATCCTTCTTATTCTAATGTCTAGGTCCGGAGTGTTCGTGCTATCCCCGCTATTTAAGAATTGGCTGGGGGACTGGTTATTGCTTTTCGGGTTGAAGAATGCTGCCCGGCAACCACAGCTTTTATTTCTAACCATTCCCGAAGAAAAACGTGGATGTCTTTGGGGGTTTCCGAACCTACCCCTTTAAAATTGACTGTCAGAAATAATTCCAACTTCTTTGTATCGACCTCTCGGCTTCCCGAAACAGATTCATGCGCGGTATGTACGTGAATAACCCCATTCAACTTGCATCTCTGAGTAGAAAGTATGCTTGATTGTTTATTGTTAAAATGATTTCAAATGTAACATCTGTGATCAGATTGTGATTGGTTCATCCGCGTATGTGCTGTAATTCTATTGGCTAGGTTTGCCGTCATCTTATGGGTCGGTTCTCTCGTAATAGGGAACCTATTTTATGAGGGTTATTTTGAGAAATTCGCCCTGCATCGTGTGGCGTTGAGCGAAAAATCAACTTGAAGAAAGATGCTATACAAAGGCACGTAACGATTTCTCTTATAGAGAATTTGGACTCCAAAAAATTTTGACTCCCGAGCCACAGTATATGTTAGGAATCGGACTTCCAAAAATTTGGACTTTCGAGCGGAGATGGATTCAACTTTCAAGTCATAATGTGCAATGGGATGAGAACTTACAAAAACCTCAACTTCCGAGCCATATTATGTGATAGGAAAGGGAAATATCGACTTTCGAGCCATAATACATGATAGAAGGTATACTCGGAAGCATTTTTTCGAAGTCCCTCTCCTATATAGTCAATGTTAAAATCGACAAGGATGGTCCTCGTGGTAGATCCAAGCAGTTTTCACGTAATAAATAGGAACACGTAGTCTCTTTTGTATATCGTATATTGTACTCGTCTCAGATTAACATCGTCATTACTCGTATATTATAATTTCCACGGTTATCTTAAATAATATTGCCAACAGGCCCTCCTCCTGCCAAGTGAGGTCAAATTGCCGGATAGCCGACAGCGGACATCGTACGCTTCTTTTTTTCATATCAAGAAATTTTTGACTTTCGAGTGTGACAGAAAGAAGCTCAGAAAAATTATGACCCTTCTGGACTTCTATATTTTGAATTTTATTCTCAATATCAAAACCAATTCGATCCATAGAAAAGGTTTCCTGCGTTTCTCGTTTAACCTCGTTGAAGAGGCCGTCAATTGGTCAATTTTACGAAATGTCGTTCTTTGGTCAAATTAAGTCCTTATGGTTGTTTTCTGCGCCCGTGGTAATTTTCGTGATCATCCTCGGTCATTTCATCGTCGATTTCAGCCTGATTTTGGTCGTTGTTCCTTATTCTGGGTCAATTATGGTCCTTTTTTGAACTTTCTGATCAATTTTCGTTGTGGTTTGGTCGTCTTCGGTTATTCTTGGTCATTCTTTGATCAATTCTGTACGTTCTTTGCCGAGTTTGAACGTTTCATGGTTTTTTTGTTGGTTTCCATACTTTATTGGTCACTTGTGGTCTTTTTGCATTCTATTTTGCTCGGTTTTCAAAGGATTTGAATAATTTTGGTCAATTTGAGGCATCTATAGGCAGGGCCGTATCTAGAGGGAGGAGGGGGGGGTTGCTGTGTCTTCAGCCGGACCTGGACCGTAAAATCCCATGAAAATTAGGAAGAATGAAGAAATTGTTTTTCAAATTTCATGAGCTAAAAAACCATCAATTTCCATTATTTCGAAATTTTTATCAACATATTTCATATCTTTGCTCTGAACCCTACCCAGATTTTGAAATTTGCGTGCGTGCGTGCGTGCGTCTATCCGTCCGTCCGTGCAAACGATCAGTTGGGTTTCGACGAGCTGAATGAAAGGAACAATACGAGTATAATGTTTCTGACAGTTTTTCGGGCACCTCAGCTCACCATTGGAAATCTGTTAGCCTGAGTTCCCCCTGCAGACTCGAGCCCTCGACTCAATTCAGAAATCTGTGAGTCCGGGTTTGGGAAGCCGAGTATGAGCTTTCCTGTCCTAACATACAGAACACTAAGCTATAATAGCTTCAAACTACAGGCGTAGACTATCCTTCGTTGCATTCCACTAGCTTAAACTAGGCCCAGCATTATGGCTTTGCCAGACTATACTAAACTAGCCCGTACTAGGCCATGCTGTACTAACTTTAAAATAGGCTTAAACTAGCCTTAATTGCCATATACTAACTTAGGCCTAGCAATATACCTTTTAATGTCTTGACCGGCAATCCATTCTCCACAATGACGTCACGGATATTAATGACATCACAAGCTTGATGATGTCACAAACGAATGACGTCACGGATGGTGATGAGATCACGAGCTTGATGACGTTACAAGCAGATTCAACTGTTGATGATGACGTCGTGAGGAGTTGTACACTGGTAGACTGTACCTTTATCCGCTATCGAAAATTTGCAAGTTTGAGACTTGGTTTTCTCTTATTGACATGTTTCATGTCTTTGCTCTGACCCTGCGCTCCAATTCCGAAATTTGCGTCCGCACGTCCACGCAACCATGACCATGACTCTTGAAAGAATTTCTCCTCTGTCCCCGCATCCTAATTCCGAAATTTGCGTTCCCACGTCCGTCTCGCCTCTCCTTGTATACTAATGTACAGTATTAGGCTTGTTCAATATAAAGTATACGGGAGTCAGCTTTCATTATACTATACCTGAAGTGGCTCTGGAAGTGAGGCGACCGCTCCTTGTATACTATCGTTATACTAGACCTGAATTGGCTAGATCTCTCTTTGTCCTATACAAAAAGCAGAGTTTTAGTTTAACCTTCATTATACTAGGGCTAATATACAGTACCTATACTAGTCCTAACGCGGAAGGCTCATACAGGGTCCGGCAAAATGATGTGAACAGTTGAACGAAAAACTCCGGGAGGACTCCACGACAATTTCGTGGAGTTCCCCGGTTGACTGTTCACATCATTTTGCAGGACCCTGTATACGAGGTTCCACTATATACAGTATACTACGATCAGCCTCCATTAGACTAGATCCGAAGTTGCTCGGGCTCTTCCCCTCCCCCCTAATGGAATTATACTACACCAAGGAGTTGAAATATTTAAAAAAAGACTTATACTAGACCAAGGAGAGGCGAACGAGCAAAGCGAGTGAGTTCCCTAAAAGACTAGACTACGACTGGGTACGAACGAGTGGAAGTAGCCTAAAATATACAATCGATATATCGATACAATCATGATCAATATATTGATGAAATGCCCAGAGACACAGAGCTGATTATATCGATCTGGATCGAGCAAGTATAAAAGGACATTAAATATGACTTTCATTTATTTGATTCCGTCTGAATATTCCTTCAAGCGTCAGGCCCTTCATTCAAGATTTTCATCATTCACCGCAATTTCTGCTTCGTTACCGTTCCCTGCTCTCCGAATCAAGAAGAAAACATTTTTGGTGTCAAAACGACGTCTGCCTTTCGTATTATCCTAACGAAAATATCTCTCTACATCCCTTGAACTTGTCCCTAAGTGAAATAGACTTGATAAAATCTTGAATCCTTTCTTACTTCATCAGAGTAAGCACTGCAGGATATAATGCCCTTTATACAATGTCTATCGAGATCGAATAACTTTTGTTCAAAAATTCTTTACCTCGTAAATTTTCTTACATCCGGCTTATACAAGTAAATTCGAGTTAACATTCGTACGGATTCGGTCTCTATATCGAAATACATTGATTTCGAGTCATATTTCTAAACTTCCTCCGTGATTATCGAGTCTAGGTACACGGTATTTTTCAACCCACATTAATACTTTATACTGCGTGTACGAAAACGTATACTGCATGTAGAATAAATGAAGCTAGTCAATGTCAGGAATTTAATCTGTACAAAACTAATAGGAAGAGGACGACGACGGTTACTAACGACGGTACGTTTGCCCGTATACACGACGACGACAACTCCACACGCCTGCCTGTATCAAACATCAGCAAGAAAGAATTGCGCACCTGGTGCATCGTCGCAAGAGTATTCACCCTGCAGCAAAAGGAACTTTGACCTAATAAATGGACACTACTACAATAGAGGAGTACTGTAGCACCTACATATTTCATCTATATTTGTTATTTTGCTTGAAAATCATCTTCTATCCTACTTTTTGATTCTATCAACCGACTGCCGTACCACGGTCTTTACCGTAGAATGCTAGTAATGGAACAGGTTAACGTAGGTACATTATAAGTATTATAAGAACTAATGGCGGAGGCCAAAAGACATGAACGTATCGGTCAATCTGAAGTCAATGGACCATTGAATGTTCCTACACGGTTAAAACGGTACATTTACAGGGAGATCTTCGGAATAGGTAGTATGAAAGTCCATTCTTCTTGCATGAAGATATAAATCATATCTGTGAAGGCCCTGGCAAGTACGTACGTACTCTCGTATTTATTTGTGATTAACACGTTCGAGGTGTAGAACTCTAACGCAGAGAGAAAGATTTAGTCAGTATTACCGCACATTATAGAGTTGAACACTAATATCGTTACGTGTTTTTCAG
This sequence comes from Aspidiotus destructor, assembly GCA_035079395.1. Taxonomy (NCBI): domain Eukaryota; kingdom Metazoa; phylum Arthropoda; class Insecta; order Hemiptera; family Diaspididae; genus Aspidiotus; species Aspidiotus destructor. Next base: position 26,226,087 of record JAVHKZ010000001.1, on the reverse strand, counting down.
TTAGCGCCTAAATGGAAAATGAGGAAATGAATATAATTTTACCTTGATTCGTTTGCTTCGGGGTTAAGAACCCCATTAAATGACCACAAAGGATTCGTGATCTTTTTAGTTTCAGATCAGTCAAGACTGTGGATCGAAAGTAAAATATAATTAGAATTTTTACGATTTTTCCATAATTGAAGGAATATTATTTGCCAAATTTCAAGGTTGATCTCGTCAAACGCTACAAACTATTTTGAGACGTATGGACGAGTAGTAGGTATTCTTGATATAGGTATAGACTCGAATGAAGAACCAGCGAGAACTGGTACACAATCAGAATTCTCCAAGAATTCGTCGAGATCAAACGTTGATAAAGGGAAAAAAATGTATCTGTCGCTGAACTATTTTTTACTGAGTAGGTACTTCGTCGAAGTAGAAGTATTTTTTCCTCTACCATTTGTACGTATGATCACTCTATCTGAGCCTATACAAATTCTCTACCAACCACCCTGTTGCGTGTTCTCAACGTACATTTGTGAAAGTAATTTTCTAGAGAGAGTTGGAAACGGTTTGCAAATGTGTAGGGTACAGCATTGTCTGGGTAGGAGCTTTTTAGAAGGATGACAACCGTGACAAATCAAAGTCTAGACAGTCCGAAATATCGCCTTTCAAAGATCGATGAGTCGAGAAAAGATTCTTTTTATTTTTTTAATTTTACGAGCATATTAGCTGCACATATGGGCTATTTGCTCGGCGTAACTTGGATTATAAACTTAAATTTAAGGGGTGGAAAGTAACTTGGAAGTCGTTGATGGTAGTTCAAGTTACAGTAGAAAAAGTACTTATACATGTTCGTAAAACTGGGTGGAGCGTAGGTACGTTAAAGTTGAGTCAATGGTGTCGGAGTTGTTTTTCAGAGCAGAGCCCATGTTGAATGGAATTTTGAGAGCAGATCGTGATGGTTGTAAAATATGGCATGTAAAGAACTTGACAATGAAGACATGATGGAGGAAAAAGATTTGTTAGAAGGTATGTGTGGAGTATGGCCGATTCTCAGTCGAGCCAAGATGACTTCCTCCCGCCTGGAAGGACGATGGAATATTGACCAATTTAGAGGTTTACTTTTGATTTTTCTTAATTTATTGTTGGATTGTTTTTTCCAGAAAGAGTACCAGAGATTAGAGGACATAGAACCGTAATATATTTTCAAATCTTTAGCCGGGATCAATATGCGGTTAGTTACTTTTGGTGGAGAAGTAGCTTGTTTAGCTACTTCATCTACAGCATCGTGAGGGGTAAGTCAAGATGACCCGGAATCCAAGCTAGTGTGAGGTATTGATCGTTTTCAATGTGTGAAGAGCCAGAAAAATTCGTTGGATAAGTGGGTTGCTAGAGAAAACATCGGTAATAGCCTGGAGAGATGAGAGAGAGAGTCTGTAAGAAGGATATATTTTTGTACCGGTTGAAGTTGGGCTAGTTGCGACACGCAGGTCAGAATTGCAACTAATTCAGCTGTAAATACTCACGCGGCATCACATAGACGGTAGGCTGATATTTCCCGACCTATGGAGAATGCGTACGCCGTCTTATTGTTGAGTTTTGTATGGTCTGCATATTGATCTGATATTTTTTTAATGTGTTCTCTATAGATGGAATTATTTATTTTAGGAATTTCTGTAAGATCTAATCGGATGTCAGGAACAGGAAGGAGCCAAGAAGGAATATTCGAGATAATTGGAGTAAGAGCTTTAATTTTGAAGCGGTGAGAACAGGAGGTTTCTAGGAGAGATCGGATGTGTTTTTTTGGATGTTGAATGAAGACTGGATTAATTTTTGAAAGTATGGACTTGTAGATGGGGAGATCTGGAAACTGAGATACAGAAACAAGAAAGTTTGATGAAAGAACAGCTCGGCGAATGGAGAAAGAGAGTTCAGCTGATTCAGCGCACAGGCTAAGTCTGGGGCTGGTTCTGAATGCCCTAGTAACTAGTAGTAGGGAAGTAGTTTGAATAGTGTCGAGTAACGATAGAGCAGATGTATTGGCTAGATTATGGACGGGATCGCCATAACCCATTTAAAAGTAACTTTCCAACGCATCCCGTCCGGGGATGGGAGAGGTATTCCAGTACATTAATTGAACGGAGACACTTGGCTTTTAATGATTTGATATTGTGGAATCCATGATAGTTTCTTATCAAACAAAAGGCCAAGAAATTTTACTAAATCTGTGGTTTTGATTTGTGACTTGTCGCGAGAAAAAACCCTTAGTCGTCAAGGAACGGATCAGCAGGAACAGTATAACGTAGTTGCAGGCCTGCACGTATACAAACGCTAAACTGCTGATTCGTTCTTTGACGACTAAGGGTTTTTTCTCGCGACAAGTCACATTTGGAAATTTTGAAGTTGGAGAGGAGGAATACTGGGGGGTGATTTTCCTTTTGTGGACGATGAGTAAGTTTGTTTTCTTTCATGAAAATTGGAACCCGAAGACCATGCAGAAATGTCATTTAAGGCTTCCTGTAGAAGCCTGTGGGCTCTATTCGGATTGTTTGAGCAGAGAGAGAGAGGCTGTATTCGCCTGCAAACAGTCTCTGAGAGATGGGGAATTTGGTGTTGAGTGGAGGATCGTTAATGACCACCAGAAAGAGGAAGACGCTAAGAGCTTCCCCTTGAGGGACACCATCTTCGATTTTAAATTTGAGGAGGGTTGATTTTGTATTTTAACTGATATGTATCTATCTCTTAAGAAACTCTGGAGAATTTTAGGAACATTACTTTGTAGACCAAAATTTTGTAATTTTTTGCATATGCAGTGTCTCCAAACACGAGTATAAGCCTCTTGGAGGTCGAAAAATACAGAATAAAGGGAGGATCTACAGAGGAAAGCTGATTCTATTTGATTTTGGAGGTCTGCCAGGGCTTGAATTGAGTTTCGTCCTTTTCTAAAACCGTATTGTACTGGTGATAGTAAATTATATTGTTCTAGGAACCACCATAATCTTTTGTTCATCTGATTGTCCTCACATATGGGATTCTGTAAACGTCTGTCTAAGTATCTCATTACGTACCTCATTGGTCTTTTTCTCTTTTTTTTTTCGGTCGTTTTTTTTCTTTTTTATATTACATCCTGTTGTACCTCAGGACGCGTCCTAACAAACCTCGCGAAGTGATGGGATTATTGGACTATTACAAGAGTCAATTATGAAAAACCATGGATGTGGTATTTAGCGTCCGAATTACTTCCAGAAACGCAGGGCGGGCTTCTTTTGTTCTTCCCATGTGGTGCAGAGCTGTCTTTCAGTCAACCCCAACCCCGAGTCCCCCTCCCCGTTACTTCGCACAAATTTGTCCGAGGGGTGCATTTTGTGCGCGGAATCACACCGGGTACCGGCCATGCAGAAACGTATCACATGTTTTCACTCTTTTTTTTTTCTTTTGTAGTGTCAGAGGGGGAAGAATTTTTACATATTGGTAATGCTTCAAAAGTTGAGCCGAAACTACTTATCAGTATAAGTTGGTTTCTCTCAGGATACCAGTCCTGAGATTAGAAATAATTTTTTTACCCTGGTCCGCATTTGGACGTCCCAAATATTTGGCTTGGCCCAGCCTGGCCTGAGCAAGGCTTCAAACTCTTTTACCTTGGCCCGGACAGGCCCCAATCTCAGGCCTGCGGGATACCGCTATACCTATCTCAGTAGATATGTCTATTTTCGTACATGAACATTTCACCTGATAATAAGAGACGAATTCAATTCAAATGGTAGGTTGCTTGTTAAATTCATGCGTACTTTGTTATAGAATTCATTGAACTTCTTTTTTTTTTTCTCTCCATTAAAGTAACGTTTAATGCGTTGAGAATATTAATACGTTCCGGGAGAATAACTAGAAAAAGGTGATATAAATGAGAATGATAAAAGAGAGCGATACGAAGTGTACAAACTTGCTTTTAAGCATGAAAAACAGCGAGGGAAATAATTCATCGAACATTTTGCCCAGATACTTAAGCTATAGCCAGTTATTAAAATTACACATTATTTCAAACAATAATGCACGTTCAATTTCAAATTCGGATACTTTTCCACCTATTTTCTGCTCAATATATAAGTCCCTATACTTTGCCAGAAACTTTTATTACGTATCGGTCACGGACTGCACGGTCCTGATGAAGAGAACATATACCGGCACCGATAATTCACTCCGCAAAAACTAAACGGAACGTTTGCAGACCATTCCGGTTTTTTCGAGTGTATATGTCCATGTTGTCTGTGATAAGAACCGCATTAGTCTTTCATGTACCTACTTCACTCGGTCTCATGACGTTCCCAAATGAAACCTAAGCCATTCCAATATACGTAACCGAAAATGTCATTTTATTGGCGAGCCCGCCGTCTTATGCATATTGTATGCATCTTAACGCCGTCTCGTCTACGTTCATCGCATATTTCGTCTGGCTTGCGATTTCTCGCTCCATATTCAAATGTCGACAATTTTTACGGATTGAGTCTTTTAAGTTGAACTTGTTAGCATGTGAAGTACACGTCTTTCAAAAAGCTATATGATCTTTATCTGCTCTCGTGCCCCTTTTTTTTATAAGTCAATTAGCCTAAAATAATTTCAATCAATTACGTCATCGTCGATATTATTACATAGTTTCAACATCTCGGCTGTCTTCCTATCTCGTGAATGTTGCTCTGCCGCAAGTAGGCCCGACTCAGAACAGTAAGCCTACATAGCCCGCTATCAGTTGGTAACGATCGACGTACAGTCCGACAATAATACAGTAATCAAATTGAAAACACGGAAGTCCTACGTATATCAGAGAGATGCAAATTTTGAAAAGTTTTTCGTGACTTGCACAGATACGAGTACATGTTCATCAAGTAATTAGATTGAGAGAATCGTAAGTTCGATCGTGATGATCCTAAATGGAATAAAAGTAAAGAAATTCATGCGCGGCTACAAATGAGACGCGGTGTATAATTGAAACATGAAGTTGTCATCCTGAGGAAACGATTTTATTGCATAACAATTGGAAGTACACAAAATGTAAACTATACTCGACGTTGAGTATAACTTCCGTCGATGGAACACTTTTTCTTCTTCTCCTTTTGCATTTTATCGAAAGTCTTCTGCACGAGAGCCTGCCGGACGTTGGCATTAGGCACTCGGAACAGTATGTTCAGGTTCAAATTTATTCAGGGTAAACGATGAAGAATCTCGCTATATCGTTATTTACTGACCTGTTTCGACGGGGCGAGTAGAAATTTCGTTTTATGAGAGATTCTTCGACTTCAATGTTGCTACCAACTCTTCGTATTAATTTTATTGGAAGTTGACAATGCTCACTGCTCTTGAACTAGATCAGAAGCAGCTTTCTCGGAGATTAGGAGGACTAGCCACGCGCGCCCGACAAGCGTCGCGTAGTGACCGCTGGTATACCGCATCTTGCAGGGTATTTGGAGAGTGTGAATGCAACCTATCGTACACCGTTCTGGCGTTTCTCAACGGGCGAAGCACACCCTTTGACGAGCTTAAATTTTCTCTGGGATAGAGGAGAAGTTTGACGAAATTTTAAATCACCGGATTCGTTTCTATTTTTGTAATACCATACCTAAAAGTTAGTCTCCTTCAAACATGATTCTAAAATTGTCTGTTTCCTTTACTCGAGAGCCATGATTATTGAATAGATCTTCTCCTCGCCTCGCGTATGTAGCTTAAAGATCAACATTTTTCTAAGCTTAGAATTTTGTAGTCCCTCTCCTCGAATTTGTATAGGTTGAAAAGGAAAATTTGTCTAGTCTTCTGGAGAACGAAACGCCTTCTATTGGTCAGCTGCGGGCTGAAAGTGGATGGGAAGACTTTTTTCACCGGCTACTGAACACCAGTTTCTCGGCGGTGGCCAATTTTTCAGCTACTCATGGACAGTTTCTTGGCTATTGGTAGCCAGTTTCTTGGCCTCTGGCCACTGAACACCAGGTCCTTGCCTAATGATGGTCGGGTTTTCGACTGCTGGTGGCTGGTTTCCTGGCTACGGTACTCCCTAACCTTTCTTATGTCTCATAGTCACCCTCTTACAAAATGTGTTTTTATTTTGAAAAATACCACTAATAGAGGCCATTGCAGGTCTGCAATGGCAGCGGGGAACCCGCAAGCTCCCACGCTCGCGATCACGTTGGCGCGAAAATACCCTCTCAGCAAATGAGTTGGCTGGACTCTTCTCAGTATACTGCATGCTAGGCCTGATATAATGAAGCCTGGAATTTGAAATTTTTCCGTCCCTAAAGTAGGTCAAGGTTCTTGATGACGTCATGAAGCGGGACGGCTGGAAGTTGAAATTTTTCCAAATCCCTGCAGTAGGTCAAGGTCATTGATGGTGTCATAAAGCGTCACGCAGTTCACAGAAACTCCCGGACGGAACGCGGACGTTTTCTCAGGATGTAATCGCCCTAACAAAATGAAAAGCGAGTTTCCCGCTAAAAATTTTTGGTATAGCCAAATGAATGAAGATCAAGTTTTATATCTTTCTCAGTAGCTACTGGCTTTTGGGGGGCTCACTCGCGGATCTAGTATTGGTCCAATACAAAATATTTCAAAATAATAGTTTTTGTTAGGCTCACGCGTTCCGCTCGTTTGCCTCCCTCCTTGATCTAGTATAAGTCTACTTTCGGAAATTTCAAGCTAGTAGCTTTTGGGATCACTAGTGGCTTTTGGAGGCGAACGAGCGGAGCGAGTGAATGATCTAGTATAGATCCAGTTAAAATATTTCAAAACTACTATAATCCTGGCATAAAGCTAGCTTAGAAAATTTCCAGCCAATAACTTTTGGGGGCTCACTCGTTGAGGTCTTGTAGAATATTTCAAGACTAGCATATTTCTAGTATAAAACTAGTATAAAAAATTTTGAGCTTATAGATTAAGGAGACCGCCCGTGGCTTTGGGAGGCTCACTCGCTATGCTCGTTTGCCTCTTTTCGTGATCTAGTATGGGTCCAGTTTAAAATATTTCAAGACTATAGCATAATCCCAAAATAGAGCTAAAATAAAAAATTTTATCTCAATACTTTTGGTAGTCGCTAGTTGCTTCTTTCTCAGAAGCTAGTGACTGTTGAAGGCTCACTCACGGCCTCCATGGTCTAGTATAAAGCTAGTTTACAATATTTCAGGCTACTATCTTCCAAGGGCTCAAGCCTACATGATGAAAGCTAAACTCACTATAGCAGCCTGGTTTTGGTCCATTTCTTGGTCTGCTCGTAAGTCTAGTTCAAGAATAGTAAAATTCTAGTAAAGCTGGTATAATACAAGGGGAGGTCCTCGCCTAGTTCATTTCCAGTCCACAGTATACGCCGTTATGATAGTGGAATGCCATTTCCTATACTAGAGAACTCTATAATACTATTTCCTATACTAGTGACCTCTGCAGACGTCCGGACGCAAATTCAGAAATCAGGGGTAAGGTTGAGGTTTGACGTAAAAAATTATTCAAGTCCCGAGGTCATCCGTGCGGACGCCCGGACTCATTTTCAAGATTCAGGGGGTACAGAAAATATGTACATGAAACATGTCAAAATCATGCTTCGCAATATTTTTTTAACGCATAAAAATGATTCTAATTATGTACAAAATTATTCCCTTCGAACATTGTATTGCTGCGTGGAGAAGAGAGTCAGAGAACCACGAATAGTAATGTAAACAACAGCAGTACTCTTCCACGTAGATTTTGAAAAGCTAGTGTCTGTGATCATCAGCTGGTGACGTCAACGGCCGTGACCCCGAGCCTGATTCTGAATTCTGCGAGTTCAATCCATTCCACCTCCCAACATCCTTGTCATCTCTGTAGTCTATATGTGGTTTAGTATAGGTTCTTATTCTGCTGTTTCCCAATCCTGAAACCCGCAAGTATGATGTCATCAGCCTTGACCCAGAAGAGGGACTCTAGCAGTATTACTATTGAGCCTAGTGGTGATGCAGGGGCAAACAAACGGAGTGAGAGAGCCTCTTATAGACAGTTCAAAATGCAGTATACCAAGAATGGAGAGCGAAGAGTGGATTAAAGGAGTCTTCCCCTGAGCTAGACGACTTCTTTTTCAATTCACTACGTATATATGATTCCAAGAATGGGGCGTACGCCACTCTAAGAAAAATTCACAAGCCAGGCTACGAAATCATCATAAAGCAGGCATGGCCTTAGAATATAAATGAGATCACTCTTAATTATTTGGTCCTGCCAGAAAATCTCTTGTTCTTCTGGATTACGTCGTTGTTGTCATCAGCTTGCACTATTCTGTCTAGTAATATTGTAATCACCTTCTCCCAGGAAGGGTGTCTATCTTCCGTCTCAAGTCTCACCATCCAGAATACTTCAAACTCATCATGTCCTATAAATTATTAATCATTACATCTCGGTGTCAAAAACTTCGAATATTGTCTCTAAATCGAAAAAAAAACATACACGTCATATTTGTTCGGTGTTGACGAAAAGTCCGAAATTACCATCCCGTACATATTCTTTCAAAGTCACCGGAGGATGGGACAGCTGCAGACAAATTTTTGATTGATCGATGTATGACCTACAGAAACTCTGTGGGAATACACGCGGATATCGAACGTACATTTACTATGAATCGCAACTCATGTGAACGTCTTCATGACATGAGAGTGCAACGAGTGTACGTGCGAGTCGAAGATACTTTTTTTTTTTTCATTCTGGAAGTTATGATACCGACCTGTATCCATTCACTCTGACCGCGGGCAATAACATAGCAAACTTATTTTTTGCAAAAACGACGTCATGTCGTGAAGAGTTGAAATTAGAATTGGCGTTTGTTACAAAATGCATAATACCGATGGGGACAAAGGAAAAGAAAGAAGTAACGATGATCGAGCTGAATGATCTGCGAAACTTCGGAGGTAGAGAATATTCCCGACTGGACTGAAAATTAGTTCGACCATACGAAAAACATGAACGCAAAATGTCTGCAGAAGAGAGAGAAATTCATGTTACGTTCGTTTCAGTTAATAACAAAAGCCAATTGAAAGAAGAACAATGCTAGATCGGAAGCGGTATTTCAGTTTTAAAATTTGAAAACTATTCGAGACAGATGTCAGCATTCGGACTGAAAAATAATTCAGTATTTCTCAGAAGTTCTAATTTGAGTAGATATTTGCAATTTTAGCTGTCAATCTGTTTAATGGAAGGGAATCTCCGGAGAAGAATCACCGCGTTTGTGCCGTCGATCAATCCAAAAAAAGACGGTGATAGGCCCAATTAAATTTAAAATATAAAAACCTATTTTTAATTTTTCAAAACTAGCAAAAAATAATCGCTGTCATAAGATCAGGAAATTCAGATTCACGTCAAGTTTGTCGACAAAGAAAACGAAAATTTGTGACCCAAGAATTCTCTTCATCTTCAGCGAAGCCATTTACGAAAATTCGTAGTCGTCTACAAATCTTCAGAATCTGTATCAAGGTTGAAGTCTCATTGTTTCTCGAGCCAAAATTTCCCAGACACGCCAGAATAAAAGCCCTCTTGCAGCACTATTGTCTCTAAACTAAATGAAAGTTACTCCCTCTTTTCAAACCCTAAATTAGGTTTCAGTGTTCGGAGTCCATTCTTTTCCAAAAACCGAAAATTTTATGTCATAGCTTTCGCTTCTACCAGACCGACAATCCCCCGGACGAGTCAAGATTTTTTTGAATTAATGTACTCTTCGTATAAAATTCTTCTTCATTTTTATTATGTCATCAACTTACGCTTCCAGCTCTAGTCGTGAGCACCTCATCCTCACGATTTAATCGTAACATTATATGCTACTCAAATTACACTTCTCTCAAATTTGAAACTTGATTATCATGTCCCACTTCGCGCTCAGATCTCGTGTATCATCTGGAAGATTGCGTTGGTACATCTTCGAATAAACGAACCTCATTTCTTAGGCCTACGCACCAGGGAGTCGGAGTTGCGGACATGTTGTCCACCGATTAATTTATATTAATTTAATTAATTTGAGCGCGGACATTAATCATTGAAAATGTAGACCTACCTGAATATCTTATGCTTGAAAAGATAATTTAGAACATGAAAGAGTATAATAAATCTTATTTAGGTCATTTTTGAATTTGTGTGGAGAAGAAATTACAAAAATTGAGCATTAGTTTCTTTGTGTTGTGTTTAGAATAAGAACAATAATTTTCTATCTTTATGGATCAGAGCAGCTAAGTAGGCGATAGGCTTCCTTTGTATCTTATTTTTTTATTCTTTCAACTAAAACACTACTGCACGAAAATGTTCGATGGAACAATTGGAATCGAGGATTAGTCGAAATGCACTCAAGTTGAGGTCCTTTCACTCACATTCAGCACGAAATTTTGCGATAATTTTTTCGTGTAACTATTCTATTTAAGATGTTTTCTGAAAAATAGTGCAATTTGAATGAAATTCTGATTTAGCTGTATATTCGCAGAATGTGTGCTATGTATGAATGGATCAAAACAAAGACCTAGTCTTACGAGCATGTGCTTACGTAATTATGATATGTGACGACTTTCCTTTTAGTGTTTAGGGATATGTGATATACGACGACCTTACAAGAGCATAGGTCGACCGTAGTTATATTTTTCTTCGTTTTGTAACTACGGTCGCATGTTCGTATTTGTACTACACGGTCAAAATTCAATATGCTCCGTTTAGTATGAAAAATTATAATCGTGAAAACAAAACGTTTTATTCGTGTAATTGGTTGGGTAGTACTTCATGGATATGGACAGTTGGACACACATACAGACCACCCAGCGGAGGCAGAAATAAATTACAACACTGCAATATTCACCCATCCCATACATGAATAATCTTCGTTCAGACGGCAAATCGTATAATATGCTAATTTTTATGTAAAATTACGTATCAATACCCAATAATTATGGGGTACCTTTTCTGTTATTAAAGCATTCGTTTCAAGATGAAACGCTCGGGAATTTTATGAATTGACGTAAAATGAAGATTTTGGGGGTAGGTAATAGTGGTGGAGATATTGATGAAGAATATCAGTTATAAGATATTGAGAAGCAGCAAATGCAGAGACTCGATGAAACACTGTGCTAGATATGTCGATGATATCTTAATGTTGTGGTCGGAAACGAATGCGACGAGTGAGAGCATTAAATTCCCAGTGGGAAAGGACAATGAGACCATCAACTATCTAAACCAACCGTTACACTGCAGAATAACGAGACAGTATACGAAATCTGCAGGAAGCCAACAAACACCTTCTTCCCAAACGGCTCCTACCACCACCCCACGTACAAGTTAGTGGCGATTCAGAACTACTAAAACCGAACAATTTCTATTCTGAGGAAATAAATTGAGATAATGGATCGCAGTAGCCAACGGCTACTGTAGAGATGGGAAAATGGAAGCAAAACAGGGAACCCACGACAGCACTGTGAGAAAGTACTCTGGTGTCTCATAATGGAAAGTACTCAAATAAGGTGGTCAAATCGTTTAGTGGTCATGATGTGAATTTGGGCGACAATCTATCTATGGTGAAGGAAGTGATCAATGACCGGACAGAAAAAAAGAACAAGCAAGAACTTGAGTAGAGTGCACAAGCTCAGTTGCGAACAGTGCGAAGGTATCCACATTGGCGAGAAAACGAGAAAGATTAACATCAGGACAACGGAGTACGAAACATCAAGGGAAAAAAGAAAAGGGTGGGGTTATATACCGGTACTTAACCGGTATATTAAATGTTATATCCCAATGTTGGACTTTATGTTGTAAACCAATTAGCGTCACCCGAAAGACACCACATGGAGGTTAGCTTACTTGTCTTCCATTCACCAGAAGAAAGATATCATCATAATTCACGAGAACATAACACACCTATCACTTCCACCCAGAGAGGGTTTCGTCATAATTCATGCGAAATTCACTGTGCTGAACAGTCTGGACACTCCTTTACCTCACGAGAGCAGGCCCTGTGAATCAGGAGGCAGCAGCATTCTGTGGATATTACACCAGCCTCAAATTCTTAAGACGCGAAGGCGCAGACAGGGCAGTGATAAATAGACCGGCGCTGTCGTTTCTTTAGGCCTGCGGTACTGCCGCAGTCACCTTACGTTCCCTCACTGACAAGGCCCTCCTGAGACTTCTCTATCAGCAGTACTCCTGTTAAAAGAGCACAGCTGTCGCTGAGAACGTTTCGAGTGACCTATGCTTTCGCTTTTGGCCAGAATCTTAAATCTTGAAATTTCCCTGCAATCTCAGAAGGAACAACTACTTCTTTATCACAGGGCTCAAGAAGTGGCTCCTCATGCGACTCCTCATACGACTCTGACTCATCTCTTCTCCGTATGTTCAGATCAGCACCAGCCCTAACGAGCTTCTCAACTTTGCACATGTCTTCAAAATGTTTCGTAAATTGAGAAGTACCACGGCTTGCTTCAGTACCAGATAACGTTTCATTGATCGGTACAGTACTGGTTTATAATCACTTTGAAATCAAACAAGCCGTGCTTCTAGACTTCCTCCAATTGAACTCCTCGTCATGAATGAACCATTCTGACCAACCTTAGAATCGGTTACGTACGTCTCACCCATTCCTATCTTTTTCTTGCTAATACTACCTTCGTTATAATTATACGTTCAACACTTCTTTATAAGTCTCACTTTTGAAAATTCCCGCCTCTCTCACTCTCTTGACGTCTTCCGTTTGCCTTTTGTTATAATTCCAACTCAGTGAGGAAATCTCTCAATTGTCTGTACTCCACTTTACTCTCTGCTGTAGTCTTTGATGCCACTTCAATTTTCATAAACTTTTCATTGTTATCTTCTACGAGCTGATTGAAATGCTCGTATTGTGAGTAGAAAAAATCGAACTCGAAAACTTTCTTTGGTGTATAGTTCCAGTTAGGGTATTTGAGCTGATAGCTTTTGGATAGCTACTTTAGATCAAGCTCATAGCTTTTGGGTAGTCTTGGATTCGTAGAAGCTTACTTTGAAGAATTTCAAGCTAATAACTTTCGAGGATCTCACTCGCTCCAGTCGTTCGCTCTCCTCCTAGCTTTACTATATGTCCAGTTTATAATATTTTCAGTCAATAGTTGTAGGGGCTCACTCACGGCCTTCATGGTCTAGTATGAGTCTAGTTTACAATATTTTAACCCACTAGCTTCCGAAAGCTCATTCGCTTCGCTCGTTCTCCCCCTCCTTGGTTTAGTATCCTGTACATAAAGTCTATATGATGGAAGCTAAACTCACAAATTGTGACGCCTCGTACAAAAACCCGGTTAAACCTTACGGGATTTTCGTGCATGCTTAACCGGGTTTCTGTACGGGGCATCACAATTGTCCAAGTCCCAAGGTCATCCGTGCGGACGCCCGGACCCATTTTAACAGGGAACCTGTTTTATTGGAGGCCATTCTTGAAAAAATGTCCGCTGTCCGCCGACCGGGAGGCAACATGACCTTGGAATTTTTAGCGGGGAACCCGATTACATCTTCAGAAAACGTCCGCGTCCACATCCGGGAGTTTCTAGAACTGCGTGACATGCCGTGACGTGATGTGTGATGCTTTATGACATCATCAATGACCTTGTTGTTAGGGGGATTACATCCTCAGAAAACATCCGCGTCTGGGAGTTTCTGTAAACTGCGTGACGTGACGTGACGTGCGACGCTTTATGACATCATCAATGACCTTGACCTACTTTAGGGACTTCGAAAAACGTCAACTTCCAGCCTTCTCTATATCAGGCCTAGTATACAGTATACCGGGGGTATTCAAGTTTTCAATTAGCGGCACGCGGAGTCACCGAGAGTGGCCTGCGAGAGACATCGATGAATGAAATGTCACTTTTCGCATTAAAATAGTAATAATTTTGGTAATTTATTTTCTTCTTTTTTCTTGCGACCCGCGCGCCTGACCAACTAGGAGTATATTGAGAAAAGCCCCACCAACTCATTTGCTGAGGGGGCATTTTCGTGCCAACGTGATCGCAAGCGCGTTCAATTTATTACGTCATCATTTTCAAGACTCTGAAACTAGGCTATTTATGATAGGAGGAGGACCAGGGAGCTGCCATTGCAAACCTGCAATGGCTTCTAAATTTTTCCAAGTCCCCTCCTATTACTTATATCCGACAGAGGTCGAAAATTTTCCAAATCCCTTCCTGTCACCTATAGCTCGGAGGTTGAAGCCCCTTCAATGATCCAGATATGCAACGCTTCAAACGCCACCCCTTCAATAAATTCCGAGTCCCCTTCGTATCACCTTGCAGCACTGATAGCCTGATTAAAATAGCTCCTTCAAGTAATTAGATACGCAATACTCCATACACCAATTGGCCTAGCCACTTCAATCAGCTAGATATACAACGTTTCAACACCATAAGACTCATAAAACATGTTCCTTGTCTCTCCTCATTCAACTCCGTTAAAGAACCCGTGAATTTTTCTAGATTTAGGGGGAGTTCTGGTTATATATTCACCCAAGAAACTCTGCGAGCGCTATGATTCTTCTTTCTTCTACTTTGTATATCGAGTAGTTGATCTGGATAGCAATTATTTTAATTTTGCTACCAGCACTAAAAGCAAAATCACAACATTACTCAAGGTCACAAAAAATATTCGATAATCTGTTCACTCGAGAAAAATTACATAATTCTCTGATAGGCAAAAATGACCGACCAAGTATTGAAGTTTGCTAGAAATTTGATGATATTCATCATTTTTGTGCTATATGACATTAGAAGCACGCAAAAATACGTAAGCGCATGAAAATTAGCACGTCCTAGCTGGAGGGCAAACTCGTGCAAAACAAGATTGCAATCAAATAGTAGTCTTCTGTGTACATTTGCTCCGATGAAAAAAGAAATGGGGCTAGTAATGAGCGAGAAATAAAACGTCGAATTCGGACACAAGATTATTTTTAATACTGTCCGAGACACGATTCCTTGATGGCCATTCTTGAATTTTTGTAACATTAAATTCGTCATAAATTACAATTCGCCTTAGGTGCACGACTCGTAATTTTCACAAAATAATTGGTACCTTCTTGTCTTCAATGAGGGACTTCTTTAACCATATTTATATGCATATTTGTTGTGCCGTTTATTTTATCATAATTAAGAAAATTATTGCATCGCTTTTTGAAAAATATTATCTTTGTGTGTATTAGGTTACAAGTGTCTATCAGCTATTTCACCGAATAACGCGGATTTGATGAGCTAATGAGTGAGTGTGCTGAGTTACATTTCGAATAAATGTCGTCTAAAAATACTACAAATATCATTTGACAAAAATTTAGGTGTCCCGCTGGTCGAAAATTTCGATTACGAGTTCTTCTTATGGTTGTGAAGTAACCGTAAAATACTGAAATTCATGATCCCCGTGCCTTTTTCGTTCGGAAGGTCTACACGTATTTTGATCGAATTATATGTATTTTGACGGACAACGAAGAGGCTATGTCACCTTTTCTTCCAACGGTCCTCGCGTTATATCGGTTTGGTAACGATTCGTATTCTCTAAAATGGGCCTTAGATTCTGTTCCTTACTGAACAAGAAGCAACAAATATTGCTACAAGGTTGACGTTTAGTGTCTGGAATGAAAATTATGGTTGCTTGATCTCTATCTACTCCCTTATTTTTTTCATCGAGTGTAGAAAGAATTTTGAAAAAGTGGAGAGATTTAGATGATACCTAATTGTTATTTGCTTATTCAAGAGAAGATTCCAAAACTAACCGGTTTACAGCCCTGTCTATGGTGAAACCGACGACTACAAAAGGATTTTTTGTTCGGGGTGCCGTGCTGGCGTCTGGAAATCGTCTTACGGTAATTTTTTCTTCAAATAAGTGATTGCTAGACTGAAAATGTAGCACTCTACGGCTCCATCGTTTGGTTGCTTTCTCTTTTTACAACAGAAAAAAATATACATCAATGTACGAGACTTCGTTGAACACTCGCCTACCCTTTCTGGACCGATTCTACACAGGATCTTAAATTGATCTTATTCTTATGACTAGAGACATGCTAACTGTAATATTAGACTAATAGATTCTCTAATTTTCTGTTTTAGCTCTTGGCCATGAAAATTAATAAACGCAAGATATTGTACATTATAGTATACCTATATGAATAGAAAATAAGGATGGCCGCAATAGACTTGAAAGAAGTGTCCGACAATTTCAAACGGAGCAGCTGTCGGAATAGGTAAGCATTTCGTCCTCATACTCATATTTTCACGATAACTGTCCAAAAAGTTCACTTTTTTGGCCTTCTACTCGAACGTGTATTTTTCTTTCTCATAATCGCTTTTCCCCGTAAATAAAGTCGTCGTATCCTTCTCAACGACCTTCCTCGAATTAACGAGCCGGGTTTATAAGTTGCAGTAGAACGTTCATTCATTACTTTTAAACTATCGTAGCGAAAAAATTTTTCGAATCGATGGCAGCCTGAACTACTTTTTATGCTCATCTATCACGTCCATGCGAAGTACATCGTACGCCGAACCAAAGTATAGTGCTTTCATTTTTCGAATTATAAATTAGGTAGACGGAAACCATTTGACGAATGAGTTTCCTTTCATGATCTAGAATCCTATTTTTAGGTCCGCGCTGTCACGACTTTATTTATAATTGCAAAATCTATTGATGATTCACACTTTTTGCATCGCTGCCTGGTTTCGTATAATCGCGTACCTCTCCGCCGAAATAATCACACAATGTGCAATGCAATGCATGTAAAGCGAAAGTGGTGTACTTTGTAGAATAGCATTTTTTGAAATCGAAAATATAGCATCGCTCTCGCCTGTCCTTCTTCATGAATTCTCAAGATCAAGTTGACTATTGAATTCATATCGCGTTTATTCGAGTATTTACTTTTCCATTTAATTAACGAAGTCCGGATTAAGGACTCGGAGGGGGTAGATGGGGACAAGAAGGGCGTATCGTGGAAAGGGAATCGGATGTAGTTCAGTGGGCTAATCATTTCCTCGTGATTGTTTGAGAGGGAGTTTGGAGTAC
Organism: Aspidiotus destructor; assembly: GCA_035079395.1. NCBI lineage: Eukaryota > Metazoa > Arthropoda > Insecta > Hemiptera > Diaspididae > Aspidiotus > Aspidiotus destructor. The sequence goes on along the minus strand of JAVHKZ010000001.1, from coordinate 26,209,086 downwards.
GGAGAGAGACAGAATGGTACAATTGGATGTTTTCGAGAGCTGTACAAAAAAAGAAGTGTTGAGTGTTTCTCAACCGGTGGCTCACAAGCTCAACTTGGGGGCGTTGCGAGATTTTGATCAAAGATAAGCATAGAAAAAGTTGCCAATTTAACTGAGGCACTGTCAAATCGATACATTCCACCACTTGAATGATTTCAATTTCAAGTAATCTTTCAAACTCGATTCTAAAACTGCCCCAAATTCACTAAAAATCAATACTTGTACCAACAATACAGATCGTGTTGCAGGTTTTCTTCCAGATTTGGGAACTAAGAGAGCCCGGAGAGGAGTTTTTCCAGTAAAGACACGATAAATTCACCGAACTCTCAAAATTCTTCCCAGTATATGTAGTGGGTCAGAGCTACCGTCTTCTTGGAACTGTATTTTTGGGAAAGAAAGTTGAGGCCTAATTTGTCCGTCTAGTACGGCCACAAATTCTGGAATTGGGGAGGGGATAGAAGTATAAAAATGTCAAAACGTCAGACAATTTTGGATGAAATTTTATGTTTTAATAATACTGTGTCGCAGAAAGACGTGTAATTGGGAAAAGAAAGGTCAATAAACCCTGGTACAGATTTTCAGCATTGCAGCATGAGCTTGAAGTGGGTGAAACGATTATGGCCTATTTCGAGGCGGGCTATAATAACTTCTTCTCGTTGTAATTAGACTAAGGAGAAGCCTCCATAAGCGGACAAGCTGGACCAAGATTTTCAACCGCTGATGACGTCATAAGTGAGCTCAACCTTGGTCTGTTTATTTGGTGACAGAATATCAATGAAATCATACTCGCTAAGACGTCATTTTTTGCGCAGCCAAAAATTCTCTCATTTTCCTATCTTAAATCCAGACGAGCGGGAACCTCGTTTTATGGAAAGGCTACTTCTTGATTTCGATTATAAATTAGAACTGATTTTAGTTCTGATGATCGATTATTTCGACAAATTAGGTCCCTTTCATAGTATATCGCCTTTGTTGCATGTCAGAATCGCCCGTCCTCCGTAGTGGAGTGCGTGTGGGTAACTTATGTATCAATTTTTTCCCCCTCCTACGCCGGAATCGACCGTTTAGGGTATATCTTGGACGTTGGAAGAATCTTTTCAGCGAAGACCCACTTCTTGGCAACCACCAAGCTACAATGCCCCTTGCATCAACTTTAGAACACTGAGACAACAACTGCTGTTATAGAGTCTTTTGTTGTTCTTCCTTCAAATCTTTATGCTTCCTTTTCTTCCTGCAGAGTGACGTCTGTCTATGGATGGTACGCTGGTGTGGAGTAGGCTATAGCGTGGTCCTGCATTTGACTATTCCATTCCATGTCCACCTTTTGCTTCATGGCCATAGCTGCAAATACAGACTCCTGGTTCCATGCTTCTTATGATCTATAGCATAGCAAGGCGGCTATCAGGCTACTCGAAGCGAGCGTTTCATTGATCTCAATCTTTTGAAGAGACTGAATAAGCTTGTCCCGCTCTCAACTTCATACTTCCCACTCAGTAATGAGGTGTGCTGTGGTCCATCATCCCGCCCTTGATTGCCGTTCGAACACGTTGCCTGCTGATTTTCCTTAAATTCTCATAAAGGTATTTGTTGTAGCAGCCATAGTCGCTAAACACGTGCGTCAGGTGAAAGTTTAGCTGACCATGGTGTCGGTTCATCCGCTCATCAAGGTCGCATATTAAAACATAGGTTGTCCATGTGCTCGGCTCACTCTGGCCAATTCTTGTTTTCCATTTCTTACGCAATGGGCGCCTAGCCTCCTGCTTGACTCGTAAAGTCTCTTGATTAGTCGTTGTTATCTTCTTTGCTTTGAACACCATCGCTCTCTCTTCAGCAAGGAGCTCGGTTGGTGGTGAAGAGCCTTCGTCGAGACAGGGTTCTTTGCTGTAGTACACCCTAGAGAAAGTCTTCGATGGATCTGTTTCTGTAGGCTACTTTCATTAAGTCGCCCCATATTGGAGCACCACTTAGGAAGATTGACAATGCGGTGCTCATAATTATCCTTCTTCCGGCTTCCCTTAGTTTCCTAGGTTTGTCATTGGGTGGCTCAGACCGTCCGCCTTTTCCGCTACCATCAAGAATTGGTGACTCATCTCCTTTCTTGGTTGTGAGATTTCCACATCTTCCAGTCAAAAAATGGGTGGACTGAATTTGCGACTGGTCGTGAATAACATGGCCTCCTTCATCTGTCCTGCCTGGTAGATTCGATCCAATGATGTTCTCATTTTCCCTAAGGCCCGTATCCTAGTTGATTCGGCACTACATTCCACTAGTGTGTCATCCACATAGCAGATAAGCCCAGGCGGCAACTTTACCTTGAAGACCTGGTTGAGGTGTATTTCGCTCGTTGGATGGTGACGCACAGGTTGCATATACACTCCCCAAATAACTTGCAAGGTTCGGTATACCAGCGGGCGTGTATGGGTAGTCGTCGTAAGAAATGATTTAGCAGAAAAGTTCTCAAAATTCCATTTTCCGACGAATTTTTCCAATCTTTGGAAATGTTGTACTGAACGGTTTAATACACAGCTCGAAAGTCGTAATTTTTCTTAGTCCCTCTCGCCTCATGTATAACTTAATAGTCAAAATGTAATTTCCAAGCGGCCGCTCTCATTTCTTGAATGTTGGAATTTCTTTGGTCTCCTGCCCTTCCTCCCGGCCTCATCTACTCAGGTTGAATTTTTTTCTTATGGGTACTAATTTTCGTTCGTTTTTCAATTTGCGTTCACAATTCTCATCAGAGTTGACCCTCTCAAAAACTGTGGAACTGATCATTATTGTAATCTATATGTAATCTTATTAACATTTCTCATATCGATGACTCATGTACATGTCATCTCGATACCTAATTCTTCTACTTTATACTTACATATAATGCAGCATCGAACGCGAACAATAAACACTACATTTTAGTATTTTGTCTAAGATGGAAGAGACAATTTTTCCTAACCATTATTAGGAAGTGGAATACTTTTGGACCTCTCTGTGGAACAAGTTAAAAATGGAATTTGACCCAATAGTCGTGTCTTATTGGAAGGCAATTCCAATTTCGGCAAAACTTGCCCTACCTTTGCAACACTCGAATCGTGTGGAATCTTTTCAAAATCGCGTTCCGCGTACGTGGTTTTAAAGAATGTTTAATTCGTTAAGTACCCACTGTAGTGTTATAGACGATAACTTATCTCGAGGCGGACAATCTTCTACACGTAACCGAGTGCCAATAGAGACTATACAGTATACTCGAAACCGATACAGAAAACAGTTTTTCACACTAGCGTAAAACCGACCGAGATGGGCAATTTAAACACGAGGACTGTCTAGGATGTACGCGGATAAGAATAACTTAGTATCCAGAGACAAGCAATATTTATTGAAAACTTGTAGATGTCACGGTAATGATGCTCGAATGCAGGAAAAACAACTATCGCACTACCCCCGAGAGCTGTTTCATTTATTTTTGGCGTATTTCTGTTTCGCTAATGAATGACTTACCAGATGCCATCCCAAGTTATGACTTATTCGACAAACAGAAAATTTTAAAAATATTACGCTAGCCTGTAGGTATCTAGGGCGAGGCACGTTATTATAATAACTTGTTTCATTCATTTAATTTTTTCCCATCTGGTTTTCATTGCCCAAAGTGCGAGAAATATTAAGTAACCTAAATAATTACGCGAGAAGAATATAAAATAGGGAATACAGGTTTCAGTTTTAGAGAGAGGACGATTTGAAAATGAAAGAAAATCATTCATTTCGCGTTCCTCTCAGTACTTAGAAGAACTGGAATGTGGCTCATAGGATAGGGAACTTGTATATTATTAAGGAGATTGTGCGGTATAGAGCGAAAAAATTCGAAATTTCGAACTTTATAAGGTTTTTGATGATTCATGATAACGAACAAATGAAATTTGATCCATTTAATGCAGGTTACAATTTACAAATAGAAAAGTATCTTGCACCAGAAGCGCTTGCTAATTTTATACTTATGGTGACCCGCATTAAACGATTTAATTACCGAATTTGTACGAATAATGAAACGACCATCAAGACATTCTAGAATTATTGCTCTAACATTTGTATCAAATTCTCTTCATTCATATCTTCTCTGTTGTAGTAAATTTTATTACTCATTGTAAAGAATTTGAAATCATTATCCCCATTCTGAGGAGGTCAGTCTCTTCTGTGAAATTCATCAAAATTTCTCTCGGTTTTGCTTTGTCAGGTGGCTTTTCACTAAATTACCTAGGTTTTACGCGTAGATGGCGAAATATTATTTCTATATTTACAGCACAACTTTCATTTGTTGCCCACTATTGAAATTTATTTTATTTTTAGAATGTATTCGGGGATGGCAAGTGTTTTAATCAAAGTATCTGAATTTCTTCGGGTTATTTAAATGTAGAGTCGTACCTGAATCTCCCAAAAAGTAATTATTGGATACACCAGCTCAGTTGGAACTACAGTGAGAAATAAAAACTATCGAGTCGATAATTCCTTCTTGAAGAGTAGGTGTCCCAAGGTCATTTCAGTTATATGAAAAATGAAATTATACGAAGTAAGGCTTCGCAAACTACGAGCGCTGAAGAACATCGGAAAATTATGAGAGAGGTATGCAAAATACACCCCTTAACCTTTCAAATTCTACTTTGTGGTCAGTTTTTTTTCGAAGACATTCGGACTGTGATACGTCATAATACATGCTTGACCACATAAAGAGAAAAACAATTATTCTTTCGAGGTGCCCAAAAGGAAGATGACTAAATTTCAATTCAATTATTGCACTGCACTGTTGTACACTATAGGTGTTATTTATTCCGAATGTATTTTGCGCGTCTCGAAACTCGACCATTACTAATTTTTATTTGTACCGACGACGGCTGTTATCAGAATATGGTTGTGGATTCATTCGACCAACTATTTTGAACAATTGAATTGCACGGAATCAATGGCCGTAATTTTATTTATACTTTTTTTTTCTCTGTCTCTGTGAAGCATAATGCTAACAGTGTACATGTCTAGAGGTGTGAAGCAATCGCAGAAAGTTCGAGACTTTTCTTTTTGTCAGATTCTCTCGCCCACAGATACAATAAATACATAGGTACTGGTTCGACGTACACTGAGTCGAGTGCTATACCTAGTTTATGAACGATTCATGTGCCTGTAAAAGCGTCTGAAAAAAATTTTCAACATTGAAAATCGATCTTGTCATTTTTAAATATATTTATTATGCGCGTGAGGAGATAAAAAAAAATGAATAAATAAAAGTAAAAGAAAAAAATCAAATGGAGAATATCGTACTCGTAAAAAGGCATTCCAGTCGAGTGTCGTAATAATGATACAACAATATAAAATCTTAATAACTTATTGCATTCCAACTATATACCATTGTTTCGGACCACGGCGCATTGAAAAACTGAACGTCGCTTCTGGGCTCGTAATTAACGAAAAAGAAAAAAAAAAAAAAAAAAAGGTTTGCGATCGTATTGAGCTCGTTGTCGCAATGCACGTAAACGTAACGGTAATCTTATAGCACTTATTCCTGCGTTCACGCATATCGAAGTAAGGTTATTAAATATTGTACTTTACTTAATTAAAATAGAATCGTACAGATCAGTGATAGCGAGTCACAGTACAAGTGAACTACATATAATACCACCAATCGTATTGAAATACCTGCTGATCGCTCACCTCAAGTTCATTGTATGTAGGATGACCTTGAACTCATAATATTCCTTCGTGAATATTCGAGAAATGAATATAAGCTGATTGATATTCTCTTATAAATGTGACGAGCGTATGAAATCGAGATAACAGAATTGGACATAGTACCTATTTGTATATGTAACTAGTGCAGAAAAAGAAACCCTTGTTTTGTTTCAATGCCATCTAGGCACTCATTTCCTATTTTCTCATTCAGTTTCTTAGGTTCAACCACATTCCTGATATCTGTCTTGATTGGACTTTCTCTCTACTAGACAGACGGATCCAAAAAGGATACGCAGTCTTGATTCAGGATAATATCTCATCCTCCTGTGTAAGAATCTTTGCATCCGTATTCCCTGCCAATTAAATTTTCTGTCTTTCAGTGGTTTGCAAAAATCCACCATTTTAAAACCCAGATACAACTGTGCTGTTGGTTTCTTAGAAATCCACATTTGCTATTGGGTTCTTAGACATCCACATGTTGGAACCCAGTTGCAAATTTGACACTGGGTTCTTGAAAATCCTCAAGTCCATACCAAGACATAAATTTGCTATGGGTTCCTTGGAGAGCTCTAATTAAAGACCCAGACACAAATTCGCTATTTGGTAATTAAAAAGTTGATAATTGATTGAAAATTGTTAAAAAGTCAACAATCAATGAGTTAAAAAGTCAACAATCAATGAGTTTTTATCAAGATGTTGAAAATTAATTGGAAATTGTCAAAAAAGAGACAACAGATTGGAAATCGGTTAGAAGGCAAGAATCAATGATTTTTTGTCAAGATGTTAACAATTAACAGGAAATTGTTGAAGAAAAAAGTTTCGGCGGAGCCAAATACGCTAAAATTAGAAAATCCTTCCTCAAAACAGGTTTTCTGCTCTCTTGGATTGACGTAGGAAATAAAAATGTTTTCGGCTGCGCAAAAAAGGAGGATTGTATTTCACGTTTCATCGAAGATGACGTCATTAATATTTTGTCACTAAATAGAAAAGTCAAGCAGTGGTTGGTTCTCGGCCCGCTCTTAAGGGTGTGCTTTGCTCGTGGAAATACGCACGTACAACAAGGTATCAAAAGAAGTTTCTCACTGCTCGAATTTCCAACGGATTTCTCCTGATTGTTTGGAATGTTTTTCAGAGAAGTCCAATTAGAGGCGCCATAGAAGCGCAATTTTCAAATTTCTTCTTATACCTTTCTAATGGCAAAAATTCGTCTATTTTCCGACGGAGTGAAATGTTTTTGGAGGCAAAATTCGGGATTCTGTTCCTATATCTACGGATTTTCAATATCTGAAAAAAATATATTGGACTTGATCTAGGCTAGGACTCCCCTTGTAGTATACTCGCTTTATACTAGTATACAGTATATGATAGGATTTCAACCAAGCCATTGTTGATAGATGGGCGAGTTAGAAGAATTTTGACCTTCACACTATAGGTGATAGTCTAAGCTATTGCTGATAGGAGAGGGAATCGGAAAAATTTCATCCTCCAAGGTATAAGTAAGCGATAAGACGAAAACAAGTCCCATGGTCATACTTGATAGAATTTGAATGAGAACGCAAAATGTGTACGAGTACGTTGAAATGAGGTATCTATAAGGAACTAGCGAAGGAATTAAGTAGGTAGCAACGAGTATGGATTGTTCTCTCTGAGAACCCCTTTTCCTTCTAATCATACAGCAATCAACCCCTATAATCTCAGAGAAAGAAGCATGTGCTGATCTCGAAAGAAAAGGAGGACATTAATTTAACATTTGCTTCTGTTGTAATGAATTGCACGAAAAGACCTTTATATCAGATTAATACTTCAGAACGGATTCGATCTCACCTTCTCAGCATACACTTCATTAGCTCCAATTTCTGGATCGAAATCTGACGATCTTCTTCTACTCAGACGTTATACAAGTTACATGTTAGATGCTCGATAACGTTTTATAAGAGAACATTACCTATCTAACTTCCGTCAGTAACTTTTCTCTTACGTACGAGTACGTGTATACAAGAAAATAACTAGAGTAATTTAAAGTCGACTCTCAAACTTCCCACAGATACAGATAAATCTTTTATTATCGAATTATGTGTAGGATCGTACAAGTGCAACGGTGGAATACCAAATGGTAGAAGGACATTATTCCGACTTTTTCTCATTTACATTAGGTAGAGCTATGTCTTTCCGCTGGAACATTGAAAAGGTATATTTGTAGTCTGGAGGTCTTACACCTTAGATCTCGTACCGTCCCGTCATCGTTATTAATCCTTAGAAGTTTATATTCCCCTATCTTCAATATTATCGTTCTTAATTTCTAATTTGAAACTCGTTTTATTTCCTTCTTTTTACGCACTCGCCGCGCGTTGAAATATAATACACCATATTAAGGGATTATAATATAATGAAATGATTTAATAGCGTCACAGTTTTATTACATACTGATAGGTTCTTTTGAATTTTTGGAAGGAATATTCGCGTTGTTGAAGAGAATATGACTTTTAAATTGAAAACATGGAAATTTGATGAAAATTTTCTCACTCGGCCGATTGAATAAAAGCTGAAGTTATCTCCGGAAATTCGTGAAAATTAGTCGAGTCGTTCTTCAATTTTCCTCGAAGTGGGAGGAGTTAGATCAGGCCTGGCTAACCCTTTACGATTCGCGGGCCGGAAATCGTGTACCTATATTAATGGCAATTTCATTGTAGAACTTTGATTAAGAAATCATGAGTTTTCTATTACTTTTTGGGTTTTCTGAAATTCTTCCGCGGGCCGCAGCTTGGGCAGGCCTTAATTATATAAAAGGTTGTTTGTCATGAAGAATCTGTTGCTAAATCTATGACCGTCAGTGATTGTGATTGTAGGGGTGGATGTACTGGGATGGGTGAATTCCCCCCTTGAAAATCAGAAAAAATAAACGATTCATGACCCGGTATAAAAAATTTCTTGGTTTCAGACACCTAGCGAATCTTGGAGAAAAAAAAATTCAAACCCTAAAATGACAGTCTGTATCCGCGCCTGTGATTGAATGGTCTTCAAACACCGAGTCGTCAACATTTTCCTTTTTCTCAGGCTTTCTCTTGCTCAACTACTCTCATCTTCAACTGACAGCCAGTCACATCTATGTATACGCCCCTGCAGTCATTACATTCCATACATAGCACATGATCTCTCAACCTAACGAGTAACCTTTTTATAAGGATATAATTGCAATACGCTGGCCAAACGCTAAAGAGAGGCAGGGCTCGACCCAACAGTAAGGAAAACTTTCCAGAAAAGAAAGCCCAATCCAGCACGCCTCACTTTCGCGGTTCAATCCCTAGTGAGGGAGGTAATGGATGTATATGATCAAGAAAACTGATAAGGTCAAGCTCCGTCAGAATATCTCCTCTTTTTAATCATTAATAGTTGTAATTTTGAGTGTCACATTAATTCGAGTCATAATGGGGTTGCGTTCTTGGAAACTCACAAGTTCAAACCCAGACACGATGGTTTCTTGAAAATCCACAAGTTCGAACCTAGATACGAGTTCGCTATTGGTTTCTTGAAAATCTACACGTTCAAGCGCAGACACAAATTCGCCATTAGACTGTCACGAATCCAAACCCAGACACGAGTTCGCCCTTTCTTTCTCGAAAATCCATAAGTTCAAAGTCAGACACAAATTCGCCATTGGGCTGCCGCAAATCCACAAGTTGGAACCCAATTAAGAATTCATCGTTGGGTTCTTGAAAATCCACAAGTTCAAACCCAGACAGGAATTCGCTACTGGCTTCTTGCAAATCCTCAAGCCAAAAGTCAGACCCAAATTCGCCATTGGGTTCTTAAAAATCCACACATCGAAACCTAGGCACGAATTCCTAAATGGCTCTCAAAAATCCACCAGTTCAAATCCTGTCACTAACTCGCCATTGGATTTTCAAAAGTTCAAAACCAAATACGAATTTGCCATCATGTTCTTGAAAATTCACCGTCAAAGCCTAGACAATTTGCTGATTTAAGCGTGATTCTTTCGGACGTACTCAATTTTGACTTCTGTTGGGCTAGTTGCCTTCGCTTCCTTATCTTCTCTGGTGGTTATTGAAACGAAAGCGCTTGCTCCCTCTTAAACCTCTGCGGTTAATTTTCTTCAATTTTTCAGAGAACCTCTTCATTTAGGCTTCAATATTGTTCCTCATTTCCTTTCAAAACTCGGAATCACTTCATTTCTGCATAAACAGAAGCTTTTGGTGAATCTTCCAAGCTCAGGAAGCAGGTAGATAAATACGTGTGGGTAGGGAAAGTGAGCAGTCTAGCTCTATTGCAATGAACTTTCATAGGATGAAACGTTTCGAAATCAAAGTCAAATTCATAAACCAACTTAATGGAGGCTAGCAGTAGAAAGAGCCTCCTCTCCTTCCAATTTATTATTTTTTTTCTTGTCACATGGAGCAGAAATTCAGGCTTTTCAAAAATATCGGACCCTCCAGAAAGTCCGGGTCCGAGGTATTTTGTCCCTTCTACTCCCTACCCCCCTTCATTACCAGAATTGAAACCTAGATCATGTGACAGAAGTACGATTAGACGATTTCGGAGAAACCTTCCTTCGTCACTTAACCGGGTTTTTGTAGACTGGGTCAGAAGTAGATTCTTGAGGAAAAAATTCCGAAACTTTGAAACCATGCCGACAGCCGAATTATTATGAATCACTGTGAATCAGTAATTACTTGCTGACAAAAGTAATGAAATAATGTTTCTTTCCGATTATTGAAATTTTCGAGGGAGTTTTCTAAATTTTCAAAGTTACATTTATGTCCTATACTGTTATGAACTTGAACTTAGCCCACCTATTTTCCGGAGAGTATCATCGAACAACAGCGATTAAAAACACAGAGCCTCGATCATTTTTGACGTCGATCGTGTAAGAAGAAGAAAACAAATAAATTCGGAATAGTTTACGACCCGTAATATAATACGGAAAACAAACTAACCTTGATTTTGCCATTCGACGGAATCGTAAATGAGATTTTTTCTCAGGCAAGATGAAACGCTGAACTCTTCCGTCTTATTTTCGCTGCAGTCTATAGGCCCCAGTTAGCTAGATACGGATTGGCGCCTCACGATCGTTCCGTCTATCATGAATTTAAAATGATGGAAGAATTGGAGAAAGAGAACAAAAAAAAAAATAGAAAACTCGAGACGTAAGATATCGCGTTGATGGTGGGTACAGTATTAGGTATACTGTAGATTAGCTTTGCATCTCATAGACGATGATTTAGACACTTCATTTGGAATGTTGGGTATATGCTCATGGAATTCATGAAAATTTGATCGATAAACGTGTAGGGATTATTAGTTTCGTGCGTTGATTAATTTGAATAGGCTAGCTCAGAGGAGACATTAAGATTTGATGAATCGCGAATAGATGTGCAATAATATTACGACGAGTCGATCCTTTTACCGATGACGCGTTCTTATTTACGATTACAGTATCTATTACGAAGCATATGTTATTCATAAAGAGTAGGCTACAGAATAGGTACTTCTTATTGGATTCACTGCATAAAAACAGTCTCCAACTGTAAGGTATAATGCTCTGGATATCGTAGTCGTATCTCCTCGAAGGTAGTCGTACTGGTAGCAGTGGGCGATGGATTGTTACGTCTAGATGGTACAGAAGTGGAAAGAAGAAAAAAATACTGCTGGTTTGCGAGTTTGCAACAAGGCACGATCATGTGCATACGTAAGTACCTATCTTACTATTTATAGTGCCTTTTTTTCTATGAATATCGAAGAGGGGAGAAAAAGCGATCGAGTCGGGCAATCAAAATTAAGAATTCAATAATACTTCCCAGTTTATGTGTGCAGGAAAGCAATTCAAATCATGAGAGATGTATGAGGATTGGTATGAAGTGTATATTTTTTTGAGGCAGACTCGAGCAAAGAGAGTGATTGAAATATCAAATAGCGAGGGTGACGCTGACGTTGAAGTGCAAAATTTGGAAACTAGTTGACAAGATACGGTGCAAATAGGTTGTTAAGATTCACGAATCCCAATTTTTGATACTCAAATATTTCTCATGCACGCTGTAAAAATTTTTATGAAGCAGAAATCACGCTCATCATACAGACATCGAATTCGAGTATTTGTTTAGAGGAGTTTTCACGAATAAATTGTAATTTTAGTAGAGCATGATGTGCTCCGTTGACTCAAACCTGTGTCTGTGTCTATGGTCTCTACAATACAAAAAAGATCTCGCAAAGTTGGAGATCTTTACATTCTCTGGGTGTGAAATGTCGAACTATAATCCGCGAAAGGGAGGAAAATAAATCTGGAGACGGTCGTGTGACGAGAACCGATGAGAACCGGTATACATTTTGCTCTATATATGGCAGCGTGTATCTTTTTTTTTTGTTTCACTTTTTTTTCGTCGTGTCATTCACTCCTACCAGACATGGACTAGACTGCATGCAGTGTAGTTACGTTCAAGGCATTGAGGGTCAATAATGAGAAGGCGTACTACGAATAATCGTGTCTGCCACTAATTCATCGGACGTCCACAATTTATCCAGACGAACGTAAGCCTATACTTCCTGAAATTTATATGATTTAAAGTGGTGTTTTCGAATGATGAAACTGCTTCCTCTTTTCAAAGTTGTAAGTACAATATTTCCCATACTATAAATTTAAATGTTCAGTTTTTCATCGGAGGAAAGAAGTTTGTTGGCGATTTATTTTATTTTAGATTTTATCGATACGTCCATTCGATGTCTTGTCATCAAGCGCCCATTTTCCAACTGTTTTAATCGTTAGAGTACCTCATCTCCTTTTTTAACGTAAAACCTGGAAAAGGTGAATGCCGTCGTGATATCAAAAGTTTGAGCTACTTTGAGGACTCTGAGCTATATACAGTTGGTTCAGCCCCCCCAGAGAGACACATTGGGACATATGTTTGTCAAGTCTGAGATTAATAAATTACCGTAAACTTTTTTCGTAGTGATACTTTGTCTTTGAAAATTTTCAGACCCCCCCATAGAAATTTTCTAAATACACCACTGGCTGTATATATGAAGAAGAGAAGATGAGACTTGAAGACATTTTGACCAAATAATCGAATCTAACATTTTTAGATCATCGAAATTATGAGATCCTTCCCTGAAACGAGTTTCCTGATCTTTTGATGAAAGAAACTTCACGAACAAGTAATAAAGTAAGCTAAGAGTTTTTCTCTACTCGATTACAAAGTCACGGGGTCTGAATGGTTGCATTAACTGTTTACCTTCCTATCGTTGACGTCATATCGAAAGGCGAGCGCTTGACATTTGTTAACTTATGGGGTTCGTAAAACAAGTTTTCATTTTTCATTGTAGAAAAAGAAGTGATTCAAGAGAGGTAAGGCGTGAAGCATTTACCGTTCCATTTTGCCGTAAGTCTTCAATCTGCTGAGGGTCAGTCGAGAATTTCGAGGCGACGCAATTTTAAGGATTTCTACTTTGGAACTGCTACATATTATGAGGCGGGACCATACTCCATATTAAGAGTGCAACTCCGTATTAAAGCTAGGCTAATACGAAGAGTGGCCCTTAATACGGAAACATTAGTTTCCTCAGTTCTCCAGTCCATACTCCGTATTAAGAGTGCAACTCCATGTTAAAGCTAGACTAATACGGAGAGTGGCCCTTAATACGGAAACCTCCGATTCCTCAGTTCTCGAGTCCGTACTCCGTATTAAGAGTGCAACTCCGTATTAAAGCTAGGCTAATACGGAGAGTGGCCCTTAATACGGAAACATTAGTTTCCTCAGTTCTCCAGTCCATACTCCGTATTAAGAGTGCAACTCCGTATTAAAGCTAGGCTAATACGGAGAGTGGCCCTTAATACGGAAACATTAGTTTCCTCAGTTCTCCAGTCCATACTCCGTATTAAGAGTGCAACTCCGTATTAAAGCTAGGCTAATACGGAGAGTGGCCCTTAATACGGAAACATTAGTTTCCTCAGTTCTCCAGTCCATACTCCGTATTAAGAGTGCAACTCCGTGTTAAAGCTAGGCTAATACGGAGAGTGGCCCTTAATACGGAAATCTCAGTTTCCTCAGTTCTCGAGTCCATACTCCGTATTAAGAGTGCAACTCCGTATTAAAGCTTGGCTAATACGGAGAGTGGCCCTTAATACGGAAACATTAGTTTCCTCAGTTCTCCAGTCCATACTCCGTATTAAGAGTGCAACTCCGTGTTAAAGCTTGGCTAATACGGAGAGTGGCCCTTAATACGGAAATCTCAGTTTCCTCAGTTCTCAAGTCCATACTCCGTATTAAGAGTGCAACTCCGTGTTAAAGCTAGGCTAATACGGAGAGTGGCCCTTAATACGGAAACCTCCGAATCCTCAGTTTTCGAGTCTGTACTCCGTATTAAGAGTGCAACTCTGTGTTGAAGCTTGGCTAATACGGAGAGTGGCCCTTAATACGGAAATCTCGGTTTCCTCAGTTCTCCAGTCCATACTCCGTATTAAGAGTGCAACTCCGTGTTAAAGCTTGGCCAATACGGAGAGTGGCCCTTAATACGGAAACCTCCGATTCCTCAGTTCTCGAGTCCGTACTCCGTATTAAGAGTGCAACTCCGTGTTAAAGCTTGGCTAATACGGAGAGTGGCCCTTAATACGGAAATCTCAGTTTCCTCAGTTCTCAAGTCCATACTCCGTATTAAGAGTGCAACTCCGTGTTAAAGCTAGGCTAATACGGAGAGTGGCCCTTAATACGGAAACCTCCGAATCCTCAGTTTTCGAGTCTGTACTCCGTATTAAGAGTGCAACTCCGTGTTGAAGCTTGGCTAATACGGAGAGTGGCCCTTAATACGGAAATCTCAGTTTCCTCAGTTCTCCAGTCCATACTCCGTATTAAGAGTGCAACTCCGTATTAAAGCTTGGCCAATGCGGAGAGTGGCCCTTAATACGGAAACCTCCGATTCCTCAGTTCTCGAGTCTGTACTCCGTATTAAGAGTGCAACTCCGTGTTGAAGCTTGGCTAATACGGAGAGTGGCCCTCAATACGGAAATCTCAGTTTCCTCAGTTCTCAAGTCCATACTCCGTATTAAGAGTGCAACTCCGTATTAAAGCCATGCGGTAATACGGAGAGTGGCCCTTAATACGGAAACCTCAATTTCCTCAGTTTTCAAGTAGCGCAGCGAGTGAGCTCGTGGAAGCTAGTAGCCTAAAATGTTGTAAACTAGACTCATACTCGACCATGGAGGCCGTGAGTGAGCCCGTAAAAGCTATTGGCTGAATGGGCACCCATTCTTGATCAACGAGAGGGGTGAACAAGCCCAAAGTACGGTGCTATGTAAACTGTTAATTTAGTATAAGGAACCGCGAGTGAGGTACCCAACAGCTATTAACTGAAAATACAATTCTAAACTGGACACAGTGGAATAAGGAGAGCGAACGAGCGGAGCGAGTGAGCTCCTTCAAAGCTATCAGCTTGAAATTCTTTAATGTGGGCTTTTACAAACTCAAGGAGTGAGCTGCTCAATAGCTATTGGCTCAAAGTAACCTAACTAGAACTATACACCAAGGAGACTTCTCTAAGTGCTATTGGCTGGAAACAGTTCAAAGTGGACTCATGCAAGACCACGGAGGGTGCAAACGTGCAGAGCAACTGAGCTCCCCAAAAGGTATTAGCTTGAAATATTCTCATTTACACGGTCATACTGATACTCAACAACAATATACTGAGAAAGGAAAGACGTGAAAAATGATCTTTATCCATTTGGTTCCGCCAAAACATTTTTTCATTACATTCATACTAGAAATCGCTGATTAGTTATAATTGACGCAGGATCGAGGTCAATGAAGTTCTTTTTCGTGGTACAAAAATACATGATCGTGAAATAAATTACGGATGACTGCGTGTTCTATGACTCACCCCACATTATTCCTAGAATAATAAATTAGAATTCGAAATTGATTACTGAAAATTTTCCCGCCATCCCAGGTAAAATTTATCAGCACTATTTAGAGGTGATAGTTTTGAAACTGGTCTTTCCTTTTTCAATAATTCACACCACCTGATAATGTCTTATATTCAGGTGTAGGCATTGCTTTCGTCTGTAAAAACATATTAAAATAAAATTTCAAGTCCAAATAAACTTTCCACGAACGCACTCAATAAAAATCGGATTCGTGAACCTACTCAGAAACTCTAATAAGCAAATAGAAGGAACTCGTGATGAGCTTCAAATTCAATCTAGCATTTTTATAAGCACAATTATTCTCTTTATTATTTTCTTCTCTGTGAACTTCATCCATACACATATTCGTTGATGCAAATTTTGAGAGCAATACAACCGCGAAGAATTGAAGCGGGATAGTAGTGGTAAGGGTCACCCTCGATTAACGAACTTAGAAAATGCAGTAAAGATTTTAGCGGCAGTTGAATTCTATAAACCTACGAACTCGATTCCTACTCGACTGTTGAAGATGGAGAGATTATTGCTCACCGCAATGTGAGTGTACCTAGAAAATTTGAAAAAAAATTTCTGGTTAGATTAATGTCCGAGAGGAAAGAAGGAAACAACATCATTTTATCAATACTCCCGTCTTCGAACACTTCATTATTTTTTTCCATATTTTAATGACTTTTTTTTGCCAAGCGTCCATCAAAATATTATTATTATTACTCGAGGTAGGTAATTTGCCAGACTTTTCAGTTTGAGGAAGCGTATTTTGTAACAATGTTGAATATTTGACTGCACCTGCTTGTATTGAAACGAATAATCTTGATGAACATTGTTGCGCACTATTTAAAAGATGGTACATTCTTGATAAACTGAATCAAGTTTCAGAAATATAGAATTGACTAATAAAAAATTTTGCAAAAGTAATCTGGCGGTGCTGCGATTGGAGAAAACAAAGAGGTAAAATTATATTAATGAATACTTATCGGTCTTTTTTTACTGACCGCAAAATTTGCAAAGTTATACGCGTCGAAATAAAACTTAAGATCTTTGTCGTGCTGGCCATGTGCAATAAGTAATCTCTACGAAGATTAGTTTTATTTGCTTGATTTTCTTGACAATACAAAAGTATGTAAATGATACGAATACCTGAGTAGAGTGTTGTCAAATTGAGAGCGACGATACTTAGTTCCTATTCATTTAATTTGAACAATAAAAGAGATCATCAATTTCAAAAGGCACGGATTGATAGTCTCACTGGTTACCTTTGATCAAGAACATACTTTTTCGCAATAATCCATTTGAAGTTCATATTTATTCGCGAGCTCCTCCGGCATGTATTCGGTACGAGCAGAACCAGTCTTTGTTCTTTCTAATTTTTGAAATTCCATACATATACGCGTATTTCTGTGCGAGAATACATCCGACAGTAAAACTATACACTTTTTATTGTACAATCGCGGTCTTACATCGACCGCGAATATTTGTCGAATAGTTTTGTCCAGTGACCTCGAGGCGAGATTTTTATCAATGTTTCCAAGAAATTTTAGATGATCTCATTTGTTCCTCTTTTATTGAAAATTCTTGTCAACGAATTCTCAAACTAAGGGTGTTGATAAGCGGCATATCTTGTTTCGAGGAACGAAGAAATATGTTTGAAATAATTACAAAAAGAAGAAGAGAAAAAGGGTCTCAGCAAGGCACGTAGCAAGGCTCAGGGGGAAAGAAACTCTGTTTCCGGAAGAAGGTAGAGAGACCTTCACGTTTTCTCTGCTTTCCAAAACATCAAAACCATTTTCTCGTAGTATCCTGAATCCGAGCCCATGGTTCCGAAATTTGCGAGTCCACTTCACACCTGCGAGTTGCCCCCCAGAGAGAATCCCTAGACGTGATTCTGAAAATATTCGAATCTGAATTCCAGCTCTTCATTCCAAAATTTGTGAGTTCACGCTACCCGCACGAGTTCCTCTCATCTCTTAATAATCCTGTATCCCTCCTCTTCATGTACAATAAACTATGACGTCATCAGCTGGTGCCGTCATCAACCGTGACTTCGAGCCTGATTCTGAAATCTGCGAGCTGAAATCCACTTCCCTTCACTCTTGTAATCTACAGATGGTTTAGCATAGGATTTCATACTGCCGTATGTTGGGCCTGTTTCATGAAGCATAACCGTAGGCCTAGTACAGTTTAGTATACAGTACAGCTCAGTATACTGAAGGCTAAGGAGTAGTATCTCAATTCTGAGATCTTTAAGTATGACGTCATCAGCGGTGACCCGGAGGCCCAGTATAAAGGAGACTCGAGCAGTGTTACTATTAGCCTAGTATAATAGAGACTATTAGGAGGCTTACGCGTGGAATGAGTGATACCGAGGATAGGAGAGACGAGGAAGAGAGCCCAACTTTACTACGTATGGCCTCATGAACTTTGATCACGTCAAAGGCAGTCATTATGGATGGTCGTGAAGTCACTAATGTTGATATCTGCTTTGTGAACCCTCTATGGATTAGATTGCTAAATTGACGCCTATTATCAATCCAAGGTTGAGGCGTTTGCCTCATTGAAAAAAATCCACAAGTATCACAAAGCAGGCATGGCATTAAAATATAAATGAACCATAAAACATAATCCACATTTATTTGACTGTGCCAAAAAATCTCTCAAGAAGAAACCTGTTCTGTGGGGCGTTTTCGAAAAATTTGCCGTAAGCCGTGCGCTCTGCGATATCTGGCGGAAACTGACCTACCCAAAGAAAGGATTCTAACTTCAAAAAAATCTGACTTTCGAGCCATTATATATAATGGGAGGGGAACTTGGAGAAATTCCGGCGTAAAGGGCTAGGACTTGGACAAATTTTGACTGTCGAGCCCCAATATACTTTGTAGTACGATGGGAGAAAGGATTCGAAAAATTTCGACGCAGAGAATTTGAACTTGAAACAATTTCACTTTCGAGCCCTAGTATATGGCAGGAAAGGGACTCACAAGAGCATTATGACACTCGAGTCATATTATGTGACAGGGAATGGACTTCAAAAAATTTCAATTTTCGAGCCATGATAGGAGGAAAATTCGTAAAGATGTTGACTTTCGAACCACGTTATAATTATGATGGTAGGTGGACCTGGAAAAAGATTTCAACATCAAGAATTTGAACTTTAAAAAATTTCAACTTTTGAGCCATAATAGACAAGAAAGGGACTTGAAGAAATTTTGATGGACAGAACTTTAACTTTAAAAAATTTTGATTTTGGAGCCATACAATATGACAGGAACAGGACTTCGAAAAATTTCCACTCTTGCGCAACAATATGCGAGAGGAAAGGGACTTTTCGAGAAAAAAAAAATCGATTTCCGAACCACGCAATACATGACAGGAATGGAATAAGTGCTAGGGTTTCAAGTCGAGTAAGGCCAAATCGTCCGAATTGAGATGATTTCTAGCAAAAAATTTCTGAATTTTACTTAAAATTTGACGATTTCTGTGAAAACAATTTAGAAGCCTTTGTGATCTTTGCGATTCCGCACAAGCTCCGCGGCCCTGTGGAAAACAGGGAGGACTCAGAAAGCGTCGGGATTTTCGCTAGCAATATTTATGAAAAGAAGATATTTGAAAGAAAGTGACCATTCAGCCATGTTATATCAGAGCAAGGGGAAGAGGGGGATGATTTTGAAGAAATAGAAACGGTTTCATTATTACGAAAAAAAAATTCTAAGTAAAATGCTATGCTTTCAAAATCAAGTCCGAATACTGTTTGAATATTAGAAGATTTCGATGCCCTCTATCTCGTAAAATTTCCATCCCTTAGGTATTCATTCACGCGTTGGTATTTTAATGTGAATATTCGAGAACCGGCTGTCAAAACTGAAAAAAATCGATTGTTTATCTAAGAAAATACGCATCTTATTCGACGCGTCGATTCATTCGCATACATCAAGAAACACTAGTAACGTGTTTGATTAAAATTCAATTTCTGTGGTCAAAATTTTAAAAACCTGTCCCTAAACGATTCTGGATCGAATCTCATACTTTGGAAAAATAGCCGAATGATTTTTTTCACAGATAAATGTGACTCGAAATGGAATTTTAATCCTCGAACCGCTTCATGCTCAGTCAAATTCGCTTCATATCTTACAGAATCGCGATGACCGAGCGAGTGAATTTAGTTTCCATAGAATGAATGAAAGATGAAGAAAAAAAATCCTCAACACAAAACAAACGTGTTTATAGATTTTTATTCCGAAGCGTTGATATTGATAAACCGATAGTCTAGAGAATGATGGTGCTCGACCTAAGATGCGTCAAGGTCTCGATAGTATAGCTTTTTGATAATTTTTTCTAGTTTGTTATTGAAATTATGGTGGTACAGATTCGAGACTATTATGCCCGAAGAGAGGTACATTTCGAAACTAAGAGCAATGAGCTTGCTGAGAAGGGGGAGACTTAAAGTTCTCTACAATGTTCTTCAATTTATATGTTAAATTTTATACTCGATTCAGACTTATTGCAAAAATTTATAAAATTGCCTCATCAGAATAATATGTATGGATTTGAAATTAATTCTCAGTTCGCTGTAGACCAAAATTCCCGATGTCCTTCGACAAAGTTGACTACCACTTGCTTTTGAAGAATAAGACAAAAATCATGTATGCATAAAAAATAAAAAAAATTATAAGGAACCTATAATCAAAACAGTCGTAGATTATGAGGGGCCCCAGTCGCCAATTGACCCTGTCAAATTCAATTCTTACACAAAAAATTTTAATGGTCTAGCGGTTTAATTTAAATGACGTTATATTAATTGCATCAATGGCGAGCCGCTATACGTGTAACAGTATCTGCACGTTTAAAAGAAACTGATGATTTTCGACTACCGGAAAAGTCATTAAAAAAATGTGATACCGACAGATGCATCCAGAGAGTGTTTGTTGGAGCGTATCAATCGAAATCTCAGAACTTATTCGCTATTTCACTCTAATATCACTGTAGTACGTTGAAGTTTTTTTTTACGTATCTGTATACGTATATTGGTTGAAGAGGTTTTGCTGTATTGGTCTATACGTGTATTGTGCATTCAGAAAGAACCAATCCTGTAGCCTTCATGAAGGACTTCGGCAACATTTTGATTCTCGTCGTGCATTGAATAGGAAATCATTTACTGATTGAATAGTAAACGAATTCTTTTGAGTTAATTTATGACGACGAATGCTATCAGGAGAAAACATACTCTTTTTGCATTTTATGAAGAAAAGATGCCACTCGGACATAGTTGCTCCTGAGAACACTAAATACAATTTTAAATCAGAGTGCATGTGTTTCTACCTGGTAGGTTCTTAAAATTGTTTTTGCAAAGATGTCTAGTGAGGATCAAGTTTTATAGAACAAATTTTCAAATAGATGTTGTTCTTCAAAAATATTTTCTGTAATCATATTTGTCGGTCCTCTTCTTCTTTTTGTGTCCAACCAACAAACCGAATCAAACGACCATGCTGTTCTCCTCTTTACGTTTGCAATCTCCATCATTCTGTTTTCCAAGTCTTTCTTCTCTTGGTGCCGTTTTCTACATGTATAACTTCAAATACTCCATCACAATTGTACTGTACTTCGTTGCAGTATTTTTGAAATAGTGACTTGCCATCTTCTTCCTCGTTTGCAGTTTCGTACTCCTCTCTCCAGACGTTGAACTTTCTTCCAATCTTACCAATGTAGATGCCTTCGCACTAACCGCTGTACAACTGTATCACCTTTTTTGTATATGTTCCTATGGCACCGATCTCGCTGCCCTTGGTCACAGTGCGTACACGTTGCCTGCTCAACTTTCCTTAGCTTCTCGCAAAGGTACTTGTTGAAGCAGCAATGGTCGCTAAACACCTGCGTCAGGTGAAAGTTTAGCTCACCTTGTTGTCGGTCCATCCACTCATCGAGGTCACATTGGGCAACTCTTACTTTCCATTTCTCAAGCAAGGAGCGCCTGGCCTCCTGCCTAACCCGTAGAGTCTCACGGTTGGTCGTCCTCGTCTTTTTTGCTCTGAACACCACCACTCTCTCCTCAGCAAGGAGCTCGATTGGTAGTGAGAGTGCTAATACGCAAAGAACCTCCGACGAGACAGTGCGGTAGGCACTAACACACCTCAGCGTAGCTCTTCGCTGGATCTTTACCATCTTCCTTCTTCGGTAAGGTATCTTCATTGAGTCGGCCCATACTGGGGCACCATATAGAAGGATCGACATATCAGTGTTCATCAGGATCCTTCTTCTGGCTTCTCTCGACCCTCCTAGGTTCCTGATCAGGTGGCCGAGGTATGAAACTACCCTGCCCGTTTTTCCACTGTCATCAAGAAATGGTGCCTGAAGCTCAACGTCGAGTCAAACCAGATGCCCAGGTACTTCATCTTCTTCTTAGTCTCGATTTCCACACCTTGCAGGCGAAAGGCGGGTTGACTGAACTTCCGACGGTCGTGAATACGAGTATAGCCTCCGTATTACCTACTGCAAGTTCTAGTCTGGCCGACTCGATTCAGCGCATCACTACCTCTAGGGCCCGGTTTAAGTATGTAGGGCCACTGTTGGGAGAATTGACATTTCACTGTTAGACATGGTCCAAACTGGTAGTTTTCTTTCAGTTTCGCGGCATTCCTTGCTATCTTGTAACATGATGATTTAATGTCATCAAACAGTAGTTTTATGAGCCCCTTGAATTTTTTCTAACGTTTTCTCATTGCCAGAAATGTGTTCTCAGCTTTACCTGATATTTCTGGGTTGGGTGCTTCTTCAGCTCTTGGTACCCATTCTCTGCCATACACAACTCCTCTTTCTGTGTGTAATCGTCCTGCTCCATTACCAACACTGTGTTACCAGTCTTGATTTGAAAAGTCTCTATCTAAAACCTATCTTATGTTAGTTGTAGCCTATAGCTTTTATACCTACAGGAAAAATTCCGCTTCAGACTCCATAGCGGTAACCAAGCTCAGAACTCCTCTTGGCTCACCTCCACAATGTTTTATGGTTCCAAATTTCCGAACAGGAAATCAGGACAGCTGAGGAAGGGAGAGAAACTCATTGAAAATTTTTGGCCATACGTCATCCGGCGTTTGCCAAATGAATTTTCTGAGGTTGAATATGTAAGGTGGAGATCAGAAAAAATTTAACCATCAAGCTATGAATAAATAAATAGTTTGATTTTTGTTGAAGTAAGAAAATTTGGAAAACGAAAGCTTTTTTGTGGGATGTTGGTGTCAATATTGAGAAATGAATTGAAAATTGAAGTTCCTTCCTGTCATTATATGGCTCAAAACTTGAAATTTTTATCTGTTCCACACCTTCACTGGTTAAAAACTTCTGGAATCTCCGGGCCCCCCAACTGTATCATCATACAGTAGGAAGCCAAATTTTTTCTTTCATTTTTCAGTTGTGATTCCAGCCCGAGTCCTTTTTCCAGGGAAGAAGGGAACTTAATGAAGAGTGGAGGTTTAGGAGTAGAGGACATGAGAAGAAGTGATTGACGTTTAGATTGGGTTCGTGACAGTGGGGGCAGGATGCGAAGGCTTAGGAGTTTCAGTCAATGAGATGTGAGTGTGTGATTCGAGTATGGCTTATTCCTAATCTAGAAATAACTGTGTCTTCACGCTTAAAATTTCTGGAGGAGGTTGACCACAGTCTGGGAGTATTTTTAATCCGGAGGAGACCGCAATCTTTTCCGCTATTTTGGTGTACTTCAGCCCGGCTGAGAAACGTTTCCTTTCGTGTGGTGTTTGTCCCATCCATGGATACTGTTGTATAGTTGCTCTTGAATTCTTCTAACAGCTTCCTTTTATTTCTGATATCATGTTTAGGTGCCAACTTATGTAGTTTCTTCTCATGAATCTAATGGCGATCTTTGGTATCTTGAAGCATTCATCCTGACGACCGAGTTTGGGAGCACATGTGAACATGCAGGGTCGAAGGAAGTGCAAGCAGATCTAAAATTTTATTCTACGCTCCCAAAAGCAACAATGCCAAATTTCATTCTTTCCTCATAAAATGCAAAATATTCCCCAATAACTGCCACGAAAATTTATTTTGTGCATTTGCTTTCTCACTATTCAAAGAAAGTAGGTCCACCTAGTCAAAGACAAAATTGCGAATTTTATCAAAGTCACCTGCACCATTTATACAGAGTTCGTATTTTGGATTCCCATCTCGTGTATCTAGTTTTTATTCCTCTCAGTCAATGATGTGGAAAGTTTATCTCTTTGTACACATATAAACGTCGGTATTTTTTAATTCTTTTTTTTTTCTTATTTTCTGTGTAGAATCAACTCGACAAAAAGCGATACGAGTAATCATAAATCGGAGGAGAGTACGGGAATGATGTCTTGGGCACGCTGGTTTCGAGAATTACGCGGAAAATCTACCAAAGACGACGCGTTGAAATGTGGCAAGGCCAAAGAGGAACGTCGAGTGAAATTGAACCGTACGAATTCCGCTTTACCCAGCAATTTCAAACCATCCTCCGATTTCGGCGATGCGGAAGATGGTCGTGGCACTAAATATGAAAAGAAAATCAAAGATTCGGACAAACGAAGATATTCGTTTAATGGCGGAAGTAGCGCTAAATTATCCCGCAATCCGAGGTACGTCTTGCACAGCTCATTGCACAGCTCGGTATAATTTTGTAACCTGTACCCGCTATTATACTTCGAAATTTTGCTTCTTCTTGCCTCTATCGCGCAATCATTTTAGTATTATATTTTGTCGAATTAAATAATTATAAAATCCGTCTAGATAGTAGGCGTGAACTATTGTAATACGAGCCCAGCCGCGAAGAGCATAACAAAGAAATTAGAAGGAAAATATACTTAAATTTATATCGCGGTATAGCCTGCAGCATGAAGATCGAATTTCTTCATCAGTTATGTCATCACCGCGAGAATGTTTTGCTCGTTTTCTCAGGCTGAAATCAAATCAAGAGATGTATTAAAGATTCCAGTTTCCTAAATATTGTACGAATATTTTGCTCCTATTATCTAATTCTTTTGAAGTCGGGTATAACGGTACTACCTAGATATTTTCAAGTTTTATACTCTTCCGTTTTTATAGTGAAATATGAGGGTATTAGATATATCACAAGTCACCATCTATAAAATTCTCCTGATTCAGATATTGGATACAGGAGATAGGTGATTAATTCTCTCTCTTCATCCCTCGATGAACACACGCACCTGTGCGTTGAAAAATCGCGATCAACGTTACTATCGACGAGGTCATCTCGCGTGCTGTAGGAAATCTATATGTACAACAGTTCACGAATAAAGAATGACTCGATTTTTATTGAATTGATCTCGAAGAATTTCGAACGAGACATACCTACCTTAATACCAGAAAATACGCGTGTATACCGTGCGGAGTGACGTTTGATATAACGCGGATGAGGACAGGTAAAATTAATGAATGATCGATACTGATTGCAGGCAGGATTTCATGCATGGGTGTAACTCAGTATACCATAAAATATAAAATTCATTCACAAAATTCTTCTTCCCCCTTACTGCAGATGCGGAAAACCCAGACGAGTACAAGTTTTAGAATATGAAAAAAGCGATGGGTTCTCTGTCACTGACTGATGACTAACCCACGCAATGAACGGAAATATTTTTTTGATAAGATGACACGCGGTTGTGGAATATATTGAGTAATAGCTCTTTTGGTGCATATAAGATTAGTTATGGACCATAAAAATTATAATTTGTATAGCCTAAAAGAGTCCAAAATAAATGATTTTGCGTGGATTTCGAAATTCGGAAGAATTGAGGTAGGCCTAATCAGTTTCGAATTATTTTTGTCTGGAACGATGAAGAATGATGATATACAAAAACGAGGTTCAGATGAGAAATGAAGTTTTGAATTACTGTATTCGATGTTTATACATACTTGATCTTGATCCAATACAATATTTATGGCCCATATCCGGGTGAGTGTGAAGTTACAAGAACCTGCTGTTTTGTTTCTTGGGTAGTGCATGTTTCATTTTCCAACTTCTGTTTGGACTCAATCGCTTCTTCAACCAGGTATCCATCTTCTGCGACAAGTGCTAGTATTCAATGTCCTTCAACTATAAACTAACCAATCAGCAAACGTTATTAATTATTATTCTCGCGATCGTGATACTCATATGAGGTATATTAATTTTTGGTATTCTTAAGTACATTCATAAGGCGGCGGACTGCAGGAGTACCCTTGAGGGACCGAATCCGCTCCGAGGACATATTGAAAGAATTGAGAGACATATATGCCATAAAAAGAGCGAATCATTGCACGAAAAAGTGGAGAATACATGTCGGGAGGATGGTGGAGGACAGATACGCCAAAATAGGGGCCGACTATACACTGACTATTAGAGACCTGAAAGGTAGACGAAAGAAAAAACTGATAGACACCAGTGGATCTTCCAGAAGTTCCGACTCGAACACGCCGACAGGCCACAAAACCCACTGTTCAGGGCACAATCTTTAAAAATATGATACCAGAAAAAGTTTTCAACTGCTCGAGTTTTCTATTTTCTAATTTTTGGATATGTTTTTCAGAAAGGTTCAACTTGAAGCGGTATAGAAGCAGAATTTTGAAATTTTCTTTCTTACGCTTCTCATTTCACCTCAAAATCATCAAGAATTCGTCTATTTTCTAACATTGCAAAATTTTTTTGGAGCAAAAATTCCAATTTCTGCCTCTATACCGCTTCAAGCTAAACCTTTCTGCACAACATTTCTGAAGATCGAAAAAGTTCGTCGAAAAATGGAGTTTTAGGAAACTCTTTTGCAAAGTCTCGTAAAATCATTCCTGAAAAAGATTACCCTCGCACGCCCAACAAACGTCGCGTAGTGACCGCTGGTAAGCTGAACCTTGCAGGGTATTTGGGGATGTATATGCAACTTGTCGTACACCGTTTTGGAGTTCGCGAACGGGTAAAGCACAGCCTTAAAAAAAGAGAGGACATGACAACGACATTTTGATGCGGATCTGTCTGGGGGAGGGGGGAGTCACAAAAGTGTATAGTCTTGAGGTTTCAAGCGATGACGTCATCAATTTTTAATTTAAAAAATGTACCGCTTAGCCTACTAAACACAGTATACTGTAGATATCGATAGAGAAGGGGCCAAACTAGGCTGAAAGCGCACCTCAAGTAACGCTCTGAAGTACTCGTGGAGCAGGCTAAACTAAGTGAGATAGGTTTAGGTGCCGATACAGACATGTGGGTTACATGAGCTAAACCAGACTCATTGCGTACCCCAATATGAGGCTAAGAAATACTGTTGGATGTGTATTTGGCCTATTAGTGGTTTGAATAAATGATTTATGTACTTTAGAAATGCATACCCATACCAACAAAAATACGTTTTGAGCTTTGACTATACGTAGCTCCACGTAAAAAAAAAAGGCGTGATATGAAGGAACCATTTTTAGGCAATTAGACGTACTTTGTGGCCACAACCTAGTGCTATCAAATGACTACTGCCTTTCCTTGCCTGTTATCGAACATCTTCTTTGTGTGATATTTTCATTGGATTACGGGTAACTGCGACCACAATGTGGTCGAAGTTGCCTACCTTAGCTCCTTCATCTAATAAACAAAAACTTTTACACTGCTCTTACAGATTGCTGTCAGTCCATATTATACATAGTTAAAGGTCTTGAGGTTAACGGTGATGACCTCACAATAGTGTATGTTTCTAGAAGCTGGAGGTGATGCCGTCACTAAAGTTGGGGGATGATTTCACTGTATTATGACGTCACAGAAGTGTATACGACCTAACTGGGAAAAATTTTAGAGTAAATATTACACCTATATAGGACATTCAAATCAAAAGATGCATGATGATACAGGATGATGATAAAGAGCTAGAGAGACAAAATGAAAGCGAGAAGTATCCATGATCATACGTATTTCTCGACGGGAGAAATTGAATTTAAAATAAGAATGCTTCAAACTGTTCATTCTTCTGTCCTTTTTCCTCCTTTGTGCTTCTTTGACGTTGTTGGTCCCCTTTGTCTTCATCCGTCTTTTTCGGAAGTATTCTGAATGAAAAACAAACTCTCGATAGGTACCCATTGATGTGGCTAAAAAGGAACCTATGGGCCTAGTCCTCCTGAAAAAGTCTTACTCAGGCTGTGGTCAGTCCACGAAGAGAAGAAAGAAGATAAATAGAAAAACAGTGTAAAATTTTTTGAAACATAATTTCTCATATTTGTTTAGACCATGTCAGATTTTTCCAAGTCTTGTAGCACGAAATTCTTGAAAGTCCATCCTCTGAAACGCTTTTAAAATCTCGATATTTTTTCAAGTTCTATTAGCTTATGTAGGTTGATATATCTCGGAATTGTAGATACACAATATAATACATTGTGTATCTAAAATCATTATGTTCCGCAACGTAATCCAGCGATTGACTCAGATATCTCGAAATCTGAACATTTTTCCTTGTCTCTTATGAAAATCCGCGTAATGGTGTCGAAAGCTTTGATGAAACGGAAAGGGTTTGATTTCGAGTCTATTTCGAGTTTGTAGATGTGGGTGATTGGTTGCGGATAAAGTTAAGGAGTATGTGCCATTAAAATTTTTCATAAGACTGGTTTTCCTGCGAATCTTTGCAATATCAAGCCCTAGATTTAGAAGTGGGCAAGGTAGGCAACTGCCTAGGGCGGCAATTTTTAGGGACGGCAACTGTTTCCTAATCCCTTTTCTTTTTTTCACCTTGAGAAAGAGAAATTTGGCCACCCACAATAATTGCTCATCGTGATAATTTTGATTTTGAAAAGAAAACCCCGCAAGCAAGAAGGAATACATACAATCTGCTGAGTTAACACAAGGGCAGAATACGAGTGAGAAAGTGGTCATTTTTTGTGTCTGTAAAATTTTCCTACTCCCTTGGAGATACAAAATGAGGTGGTAGGTTTCGAACTGCCATTAGCGATTGGAAGAGTCAAGCCGCCCTCCAATATGACAATGATGATGAGTAATAATATAACTACAAAAACCCCAGCCTAATTATTTCACCAGCGTTACGGGTTTGGGCATCCAATATTTACGTGAAATAAGCCAGAAGAGCCTCAACTTTCAACTACATATTTTTAATATTTTTGAGAAAATGTAATCCTATTTAGTTATTTTACTGATGCGAACTGAGAAACCGTGCCCAAACCCGGGGAAATTGTTAGATGCATCAGGATTCCCCATTGAATTCAACGTGACTGACTTGTATCAATATATTGAGCCCTGTCTGCAACGTAGTCAAATTCGTTATCGCTTCTCGTTTGTGTATGGTTTCTCAGATTGCATCACCGTGAGATTTATACCTTAGATTGTAACTTGAATAAGGCTGATGAGGCTCGTATTTCTTAAAGACAAAGGATATAAATTATTGAAAACAGCTAAACGCCTGATATCAGTGGTACGAGTAACCGATAGTATCTCTTCATGGTTGTAGTTTTCAGCGCTTTGATGTTCTCCCTCGTTTTGGGCTGCTCTAAGCATTTCCATTTTCTTCTATTTGTGGTTCTTCTTGCGATGCTCCACCTGATACGAGTAAATGGGTATTACCATTTTTCTCTTGAAGGAGAAAGTCTCTATTCGCGTAACAGTAAAACGCGACTTTTTTTTCTGGGGTTGAGTTTCTAAATGACCACACCTTGTACATGTGCGTGGCTCCAGGTTTGTCGTCGGTAAGTTCGATATCGCCGAAATCATCATCGCCTTCCAAGTCTGCTATCGCCGCTTCACATTTTCCCATTCGATCATCATCTCCTACTGCTTCAGTATTGTCTCCATACCTTGTATCTATATCATCATCCGCTGTAAATAAACAATTATGGTTAAGAAACTTTTTCATAAATGGACATACTGAACTCCGCTCTTTGTCATCAAAAAATATCTGGTGTACTTTTGCTTTTGTTCTGACTATGGATCCGTATCTTATGTTGAGGAGACTTCTGTCTTTGTCACCATGAAAACGATCTGAAGAATCGTAATCATGCCGTCACGTTAATCAGGATCAAGGGCGTAAAGTCAAGGTCCGTTAATAGTACACTGCACTGATTTCACTATGAAAATCGAGACTACGACTTCAGTACTCCTCTCCTTCTACAATATTCAATCGCGTTTCAAGATAGTCTCTGATGAGTCTAGGTTAATCGGGGAGAGCCTCCGAGACTTCCTGATAAGGGAAGAACGGAGACGATTTTTTATAAGATGACTGTATTATGAATGATTGGGTCTATGAGTTATCAATTAATGAGGAAACCTATCGTAGGGCACAGGAAAGAATCCTATTTCGGAGAACCCCAAGGTCAAATCTATACGGGTAGGTGGATGATTTGGGTAGAATCTTCTTCCACACCCACACAAAAAAAAAAGGAACAAAAAGAACAAAATTCATTTTAAAAAAGTCGATGAAGAAGAGATTAGAAAGTTTACTCAGAAATTTGAGTGCTTCTACCAAAATTACTCTCCTTCTTCCAGAGGAACAAAACTTGAGAAATTTGAAAGACGGGGTTTTTTCAATAACAAAAAAAAATTGAGCCCAACTTGAGCGCAATCTAATGCGTCAACTTTTGAAATTTGGAAGCTATATCTTATTTTAGCCGTAAATATTGTCGAATTTTGGAGCTGCTTTCAGCTATTGATGAGGTGCTTATGTGCGGGTGTATAATAGATACTTCGAACAATAATACGTGAATTCAACAAGGTAGTGTTGTATCCTAGCATCCTTCATCAAAAATTTTATTTCTGCTGTTTCGAAGCACCTACAAAATAGACGTGTGACTTTTGCGTCATCCTGTAAACATTCTGCACACTATTGAATTGTTGAACATTTAAATCACCCAGAACACACCAAAGATGTATGGAGTTTCTTTTCGATAGGTATAAATCGAGTATCTGCAGATAAACAAACAAACAGCGCAATATTTCTGTAGACAAGTGCACGTATAGTATATAAAAATTTCGCACTTCTTCCTCGCTTTTTATTGACTTTGTAATATTTTCACAACAGCAAAATTGTATTTTCTTTTACGAAACGTTTCAAAACGTGGTGGCAATGTATTTTCATCAAGTTTTCTGATAAAAAATTTTGGTAATGAATAACTTTAGAGGTATTGTTGCAAAAATTGCTTCAAAAACCTAATTTTCCAAAAATATCCATAAATTTTCAGGGAAAGTTCTCGATAAAGAGCTCAGCTAGGTATCTCACGGACGGAAGTTTGAGGAGAGGTATCTCAAAGAAAAAAATCTCATTTTTAGAAGGTTGCAGAAGACTCAACGAGACTGGGTCGCCATACGTCTCAGCATCCGGGTCTCTCAAGTTTTTTCTTTCTCATTGACTGTCGAATAACGGAAATAAATTTTTCTACTTTTTCCAAAAGATTTAGGGCTTTCTTTTCTACCAAGATCAAAATCTCAAGAAATTTAGATTTTTGCTATATCAAGATCTGGAAACCCACAGAATCGCATCTTTGTTCCACTCAGATTGGGATCTCGAGATTTAGTTCCTATTGCGAAAATATCCCCACAAATAATCATAGTATAGCTGTTCCCAGCCAAAATAATGATAGTCAACTGAAGAAATTGGTATACGTTTGATCCGAGAGTATAATAACAGTCTTCATGGTCGTAAAATTTTGTGAACATCATGATACGCATCATATTACCATTATTGAGGTATTGAGAAGAAGAAACTTTTTTTTTGAAAACTGTACGAAAATTTGAAAAATACCACGCAAAAATAAAACTCACCGAGACTGTACAGAAATTCTAAAAATACTGAGAAAAAATAAGGTGATACAGAATGTAGGCCTTTCTCGAGATGTGACGTCACAACGTCGGTAGGAAAGTTAGTTTTTTTTTTTCTTTTTAGCATTGGGGTTTTGGTTTGCCAAGGCAAAAGCCCCAAAAAAGTTACTAAATGACGATATCGAATTATTTATATTGACCATTGCATCTTTCATTCGTAATTCTATTCTTCAAAATAATTAAGACTCACTCTTCTCAATTTTCCAAACAGACACTACGAAGTAACCTGCACGTGCGAAATTTTCTGCAAGAGATACCGTGATGCATATAAAAAGGAAAAATTTCATTTTTTTAATAATGCAAATTTTCGAAATTCCGAAGTACGTAAAACTTGTATATCCGTTGGATGAAAGAATTAGACTGCTCAAAACGTGTTGATCGTTTTACCATTTGTAAAAACGAAACCCATTGCTGAAGTCATTGTAAATAACTTCTTTGTTTTCTTGCATGTTTTTCATGAATTTTTTCGACAAATTTTTCTTCGTCTTCGTTTGTAAATGTGCTGAATTGACAACTTCCTCCTAAGAAGAATGAAATTAAAAATACGTCCTCCCCATACTCGAGATGTACTCCGATACTGGGTCCTTACTGCAAACAGAACTAAATATCCGTTGACCAATTGTCAACCTGTCCACTAAGTTATGACCGCCGCTAACGTTCGACTTTCCCTCCTCTTCAGATGAGACAGAATTTATGAAAACTTCTTATTCTCCCAAAGCAACATCCCCAGTGAGAGCAATCAGACACCTAGTACTCTGTATGTTAGTCTTAATATAATTAAAGTGGCGAAGGTCGAAATATTTCCAAGTTCCTAGAATAAGTCAAGGTCACTGATAACGTTATGGAGTGTGACCTTTTTTTCTGAAATCTTTCTAGTGATGAGTCCATCCAAGAAACCGTTAAGAAACTGTGGCGGGTTTCCCAAGAGTAGTCCCAATCGTCAAAGCATATAAAATACTAAAATCAGTTTTCGAGGGCCAAAACATACCACAAAAACGCTGGCACAGCTTTCTGAGGTGGGAGTTGTAGTAATTTATTAATTGTAAGATTTTTCAACATGCTTTGCAATTAAAAATTTCCCTGCACTTAATTGCGGATAAGGTAGGTGGGAACCAAAAGAGTGAGCCCTATGACCTTGATCTTGAGATCACGCCCGTATCCCCGAATGGCATTGATATAACGTAGGTTTGGAGCCTGATTTATACATGATGAGTGGGAAGAAAGCGTCGTGATAGCCACCCTTAGTGAAATTGCAATGACTTTAAAGTACATTGGTAATTTTGAAACTCGTCTTGTAAAATATGTTGGTGGGTAATCCCTCTGGTTGAGTCAGATGACCTTGGCTTACGTAAAAACTTCAAATAACAAATTTCTACCTCAAAACTCAAGATATATTATGAAGAATGAGCCCTAGGATCATAACTAGGACATTGAAGAGGAGAAATATAATGGATTAGGTCTCAGCTGGTGGCTGCATTACATTTGATTTTTCCGTTCCTCCATGTGTTTGCACGTTGATGGCATAAAACAAGGAACTTGAATGCAACTGCAGCTATTATCTGGAACAAGATGGTGGTCCTTTACATATCACTTCTTTAGTATCTTACCTCGACCATGAGGACCCCAACCAGACATTTTTGACAAGGAAGGATATTCTGTACGCGAGAGAGCTACGAAACGTGATCTTCATTTTTCACGCGTAATTGTGTAAAGAGTTTTTTGTCAAACTAAAGGCCTAATATTTCATCTTGGCCTCATTCTGTAGAAGGTTGAAACTTCAGGAATTCTTCGAATCTTGTGCCTGGCGCCAGACAGCTATGAAAAAAAACCTTTTCGACTAACGTAACTCGCAAACCGGTGACAATGTTATATCGTTCACGCTGAATTAAAATACTTCCGCTAACCCTGCTACATTTCTCTCTAGCCACCCTTATGCAGTCAGTTCAGTCTTAGTTTGCTGTTCACGCTGTGTGCTGTAGGGTGCGCCAAAAATATGTTAACAGTTGAACGAAAAACTCCGGGAGAACTCCGGGACAATTTCGTGGAGTTCTCCGGTTGACTGTTAACATCTTTTTGGCGCACCCTATACTGGTGTTCTTGAAAACGATTTAAGGCATGCTATAGTTTTTGTCTCGTGCTTTCTTTTCGTCTCAGCAGAAGTTATACACTGTATGTACCTTTTTTTTTTTGTTTTTACAAAATTCTTCTTAGGACAGCATCGTAATTTCTTATATACGTCTCGCAGGCCGAAACCATCTTAACAAGGCTGGGGCATTGAAAATTTCACAAGGGAGGAGGTGTCAACTCTTGCTCCTAACAATCACTCCTCTTCCCATTTTTGTCAATCTTTATGTACACGGGGTAAAGTAGTTACAGTTTATTCGGGACGATGTCAGTGGAGTTCTTCTTCAATAGAATGGTGGCTCAGTACTACTCAACCTGCTGAATCTCGCGGCAACAATTCTTCTCAGCTAACATTAGTTGTGTTATAAAATAAAAATGAATGAAATAACGCGTCCATTAGATATTTTTGACCGTGTTTAAGATTGATATTGTCCTCTTATAATTAACGTGCAGTGTAGGCTCTTTACCTGCTCATTTGTACTCTTATCTTTTTCTGTTTTCTAAATTGATCGCTCCATAAGAGCACGATTATGAAAATGAAACGATGTAACGCGTGGAAAGAATTATTGAGGAAGAAACATAACAGAATGATGAATTCAAAATCTTGTAAGTTAGACTTACATTAAAAGGTTAACTTTATCACTAGCTGACAATTCCTTTAAATCTGATAATGACACGTTTCGGGGTTGTTTTTCGTACGATATTCGATCGAAACCATATTGTGGTGATCGAGAATGTAAACACATCGTGTGCGGTCTTTCCTAGCCTTTCGTGAAAATTGAACTATCGGTACACGCAGTAATATAATACTATCTTGTGAATAGCTACAAAATTTTCAAATTGATAGTGGTCCTCCCTGAAGGGAATTTCGTTGGTGGGTAAAAGATGCTGTTGCCTGCTTTCTGATTGTACTCATTCAGACTGAGACGATATAAATGCGATGGATATATGCCTATAATTCATTTTTTGCCTGGTTGCTTCTTTATAACTCGAACTGTCAATTTTATAAATTGAACTTCTTACAAAACACGAAAATAACTTAGTCTGTGACTGATCCTCACTTCGTACGACTCGCCTATGGGAAAAAGAGAAGGATTCAGACCAAAATGCGTTTTCGAAGAAAGAAGCTGACGGTAATTATCGTTCCTCGTCGCTTCCAGTTTTTCTGGGTTGGTACATTAACCTTACTTTCGGATTTAATATTCTATGCTAGAGATTGGCATGTTTGACTGTTGTCGAGAAAAAAAAACGGAATTTCTTCGCCAAGAATCGAACGAAATAAGTGAATAATGTTGAGCTGAATCTACAATGAAAATGTCGAAATTGAAATCTTTATTTGGTCTACGCAGACTATGAATAATAATTAAGGAAGATCTGAGAATCAATCCGAAATCTAAGAAAAGCAATAAATCTGCCGAGGAACAAAAACGAATGGTACGACGTAGCGCGGCTACTTTTGTAACACAACTCTGGACCGAGACAAGCGGCAACGTAGAATGCATAGGGTAGTAAACTAATTCATGAAAAATGTGCAGAATCTCCTTCTTGTACCCCGTTCAGGTATGCATTTAAAATGTTTTGTTTGTTGTTGTAGACAAGAAGTCTCCTCTTGAGTAGACCAAAGCAATAAAGAAAAAATAATTCTAATAGGTATTCACAGGACTGTAAAGAACGCTCTGTAGCGAATGTGAAAATATCTCTCTTCCTTTAGGTATGAAGCTTGAAACTAAATCCACTTGAATTGCTCCTGAAGTTGGGCCCTCCCTTCACACAAATGAGCCTATGAGCCTAGTCACACCTAATATCTTGTAAAAGCATAGCATACTGATATTTCCGAACTCGGATTCTTCACCAGAATTAAACAAAAGATCAATTTTATAGAGTAGGTAGTGAAAAAGACATTAAAAACTATCTTTAATTGTTTGGCCAAGCCAGAACATTTGAGGAATGAGGAATTATCCGTCAAAAGGGCACCCGTCTCATAAGATTTACATTAATCAGGTGCCTTTTTGGCAGATAACTCCTCATTAATTCATCTATTTTTTGTTAATGTTTCATGTCTTTATCTCACTGTACCCCAATTGGAAAATTCGCAAGTACACCCCCCCCCCCCCCCCGTAGGTATTATACTAGGCTCATATTAGGAACCAAGCCTGGGGAGCCGGAGCGAGAAGCTGGAGCCATAATTTGATCTTGAGACGAGCTGAAAACTCCACTCTTTTGGTCAACTCCTCAGCTCTTTGGAAGCTGCTCCGCTCTTTCTTTTTCAAGGAGCTCAGGAGCTGCTCTTCAGTCAAAATGACCAAAAAAAAAACAAAAGGAAAAATTTGACAAATTTCAAAATCCAAAGCCCTAAGGCTTGAAGCTTGAAGTAAAGACAACCCGACTAGAGACTCGAAATTGATAATATTCTCTGCTTGTTTTTTTTTCTCCGTGAGGCTCCGCTCAGAAGATCAAGAGCTTCAGCTAGCTCTGGCTCCGCTGGAAAAATCCAGCCTTTGGCTCCGCTCTGCTCTTTGAGAAACTGGAGCCAGCTCTTTTTTTTCTTCTGGCTCCGCTCTCAAGATCGAGAGCTTCAGCTCCGGCTTCGCTCCGATCTTCGATTTTCAAGGAGCCAGGAGCTGGAGTCGGAGCCAGAAATCACTGGCTCCCCAGGCTTGTTAGGAACACTAGACGTATACTAGGACTCAGCCTTTTATAGGACCCTTCCACTAGATCATATTGCGTACTCGTTTGCCTGATTCTCATTATAATGGTTCTTTGTTTACATTGGTCTTATGAAAGGGGAATTGATTATGCAATAATAGCACATTATCCATTCTCGCCATAAGACCAATGTAAACAAAGAACCATTACAATAAGAATCAGGCAAACAAGTATGCAATATGATAGAGGGAAAGGCCCTGTATACTATTCTTTCATATACTACTATACTAGTCTTATACCTACTTGTGCCCGTTCAACTCGCCGCGGACAATTCGCCGCAACGGGAGACCCCGATATTCGCCGCGGAGCCAACTCGCCGCGGGTAACAATTAGCCGCAAAGTGAATTACCACAAGTGCAGAAATTTTAATGGTGAAGTTACAAATTGTACTTAGAAGGGAGACCGGTCTCTCCTTGAGTGTACTCCACGTCTCTTGTCTTTTGGCATTTCTTTGAAGTGTTGATAAACGCCCATATCAACGGATGAGCGCAGTTGAGCTCCCCTTGTATCTTATGGTGACCCGCTTCAGCACGATTATTGGTCTGTGCGTCACTATCAACCGTTCTTTGAAATACGTTCCACCACTCTCGTTTAAAACGCGGCTCTTTCCTGGATCTTCAAGTCCATCAACCTAGGTAATAATCTTCGAGGTAGTCGAGGAGTCCCTCCAAACGTGGGTCAAGGTACTCTTGCAGCTCTTCAAATGCAGTGGGTACGTCATCAAATGGCGTAAAAGCGAGGGCTACAATCATTAACATGCAAATTGATTCTTGCGTCGTTTTTGTACAGCGTTTGCAAGTGGAATTTGAGGACGTGTGTGCACATTTTGGGAAGAATGGAACAGACAGCCGGCGAATTGCCTACACTTTTTCCTGCGGCGTATTCCCGCGGCGTATTGCTACAGTGGCGAGTTGTAGCCGGCGGCGAATTGTGCGCGGCGAGTTGTATGGGCACCATACCTACTAGGTGTAGGTACAAAACACTTGGCAGGTAATTTAGAAATCTGCGAGTACACCCCCTTCCTTCCTTGTAGGTATTATATTAGGCGTATACCAGGAATTAGCCTTTGATATACCTACAATTCTCAGAGACTTATACTAGGTGTAGCTGTAGACATGGCAGGTGATTGAGAAATCTGCTAGTACATCCCTTCCCCCTCTTTGTAGGAGGTATACGAGGCGTATACTAGAAATTAGCCTCTGATATACAATTATACTAAGTGTAGGTATAGACCTGGTAGGCCCTTCCTCTCCTGTAGGTATTAATACTAGGCTTATACTCTGTTTTAGCCTTTGTAGGAGGCATAATTCCATAATCTGCATACCTTGAGGCAGATTACAGAAATAACCTCCCACATTGATGAAAATGGATAATCTGTATAGTCATCAGGATCTGTTCCAAGCGTGCTACATTTGTGACCTGCCACAGAGAAATCAACCTCAAGAGATTCATACCGCAGCTATATTTCTGCAGTGTGAATAATTCAGTGCTGCAGAAATGCAGCGCTACAGCATAAATCTGATGAGGTCATTTTTTTTGTGACAGGTCACATTTGTCGAAAAACT
Source organism: Aspidiotus destructor (assembly GCA_035079395.1). Classification (NCBI taxonomy): domain Eukaryota; kingdom Metazoa; phylum Arthropoda; class Insecta; order Hemiptera; family Diaspididae; genus Aspidiotus; species Aspidiotus destructor. Next base: position 26,171,216 of record JAVHKZ010000001.1, on the reverse strand, counting down.
TCAGAGGACATCTGAGGAAGCTGATAGCATCACCAATTCATCTGTTTACTGGTAAGCCAGCAACGGTTTTTGAGACAAAGTAACGGCAAAAACTACTGTTTCATACAGCTATTAACTTGAAATATTCTAAAACTGGATTTGTAGTAGAGCAAGCAAAAGAGCAAACAAACGGAACAAGAGTGAGCTTCTCTAAAGGTATTAGCAGGGACGGATCCACGGGGGGGGGGGGAATGGGGGAAATTTCCCCCTCCCCCCTAAAAATCAGGAAAAAAATTTGAAACATATACACAATTTGTACAGGAAGAGATAAAAAACTTATAGCGCGACCATAAAAGAACCTTGGAGAAAGAATTTCCCCCCCTAAAAAGACGGTCTGAATCCGCCCCTAGCTTGAAATTCTTTGAAGTAGACTTCTACCAATCCAAGGGGGGTTGAACGAGTGGAGGAAGTCAGCTATCCGAAAGCTATTGCCTCAACTGGAACTATACTTCTAGGAGAGCTCTCTGAAAGCTATTACCGGTAGCTTGAAATAGTTCAAAGTGGACTCATATTAGACTAAGAAGAGGTGAATGTGCGTAGCAAATGAACTCCCCAACAGCTACTAGCTTGAAACATTCCCATTTCCACGGTCATGGGAAAAAGAAGACGCGTGAATGATCTCCATTTATTTGGCTCTGCCAGAAAGTTTTATTAGTATTATTTGCCTATTTCACAGCTAATAAGGAATCTCTCTCTGGCCTGAGGGATGTCACATCAGTCATCAAGTTTTCATTTGCTGTAAATTCAACTTTTCTTTCCTTTTTTTTTTCTCTCTTTTTTTAGTACCTAATAATCTAAAATTGAGGGGTATCTGTAAGAAGGGCCTCTGTTCCATGTGAGAAATATATTGAACGGAGGCTCCTTTTACAGATACCTCCTCAATTATAACATCAATACAATATTCATAGATACAACTTCTCTGTCTGTAAAATTTAATCCAAACTTCTAGCCCGTTGAGAAGCTGAGAGCTTGTTTATCAAATGGTAAATAAATGAAACACTTTTGTGTGATGAATTTTAATTATGAAATTTCTTTTGAGGAACTAAATTTCAAGGTACCGATCTTTTATTTTTGAGGGTGCGTATCACTGTGTCAGGAATTCTTCATGCGCGCCAAAATAACCCTACAAGAACGTCTTGTCCTGAAAATGCAGTTCATATGATTTTCGTCCTTGTGATACACATTGAATTACGTAGGTGTATTTGTTGCGGTTATTTCGGTGTATGTATGTGTGTGTGTGTGTCTGGAAATCGCTACGCCGCATACCGTTCGCATTGATAGCCAACGAACAGTCACTGGCTACACTGATTGATTTCAGAATTTTGAGTGCATTCTCGGCAGCACATGATGCACCGTTTGCAGCACCGTATGTTCGTGTCTAGGTTAGTTCTCGATCTTCGGTTCGGTTTCGATTCGGCTCTGTTTGGTTCTCGACGACGATTTACAGCGGGCGGTGGTGGAACCTCTTCGCGGCAAGGTAGTTAGTTTTCGTTCAGCTGTTCGTCTGGTTTCCTTGTCTGTTGACGGTTGTGTGTAGAGACAAAACTCGTGTGTTGTGTGTGTGATTTCGTGCACCACGATAATACTTCGTTCGCGGTCTTGTGTGTTCGTTCGCGAATATTTAATTTTTTCATAATCGAAAGAAAAAGAAAACAAATTGTTCGAATTTCTTTTAGTTTGTTTTTAACCTTCCAAATGTGTAACGTAATGTCGAGCAGGTGTTTGAGTATCGAAGTACTTATTTAAAGTTTTTCTGTGAACTCGACCGGCGGTCGTATCGAAGAAGATAGTTCGTATTCGGTTTCGTGTGCTGGAGATTTGTAGAAACTGGATCTCAATAATACATCATGGTCAGTATTTGAAATTTGATACAGAATAATAAAATTGTATTTTACGTTAATTTAGGTCTAGTTGGCACGATCCTCTTATCTCTTGGTTCGAGTATAGGCTTGATATTTTTATTTCTCGGAAGAATCATCAGAAGTGATTATAACTTCCATCGACTAGGACGTAGGTACGTGTTCGATTTGCATTTCGCACCGGTAATCCGATCTTCGAACGGTGGTTGAATTTCGCTAGAATAATGACAATTTTCTCTTCGGAGAGACAATCCACCACAATTCCGCAAGATGCTTTTCTCTCTTCGCGATCGTGTAAACTTGTAGCACCATTCTACCTACTATTCTCCTTATTTTATCTTGCATTGCTGGCCGGTAGGTGGGTACCCATTCTTGTTCTTCGAACAGAGCATCTGGTGTATGCTTTGTCGTTCTTCACGAACGGATGTTCGTCGCGAATTTACAGCCAATATTGCAGGTATCGACGAATGCATTATGGTGTCATCGTTCTCTATTTCAATTCAGACTACTAAAATATTATAGTCTTTAGTGAAATTATTCTCGATAGATAAAAGAGACGCTCTCGTCTACCTAGATGTCAATGGAATTTATTCGCTGGGTTGCTGAAATCGGACATTCCATAGCGTTAGCGTCTATGATAACCGGTTCAAATCCTCATTTTGCTGCTGTGAATGAACTTTGTCTGATTCTCTCAATCTGAGATTCTGGCTATTGATATAAAAGTCTCGAGGGTCTCGTGGGTCTCGTTCAATTAATTAGCTAAGCATACTGAATCTGAGAGATGGAACTCAGATTTTAAATTCTTGATCGCAAATATGAAACATCTTTTTACTCTTATCATTCTTGGCGAGAGAGAGAGGATCTGAGATACGTTTTGAGCGTAGGTCAGTTGTGTGTATGGATTTATTATTATGAATATGACGTATAAATATCGGCATCATTATTATCGTGATCACTTTCCATAAGTCATATTAGTGAGTAGACAAGAGATATGCTCGGATGAGACAGTGAGCTAGGCAATGATAGTGAAGTACCCTCGATGTAAGCTCAGCGGGCTCCCTCCTCCTCGGAGATCCCGGTTCTCGATATAGTCTAACTTGTAAATTGGAAATTTTTCAATTTCTTGAATGGGTTATCTGCCTCCTCTGCTCTTCAGTCAAAGAGGTCATCACGCGCTTCCTCTTTCAGGATGCGGACCGAGCTCTGAAATAAGGTGGAAGTAGGTTTTGGAATCTTAGATTCCCATTGGAGAAATTTGGTCAAACTTGATTCTTCGTTACTGAAGAGGTCTGAGGCTGTCTTGTAGAGGCGCAGAGATCCGCAGAAGAAGAGAATTACATCGCTGCATACTACTTGTGTACTTTTCTCTTACCCCTTGATCGTTACTATAGTATCAGGACGGAATATTGGCAACGTCGCAGCATTTGGGAATCGGTGGCCGACACTTGTAACTTATCTCTGAAGAGAAGTGCGACGCAGAACCGAAAGCTTTTCCGTAGAGGATAAAGTTCAGGTAATTCTTAGACCAATCAATTTCCCATTCTTTTCTCAGTCCAGTCTGTACTAAGCTCCCACGCTCCGTTCTTTCCCCCTTCTTAACGTAGTATGAGACTGGTATGTTGTCCTTCATAGCGTGACTTCTTTATACCTATAGAAATAGGGTACAAAGTCCGATGACATTATCAAAAAGTTGACATTTCTGGTCTGCTTGCTGTCTTTTGAGACAGGAGTTAATTTTATCAACCATCTCCTTCGAATATTTTGTATATAGATGACGCAGAAGCATGATTGGCCGATAGTCTTGGGGCTGTCTTACCCACACGACCCCCCTCGCTGCGCCCCTAAGGTTCAGTGGTAGATGTTCTTTCTAATTACTTCAATTTCTTTAATCTCTTATGTCTTTTGACTTTCCCGTCCAGAAGTAGTTGGTGAGCAACTTGATTAGCGGTTACTTTGGTCAAGTTACCCTGCTTTGCTTTTCCTCCGTACAGTTTCTTCCGTAAATCCCGAAATTTAAGGCTACCCCTGCAGAAATACAGATTTTCCAGTCTTTCTGTCTAGACTCAGCCACCTCCAGTGCCACGCCAGCTCATTACCCACTTTAATAGTAATCTTTGTCGAAAGGGTTTGAGTTGGATTTATGAACATATTCCTTAATTGTTTCTGTATGTAGCTTCATCCTAGGAAAATATTGTGTCCGAGCCCCTCTTGATGAACGTGTGGGAACCGCATCAAAGAGTTCGTAGTTTTCTGGGGCTGGAAGTATTGCCGCAACCTCCATATCAATTCTAAGTTGTGGTAGGGTCAATGGCTACTCTAATTTCGCGAATTATAGGCCTGTGCTGGGTGTGTGAAATTCGATCTGCCACTTGTTCATGACCTAGTTGGGCTTTGCGTTTCGAGACAAAAATGTTGTCTGGATTATAACTCCATTGGTTGATGGGTGCAGGTAGTTTAGCACCGTGCATAAGGTTTAGCCTTTGCTCTTCTGCCCACTTCTTTGCAAATTCGCCATGTACATCATATTCAGCATATCTTCAATCGGCGCTATTCATATTCAAATCGCCTGTTACGATGCTTACTTGCGACGCGTCTCTACTATAGGGTAGCCTTCCCATTTGAACTTTTTGGCAGGCGACTTGTAAACACGATGAATTTCACGGTGTCACCAGTATAAGAATCTGGAAGTCTCGCTTTGTCGCTCCTCTGTATAGTTCGCACTTCCATGGTTTTCATATGGCCTATCCATAATTAGTTTCAGTCTTCCTACATTTGGTTTCCGCCGTCGATTGGACCTACGATTTTCTTGCATCTGAACTGCTTGGAATCAATTCTTCAGTTGGTGCTAAAACTTCTTTATTTATGGACATAATTTGAACTAGTTTGATTGTCTTTTCTATTGGCGCTGAAAAAAGCCGTTTTGATCCCGATCGTGAGATCATTGACCATCAATTTATTACTTGCTCTTTCCATGGGGCGCCGGCTGTTTGGTAACTTGTCTTCTCTCAATAACTTTAATTCATTCACTTTGATAAATACAGCACGCGTAGAGTTTATCCTTTGCCCAAAGACCCCAGTCGTCTTCTATTTCGCTTCATGCGTATTATACATAACTCGATGGTTGAAATTCTTTTGCGTCCCTCCAGTGCATCATTGTATGTAGCTCGCAGGTGTAAAACTGACCCATTTACCTTGTAATAGACAAGGGAGCTTTGAAATGATTCTCCAAACCTTAAAAACATGCATACCATACCACTACCAGGCTGTCAGTTGAGGACGTCAAGTCAGGACACTCTGAAACAACTCTTCGAGGCCTTGGAGCATATAGCGATACTATGACATGATCAAACAGGCTAAGTCCCAAACCAAAACTAGGTTAGCAAATTATGATTTTGCAGAATCGAATCAACTAGGCTAGCATACGACCCCCTAGGTCTTATAGCTCTAATAACTCTCGCGACATACTCACCCCATGACTTCAAAGTCTTGAAAAAATTTGGTCACAAAAATCCTTACTTTACCAAAAAATTGTCTTCAAAATTACGCGCATTCAAGCCAGGAACTAGAAGTTGATCCCTGAACTTTGTAATCAATAGGCAGTTTGGTCCAGGGCCGAATAGAAAGTAGTACGGCTGTCCTTCAGGATGCGTATTTCAACCACAACTTGGCAAGTAATTTAAATGAAAGCAAACAATTGAAACAGGTGACTATTTCCCCTTTGACAACTCCAGTAGTAGTGGAACAGTTCACAATTAGTACGAGTAAGTTTTTCAGTCTGGGTCACCCAATTGAAAGAATCCGTCGTTCACAGCGAGGTTTCATCTCCGGTCAACATACTCTCTCGAACGCGAATACATGTCAGCTTTTTGAATTCTCAATATTTGAAGACTCCGAAAATGACTGTTTCCATTCACAATAATATATGTAGGATGATGATTCTCTTTTTCTCTTCTCTCATTCACAAAGGGAGATCATGAAACATCAGGATGCACTAGTCTACAGTCTCCCAACCGACGACCGGTTTCGCCTTCGTATAAAATAAGAAGCTAAAATGTACATCTCATCATATTCCTGCACATTCACGATGCGACGCCCGCAAACAATTACCAAGAGAACGATAGAACATCCCATAAATCTCTTAATATGAACTGTAGAAAATGTGAGCTCTGGCTTTTCTTTCCGTACGTGTATTGCACTTGTTGAATAGATCTCTTCAGACAGCGCCTCACATACAAACAGCACCAGGTACAACAAAATTCAACATCCTAAGTTATAGATCGAGTTTATTATGATAACTTCTAATTTAGTATTTCATATTCGTGCTACTTGAAAATAAAGACACAGCGAGTAGTAGGTGTTATATGCTGTACCTGCGACTCGTTATTAATAATGACTTCCTCGGTTATTAAAAATAAATTAAGTCGCATACCATTCCCACTGCCGATTATCGTATCCTATTTCATGTCTTACCGGCCAACTAAGTCACCTGTCCAAATGAAAATAAAAGCACCCTCGCTGACTGATTAACGACATTTTACGATTATGCGTCTGTGAAGCTATATAGTCACGATCTATACTCTAAAAATTAAATCTAAGGCTCTGTTTACTCTTCTGAGGTACGATATTTCTACCAACATGTTTAACATAATCTTTTTGAATGGGAAAAAAAGGTGTAGTAAATATATTTTACTCGAAGGGGTAGTTCGTATTCACTAGGAACGCATTCTTATATACAAGATCTTTCATCGCATTCGAATTATTCATCGAGTAAACTACCTCGATAAGTGTTATTTACATCAAACAATTTCGAATATAGTGTCCAGTATGTCGTACGCATGAAAATTAGACAGAATAAAAAATATCGAGAATTATGTAATGATGAAAAGCATATTATGAGACGAGTAGATAAACCGTGTATGTTTGGAAAAAATGAATAAAATAGAACGCAAAGTTATGCGCTAGAAGACAATGCTGAAGTAGGAATTTTCTTAACAAGGTTGGGATCGAAGAAAGAATCCGGACAAGGTCGACGAATTGGGAAATCAATAGATTTTCGAGCAAATGGCTCGAGCCTTGATAGGCTGATATTGTAACGGTCTAATGCTATCCATTTTAGAGTAATTTCTCTTCTCACTCTATCTGAAAAAAATATACGGGCGACGAAAATTCTTTTAGCGCGAGCTGATTACAGTAAAACAGTTTTCAAGCACCGGCATCCGAGCCTATTCAGTTCCGAATTACGCTTGAATAGTATGAACGTTTATCAAGGTACCAGTGGAACGATCAGTAAGACCTTAAAATTCGTCTTATTACCCCTAGTCGATTGAGATTCACGGAATGCAAAATTTTATCAGGCTCTTCACAACATTTCTGATCAAGTGATATCGGTTTTAAACAACTGCGAGGAAAAGCTCGGAAATTCTGAAGTTGGATTTTTTGATCGCGCGAATTTCTCTCTTAAGCGAAATTTAGCCCTATGAACGAGACTTATGAAGTTCTTTCTGATGTACTTTCATACAACCCGCTTCACGTCATGAAGGAACAGACAAGTATCGTAGACCCGTGATCAAGTTGATGAAGAAAATTTGAGCAAGCTTAGGAATAGAGCAACAAGGTCAACAGATTTTTGCGCCATGTCTTCTATTTGAACTGCGTGGTCTCGTTTTTATAAAATCGATTCTCGGCAAGCCATCACAACGTGCTCTTAGTCACAGACAAAAGGAAAGAAACATCAGACGATCAAAGGCTCCGCTACCCATCTTCAATACTTCATACTATACCTACAATGAGATGGACGGTCCCAAACGTTCATAATTTGTTATCTTTGTCGAATGGGTGAACGGGCACCTGCATCACATTTACATTACGAGTCAATCCTAGCGTTGGGGGTACATCTACGATTCTGTATTTTAATCCAACAGGTCAACGAAGAAGGAAAAAAAGTATATATATGATATACCTATACATTTATAGAAGTTCCTCTATAGGACTACGAACGAATCGATCTGTACTTTGAACCGTTTCTAAAATGATCCACATTATTGTGTACGAGCACTTCGATGAACGAGCGAGAACACACACGCAGAGAAGAAAGGCGACCGAACGTATGGGGACAACAATACTCTAGTCGAAAAAAGGTAAATAAATTACAAAACGCGAAAAAGAATCGAACGTTGGAAGATTTGAAATTCGCTCACAATATTGATCTTCAGAAGACCTACGTCGGAAGTTCTCGATGGTTTGTTTACCACAAAATTTGCATTGATGGAATTCTTTTCGCGATTTGTACGATTTATAGATTGCAGGTTTTTGAAACCCGAGCACGTATCTTGATAGAAGATTTCCTGAAGAAACACACTCGAAAATTCGAACCGGGAATTCATTCATATTCATCGTTTGTGGCTTCATTTCAAGTTTTTACTCATCTTTTACAAAAACAGTAAAATTAGATTACCAACGTTTTCCGGTGAACTGATCAGGGACAAACTGAAATATTTCTGAACGTTTAATCGCATTTTCATGAAAAAATGTTTAAACTGAGCTAAAAGAATGACGATCATACGTCTAAATACTAAGCTGAAGAGTTTCTATAAGCACCCGAACCAGGCTAGAATTTCAACCCTCTCGTGACCTCATAAGGTGAACGTGGCCATCATACATTCCGAGGCCTCAAGAAAATGTTCTGGCGGTGTCAAATAGATAAAGATCATGTTTCATGTCTTTCTCATTCAAGTATTTTGCTGTTTAGTGTCACTATGGCCGTGTGAATGGAATATAGGTACAGAATGAATACTGGTACGCTTAGCAATCTGTATACAGTACCTCGGTACATACCTGGATGGTTGGACTTCTGTTTTGGTCTAGTATAAGTCCAGTTTGAAATGTTTCAAGCTAATAGCTTTGGCGTTGCTCACTCGTTCGCCCTTCTTGGTCTAGTATAAGCACAACTTAGAACATGTCAAGCTAGTAGCTTTTGAGGTCTAGCATTACAAGAAATGACTATCTCCTTTTATACAGTATACCAGTGTATGCTAGGTTCATACTGGCAGCAGTGCTGCCGAATGGTAGTTTCAAAAATCCATATCCGCCATTTTTTGTAAGACCTAAAAACAGATTTCTACAGACGTTGATTGATCCATTAATAACAATCAGGAGAAAGGTATATCTTATAGAGGTAGCTGAGGTACTTTTCCGTTGATCGACTCTATATTACGAAACACGGCAGTAATAGCCCATAACGAGCAGAAGGAAGGTATATCTCGTTGGAGTGTCTAAGGACCTTTCCCTTGATCGCAAGAAATACGTACATTATGTAAAATAGAAGAGAAAAACCTGCATCTTTTTTGAGGACAATCCTAGACTAGCAGTGCTGTCAGATCTGCGGACTTTTGGTCGTAATTTTCTGCGTGAAATACGGATTTCTTGTGCTCAAGGGAAAAGTATCCTAGTCACTCATACGAGAGATACTTCTCTCCTGATCGTTGAAAGCTGATACCGCGGAATTTATAACATTGAGCCAATTAAAGGAAGAATACCTCAGTAACTGTTCTAAGAGATACCTTTCTCCTGGTCGTTATTGAAGAAATTTGTAGAATCATTATAGCATCTGCTCATTTTAGATCCAGCTTTGAACTAGGTCTGTACCAGCTTTATGGATGCGAGCATCCTGTAAACTGTCGCCGGGCACCGGGGTAGGACTGGGGAGACGGGAAGGGGGGAGGGAAGGGTGGGTGCACTCGCACCTGGACCTAGTATAAACATATGATATAAGATAGTCTAGTAAAAGTCTGCGGTATATGTATGAGCCCTAGTATAATGAAGGCTCCGGAGTCCCAAGGTCATGTGGACGGACGGACGGATGCACGCGTGTCATTTTCAAAATCAGGGTAGAGTCTCCGGCCTAGTTTAATGAAGACTTAGCCTAGTATAAAGTATACTGAGGGTGTCTAGAGGGCAAGAAAATGGCAAGTTATTTTGTATGATAGCAAAGAAGTCAAAAAAAGGAAGAAAATGGCAAGTTTTTGAGGAAAAGAGCAAGAATTCATGTGAAGAAAAAATGTGGAGTACAATTTTTCTGTGTAGGAAAATAGTATATTGAAGTGTGCGGAGAAAATACATTACAAATCCCTATCTTCTTGACAAATTCAGAAAATTGTTATGTTTCAGAACTAAAAGGGAGGTGATAATCAATATCTGAGGTATCTAGAAATATTTGAAATATAGGGCAAGAAAATGGCAAGAAATTCAAGTTTCCTTTCTCAGTAGACACCTTGAATCAGGATTTGAAGAAAATTTTTCCCAAGTCCCAAGGTCATTTGCGCGGACGCACGCACGCACGGAAATTTCAAAATCAGGGGTCAGGGCAAAGACATGAAACATGTCAAAAATTCAAGTTCTGAGCCGCTATATAACCTAGTGATTTACGATTAATCTCATAATCTATGGCGCTAGGAGTGAAACAAATAAGACTCCTCGAAGGTACGATCGATCCAGTCTATGAAGAGGAAGGGTGTGGACTCAGGAACGTAAGAGTTTATATTCAATCTACACAACTAAGCTTTCGAGACGATTGAAAGGTTCAAATTGGGTAGGAAACAATTCTTCGGAGAAAGTAGCCGAGTATGGTTCCAAAATTGAAACCAGAAGGTGCTGAGATAGCGAGAAATTTTGTGAGAGAGTGCCGGAATGCAGAGTTTATTGTAAGTTCTAGTGGGAATTCTGTAAAAGAATCAAAGAATTGCAATTCAGCTCGGCAAAGTGAGTGGATCTAGGAACTAAGATGGCGGAAAGAAATTCATACGAGAAATTCAGGCAGTGTTCACAATTTATTTGTGCGTTCTAGTTGGAGTTCTGGGGAATGACGAACAATTTTTGAAATTCAATCTTTCCCCAGATCTTTGGATTTTGAAGAATTGTTATTAGCTAGTGGTTGAAAGCTAAGATGTGTTGATGAGGCCGTGAATAGAGGAAAAACTTCGAACGATATTATCATTTAAATCATCTTCGTCGTTCTGACGGAATATTCGAAAAAAAGCTCTTGATAATGTAATTATACCTTGCATCTTTCTATCAACGTGATGGATTGCAAATTCCCCTCAGTCCTGTCGCCGTCGTTCAGAAATAGGCATAAAAAGCTTCATAAAACTCAATTATGAACTCTTGATTCTTTTCCCAATCAGTAATAAATTTGTCTTATAAGTCGGATTAACCTCTTTATGGGAACGAGTAACATGTTCTTCACCGTGGGGAAATTTTGCTGTCGATCTATAAACATAATTTAATTTTTAATGAGGAAGCTTCTGCTCGTACCACAAAGCTTCGTAGAAAGTTAAATTGCATTCGTGAAATACTGATTTCTGTATATTTATAAGTGTATACAGTATAGGCTCTAAGTTTGCGAGCGTGATTTTTGCGGACTCGATATGAAATTCGTTTCCTGAATGACGTAATATTGCTCTAATCAATTTAAAAGGTTCACTACTCGGAAAGCGTCAGTATTTCATCTTACAATCATGGCATCTGCACGATTTTCTTAAAGGTTATAAATTTTCATTTCTATCGTATATCGAGCCAATATTAAATAATGAGATTCATTTTAATATTATTTTGAAATACAATACAACGATATCGGTATCGAAGCGGAGTGGGTCAAAGGTATACGCGCTCGTAATTATGACTTATCTATTTTTTCTATAAAGAATATAGCTTAAATTCGTGAAATGAGTACAAGATTTAGAAGATACAGGTTCCGAACGCTCTTAAGTTCGCCATGTGAATGGGAACGATCGTCGATTTCGTGAAATTTTCGATCGGTATCTTCTTTTTATTGTACTTATTTACAAATTAATACGACGTAATTATATTCGAAACGTTCAATAACGAAATGGCTTCGAGTATTGCCAAATAATTTTCAATCCATCGTTGAAGTGTCAGCGACGGTTGTGAGAAAGTATGGGAACGTACTTGTGTACAAACATTCATAATACAGTCGACGCGTTTCTTCGTCTCTGTTTTTTTTTTGAAACATTATTTTATTCTCTCGTGTTTACTCGCATTACTTGACGTGTGCATTGTTTTAGAATCAGTGTTATAATATTAATATTCGTCAAATTGCAGTAGTCTTAACCATTTTTACGCAATTCGATGGACTGTTACGAGAGCCAGGTCTTAATGCAACTGATGGTACGAGATGTACCATGGAGCCCTTGCGATTTCGCGGAATATAATTTTTTCGAATCTCATTATATTAATAGGGAACCTGTTTTATCGGGGAGGGAGGGGGTCTCCCGGCAAAAATGTCCACCGTCCGGGAGGCAACATGACCTTGGGAATTTTCCAAGTCCCCTCCTATCATATATATTTGATAGAGGTCAAAAACTTTCCGAGTCCCTTCCTATCACCAATAGCTCGAAGGTCGAAATTCTTCCAAGTCCCCCTCTTATCACCTCAAGCTGGAAGGCGGAAAATTTTCCAAGTCCTCTCCTAGTATACATGTACATTTATACTAGTATAAAGCTAGGATAATGCAAGGAAGGGCTCTAACCTAGTCTAAATCCAGTATACTGTATTGCAAGTCCCCTTCCTATCATAGTTGGTGAGTATAGCCTGATCAAAACAGCTCCTCCAAGTAACTAGATATGCAATGCTTCATACACTAATTGGCTTAGCCCCTTCAATGAGCCAGATATGCAATGTTTCAAACACCACCCCTTCAAATAAATTCCAAGTCCCTTTCCTATCATCTTGCAGCACTGATAGCCTGATTAAAATAGCTCCTTCAAGTGACTAGATATGCAATACTCGGTACACCAATGGGTCTGGCCCCTTCAATGAGCCAGATATACAACGTTTGAAACACCATGAGACTCATAAAACAGGTTCCCTGCCTCCCCTTATTCAACTCCGTTGAAAAACCCGTGAGTTTTTTGGAGGTATAAGAGAGGATTGTCGTGGTACGCCCGCTAGGTTTGGTTTGGTCATGAAGTTGGCTTCTCTATGAAAAATGTGGACTGCTTTATCACCGAGATAAAACCCTCGGATCTGCTCGTGCTGTACCGGAAAATGATGACTAGTTATGAGCAAGAGCACTGGTATCCAGACTCTGTCAAAAGCTTGACTAATAAAAAAAGATGGGACTTTCTTTCCCGACGGCCCTGCCTCATGGAGTAGTGCTTGGCTCTGATAAGGAGTCGAAGGTTGGAATTAGTTTTTTTCATCATCGACTGTTTTCATGAGGCCCAAAATGTACAGTTTCTCAGATAAATTGCCCTGGAAATACGTATATCTGTAAAAATCGAAACAAAATGTAATGTGAAGCAAAAAAAGAAAAAATAGTGCTAGAATTGATTGAATTTTCTACTTCGAGACAACAGTTATTCTGTAATAGTTAGGTTTATGATGTCTTACATTCACGAAAATACCATTTTAATGCGCGTATCGGAAACCTGAAGCCCTTTCGATTTTAAGTAAATAGATATTGTCGTTTAATTAGATTCAAATGCGGTCGTTCGATAGATACTAACGTACTTCTTCAAACTTGTTGTAGGCGACACGTACGTATTTTACGAGGCGAATCCAAGTTCAATAGAATTTATCGACGATCGAGAGTAAATAAAAGCAAAAATTGAAAGTGTTTACCCTAGGCGAGGTATTATTGTGTTTATGAAGGAATAGTCAGCCTGTAATGTTTTGGTTCCTGTTATCTCGACAGCTTCTAAAAGGTTTTGTCGAAATACACGCGTATAGCTTCTGTAACTGTTGAGATAGAGGTAATTATACGTTATAAATTGAAAAAGGATCTTTCTTCTTCCATTTGGGAATGATATCTGGGTTGGCATAAATTGCTTTTTAATTAGGTAGGTACCAGATTACCGATATTATTCGTTTGTTTTTCTTACATTTCGTTGTAACGGTGAAGCTATACAGTATTTGATCGGTGTTTCATCCGTGTAGGCTCGTTTTTTTTTTTCGTGAGTTAAGAAAGAATCTAATGTAAAATATCAGATGTAGGTTTCCGTATGTCCTACATTGCTTGCAATTGAAAAGAAGCACTCGACTCTTACCTTTAATTATTTCTCATTTTCTGGAGGTATCATTCACAATAATTTTGTTTTTTTAACGGTGGCTTTTAATTTACTTTAGCGGATGTACGAGTATACTATATTTTTTGACAAAAAATTCCTTGATAGGTTTCTTCCTCGTTTGTTCTAATTCGTAAGTTGTACTGTGGGAAAATGTGGACAATATTTTCTTCCTTGTCGGTCTGGTGCTGAGACATGACGATTTTTTTGCATAAGGGCTGTGGACAGTCTCTAACTTTTTGCACAATGTTGCAAGTTGAATAGTGTTTTCTCTATTGAAATTGTTGAATTCGATTTTCTTCACCATAATTTGGTTAGAGAAGGCTAGGGCAAATGAACTTGTACACCTTTCTTCATTTCGTGCTTCTCCGGGGGATTACGATCTAAACTGTGTTTCGATCGCGGAAAAGAGGTATTTACGCTCGCGTTTTCTGTCTAGTTTTCAGGTGGTATGTATTTCTGGTGCTTCATCGTAAGTAATTTATCATATTATGAAGATAAGGAGGCCCAATAGACAACTGTTCAATATTCGAATTACATACATCGCGGCGCTAAGAAGTCGGTAAGTCGCGTAATCGGATTTAAAACGGCGGCATATCATCCTTGAGCTTGCCTATAGCAGAACGATTCTCGACGTGCGACTACCACATTCTTTATTATTAATCAGTGAAGTTGTTCGAATGCCTCCCTTTCTTTTTCCGGTTTGGGGAAATATTTGTTCATCGGTTGAATATGTCTCTCGGCGTTGTCGGTTTTGTTTCGAAGATTTTTAGGGTTAGGTTGATGTGCACGTGTCCGTAGAGGTCTTTCTTCGCTCAGAGTTATCCTAAATGATATGATATTCCTACAAACCCTAAAAGCCACTTTGCTGCTTCAATTCGGACCGGGCAGCCACTGGCGCGCTTCAATCGCATCACTCTTCCAGCTAGTAAACAATATACTACCACACGCGTACACAAGAAACGACCGACTTGAGTATGCTTGTGGTGGTGTGTTGTTTACTGGCTGAAAGAGTGATGTAATCGAAGCGCGCCAGTGGCTGCCCGGTCCGAATGAAAATGCTCACGCAGGTGCGCAAAGAACACACGAACCCCTCAGGTTGATTTTAAGCATTGGGCATTGAATTTTATCTCGCAGAATGTTCCATGCTGTATCTTATCCTGTAAGTTGCTCCGTTCATAAGATTTATCCTCATCATCCCTCTTACCTCGCTACCTATTGATTCATTCTTGATCATCTCCGATTCCTTGGCATTTCTTGATGCTATCTCCATTCGCTCTTTTTTTCATTCACTCATAAATAACAATCGAAAATGAAGCCAAACAAGCAGCCAATAATCCGTCTATGAACCCCTTATCTCTCTCCTCGCGCTCCGACCTCTCCAAACACGTTAACAAACACATCATTTAAACCTGGTTCGCTCTTTGGTCGAACTTTAAATCTCACCCAAACCAACTGGCCCAAATTGAAACCCTAAGAATCCTCTAATCAACTCTGACTACTATCAATTATAACCCATAATGGATTGAGAATGAAGTCACCTAGATAACCTCGCAGCACACTTGGTGAGGATTGAAAGTTGAACTCAACCGAGGACATATCGATTTTCAAACTCGAGATTTTCAGTATGACTCATATTGAAAGAAAGAGTTTGACAAATCACAAGTACTAATAAGGAAAAGAAAAGATAATTCGCCTCTCATGACGGAAGCAGATACGAGTGGTTCAAATGGGAGTGAGGAATTTCGGGATGCTCGAGTCATAGTCAATCTCCTCGATTCCTAAAATTGATATCTCAAGAACTACCTCACTCGTGGACTGGTCACCGAGACCTCTTCTTGGAGTTTCTCACATATCTAAATAAGCAATACCCTTCTATAAAATTGGCTTTGGAAATCGGTGGCTCCTGGATTTATTGACAAGAATGGTCCTTGTGGTAGATCCAAGTGGTCTTCACGTAATAAATAAGAACACGTAGTCTCAGTAGTACCTCGTGTATTATACTCATCTCAGATTAACATCGTCATTACATGTATATTATAATTTCCATGGTTATCTTAAATGATATTGCCAACAAATAAAACATCGAAAATTTCAAGCCGACTCCACTGGAAATGATATTGCCAACACTCCCTCCTCGGCGCTGGAATTTTCGTGAATTTTGATACTTCGCTGAAAAGAAAAGGTTTTCTCGTTTTCTCCTTTTTTTTTTTTTTTTTTTTTTAAATTTTGGAACAAATAAATTTTCACTCTTAGAATTTTCTTTCTTAACAAATAAATTTTCGTTTATTTACTGTTCTATTGGTAGTGCTTTTGTAAAAATGTCGGCTAGCTCGAAAAAATTGTTAGTTCTTTGTTGTTTCCATAAAACTCATAGCCTTCGTCTACAAATTTAGTCAAAGACATCAAGTTTTCATTTATCTTGGACGCATACAGAGAATCTTTGAGTACTTTCACTTCATTGTTAGGTTCACATCGTATAGTTATATCTCCTCTACCTTCAATCGGAATGTTTGCTGACTCACTCTCATTTGCTCCTATGATGTACTCATTAGACGTTTTTCTAAGCTCGCAGAATACCTCTTCTGTATTTACCATATGTTTGTTTGCTGCACTATCTACCAACCACGTGAGAATAAGGTTTTTCTTAACTTTACTTGATGGTTTATGTTTCAAAGAAGAACTTACCATGGCAGTATGTGCATTAGCCTCGCATACTCCAGTTTTTCTTTGGTATCTTGAGGACGTTCTTGTTTGATTTCCTCGTCCTGCTTGTCTAACTCTACCTGTTTGTACACGCCCAGTAAAACGATTTGAAAAACGACACTGTCCCTGTCTTCCTCTCATGAATGGTTGACCTCTCATCTCAGTGTTTTGTTTCCAATCATTGTTTACAGAATTGTTTCGGAGTGGGCAATCCGCAGCAATATGTCCAGCATTTTGCTGACACTCATAGCATTTCCGTTTATAAATACAATTACTAGCCGCATGTCCATATTCTCCACATGAAAAACAACGAATCGAAGGGGGAGGTCTGAAATATCCTGTCCTATAGGCTACGTTTGGGTATCCTCCTCGAGTTCTTTTTCGATAACGAGAGTAGAAGGTCGTTGTGTATGGTTCCCATTTCTCAGTAGTATTCGTTCTTTCTTTCAAACTTGCCTCCATTGCAGCAGTTAGATTTTTCATTTCGTCCAAGCTGACTTTTCCTCGCGACATTACTATCGTTTCTAGTTTAGGTAACACTTTTTTTGTGGCGTTAAGATAACAATCGCTTCTCTCTTCATCAGTCATGGCTTGGCTGGTTAATGAGTGACGACGGATCAGATCATCGAACATTAGATTAAATTCGTGAATTGGCTTTTTTACATCATATTCGAGGGTGTGAATTGTTTTACGTAATGTTGCAGAGCCTATGTTCTGCTCAGCCTGTTTCTGACTCATAAGTTTTTCCAAAATTTCTTTTGGCTCTTTTATACCAATAACGTTTGTATGATACTGAGTATCAATCTTTGTTATTATGAGGAACCGTGCAGCCCTTTTGCGATTCTCCGTTTCCTCCTCACTAAAACTCTTATTCTGTTTTACTTCGTCGTCTATTATGTCTAATAACTCGTTTTGGTTTAGGTCTTCTCTCAATAGGTCAAGCCACAGATCGAATCTACTTTTTCTAGTTAGTTTGTAGTCTACCTTCAGGTAGCTCTTAGTATAAACGTAGTTTGGGTATGGGTTTCTAATAAAACCGGGTCCCTCGCACTCATCGTGAGACTTTACAACAACCGCATTACTACCACTAACCCCAGCCTGGTTCGCGTTTACAGGTTCAGTTTCAGCCACAGTCGCGGATGTACTCGGAATAACCTCCGGACTGACTGTAGATACATTCGTCGTTACTGCAGACACATTCATCGTTTCCTCAACCGGGTCTGCAACCGAAGTGATCGCTTCCCTGAAGTTTTTTTTAATTTCCATCGTCACATCACTTATGATTTTTTTAATCTGGCGCGGGGTTAGAGCTCTTTTCGGTGGTGCTTTTCGTTTTCGACTAAGTTGACGTCCCCGCCTCGCAGAACTCATTCTCGCGTTCGTAGTATTAGGATCCTAAAATCGTAAATAACTCGTTAAATAAACTTCTGTGGAACGACATACTGTCTGCTGTGTTCCCTCGTTGTTAATTTTTGTTCACATAAGATACATCGCTCGTTGCAAAGTTTATCCTTTGTCACTTACTCGGTCATTTTGGGGTACGTCACCAATTTCAGCATTTTCATTTTCATTCTCCATTTCGCTATTCGATTGCACCTTTTAAAATTAAAAATACAGTGTGAAAAACATCTCTATTGCATACCGAACGCAAGTAATGCAAAGACATGCAATTCTTTCCAAATAAACGAGAGATACACCGAACGCAAGTTTCTCTACTCGCCTACTTGTCACTGCCATCTTAATTTCTGTGAATATCGTCGTCATTTCTCAATACTCAAGCGAGGCTTACTCGTTTAGATATTAGTGATTATTATCTGCCTCCTTGGTCACCGTACGCAAGTAACCTCAAATGCAGATATTTGCGCCTTCAAGGTTTCCGTTGTTTGGAACGCACAAACCAACTTTCACCCGTGCGAATCACTTTTTGGCCAAATTTTCGTTAAAGAAATCTACTTGTACCGGTATCTCTCGTTTCAGATTGTTAGCTGTTACTTACAGTATCGCTCATTATTGAAACTTCTGTAAGAAAGAAAAAAAGGCTTCTCAAAAAAATCCAAAATCTCGTGAGAAATCAATTCGCCTTATCTCGTTCTCTTTTTTTGGTTTACTTCAATTCAGTTTTTTTTATTAATTCGGTGTGCCTTAGCTGTCATAGCCAATTGTTAATTAGGAATTTTGGTTTCCTATTGATTGCATGGCAATTTAAGGCCTATATTCACCACAAAGTTTTAAACATCGTAAGTTTCAAACATCGTAAGTTTCAAGTATCGCGATGATTTGTTTTTTTTTTTATCATTCGTTCATTGGGGGTTCTATTCCATTAATTACTCGAGTTATAACTAACTATGCGCGCATATATTACATTATCTAAGTTGATTCAACTCACCAAATTCAGGTATTTTGATGTACGTTACTTAATGTGACGTAGTGACGCCCTGATGATTTGTCAACTTCTTCTTGGTCTCTAGAAGGTGCCATCAATAGACGTTCTGGCATTTTACCGATTAATTTGCTGCGAATCCTCATTGACTTTAGAGGGTACCCGCTGATGTAGTTGCGCTGCCGCCATATTGACAAGAATGGTCCTTGTGGTAGATCCAAGTGGTCTTCACGTTATAAATAAGAACACGTAGTCTCAGTAGTACCTCGTGTATTATACTCATCTCAGATTAACATCGTCATTACATGTATATTATAATTTCCATGGTTATCTTAAATGATATTGCCAACAGGATTAACTTCTTGAATTTTACTGTCTCCGAAAAAGATGAGGTCCATGGGTTTGAGATTTATAGAAACGATATTTCGACCCATGTTGACATGTTTCATGGCTTCATCCGCGAGTTCACCCTAGAAAAAAACTTCTACCCTCTTCCAGGAAATTACCGGACAAAATTTCCTGGAAATTATTGGATAGAATTTTAGTTTTCGAGTTATATCCCTTAGGTGATTCAGAAAGCTGCGAGTACATTCCACTGATTCTGAATTCCACTAGTTCACACCCCCTGTACTCCGTATGTGATTTAGAGATTTGCGAGTACCCTTCTACCTTGTAGATGAATCAGAAATCTGCGAGTACACCTGTACACAACCCTCCTTGCACACAATTAAAGAACAAGTACGACTTAAAATCGACCAATGTGAGTGGACTCCCAAAAGCTATACCTACACTAGATTAAGAACGCTAGTGAGCCCTCTAAAAGCTATCAGATTGAGACATTCTAAAGTAGACTTACAATGCCAAAAAAGGAGGCGAATGAGAGGAGCGAGTGAGGCTCGCAAAAGCTATTAGCTCGAAACATTCTAACTATTCAGTCTGGCTTTAGTAGCCTACATTGGACTTACTCATATACTAGACTAAGGATCCAAAAGTTGATTAGGCTTATACTAGACCTGTGCATTTACTGTGTACTGGACGTAGATTAGCCTGAAAAGGGGGCAAACTTGTCAGCCCAACATACAGTATACATACTAGGCTATCTGTTGAAAAGTTGTTCTATGAAATTCTAATTTTAATTCAGAAATGGGAGCAAACGCGCAGAGTGAGTGAGCGACTCAGAATGAAAAGATGGATCAAAATTATCATTAATAAGGTTTTGATGGATCTTTATGTAAAAAGTTCATGACTTTACGAGCTTTCACAAGGTGATGTTTTCAAGATCAAATAGATCCTCTAGGATTTATGAAATTGAATTCATCTGTAGTTGTTTGTCTGTGACGTACTTCAACTTTTTATCTGTGACAAAAC
The DNA here is from genome assembly GCA_035079395.1 of Aspidiotus destructor. NCBI lineage: Eukaryota > Metazoa > Arthropoda > Insecta > Hemiptera > Diaspididae > Aspidiotus > Aspidiotus destructor. The sequence continues at coordinate 26,150,784 of JAVHKZ010000001.1, read as the reverse complement.
TTTGAAGCGCAATTTCTCAACATTGGTTCAATGTTTTTTTTTTTTTTTTTTTTTTTTTTTTTCCAGCCTATGTAGACAAAAAGTAGTAGGGCCAACGCTCGCTCTCCCACAAACGACTGCAAAAATTGGAGGCCGTTGCAGGTTTGCAATGGCAGTGGGGAACCCGCAACCTCTCGCGCTCGCGATCACGTTGGTGCAAAATGCCCCCTCAGAAAATGAAATGGCTGGGCTCTTCTCAGTATACTGCATGCTAGGCCTGATATAATGAAAGCTGGAAATTGAAATTTTTCCGAGCCCCTAAAGTAGGTCAAGGTCAAGGTCATTGATGACGTCATAAAGCATCCCGTTTGAAAGTTGAAATTAGTCCCTAATAAAGTAGGTCAAGGTCATTGATGACGTCATAAAGCGCCACACGTCACGTCACGCAGTTCACAGAAACACGCGGACGTTTTCTGAGGATGTAATCCCCCTGATGAAATGGATAGCGGGTTCCCCGCTAAAAATTGAAAGGTACTTGATTTAGCTTATTGCAAAAAGTTCTTCTGAATTTTATTGGAAAATTTTTTGCCCTCATTCCCTCCTCTAGCTGATAGAGAAATATAGAAGACCTCAAGTAAGGACTTCGACAGAGGGGTATAGAAAAAATCAAAATTCTTCCAAGCCCCAAGGTCACGACCGGACGCCCGGACGCGAATTCCGAAATCAGGGGTCGGGCTGAGATTCGACGTTGAAAATTTTACAAGTCCCAAAGTCACGGCCGGACGCCCTCACACACGGACATATTTTCCAGATTTAGGGGGTAGAGAAAAGACATGAAATATGTCAAAAGGTGATTAGCAAAGAACTAGCATAGACATGAAACATGATCTATATTTATTCGGCTGCGCCTAAACATGTCTTTTAGTTCACGGCTCACAGCTTAGTCTTTAGACCAGCAGACATGACATTGCCTTCAGAGAGGAATTAAGGACTATAAAATATCTGGCCAGAATAAATGAGATTCAGTTGGATTTAGACGCGATGGTGCGTAGGAAGTTCATCAGAAAATGCCTCAACTTCACTACCTTCCTCCCGGTCTATGAGCCGCGGAGAATTGCAGCTCCGATCTTGGGGAAGTCCTCTTTTCAAGTAGGCCGGGCCCTTTGCCCTTTCGGCTTTGGGCCTCCGTTCTTCATCCCAGTTACTGTCGAAGGATTGCTCGTTAGTTTGAAAGATCGAATTCCTGAAAATGAAAAGATTAGGGCATATACAGGTTATAATATTTTAATGACGTTTACATCAGGGCAGACTGGTTGCCAGCTGAAGATTGGAGTTGATGAACACAAGACAGCCTTGGAGAAGGGTTGGTGAGATTCAACAATCGCTGACCATCTAATCACTTACGGGCACAGCTTTCGGGAGGGTTCAGGAGTATTTCTCCATAAAGGGAATTTGAATTTTAAATAATTTTTCATAAGAATTCTGATAGTGTCGTTGAGGACAAAGGTCTGACTGAACTTACTTATGAGTCCCAACTACTCGGTGATTAGTTTTGCTTACTTGTCTTATCATTCTCAATGTCGGTGACAGTGTTCGCGTTTTCTCGTTTGGTCAGTTGCTTTCTTGTTCTCGCTAATGATGGTTTCTTGACCGAAAGCGCTCCATTTCAATTTTCATTCTGCGGTATTTTGCATTTTTCTCAGTGTTATTCGTTAGAGTATCCCCTTTTAATTATGATTAGCTTTAACTTGGAAAATCGTATTTGTTCGAACCATGCTACCCTTATCATAAATTGTCGATCAAATAAAGTTTAGACTTCGAAACTTTCTAGTGCTGTGGGAACAACGTCTCCCCTAGTTTCGAAAATTTTGTAAATAATCCTTTTTTTGTCAGAAATTTTTGCACATTGCTCGGTATTAATTAGAAATCATATTTTTGCACATCATTCTGTCGAAGCGTAGCCGTTCCGTAGGTAGGAATTCCAGGAGACGTAATCAGATATTGCAGCCATGACTAAACATTCGGTAACTCAAGTCCTTGAACTCGGCGAACAAACCAACCGGCTAAGAAGCGAACGACAAGAAGAGATAATGAAGCGTCGACTTCGTCAGCAGCAGCAGAGACAGCGTAGTCAGATTGATATTAACCGGTTATCCTTTGCAGTCTTCGTGGAATGCAGCTGCACGCTTTTATTGTTACATATATTATCAACACGTCGCCTTTCAATTCGATGATTTAATTTTCGAAGCTGCATATTTCGGAATTCCATAAAAATATTTATACGCGTACTTAAAAATCGATTAAAATAATTTCTATATTCGTATGATTTTGCTCACTTGGACGACGTTGCGTATACCAATCAATTGATTGAACCAGAGACATCGGACCGAAATTTACAGGCCGCAAGTGAGCGCAGCGCAGCTGGCTAATGGAATAAAGAACATAAAGAAAATATTCCAGTCGAATGTATTCATATCTATGGAAAAATCTGCCACCGATTATAATAATTTACGAATATAATTACACCGTTTCATCATCGTGTACAGTTTTCGCATTGAGGTTATTATTTTTGAAAAAAAGAAATAATACCGGGTACGAAAAAAGAAAAAAACTAATTTCCAATTCAGTGTCTTCCGAGAGGGTCTGCAACAAACTAATCACAGTGACACAACCAGATAAACTAATGAACCAGTCTGGTGGACGATGAAAACTGGTACCATTATTACTTTTCTAACGTAAATTAACATCCTACGTAAAAGAGTACCGGTATACCGTATTGTTTCGCGAATTTTTCTCTACGCCACCGCGTCTCGTTGGCCAATATATCGTGAATGGGAAAAACGGGAGAAAAAAGCTTCGATGAAAAGAACCGAGAAACGAGGAAGAAAAAAAGAAAAAGAAATAACGAAGAAAAATGAATTTATCAAGAAGTGACATACACGACGAAGATATAATGAAGCGACGTTTGGTCGAGTCGCGCGATTTTTCATTTTGTACGAACAAAATGAACCGGTTAATCCCTTCCCGTCTGCTGGATAGAAAACTAACGAGATATTTTTTTTTTATTGCCGCATTTTTGCGTTCGGACATGATATTTTTGATCGCTGAACATGCGTTCTGTTCGGATTACATTTGCCTGGATTTTCAAATTGTGTACTCTGAACGTTTTTTTTTTTTGTAAGTTTTAAAATGATCAAAAGTGAATTAATTTTCTAGACATTACGCACACGAATTAGTTGAATAGAAAATAGAATTCTAAATGCGCTGGCGCCAAGAGTCCTCTTGAGTTTACGGTTGAAATCGAGGAGTCCCCAGCGCTGTATAGCCAAGCTATTTCACATTCTCATTATGTTGATTGCTGTTTTACCTCTTCGTTTAGGTATACATTGACGTACGAGAGTATCTGTTTCCTTCTTTTGTTGATTTACCTTCTCGTTTCGTTAACATGTTAAGCTCTTACGAGAAATAAATATCAGCGACATGTTTACTCATTTCTCAACGGGAGGAAAAGAAAATTAAATGCGTAAATTAAACGCGCAGCAAGCCAGAGTCGTGTATACGTTTTGCATCCTTAACATGCTGTACACGTTACAGATGATAGCTATAGGAGGTGAGACGTTCTAACTACGGACTAATGCCTTTCTCACCTCATCTTTTGACTGTTCGTTGATGGTTTTAGCATCGATATCTTAACGAAAACACTAAAGAAGAGGCATTCTATTCTCCAATATATTCCAATCCGTTTTGTAGATTGAACAAAGGGATGCTTTTAAATCAACTATACTTGAAGCATGATAAACGTATATTCTTGTAATTCCTACTGAAAGACGCCCAAAGTTTCCCAAAAGAACTTTTCCCCTTTTTGGGCTGAAGTATGAAATTTGGAATGACTCGAGTGACGGATTTTTGCACAAATGTCAAAATTCTACATCTTGGCTACTCGGTATTTTTAATTTGATGTAGACCAACGAACATATCAATCATGATATCTATATTTTACAGACCTTTCTGACGAGAAAAGTGAGGTATTACACCCTTGGTAAGATGGGCGGGGGAAGGGGCAGGAAACTCCTGATCCCTACTTCATATACTAGGCTAAAGCGGCCTGAGACTAGGGCATTACGTTTGTATTCTGCATTATACTAGGCTTATACTAGGAGTTAGCCTATGATATTCCACCATCATAAAGACGTACAGGAGTATATTGGTGACGAAATCGGCGAGGACCTCCCCTTGTATTATACTAGTTTTATACTAGCTTTATAGGATTATACCAGTTTTGAACTGGACTTATATTAGACGAGCAGACCAACAGGTACACGGCTGCTGTAGTGGGTTGAGCTTTTATCATATATGCCTAATATACAGTATACTAAACCAAGGAGGCGAGACGAGCAGAGCGAGTGAGCTCTTGGAGGCTAGTAGCCTAAAATATTGTAAACCAGACTTATACCAGACGATGAAGGCCGTGAGTGAGCCTAAATTAAAGCGCAACCTCCCGCGCTCGCGATCACGTAGGCGCAGAAATGTCCCCTCAGAAAATGAGTTGGCTGGGCTCTTCTCAGTATACTAGGCCTAATATAATGAAGGCTGGACGTTGAAATTTTTCCAAGACCCTAGAGTAGGTCAAGGTCAAAGTCATTGATGACGTCATAAAGTATCCCGGCTGAAAGTTGAAATTTTTCCAAGCCCCTAAAATAGGTCAAGGTCATTGATGACGTCATAAAGCGCCACACGTCACGTCACGCAGTTCACAGCCACTCCCGGACGCGGACGTTTTTTGAGGATGTAATCCCCCTAACAAAATGGATTGTGGGAGTTGGCTGGGCTCTTTTAAGTATATTGTATACAAGGCCTGATATAATGAAGGCTGGGAGTTGAAATTTTTCCAGGTCCCTAAAGTAGGTCAAGGTCATTGATGACGTCATAAAGCGCCACGCGTCACGCAGTTCACAAGAACTTCCGGACGCGGACGTTTTCTAAGGATGTAATCTCCCTAACAAAATGGATAGCGAGTTCCTCGCTAAAAAGCTATCAGCTTGAGACCCATACTAGACCAATGAGCTGCTCAAAAGCTGAAATATTCTAAACTGGACCTACACTAGACCAAGGCGAGTGCGTTCCCTGAAAGTCACCAGCTTAAAATATAGTAAACTAAACTCATACTAGACCATGAACGCTGCGAGTTAGCTCCCCAAAATTTATTATCTTGAAATATACTCTTGATATTTTCTGATTCTAGACTAAGGAGTGAGCAATTTTCTGAAACTAGACAAATGAGTGAGCTCCCCGAAAGCCTCCGAACTGCACCTATACTGGACTAGGAAAAAGGGCGAACGAGCCGAACGAGTGAGCCCTCAACAGCATTTGAACTAGCTTCTGAGAAAGAAGCTACTAGCGGCCCCCAAAAGCTATTACCTTAGAATTTCCTCTATTAGCTTTATACTGGAATTGTATTAGTCTTGAATTATTCTTATTACCTTAGAATTTCCTCTATTAGCTTTATACTGGAATTGTATTAGTCTTGAATTATTCTAAGTTGGACCTATACCAAATCACGAAAAGGGGCGAAGGAACGAAGTAAGTGAGCCCCCTAGAAGCCACTTTTGGCCTCCTCTCAAATGCCACCAGTGACCCTGAAAAGTTATAGGCCTAAAATTTTCCAGAGTAGTTTTATACTAGTTCTTGGAGGGGAGCGAACGAAGGGAGCGAGTGAGTTTAACAAAACCTATCATCTTAGAATATTCTTTACTGGAGCTGTACTAGATCCGCAAGAGAGATCCCCATCGAGCCACTAGCTACTGAGAAAGACATGAAACATGATCTTTATTTATTTGGCTGTGCCGGAAAATTTTCTTATAATGTCATTCGATAAGGCTTTTCCAGTATCATTGTACGTTTTTTTGTTTATGCTCTATGTTTTATTCCTTCCTGATATACATAATATGATGATGGAAGAGGGGGGGGGGGTATAGGATTGATTCTAAACATTAGAAGATATGTTAGATTTTGATATCGTTGAGAGAGAAGTTAGCTAATTGGATATACAAAACCAATTCGACGTCGTTATTGAATGTGTGAAGTGAAAGGGCCTGGTGGGATGTGAACATGACATTTGTAGGAAGTAGATTTGTTGGATCATGTACATATTTCGAAAATTATTTGGATAGGGTATGGTATGGAAAAGTACGATGAGAAAGAGTTCTGGAAAGTTGATATTTTTGGCTAGGTAATGGTCGAAGAAGTGACGCAAACGAGTAAAGTTGATGCCAGCTGGATATGAAGAGGATATCGTGTAGGGAGTTGAAGAATTGTGCCTATTATTTCAAGTCGGCGCTGGTGGAGTAGCGGACATCCCGACTCTGCACAAAGGTTTCGTGCAAGGCTGTGTTGAAAAGCACTAGTGCAGACGCGGATGGAAGAATTTCGGTCTGAATCCAAAAGGAGCAGGTATAAGGCTAGAGTTCAAAATACGTCGGTATTATCAATCATGTTTATCGAGAAATGTATGAAGTTGATTACAATGTGCAAAGGCTTGTACTATACCCAGCGCCTAGGGATGATATCAACGGTGAGGTTCCTTAAAATCTCCTCGGTTTCAAACCTTACCACAATTATTTTTGATCATTGTAAAAATAATGGAAAGAACTCAAACATAATTGTTCCGTCTGAGCCAAATGCATGGTCTTGTATCGAGGGTAACACGCTCACCTGCGGCTAAATTTTCTCGACAGAAGGGAAGCTCTGACTTGTTTAAATTTTGACTTTCAATCTCTCGGTAGAACTTGGAAAAAGTTGACCTTATATTTCTTTATAATGTGATTGTAGAACTTAAGAAAATTTCGGCCTCCAAACACCGTGTATAACTGTATAGGATATTGACTTTTTATAATTTGCATATTCGCTTTATATGTATTATCATAGCTTTAAAACTCCAAGGTCGATATTTTCATGTCTCGATTCCGGTAGCAGTGTTTTTCTTCCCTCTTTTAAATTCTACTCCAGAAGTCCTTCTAATTTGATCTGAATGAAACTCTGTAACATTGAACCAATCGCCCTAATGACAAGCTACTGCTCTTCAGGTATGAGACAAAAAGAAAAACATTAATTTACGCTTCTTCGGAGTGAATACAGAATGTCACTTTTGTAAGCTATTTAACCGACGTTATTTTAGAGATCCGGAATGAGATGAAGATGCATTTCTGAACTGCAGTCTACTTATCATACAATCGCGTTTAAAAATATATATATATATCGAGGTGTATATTATAAAGACAATACCTACAAAAGATATAAAAGTCGGACGTTTTTGTCTTGGCGCGAGAAAAATAATCGTGGAGGAGTATACGCGCGTTTTGAAAAAAACGACTCAACGAGAGAAGATCGAGTTTGAAAAGAATAAATAAAATAGAAAATTAACGGAGTACATTTCGAGACTATAAAACTTTCAACTACGTACGACAATTGAAAGCTGTGGGCTTAGGCCATTAATTTAAAGTATATGAGTATCACGGATTTCTTTTCAAACTCACAACTCGCGTGAATTATTTTTTCGCGTTTTCGAACAATTATTCCGAGACGACGGCGAACGATAATTTCCTCTTCTCATCGTGCTGATCGGGCATCTCTGGAGAAAAGGTAATATTATTTCGCGTTTATCGTGCTCAACTTTCACGTGTTCATGTCTTTTGTGTTCGACTCAGACTGTTTCTCTTGGGTTTTTATTTTGAACGAACTCACGCCAATAATACGTGGTTAGCAGTCTATATGATGTAATTAACGACTGCAGACATTTAAAGAAAAATAAAAGACCAAAGGTACTAAAAGGCTTAGACAAACGTTTAAGTAGTGACAGGTAACTCGCTTTGCTGAGCAAAAATTTGTGGGCCGTAGATTGACCAGCTCCTTGAAGGCTTGAGAATTCTTCGAAAATAATTGCTGAAAAAGCGATTTATAAAGTGGAGACCCCCTCCGAGAATGGAAGCTGTGAGACGAAATTGTTCGAAGGGGTAGAGCATGTTAGAAACAGCGACAGAGTGTCTGTATGAGAGCTATGTACACGGAATTTCAGGATCGATTGAGTCTATATTGGAACAGAAATCCAAGTAAGAAGGCAGGGTTGCCACTTTCTGGAAAATCTGGGAAACCGGGAAAAGTCAGGGAATCTAGCTAATCATGGAAAAATCAATGAAAAGTCAGGGAATTTTGTTTCAATTGAGGGAAATTTTCCTAGAATAACAAAATCGGTGCACATTTGTAAGTACATGTTATTTTAAAAATTCCCGAGATCTCTCTCCTTCTCTTGGAATAATGTGAAAAAAGTCAGGGAAAATTAGGAAAAAATGGTCTGATGGAAAACCTGGAAAAGTCGCGGAAAAGCAATTCTGAAAAAAAGTGGCAATCCTGGAAGGGGGCAACATATTGAAATTTCCCTATGAATTGCGTTTTTTATTGTTAGCATAGCTGCATCTTACTGCTAAAAGATTGAAACAAAAGCGTGAGCAAAAATTTTACGTGTCATTTCCTCTCAAGGAGAAGTGAGAACCTCACTTATCTCGGAAAAAGAGAACAATACTATTCCGGGGAAAAACATAGTTTGTCAGACACGGGTCACCGCGAACGAAAACGTACCTTCTCGCGCTAGTTTAAGGAGGGCAAGTATGGATCTGCTCCCGCGTTTCTTTGCGAGCCTAAGCATACTCGGATTTCATCCTCACCTACTTGGTAGAGGCGAGATCCGCCGAATGCCCTTGGATGAATGAGGAACTGATCGTCGTTTAAATTCAAAAATAATTTTGCTGTGTTTATATCTCTTGATATTACGTCATAATCGTGTGACTCTTGAAATTCTACCATCGCATTCAAAAATTACAATTTCGTTACATGCTTTTTAGGTAGATGTGATTGATTTCTGGTTTTAAGGGAGTAGTGTTGTCTCGAATGATTTTTCGAGTTTGTATGCGTCGTTATTATAAATCAGAAATTTTGCTCAGAATGAGATGATGTCTTTATACCTCATCTTGCCTCTACAAGATGTCATAATTGAAGTCTTGCAAAAACATTGAAACAAACATATACAATTCACCCCAAAGCTTCAAAACGATGCCGCTATCCTACAAGGAGCAAATTATTGAACTATTGCTTTCCAGAGTTGAGCTTTCTTCAAGACCATGGTTTTGGAAAGTACGATGATCTTTATGACGAGGGAAGGGTTGAGAAAGTTTGATAACTCATACAAATTTTGACCTTAAAAAACGCATGAAGGAGAGGCATTGAAAAATTGTTCTAAAGGACTGAAAGGAAAGGAGGATTTTGAATGGCTTTTTCAGAAAAATGTACATCACCCTGCACGAGATACTCTCTTGTAGACATGATGTAGACAGCCTAATTCAATTTGTTCAGAACATTTCTCAATTCTAAACACAATGAAATAGTTGAGAAATGAAGCCCCTTTTTGAGGGGTAAACGACTTTTCTTTTCTCAGGAGCAATTTCTTTCACCATTAGAAATCTCTCTAATCCTCTGTAGTAAGTGGAGTATCCTTAGGCTCTCAAGGAAAGACGGACAAAAATTCGTACTCACCCTTCTCAAGCTAGCACGAGGAGGGTACGTTCTCGCTCGCAGTGACCCGCGACTAACGAGCCGCCCAAAATACCCCAGCTATTATATAGTTCGTTTACTATTTCAAAATCGTAATGTATGAGCACCCGCAGTGTTCGCATTGAAATGACTCTTGCATTTCATCTGGAAGCTTCAAAATTCTTATCTCTTCCTGAGATAAAGAAGTTTAGTTTTTGTATCGCCAACGAAGTACGAGTTTTTTCTCCCCTTAATTTCTAAATTAGTTGGCCGAATGCGTCCGTAATCGTACGAATTCCACAATTTCGATTTCATCTTTCGGGTAAAATTCTGGCTGCCTATCGTCCGTGGACATATCCATCTTCAATCTGTAAATTACCAACTTAATAACCGCGAGATTTTCTTCCGCGGTTAATGCACCACTTCAGGATTCACATCATAGACTAACGATCTCTAAACTAAAGTATTCTAAAAATGCACGTCCGCGTGGTTTAGTTCGTTGTAAATCGCTGTTTCTGTTGCTGTACCGGTTTCGCCGTCTTCGTCTTCGTTTTTTTTTTTAACCGTGATAATGTGTTGTATTACGAAATATATGTACGAGAATGCGAGTTTCTTTCTTATTTATTTATTTTTTTCCCCTTCTAAACCATATTGGTATACTCTTTGTATATATATAGGATCTAGAGAGAGAAACTGCTACTTGTTATAAAATCAATGATCGTGAAAATGCAGTTCGGACCTAATTTTTTACACCAAAGCGAGATGAAAGAGAATGAGAAGGCGTTGACCGAATGTGTGTGTGCCTTGCTGTAAGAAGAAGTCATTGTTTAATCGTTGGTTCTTTTTTTTTTTCGAAGACGCTACCGTAAAAAGTTCTTTAGATACTCGTTTTCTGCTTCGAAAAGAAAACGTAGATAAAATAAAGAACCTAAGAAGAGTATCAATCTTCATCGAACGTATTAAAGGTGAGACGCGCGTCTGAATTCTCGTAATTAACTCGCGTTAATGCGTGAGATCACGAAATTGCCGGTGATTGAATTTTCCCCTTATACAGAATTCAAGAAATTACCTATAAATTACTATCGTAATTGGACGCTTACAAAAGTTGTGCACGAAGGCCGATGTGTGTACGCGTGTAAATTCAAGTTCGAGTGAAACTGAAGACGATTTCGTATCAATTTATGATTTGTATCTCTCGCCGTCGCTGTGGATCGATTGTCGTATTGGGTAACGAAAGAATCGACTTGTTTGTTTGGTCGAGTCTGAGCTGCAGAAAAAGTCTCTGTCGAAAGTTGAAGAATTCTTGGTAGTTATCGATCTCATTAATCCGAAGTAATTTATTAGTGCGGATAAACTGCTGTAATAATTGTAGAGCGGGTCTTAGAACGAGTACCTACACGAACTAATGGTCAATGTCAGAAAATTGTCTTGATCAGCTTTTTATACCGTACATTGTAGATCGATTGTTATTCGAAGCTCATTATATACAGTTTGTTCTAATTACTTTTTGAAATTTTTTTGTTTCAGGTAAGTGAAGAGAAGTTTAACTCACGACAGAATAGTCTGGAATAAATATGTTTCTCCGGAATGATATCTGGAAAAGTAAGCTCAATTTAATCCAAGTTCCTTAGAAAAGAGAGAGTTTTAAATTTCGCGAAAAACTCATAGTTTGTCCTGTTTGATTTTCCATGCAAACCGATTGATATAATAGAATCGCATTTCTTCCTAAAAACTAGGATGAGTCAGCGTTGGAAACATTTTCAGGGGACTCAATGGTACCTATCTGTTTTTACTTGAACCATCCTTATTGTTCCTGCATAAGTCGGTGATTACGTGGGAAGCAATTGCGTTGCTTTTTTGATCTCTTCAAATCTCTCAGCTGGGCTCATCTTCTCGAACGTTGAGCATTATGCCAGTTTATGATCTTGGCCACATACCTGGCCCTAATGACCGCATTTTTTGGCTTCAACTGAATTATTATTGTTCGATACTTGATTTTCATCACCACTCTTTTGTTGACAAACTCAGATATTTCTTCGTATGTGTAGAAACGAGAGATAACTTCTTTTTCGTTTTGAAATTCTCCTTTGGTTCTTTCATCCAATCTAGAGTACAACATGAAAGCTAGAATAGATGACCATTGCTCAACTTCCTCTCCACTCGTTTTCAAACTCCTTACATGAAGATCAAAACTGTCCCACTTAGCGGGTAACTGGCTTCCATATCGATTTGATTTCACTTCGAAAAGATTTTTAATATAGTCTCGTACAATTGCACATCGATTTTCAAACCTTTGAGTGAATCTCTTCCATCCTCCGGCAAAGTGTAAACCCTTTCTCTTCATTTTGGATTTTTTCGACAAACTGTTTTGCTCTAGGCCTCCTTGAAATGGGACAGTCTGTAGACATCTGAATATTCATTGTTATCTATTACTAGCTTAGTAGATTGTTCTTTAAATGGAAATCAGTTCTTACGTGTTCCATCAAATTGCGGCACCCTTAGTCGCGTCATCTCGATCTTTCCATTATTCGCGCTAGGTTTTTCTTCTTCGCGTTTTTCTTTTAATTGGACCATCTTCTTAGCATGACTTAGTGACAAATATGTTGCTTCATAATTGTTCATTTTTCTGCTGGTTGCGATCAGGAATTCATCTACATCGTTTTCATTCCTTTCCAAGTTCCTTTTCTGATATATTTTCGTCTCCAACCAGCAATTCGATATATTCATTCGTTTTTCCCTTGTACTGCAACTTCAGCGTCCGTAGTTCCTTGAGATTGGCTTCAATTCGGAGTACAACCTCTTCAGATTCGTCTTTCATCAACTGATTTTATTTGACGTTTGATTCGCCGGACGTCGCGCGCCGTTACATTCGACATTTTAATTCGGCTTAGAGGATCATGTTTATCTTGTTACTCGAAATCAACTTTTAAAAAAATTTATTAACATCAAACATCATTTGCCTTAAGGCTCTGAATTAGATCTGATTCATAATCCTAACTTTTTCTCTGAAATGGACTGTTATAGCTGTATCATCTTTTTTGTAGTTTCTACATTTGACGTTGGGCGCGTTAACAGTCGGTTTGGAAAATGGAAGATTAAGACTTCAATTTTCTGCTTCTTCATCTCCCATTAGGTTCTTAATCCTGTCTATCACAAGATCGACTCGGTATAATTATTACATTGCCTCTTTATTATGAAATCCCCCGCATCTGATAGACGCGTCACCTCTGAGAATTCATTCCAAACTCTCTTCAAATACGATGGTCCCGAAAGCATTGTTTCTTTTTGCACTCGTTGGCTTACTCGATAATCTCGTTTCCTTGTGCAAATTATTATTTTAGACATCAGAAGGTTATTTCAAATTTTCAGATCATCTTTCGTTGTTATCAACGCTCGCTTTCGACGTCTGTAAAAGAAGCCGCTTCCTTCTGAAAACTTTTTATCCAATTCTTTTGCTATGAAATTCCAGGGTGGGTTGATCAGCTAAAGCAGGGGAAGCCATGTTTTGATCTGAGACTGAATCGCGCCGGAAAGCGCTAGTATCGCACTCGAAGAAAACGGGAAATTTGATGGGCAGTGCGGGGGACGGGTGGAAAATTTCTTCGAATTGATCTAAATAGATTTTTATGAGAGATAGTGCGGGATACGTAGAAAATTTTACGCTCTTTAAATTTCTTCCTTTGGTCCCAAGTCGAGTTAGTCACTGAATATTCAATTAGGGAAATCACCACGCTTTATTTTTCAGTTTTGTCCGTTGTAACGTTTCTAGCAGATGGCTGACTTGAATATCACGGGTGTCAAGCCGTAAAATAAGGCTGATGGCTTGAATCTGGATTTGATGAGCGTATAGCTTAACTTGAAACTTGAGCTTACAAAAATACTGCTGTAGCTTCGAGCCGCTATCTTACGATTTTTGTGCGGCTTAAAGCTTGAATTTTCTTTTTCAATTTTTCATCTTCTAAATAGAAATTGATTTGGCTTACATTATAGCCTAAATCTTGGAAGAGCTGAAAGTAAAAATCACTCCATAGAATTTATAGCCCACAAAAATGTAGCTAAAACTCTAGGCTTCAATCATGAGCTGATCGATTCATGCGGCTTGAAGCTTAGAGTTTACGGCTTGCTTGAAACCCCTGTCGAATATCGTGTTGTCGTTCGAATGCAGAAATGTTCTTTGGACATTTCACTTAATCTAGAGATATCAGCTGTTACTTAAGGAAATCCACCCTACAAAAATGTGAGAAATACGCTCCTGTATGATTTGTTCCGTGGAATTTTCTGAATTGATGAACATCTGACTCCCGAGGTCAAGTGAGAGTTTGAAAGAACATTTTTACCCTTGAGTGACTCTAAATAAGCGCTGTGCTTTGAAGGTGAAGCAAAGATTATCGGCGCTGAACGCAACAACAAAACGTTCGACAATAGGAAAAATGAACCAAGTTGTCAACAGTTTGGAAGAAGAGATCTCTTGTACTTGTGCAATAGACCTCATTATGTAGATCGTTGGCATGTCGCTTCACCGGCTTCTACAGAATTCGGTTACAAGAATTCTGTGAAGTTTTTCCTCTTGATGTTTTTGCATTTGATTTCCCGTTCTTTTGCGGGTCCATGTATCATCTAGGGTAGAGATTTGTTGTACTTGTCGTTCTTGCATCCCTCTACATTATCATAATTATCCTGATCCATGCAATTGTGAAAGCTAAAGGGCTTACATGAGAGAGTGGGACTGTGCTAGTTTAATGAATTTGGTTCGCCTGCTGAAGGCCGTGGCCTGCTTCTTCTGCTTGGTTTCAAGGGTTCGGTAGAAAAAGGAGGGGAATTTTCGAAACAATCTTGGGATCATGAAGCAAGTGTTAGTCACTTTGACACTCTTCGCCATTCCTTTATCATCTGTTTGCTCTTTGCTTTACTTTTTTGTGCTGCAGAATTCATCGAAAAAATCCTCATGAAGTCATAAATAAGATTATGCATTATTCTTTCCTAATACAATTATGTTCTATCGACTTCGTCACGCGTGAATTGCTCTTTCGGAAGCTCTAAAGAGAGGTGAAAATAAGAGTGAATCTATACATATATTGCGAAAATTACCGCGCACAAGATTATATTGTAACGATGTAAGAGCGCGTTCGTTATTTACGGATGTGAAAAGTCACAATAGCGAGAATTTCATTAATTCGCATTAATTAAAACATTCTTCAAACTCCGCGTATAGTGTACATATTGTTAGCGGTATCTCTCTATAAGTTTATCCGAGGTATCGGAAAAAATTTTCAGATTGGCTGCACCCAAACACAAAGAATAGTATTAGTCAGGGTGTCCAGTGTGTTTTTGTCATTATCATTGTTGTCGGCTGTACATGTGCTCAAATTACATCTAGGTTACACGTGACATCGTCTGCGGCGCAAAATAGAGGTTTCATTAATATAAGGTAGAAAAATTGCGTTCGGCATGCCTGAGCATATAGAAAGAAGTTCACTTTCCACACTCGTTTTTCCACTGAACTTTTACCTTTCGTTAAGACAATACGACTAAAGGTAGGTTTGACCTTCCTCGTATGCGACATTTTTCTCATTCTTCAAATAGGTGTGTATCGGTTGTTGAGACGGAGAAGAATGGGAGCGGAAAAAATTGAAAAATGTTGGGGCCGGGGAGGAAAGTTCGATCTAACATAGTCAGCTCTTGTATACTATGAACTTTGACATTGGAAAAGTGAATTACAATATGTACACGAGGAAGTGTA
The DNA here is from genome assembly GCA_035079395.1 of Aspidiotus destructor. NCBI lineage: Eukaryota > Metazoa > Arthropoda > Insecta > Hemiptera > Diaspididae > Aspidiotus > Aspidiotus destructor. Next base: position 26,135,486 of record JAVHKZ010000001.1, on the reverse strand, counting down.
GACAAATATTTTCTATTTCCATTAATTCCAGCTGCATTTTACGCGTGCCTGCATTTTTTCGTAATCCAGGTTGTGTGAAAAGAACGAACTTTCATTTTTTGCACTACGTATGTACTACTAGTTGAAAAATTTGACCATCGATCGCGCTGCTTCTCTCGCACGAAAATAGTCGTTTATTCGAGTGATTTATGAGTGCATGTCCTATTTTTGCGAGGTATGCAAGCCATTAGTCGGACCATCAATGTCTTCGAAAATAGGTAGGGCCTGTAGTACTGCAAAATACGTATCGTACTTTATTCGCGAACTGTAACTTCCTCAGAAGTCGACAGATTCTCGTTATCGTATGCAGCCTGAGGATTAATGACAATGCACCGATTGAAGAATAAGGTGAGGTATTCATCAATACGACGAGTGATTAGGAGATGATTACAGGTTAGTAGGCTTATGAGGCTCGATATATTTTAAGGAGACGCTGTTTGTACAGCGTTCAAATCTATTTATAATGACGCTAAACTGTAAGGTGTACCCTACATTTTACTGTATTGTAGTCACCTAATTGCTCTGATATAACTTCGGTTCATTTGTTGCGCAAACATTGCCAGGAAATAGAAATTACTTTAAATATTATTCTAGTCGACCTTGTAGTAACCAAATATCGGAATAAATCAGAATTAGTTTTTTCGTGGTACAGTATCTGTCTCGATTAATCCCACTTGATGTACTACACCGAGGGACTAATTGGAATGATACAAAATGGGGGTCTTCGATATCGTGATAGTTTCGATGATAGCAAGAAGTCTGAAAAACTTGATGACGATGAGGAAATCTCATATGAAAATGAGGGTTTTTGGTGGAGTACCTGAAAAATTTTGGAGGAGGAGGGGAAGTTTGGGCGAGAAACCTTTCTGTATGTGGGTTTTGAACAAGAAGCAAATTGCTCAACGAAGAAAATATGCACCAAAATATACGTGAAGAGGTTTGTAATATAATTTACAGATCTTTACTCAGACTTCTCTTTCTGCCTTTGAAATGACCCTGTGCAAGCAAAGCTTGAGCAAAATCTGCCAGCTGCAATGTCCCCAAATCCTCTGCTTCAACGTGAAATTGCTTTGGCAAGTTACAAAATATTCATATTTTCAACTTTCATGCTTTCGTGGTATATAATACGAGTATAAATCAAAAGGAGGAAAAAAAAAAAACAATGTGTGAGAAGAAGGGCAGAAGATTCAAATTTTTACGAGAGAGATAAAGTTATGTTTCATGTCTTCATGATCAAGAATATTGAATCAATACCGTAACTACATATCAAACGAACTCGGGATGGGAATAGCGGGGCGTCTAATCTCCTTAGAGCAGCATGTTTCAATGCTTATGACGTCATCAGATCAGTTCCTGTGTAAGACATGCTCGATCTGGATCAAGGGCGTAACATTTAGCCAAGAGTATTGAGGGGGAAGAGGAGGCTACGGTTCAGGTCATCATTCCTTACCCTCACTGATATCCACTTCAATTCTCTCAAGGTTGCATGTATTAATGATTTTCCGATTAATGCATGCATCGGGGAAGCGGGGATGATTACGATTTTCGTCACCATCCTGCACCCTCACTAATGCTCGCAATTTCTATACGAATCATATCGACTTCAAATTGACTTTGATTTGTCCTCACATCGACTCTAAACCGGGTCGTCATTTCGACGGAAAGTTGATTCAAAATCGACGTCGATCGAGAGCCAATTTATAGTTCCATCCAATGTCGGCTGCTTATCGACCTAGCATGACTGAAAGTCGACTCATGCTCGATCCCTCTTTTTCACCCTCGACTCATCGTCGATATAGAGATTGATCTGACTCTGAGTTGGATTAATGTCGTTTCCGGACCAAGTATACGTCATTCATCGATAAAAAGTTGCTATTTACAACGATATTGCGTCGATGTGCACAACCAGCTAGGATTCCAGAATGAGTCCAGGGTGTCTACCGGTCATGCAAAACCCGCAAAGTCCCAAATTTTGAAAATCGGTCACGTAAGTCACAAAAAGTCACGCATTTTCACTAGGGCTAACCGTTGGAAAACCCAAATAAACGCCGAAAAATCAGTCGAAGTCAATTTTGGATTAAGACTTTACCTAACAGTTCCCTTATTCATCGTTGAAGAAGAAGTACCTACGCGGCAAGAGGCTAAATACCTCAGGGTACATTTAGACGCGCGGCTCACATGGAAACCCCACATCATGAAAAGAAGGAAGGAAGTCGAAGCTCGACTACGCTCTCTCTTCTGGCTGCTGAGAGTAAGGAACAAACTTTCATTACTGATCTACGGTTCATTACTTAGACCCATTTGGTCATACGGGGCACCTATGCGGGGATGTGCTGCAAACTCCAATCTGCTCATTATTATCCAACAGCTGCAGAACCACATCATCCGAATGATGACAGGGGTGTCATGGTATATGTCAAATGATTATCTTCATAGAGATCTTGACCTACCCACCGTCTAAACTGGCAACATCGTACGAAAGACGAGTCCATTGCCACACAGACAACCTAGCACTCCAACTTCTCAAGGAGCCACCTATAGCTTCACTGAAAAGGAAATTTCCCCCAGATATTGTAAAGTAGAACAGATACAGTGTACCAATCTCAGTGTCAATAACTCTGTTGATTCACAGCTATCTTGCAAATTCGCAAGAAGCTGTTTTCATGTAAATATTGTAAACTATCTTACATGCTTGTTGATGCCCACGCTGGAAAGTCCAAGCTCAATAAATAATGAAAAAAAAAAATCACTAGGAAAACGGTTTTTATTTCTGAAAATCAAAAGTCAAAAGAAAATGAATTTTAAAATTTGATAACAAACTCTGAAAAATGATACCCATATTACTTGGGAGACAATCTTGGGGAGTCATGAAAGAAATTTTAGGTCACAAAAAAGTCACGCGAAGTCACGCATTTCAATTTGTTTTGATCTGGTAGACACCCTGGAGTCGAATTCTGGTACCAGATTTTGATGTCGCTTGGTCAAACAATTAAGATTATCAATAGTCTGCGTTTTACTATGTGTTATGGGTGAACATTCTACCTGCGAGCGGCGAAGTCTCCGAACAGATCGAATGCCATAAAATCGACTCTAGATCAACGTCGATTTGAAGTCAATCAGCGTATCTCACCAGATAAGTTGACATCGACCCAACAGAGCAGCTCATTTTAAAGCAATACCTTGGAAAAATTGAGAGAAGTCAACTCAAAAAGACCTAATATTCATGTCAATGTGAGGTTGATTTAAAGACGATCAGCGGTTATTACTATGAAGAACAACAAATTGACTTGAAATCGTTCTAAGCAAGCAGTCTTGATGGAAAGATTTGGTCAAGTAGACTCGAAATTGACTCCAGATTAAAGTCAATTTGAGTTTGATGTGAAGTCTACCTTCAAATATCAAATTGACTTTAAATTGACTGCCCTGTTGCGTCGCTTTCTAATCGAGAAAAAAATTTGTTGAGGTTGATTTAAAATCGACTCCATAGATTGACGTCAATTTGAAGTCGAGCGGAGCAAGTCACCAGAAGACAAAAAATTGACTTGAAATATTGACTCCATATCAAAGTAGATTTGAAGTCCACCAGCGCACATTAAAAATCGACTGCGTTAGTTTCTACTAAATAGAAAAATTTGGAGAAATTGATTCTTGACCGACGCGACATCGATTTGAATTCAATTTGAAATCGACCCAATTTAGCTCTTGAATTCAGGCCAATGAAAAAATTTGGAGAAGTCGACTCAAAATTTTTTCCAGATTAAAGTTGAATTGAAGTCGACCAGCGTGAATTATGAACAAGAAATTGACTTGAATTTGACGCAACAAAGCATTCGATTTCAACCTAATAAAAAAGTTTGAAGAATTCAACTCGGAATTGAAGTCGACTAGAAGTTAATCTTGAGTCAACTAGCCTGCATTACCAGAAAACAATGAATCACTTGAAAAATCGAGCCAACATGGTTGACAATTTTGTGTTGCAAGAAAACTTTAGAGAGGTTGATTGACGCAACAGAGTAGTCAATTTCAATTCAATTTGTTGTTCTCTAGAAATACACTCTGGTCGACCGAGTTGACTTTTTCGAAAGATTTCCACCAACCTGACATTGACTGTTCACTTGGGGCGATTATAATTGTTGATTTGTTGTTCTCTGGTGATGAAAGGCTGATGGTCAACTTCAGGTTAAAACCTCACATCAACCTCAATATCGGGTTGTTTTCGAGTCGACTTCTTCAATTTTTTCTATCGACTTAGGGGAAAATCAGTCCTGTGCCCCTATGTAATCAAGTTCAATCTGGATCAGGAGTGTAGTGTCAAGAGAATTACGTACTTTCCTCTTCCTCTAGCCTACCATGCTTAGGCTTTCAAATTTGGCTAGTGTAGCTAGTTAGGTTGAAAAATGTACGCCAGTACGATCGTGCCGTTTGGCTCCATACAGGACACAGGTTCTTAAGTAAATGGTGTTGATGCTTTACGTCTTCTCGACTGTTAGCTTTCGTACATACCTTGAATCTGCTCCGCTGTGGTAATCTCTAATTGTATGCAGAGTGGAGGATCGGTGGTGGAAAAGAGGACAAAATTCGGAAGAAGAAGTCCTAGGTTGAGTTTTTCCGTCACAAAATTCTCTTCTATATCCGACCTTGTTCTATTTTTTTCCATGTGACGTCTCATCATCGAATGCATGATATCAGTTTATACTGATGGCGAAACTCTTATTTTTTCTCGATCTTCATAATTTATGCACGTCAGGCGTTGACTTCGTTTGTTTTGTTTAAAGCATTCTCGCTTTTTTTTTTATAGATCCGAGAAATTATGAATCCATGTTCGAGATTTCGAGAAAGGTAGATGATTCCTAATTCTCTGACTTCCTCGCGCAATTCTCGTCTCGCTATTTGAATAGGTTGTTTTTTTTTTTTATTATATCTTTCGCAAATCTCTTATCTTTGAGGAGAAAGAATTATTCTCATTTCACTCGTATGTGTTGGTGCAATCTGCGACGCTGATGTAGAATGTATAAGTAAATTGTATCCGCGAACACTTAGATGTGCGAATGAAGTTACACTATTTCGGTCGAAAGATTTCATACATATTATATGTACCTACGTCTCTTTTACCTTCTTTTCTCCTACGGGGTAAGGAACCTAACAATCGCACATCTACGAACAATTATAATTCGACCTTTAGGCCGTACGTTTACCGTAATGGGTGTGTGTATGTGTGCTATAGCTATAAGACAATATAAAATGCGAGCTCTGAAATTACATTTCGCTATGGCTACTGGTTTTACTAAACGAGTTACACGATCTCGCTGAGAGTGATGATTTCGTGTACCGATGCGAGTATTGTAGTTGACTACAAGTAAATGTTTTACAGCGCGTATGCTAAATTCAGAATGAATGAGCTGTATTTTCTTCTATGACAACGTGTATAAAGTATTTTAAAAGCCACAGTATGCAGGTTATAACCAGGACTGGATTTACAGGATCTTCGCGTATAACAATACATAATCTATTTTACAAGACTATGGGACAACAGGTTGTTTGTGAAAATATGTTTAGTAATAGATTTTTCGCGTAAAACAGGTGCCGAGAGTGTGCATTTTTCTAGAAAACGTGTTTCGTGTCGAACTTCGTCCCATGCTGTTGTTGGTATACCCAATAAAAACTGCTGAGAGTACGTTCACACTTTTGCACCATTTTTGCGTGAATGCGTAAAGTGCTGGACGAAATCAGTTCTACACTCTTTTGATCTTCTTCAGGGTTTATCGTTCATTTTACTGTTTCGGATAGCGTTTTCAGGTAGCATACCTGTCGAAAAGATATCAATACGCGAAGGTGTCGCAGTGTCTCACTCTCGTTGTGCTTCTAGCATAATCGCGACTTAGTGGACGGAGAACGGACAAGCGGTTTACGTCAAAAGAAATTTTGGTTTGCTTGAAGTTTACCGGTGTTGAATCAGGGTTTCACAAGACTATGCCTAGTTCCGTGTGGTACACAGTTTCGAGTTTTCGTCTCTTTCACGTTAATAGCCTCCTAACGCTCGAATATTTTTTGGTAATTCTGAAAAATGATTGCCGCTTTAAATCAGCGAATAAAATCGTTTTTTCGTCATCTTTTCTTTTTCAACATTCCTTCCTGGAGCTCTGTTCGTAATTTGAAATCTCGAATAACCTGGTGTGAGGCCGTTTGATGATACGAGACAATTTCAAATTTTGAGTAGGTATGCATCTAAAGTACGGTATTGACATTTGTCTTCTATATTGAAACGAGATTGAAGAAGAGGAATGCGTGAACCATCAACTATATAGACCTCATTCAGAATGACGTCACACTGCGGTAAATCTCTTAAGTGTTTCGCAACCGATAATACAAAAAGTAAAGATCATCATGTTACCAATTTTTATTTTAAGTAAGGAATTCTTTCCAAATGTATAGGGCTATCAATGGGTTCTAAGAACCTTCTGGATTAAATATATTTTTATGTTTGGACTTTGAAAGTGAATTAGTTTTTAATGATCTTTACTTCCTGCGTGTATAAACTTGCGGTTATGGCGCACTGTAACGTCACCAGAATTTTGTATTTTGAGGAGCTTTGGAGAGTGAGTGACATTGCTAATCCTGAAGCACTTGATACATATCGCATATTTCGTGCAGAAGTTTGATCTATAAATATCGTCTTGCTGTGAGATACGAGCAGACGTCGTGTCTACTTTTAACTATGCCATGGGGCGTACGTATTACCATTCATTTTCTTCGATATTATCAACATTTTGACAATATTCTTCGATGAATGAGGTATGTTCTGATCCGAGCGTTCATATGAAACGCCTCAAATTTTCTTCTCCGTCGAACACGTGTTCGAGCAACGTCTAGATCTATCTTAAAAACGAAGGTTATTGTTTATTGTTTTAGACTACTGAAAAATCATATGCTGATGCTTTCAAGGTTTGATGCGTACTAATTGGTAAATCGTTCTGTTCTTCTATATTAGTGGAGGCGAAGTAGACATTGGTCTACGCATTTTGGGGGTAACGGTGGGAGATTGCAAAAACCTGTGTGGAATGGTCCTAGAGTGCCCATTTGTTAGCCTACAAATGCCACTAGAAATCAGGAAAACGTGGCGAAAATAAATTTTTTCGGTCTTTTTTGTCATTTTTCGAGTTTACCTCAAGAATTAAGAAGGTTAAGGTGGGGTAATGTGGTTAGCAAAATTACCTCGTGAAATTTACTACTAGATGGTGTATTTGAACATTAGCACAGGTCTAAGCAGTGGCGTAACTAAAAAGTTTCTTGGGGGGGGGGGCATTGCCCACAGTTGGGTCGTTGGTGCCACTTGAGGGGATTGTGGAGCCTGCAGCGCTGGCATAGGACTTACTCTTGGTAGCTTTTCCAGGGGCTTCTTTCTTCTTGGTTGCAGAGGCTGATGTGGTTAGTGAGTCCAGAACTGGTTTCAATATTGATTCAACCAACTTCTTTACTTCTGGAGCAAGTTTGGAGGGTTCTGTGTGGCCACTGTCTTCTGCCGCTGTGGCTTGTGATGTGGTGGCTAGTTGTTTTGTAAGACTTTGGATGGCACTGTGCAGGGTGGCAATTTGTTGCGAGAGATTACTACTTTTTCTGCTAGTTCTTCCCTTGCCTTGCGCTCGTAGTTTAGTTCTTTGTCAAGATTTTCTATGACGTGGTCGTTATTTTCTGGTCCAGTTGTGAGTTCCAGGCATTGGCGTTTCCGTTTACTAGACTTCTATCTGCTTTTTCTGATAGTATGCAGCTTGGGATGCTGACTCTCAAGTTCTTTAATTTATCCTGTTGTGGCTTGTGTATGGCAGGAGTGGCTGAGGTAGCAGGTTGCCTTTGGGTGGCCATCCTTTTTACTTACAGGTTGTTTAGAAAATCAGTCATGGCTTTACTCTATTGTTGTCTTCGCCAATTGTGTTCAGATTCGGTTTCATGCCTGTGCTGTGGCTCCCAATAAGGTACTCCAGTTTCTTCAAAATCATTGTATCCAAGTGCCCTTAGACGCTTCATGTGATCCTTGGCAGCTTTGTTTTGTGGTTTAGGGTGGAATCGTGATCGGCTCTGTTTCTTCTGCCTTAGTTGTATTGAGTCTTCATCTGTTCTGATAACTTGAGTTTCCATATTTGTTGCAAAGGATACACCTTGTGGCGGCAAGGAGTTTCCAGACTCTTGCGGAGAGTACATCTGGGCAGCGGCCGCTTGGTCCCGCTGGCTCAGGTCATTGATCTGTGATCCGGTGGGGTAGTCGAATCCACAAAAGTTCCAACGCGAACGAACAAATTAGTCTCCCTCAGGCAGTGCGTCGCACCTGTATGGCCCTATATACTGCAGAGGTTGGGAGGTATCTGCAGGTTCCCTGTAGACTGACTTGCGTCTTAGCCATACATCCCTTGACCAGGCGCCCTAGGATTGATGAGAAGATGTTGGGTGTGGGTGGGTGTACATTGAAGTACAGTCTCTACTCTCAAATCCTTAGAGTTACAGGAGCAAGGGAGATCCCAGCAGAGACCTCAGATGACTGTGCCGAGGGGTGACTCTCCCGGCGACTTCGGATGAAAGAGTGAGCGAGAGATGCTGGATTGGGACGTGAATGAACACTGCAGTACGTAACCTGCTTTTGGAAGTGAAGGTTGTACGAATGTCGACCAGACTCCGCCATGAGAGACCCTAAATGCAGAGCAGTACTTGACCCATCAGCGGGCGTGAAGGCTGCGAGCAGTACGTAACCCCAAGCTGGTATTCCCTGGTGATCGAGTGCCTTGTTTCTAGCTTGGGCTCCTGGAAAGTTCATGATTTCTTTTCCAGACTTGGTCCTCACAAGACATCCGCGGGATAGTGAGCTGTCCTGCGGCCCACGACAGAGGACGGAAATTTTCAGGAGTTATACAGCGTAAGGTGTGAATGCTTCCCTGCGGAGCGTATGAAGAAAGGAATCGTGATTTGGGTTGTGACAGTCATACATGGGGTGAAGTCCATGCGAACCTTTCAACTATTGGTCAATCCTCGTGATCTTGAGCCCCCTTACCGCGACAAGGTTGGAAAACACTTGAAGACACATCGAGCCCTCCGATGTACTCCTCAAAGGGGCACCCCACCCCCACCCAATCTTCTCAATTCTTGAGATAAACTTGAAAAACGACAAAAAAATACCGAGAAATTTCATTTTCCTAGTGTTTTCCTGATTTCTAGCGGCATTTTTAGGCTCAGCCCTTTGTGTAGGCTAACGAATGGATACTCTAAGATGTAGTAAAATTCACAGTGAATCTTTTTGTGTCAAAATTTCTCATCTACAGCCAATATTACTCGAGATATGCGCCAAAAACCGGAAGAAAATCAATTGGGGAGGGGGAGGGTCAAAAAAGTAACATACCTATACCAGTAGACTAGGTGCTGGAGCAAACGCACTGCCAGAGGAAAACAGAACACTCTCAAACAGGCCCATAAATACCTCAGAAATAAGAGATCCTAAGGAAGATTCTATAGGGATCCCAACGCCATCAGGGAATACGAACATTTTCTCGTTGAATTTACAAAAATTAGGTGCCAAGAAGTTAACGCAATAAGAGAAGAAACTCATCAACGAAAGGGTTGGGAATTGCAGCTTATGGTATTTTCTTAACGGAGTAGGGGGATAAAAAGTCAACACAGGACTTGAACCAATAATCTAGAAACTTGGCCAGCTGGTTGGTGGGGGATGAACCACCGGGCGTACAGGTACACCAACTTTGTGAAGTTTTGGTAGCCCATACAGCCGCGGTGGAACCGGATTAGGCACTAATAATGACTTCTTGAGTGCAGGCTTACTGATCAGGACCTTGCTATCACTCATGATCTTACGAATTTTACCAACATAGGATGAGAAATTGAATTAAACACTATGAGCGGCATTACTCGACTGCAAGAAATCCTCCCCTTTAGAGTTGTAATCCTGACGTTTCAAGTGACAGCATTCCCTTTATCTGCCTTGGAGATGACTAAATCATGATCTCTGGCCTTCTTCTTAATGCTAAGTAGTATGGAACGGTCCTCATTACCGATGTCTCCGATAGGACGTGTACCAACGATTTCAGCACGACAAATCTGCAATTAGGCCGTCCGTGGTCTTCCCTCTATGAATAGGAGGAAGAGAATGATTCAGACCTTTCCCCAGCAACTGATGCTCCTCACTTTGGTTGAAACTAAAACCAATCAGGTTTGATGGAAGTTGTGTTGAATGATAACGTTAGAAGGTGCCGGCCTTACCATCTCGAGAAGAGAATCCATTTTCCTTATTCTTCCTCAAAAGCTTGATAATGGCAGTTGCCGAAAGCGCGCTCGCTTATTAATTTTTATTCAATTGTGCGGGTGCATTTTGAACAATTTTATTTTATTTTATTTATTTTGTTCATTTATTCAACTGCAACCTTGATAACCGAATCAAATCAACTTTTTCCTTCTACTTTCTTTCTCATTTTTCTGAAATGTTTCGTGTGCAGTTTGAAAATTACTTTGGTGGGTTATTCTACTCGTATAGTGACAGTGGTATTGAGGAAAGAAAAATAATTTCATGAAAACACAATGTCAAAATTTAAGATCGTCGCATTTAGAGTCAGGGTTGCGACGCCGGGACGGCTACGTACTAGTAAGTAAAAATCACCATTTGACCCACTATTAATGACTTTGACATAATTACATTCGATGACTAACACGGAGCCATTAAACTAAGTTCTTTTCTTTGGTCTGAATTCCAATTCGTCGATACCCTAGGAAAATATAAACATCGAAAGATTTCAAGTCATACGATGTCGGGGGCACTTCTGGATTGAAACTCGAAGTACGAATGAAAAAGGCACTTCTCATACGAAAAAAAAAAAATGATGTAAAGAAAGTTTCATCCAGCCCTCGTGATGGAGTTCAGGTAATTGATTTCGAATCGGATAACCGAAAGAGCGAAGAAGCTTGACAACTGTTGATGACAAATCGAGAGCTAGGATGCAAGAGTGGTGGGATAAAGTTCGAGACCAATCCTGGAATATAGATTGAAGAATACTATACTGTATTATAACAACAAAACTATTCTTTACGAGTCTTCTCATCACGACTAAAAGCTCTAGAATTTTCAAAAAATGTAGACACTAGCAATCGAAAATATCCTGCAAGGATCAAGCCCGAGATTGAGCCCCAGCCTGGCCCCTGGCCGGGCCAGTGTAAAAGAATTTGAACCTCTGCTTGCTCAGAACAGGCTGGGCCAAACCAAATATTTGATTCGTCTAAATGCGAGCCAGAGAAAGAAATATGCCCAATCTCAGGCCTGACAAAGACAACTGTATCCATAGCTTTTCAAACGCATAAAATTTACAAAACTGGACCCACTACATCATGTTCAACAATTTTATTCCATTGCTTGAAGTAAAGAAGACTGTGTAAGATAAGCCCTACTTACAAATTAAGTGCCACCACAGGTCAAATAGACAACCAACTCTCCGAGTGATGTATTTATAATACTTCTCAAGCACACAATAAACGCTGATACAGGAAACTCAAAAGGTGTAATATTTGTAAACCTAATAATAATGTTTAATCTTCGCATTACTCCAGGTACATCGGAATGATTTCATTTCTTTCACTTTTCTTTCCGTGCCACGAAGTGTACTTACATTTTTACAATAAGTACGTGTGCGTAAGTGCGTGCCACTATGACAACACGTGCACTTCAGACTATACGGTTTGCTTCCATCAACACAGGTTCATCGTTTCGCTTCAGTGTGTTCACATTGGTAAAGGTTACATACTGCATTATACATCTATAATACCGTATGCACCGTAAATACGACCATACAACGTATGAAAATAACACAAGTACGGTACTCGTGATTTTTACGGCCCAAACACGATTTTATAACCATTTGCCACGTAATCGAGCGATTTAGCTAATGACTTTGAAATAAATCCGTCAAATGGATCATTCCGGGAGTGTATAATGATATGTTTTGTATTTTGTACCGTAAGACATTTTGAAAATCGCGCGTAATTTTCAAAATGCTCGTTGTTGAAAGGTCACACTACTGATTTATGTACACAGTTCGTAAAGAGAGAAATCTGCGGTTATTTGGAGTACCTAATATGTGCACAAAACAACGTTATCTCATATACTAATGAAAAAGACCTACTTCTGGACCAGATACAGCTATGGTACATACGTAACTTCGGCCACAGTGGCTAATGATGAGATTATTTGTGCATTACTGGTTTGCGAGTCTACGCGAATTTGAGAACTAGCTACTAGTTCGATGCGAAATTATTCCCCCTCGATCCTAATCTCTCGTTCTTGTACGAAGTTTCAGTGCCACGGAAGCCGTACAAGTAAAATATCGAACATTGTAGGAAAGTATTTGCATCAAGCCTGTTCACAGCTGATCTCTTCGTCCTTTCAATTTCATACCAACCTTTTATAAACGCCGCGCCCAAGGTCTCGAGCTAAACTCGATACTTCGGACTGGAATGTTGTCGCATCGTATTGTTCCACACTCTTTCTTCTCGCTTTGTCCAGTTTCTTCACATGCACACAATTCTTTTTCTCTAGGAGAGTTACATTCAAAACCGTCTATCATTCGTACACCAACGCGGCCGTTTTTCAATGGGGCCGAACTGACCAGGCGATCCTTCGAAAAATAGCGAACCCAACTCATCATTCTCGCCGCAGGTTTTCTCAATCCACTCGAAAATACGAAAAACAGTAACACAATATTCATCTCGGTAACCACTGCAAGAGTTTAAAAACCGCCCTACTTTCTTCTCGTCGATCGTTTTTTCTTCTCTTTTCTCTTCGCATTATGATGAAGTTGAAGAATACATTCTCTTGGCGACAGCAATACTGTTTATTTCAAGTATTTGTGCTGAGCAGAAAGTTTTGAGCGTTTCCATCGCCAGTTATGAACCTCCCGTTACTTTCTTCTTCGGCAAAAATATTCTCAAAAAAAAGTCTTCGTCATCCTCGCGCGTTAATCAGTTCGTTATCTATAAGCGTCGTTTCTAACAATTATTTTGCGAAGATTTCGAATAAAAACAATGCGGTGAAATGAAAAATCAGACGTAGGTATACAAAATAATAGACGTAACTTTCTATATAACCGTCCTAGAATGAAAATTGATTATAAAATGATTCTTCAACCTCGCATTAACATCAATGCTCCTTACATTTTTGGTAAAGAGAAGAAAGAAAACGTCATTTACGAATTACAGTCGCATCTCTTCGGTAATTATCACCGTTTCAAACGAATTCTATAAAACCTAGATTCAATTTTTATGTTTGAAAACTTTCGGCCTAGAAAAAATAACGGTCTTTCACATCGGTAAACAATAGCTACAAATAGTTATGAAGACAGCGAACGGGAAAAGTAGACATAAAACGGAGCGGAAACCTACGTAATATTCGATTCAACCTTGAAATAATCGGTATAGTTTCCGAGCAATCAATCCAAAGAATATTGTAATTCGTCTGTTTGAACCCTGACAGAAAATGACTTTAAATTCAACAGTTCAAAGTCATTCTCATTGTTTTGATACTACGCCCAAGATGATTATGTCCAAAGCACCCACGAGATCCGACGCTCTTTAAAAGCAAGACTTAATGTCTTCACCTAATCATACTGCAAAACATTGACCCACTTTTTCTTCGTAGTTGAAAAATTCACTGCTCTCGAAAATAATTCGAAACTAAAGTAGCTATCCTGACTTTATACATGAAGATGTACCTGCGACAGCTTCCGGTTCTCAGAAAACGAAAAATTGGTCTTAATGAAAAGATTTGTATTGAGGAACGAGCACTCCGGACGGAGTCTTAGAAGTATTAGCTGATGTATTTATCACACATATCATATACTCATTGATTCTTTTGTTCATTACATGTAGAAGGATACACAATAACTCGAAGTAAATTTTTTCTGAAGAATCAAAACAAACACGTTGCGTTGCTATACTACAGCAATTGCAAATAGTAATTGAAGTCTAGGTAAATCGCGAGCAAAGAGAGCAAACATTTTTTTGTTTGAGAGGCGGCAAAAAAAATTTTGTACAGGGCGGCAGCAGACCTGAATCCGGCTCTGACTGTTTGAGTTTGTCAGTTTCTTGAAATAGTCTAGTAATATTAAAGTATCTTGAACGTCTAGTATTCGCAAATAAAGGCAAAGGAGGCGCTCTCTAGATTTGCCGGGGTGGCAATTCCAGGAAGCTTGCAAAAAAAATGATTATGTGAAAAAAGTCATTCAAAAAATCTAAATTGACATTCATCTGAAAGAAAGTTAAAAGAGTAACAAGGTTTTGTTCTTTGCATTTTTCATGAAACTGAACAATCTACGGAAAGAGCATGACTCCTTTAACTTTGCCCTCTGCGTCTATAACTCGTGAGTTTTGTCCACGGCTTGTCAAATGCAACATCATTGCGCTTGAAATGGAGGAACTAGCTGTACCATTCAAGGATCTCGGACATTCCTACCCATCTCAAATCGAAACTCATAGACCACGTCGTCTCAAACCTTCCTATGAATGTGAAAGTAAAGGCGGAGGAGACAGTGGTGGAATTATGTGTGCCGATGATAGGTATATTCTGCGTCGTGGGAAAGGGTTGAGCAGGCTTGAGAGGGGACGAAAAATGATTTTTTAAGGTTCAGAAAGTATGGACAAAGGGAAATGGAAACGCATAATTCTGTAATTGATGAGGATATCAGAGCTTGTTTGACTGCTTGATCCAATGCGGTGTATTTTAGCGAGCCTCTTTTGGCCAGAAGTCCAGAGAAGGACAATTGAAGATAGAGAAGAGCTTACGATGTGCAGGAAGAATGAGCACGGGCTGAACGATAGGCGTGGAATTGTAGAATAGGAATCTTGCCCGCTTTCGAGAGAGGAGAAAGAGTGAAAAAGGAGATGGAATTATAATGAAAGTACTAGGAGGTTGAGAGGCAAATGAGCGGAATTGTAGAGGTCAGCAACCTGGCCCATGATTCGAACTGTTTTTGTTCTCTTCATCTTCTTCTCACTGGTCGGCATGACGAAAATTCCTAGTAAAGTGTCAGAAACATAATCTGTCGGTGAAATAGTATGTCGGCGAACTTTTTGTCGGGAGAGAATTGGATTCGACGAAGTGGATGTGGATGTGGGAAACGTGAGAGGTACTTTGTTGGTAAAATAGTTTTTCGGCCTAGTGGTCGTCAGAAAAATGGATGTCGGATAAACGGCTTCAGCGAACTGTCCGGGAACCACGATTCCCGGACATTTTCACGAATCCATTTTCATGAACGCCCACGAATTCTCGGAGGAGGTAGATATTCCTATGGGCTCGCCTTTGAGCTCTCTCGTTTCTGAGATATTCATGTCCAAATTTGAGGCTGACTTGTTTTCCTCGGGCCAAGTGCTGTTGATTCACATCCATTGCTGGCATCGATATGTGGACGATATATTATGTGCGTGGACCGGTCCTCAAGAACTCTTTGGTGAGTTTCTTAATTATCTGAATAAAATGTATCCCTCTATAAAGTTTACTCTAGAAATTGGAGGTTCCTCCATGAATTTTCTGGATCTCAATATCTCTAATAGAGATGGGAACCATGATTTTGCAATATTCAGAAAGGATACATCGACCGATACTCTTGTCCACGGATCGTCCTTCTGTCCATTCTCTCATAAGATCGCTGATTTCAATAGCTATATTCATCGATTGACCAGCATTCCGTCGAGTCAGCCAGCTTTCAATAAGGAGCTTGCGACCATTAAGCACTGGGTCTTTGACATTGGCCTCTATGGTCCGTAAAAAGCTTACAAGGAAGAGCCTTGACTCTACTCCCTCCCTCTCACGCGGTGTGAGTTGTAATAATAATAAAAAATTACGCTGGATCAGACTCTCGTTTATCTAAGCTAACTCGCGTCCTCAGCCCCTTTGGCTTGAGGCCTGCCTTTGTTTAGACACGTCCATGAATTAACATTGAGTTCTCAAACTTGAGACTGAGAAACAAGCCTTTTCTCAGGTTCTCAAGAATCGGCTGCTCGAGCCCCAAAGACGAATTCGTGATTGGGGCCAAAAAATATCATAATTCCCCTGTAAGACCGAATGGCTACAGAAAATGTAAAAGGTGAGAAGCAGACATCCTTTGCACAAGGGAATTGAAATTGAGACTCAGAAACGACTCTAATTTCAGGTTCTGAAAAATTGTCAGCTCAATAGGTACTTGAGAATTCTCATATTGAGACTAAGCAAAAAAGTCGGTAAAATGTACTCTTTTCTGTGAGACAAAATTCCTTTAGCAATTTTTATGAATATCTGAAGTTTGAGACCTATCAATGAATTAAGAATTCTCATCTAAAGAGCATCTCAGGCCGGTTAATCCTAATAGCCTTGAGTTCCCAGAACTCCTTAAGCTAGAAACCTCACTACGGTTAAGGGGTTGTTTGTCAGGCTTCATTCCGCGGGGGGGAGAGGAGTGGGGTGTACAGATTGGCGTATAGGGATTGTAACGGTGTTTACATAGGCAAGACTAATCGCCAGCTCGGAATCCGAGTAGAGGAACACCTTGAGCTCTTGGAGAAAGAAAAATTGGGTGATTTGGCCTTTGTGGACCATCTCATCTGCAGTGGTCTTGATTTCAAGGAGCGGTAAGCTACCCTCCTACATCGGGTAAGCTCTTACTTTAAACGCATTGCATTGGAAAATATCGAAATAGTGCGGCATCTGAACAGTGATGATGTTACCGTTCTCAACAGGTACATTCCTGACGAAGGTTCAATTGATTTGATTTCCGAGCTTGAGTCACCTTCCGAGGGCTCGCTCGTTCATTCTTGAACTTCGTCGGTATTCTGTTTTACGTCTCACATCTGGGTTAGTGGCGTTCTATCTTTGCCAGATGATGGTTTATTAGCCGAAGGATTTGGCATCTTCCTATTGCAATTTTTTACTTTCGCTTACTCTTTGAGTATTTTACAATAAATATGTCGAGCCGGGAGCCCTAACATTTCGGACCGTGTTAATTCTATGTTGTTTTACATGTTACAAAACACCACGATCGCTTTTTTCGCAGAACAAGTAGCGCTCCTAGCGGGACCTTTATCCGCGAATTATTGATTTAAATGCTGTAAAATTGACTAATTTTGAATTAATTTTGTTTTTCATTTTTCAGGTAAGTTGTGATCAAATTCCGCACTCAGTCATTTGTAACAACTCTTGTGTCCTGAATGGTATGTATCTAGTTTTTATAATTTTCTCTGGGAAAGAGGAATCGATCGAACCGATTCTTGTCCACTCATCACTGGAATTCTTCGTTTCCTTGAATCTGAAGAGAGACCCGATGGGCAAATTTTGATTTCGTTCTTCACATCTATCCGTAGACTAGTTGAATTCATAGAGTACTCGAAACAGAGTCTGGAAAGATGGTTTACCTAGTTTGTCAAAAATCGAACTATTCGCTCGCGGTATCGGCTCCCAGGTCAATTTGAAAAAGATTGAAATGAAGAATCCATTCAATTCATTCAATTCCCAGTTACAGCTACAACTGCGAGCTGTTGTCTCCGTATGATTTGGCTTCAGACACGCTAATACAGGGAGCACTTCCAGGTCTTCATTTCGTCTGAACGTTTACGGAAGTCGTGATACGACAATATTCATTTGAGTGGGACAGTAATCTTATTGCGTTGTACATAATGAGTGGCGTAATCGTGGAAAAGTAAATTTGCATGTTTTTTTTGCTGTCAGAATTGGGAAAGTATGTAGACTGATAAGGTAGAAGCAGGTATGAGGTCGAGATAGTTTTTGAGGAAGGAAAGCTTGTAAACGTCTTCTAGACGAAATGGTATGCCCTTGGAATACTAATGAAGATGTGACGATCATACTAGTCTGAATTCAAAACGTAATCGTTTATACTCTCATTCATAGACGTTATTAATGGTTGACTTACCTTCATCTTGTATGCGAATGTAATCGTAAATGAAATAACGAATTATGTTGCAAATTATGCACGAACAATAATTTATCTTTTTTTCATGTACCTAGCGTACTTTCTTCGCCGTATCTTGCTCATGTTTTGTAGATAGAGTGAGCCAAAAATCTTCGTTTCCTATATGTGGGTATCGTTGTCTGACTGTAATAACTCCATTTTTCATGAAGACTTCAAGTAAGATATTATTTGTGAATGAGTCGGAATATCGAAGTGAATTACTATCAACAAGTAGTGAGATGAACGTCCACGCAGATGTCAGTTTACGTGACCTTGTTCAAAAGCCGCACTTCCTGTATAGAAAAGAAAATTCGTTGGTTTGCGGTCTCTTGTTACACGAAGCGAAACTGTTTGCAGCCGTGTTATCAAAGAAAAGCGCAACGGTGATTTATGAGTTTGAATCTTACCGCATAATTTATAGGTGTGTATGCGTTCACACATTTCTCTATAAAAGTTACTCGAAAAAGTTGGAAAATCGGTTCATTTTCGAAGAAATTAGGTAGTGTGTAAAGTAGATAAAACTTTGTAAGCTAATTAACCGATATTTCTTTCGAGTATTCTCGTTGCGATGTAATGGAACGAAATATACTTTCTAATTATTTGAATTGCAACTAGCAGAAAATCAGTCGTTAGAGGCTGAAAGAATACTATGAGTAATGTAATCTCGAGTAAATCTTGTTGTAATGACGTCCTTGAATTAAGAAACATCAAGGTCTACCTAGGACGCGCGCAGCAGGTCCATTATATATCCAGCTTCCAGAGAGCTAGTTTCTTTGTGGTATATAGTGAATCTTATCTGCGAATAATAATTAGCGAGATAATTCGAGTGCCTTTTTTTTTTCTCGAGTCACAAGAAATTATCACAATAATCTGACGATCTGTCGATCGGAGACGTAGGTCTTATTATCTTTCTAGTTCGGATACCTTTCAACGAGAGGAGAAATTATTAGCATAAGCTTTAGGAAACGTAGTTGACGTTGTTGAAAAGTATAAGGAAATCAAGTCGTGGCTTTTCCTGCACAGTTTTTATTTGAATATGAACGCGACGTTTCGGTCTCATTGAGACCATTTTCAAGCGAGTTGTTGAAACTGTCATTTGACAAAAATGGATATGGGATGACTTCACGGGGTTGGTGTAGCCTGGTTTTGAGAAAATGTCAAGTTCTGAAGCTACGTGAAACTTTGTATTCCTTATTCTTAGCTTGCTGTTTAGACGCACAAATCTAAGAAATGTAATTCATTCGATGACGTCATCAGAAAGATATTCAGCATGAAAATCTCGCTCTTTTTATAACTGTGGAGCTACAATTTTGAGAGGGAGAAGGTTCATTGATGTTCGTTGAGCAGACCAGCCGCGAAATTTTCAGATTACTGACGTCATTGAAAGCGCAGGCTCCTCGCTAGAATGTCAATGTTCTGTTGTAGCAGTTGTTCAGTTGAACTGTTTTAACCCCGAATAATCGAGATTGAAGTACTTAGAAACCCGTTCATGTAGGCGTCGCAGTTTGGGCACTGCCACTTGGATGCGAACCTCCCTAAAGCTCCATCGGGCGCCGAAGTGAAAAAGCAAAAACGAAATGTAGGAAGCCCTGTCACCGCTGAAGAATGCAAGCTTGTTAGCGTAAACCAGAAGACACATCGTGGAGGTCAGCTTACAACGTCTTCCATTCACAAAACACATTCATTCACAACCCAAATTCATTCGGAGGCGACTATTTAGGTAAATTGTGCATTACCGCTCTCAAGTATTCTATAGGCTCCTTTTCGTCGTACTCGATTATCAATGTATAAAGGCGCTCGTCACATCTTTGGTACTTCAACTCCTTAGCTTGAGGCTCTACACCCCCTTCCAATTGGTCGTTAATATTGCATATGGTGTAAGGAGAAGACGAAAATATTTGGTAACGAAAAATCTTTTGGTGCCCTTACGAATTCGGCGCCCAAATGGCGGCGCCCATTCCAACCCGTCCAAGGCCGTCGCCAGGGGGTGGCGAGTACCGCTTCAGGCCTCGCGCTACTGTAGGCCTCGCGCCGGCGAGTAGAGAAAAAAATTGAAATTGTGTAAACTGAAAAAAGGCCTCATGTGAAAATTTTGCTTTTAGGTCTCGAAAAGTCTGGTGACGACGCTGAGCTTGAGTCTCCGTCTAGGGTCTCGATCTCAGTCTCCTCCAGCCTTAAGCTCTGGTCTTAGTCTCGAGTCTCAGCCTCGATTTTCAAGCTCAAGTCGCAAGCTCGAGTCTCAGTCTTGAGTCTCAGTCTCGATTCACAAGCTCGAGTGTCACTCATGAGTCTCAAGCTCGAGGGTCAGTCACAAGTCACAGCCTCGAGTCTCAGGCTTGAGTCTCAGTCTCGAGTTTCAGTCTCAAGTTTCAAGCTTCAGTCTCAGTCTCGAGTCTCCAGCTCCAATGTCAGTCTCAAGTCTGAGTCCCGAGTGTCAGTTTAGAGTCTCGGTCTCAAGTCTGTCGCCTGAAGTTTCAGGCTCGATTCTCAGTCTCGAGTCTCAAACATGAGTCTCAGCCTCAATTTTCAAGCTCAAATCGCAAGCTCGAGTCTCAGTCACTAGTATCAGTCTTGAGTCCTAGGCTCGAGTCTCAGTCTCCATTCACAAGCTCGAGTGTCAGTCTCGATTCTCAGGCTTGAGTCTCAGTCTCGAGTCTCCAGCTAAAATGTCAGCCCCAAGTCTGAGTCCCGAGTGTCAGTCTTGAGTATCAGTCTCGAGTCTAAGTCTCGATTCTCAGCCTCGAATCTCAGTCTCATGCCTCGAGTTTTAGTCTAGAATCTCAAGCTCAAGTGTCAGTCTCGAGTTCCAAGTTCCAGTCTCAGTCACGAGTCACAGCCTCGAGTCTCCAGTTAAAATGTCAGTCTCAAGTCTGAGTCCCGAGTGTCAGTCTCGAGTATAAGTCTTGAGTATCAGTCTCGAGTCTAAGTCTCGATTCTCAGCCTCGAGTCTCAGTCCTAAGTCTCAAGCTCGAGACTCATTCTCGAGTCTCATTCTTGAGCGCGAGTTTCTTCCTCAAATGCCAGACTCGAGCTTCAAGCTCGAGTCTCGGTCTCTAGTCTCGGTCTCT
This sequence comes from Aspidiotus destructor, assembly GCA_035079395.1. Classification (NCBI taxonomy): domain Eukaryota; kingdom Metazoa; phylum Arthropoda; class Insecta; order Hemiptera; family Diaspididae; genus Aspidiotus; species Aspidiotus destructor. Next base: position 26,114,410 of record JAVHKZ010000001.1, on the reverse strand, counting down.
AGTCTCAAGCCTGAGTCTCAGTCTCAAGTCTCCAGCTCAAATGTCAGTCTCAAGTCTCAGTCTCAGTCTTGAGTATCAGTCTCATTCCTCGAGTCTTGGTCTGGAGTCTCAAGCTCAAGTGTCAGTCTCGAGTATCAGTCTTGAGTTTCAGGCTCGAGTCTCAGTCTTAAGTCTCAAGCTCCAGACTCATTCTCGAGTCTCATTCTCGAGCGCGAGTTTCTTCCTCAAATGCCAGACTCGAGCTTCAAGCTCGAGTCTTGGTCTCTAGTCTCAAGCTTGAGTCTCAGTCTCGAGTCTCAGGCTTGAGTCTCCAGCTCAAATGTCAGTCTCATGTCTGGGTCCTGAGTGTCAGTCTCGAGTCTCCAGCTCAAATGTCAGTCTCAAGTATCAGTCTTGAGTATCAGAGGTCGAGTCTCGGTCTCTAGTCTCAAGCTTGAGTCTCAAATTCGAGTCTCAATCTGGGGTCTCAGTCACGAGTCTCATGCTCGAGAAGGGCTATCGCCTGGGGGGTGGCAAGTAGGTATCACCGCTTCAGACCTCGCGCCATTGTCGGCCTCGGGCCAGTGAGGAGAAAAAAAAAATTAAAAATTGTCTGAATTGAAAAGAGGCCTCATGTGAAAATTAGTACTTATGATCCTACAATGGTAACGCCGTGATACAAGAGAGAATTACTTCCCAGGCAAAGCTACAAGTAAATGAAAGTGAAGGATACCGGGAAATTGTTGGTTTTAGATATTATATTTCTCATTCTTATCCCTAAAACAGTTTCTCTAGACTTCGTAACTAACCTGACCTATAGCCGGTTGCGAGTCTCTGGATACGGTAATAAGGTGTAAAGACTTGGAATTAAGGCATAGGTGTTTCATTTATATTTTTCTTTGCATATTATTGGAAACGATGTCGCGTTACGGATGAAGTACGGACTATTTGTACTATTTGCTTTTTGTCTGTTTTAATGATGGGACCCTTTTCAATCCGTCGATTGTCTCATGTCTCGTTCTCTTCTTGTGTATTCGACTCTCATAAATTGTTCGTAAAGTATACTATGTCTGATTTTTGCTTTTCTGATGCGTGGACAAATAAATTGCGAAACTTACTAGCTTGAATCATCGTGAAGATGAAGATAAATATGTTTGCGCATCATTCTGGTAAGGAGAAAATTATCATAACAGAAGCTAAACCAGCAAATGATTTGTTATATCTCATCATGTTATATGTGGCATTAATTTTGCTCAAAGTACCTGTATCACGTGGAATATGATCGTATTGAGCAACGACCCACCCGCTTTTTATCGTCATAAATCTTCTACTGGTCGACTGCTGGTCTTTAATGATTTGTAAGCAACACGCGTACGAGCCATATTTGTTAGGAAAAATAAGACTTCAAAAACCTGAAGTAGGCATGATGTATGAAAGCCTTGAGGCTGCTTTTCCTCTATAAGACTCGTAAGAACTACGTTCTGTCATAATTTTTTTTTGGTCAATTTATGTTGCCAATCAATGAATATCGAATTTTCAATGAATGTAAAGATTTGGATTGGATGTGGTTGAAAGATATTTTGGGGTTTGAATACTTCAATTTTAGTCTAGCAGATTTATTCGCCTTATCGTCGTAACCTGTGAAAACTGTGTATAGGAGCAGGTGTACTACCGCAAACGTTATAAATGTGTACTTACGCTGTAGGTGATATGACGATGAAGCCACTTCATACATCAAGTCTCAAATATTGAAGGTCGGGTCACCATTCATCAGAAGATCAGGAGTAATGACCAATTTTTAATTTGAACTTGGCGTGCGGAATATCGAATCACCTACGAATATTTGTATACTTGGAATCGATATTGCGGTCTAGCCTAAATTCTTTCTGGTGTATGATCCAGCCGTTCGTTTGAATATTGAGCGTGGTACAAATAATCACGGTGAAATCCTCAGTTTTATTCGAAAAATTTCATCATTTAAAATTCATGCTTTAATCTTCTTCTGGGCATGACGTTGACAATTGAAGCTTATTCAAGCAGATTGCAGAAAGAATCTTCAGGACTGTGAGGTGTTCGAATGATAGTTTCTGCAACTTACAGAACCTGAGTGAGGCTGTGTGATTTCGCGAGTGTAGAAACTTCTAGAATGCCAGAAAGCCCATCCCCAAACACTCTCGTAGTTACAGAAAACGCAGAAGTTCGTACATATCTCTTTTTCAAGCCATGTAATATTTCATCAATGTTGATTTTGTTGTTGTTTTCACCCATAAGTACCTCATAAAACTTCTTGAGAAGAATATTTAAAAAAGAATTCATCTCTTCTGAACATCAGCGCCGCGCCGCAGCGGTCATAAGTGTAGAAGTATAAGATCAAAATTTCTAGACAAATATGTACGAAATTACTGAAGTTATATAGTATGTCTAAATAAGAGACCCCTATGTACGAGTATTCACGAGAGGGCATTGTTACCTAACTTTATAGTGTGTGATTTAGTGCGTAATTTTTGAAATCCTTTTCGTAATCGGTACTTTGATCTATTTCATAATATTGGAAAGCGTAAAAAATTGAGCTGGTTTGGAAGCTTCTAATGACCATTCTCGACTCATTATATTGCGATTTGGATCTTAAAAATGAGGAAAAGACAGCGAAGATGTTCGGAGTTTACGATTATTCTCTTAAAACCTATTCTTGATGAAGATGTTCTAATTGTTTAGGTTCGTCAAATTCGTTTATCGATTTAACCGTCGTCGTAAATTCCTTCGCGCAGTTGGAAAATTTTAACAGCATCTTAGCCTAAATAACTTGTTCGTTAAAATTAAACGAATAATGTGAATAATATGCGGGCTGTGTAAAATGAGACGCGAATGGGAGTTCGGAATTATCACAGCACGGTTTCGTGTTTTAAATCCATATTGTACTACTTTATATGTTTGAAACAAGAATCTAGAAATTTTAGATATTGAGGAAATGTGAATGAGAGAAAGAATACGTAAATCTGTCGAATTTAGTCGATTCTCCACCCTTGTACGGAACAAATTTCGAGAATTTCAATCGCACCTCGTTCTACAACAACATTATCATCTGTCACTATTGAGTTCTTTACGAGAAAGCACTGGACCCCGATAAACCACGTCGATCAAAAATTGACTCAAAATCGACAGACTCTTCTTGATATTGACTCGTCGTCGACGTCAAAATTGTGACGACTCTCGGCATTATACTTAGATTGAGCCGCTCATAAAACTTACAGGAGCTCACCAAGAAATTCCTTGTGCACCAAATTGAGGGGGCATGGATACAAAATGTAATCCAAAATATAAGCACAGAAATCTGGCTTCGTGAAATGAAGAGTGAAACGCAACCTTGGATCTATCGTCAGGATATTTTTACAGTAACCAACATAAAATATATTAATTTGTCGGATCGCTTCCTCATCTCCGACCTCATATAAATTCTTATATGACCCCGGGCAACATTCAAATCGACGTCGTGAAATCTGGGATTCGAGTCAAATTTCGAGGAAGATGGATGATGAAAACACCTGCCTTAAATAGAAGAACGTGGCAGGGAAGGAGCGCAAGATCGTACACACTGAATGAAAGTGATCTTAGATTCCTAAGCCCCTCAGCGATTCTACAGAGAAACCTTGATTTTGTCATTTTTTCGGAGAAGTACACACATGTACAAAGCACGAATCACTTTTTTCGTCTCGTATTTCATCGCTCACGTTTCTGTGTATTATCATAGCAATCTTCCAACGAGACGGTTGCGGAAAAATATCACTATTTTCTTTGAAGTCGCACAGATGAAACAATTCAATTTCAGAAATTTCAATACACGGGAGAAACTGGAAAATATTCCGTTCTTTCGTACACGAGACCGCAACCGTCTGAAGGATTATAATTTATTCGAGTAATTCGAACGGCAGCGAAAACAGAAACGCAAATTTTTTTATTAAAACGAATAACATGTACCGGCGACGAAGTTTATAACAAGAATGAAATTTTTCCTGTAGTTACTGCATTTCGCGTAATAATATAATTAATGATCTACTACAAATCTTCGCGAAGAAAAAGAAGAAAATGAAAAGTAAATTTATACACGGCGCGAATGAAAGAAATCGGACAAATAAACATATCATGCTCGTACAATGAGCGACAAATTGAAGAGAACAGCACATGTTCGCAATGATGCCATAATGCAGTGAGAAAGTATACAGGCACCAACCGATATATGCGTGCATTTTCCGAGGCGCCAATGCGCTCCAAACACGCTTCAGCATAAATCATCGACAGTACCGACATTTTTGTCAACTATCTTCGCGTCACCTCGGCCGAGATGCCGTAACTAATCACGCCGTCAACAGAAAAATAGTCGTCTCCGTGATTCAAAACGGGATCAACGATTCGTGTCTTTCTCTGTTTATGACATAAATAAACAACGAAACTCGTGAAGTAATTTGTGTAGAATTTTATATAATAATGACGCAGGTATACAATAATCGTCTCACGAAATTGATCGCGCACCAAACTGATGAGGTTCGGTTTTATTCAGGGTGGCGATATGAGGATTTCCCTAGAATTTTTACATCATCCGTACTCCCTCCTTCTCAGTATACGCGTCGAACTATTTAGAGGAAGAAAAATCAACACGTCGCTCGATACAATACCTAGAATAGTGAAATTTCAAAACCGAACAAAGAAATGCGAACAAAGAGTTTTATCGAGTTAATAGGTTTTGGCAGTTGAATAAGTCGCAAAAGTCTCACTTTCTATAATGCAAGTAAGCCAAGGTCATACCGAATACGATAATACGTGTTGATTCTGCGGTCAATAATAAAACTTTTATCCGCATCTCGCGTGATTAATACGACAATTACAGTCACCAGGAAACGTTCTATAATTCTCTAGCACGCGTATTACATCATCATGAAAAGGACCACAGGATATAGTTCGCCCGCAATCGAACTATGTATGAAAATTTCCCATTTCATTCACTTTTCGTCTCATTCATTATATAGTAACAGATTCTAAGAATCATAGGTATTTCCTCGAGAATGATAGACCGCCACACCGAGTTACTAACTGCGACTGGAAATTTCAAACCGGTTCAAACAGTTGCTGGTATGAACGAAATAATCCGTCCTTTTGACGAGCATGAGACTATTGTTTTTGTTTTTCACGGAATAGAACCTATTTGGCTTCGGGGTTCCGTTAGATTGGTAGCGACAGTATGTCAAGTAACCCAGGTAAATCCTCGATACTTCATTCGCCTCTTGTTCGCGAATACAAGAGAATACGATGAAAACAAAATCCTAATTCGCAATGACTCACAAGAAGCTACGACGTATCATCCCAAGCATGAATCATACGCAGCAGTCGACGTACCTAGACACGAGATTTCGCAAATCTTTATTATAGCAACATTACGGAGCACTTGACATGAAAGCTGACAAGTGTTGGAGAAAAATCTTAGGAACCTCGTATACTTCGAAATTTCAATCGTAATATTTCGTATTCCAGGTGCTCGCGCACTGTCTCAAAAAGTACGTGTCAAACGAAATTTTGAGAGCGAAAAGGAGAACAAAATTATTCACGGTATGGATCATAGTAGGAAGACAACCAGTAAGCTAAATAAATAGAGATAATTTTTAATGTCTTTTTATAGTTGCTCTATCCAGCTACCAGTCAAGACAATAATTTTCGATAGAAGATAAAGGCACAGTAAAGACATCAACCAGCTTAAACCTCTTAGTGACTTCCAGTATACTTTTAGCTTTTGGGGATTGGTTCGGTATAAGAAAGTTGACTATTTTGGATCAAGTCAAGGATTCCTTGCAAATTTGCTAAGGATGGGGGGGGGGGGGAGATCAACTGAGACTTGGACGCTGAGATTCCCAATAGACGACTGGGGTGCCGATGTCGGAAGACACACAAAAAAAGCCAGCCTTCAATAAGGAACTTGCGACAATTAAGCACTTGGCCCTTGTGAATGGTGTCAACTTGGACATCGACCGTATGGTCCAGAAAAAGCTTACGAGGAGGAGCCTCGATTCTACCTCCTCTCTCCCTCGCGATGCGAGTCGTCACAATAATAAAAAATTGCGCTGGATCAGGCTCTCGTATTTGGGTGAATTTTCATCTAAGCTGACTCGTATCCTTCGCCCCTTCGGTTTCAGGCCTGCATTTTATAATCTCACTATGATAAAGGGGCTGTTTGTCAGGCTTAAGGACCCCATCCCGCTGAGGGAGAGGAGTGTAGTGTACAGACTGATGTGTGGGGACTGTAACAGCGTTTACATAGGCGAGACGAGTCGCCAGCTCAAAATCCGAGAGGAGGAACACCTCAAGCCCGTGGAGAAAGGAAAATTGGGTGAGTCTGCCTTTGCGGACCATCTCATCTCCAATGGTCATAGTTTCAAGAAGGAGTCAGCCACCTTCCTCCATAGGGAAAGCTCTTACCGAAAACGCCTTGCATTGGAGAATATCGAAATAGTGCGACATCTGAACAGTGATGATGTTACTGTCCTCAACAGATATATTCCTGACGAAGGTTTCATTGATTTGATTTACGAGACTGAGTCACCTTCCGAGGGCTAGCTCGTTCTTTCTTGAACTCCGTCATCGTCGGTATCCTGTTTACATCTCACATTCTGGGTCAGTGGCGTTCTATCTTTGCCCGATGATGGTTGTTAAACCAAAAGATCTCGCATCTTCTTTTTCATATCTGCGGTCTTTGTAATCTTTCTTTCATTACTCCTTTAAGTATCATACAATATGTCGAGCCGTAACGTTTCGGACCGTATTAATTCGAAACTGCTTCGTGGCGGAAAATGATGGCACCCTCAAATGCTATCATCAAGGCCGAGATGGAATTAATGACTACTTCCTGAGTAGAGACATTGACTTTGATACATGCAAAGTATTTCCTCGCTCAAAGTACTCGACGGATCACGTCATAGTGCTTGTTACTTTTGGAATTGAAAACCCCAATTCAGATACTTATATGCAACTGTACACAGATATAGAAAAATTACATACGCATTTTGCTACTCCCCCAACATTTTTAGACCTTGATGGGGTAGAAAATACGAACAGGAATGCGGAGATGCTAATCTGCTAATCAAATGGATCCATGTGGGAGTTCGCCAGTCCACCTTAACTTGTAGTAGTAGGCGAATAGTATGTCACTGGTGAAATGATGACTTTCAGAAGCGCCGAAAAACGCTATCTCGAAAAATTAATAGATGCCGCCACCCGCTGACACGCACCACACTATGTGATGAGAGGAAACTTCTGAGGAAGCACTACAGGACATGTATCTGGCAATCCGAGGAACAATTATGAAGGAAGTTTCTCGATAAAAATCGGCCGAGGGGAAAGCCCTACTAATGCGAGTCTATGGTATCCCCACTATCTGAAAACCCAATGGATTGCTTTCTACCAATGATGAAGTCACCTGTAGGGAGATGCTAGATGCAAAATTTCCCACAGCTGAGGAGCACCTAGCCCGACCCATCATCCCTACATTGATCGGGCAACAAGAAGTACCACAGTCAGCTACCGTGGAAAGAGTTGAAGCAATACTCCTGAGGCAAAATAACTGGTCAGCTTCCGGGATTGACAATATCAAATACTCCGTACAAGGTTATCGAAGAGCTGAACAAACTGCACATCATATAATGGCTGCCTAACGTGCGGTTCTGCATTTCCTGCAGCATGGAAACAAGGCCAATTAGTAATCTTTCCAAAAAACAAAACGTGTGACAAACTTTCCCCGGGTTCGTACCACCCATTCACATTGCTGAACACACTTGGCGTGCTGCTTGAGCAGCTTATGGTGCATCTTACGGAGGTGATTGCAAGAAAAGTCCTCAGTGGCACGCAATATGGGTTTTGGCGTAGCAGGGGATGCAAAAAGTGCATCTTAAGAGCTGAGAAATGCAAAGAAAAGACGCGAAATACTGGTAGTGTTGTAGCTGTTATATCGCCAGACATAGGAGGGGTCTCTGACCACCCTCTGTGGCCCCACATTCTCAAGGAGCTACACAGAAACGGGGTACAGAAGTGTTGCTCTTGGTGGTTGTGCCAAACTGTTCGAGAGAGGATGGCCACAGGATGTGTCGTTGGTCCCCGGCTGTGGAATATGGGATACAGCATCTTGGACAAAATGCTTCCGCTACGCTGACGACACGCTTCTGCTTGTCAGCAACATCAATAGGAGTGATGCTATTGCAAAAGCAATTCACGAAATCAGGAAGTTATAAAATGATATTATGGCATCAGTCGGCCTACTCTTTAATTTAAAAGGAAGATCCAATGAATGCTTGTGTCTTGGAAGTGGACGGAAAAGGCTGTCGTACAAAAACACTAATCAAAATCAACGTTTTGTTTGAATAGCAACCTTTATCAAGACAATCATTTCAGTAACGTTAATCTGCTCCCATCTGCTCCGTAGATTCTCGGCTCTGGAGTATTTTGAATAAGGTCGGGATCTGTACTAGGAAATTCAAGCATAATGTTTTGAAACAACGTTGGTAAGGGCGTGCTGTCGTATTGTTGCTCCTGTCCTTTACTTTCGTATGAAAATAATTTTTAAAAAATTCCACCGACAAAAAGTAGAACTTTTATGGATATCGTACGCATACCACCTTCCCTCCCTTCATACGTGTAATATTACCTTCTTCTACATTTCAATGTTTTAGAATACGTTAGATCTATCGGATACTTGTTGAGCATATTTTACTGTCTCAGATTGAAAAAGAAAATCTAACGTCTGAAATACGATCGCGAATTATAAAATTTTCCATTGTAATTTTTCATTCGTCCATTCTCATTAAAATTTTAACATTTTCCTCGTCGGTCGTATTGAGATTCTAATTATTGTGTGTAGACCGAGTAGCTGACTGAACGGTGTGCAAGAGACTTCTATAGTTACCTCCTACTGTTTCTCAAAGTCGTAACCCACTAATTCCGCCTTTTATGACTTATCGCTTAACCGCGTCCAAGCTATGTCTGGTTCATGGGTTGATTACATAATAACGTACTGTTGTACAGTATTTATCGAATATTGAAAAATTTTTAAGTCGAGACAGTTCTGCAATATGCTGAATCAGAAAACAGTTCACAACAGTTCATGAAGAGGAGTTATCTCGTTTTCGAGAGTCTCTCTATTCATGGGTCGATCTGCACAATACAATTCGTAGATAAGTATGATGTAATGAGTGGGTATCTGTACGGCTGATGAAAAGGTGCTAGCGGGTGGATAATCAAAGTGCTTACTGTATTGTCTCCGAATTATTTGTTTTCATTACCTACCTCGTGTATATCAAGCGAGCGACTAGTAGGTTCCATTTTCCAGATGAGGTCTTATCGTTCGTTGTACGCAATTTTATAGTATCTCTCGTTACGTCAACGTCTGTCTCCTCGTTGACGTACAGTAGTTTTCTCATTGTGTTAATCGTTTATATTAAGTAATAAAACCAGAATGACTAATTGCATCAATGCACTTGAATTTCGAAGGCGTTCGCAACAATATGTGAATCAGCGTCGATTGGAATCAGGTCAGAATGCGCGTACAGGACGTTCGAAATTAGGATTGAGACGGATGATACCGATGTTCGTGAGCGTGAGTTCGAACGAATTACCATTTTAAGGAGTATTTTTTACTGTTCTGTGTCCGTCGGTCATGTTCGTCGTTGATTAATTACCTTGGTATTTGTGTGTTACGGTGTTATCTAAGTAAATCGACGACATATATTTTTTTTTTTTCGTTTAAATTATCGTCATTTCGTACTTATTTCGTCTTGACCAATTTTTCTTTCAGTCGTTGCCAGAAGACTTGCGTAAGTTTTACTCGTTTAATGCACTTTACTAATGCTGTAATAATGCGATTTACCGGAGAGTTGCGCTGGATAGGCATTATTGTATACTTTTTGCGAAGATTGATCGTCTAAGAATTGCTGGGATTGGGTTTCTACAATGCGATAGCTGATGCGTCTTATGAATTGCTGAAATAGTAAACCTCTGTTCAGATGCGAGATCGCTTTCTTTTTTTAAATTCTCAACGTGATGTTGTCATCTATTCAAGAAATTTGCTAAACCGGTGGTATGGTGAACGACCTAGGAAGTTATAAAATTTCAAATAGAGAAAAAAAAATTTTAAATCTTACGTATTAGTTCTCCAAACATTTATTCAAATTAACTTGGAATTTCCACAAATTCAAAGTGATATCAATATTGATTTGATAGAAGAGCTATTTTGGGGGAAGCTTTGATCAGAGACCAAGAATTAGAAGAGAAAATCGTTAGGCTGATCAAGACTAGAGTACCTACTTTTCGATTATTTCAGCTGGAACTACGCAGTGCTCTTGAGGTTTCTCGAAGGTTTTTCGACTGAGACTGGGAAAATCGTCTTGATGAACGGTCACTGTTCTTTGTTATGCTTGATGCGTACTACTTTACGGACTTTGAGAACTTCCGGCCTTTGATACTTTCGGACCTGTATTCTTGGATTTCATGTTTGTACGTGACTATACTAAGTCTGACATGTAATATATTAGGAGGCTTGTGTCGTATGTTGAGCTGACCAGTTCATCCTGGACTAGGTTTTTTCTAATCTAGAGTTTGCTTATAGTCACCCTTCATACATTTTGTTAATCACCCATGTTGGGTATAACTTCTATGTTGGAAAAATCTCGTCAGCGAAAGCTCCTCTTTTTGGCAACCGCCGAGTTGCAGTTCCCCAAGACATGAAAACTTTAGCTCGCACACCAGACACAACTTGGAAGTAAGCAGCTTTCTTCTTCTTCCTGTGGAGCGTCGTTTGTATGTGGGTAGCATAGGGGAGTTGAGTAGGCCATAGTGTGGCTCTGCAGTCTCCTATTTTTCTTTTTATGTTTCTGGCTCCAATCGCAAGTACCTTGTTTCATACTTCTTTGGTAACTAACATGGTGGCTACCAGGGTACTTGCAGCGGGGATTCCATCAATCCCAGTCTATTAGAGAGATCGACTAATCTTGCCCCGCTCACACCTCCACGCTTCACGCTCAAATCAGAAGTGCTGTGGTCCATTATGCCGCCCTTGATTGCAGTGGAGCTGCCATGGTCACTCAAAAACTGCGTCTGGTAAAAGTCGCGCTGACCATGGTCTTTGTTCATCCTTTCATCAAGTCACGTATCAACTCGCTAGCTCACCATAAGAAGATCTTGCTTTCCGTTTCTCATGCAAGGAGCGCCTGGCAAGTGCTTGACCCGTGAAGCCTTTTGGTCAGTTGTTACCTTCTTGTTTGCGTTGAACACCACCGATCGCGCTTTCTCCTCGGAAATGAGCTCGATCAGTTGTGAACGTGTTAATACGCAAAACACTGTCGAGATAGTGCGGTAGGCCATAACAGTAGAGTACTTATGTATGTTCTGGCACACTTGATGATACATCGACCAATACTCTTGTCCACAGATCGATAAGATCGCTGCCTTCACTGGATTTGATTGAGAGATTGAAAATGAGAAAAAATACCCCTTGCGCTAGAGAAATTATCAAGTGCGCCAGAACATATATGAGTACTCTACTCATAACACACTCTAGCGCTACTCCTTGTCAAATAGAATCAACGCTGTTTGTTGTTGGATCTTTTCCTTCTCTTTCCTTATGTAGGCGATCTTCATTGAGTCGGCCCATACTGGGGCATCATATAGGAGAATTGACAATGTGGTGCTCATCGTGATTCTTCTTGCTTCCCTCCTAGATTTGTCCCAAGGCAGCTTAGATAGGTCACTACACTGCTTGCCATTTCCGCTGTCATCAGAAATTGTTGTCTGAAGCTCAACTTCTGAGTTAAACCAGGTGCCCAGACTCTTCATACCTTCCTGATCTTGATAGGAAACAGGTGGGTTGACTGAACTTTTGAGGAGTTGTGAATAACTTGTCTTTCCTTTTGGTAGTTCTAGTCTAGCCGACTTGATCCAAGGCATCAGCGTCACTGCTTCTTGGGCCTGGTTTATCTGTTCTCATTTGCTACAGTTGTTTTGACAGTGGTCATCTGCATAGCTTGATGCATGGTGGCAGCTTCACCTTGAAAATTCTGTTGAATGCGACGCACTACAAAAGCGGTACAAGGATGTACCTCTACAGCATCTCACAAGTAACTGAGTACCCTACTGTGCCAGCAGATATCTCTACTTGGATTTGTCGACAACTAAGATAGTTTCTGACCATCAAGAGCAGGCATGCAGGCACTTCTGCGTTCATATGGGCCGCCAGCATCCTCTCCCATGGCATTGAGTTGAACGCATTTCTTATTTTGAGGCAAAACTGACGCATAGCTATTACTGAGTAGTCTATCCTCTTCAGCCTGATTCCAGCATCTAATGTGACATTTAAGATTATTTCATATCTCTTTCTTTGAGATAGCTCTCAAGTAGATTGGCTGTCACCCTCTGTAGAAGTGGTAGATAAGAGGATGGTGGGCCTGGTGATTCATCCTTCCCCTAGATCATTGGCAAAGTGGTTTTCATTCTCCCAGGAACTATCGCATTGAATGTATCAAGAAGCAGTGCCACGTCAACTGAATTCATGGGTTCGGGATCTTATGTGGTCCCGGAGAACTTCAATACACACTCCGCCGTCTATCGACTGTTGCGTCCTACTCCTCGGCTATTATACAGTATGCTAGAAAGCACTTTCGGGATTTGGAGAAATTTCATCCTTTCTTACTTTCTGTTATCCTTTGTATACCAGGCCAGACTAAGGTCAGCCCCTTCCTCCTAATATATCGTAAACTAGGACCAAAGAGGAGGTGAAAGAGAGAAGGAGACATAGTGTGACGTCAAAGCTCGTTTCAAAGAACTTTGAGAAAAAGATGTTCTTCACTTTGTTTTGGCTAAGGAAGAATATTTTTAAGATCACCAGGGTTAGAAGGATTCCGATGAGGAAATTGAGTAATAACTACAGCTGAATTCGATATTCTGATGAAAGCCTGACTAGGCTCTCCGCTCTTGCAGTCGCTCCGATTGTACTGAATTTTCCAAACTATTGATCGGATTATATTTACCACCCCTTTGTACCAGTTTTATCGGTATTTCGCGAAACAATATTGGTAAGGTATCGAAAGATTGGTTTGGGAAGTATGGGGACTCGATAAATTCTTTTTAAACATAGTAATATTCATTCATATGCATGATATACATATCTGGCTTAAAACCACATAGTATCGGTATTTCATTCTTCCGCAAATGAATAATATGAATAATTGTAATTCTTTGTGAACGGATAATCATTAGCCACGAATGCTTAGTTGAAATTCTATATGCGAATTGAAAATCGAATTCGTTCCAGTCTTCTGGATGTAAAATCGGAGAAAATTTATCTTTAATTTTATCGAGGTCAGTGCCATCTTGAAAAAATGTTGTCCTTTCAAGGACTGCGGCGTAGTTCCAGCCAAGCCGTGAAAAGATAAAAGAATTATTACTACGAGAGAGACTGCGACTGTTGTGTGTGTACGAATGCATAATGACAGGAGGGGAAGAAAGAGCGAATATTGCGTGCTGTACCAGTCTATACCTGCCGAGACTATTGTCATAGTAAATTGTACGATGCTGTCAGGTGATTTTAATTAAAAAATTAATCTCTTCGGATCTGACTGGAGGTGTTATTTACTTTGTATAGTATACGTGTACGACGAGTCTAATAATAAATAATCAAATTGTACGAGTCCTATTATATATAGAGGGCAAAAGGTTCCACTTATGTAAGTTATCTCTTAGTCATTTGCGAATTTAGTTTCGTCCACAAACATGTACCGGTATTGTTGATAGCAACAGCTGAAAAGAAAAAATGTTTTTATTGTACGATTCCAGTTCAATTCGTCGCGTGCAGGTTCAATGGTAATAGATTGAATTCTCGTAATCATTCGGGATGCAAAATAGTGTAAAGTTGAATCGGTTCACGCGTATGCAAATGAGAGAATACTCCGGTATCTTAGGAAAATTTTAAAACAGATTACTGTTATCCCACGATTCTATCTACAATTCCTCTCCACCTCTCAGTGGTCACTTTGGCCCTGTGTAAACTTCAAATTCTTCTTCCTATTCGTAATTTTCGGAGACTATAAAATATTCGGTTGGGATGCTTGCGTAGATTTGAAAGATGCATAAATATTTTCAATTATAACTCACGTTCGCAGTCAGCTCAGAATAATATAAGCGATTTTGCATCGGAGAAATGGAATAACTCGTCCATCGGTTTCATCTTGAATGTTCATCAATAGTATGATGCAGTTTCGATCTGTGATTCCCAAAATTTCAAGACTGGGAGTATGTATCCTGGAAAATGGCGTAAGTTTTTGGATAGATGAAATTTTGAAAATGAAAGATAGGAATTATCAAGAATCTGTTTCTTCGATACAGATGAGAAAAATTATCATGGGTCAGGTACTCGATATTTTTCTAGAATGAGGTTCAAAGCTCAGAATTCTTCTATCGTTTTTGCATCGGTGACGTAATGTCAGAGAGAGTGATAAGGACGATTGAGTTCCCTCGTTCTTAACTATTGGAACAAGTGACGTGTATAAAAATGAACTCATGCTGATGGAGAAGTGAAACACTTGATCCCTCTTTCTTGGGATCTTCTACGCCGCCATTGCTTCACGACCTCGAAATTTGTATTTATCGAGCCCCGTCTTTCTCAGACGTTATTTTCCCATTCTCTCTCATGCTCGCAGGATTTTAAAACTAAGCATCTTTTTGAGCTTCTCGCAGAATGTCTGAGTGCTCACCTTAGTCATATATTAGGCATATAGAGTCACGTTTTTTTAAGAAAAGTTGTATAATCTCCGTGAGTGCAGCTCTTCGTTGGATTCTTTCCATTTCTCTTCTTCTGTACTCAATCTTTGTGGAGTCGGCCCGCGCTGGAGCTCCATAATTGATGTCTGACATTGTTACGCTCATTTATAGTCATTCTATTGCTTCTCGTGCTCCTCCTTGGTTCGAACCTGGAAGCATCCTTCACCGCTTTTTGGAAGCTGAGCTTGCTGTCGCACCAGAACCCCAGATAGTCTGCAGTATCTTCTTAGTCTTGATGTCACATCTTGCAGGCTGAAGGTCAGTGGCTTACACTTTCGACGGGTCTTGAAAACAATGACCCCAATCTTGTCAACTGCCAAGGTTAATCTCTCACTCGTCCCTATATTATGCGCGATATTTCCTATTCGTGCATCGGCTGGCCAAGTCACGATTAATGGATCTGCTATGGTTTACTTTTAGGCTGTGCAGTCTCTTATGAAAAGGGTCTTGTTCTCCATAGAAGTCTGTTCGCGTCCGCCGGCCCGTGAAAACATTTCCACTGCGTGAAAAAATTGTTCTCTGACGGCGGAGGGACTCAATCTACTGGATTGGGATAGGAAGAAAACACAGCTTTCAATATTGTTAATGAGCTAGATGACCACTATTTCGAGTTTCCTCGTCGGCAGAATTTTTCAATTTCCGTCTCGTTCTCTAACATTATCGCACGAAGTTTCCGATCACTCGCTATTTTTCTGGAATAAATTTTCCTTGCTACTCGAGAGAATAATTTTCGTAATTCCGCGCATCAGTAGCATCATCATAGCTCACATTCGCGATAACACGACAATCACGACCGATTTACGCAAAAAGTAAAAAAAAAAAAAAAAAAAACGCTATCGATTTGAGCTACAAGCAGACAGGGGACGCGTTTTGCGAGTCTCGACAATGTTTTTATGGCAGAACAACCGGTTTGAATAAGAAAACCAGAAGGAAACCGCAGTAACGATGATTATTGACCTTTGAATTCCGATTCATTCCTTTCTTACGATTATCTTCGTCGAACATTATCAAGACTACCAAAGCGGAGCATATTACTTATATGATTGTATTTATACTACGTACAACATAGGCAAAGAGTCCAACTGTGCAATGCGGGCATTAAAACGGGCTGACCGTTTATCCGTGTCCGTACCGCTGTTCAGACACCGAGAATGTTCCGATTGGAATGCGGTCTCTGCAGAATGTATGCATTGTATCTTTCTCCACCCGCTCGTCAAAGAAAATAAATCGCTTCAAAAATCGGTTAGTTTCCTTCATTCGCACGCTTTCGTCGTCCAAAAAATTGAACCGTTCCTTATCGATACACGTTACGGAGTTCTTCTCAATTTCTAAGGACATTATCTGGTTTCCATCATAAAGCGTGAACTTGCGGCAATCAATCCTTATGCAAGCAGAGTGCATGCGTTCGAAGTTTTCGAGTGTCTTGAAATCAGTATTTATTCAGTGTAAAATTGAAGAGTATAAATATTGTGTTCATCGCAGACAGAGTCGCATTAAGGTAAACGGTTGAAATTTTTTCATTAAGGAAATTCCACGTGGACGCATCTTCTCTTGTACGTAAAACGAGCCAGATAAAATATATGGACTACTGTCGCGCGGAATTACGGCAGACGAAAAGCGTCATTGAGCTAAATGAATAATAATCCGGTCTACTTTCTTCATTCTATGTCATCAGTACAAAATGACATAAAATGACCGTGTACGTTCTCTGTTTCTCTTTTATTTTTTTCAATTTCACATTTTAAGAAAATTACTTCACTCAGAAACGTAACTTGTTCTTTCGCGTTTTGCGAAAATAAACGCCAATAAAACAATGTACTTGTAACATTTAATAGGTTTTCAAATGGTTGAAGCGAAAAGTTCGACTCATAAAACTCTCGAGTATAATTTGATGAAGAAGCATAAAAATTATCGGTACATACCCAAACTGCTGTAAGTCTCTAATTATATTACCAAAAATTACAGCTATTCAACTTCCTCAATCATTATTTTATCGATAATTTTTGCCACACGTATCTACAACGAATCTCTGTCAATACTTTTTAAATCGTGAGTTGAAAGGTAAATGTCTCCTTGGCCAATGCAGTAGAAACATTTGAGAGGGAAGATTATCAATCCACCATCGGTCTATCATCAAACGAGAATATGCAAAAGATGAATAAAAAATTCGAATTACTTTTTGATTTTTAGCAAGAAATCTGATTTATGCATCATTATTTCTTCATTTTATAAGCTTTTGACCTTGAGATTTGGGAAAATTCGATTTTTGATCTGTAACTGAATCGTCCACCAACCTTTCGCTCAACTGTTCCCATCAGTGACCTATATAAAAGATATGAGTATTCTTCACCTTGGAACTCGACCTAGGTATGGTGGAAGAAGAAGAAAGCAGATTTGAGACGGTGGAGTTTCGGAAAATATGTGACCATCCCCCTTAATTGTAGCACTGGCGCCGGAATGTGATACAGGAGGAGGCTGCTCTTGACTCAATTTTAAGGCACCAGATTTTTAGCTTTCGCCTATTTTAAGGATTGAGAAAAATTTTGACATCCATCAGTTCCAGCAAATGATCGAATGATTTTGACCTTACCCGCTTTCCCTCCAGCGTCAGGGAGCACAGTCCACGAAATTGACTTATTTTAATGGCAAGTCACTGCCATCACCGCCCTTCATCCACCAAGTTTATGACTTTCTAAGTCACGAAGCTTCTCTCCCTTGGAGACCCTTTTCTCCAAATTGCTATTTTGTGTGTTCTTCAATCATTTCAAAGATGTTTGCACCCTTGAAGAACGAACATTGTCGAACTGGGTAACGACTACTGCTATGTTTATAATTTTCTGATCGGCTGGTTTTTCTTCAATTGTTTATTAGATGACATTTATATGTTGTACTTACGACAGGCGATGAGACAATTAACGTTAATGACTAAGCCTCGCAGTCACCATGCTTTGTCACGGTTAGTGAGGGTATTAAATGTATGGTGTTTAGGTTTATGATTGCTATGGCTTTCCTTTTATTTGCTGTATGGCGGGTTGTTCAAATGGGAGTCAGCGCTTTCGTATTGATATGAGTTCAGCGATTGATTTATCCTTCGTCGGCTCTGGATGCAATCTTGGGAACTGTTTTGATGGCCCGGTCTTGATGCAGTTGGTGGTTCGTGATGTACCATGGAGCCTTTGTGATATTGCCGAGTGTAATGTTCTAAAATCTCTTTTAATTTGGATTGTGCTATTTGCTACTCATCCTAGTAGGAGAATACTATGCAACCAGATTGGCCGTGGCACCCTGAGGTAAAGCAACCTTTTGTTGATGAGCAAAATATGACTCCGATGCCAATCGTCCAGTACATTTCTTGAAATGACTACTCCAGTTATTCTCTTTTTTCCTTGATGTGAGTTCTCCAGTTTTCAGTTTTCAAATGTTTTCAACCAGCTGAACAGGTATAGATGATTGTTGGGTCATACCCTGAATACGGAGTGCAGAGTCCACTCGCACTGTCTTCCCCGCGTTTATCTTGATTTTCCAACTGGTGGCCCAGTTGAATCTTCGAACATAAAGATACATGGAATGCGTGTAATGTACTTGGCTCCTTATTTCGCTTCGGCTCACTATTTTCTTTCCATTACTTTAACACAGTAACGAGCCAAAGTAAGAAGCCGAGGTACATGTGAGCGTCAACCAAAACGTGATTCACGCATTCCATGTATCTCTATGTTCGAAGAGTTGAATATTTCGGTGACTGCTGGTTATTACCACACAATTTTTATTTGGTAACAACAGGTGGCCTAGTACGCTGCCGTATAATACTCCCGCTGTGATTGGTTTGGTCATGTTGTTGGCTTCTCTGTGGTGTATACCGTATAGGATGCTGTGTCATCAAGTTCGGACGTTAAAATCTGCAAATGCTATGCCGGGGTGTGTTGACTCATCATGTACAAGAGCATAGGAATCTTGAATCTGTCAAAGGCCTGACTAACATCTAGGAAAACGGAAAGATGGACCTTTCTCTCTTTAAGAGCCTGATTTATAGTTACACCGACTCAGTGTACTTGTTCCACCGTGGATTGCTTGGCTCTGAATTCAAATTGATGGTTTGGGATCACTTATTCATCTTTGACAATTTTTATGAGTCGCTGGGTGTACATTTTCTGAGGCCTTTTGGATATCACTGGGAGGAGTGATGTGGATAATGGTCAATGATAATGATTTTTGACATGTTTCATGTTTTTTCTCTACTCCCTAAATCTCAAAAATGCATCCGGACGTCCGCACGGATGACCTTTGGACTTGAAAAATTTTGAAGGTCGAACCTCAGACTTATCCTTAATTCCCGGAATTTGCGTCCGGGCGCTATCAGAGCTGGATGATACAAAGGAGACTTCGAATTTATTGAAGGGGTGGTGTTGGAAGCATTGCATATTTGGCTCATTGAAGGGGCCAAGGAAATTGATGTATAAAGCATTGCATATCTAGTTACTTGAAGAAGCTGTTTTGATCAGGCTATACTCACCGACTTCCAAACTATACAGTCTTTTATAGGTAGGGGACTTGAAATATAGTATACTGGACTTGAACTAGGCTAGAACCCATTCTTGCATTATCCTAGCTTTATACTAGTATACAGGGTGCCGCAAAAAGATGTTAACAGTTGAACGAAAAACTCCGGGAGGACTCCGCGACAATTTCGTGGGAGTTCCCCGCGGTTGACTATTAACATCTTTTTGACGCACCCTATGTATGATAGGAGGGAACTTGGAAAATTTTTCAAGTTTCAAGGTCATGTTGCCTCGCGGACGGCGAATGTTCTTTCAAAAAAGACCCCCCGATACAAGAGGTTCCCATTTTATATTAGAAACTAGACTCATACTAGATCATGAAGGCAGTGAATGAGCCCCTAAAAGCTATTAGCTTGAATTCTAAAGGAGACCCATTCCAGATCAATGAGGGAGGTGAACAAACCTAAAGTATGCTGCTATGGAATCTGTTGTTAATTCAGTGCACAGAACCGCGAGTGAGCTATCCAAATGCCATTAGTTCAAAATACCCTAATTGAAACTAAGGTCTCCATAAGCTATTAGCTTGAAATATTCCCATTTACTTGGTCATACTGACGATCAACAACAAAATACTTGTGTACTGAGAAAGGAAAGACGTGAAGCGTGATCTTTATTTTTGTATTTGGCTTTGCCAGAAAATTTTTTTCTTACGACTTGCGAACGGTTAGTGACTAATAGCTTTTAATTAAGAGCAAAATAACGGCTAACGTCAGGAAAAATTGAGCCATTGAAACTAATTATAAGGAAATGGCTCCGTTTGCACGGTAAAGTTATCTCAACAGCGAGTCACCACTCACTCTTGGCTCAAAGACTTGACATCGCGCCGCTACAGCCACAGGCCAGCTACAGAGCAATTCGGTGTGTGATTCAGGATTTTGAAATCGAAACAAAATAGAACCTACTATACTATAAAAAAGGTCGACCGAGTCTGATTGACAATATATCCGAAGTAGCGATCTGGAAAAAAGTAGCTCTGGTTTCCATGAGGGAGACTTTTCTCCCCAAAATGCTCTTTTCTATGTTGGTCAATCTTTTTTCGTAAGGCAAAGAGAGAGAGAGAGAGAGAGAGGCACTGCTGGAGGGTTGTCATTCAGAATGCTCAGCAATGAAACTTTGCGTTTTCGCATTTGATCAGCAAGTGATGTCAGTCATTCACTTGAGTGTACTGAAAGTTGTGCCAAATTTATAATTTTGTAGATATTGATATGTTTCGTATCTTTTCTAACACCCCATACACTATTTGAAAATCGTGAGTTTACACCACCACCCCCCCCTCTCTTATGTGTAGTATACTTACATTGGACTTAGAAAATCAGCTTAAAATATTTTTAAGTAGACTTATACTAGACCAAGAAGTGAGCCACCCCTAAAGTCATTGGCCTGAAATATTCTGAAGTAGACTTATACTAAACCAAGCGAGCGTACCGCCCTAAAGCCCTATAGCCTAAAATAATCATCTGAATTAGACTTATTCTAGACCATGAGAGTGGGGGGGGGGATGAACGAGCGGAGTATCTCGTAAAAGACATGAAACATGATCTTTATATTTTTTGCGATGCCAGAAAATCCATTCCTTTTCATTAGATCAGATGCTGATTGCAATTTAATCAGTCCCAGTCTTGATAGTCAGAGTTTTACATTTTTCATATTCTTATTATTCGTCTTTCTGATCTTTAGTCTCCATGTGAGCTTCCGTGTTTATGCAGTCAAAATAAATACCCATGGAACACGATTTATTCGTGAACGGAAAACTATCGCTAATTACATGAATAATATCATTTTAAAAATGACAATCATTGCGTTCGCATTTATTCGAGTAGACTTTATTCTATATAACTGTGGATGGTGCGGAAAAAAGAGATGTGAATCAACTAGAACGAAAGTTGATGGATTAAAAACTACTTGGCTCGAGTTTTTGTGCCTTTCTTTTTTGTTTTGAATTTTATTTCGCGTATCTTTCACAATCTCTAACGTAGGGATCCAATATTCTTTATCGTATTACATAGCATGCATGGTTATGTCTCGTCGTTCATCAAGATTGTTCATATGGTATATCTTCCCTCACTTGAGGTGACTACAGGTCAAACAAGTAAAGCTAAAGTTGAAGTAGTTACGAAGAATAGATTGAAGAGAAAAATGAGCTCACTATTCATGTACGAAAAATATCGATTATCATGATTATTTTGATTTTTATCAAAACTGTCTCTCGTAGTAGACTATTATATAAATTGAGTGCAAAATTTTTTTCCTTATTGTTTGGAATAGTGAGAATGAAATACTCCAATGAGATTTATTACAGGCATCATTGAATAATATGGACGCGTGCCAAAATGACCTGTTCTGCTTAGTTACGAGTGAGGCTCAAGCTATTTGTCCATTATTCGATCCGAGACGGGGTGTTGACCTTTGATCACGTTGGTTTTATTTTACTCGATTATATCGGATTCATGCGGTGGAGCTACACGCAGCTCGGTTTTTGAGTTAAGTCAACTTGGCGGTGTCGAGACTGACGGACTTTTCTAGACGCTATTTTCAAAATTTTCTTTCGTAGAGAATTCAAAAAACCAATATTATTCTGACCCTCTTCAAACGTACCAAAAAGAAATCATTCATCAATGATAAAAATAGAACGTCAAAGTCATCAGTTCATTATCGCAAGAAAGAAGATGCATTTCATTTGCATATAGTTTCCCGCTTTCTGGAATTTTAAATCATGTCAGACTAAACAAGGAGAAATGAAAATGTTGGTAAATATTCAGATTTGAGTTAAATGATCGAAAAAAGATAAAAAAAAAATAACTCCGTCTTCTAACTTGGAGGAAAATAGAATGAAAGATCGAGTCGATAGACTTCCATTTTGATTCATTTAGGTGTGAATTAAGTAGGAGTCTGTAACTCCGTTGTATAGAGACGGTCGTCACGACACACCGTGAAAGATTGCATAAATGATTTGGGAAGAATTTAGAAAGAATATCTTCTCACTATAACTTAACCATTCAGAATCGTCGACCTGTGTGAGACGGTGCAGCGCATTGTTACCTGGCCGAATAAATGTGATTAATTATTTGGTACGCGACGCCTTGGCGATGATGAATTGATTTTCTTCTCCAAACTCGGAAGATGCGACTGAGTCTCATTAAATTGGCAGATGAATAGATTCGGTCGCGGCGTTTGTTATCTGTAATATTACTAAGCAAATTTGCGACAAATACGACAATGTGGATGCTGGTGCATTGACACGAACGTCGTCGGCGTACGCATTCTAGAGAATTTTCTTTTTACATGACCTCTGAATCGAATGCGCGAGCCGAAGTAGTCTAGATTCGAGCTTTTTTTTTTTTTTTTTCACGATCACGATACCTCGAAGATCGTGGACCTGTATTAACTGTATTTTAGTTGTACATGTAGACTATTGATTTCAGTTTGATTTTCATTACGCTTCATTGTTTTCAGGACCCATCTGTTAAACGATCGTCGTTTGCAGAAACGTCAAGCAGCAAATACGACTGATAAAGTGGCGTCGTTTCCTTGTGGTGCGGCTCCGGCTGTCACGGAATCTTTGCCAACCAATCAGCACAACGAGCATGATAACGTAGTGGTCGGAAGTGATTTGACGAAGAAAACATGCTCGTACACCGATCAGAAGCGCTCTAGCCCCTATAACCATTCCTCATCCAAACTTACGTGTAATAATTACAAGAATAACTTCGACGATGTTGGATTGCCCTCGCTTAAGGTTTGTCCTCATTTAAAATATTTTTAATTTTAATCGTGACTTTGAGAATCGTCAAAGGTTTGAGTTTACGCACAATGTTACCGTTAGCCTGAGAAAGCTTTTTCCGAAATAATGGGTTCTGGATATCAGACTCGAAAAAATTTGGCCTGATTGATGAAGTACCTTTGAAATGGAATTTCTTTAAAGAAATCTGCCGACAGTTATGAGCTTGGACCAAAAAATAGTAACATAAACAACGTCAAAGTTAAGTCGACTGAGTCTCCATCAGTTATGGACGTTTTGGCGACCGACGGGGTATTGATATCATAGACTAGGAAGAGGACTTTGAAAAATTTTTAAGCTGTATATTAGGGGAAGTCAGCTGCGTGAATTGGAGGCGGAGGATTTTGGTACATCACCCTCCCCCTCTCAGACCTGGAAAATATGCTTCAAAATATCAATCCACGACAGAAACGCAGACAACCTGTTCTGTGGGGCAAATTTGGGCTTGATATTGAAAAATGAATTCAAAATTGGAGTCCTTGAAAATCTACATTTTCCCAAGTCTCACCCCGATCGTAAATAGCCGTAGTTCGACATTTGGGAATTTGCCGAGTCGTACTCCTGTATTAGTGTTGTTCATTCTTTGCTGGACGGTGGGTGACCATAGAGTTTTAAAGAAAAACACTCTGCTAGGTTCTTTGTTGAAATACCGACCACGGAATTATATAAATGAGATGGACAGGAAAAGTTGGAAGAATTTCGACTTTGCGGTGTGTAAATAGGGGAAGAGGGGGAAGAGGGGGAAGAGGGGGTTGGAAAACCCCGACCATTAAGCTACCTGTCTCAGAAATGAACTTGAAAAAAATTCTGTATGTATGGGGTGCGGACAAACTTCGGTCAAATAATGGATTAAAACAGATATAAGACTTGATAAATCATACATCGACCAAAAGGATTCGATATTTTCTAGTATTTCACATAGTTATAAAACTGGCTCTACACTTGAAAAATTGTCATCAAAACCCGTCACGCTTTTTTGACTGGGACCGCTTGTCGGACAACCGTCGCCAAAGACCGTCGCGGTTATTTCTAATTACGCTTGATGACGCTACCAGTGACCTTGAAAACGTCATGAATTTGTAAGTGGGACCTCTTTACAAGAAGTTGTCACAAAAACCCGTCACAGTTTTTTGACTGGGACAACTAATAGAAAAACCGTCGTGAAAGACCCTCACAATTTCTCGTTCACTATTGATGACGTCATCAGTGACCTTGAAACCATGATGGTTCTTTGATTGTGACATTCTAGGAAAAATTGTCTCAGAAACCCGTTATGGTTTTTTCACTGGGACTGCTCCTAGATAAACCATTGCAAAGGACCATCTCGGTTTCTGCGTGGACTTGAAACCGTCGTCGTTTTTTGATTGGGACTACTCTAGGAAAAGTCGTCACGGTAACCCATTGTGGTTCCTTGGCTGGGACTGCTACTAGTAAACCTCTTGTGAAAAACCATCACATTTTTTTTTTTCTATCACGCTTGATGATATTACCAGTGACCTTGAAAATGTTGCAGTTTTTCGATTGGGACTACTCTACAAGAAGTTGTCGCAAAAACTCGTCACTGTTTCTTGACTACTGGGGCTACTGTTAGAAAAACCTTCATGAAAGACTATCACAATTTCTTTCTCACTTTTGATGACGTCACCAGTAACTTTGTAACCGTCATAGTTCTTTGATTGGGACTACTCTAGGAAAAATTGTCACAGACACCCGTAATAGTTTTTTCTTTGGGATCGCTTCTAGATAAACTATTGCAAAGGACCATCACGGTTTATTCTGATTACGCTTGATGACGTCATCAGTAGACTTGAAACCGTTGTAGTTTTTTGATTGGAACTACTTTAGGAAAAATTGTCGCAAAAAACCGTATCAGTTTTTTTTAATCACGCTTGATGACGTCGCCAATGACCTTGAAAACGTCATGAATTTGTGAGTGGGGCCCCTTTACAGAGAGTCGTCACAAAAACCCGTCACGGTTTTAAGAGACCATCACAATTTCTTATTCACAATTAATGACGTCATCAGAGACCTTGGAACCGTCATGGTTCTTCAATTTTGACTACTTTAAGAAAAATTGTCTTGTCGGCAGAATTTTCTCAATTTCCGACTCGTTCTCCAACATTATCGCACAAAGTTTCCAATACAGCGCTCGCTATTTTTCTGGAACAAAACCCCATCATGGTTTTTCCTTTGGAACCGCTCCTAGATAAACTATTGCAATGGACCATCTCGGTTTCTTTTAATTACGCTTGATGACGTCATTGAATGGACTTGAACCCGTCGTAGTTTTTTGATTGAGATCACTCTAGGAAAAGTCGTCACGGAAACCCGTCACGTTTCTTAACTGGGACTGCTATTAGTAAACCTGTAGTGAAAAACCATCACAGTCATTTTTCTAATCACGCTTGATGACGTCACCAGTGACCTTGAAAACTTCATAGTTTTTTGAGGGTCCGTTTTTTGATTGCGACTACTCTACAAGAAGTGGTCACAAAAACTCGTCACGGTTTCTTGACTACTGGGACTACTACTGGAAAAACTGTTATGGAAGATCATCGAGATGTGAACTGCGTTATACAATAGCCGTTCAAGCGACAATTTCTGAATCAGAGGAACGGGCACGCTTGGACGGCTTTTGCGTAACGCGGTTCATTTCTTTTTCACTTTTGATGACGTCATCAGTGACCTTGAAACCGTCATGGTTTTCTGATTGGGACAACTGTAGGAAAAGTCGTCACAGAAACACGGCATTGTTTTTTGACTGGAACCGCCACTGGAAAAACTGTTGTGAAAAGCCACCACAATTTCTTTTTCACAATTGATGATACCACTCATGACCTTGAAACCGTCAGGTTTTTTTCCAATCACTTTTGATGACGTCACCGGTGGTTTGAAAAACGTCATAGTTTTCAATTGGGACTACTTCATAAAAAGTCGTAACAAAAACCTGTCACAGTTCTTCGACTAGGACTGCTACTAGAGAAACTGTCGTGAAAAACCGTTACAATTTCTATTTCATTTTTGATGACGTCATCAGTGACCTTGAAACCGTCATGGTTCTTTGGTTGGAACCACTCTAGGGAAAGTCGTCACAAAATCCGTCACGGTTTCTTGAGTGGGACTGGTACTAGAAAAACCGTCGTTAAAAATCATCACAGTTTATTTTTCACCCTTGATGACGTCACCGATGACCTTTGAAACCATCATAGTTTTTTGATTAGGACTTCTGTGGGAAAAATTGACGCGAAAAACCGTTACGATTGTCTGACAAGCTTGGGACTTGACTTTTGCTACTTTGTAACCTGTATCCTTCCTTGGCCTTCATTTCATTATACTAGACTCAACTTACAATGAACTTCGGGCTTCATGTGCTGTTAATTATGTACAAGTTCGCGAAGATGAATTTAAGGGAGCCTGTAACGAGGTTTGAGTATCGCACCTACTCCGGTGGCTGAATGAGTCGCAGGCTTTTTATTCAGAGGTGCGCACCTTTCAAACATGCGAAAATTTTGGATTTCGAGCTCTATTTGTGGGGCTTGGCGCGGGACATTTTCAGTCCCTCTGTATTCTATCGAGTCTAGAACGAGGAGAAGTGGACGTTATAATGGAGAGAAGCTTTCGAGATCTATGTACTCGTAGAAGTTGAGGATTTTGCGAAGAAAGGTTAGTGTAAGAATGACCATAACCTACATTGAGAACTTTTAAAATTTTGGTTTTTCGAGCTATAGATGTACGCAGATGGAAGTTAGATTTGGTCTAATGCAAAGAGGATAATTTTAGGCGAAGATTCTATAGCCTTGAACTAAACAAACGACTTTTCTTGAAGGGGGTTTAGGCTTCGACATATGAAGAAAGCGAGAGCGACGAGAGAAGTATGAGCCCCCAACAAGAAAGGACGTAATTTCAATATTTTTCTAAATTTGATAGTTTGTTTGTTTGTTCGTTGAAAATTCAGAGCTAGATAGATTTTGAATTACTTTATTTTTTTTGTGGAAAGACGAAACCGAAAAGAGACCCTAGAAGTAACGTGAAGGTTTCTTGCCGTCATATAATGGATTAAACAGAAGCGTCATAAATCATTTCCTAAGCTATAGGATCAAGTTCTTATCACCTTGTTCAGTCTATGGGATGCCGGTATTTTATTCTAAAAATGCATCAAATGATCAACGAGAAATACATGCTTTGTCGAGCTCTTTTCTGTTTGGAAATTTAGTGAGTTTCGATCTAGCGTTTGTGAAAAATTTCGCTTTTGAATCGATACGTTTCAACTGATGTAGGAGAGACGATGTCTCTTCATTTTTTCAAATTATATCATGGAAAAGAGAAGAGGTAATTTCACGTAGACATCTTTTAAATTTTTAAACTCAAACTGCATTTTTTCTTGTTACGTCTCATCAAGAGCCCTTGAAATGATTTAATTCAATTTATGTTATAAAAAAACGTGCGATGTTTCTTCGTATCTAAATGGTGCACATTTTCTTATCAAACTAACGAATATTTATTTCGCTACGTGCGAGAGAGTTTAGTATTCCCAGTATGATTCAGCGGATGTAGGTGCGTATACTGTATTAGTTTGTATTTTTCATTCCTATAGGATGACATAGAGAGATGATCTCATCTGTACGTAATTCAATAACACCGCGTCGTCGTTTCACGCCACCATCTATTTGTAATGACATGAATGGATGAATATTCAATCTGGAAGTCATTTTTATTTTGATTTTCGATCGTGAAGAAATTAATAATCGTTATTCTGTTTTTTTTTTTTTGCAGAGTTACGATCCACGAGAGTGTAATTTAGTATCTTCACCGTCTACAGTTCCTCCGACTCCGCCAATTCGAGATGCCTCGAGTTTACTCGCGGGTCGTTATATAACCACGGTCGGGCACGAAAAGTACCCTTCCTGGCCCTCTTGCGATCCAGCTTCGTGCTATACGCCTACCAAATCAAAATCGTGGTCAGAAGATGGACAGCCGATGATGAATGGCAGTTATGGAAGAGATCGACCAGCGAGTAAACCACGTCTATCTCAGGTAATGTGAAAAAAAAACGTTCGAATAATCTTTAAAATTGTCGCGACGTTTCTTTCAGGAAGGCGAGAGAGTCTGTGCGTGTAGAAGCTGAGTTCATTTCAAAAAGAAACGCCGCAAATCTCCCTATTTATTTTATCGCCAATTAATATGCAAAATATTTCACGCACTTCGTGCGTCGATGTGACCTCTGGATATCGTATTATAATTTACTTTAAAAGATACGTTAAAGTGTATATAATATAGGCCTGGTGTCTACTTGTCGTAGCAACATTCTGCACCGTTTCACTCTTCAAATGCAGCTATGTGTTCTTCTGCTAGATAAATTGGCCCTATACGGCCCAATTAAAAATGGAAAAAAATGAATATATCTTCTTCCGTCCGTGGTGAAGACTAGTTCAGGTCAACGTCACGAATACGGTTACGAGAGAGATACAAAGGCGTACAATAAGGTCAAAAGCTATATAACATATAATTGATACATTGTATCTGTGCGGACTAATCGCGTACATAACGGCGTCGTTGCATGTTGACAAGTATTTTCAAACATCGTAATTTTGAAAGTTGACAAATTTGTTACACGATAAACGTGACTTACGATATTCCGATAGTAATAGGAAGTCGACGACGAGTTATGCTGCGAGGTTCTTCGTAGTATTGGATTTTATTATTTGTTTTCTTAGTCGCACTTCTTAATTAAACATGCTGTACGCGATATGCACGTACGGTTGTCGAGAATGTAGAAAACTCTTATCATCTTCTATTTTTGTCGCACAAATCAGACAGGCCACTCGATCTCTGGCGAATACTGTCTTTTAATTACCTTATTTCGAGAGGACATGTCCGATGCATGTTGGAAAAGAAATTGCATATTATGTAGAACCGAAAAAACGTTTTAGCTTTTCTTCTCCTTTTGTGCACGCGTTTATTTTGTCATAGCCAAAGTACGGTATATCCGATGTACGAAATCTGCAGTTGTCTTCGTGTACAGAGTACATTTTGTGATCTACTCGTTTTATGGAGTATGTATAGTAGCACAGGTCATGCTGTACATCATCGTGTTCTTATATACGTGCGGAAATATAAGGTGACAAGTCCGTGTGTTTGGTTCTGCAGAAATGAGGAAGAGAATAAGAAAAGGGGGAAAAAATGTTGTAGACGTGGGTGTTTGTAATTGCTTTTTGATGTGAGACTTGTACGGTGGGTGTAGATTGCTAGCTTCTTTCATATATCAAGAAATAAGTTTGTGCGATAACTTAGAAAGGTAAAAGAAAGATACCGTGTTCAGTACGAATTCACCAGCATCGTCTGGATGTGTAGCGCATGATTTATGAATTATTCGGATTTCGGCTGTTCGTAGGAAACTCGAGATATGCTGTTTCATTTTATCTATTCCATACGATCGTGCCTCTAGATCTATTATAAATTTTCTTGTTGAAGATTGGTGGAGTGCATTACACATCAGTCGGACTTCGGTATCGCTCTACGTTTGCATAGATATGCATAGTTTTAACGAGAGGATCACAAATATCGAACAGTCATTATTGTGAGCCTACGTATTAGTGTTCGTAAATTGACGCTATAATGTGTTTGAACGGGAGATAAAGTTCTCCAGAATTCCCAACGTATATGGGAACGTGTTCTGATGTGGAAGAACTAATAGAGAAGTCCTCACTCTGTAGATGATCGAATGTCGTCGATTTATTGGAGATAGTTTCAGAGTCACAGAGATGAAGTCTTTCACTATGAGATGAGGTTTTAAACTAAGCAAGTAGATCGTAACCTGCACTGCTGTGGATTTTGAAATTGCTCAACGTTTTCAAGACTTGATACTGCTTTTCTCGTTTCATCCCACTAATCGAAAGTGACCAATTCACTTCGCATATTTCTTCCTCATTTTCGGTGATCAAAGTTCCGTTCATATATTCACGTCAAGATGGAGCCGCCAATTTTGACTCATTTGTAGTGGTGATTTCTCTGCTCTGGTGCTCGATCAACAATCGATTTCTAGTGCTCTAAAAATTCATGCTAATTGACGTCGATTCGAAGTCGGTCGAATCGGTGCGATTTAGACGTCCATTTCAGTTAAGATTTAAATCTGGTGCGTATATATTATTAAATTTTCATTTTCGTCTCGTATTAATGGCAATGCTTCTCTTTTTATAAGAATCCACCTAATAGGACGAAATTTCAGGGATGAATCCTCTGGAATTACGTTCATACGTGCTCAACTCTTGGTAGCTG
The DNA here is from genome assembly GCA_035079395.1 of Aspidiotus destructor. NCBI lineage: Eukaryota > Metazoa > Arthropoda > Insecta > Hemiptera > Diaspididae > Aspidiotus > Aspidiotus destructor. The sequence continues at coordinate 26,083,981 of JAVHKZ010000001.1, read as the reverse complement.
CAGTATCTCCTTCAAAAAATTATTTTGGAACTAAGCTTAAGAGATAAGGAGGTTGAACGAGAGAGACGTCTGGAACGAGAGCCTTCTTTTTTTGACATGTTTCATTTCTTTGCTCTGGTCTCATCCTTATGGGAATCTTCACTGTGGCAGTGATTCTCAGATCTGCGAGTCCGAGCCTCTCTCCCCCCCCCTGTAGTTTCTGGCTCATCCTAATATAATGGAAAGGTGTCGGCTAGATTTATACTAAGCTAAGAAAACTCCGAGAGCTATTATGAAGCTATTAGCTTGTGAGGTCATAAGTCGTCAATCCTGGTCCGCTTACAATATCTGAAATATACTAAAGTAGACTTACACTAGACGAAGAAGGCGCATTAGCCTGAAATATTCCATAGTAGACTTATACTAGACTAAGCGAGTGTGCCGCTCTAAAGCCTTAGCCTAAAATATTCTAAAATGACCTTATGTCACAGAAGACACTTTAATGATCTCTTAAACGTGAACTCTCAAATATTTTTGTCTCGCATTATCATCAACATATCTGATTGGGCAAAATTTCGAAAAGACGTGAAACATGATCTCTATCTTTTTGGCTGCGCCAAGAAATCCAATACCCCCTAGAAGCATTGTCTTTCTTCAATGTGTACCGATGCTCAACCAATCATTGGTACTGTATGGCCATTTCGCGAATAGAATATGGTTATCTCTTCTTTAGAATAGTCATTGTTTTGTAACATTGAGTCGATCAAGGGAAAAGTACCTCAGCTACTTCTATAAGACATACCTTTCTCCTGATTGTTTCATATTTACTGATAAGAGCGAAGCTAAATCAAACTTTTCCCAGTCAAAAGTTGAAAATAATGTGAATAGACTCTTCATAGCTAATACGAGCCATAATATTGTATGATGTTTTTGAATACTGAGGCACGTAACAGATGCTGAAATAAAATGAGCAAAGGCGATAGATACACTTTAATCACATTTGGACACGTTTACACAGCGGACGTTTAGCGCGACCGGTTTCGAACACGCTCGGTGTCCGCTGTGTAAACGTGTCCAAATGTGATTAAAGTGTATCTATCGCCTTTGCTCATTTTATTTCAGCATCTGTTACGTGCCTCAGTATTCAAAAACATCATACAAAAGTTGAAAATATAAGGAAATTTCTAAAGTGCAGTAATAAGAATTGCAGATTCTCAGCAATATTTCCTATTTCCACCAGAGTCAGGCAGCGATTCAGCATTCAAGTCTGCAAAGTTATCCAGTCAATATGAACACGAGCTGGAGAATGGTATCTTTCTGAAGTGTAACAAAGCCCCAATTCTCCTGATCGATCTTCTATACCCTCAATCTTGTATGATATTAATTAGCCAGAAATCAACTAAATTGAGCCGAAAACCAGCTAAATTAAACCCCCCAAATTAGGCTAAAAACCAACTAAATTTTTCAGAAAGCCAAAAGCAAACGTCGATAACTAAACGCCATATTTTTCAAGTATGTAAGTTGAAACAGAAAGCGAAAGATGAAATTTTCGGCTGCAATACTCTGCTATTGAGCCTAAGGCCACTGGCCTTCGTGATACAGGCTTGGGCTGCACGTGGGCTAGACCAGTAACAGCAATGCAGACTGGAGCTCTGGAGGATATGCCAGACTGAGATTATTGTTTACTATCATGTCATCAATGACCTTGACGTACTTTAGATGCTGAGAAAAATCCCAACTTTTGAACAATACACACCCATACTAGTTCACAAAATAGTCCTGGGCTAAGGAGAACAGTTTTAGCTACAAATCTGGAAGATCTTGTGAACTTTAAATTATAATAAGGAGTCAGAGGACGCTGAGTGGCTCAACATAAACAAGAACTAAGCTAAGAATATGATTACGAAGACTATGGCCGCTGGATCCGCGCAATACAGGCTTAGGCCACCCGTGGTCCAGGCCGGTAAAAGCAGTGTAAGAATGAAGCAGATCGCACCCCCTGAAAAATTTGCAGATACTATTTATTAGACATACCCTTTGCCAATTTCTAGGATCGCCTTTGAAAAGAAACGGGGGCGTATGTGCGTGCACGCACACCCAAAGTGGTGCCCGAAAAATCGCACCTCCGGCACCGGTATCCACCCTTCAAGGCGTTGCGTCGGTAGTTCAGAGGGCTCAATTTGAGAGTGGCCTGGCTTCATTTTCTCCACGAGTTCCGCGCTCTGTGCAATGCCCGTCAATGAGGCCACAACAGGGTTCTATCCAACTGACCCGAGGGAGTGCTCGGCACTCAACCTGAAATTCAGGCAGTCTTATATCATGGCCACATGCGTATCGACTCCTCCACCAGAACTTTCAGTCGCCGCTGGGAGCCCACTAGGGGCTCACCAGCACCGCATCGCGACCTCGGCTTCTCAGGTGAGGGATTCTTCTTCCCCTTCCTCTTCTTCACCTCTTTTGTTGGCTTTTGTCTTGTGCTTGCCCTCTTTTTCTTCTGTTGGTGCGCCCTCCTGAGCGCCCTGTATCTGGTGGTGCTGATGCTGACGAGAAGATGTGTGACAGCAGCAGGGGATGGTACACGTGGACGTAAGAGGCCACAAAGTGACTCTACATCCACCGCTCCCATTCCGCGTTCATTTTCTTCTTCATTACCGTTGCGGCAAATGTAGATATGTGATTCGATGCCTCCGGTGAGCATAGTATGCATGGAACCAAGGTGCTAGGGGTGAGGTTCTTTATCTTCCCCGATCTCAGAGAAAGAGAGAGACCGTCTTAGCTCTCCCCGCTCAACCAATTTCTAGGATGAGTCAGACTGTAATTATGATATTATATCATCGTGTTTCATCTTGAATCTTGAATGAGTGTTAAAATAAATGGGGACCAGAATGAATGAATGACCTCAGTGGATTGCATGAGTGTCTGCAAGGTGATTCATGAAAATGGATGAAGGTAGCTAGTGGTAAGAATACCAAATCAAACCTAACTCATGGCCACCCGTGTGACTCTACCAATCGTCTATTAAGGACAAGGACAACTACCGAAGATATCTTATATGAGACCTAGCAAAATTAGGTAGCGAAAAATTTCGTCAGACGCACTGCAAGTTTCGACTGAGGGTAATCGTGCCCAGATTGGGAAGGCGATCCATACGGTTAGAGGGAAAATGCGGCCACCACTACCGAAAACACTAGAGGAGCTTCATTCATCTGTCAGGCCGTACGACACGAAGACAAAAATCAACAAAAAATTTTCGTTTAGTAAATGATGACAGAAAACATATTTTATTGTTTTCGACGGAAACCAAATTAAAATTTTTGGTCGATCGTGAATATTTATTAATGCATGACACATTTTTTCCATCACTGAGCCTCTTCACATAAGTGATTCCCGACAAAAAAAAAAAGAATAATGCTTATGCATCACTCGTTCACTTTCTTCTCCTCAGTAACGACGTAAAAGTTTACAAAAGAGCTTTGGTAAGGTTGACAGTGGGGTTTTACCTGCCTCATAGTGTGCGTCATTGGTCTTTGTCAACTTTGAGAGGTCACAATAGTGGACTGTCGTTTTCACCTCAGTCAGGCTTGGTATTGGAAAATTGAGGCTCTTCTGAGGCTCTTCGTCTTACGAAACTGTACACAAACAGAAGCGCAGAAGGATCTATTCTTTGGTCTTTTTTTTCTCGATCCAGAGAGAGGAAGATTTCTCTGTTGAGGATCGATGATCACCTGCACCTTTTCGCGAATGGAGTAAATCATGTTTATCGCTTATTATATTGTTAGTTTGTGAAACCGGTTCATTCCATTGACTGTGTGAATTTTAAACATCAGCCAGTGATGAGGTCTGTAAGTACGTACAAATTATTTCAGCCAAAACTCTACTGATTCTGAAGTCTCCCTAAAACTTCATCAAGGTTCCTTTTCATCTCTTTTCCTCTCAATATGTTCATTGGTATTGTGTAATTTCATAACATTGCCCTTAATATCTCAACTATCCACCTAAGGCGTCTCAACAGTCAACTGTTGCGATGGAGATATCGACGCAGCCGTTTTCATCCCGTTTAACTTCGCTGCGGGAAGTAGAAAAGGCCGATAAGATATTTGGAAGTTAATTGTCTAGTCCGAGTCTTTACTATCTGAGAGATAGAACTGATTAACTGAAGGTTTTCAATTTCATGTCATACTCTAGGCACTCAACGGTGAGAGAATGAATTCCGTCTATACTATTCGGAATTACGAGCACTTTTCCCAGTAATTTCCACCACGAGTAAGATTACACGCCAGCTGACGGACGATTTTTATCGCTAATTATGTTACGAAAGTAATTAATACGGTTTATAATGAGTCATCTTTTTGTATGTGGTGGTTGGTTGTGCGCGATTCCGTGCCGTGATTTTTTCCTTATTTTCCGTTCTAATAAGATGAGATGAATTCAAAATTCAACTGTTCAAACGTAAGGTACTGTTTTCAAAATTTACATTTCCACAAAAGGTATACACACCGTGCTCCGTGGAGCGTTCGTTGCGAGCAGAAGGAAATGATAGTATAATACACGTACTGTGTTTCTTCATCATTACTGTCATAGATTTTCATTCCGTTCGAGACGAATTATTGTTGTGTACTATTTTGTTGATGGTCGTTGTATGCCATTTGCGCACGATGCGGCTTATAGGAAACAAGTTGGAACTGGTTGTTGGCGTCTACCTCTGCGGTTGCACTGCTATTACCATCCGAAGCAGCTGTTCGCGGTTAAACTCCGCTGGTGCGTTCGGCCTCGTCTTCAGTATGTTTCACGCTTCTATCATTCGGAAACACTTAAGTGTTTTTCTTTTTCAACACTCCGCGAAAATATTATGCTGTGCGCACGTTGTTCGCGCCTAATCCAGAATTTATGCTATAGTAGTAACCCTCTTGGAATTAGAATCGTCGTTGTTTCTCTTCGAAATTGTTGGTGACAAAGCTAGATACGTGTGATATTAAACTCCGCTATGTTAATTGTGTTGTTGTAGTTGAAGACGGTGGTGGAAAAATGTGAAAAATTGAAAGCCCTGGATATGCTAGAGCCGCCGGCGAAAGCGTTGGACGAAGAAGCACGAAGTCGCGAAAAAATTTACATGCCGCACGCGGAATGCGAACGTATGTTCGCCGACGATGACGATAATGCGCCTTGTCCACCAGATAGAGATATTTCATTGGCGAAATCTCCGCATCACCTAGTCGGCACGTTCCACATGTACAACCATTCATATCAGGATTCCTCGTACATGAGTCAGGTACGTTTACATTATATGATTATTCTATGTATTCAAATTTGTGAGTAGCGGTCAAGTCTGGTCTAGGTAATCGTAGAAAACTCGATGCGATGACAAATAATATTCTGTTCGATAAATTTCAGGATGGTGATTACGCCGAGTGTTACGTAGACGAAGGACGGACTCTTTTGACGAAAGATGAACTCGAACAGTATACAAAAGATTTTGAAGAAACTATTATAAAAGGCTCTCATCAGAAGCAGCCCTCGTATGCGCAGTCCGAAGGTTATCACAGCTACGTCTCCAGTAATGATTCAGCTATTATTACCCCTCTTCTGGATAGGTAAAGATATTCGTGTTTAATTTGTTAACGTTATTTAATTAATAATAGACTCGGTGAAAACTCATCGCAGAGGTGTCAAAAATTATATTATTTTATGATCCATCGATACGGATTGAATTTGAGATGGGATATTTTAGAAATTATCTTGCTTATTTTCATCTTTCATTGTCCGCAATCAAAACGAATTATAGTGACGGTAGTCCTGACTTGTTAGGAAGATTTTGATTAGCCTGCGTGTGCATCACATTGCATCCATAAAACTTATCCGAGATTAGGAAAAAAGAATATTACCTTTCTCCTTTTGTACTAGTCGAGTCATATCAAAGTCGGTGTTTGTAGAAGAAAACCGACTTTTATCCTCTCCTAGGAAATTCCAGCCTCCGTGGCTTCTTTTCCACTAGGTGTTGAGTGATATCAGAATTGCTTTACTTAAATTGCCATCCTGGGAAATTCTTCTTCGATTGAAGGGGGTGCTTTTTCAATGCGTCGTTTTTTCTTGTAAACGCAGGCTTATTTACGCTTACTTTCCTTCCAAATCCCCGGTATCTGACCGTATTACTTTACCTTGTGAGATGTAGCTTTCGGCTGGAGATCGATGGGTAAAGGAGAAACAAATTGAGGAGAGTGCCTCGCTTGGGATTTTGCAATATTCCTATACTACGCTCCATCGTTCCTCCTTCTTACAAGGTTATCTCTCAAGGTCAAGAATCGAAACATAGGCTACTAACATACTTAGTGTACTAGGTTTAATATTGGCAAAAGAAAGAAACGAAGACAATCAAACTTCCACGTTTTCTCACAATATAAGTCCAAAATTAGAGGGAAACTTTATCTTGAGTAAGCTTCTTCATGAAGATAGTCTTTTATCGAGAGACGACCGAAGGTGAGATATTTCCCTCACAAAAAACGTAACCGAGTGTTTTTTTCCAATTACCTGTATTTCCTCATCATAGAATGTTTCCCTGTTAAATCTTATGTAGAAGTTTAAATATTCCGCGAGATTGGATTCGGAAATTTTACGTAGGGTTTTCCATGAGTTGTTGAGTGTTGCGAGGAAAAGTATATTTTTTGTATTTGTGACTTGTCACAAGAAAAAACCCTTAGTCGTCAAGGAACGGATCAACAGTTTAGCGTTTGTATACGTGCAAGTCTGCAACTACGTTAGACCCTTCCTGCTAATCCGTTCCTTGATGACGAAGGGTTTTTTCTCGTGACAACTCACATTTTCCGAGTTTTATTTGTTGATTCATTTATTTTGGTTTCTTATCTGAATGTAGTTCATTTTCGGGGGCTCACTCGCTTTTCTTGTTCTACTATGAGTCTAGTAAAGACTATTTCAGGATAATAGCTTTCGGGGACTTCTAGTATAAGTCTAGTTTAGAATGTCTCAAGCTAATAGCTTAAACGTTACGTGCACGCTCGCGCTCACGCAAATTTTCAAATTAGAGTAGGGTCAGAGAGAAAAAATTGTAAGTTTCAAGGTCACCTAAGCACGCACGCGTTACGCACACGCTCACGCAAATTTTCAAATAAGGGTAGGGTCAGAGCCAGGGCTGAAAACAGTTATTTTTTTTTAGCGGTGTCGGTTATAAAGGTTCTTGGACTGAATTGTGAGATTCGGTTCCTGTCGGTTCCGGTTCTAGAAGCCAAATCCGGGATTCGGTTCCTTTCGATTCCGGTTCCAGAGGTTTGAAAATACGGGAGGAGAACCGCTTCCTGTAGTGGTATTCGGTTCCGGTTCTTAGCCCTGGTCAGAGCGAAGATATGAAACAAGTCAACATTGCTACTTTGCGAGAAGAATTCAGAAATTGCATCTCTAAGATTCAAGATGTTCTTTCTCCAATCTGGAGACCCAATCTCATGTATCCTTAAATTGATTTCCCTTCAGAAAAAAATATGCGATGTATTTATTGCCATGAGTTGGCAACAAACGGGTCCAAGTCAGGATCCATAACCGCATATGTAGTCTCCATTCAGAAAAACGTAGTTCGCTTCCATATTCACCGCCGAAGTTACCGCTGTATACACCTGCTTTCATCTTCTCGCCCGCGTCATTCCTCCATTCAGAATCCTTATTCCATCTGATTCTTCTTCATCCAAGACATTCGTTCCACCAATCCTATCGTCTAATAAATTCTCGATTCATACTCTTGTCAAGTTTTTCCTTAACCTCCATCTTTTTTTCTGAATATGGCGTGGTGGGTCTTGGTGCAAAGCAGTCACTGCGCTCACAATTCCCTCGAATTAAAATCTCGAATCCTATCTATGTTCCTTCATTCTTCCCTCCTGGCATGCTTTCTACTCCTCTCCATTCTCCAATAAGCTCCGATCTATTGGAAGATCGCCAATTCCTTAATCTACGTCACACTTCTCTTCCCGGCGAGAAGAAGTCTTACGTGTCTCTTTTTTCACGCCTCTCAGCTCCTTCTTGCCTATACTGCAACACTGCCTTTGTATCCGTTCAACACTTCTGCTTTCGATCTTCAGACAAGAAGATAGGATTGTACTTCCATCCTACGCTTCTTTCTTCTTTGCGTCTTTAGAACTTCACAATTACAAGCCAATCTTCTGTCAACTTACTTTGTCTCACCATCGAATCCAAAACCTCCTCGACCCTTCACATCAAAATCTTGGGGGTGGAACGTCTGAATTCCTTGAATGGTCTCAAATATTTACCATGGCCTTGCACAGGCTGTAACTGTTGACCTCTCCAGTCTTATCCGTTCCGATCCTCCGATTGAAATTCACTTAGACAAAACGATCTGAAAATTGCTTGACTTCCTTTAATCTTCTATGCTTTGCACCAGGCATCAGCCCTCTACTCTGCTAACCTTTTGGGCTCAACAGCCGACTACTCAAGTTGCCCCTTGTTTGTTGAAGCTTTCACCTCATGTAAATCACCTGGTCTGTCGCTTTAATCCCATCTGAGCACTATTCATCGACTCTCCCTCGGTTAATTTCTATTGCTGACAATCGTGTCGATTTTACTGAATTTTCCAAAAAACGGCTGACTTCGTTTAGAAACAATTCATTATCAAAACAATCATTCCTACAGGATTTCTCTCCCACCCTTTATACTATACGGATGGTTCAGAATTAGGATTCAGAACCAAATATGCAGTCGTAACATCTCACCCTCACGCATGAGAAACTTCGCTTCCATATTCACCGCTAGACCTTCTGCTGTGTTGACCTGCCTCTCCCTTCTCACTCGCTTCTTTCCTCTCCGAAAATTCCTTACGCCATCTGATTATCTCTCAACCTTACTTGCTATCGAAAACTCTCATGCTACCAGTTTTATCTTCCATCAAAGTCTCATTCTTATGATGAAGGAATTTTAACCGTGAAAGCGATATGAAAATTTATCTGGCGCTACCTTCACAAACTACATTAAAATCAACGTTTCAAATGCGTTGCGTTCATCCTCGGGGTATAATGAGATGATAAGCTTTGCGTATTTCGAATTTCACAATTATGATCCAATCTTCCGGCAGGTTCCTTTGTCTCACTATCGACTCTAAAACCTCCTCGACCCTTCATATCAAAATCTTGGGAGCGGAACCCCTGAAGAATTCCTTGAATGTTCTCAAATATTTCTCATGCCGTCGTACCGGCTTTGACTGTTAACTCTTCCAACTTTCCAGAAGTCGTATACCCTGAGGATGAATGCAACGCATTCGAAACGTTGGTTTCAATGTAGTTTGTATAAATGTGAAAGGTAGTGCCAAATAAATTTTCATATTACCCATTCTTATGGACGAGTAAAATTCTTCTTCATCTTTTGTATCTTTGCTATGGATCCGGGAAACATCGAGCTTGAGAAACATGACTCAGTAGACCTTATTTTATCTTCCATAACCAATCCCTTCTTCTCGTATGATCTCAAATGTCAAATGTTATTGTTGCTCCCTCATCCTCTCCTCCCGGTCCTGTTTCTAGTCCTCTGTATCCTCCAATGAGCTTCAATCTGAAGCTTTTGTTCCTGAGTGTACTTCGAAACGCCTTTCTCGACGCGAAGGAGTCATCGTAATTAGGACGGGCCACCTTTGTCTCACAAACTCTTTCTTACGCCTCTCATTTCTTTTGTGCCTGTATTGCAATGCTAACAATCTATCCGTCCAACCTTTCTTTTCGTGGCTAGCCGTCGAGAATATCTGGTTTCTAAATTCTGCCTCCCCCACACATATGACAAACCAAACTCCCCACTCAAACAGCAGAAGATTGGCATTATGAATTAGCTCCTAATCATATTCATCCTTATTGTCCCCATTTGTCCACTCCTAGCCCATAACCAGAATGTAGTTGGGATGCTCGTTAAGTTAAGGAGATGATGGAGAGAACATTTTCAAATTCCATTTCTTTTGGATGAGTTTGTTGAGTTCTTAGTTTTCTTTGCAATGAAATCGTGAGCTGCTGAATTGAAAAAGACTGAAAGAAATTGTTTGGTCAGCTACTGGGGAGACATGTATGTTAAACGTTCGTTTATTTGCCTAAATTTTTCCCGCCCATATTCAGAGGTAAAAGATACATTTTCGTTGATGAATATTAGAGAATTTTTTGCTCCTTTTCTCGTCTCTGTTGTGGGTGTAACTTGTAATCCACTTTCCCAGCAATTTTACTATTTTTCAGTCGATTAGGTTCAAATTTCTCAACCCTTTTTGTATTCGTTAATTTATAACAGTTTACTTTTCTGTGCAATGCGCGCGCTTTGTAAATTCTGTGATCTGACCGAAAGTTCTGTGATCTGACCGCAGGTTACGTCGTGAAAATGATGTTATAGTATCTGCGGAAGAGAATGTTGTGGTCGATCGTGAATCTAGCGCCAGTTCAGGATCGTCGAGTGATACACTAAAATGGCATGGTTCCTTAAGCGATGTTAGCGTTGCAAGTGGTAGTTACCGTGGAGGCGGAAGTAGCAGTAACAATAGTATTAGCAATTCGCAGCACAATATTGTTCATAGTGCTCGTGTTAAAACGCCTCAGCGACATCATTCCGAGTCTGTGTTATACCTTGGTAAAGCGGGAGGACCACAAACTACGTCTTCTCCGCAGCAGCAGCAACAGCCGCCGCAACAACAACAGCAGTGGCCAGATAAGGTTCAGAAGAACACCCAACTGAATAGTCAAATGCGTAAATTGTTCCCGGTCAATACTTATAGCGTTTATCCGCAGCAAGCAGTCTGCCCTCCGACTAACGCCGGACTGATGGATGCTGCCTCGCCAACGTACGTGAATTTTGTACCTTAAAAAATTAATACGACTATGCTAGATGGAAAGTAATGATACTAGCGGATTTCAAAAATGACGCTCGTAAATCGTCAGAAATAGTCCGCCGTACGTTCATCGTGGGTCAAATTCACACGTCCAGTCTATTTCTTCTGCTAAATCGTTATAGTCGCGCCTTATTTGTGCCGCTCTATTATACTTGAACTTTATTTGATGGTACCAATTTGTTAATATTAGGCGTTATTATGGCTGGAAAAAGTTGTATGATCGTAATGATAATTTTTTCGTCTCCTTTTTTTTTTTTCCAACGTAAATTACTCAATGATGTTCTATTTGAGTCCATTTTTTATTAACGATTTCTGTCTTAATCAGATCTCAGTCTACAATCGTTTCAAAATGCTCTAGATGTCAGTCTGTGAGGCTCCGCTCGTTATTTATAATTTTTTTTTTGGGCGGGGAAAACTTTCTTATTCGTGTTCCATCTCTCCCTTTGTCATGCTCTGTATAATAAAATGAAAATTTACGCTCCCGGGCGTTCTCGTTTTGACAACGGAATTTTCCCTTATACTCCAAAGTATTTCAAGTTCAGGATAGCGTTCTCACCGAGTTCATAAAAATTAATCGTTCGTCCGTAAAATAAATTTGGCAAAAATAAGCCCGAAGTCTGGAATACTCTGTTACGCAACCTAATTTTAACTAATTTCTGTACATGTTGCAGGTCTCCGAAGTTATCGGTAGCCGAGCGTATAATCGAGCTCGAACGTCAACAACTGAATCAGTCGCATCTCCCGCAAACTCAGCAAGTACAGCAAGTGCAACAACCGCCCCCATTGCAGCAGCAACAACTGTCGATGAAGTATACCTATTTTGACCCGGACAAGAAACACAAGGTTTCAGATCAAAGTTTGAAAGTAATTCAAAAGAAGGCTCTCTTATCGTACTACGAACGACACCATTCGTCGTGGCGCTCGGAGCCACAATTGTCGCCGGTCCCGTCACCTCCGCAACCACCACGACCACGACCGAGACTGCCCACACCCACGTCACGTCGGTCTTCGTCTGCTTCAGACTACCAAGATTCAGTTAATAAAGAAGTAAGTAATAGATACACGCCAGAGGCGTTTCGAGTCGGATAGATGGCGAATATTGTATCTCGGCCAGATCTGTAGTCAAGTACAATCCACTTCGTTAAAGTGCAAGTCTAATACAGTGTATAGTGTTGAATACTTGGTCAGTTGAATCGAATGATTGTTGCGGAGTATTGAGAAGCGAGTTGGTGTACTAATTATCTGTGTATGCCTCTAATTTTATAAATATGGTCTACATTTTGTGAGCATGGACTTAGGAATAACGAGAAGATGAGTCGATAGTTATTTCTTAGATTTATAATTTTTCATCTTCCTAGTACGAATAACGTTCTTGATGAGCATTGAGACCCATTCTCTGTGACGTCACTAAAAAGTTGTACGGAGAGGATTACCCGTAGTTGAGGCTACGCACATATTGACTTCCACGAGAACAACTTTGAAAACAAATTGGATTACAATCACATGATTCGAAATTACAAATTGAAAGAATTATAAGTTCGAGATCGATTTTTTTAAGGTTGCGGTACGTCTGACGAATATACTTAGTCTCAGAAACTGCTGTAGTTTCCCGTAAGACTTTCGAAAATGGTTAGAAATGAAAGTTGTTTTCGTCGTAGGTGATTTGTAAAATTTTGCCGTTTGTAATCTACCTGAGGCGGAATGTAAACCGCCGGCAGTATGAGGAAATAAGTGAAAAATTTCTAGTTGGTCTGATTATAGATAGGCTCTAGGTTCTATGTCGATCGAATGTTTTTCGTTCCAATTAGCCTGAGTGTATTTGGACACAGTGCAATGAGCCCGAAGGTACCTAGACAGGCTGGAACAAATTCCATTTTCAATGCATATGCGAGGATGTCGTTGCAAACTCTTTTAATGAAGATGTGGAGGGACAGAGGTCGAAGACCCCGTCGGTCTGGGAATTCCGAAAGTCGAGCATGATCCTCTGGATTCCGAGAATATAATTCGCGAGATTCTAAGGGTAGAAAATTATGTAAACTCGTTACAAGAAGTACGATTTTTGAAAACTGGTTCTCGGGCAACAATTTGTGTTTCCGGCTTGAAGTTCATAGGAGATTCACCTAAAAAGTGCATATCTCTCTAGTAAACAACAGTTTTCAGGACGGGAGATATTTTTGTAATCGATTTTCATTTAGCCATCCAGTAGTGCTCTTCATTGGTAGTTTTGGGCATTAGATCCTGTTTGAATACTCCTTTTTCAGTCTGCCTCTTTGCAGTGAGTCGGAATGCCTTAGGCTCATTAAACTGAAAAATATTCAATTGACGAAGAGCCTAACTAGGCGGGTGATGACCATCTGCTTATGAAATTTTTCACCTACCTATTTTCTCATACTGCCGGCAGGTTATAATCCCCATCAGCTAATTACATACGGCGAAATTTCGAGAATCGCCTCCGACGCGTATGTATTTATGTTATGACCTGGAACTTTCAGATAGTACTTGAATGAATTTCAAGTGAAGATCAATCCGTTAAATTAATAACGGGTAGTTTTGCCGACAATAACTCTGTAATTCAGTGTGTGGTGTCTTTAGAGGATCAGCCTCTGAAGATTTTCGAGGTACTTATGAGATCTTCATAATTTGATGTTGCTAATATCGTTATTTGTGGAAGATTATTGTTTAAAACTTCGCCGAAAGAATAATATTTAATAGGCTACCTACCATATAATGAAATTACTCATCATTTTTTTAATATTTCGTATTTTTCCGAACAGAACTTTTCCGGCGCTAAAACTGAGAACTACAACAAGATAAATGATGTTACCCACGGTACCAGTTCGGAATTAGCTTATCAGAATGAAGCACGAGTACATAGTCAATACAGGTTTGTGAATTTAAAGTTTTATTTTGAAAAATCGTGCCTAAAATAGTTAGTAGTAAGATCTGTGAAATCATTTTTACCTAATGGTGGAAAGGGATTCTTATCGCAAACTTGAGAATCTACCCATGCACAGTCAGACTTGCACAGGGTAGAATAATGAACTGATAATAATTTTCCCGCGTTTAAAAGCATTTTTGGTTTTTGTTATCACGTCCTTTTTTTGAGTGTTGGAATACTTATGAAAAATCGATGTAGGTAATATTTTTAAAATGTCGGCGTCGTATCATATTGAAAACAAATGATAATAGATGAACTCGAGCATGAAAATCTACTCTAAATTGCGTTCCAAAAATTCAGAAAGATCTAATGTTCTTCAAGGAGTGATTTGCGATTTACTGGAACCTTGACGATAATAACACTATCATACACAATGTTCCGGAAGAGTGCAGACTATTCATTCAAAGAGCATTGAATCTTTCTGAATTTTCAATATGATGAGGGAAAAATTGAAGCTAGATTTACATACTTGAGTTTATCTAACTCTCATACTTTTTTCCCACCATTATAAATATGAAGTTTTGAAACATGGTAACATTATCAAAATACAAAAGGTGTCAATTTTGTTATTCATTCAAAAAACTTTGAATCTTTCTAAATTTTCACTACAACGATACAAAATCCAAGCTACGAATAGATTTTCAAATTGGAGTTTATCTAATTATTTTCATTATTTTTTTTTTCTCTCTCGATATTATCATGAAGTTCTGAAAATACTCGGTGAAAATTGTCTCCTGTCGAAGCCCGGGTATCCAAAGGGCGGCTTCATGTATTTGAGGCAGGAACAGAGCTTCAAAGAAGGGGTTTCGAGGGTAGTTTTCCCAGTTGAAGCCCGGGAATTTGAAGATCTATAAAACGCGGGAACCAAGGAAATCAACAGCTATAGGCTTTGATTGAGGGTTTTAAAGATAAGATACCCTAGGAAAACGATTCGAATTCAACGTTGGAAATACTTCTAGAATCAACTGAAGACTAGCATTTTGCAGGATAGATGTTCAGAGTAGTTTCATTTACGGATACAATCGAATTAGATTCCAAAAATAAAAATAAAAAAAAGGTATCAGAAGTAGGCGTTCAACTAATTTCTATTACTCATGCTGAATTCGCGTGATCGAATTTTTGATTCATAAACATTTTGGCGAATATCCCTGCTACCAATTTAGTAAGAAATTTATCCGAAGTGGAGCGGTTTCTTTTCCTGCCCCGTATCAGGAATATAATTTTCTCCAATATGAAATGAAAATGAAATGAGTTGGCTCGATCAATGCCATTTGGTCTTCTCAATTTTATATGGATACTTTTGTGTCTGTCATTAACCTGACTTATAGCAGAATTATTAGAAGTATGTACCTAAGGCAAGAACACAGATTTTAAAATTTTGTATTCTTTTGTTTTAATGTGCATTTTAGCTTCGTAGTGGGCTTGAGTGCCTTGTGAGAATAGATACGTACATATTACAGTAAAAGCCGCTTAATAAAATCACGTCTGCCTCATGTTATTTTGATCGCATTAAGCGGCTAATTGTGAAAGGCAATAAAAAATTTTACTTCAAAATCCCGTTTTTTTTTTTTTTTTTTTTTTTTTTTTTTTTTTTTTTTTCAGCAAAAATTAAAAAAACAGAATTTTAAGGCATACTCTGGAGCTCCATTTTTGCCCAAAAAATGAATTTTTCAACTGAACAATGTTGTTTAGGAAACAAAATCGTTTTCTTTGGTAAAAACCACATTTTTCGAATGTTCGAAACATCTTTTTACTTGAAAGAAGCATGTTTCCAACATGGAAAATATGTATTTATGAAAGGAAAATATTTTCTCGATGTTGACAATATGTTTTTAGTTGGAAAAGACTCCCTTTTTCACCTCTACATTTGGTATTCTTGATCTGAATGAGCGACTTGTTGATTTTATTGCGCAGCTAATTTATTATGCTTTTATGTACAAATAAATCGGGTCCGGACCATTGGTTGTATTAGTCGACTGATCTTATTAAGCGACTTTTACCGATTAATTATTAAAAGTACTGTTTAACCTTTAGCGTAGACAAAATAAAAAAAGAAAAATTACAAAATAATCATAAAACAATAACTTTAGCTTGTGTTAAAAAAAGAAAAATACAAGAGAAATAAATAAAGATTTTAGAATTCTTTCATTTCCTCAAATTGAATCCTGTTAGCCTTTTATTGTACCTCCTGAATTGACTTTGAAATTTATGACAAAAAATAATTGTTCATTAAAAATTTGAAAAACATTTGTTCGCAATTTTGATAGCCAAAACTTTAGCCTACCAGGCATTCAACTCTACTACTACTACTACTGCTCGAACGCGATCGGAGTTTAAGTCCTTGCTTTCTCTGCACGAAAAAATCATATCGTAATTGGAATATTATCAACCGTCGTGCTAACGTGGTTGTTTTTATTGTTTACAGTTCCAGTTGCGGGTCGTTAAGTAATGCTGACGTCGGTCCCATGATCATCGGTGAGCCTATCTCGGTGGATGATTGGGTGCCCGAGCTACCACCCAAAAAAGCGCACTTGCGAAATTCTTGCCCGCCGCGTAAATTAGCGAGTCCTGATTTACCGCCACCTTCGCCACCACCAGTCGTCGATGATGAAGTATTTATTTCCGACGAACCACTTCCTCCTCCGCCGCCGGAAATTTTAACTGATCTAGCTCCCAAAGAAAAAGAAATCATTGATAGAGCTACGCTCGCCAGTCCGGCAACTTCTTATCACGGAGCACCAGATTTAGTAACTCCTACCGCGGCTACCCAACCTGTCGAAGCAGTGATAAATGACTATCCAGGCGCGATGAAAAGTAGAAGAGATCTAGAAACACCGATGAAAAATATCTCGAATGAAATAAGTAACAACAAACAAACGTTCTTGAGGAATGGCTCGAGCGCTAAATCAAAAGGCAACGAATTCTACAGGTATTCGCAGCATGTATGTAAAGACGATATAGCGACGGCGGAGTACCGACATTTGGTGGATCCGCCAGAAATGATAGGGTTTTCGCAAAACGTGAAGGAAACGTCGTTTACCAAGGTTGCGGACGATGGGCTAAGGATGCAGAGTGCCGATTTCCTTAGTAAACGATCTGTGTTCGCGAATGGATATCCGGAAAGGCAGTCGATGCGATACTCCTCGAGCCATAGAGCGCAAATGAATGGCCGAGTCTCGGCGATGAGAGCCGCTCAAAATGTGGGAAGCGTCGACGCTCCCCGGACTGCTAAATACGACCCGAAGGACGGCGCGCGAATGAGTATCGAGAATAGTAAAATGAAGAGTTCCACGACGGATGTAGTGAGAAATTCGCCGCAATTTTCCTCGGTGGTGATGAGGCATTCGGAGAAGTTTCCAGCCAAATTGGATCCCCAGTGCCCGCGGACTACTTACCAAATGTACGTATTGTTTTTTTTTATATTTTATTTTAAATTATTGAACATACGATAGTACGTAGTACAAGGAGAATTGATGCAAAAATTGACTTTTCTGGAGAGTTGGTTCAAAAGATGACAGTCGACTGTCAGAAGCGCTCATTAAATTATAATTTTTAAACCCTGATTCCCGTGTGCGTTTTAATCTCTGTTTCGGCTTACGTTGTAATTTCGTTTAAATTTTGCGAGAAGTTTCGCAATTTTCGAACACATCTCCTGCAAAAATTGACGTTTGAACATGAACTTCCTCCCATGGACGCATTCGCATGTTCGAATTGACGAACAAATTTCCATTTGTCCTCGTCTATCAAAAACTTTCACGAAAAAATGATCTGTTCGATGAACTATGAAATAGCCTCGTAGTAGGGTCCTAAATGGCTCGATGTGGCTGCTGAGAGCAATTTTATGATTGACTACACATCAGACGATGTCCATTTTTACCTCTCCCCGTTTTTTGAGGTTCCACCACCAAATCTTGAAAATTCGTTTATTTCGAGAAATATTGACTCTTTGGAAAAAGTTTTCAAACAAAAGTTATTTCATTATGCTTTTGTACAACTTTACCTCCTATAAAAATTGTACTTGGAACAATCCTCGCGCCTAAAATTTAAAAAAAAACAAAGAATCACTTTTTTACTTTTTGATGTGGAATTTCAAACATACACTAAAATATATCCTTACGAATGTTCTGAATGAGTATCAATACTACTTCACCCCACCCTCTCTTATTTTAGAGGCTCCTACCCCCCTCAACATTACAAACATTTGGTTAGTTATAAACTGTCAAAGAAATGTTTTTTCTTGAAAACTACTCTATTTTAATTTTAGAGAACAGTTTACAAAAATGTTTTTTTTAGGAAATTACAATTTTTGCGCCAGCCCTTTTGGTGATTCATTGTAATTTTATAAAATACGACTTTTGTAAACTGTTCTTCGCAATTAAACTAAGTTGTAATATCTAAAACAATTTCAATGCTACCTTCACCTTTTTACTGAAATTTTGAACTTCCTTGAAAAACTACTTGACTGAAAAAGTTACGAGCTATCTCCCAAAGGAGATCAATTTCAATATGATCTCCTTTTAGATAGGAGAAGAGGATGGAGTCTTTGGAATTGGAGAGGGGTGGGGCGAAGTAGTCTTGATACTCATTCAAGAGAAGATTCAATTCAAAACAATTTTTGTAATTGTATATTTTAGTGTGTGTTTAAAATTTCTCATTGAAAATGTAAAAAACGTGATTCTTTTTTTTCCACCGTGTTTTTTCAAATTTGAGGCACGAGGGTTGCTCCAACTGAAATTTTTATAAGAAGTAAAGTTGTAGAAGAGACATAATTCGACAAGTTTTGCTTGAAAATTTTTTTTAAAAAGTCAATATTTTTCAAGATAGATAAGCTTTCCGGATTTGGTGATGGAACCTCGGAAATCGGGAAGGGGTAAAAATGAGCATACAGGCTGAATCTGTTTGTCTAAGTGTGTAAAAGAATAATCAATCATAGAAATGCTTTCAACAGCCACATTTCTGTGCAATCGGGAGCCTATTTGCAATTACTTCAAGTAAATAATTCTGGAATTGATGTTAGTTGAAGAACCATGATCAAGTTAGAAACGGATTAGGCTATTGTAAAGTTAGAAGAGGGGTTCGTGGTTACAGCCGGGACGGAGGTATGCCAGGCTATTTGAGAAAATTCTTAAGAGTTCAGGTATTATATTGCTTGAAATTTCGATATGGTGGGTCCAGGAGGTTTTCAAGTCGAAGGCGAGACCATGAAATTTGATCGGTTTTACGATTATTATGATATTTTTTGAAGTATAGAGTTACGAAAATTTCTGAAAGGGGATAACGGAAGAAGCAGATCTACTTGGAACAGAGAAAAGGAGAGGAGTGATATTTTCCAAAACGTTTGATTAAATTTAGATCAAATCAATGGCCGGATTAAACAGTTTCATGCGGAAAAGATCTCGAGAAAATAATTGTATAGCTTTTCACTTGAAACTTTTTCGAAGGGTCATCTCCTTCCAAACTTGTAATCCTTCATAATTCTTCCTCGGGGATTTACGCCAATTTTTTTTTTCAATGAGGCCGAGTTCATCTGAGCGGACGTCGCAGATTTCTGAGATGTTTCTCGCTACGGGGGAGAAGAAGAGGAAAAAAGTCTTGAGTCAATGAACAAACTGGTCTTTGCGACTCGAATTCAAGATACAGAAGAAAATTTTATGGAGACGAAATTTTTATTTTTCATTTTGACAAGTAAAGCCTTATACGCGGCAAAAGTTCGGTTCCCGATTTGCACAATTAAAAAAAAATAAGAAAATTTAATTGGAAAAAAATATGTTTTATACCCACTCCAATATTAATAATATAAGGTTTTTCTCTATTTTTTTTTTTTTTTTTTTTTCAATTGTACAAATTGGGAATGGAACTTTGCCGCACTTTGTACTGCAAAAATCTGATTTCAGTCTTTTCATTTAGAAAAAAGATCAAATGAGGCGGTCGGCTCCTCGAAGTGTTTTTTATTTATTCATATATTTATTTAAAAATTATTTATAGTGGTGTCACCAACAGTCCACTGACCAATTACAGGTGACACCACTTTTATAATAATACTAACAATAGAATAATAATAATACTAATCACCTTTTCAATGGTGTTGTTGACGACGTTGTAAGCGAACACGAACTTGTCGCAGCGCGATCGATACAATAATTTCAAATCTTGAATGATGTGTGTGTGAACACCGCGCAACCTTACAACCTCCTTCACCCTTGCACTTGGCTGTACAGACCACGGAGCACTGATGAGTACGTTTGTTCTGTACCAGTTCAACAGTAAGATCATGCGGGAGGTCATGCACATCAAAACGTTGCAGAGAAACTCACATACAAAGTTTGCTGCTGGTAGTACATATAGCGGAGCCTCGTTCGTTCGCTATCTCCTTGTTGGAGGGCGATTTTTGACAAAGGGATCTCAGTGTTCAACGAGCACTTTGTATCTCTGCTTATAGATAAATACCATTCACGCGAGTGAGAGTTTCCAATTTGTTGTACTTTCATGTGAAGGCATTGTGAGAAACCGCGCATCTGTGGCCCACGCCCTTTTAATCGCGTACAATATATTCAAGGGAATTCAGGATTACTAAGATACCTCCGCACTCCAAATCTTACTAACGTCCATGCATGACAATAGAGATCAGAAAAGTTGTTCAGCAGAAGAATACCAATGAAGCAATTGGCTGTGTAAAATAAACGCCATTAACATGAATTTGATAGGATTATCTAACAAACTCGGATGAATGGATGGGAAATTTTCTGGTCGCTTCAAAATTAATAGCGCATTTTTGCCCCTTTCTCATCTACAGTTTTGAGTGTCCAAATCCAATAGCCTTCTCTGAGGGGTTACGGTCATATAGGCGCCGACGATTAGGCGCAACAATCATGCAGCCGCCGCAATCATTTGGACGCCATGACGTATTTTTTGTAACTTGGTTCGCCTAAATCCTGTTCCCTCTGCAATAAAAAATTTATTTATAAAATTATTCAAATAAATATTAATTTAATGAAGAAAATTTATTTATTCAATTATAAATATTTTTGAATTAGATGATATTTTTAATTAAATTATAATTATAATGATTTATTTTAAAAAAAATTTGAAGAAAAAACATTAATACAATTTTCAAAACTATATCTGAACAAAATATAAAAATGAATAATTCTAAAAAATATACATATTAATTAGATTTTTATTAATTGAAAAAAATATCAAAAATAAAATAATTGAATTAATTTTTTATTATTATTAAACTTGAATTAAAATGATTAATTAATTTTATTAACAATAAAAATATTTATAATCTGTCAATTAAGTAATTAATTGTTTTTTCCAAGTAACCTTTATTTAAAGTACTAATTTTTATTTATTAATTTCCTTAAAAATTCTATTAATAAATAATATTATTTTAATTAATTAAATTATTGTCAATAATATTTATTCAACCTCTCAATTTCAAGCAAATCTCCTTTTTGATGTAGAATATTTCCAAAAAAAAGTTCAGCTATTCATCCCCTGTTCAAGAGAAATTATTGTGAAGATAGAATTATTGCATTTAAAAAGTGTCTGCTATTTCCTCTTTTGATGGTACTCGTAGTATCCTGAAATAGATTAATTTATTTCTTTATTTCTAATTAATGTAAACTAACAATCAGAAAAAATATTCTCACTTATGATAGACACTATTTTATTACGTGTGGTGGTACTATTAGAGAAGGAGGGTTGATACGGATCCCGATGAGGTGATCTAAATTTTTCGCTTGAGTTTTTCATGTATCAACAACCCTCCTTCTCTTATTCTCACTTATGGGAGGAATATTATGTTCGTGGTTTATTGTAAGATAATATTGTAATACCGAGAAGTAAAAGAGTCTCCTCGTATTTACGAGACATTGCATTGGAAGACAGGAAAATTACAGTCACGTAACGGATAACTTTATATTTTACAACACAACATGTTTCGCGACGTCTAAGCGACGCATCATCAGGTGTACTGAAATAAATACATACGATGGTACAAAAATTCATGCGACAAAGGAGAACGAGAAGAAAAATGTAGGAAGAAAGAAGGAGAAAGATCAAGTAGAAGTGAAGTCATCGTCTTCGGACGGAACAAGATTATGCATGTGAGAGATAAACGGATTGATGAGGCTGCGAGTATCGTTCAGAAGGAAGACGCCTGAACGTGAAAGCTCGGCGATAATTTCAACCTCTTATAACCTATTAAGGAGCCGGCCTTTCGTCGCTTTATGGATAAGCTTGAAGGTGAAATGATGCTCAATGCAGTGCCTCGCTATGGCGATGCCAGTGTTAGAAGGCTTACGATAGATAGCAAACTGAGGAGAGAAACGACCGAACACTGACATTCTTATCAACGGTTCCTCTTTTCATCATTATTCTCACAAATACTCCGCATTACTCGCTTTCGTCCACCGCCTTCTGGCAATTCCTCTCTCCACCCGCAATTTCAACATAGAGAAGGCACACATCTCCGAACTCGCGCGCTTAAATAATATCTCTTTTGATGCTGATAAGGTTATCTCGAGGAAATCTCTCCAACGCGCTATGCAGTCCAACCTCGCTCCTCAGCGCGTACTCTCTCCTATTCGTGAGCGCTGGGTTCGTTTGCCCTTTCTCGGTCACCACCCTTATAAAATGGCCCGCATTCTTGAACCCTATGGTTATCGTTGTGCCTTCTATTCTCTTTTAACCTTGGGCCACTTATCTTCTCTGAAAGATAAGCTCCTCCCTGAACAGTGCTGCGGAGTTTATCGTGCCTCTTGCACAGTCCCTGAATGTTCTGCCGTTTATATTGGCCAGACGGGCCGTTCCCTTAAGGATCGTTGCGATGAACATGGCTCCGCATTCCGTAACCATCATCCGGAAAAATCCGCCATAGCGAGGCACTGCATTGAGCATCATTTCACCTTCAAGCTTATCCATAAAGCGACGAAAGGCCGGCTCCTTAATAGGTTAGAAGAGGTTGAAATTATCGCCGAGCTTTCTCGTTCAGGCGACTTCCTTCTGAACGATACTCGCAGCTTCATCAATCCGTTTATCTCTCACATGCATAATCTTGTTCCGTCCGAAGACGATGACTTCACTTCTACTTGATCTTTCTCCTTCTTTCTTCCTACATTTTTCTTCTCGTTCTCCTTTGTCGCATGAATTTTTGTACCATCGTATGTATTTATTTCAGTACACCTGATGATGCGTCGCTTAGACGTCGCGAAACATGTTGTGTTGTAAAATATAAAGTTATCCGTTACGTGACTGTAATTTTCCTGTCTTCCATTGTAATACCGAGCTCGAAGAAATTTTGAAATTTTTTCCACAGTAAGGCAATTTTTTCGAATCAAAGGTACATTTTTGTCGGTTTTAATATATTGTCTTCATTATTTGATCATTCATTATTAGTTCTGATGAGATGTGCTACCCAAGAATAATGATCTTACCGACTTTATGATTTATACGTTGAAAATGGCAAATTAATTTATTGTTGATAATATGGCTTATCTCTTTATAACTCGAAGATGTTACCCACGTACCTATTAAGAAATTTCCTGTTAATTTTTTTTTTTTTCCTTATCCTATTCCTTTAACGGAGGTAGAAGTTATTTTCTCGCCATGAAATCATTTTTGTTGATATTTTGTGCACTTACTATTACGTGGCCATGCAAATTGATTTGTGTAACATTTCAAGTATAGAAGAGTATAGGAGTTTCTTTCGCTGTAATCAGCCATGAAGACTGAAATTTTACGACGAATCAATGTATATCCGCTAATACGTTCGCTCGTGTGGTACTTATCATCGAACTCCTCATATTTTTCCTCTCTCTTTTTTTCTTCATAATTATTTTAGAAAGTCTTACATAAATTTGGCCCGCATTGAAAGAGATTAAAATATTATACGCGTATTGATGTTAATTAACGCGCGCGAATTATCGCGTATTATCGGTCCAAGCTGAGAGATGACGAATTTATGATAATGTTGCTGGAAAGTTTGTCTTTTGTCTATCGAGTAATTTCAGTTATTCGTATACGTACAGTATTATGTGTAGAATGTATCTTGACAAAATTTCAAAATTATGGATAATGATGAATAATTTATCATCGATGGGCTATCATTATATAGTGATAATCGTGAAAAACGAGGCAACTCTTGTATGGTTTGGACGATATTCCGCGAGAGGACTTCGTGCCGCAGTCGAGTAACGTTATTCGTGACACGATTCCAGAGATGCAGTCAAATTACTAACTGCCATCAAAATGAAAGGAACTTGTATCAATGATGCGATTATCCCACATTTACTCGATAGTAATTTTATGAATACTCGACGTTTATAACGAATTATAGGGATCGTGCACCGTGCGTATTTCTCGCAGTTTTCAGGTCATTCTTCTCATTCGCAATTTTCAATTTAAGTCAAAATCGAAGTGCGATAAATTGTTTCTTTCGTCTGCCTGTATCCGTCGGAAAATTAGTGCATACTCACTTGTTTCTCGGTTTCACTTTCTGTCGCTATTTTTCTATCCTCCGTTCCCACTTTCATAATATAGTTCACGTATGTACGGAGAACGGCAAGCGAAAACAAACGCTTAAGTTATCAAATATTGAGGTATCTAACTCGTAAATTATTGAGTAGATTATAACGCATACCTATCGTACGTTATTGTTTTGTAAATATTGGATCAAATTTCCTCGTACGTGTTTTCAGTTTTGGTATTCGCGCATCGATCGCGAGGGTGTGAGGGGAGGTAAACCTGATTTGTCGACTTTCGAATTCCGGCTCTATCTAATCATAAATAAAACCACGTCAGTATGGTATTTGATGACGGGTGTAGAAGCGCAGTGAAAAGACTACACTGCACTCCCTCCGGAGAGCCGGGGCAGATATTTTTGACATCAATTATCATTCTCGATGCTCTCTGGTTAGGTCGGCGGATCTTTGTTTGCAGAATCATTCGCCACTTATTTCAATATATCGTTCGATGATCGAATCGCAGAGTTAGCTCATCGATCTTATCGTCACGCTCAGGCTGGAGTATCTATGCCGTTGTATTTAAAGACGTTAACTCGATGGTGATATTGTGATCAAGATTAATGTCCTAGTAGGAAAGAGGAAAGCAATGCGTACGAAGCGATTGCGGCACGTCTCGCTGCAATACCGCGTGAAGAGACGTTTATAGTGCCGGTCCCACTCGAGGATTATGAAAGTTAGTACGAACAGGTTGGATCGATCAAAAAAAATGAGATTTTCGTGCTTGCATGGCCGATTTCGATCGTGTAATTACGCGAATCATTATTATAGGGTAAGAAAATGTCAGTAAGGGAACTCACCCAAGCTTTCAGTTAGCCCTGGTTTTTCTCTTGTCATTGCTGATATCTAAATGTTCCTCCAGTGGTATTTTGAATTTCGAGATGAAGAGTAACTCATTCAATATAGGTATGGAGAGGAGGAGAGGGGTAAACGGCGGAGAGTGTGCGTTGTACAGGTATGGCTTATTCTGAGACGGATTAGGGTATTCTTTCGTGTCAGGAAGTTTGGTTCGAAACAGTCCGAGGAATTTGAGCTTTTTTGATGGATCGGAGCTTATTGGAGGGTAAAGAGGACCAGAAATCATGGTAGGAGAAGAGGTGATTTGAGATAGGAAGCATTGACTGCCCCACGGCAAGTTCAACAGCGCTATTTAATGTCTTTGTATCCATAGAAAAAGGGTGGAAGATGAGGAATAACCTGAAAGAGTGTTTAAAAATGGGATTGGTAGAATAAAGGTCTCGGATAACAAATTTAGTAAGGGTGAGAGAAAATTGGATGGCCCGAGGAATTTGCGGGAAGAGGATAAGGAAGAGGCAGGTGAACATGAAACCGAAGTTTCTCATGTTGAAGGATAAGGTTTCACCCTAGATGGAGATTGCATATCTGGTTCTGTGTGCTGATCTGGTCCCGTCTGTGTATGAGAGAAAAGGGAAGGAACATTCTCAAGGAAAGATTTTTGTTTTTCGTTGTTGTTTGTTAATGGAGTTAGCTGTTTTGGGAATTCCATTGAGATTGAGATCAAGGTGGCGCGTGGGTAACCAAAGAAGAGTTGATGAAAAGCTGAGAGCCTTAGTTTAAGATGAGTGCTTAGATGGATTTCAAGTGATGGAACGGCTGGTGATTTACGTGGCCTGGAAGCATTCGCAAAGGGGGGGAAGATTTGAGTATTGAACTGTTGAGGCCAGAAGATAGCGCGGCAACGGAGTGGAGGAACATCTGCCTCAGCGCACAGGCTGAATGGAAGACCGGTGCGTAAGGCGCCAAGGGCCAGTCGAAGCCTAGAAGATTGAATTGACTAACTCTGTGAGTAGTCATGTTCCTCCTTGGGAATCTGAAGTTAGTAAGAAGGTACCGAAGCCATTAGGAAAGAAACATTTTGTCAGGCGAAGGCTTCCTCTGATTCGAGATTAGGGCGATCAGAACACACCATACCTCTCCTTGGAGGGTACCGAATTGAGAGTATTGGGTGTTGAAGACCTGTCGTGGAGGAAAGATCAAAGAAGTTTGGGTAAATTGCTTCGAAGGCCAAGGAGATGTGCAGACGCCAGACCTGGGAAACGCTTTCTGGAAGTCTGGAGAAAATTAGGTAGAATTTTGAGTTTGAGCAAAGGGCTTCCTCGATGTAGAGGTTTGAATCAGATATGGTTTGGAAGATGTTACGCCCTTCGCAAGAATCGGTTTGCTATGGGAAATGGATAATATTTGATTCAATGAATCAGAATTTTGTAGTCCGACCCGATGAACCATGTCAACCGTCGATTTCAGATCGATTTCCGGTCGACAATCAATGTCGACTGAAAATCGACCAAAAATTTATTTTTTGACATGTTTCATGTCTTTTTCGAGTGCCCCCCCCCTTCACCCCCGTCTCTCCGTGGGTAATTTGGAAATTTGCGAGTTCATCCCGCGAGTTCACCTTGCCCAGTTTATAATACTAGGTTTATACTAGCTTTATGATCGCTATATTCTTGCTTTGAGCCTTCATTATTCTAGACAGTATACTAGTTGTTGAAGCGGAAGGCCAGCCAAATATGGAATCGATATTTCGATACAATCGAGATCAGTAATCGATATAATCGATATCGATATATCGATATAATCAAGATTGATGTATCGATACAGTCGAGATTGATATATCGATATAATCGAGATTGATATATCGATATTATCGAGAGTGATATAGGTCGACGAGTGTCGACTCTATGTCGACTCATTTGCCACATCAATTTCAGTTCGATTTCGAGTCGACATCCCCAAATTTTTTGTCGACCTCAAATCGACGTTGACCTGGAGTCCACTTTGAGTCGACTCAATTTTGGTGGAAAGAAGCGATCGATTCTGAGTCGACTTCTGGTCGATATGCGGTCGCCTTTGGGTCAAAATGGGCGGAAGAAAATTGACTCGAAATCGAAATAGAGTCGATTTCAAGTCAATATGATTCAATGGGGAGGGATAGATCGGTCAGAGGATGGGAGAGAAGAATCTTTAGTAAGAGTATTCGAAGGATGAAAGTCAGTTCTCAGATGGAAGGGCAAAAGTCGTTCCGGAGAATTGCGGTAAATAAGAAGAGAAGTTGAAGGGATCATAGAGGCGTGAATGTTGTCAGAGCCGGGGCCTACGTATCCAAGGTTTTTACGGAGATGGCAGTATCAAAAGAGAGGGATTTGAATACGTTTCTCATATTCGATCACATGGACGTCTTTAGAGACCTCCGAAGGTTTTTCCACGCTCGCCAAACATCATATTTCCGTAACTGAAAAAAACATATTCCTCAAAACACTATTGAACCTACACGATTCGTCACTCACAATCTTTCGAGAAGGTAAAAATCACATTGTATGCCAAAGAAGCGTGTGGTTAGAAGCTTCAACTTGCAGAAAAACGTGATCACGTTTCAATACCAATGACTTCGCGCATTGTAGAATTTAACATTTGATACGTGTGCGGATGAATAGTACATGTAAAACCCATCACTAACGCCTCTTGTGGCTCTTCTTGCGAGTTTTCGTGGAGCTAGTGCGGTTTATTTACATCGGAACCGAGAAGGTACATTGTGTCGAGGCACGACTGTAAGAGGATACAATTTGCCTGTCTTCTGCTCCTCTTAATTGGAGTGAGAAACTCATCCCTGTTTGATGTTCATTCTGGCGTACGCGGTGTGAAATAAAAACATCGACGATCTCATCATCATCATCGCATCGCGCGTCTGAAGAATTTTTCCGTTCTTTTCACGACACCGTTGTACCGCAATTACGAGCTCGACGAACGTCGAGTTGATTAATTTAAGACTTCCTGACCGAAATGGCGCTGATGTCTTCCGCAGGTGTGGAACGAATGTTTAGAGCTATTTGTATATCAATATTGTTCTCGTCGTGACGATTCAAACCGTTCGGAATGACTCTCAAGAGTGGGTTATGGACGGCGACGACGTACAAATTCATTCCCGCCGATGGGTATCGGTTATTATGTTTCGAAGAAAATTCTATACGTTTCAAAGTCGAGGATTTTCAGCGAAATTAGATGTAAGTTCATAAAGTGACCCTCGTTGCGACTTCCTCGCAATGATAACGTGCCCTCGTTCGTGCAATCGTAAGTTCTGTCGTCGAATATATATATATTCCGTACAAATCATTCAAGCTCTGTCAACACTGTTTCTCTAGCGGAAAGTTCATCTAACGGTCCGAATTGCGAGTAGTTGGTGTGTACGTACGAATATTCTTTTGATAATGCGTTTTCCGTACTTCCTTGATGCGGTCTGCAAATTAAAGAAGAGTCAGACCCGCGTAGTGAGTGGCATGTGAATATGCCCGATGCGTGACATTTATGAAAAGAACGTCGTTAGATGATATTGCGGTAGAAAAAAAAATATATATATTCGTTCGGTCGACTTGTAATTAGTTTACGAACTAGTAATATGCGAAAAAA
Organism: Aspidiotus destructor; assembly: GCA_035079395.1. Lineage (NCBI taxonomy): Eukaryota > Metazoa > Arthropoda > Insecta > Hemiptera > Diaspididae > Aspidiotus > Aspidiotus destructor. The sequence goes on along the minus strand of JAVHKZ010000001.1, from coordinate 26,055,249 downwards.
GCGGACTCTTGTTTTGGTGGCACAGTTTTTTGATTCATTTGTTTTTGCTTGTAGGTCATTATCTTTATGCTCGTCGTTTTAATTGCGAGTTACTATGTATTTGTCCGTGTGAAGTTTTTGCATTGTTAAAACCTGTGCTCCGCATCAAAAGAAGAACGGTTTTAAAACTTTGCGAACATCATAGTTGTCTTTGTGGAACGAAAAGTTGTATGACTCCGATGGCCGTTGTTTCTGAGGAATATTGGTATACGGCTCAAAGTGAAGCTTGCCATGGGTGGTGGATTAAATTTTTCTTAGAAGGGGCAAAAATTTTTCAAAAAAAATTCAGAAGAACTTTCTGCAATAGTATTGCTAAATCAAGTATCTTTTGATTTTCTTCAGTTGTTTGTGAGGGATGCGTCTTGCCCCCGTGCCCCTCCGTATTCCGCCACTTATGATGCTTGTATATCCTCAAGGCCAGTAAGAGGACTGTACCATGCAGTGACGTACTTTTGTCACAGTGGAATTTTTGGCTCTAAATTCAAAGTGGTGGTTGGGAATCAGTTGTTCATCTTCGATAGCCTTCAACAGGCGCTTTCTCATAAAGCTTAGGCATCATTGGGAGAATGTAGTGGGTTCATCTTGTTTCGTTATCATAATCAACTTGGTCAGTTTCCACGGTTTGGGAACATATCGGAGTCTTAGTACCGCATTGTACGAATGAGTTGCGTTTCTAGTCCTTTGCGAAAGAGTTCTTGCTATACGCGACCCAAGATTTTGTTCTTGGCTTGGCGCTTTTTTGGGATTCAGTTTTCTATTGATCATATTTTTGACCTCTTTTGGTGAGAATAGATTGGTTTCTTTGTCCTGGGTCAGTTACCTATCTGGATTAACGTTTGCGTTAGAAACTTTACTCTGGGTGTTCTGCATAGGCTTGTGTACGCTCGTCATCGCTACGTGCCCGTTTGTTTTTGATGGTCGCAATGGGGCTTTAACAGGAAACCTGTTTTGTCGAAGGGTCGTCCGGAAGAAATGTCCGCTGTCCGAGAGGCAACATGACCTTGGGACTTGGAAAATTTTCCAAGTTCCCTCTTATCCAGTGCTGCCAGGTCTACGGATTCTTGGTCCTCGAAAAAGATACGAATTTTTCTACGGATTTTGCGTAAAGTACAGATTTTTTGCGCTCAAGGGAAAAGTACCTTAGACACACATATGAGAGATACTTTCCTCCTGATCTTTATAGCGTGATACCGCCGTTTTCCGTAACATTGAGTCGATCAAGAGAAAGGTATCTGTTATTCGTTCGAGAGATACCTTTCTCCTGATCGTTATAGAAATCCGTTTTCCGGTCTTCCAAAAAGCAGCGGATACGGATTTTTGAAAATATAATCTGGCAGCACTGCTTTTATCATATAATATATTCGACAGAGGTCGAAAATTTTCCAAGTCCCCCTCTCATCATATACATATCCGGCTAAGGTCAAAAATTTTTTCCATGTCCCTCTTCTATCATATATAATATATTATACTAGTATAAAGCTAGGATAATGCAAGGAAGAGTTCTAGTCTAGTTCAAGTCCAGTATACTGTATTTCAAGTCCCCTTCCTATCATATGTGTAGCGTGGAAGTCGGTCTGATCAAAACAGCTCCTCCAAGTAACTAGATATGCAATGCCTCATACAGCAACTTGCTTAGCCCCTTCAACGAGTCAGATATGCAACGTTTCAAACACCATATGACTTTTAAAACAGGTTTCCTGCCTCCCCTTATTTAACTCCCTTGAAAAATTCGTGAGTTTTTGCGCACTTTCCGTGGCGAATAATCGGTGTCCTTTGTATCGCCAAGTGTGGCAATGAAATGGTTGGAAGAGTCGTTGTCATTCTTGCAAATGCAACCCATTTACTTCTTTACTGATACTGATACAGTTGAGTACAGTTTTGTGCTCAGGATTCCGAGTCTGTTGCCGACGGTATCGCACTTATCTGCAAAATTTTTAGTTTAATCTTGAGAACTCAGGATGTCTTTCATGCAGTTGAAACAGAAACGGACAAAGAAAGCTAAACGTAACTCTGGCACCGTCTATCGAAGCCTTGTTTTTCTATCAAGTGGAGAAATCCTTTGTTCTCGTTCAGATAATTTTATTTCTAAAAACAAGCTTCTAAGTTATTACTGTAATAATAATGAGGGAACCGCAATGCCATGATACAACATTGAATATTCATTTTTTTTGAAAATTTTTTATTAATAATTATGAACTCGACTGTGTCCTCTATCGTATTTTCTTTATACCACGTCATTTCCACCAACCCATCCTTCATTAAAACGTCGTATATTTACGATGGTACTGTATTTATAAGGTATTATCTGCTATGCACGCGAGTGAATTATGACGTTGAACTTGGGAGTTCAGCAAAGAATATGTCCTTCCGGCATTAGCACCTTACCTGCCATTCGTTCGCTGTACAATGAACGTAAAACGAGTCTATAGAATTATGATACTAATGCAGGTTCGTAAAAGAATAACGTATAATATCGTCGTAATTATCATACAGCCTATACTAGAAACATTCAATTAATTTCGTGGTTAGCGCTAGTTATTCTACCTTTTTTAAATCATTAAAAATGCTGTATAGCCCGTTTTTACTAATTATTTCCTGATTTTCCGAAGCGAAATGACAAAATGATGCGCCAGAACTTGATAAGACGCATAATTCTCTCTGAAAAATTCGTGTAGACTTGATAAGACGCATAATTCTCTCTGAAAAATTCGTGTAGGTACTGATCTTGACGTTATATATTCCATCGGCCCATTCAGATTTTATACACGCAGCTTCATTACAATGTGTGGATGATGTACGGTAAAAGTGCAATACTTATTTCCAGGTCAACATTTGTGTTTATTATCTCACTCGGCGTACGTATTTTACGACGAGAATGAGTAATTATTCATTTTAACGACGAAACGATGGTAATTAAGTGCATGCGAAGATGATGGTACAAGGATGTTGAATGGAGAATTCGCGCTGGCGATACAAGGCTTTTTAAGAGATTCGTATACTGGCAATGAGATGACTTTACGAATAACAATTAATTTTTGGTTGGATTTATGGACTATCTTTGATGCATCAATTGTGTATTCGTGCTATATCATCATCGAGAGATGTGAGATGCATTCGGTGTTGTAGGACCGGAATTTTTATTTCTGTTCTCATTCATCGTCGTGTTCCAGAGTCTTCTTCATTAAGTCACATCGGAGGTGATTCTTTTCAGCATCATGTAGCTGTACCAGTGTGAATGATGCGTTCCAACACGATTCATCCGATCAATTCATTCCTAATTTTTGCCTAAAAATCTCAAGTCACTTTGCTGTACACAGCGTTTTCAAACGTTTCTAATAAGTCTCAAGACACTGTGTTTTCATACCAGCTATTGGAGTCGATAAGAACGTTTTTCTCTCTCAAGTTGGCGTAATACTAGGCGCAAATGTGTGTAAGTCCTGATTATATGGATACTTGATTTTCGTATCCAATTTTTTTTGTATTACTCATATGCTCTCTTGAGAATTGAAGAAGCAGTAAATCATCAGAGAACTGAATCGCATAAAAAGGTTATAACCGGTTGATAACGATCATAATTTCGAAACAAAATACAGACGGTCTGGTCGATCCTTATAAATTTTAGCTTTGATTCGAGTTTTCTCCTTCCTCTGTGTAGTTTGGGACTTGAAATTTTTTCCAAGTCACTCAAACAGTCGACCATCGTCCCTTTCTTGTCTTCAACCGTAATTTTTCCAAGTATAGTATATCTGCTGAGGTCACGTTCTGACGACTGCATGTCCTGAAGACATCATATCTTCTAGTGTCGTACTAGTATAAATTTTTTCAGGTCGGGTTACCAGCTCGTCGGGTCCCTCAAAAGAGGTCAAACTCTCTAGAATTTTTTCGCAAGCCCCATAAAACCTTCATGGTCCTTTTCTGGCTAAAGATCAGCGCGCCACTGCTATTTGCAATAAAATTTCAGATCTACGGATTTTTAGTCTTCAAAAAAACATACGGATTTTTCTACAGATTTTGCGTAAAATACGAATTTCTTGTGCTTAAGTGAAAAGTATCTTAGTCACTCCTATGAAACATACTTTTCTTTTGATCGTTATAGACTGATATCTCAGTCTTCCGTTACATTGAGTCGATCAAAGTAAAAGTACCTCTGTCACGAGTGTGAGAGATACTTTTCCCCTGATCGTTATTGTTGATTAGAAATTTGTTTTCGGGTCTTGGAAAAACTAACGGGTACAGATTTTTGAAAATATCGTTCTGATGATTTTGTGGCAAATGACCCAATGATCGCCTCTCTTCTGATTTGGACTACTTGCGAGGCTTTCTCTGCAAATAGCACCGCAAACGCCTCCTTATGAATTTGTTCTATTTGCGATACTATTTGCGAGTTTGTAACAAATGACAGAGCAAACACCAGTTTGGACTATTTGCGAGACATTTGCGCTTCTAAGGCTAGTGACACGGCAAACGTCTCTCTTTTGATGTATGCAGTTTGCTAAGTAATACCGTAAAGACTCTTTCCCAATTAGGACTGCAAGGCCATTTGTAATTTTCTGGCAAATGACCTTGCAAACGCTATTTTTTTGATTTAGAGGGTTAGACTGTTTGCGGGACTCTATTCAAGGCAGTGGCAAATGACAGCGTGAACGCCTCGTTTCTAGTTTGGACTATTTGCGAGACTATTAATGATTGCATGGCAAATGACACTGCAAACGCCCCTTTTCCAAATCCATTTGAGTATTTACGGCAAATGATACCACCCACGCCGACTTTCTAATTTGGACTATTTGCCAGTGTTGTGCTTTCGTCTCCCCTCGTGGTCAAACTTTCAAGAATTTTCTGGCTGGCTTCATGAAACTTTTGAGGGCCTTCTCTGGCCGAGGATCTCCGGTCGCTCGGTTGAGCTAGCATAACACTGATGTATACTTTTCCGTTCCGTCAAGATCAGCTATCAACAGCACTCGCCAAGGCTCGTGTTGCAACAGTCGTAACTCATCGGTAATCGTTTACTTTTCTAACTTGTATAGCAATCTACTATTTCATGTCAAGTTTCCGGGCCGACAAACGGACGGACGCAGATATCTCTCTAACGACAAAAAAAAGAGGGGCCTGGAAAGAGACGCCCTGTGTATTTTAGCTCGATGACCAGATTCGTTTTGCGAAATACCCAGGGAAAACAACTCATATTTCCACTATTTGAAGCTCGATTTGATTTCCTCCAATCCCATCTGAGTACCTTGTTCTCTCTTAGAGCATTTGACAGAGAGGCAGTGGCGTACCTGGATAGTCGTTCTTGGGGGTTAAAAAGGTTATGTTAGGTTAGTTTTCCGATAGTTTTGGATGAGATGGTGCGTCACTTGTTCATAAACTTACACGATCGTACACGGTTGCGAAAATAGTATTTTTTTACAAGGTGATCAGGGACTTGGGGGGGCTAATCCCTTTCCCCTCGTCTGTGCGCCACTGCAGAGGGGGAATCAACAATGTTTCGGATGAAACCCTGTTAATTCTCTCTTTGACGAGGGTTTCAGAGCAGTGACAGTTCCGGGAGCGGTTGAAGGGACCAGTCCTGCGGCGGCAGTTTTTCTGGGATGGTCAAGTTTTCAAAGCGATGTAAAAATTTTAAAAGACACACAAATCATACGCTCTGATCCCTTCAGCGGCGATCCACTGCTTCTGGGGAAGAACAAGGTATTTAGATGGAATGTAACGGAATCAACTCGGGATTTGAATGGTGGAATTGCTACAGGAGGGATACAATTGTTTACCGGCCGTTATGCTCAAAGCTGAAATTCTCTGCCCTCCAGATTCTCCATCCAAAGTAGAATGTTCGCAAATTATCACTATTTCAAGATGATAGGAGCATTCTAATTCGATCATAAAGACGTAGTATGAATCAAAGACGAAAGCAGCCCTGAACGATAAAACTCATCCAGATTATCGATCTAAGCGCATTTCTGTTATTGTTTTCCAATGATTAACTGCGTTCAACTCTGTAATCTACGCATTAGTTGAAAGATATAATGAACTAGAACGTACTTAGGTTCGCATAAAATTTGATAGTTAGAAGCACGAAATCATGAATCACTTTCTTTTCAGGCCCTCGTCGTTTAGTTCGATTTTCTTTATTATTACCGAGGCACGATTTTACCAGCGAAAGTTTTTCAAAAAGTTCAAATTTGTGCATACGAACCTTGTTGCCTTTTTTCACTTCCCGGTCTTTGCTAAATTTTTCCACGTTCAAGGACAGCATTTTACGTATATACAGTTTGTGACATTGTTCTGAAGGTGTGTTCGTGCGTGAACCGATATCATGAAGAAGTGCAACGTGAAGCAGAGAAGGTAAGCGCGCGCAGCGGTGGTAACACTGCTCGTACTTAATTTTATTCTGTACGTCAAGTTTGGATGATGGTTCGAGGAGGTAGGCTGGATGAGTGTCTGGTTGTACGTTTTAGTGCACGGAATATCGCGTTGTTGTGTTGTCGTGTGTGAACTTTGCGAAGAGTTGCTCCCCAGGTACGGCTCATAGATACGTCGAAGTTTGCTCCGTTGTGCGTCGAGCATTTTTTTCGTTGTAATCATTTGTTCGGCTTCTATTTGAAAATTGCGCGGAATTCTGTCCGAAATCGTCAGTTTTTTTTTCATTGGAAAATCGATTTCCATTCTTTCGAGCGTTCGCATCACGAAAATCGTACATACGCCGCCCCCCTTCAGAACATTGCCCGGATCGAGTGTTTTTGAAAACGTGCGAATCGACTCGCAATTCAATAAGAAGTGATTTGTTGTTAAATGTGTGCGTTTAAGTGAATTTTAAGCCAATATGGTTTTCGGTAGCGGTAATAAATTTCGTATCAAGAGGTAAGAATTCCGAGTTATTTATGCGACCCCTCCCCTTCCCCTTTGTATCCGATGTGGCAACGATTACGGATCCTGGTACATATTTGGTAAATTAAGGTTTTTCATGCTTCGAGGTTGCGAAAAAATACTTTCACGTACTTAATTCGATTCAGCAACCTTCCTGAAAATTTTTTTCGGTCGCTCGTATCATCAGTCTGTTTACTTTCCACATGTATTATGGCGCGTACTTGACATTCGTATGGTGCTAATTGTACGAAAAGAGGAGTGGTAACGCGATAAATAACGGTTGTAAAATAATTTTTGTCAACAAAAAGCGAAATATGTACTACTGGCTGACTCACTTTATTCAGTTGTTAGAGCCCGTCGTAGGTCATGTTCTCTCGCATTGATGGTGCCATGGAATCGTTGGAAAGAGAACACTTTCAAGTGTTTTGGTCGATTTATAAAGTGCTCGCCTTCATTAGCGACAAATGTAAATTTTGAAAGAGAAGGAAATTCCATTATTCATGTCGTGTAGGCCGAAATTCGCATGATTCGCTTTGTTTTTCCGATCGATCGTTTGGCGCCGATGCGAACTTGTTTGTGGCGTCAGAAATGGATCTTGTGAAAGGTTTTCTAAATTTGTAAATTTTCCGATGTTTTTGGAGTGGATGACCTCATACAGTTTGAGAGGACAAATAAGAGAACATGTTATCAGACGGGTGTAAATTTTTCAGACGCCATCGTCAGCCTACCTGAGAAAATCTATGGCGAGTTGATGATTAACCTCTTTATCCTCATTGATTGACTGCATTCGTCACCTCTTTTCTGCTTCTCAGTTAGGTTTCGCTATGAAGAGACCGAATGCGTGTATTAAACATATATTGAGTCTGAAAACCGATGTTTCGTTGCGAGTGATGATGGATCGTAACTTTTCTGAATAATAATTAATTCATTGTTGTTCGTGTCACGGTTAATAGCGCGACTCATATCGTGTAGGAGGTATGAGGTAGAGGGGTAGACACTTCCTTGGTGAGCCCTCTATCATAGCCGAACTGGCGATGTTATTTTTGAATCTTTACGGCGATATTCCGGCTTCGATTCTCTCGAGTCTAACTATCGATTGTATTAAGTTCAAATGTGTACGCGACGCGTCATCTGGACCACCAATTAGAGAGCTTGTTGAGAAACCCTGTAAGTCGAAAAATAGTGTTACTAACGAAACCTTATAATTTGAGGTTGTTTGTAGTATAATAGCCGAAACTGTGACGCTTTTTTTTTCGAATGATCCACCGAGACGCCCGAAAATTGTGAATATATCTCAATTTTCGTACAAATTATTCAAGATATACAATAGTTTTGTCTGCGCTGACTCTTATGACCGAAAGCTCTTGTGAAGGAGTTGTAAAAGGGATATTTTGGGTGAACGAAACTTACGATTTACAGGTCTCTAGATACAGACAAAATCGAGTCACAACTTTTTGCTTACAGGCTCTGCATAAGAGCTGTGACTCGATTTTGAGAAAGTTTTTCACCTCGCTGATTTTCTTGGTTATTTCATAATATCAAATGTATTGATGATGAATCCGAATTTCTGTCGAAATTCTAAATGCCTGATATAGAAGGTCAATGACCTTTTGAATTCGCAATCAATGGTCGTCGCAAGGCACTGATTAAAATTCGTGCTCATTGAGAGCACCTCACATCAGTTCTACCTACGTTTTGAGCAAAATTTCCAAACTGCCCCTAAAATAACTTCACATTTCCAAGGTCGTTTCAATCTCAATTCTCTGTTTCTCGAACCTTTCCCCCAATTCTTTTTGCGATACTATATCGGCGTGTGCGCGACCGAGTTCATTACCCTCGAGAGAATATAAAATCAATTAAGACTTAATTGTGAACATTAGGGTAGCTGCTAATAAGTGCATAAAGACAGGAAGATGCCTACTTACGTGTACATGAATAATCCATTTAGGTGATGATAAAACGTAGCAAAGGTATTCAAAAACCATGAATTGAATTGCGGAAACGCGAGTTTTGAAATTGGAGAAAACGTTGCGTCACCTTGATACGGTCGGTAACTGTTCTTCGAGTGAAAAACTTTGGTTGTAATTTTCAAGGTATTTCCTCTGATGATCATAAACTTGAAGTGCAAGTAGAAATTTTGGTATTTATGAACGATGAAGCTTATAATAGAGCTTGCATGGACAACCTGCGGCTCGCGGAGAGTAATCAGAACTCGAGAAAAATGAATTTTCACGACATTTCAGTAGCTGGAATATGGCCCACAAGTAATAGAAGGTTGCCGACGTCAGTAACGAAAGAGTGCCACAAATTCAGCTGAGTGAGCATGTAAAAGGTTACTTTTAATCTTCAGATGGTACATGAAAAAATGAATGGGCTGTGTTCAAGGTAAACTTTATTGCACCAAATCGTTATAATTTATTCAAAGTTTGATTTAGTCTGAGGCGAAATTGAAAATATGCACTGAAAATTCCAACTTTCGCCGCCTGTTGTAGGAAGAATTGATTAATATTTGTGAAGAGAACATTATGTAATTCATGAAGTAAAGCAGTGGTCGTTTGCGCTTACAACTTATTTAATTATTGACTCTAAAAGTCTTTAACCATTTTGCTTCTAGTTATAATCCGCAGTGATAGTGTGAGAGAATAATTTAGTTTCAGTGTAAGAGCCGCAACCTCCGGGTTTTTGATTGGTCATCTTGGTCAAGGTCAAGTAAGATTTTTCTTATCATTCTCATAGTGGTTTGTTGGTCTTATCACTACTAGTTTCATTATTGACTCTAGTAGCTTATATTGCTTTCCGAAAGGAGCTTCAATGAGTGTGTTGAGGATAAATTTGGTTTCATTTTCGTGGCTGGGACCTGTGCGTTTTTGAATAGTCATTGTGATCAAGGTCACTTAGGATATTCTTCACTATTCACTACAGTGGTTGGTTCTGTTTACTAGAACTAGTTTCATTATTGACTTCGGTTGTTTTAAAAACCATGTTCTTTTTTGCAAAGTCCCGATGGATGTGTAAAGAAATGATTTGGTTTCAGTGTAATAGCTGCGACCTTTAGGTTTTGGCTAATCATTGTGGTCAAGGTCAACTAATATCTTGTCTTCTGAGTATCTTAATGGTTGGTTGCGCTATTGACTCTGGTAGCTCAACCCAAATTGCTTTCTGTAAGAAGTAGCATCGCAAATATTCAAGAGGATAATTTGATTTCGGGATCTTCGAGTTTTTGACTGGTCATTGTAGTCAAGGTCAACCAGGATTCTCTTTTTGTATTCATCATAATGGGGGGCTGCGCTTGCTACTACTAGTTCCCTTATTGACGTTGGTAATCCTATAAACCATATTGAGGCGTGTGTAAGGGATTATGGTTGATTCAGATAGTCCAACTCTAGCAGCTGTCCCAGCGATAGACTTTTACGGGAAGCGAACAATTTTCGGCGCCCTTTTTTTCAAAAAATTAGACCTGTTTTTTCTACTTATTGCGTTTTACTTGTACAATAGTTTAGATAGGTAGGCTTAATTAATTGGCGAGTACAACTTTACGTGCCTTGAGTTAAGCAAATTCGTAGATTACGTCTTTCATGACTACATAAGCCCTAAAAGACTCTCCTGCCTAATTGTGGAACGAAGATTCGTTTCAATTCTGAAAAGCTTCGCTCTCCGCTAATAACGCGAACGGGTAGGGTAAGAAGTATTATTAACACAAATGACAGTATTTGGAGCGAAGAAATCGTTTTTTTCAATAAATTTTGATACTTCCGCCGTGCCGGTGAAGTGTGCGGTTCGATGAGACTCCTAAAAGCCAACAAATCGTCCAATAAATTGAAGGCCTTCAATGTCGCATTCTTCGCCATCATTCAAGGCCACATGTAAGTCCTTGCAGTGCTTCAGTATTTCATCTTTTGAAAAGGTTTTCAACGAGCCAATATTATGCAGAAACCAAAAAATATCTGATGCTCTTGAAGTTGACCAAATCTTTCTTCAACAGACATAGTAGTAGCATCTTCAATGTTAAAAAAAAAAAAAACATGCAATCTTGAATTTCTGCTTTGGATCAAATATGTTTTTATTGTTGATCGTTGAATTGGCGCTTCCTTGAACTTGGCGCCCCAAACAGCTGCTTCCTTTGCTTCCCCCTAACGCCGGGGTTGTCTAACAGCTGCGACCTTCAAATTTTTGGCTTGTCGTTGTGTTCAAATTCTGCCAAGATTTTTTCTTCTCTTAATCATAGTTGTCTGTTTTGCTCAGTTTCGATATTGTGTTTTCTTTAGTGAGGTGCCACATCGCAAATTTTTGGTTTCAGTTCAATAGCTGCGACCTCTCGGGTTTTTTTGGTTATTGTGGTCAAGTTCAGCTGGGATTTTTTCCTCCTATTTATCATGGTGGTTGGTTGCGCTACTACAACTAGTTTCAAATCAACTTTGGTAGCACCATATAAATCATCTTGCTTTCTGTCCGGAGTGCGGAATTGTGGAAAACCATAACTGATTTCATTACTGAGTGAATTTATAACAATGTACAGTACAAGAATTGGTCATTTTACGCAATCTTTTCTTTCAAGAATCAATTCTTTAACGCTTCAGTTCTTTGTATTGTGTAAATTATCAAATTGCGCTCTTTGTGTAAACTACTCTTGTGATTGACTGGGAAGTCATTTATTCCCGCACTTGTCTGGAACAAGGGTTAGTGAAGTTTCTGCGTGTAATCTTGAGTGGCAAAGTCTCAATTTCCAAAGACTTTTGAATGAATCAAAAACGTGAAATGAGGAATTTGCTACTTTGTGCATTTAAGCAACCTTTGAAAACCTCATGCTTCAGTATACCACAACGCTTTCTGTCTCTTTCTTTGCTCCCGTTCCATCTCACTCGTCCTCTCCAACCAGAGCTTGGTTGAAATTTTGAAAGTTCATGTGTCAACTTCAATGACTAAATCAAATTGTGCTTACCTCGTTCTCAATTCTCCAGCCGCATATATATCAACGATGTCCACAATCGACGGTGACATTACAAATTATAATTTTCGTCATTTCGTAGGTACTTTCATTATTTTCGTTATTTTTTATGCTTTTTGAACGCGCGTTGATGATGATGAGGATTTACGTAAGTAATTACAGTATTATACATAACCCGTACTCCTTCAAAGTGGCCAAAAGGTCATCTCGATTTTTCTCGAAAGTACTTACAAACGATCTTTATCTCTCTCTCTTTCCTCCATTCGATTTATATGTATCCGCATTTCATCGGCCTAATTCTTCTTGCAAAATATTGGTAACGATCTAAGAATGAAATAATCGCTCTGTAATAAGTTATTTGATTTTCGAAATTTCACCGTAGGATTTCTAAATGTCAAGTAAGCGTTTACTCGCGATAATAATATCGTCAATCGTGTCTTGGAACGTTGTTGCGCTAAATCATTTAACAATTTTCTTGGTATAGATTTCATATATATATATATATATATATATACTCCTACGATGTTTTGCAGTTGCAACTTCCAGCATTATCAACATTCATCTCGTTTGCGTTATTGACGGACAAGTAAATCAAGCGAGTTGTGGTCTCTTATTATTGTAGATACGTTTCGGTACGCTTTGACCGTACATTCATCCGTATTCTTCTATTATTAAGTTTTTTTTTTTTTCGAATACGTTGACCTAGTCTTGTCTTGTCTTTTTGAAAGGGTCAATAGGTAAAAACGTTTCGTCTATTAGGAGGTGGTGGGCGAAAGCAACTTTTGAAGTTGATTGTTCTCGCGGAGTGCGTTCGTTTCGCGTGTCGCGTGAAAGGATGGAACGTATTATAATAACGGTTTTTACAAAAATTATGTGTGACATTGTGCCCACGTGCAACTTCTCGAAGAATACGCACAAGACGGGTTACATTATTAATAAATTTTAACAGATGTAACAAGCTGTATGTGAGCGAACATTAAGAAAGCTTAACTTGCATACAACTTATCCTTAACTCGTGTCGCGTAATTAAAATGACTTCTTTCTTCTATAGTGTACCCTAACCATTAAAATCAATATAAAACGTCCGCTTTCCTTTTTATAGGCGAATGTCGGTGGGTTATTAACTTCTAAAATGAGAAAAAGAAACTTAGAGAGAATTATCTCATATTTTTTACCTTCGTGCAGCAGGTCGATAAGACGAATTGAGGATACTTTCAATCTTTGACGCATCTTTGGTTCGTTGATTTTATTTCCTTGTTTGTTCTGCATCACCACGTTGCCAAAGTGGGGAGGATTTCTGGCTCTTTGAAGAGCTTAACGGAGAAGCAGAATCAGTGGAAATTTAAATTGACTCTGAGGCCGGAAAAAAAGATAAAGAAATCGGCAAACGGTGCTATCACGCCCCCCCCCCCTCACCCACCTGCCGAAACATATTCGGCGAACAATCCGGTCCAAGCAATCTTCAAAAGTGATTTTACGATTGGAAGGGAAGAACATTAAAGAGCTCAATTTTTTCGGTTTCCACGATCAGCTTTTATTTAATATAGCTCGAAATTCAACGTTTTTCGTATTTTCCTCTGTTATTTATAGCTTGATAGTCCAAATTTCTACAAGTCTCCGTCCGTGAGTCAAATTGACTCGTGTTTATGGGAAAAATTGAACAAGGTGAAAGACAGGTTTCACTCCTCGATTGTCTAGCCCCCAAAACGGGCTGGACCAGGTAACTGACGAATCCAAAAGATTTTAGTCCGGAGAAGGTTTGTTGGGTACGGTGGTCCTTAAGCCACAAAGCTACGAATGGAACCGTGTAGCTTCTCTGGCTTTTGTAGGCCAGGAGTCGTGAGAAATTGCGTCTGCAGTATCTGTCAATGTCGTAATGGAGAGAGAAATTAATTGCGTCGATGGTTAAAGCTTGAATGAGATCTAAAAGAGGAAGAAAGAATTTCAAAATGAAGTGAGAGAGGCTTTCGTGACGATCAGAGGCGCTGCACCCGTGGTTACCGCGGCGAGTAATGGGGAAAGATTCTAGAGACACGGAGTCGGACAGTGCCAGTGTAGAGTGTTGAACGCGCAATTTTCGCGGAGAGTACCGAAGCAGGAACGATCTACACTCACAGTGCACGCGGTGAGTAATGAGGAGGACGTAAGGTTGTACTGAGAAAGAAAAGTAGATGGATGGGTTAGAATCGCTGTACCCGCGGTCTCCGGGACGAGATATAGATGGGCACTTTTTCGAGAAGTATGTTGAAAATATGAGATGTATGGGATAAAACCGAGATTCGCTAGTTCCATTCAACACCTCCATACTTACCGCGCTTGCAATTGCCGAAGTCTGGAACAAGTATAGGGTTCTCTCATTCAAGTCGAGTACTTCGATATTAAAACTGAATAGCTCCCAATCTCCTCCTCAAGTGACTGTCTTTTACTAAGCCTCGTACCATGGGATCCCAAACATGTTTGTCACATCAAAGGATATCATCTTGTCCTTGCCCTAGTTCACCGTTGTTTCTGATACTTTTTCTCGGTGCAAACTGGTAGTTTTCTTTCAAGAATGTGGCTACGGTCTCTGCTATTCTAATCTTGTAGTATGGTGATTAGATGCAGTTGACCAGGGGTCTCATTGTGCAGTTTTACAAGCCCCTTGAGTTTTGGTGCTACCGGGTTCATCTCAAGCGTTCTCCCATTGCCACGTACATCATTTTGTTTCAGGACAGCCTTCAAGTCTTCTTGGTACTTCTGTGTTGGGTCCTTTGCCAGCTCTTCCTGGTAACTGTAATGTACGACTGTCTTTTTGGGTGTTGTCCTCGCCTTTGTCTAAATCAGGTTGTTCTGTTGGATCTTCTTTTGGAGATCTGTCATTGGTTCGGCAAAGACTCTCCTCGATATCCAACAGTACTTTCTCAGTTTTGACTTTTCCTCTCCCTCTCTCCGTCTTCTGAAAAAAGAGAAATTTATTGAGATGTTGAATCGTGATTATGTTGTGTTTTTTTCCAAAAGATTTATATCAAGATATCAAACAATCCTTTTCTCAAGTAATAGCCTCTTATTAATCCTCCTACCATAGATATACCAAACCAGAATTCTCGCCTCAGCTTACTGTTCTAAGGATTCGCTGATTCCTCACGAGTGCCCGTTCAAACTGGACCCTAAATCGCGAAACAGTTAGAAGTTGTTGTATTTTCTCAACTTCGGGCTCTAAAATTGACCTTAATACTAACGAACCGTGATCTCATCCTTGACTCACTCTCTTTTCCTTCCCTCCCCCAAAAAGACAGTAACTAGGGATCTTGAATCATCATCGATGAATCTAACTTCTTTTCAAATGATTTGAAACTTCTCGATGTAAGTCACTATTGAGCCGCCGATTCGATAGTATCGATGTATCGACTTCCATGTCGAGTACCGAGTTTTTTCTTATCAATTTATATAACGCTCTCATCGCTTTTTTGTTAGCCCAATGTAGTATGTGTAGTTGAGCCTATACACTTGTCAGAGGAGGTTCGAAATTTTCTCTTCTATAGGTCAAGGTCACCGATGGTATCAGTTCGTGACGTCATTTTCGTTCCGGGAATTTCAGATGATCTCCAGCCTTAAGATACGTCCATGTCGAATAGAAAGTTTGAAGGAAGTTTTTCATCGAATAATTCCCTGTAAAACAAAGAGTCCTCCTTTGAGAAACATGAGGTGAACTGATTGAGATTTACCGAGATGGAATTTGTTTTGCGAGGAGACTTCGAAAAGTACGAGGTTTGAAGAACGAATCATTCTGGGAATGGGAGCTTCAAAGAATCCGACTAGATATGGAATAATGGATATGGGAAGGAGAATAGGCACGGAGTTCAAAGGAAAGTATCAGTTGAGATGGTCAAAACGGACGAATGCACGATAAGTAAAAAATGTCGAATACCTCTCTGATCTCCGACCTCATCAGCAGAGTCTGAAACCCGCTTTTCTAGATCAAAAGACAAAAAATCTGAATTTTTTCATCAGTCAAACAACTCACGTGACTGTCCATGTTTGTGAACCACATGAAGACTGCAACCTTACAAGTTCAATTCTTCTCCAAATCGTTGCTAAGGTTAGAGTACAGCGGTCAATATCACTAATTCACTGAAGCGTCGAATAATTTCCGAGATTTCGTATCTAGGTATCGCGATGTGCTCGCGCTATATTTTAATTTCGTCGTCGCAACTTTCACGCTGATTCGACGAATTGATTGCGAGCTAGGATAATCCTTGAGAAGCATCTCAACGTTCTCGAGGCGTTGTATCATTATCTGCGAGGAATGAGCATCGCTTTTCGATAAATATATGTTTTGAAATCGCATTTTCTTGCTTTCTGTTACTCTATTGCATAAATTTGTGACCGAGCGAGCAAACCTAGCGCCGACTGTTTCTACAAACTGTCGGCTTATTGGTGTGGAAGAAGGAGTGCATTTCCGGCAGCTGCTTTCATCGGATATTACACCGTCAGCGAAATTCTAGCTTAATATCGGGAGCAACCTATTTTGAATAAACTTCCAGTCAGGGCTGATATTGCGCGAGCAAACGGTGCAAATCGTTACGGATGTATGCGGTATCACCTCCATAGGTATGATACAGAATTTCACCGACGAATTTTCTAGCATCTGAAAAAAAAAGGTGTATAGAGTTTACGTACCCGGATCTCGATCGAATGTTGCACATATGTTTGTACGATGTATATCAAATTTCTACCACGTCATTCATGATCGAAAGCGTACACTACCACTATATTTTACCTCGCACTTCGTTTCCTTTTCAATTTTCATTCAAAATGATGGAGAAATTGGTAGACGCACTGAGTTCTGTTGAAGCGCAAAGATGAGACACGAATAGAGCGCCGTTGTTGTAGGCGAAAGAGAAACACGAATCGTGATCACGATTTTCGGTTGTCGTTTCGACTTTATAGTATGACCCAAAAGCGTGCGACGTTTATCGTCCTCTTTTATTCGCGGCGATGTTTCGAAAAATGTATGATAAATCGACTCGGGATTCCAAAACTGATTTGAATCTATACCGATTGACAACATTGCATCACACGCGATTGCCTCATGTTCGTGTAGGGTAATCCTATCATATGATTCGAGATGATATGGATCAACTCGGCGGGAGTCTTAATCCACCAAATGATCTTTCTGTGCACAATATTGCGATTAGGGAGTAGAGAACGGTGCCACGTGCCGTAGAAAGGTGCACCTGCTGATCATTATGAAATTTGTTCGATTTTCTTGGAAACCTATCTCAAACCAAGTATGTTATGGTCTCAAAGCACTAGGGAAGAGCGGAATATTTGAGCTGGAACTAGCCTTAACTCAGACAAGTCTGGCTGTTTGGGCTTCTTATGGTTCACATTTTTGTCAAAAATTTGCCTTTCTGCATTCGGTAGATATTTTGAATTCTGTGACAGAGACTTGAGTTCTGCGTCACTCAAGCCTGAGAGTCTGTCGGTGTAAAACATTCCGATCTGCAGATGCTATTTTTGTGCAAGTTTTTTGTATGACGTATGTCGATCAAAGTACGTACGCTAGTCGTTCGGGTCGACGCCATCGCGTTTCAGATGGAATTTCAATAAGTTATCTGATCGAGTTGAAGAGCGATTTACAAGCTAACGGGGCTGACCTTCCTAAATTAAGTGATCATTTAACATGACGTATCTCGTAGTGCATTTGTTATTTCCTATGTACAGCAAGACTCGCGCATATTATACGACGTTGGAAATCTAGGAAGAACGTTCGAAAAAAGTGAGAGGGCAATGATCGTGTACAGTTGGGTGTTGGGTGTTATCACCCATCGCTTTGTATCGCTCGCGGGTTTCCGAAATATCTGATTGGGCCTTTATTTGCTGCATCGCGTTGTTGAAAGTGAGACTCCGCGCGTACGAGATAGAAATCAATGAAGCGAATTCCTCGTGTACAACGTTTTTTTTTTCTTTCAGAGTCTCGTCTGAGGAATCCGGTTCGAAAAATCGTATGACCTTTTACAAGCATTACAATTATAGGTACAGAGCGGGCCGGCCGAATGGTCAATTTTACTTGGATTCTTCTTGTGCGCGTTTGCGAGATTTGAATATTTTGACCGCTAGAAAACAAACAGATGCTGTCCCTCTTCGTGTGTGATTTTTCAATGTGAAAGCCGGCGATCTTCGAGGTGTACAGATTTCTGATGGATGAAAAGGCGATGTGACGTGACGATGAGATAACTGTTCTTTTCTTACAATACCTTTTGCCAGCATCGATTATTTGGGACGAAACAGAACGTACGCTGGCTGGTGTATCGGACCTATATCATTCTGTCCGCGTGTTTTGTGCGTACTCTTGCTGTGCAAAGATATCATGTAGGCCGCGAATTTTCATGGTCAATATTCCTTTGTTAATAATTTTGGACCACAAAGTATTACGTTGCTGTTCGACTTTCTCCTGTATGCAGTGTTGTCTCCACGAATCATCGAAACCTAATGGAGTCATCCATAGATTTGAAACTCAACTCTTGTTTTCGAGTATTTTTTTCTAAAGTGTCAACTGGTGCGGAAAATAGAACAAAAGTAGTCTGGTTTAAAGAAACTTTGAATCATAGGCTTGCAATCTACAGTTCGATCATTGGCGGAACTAGAGTTTCGCCATTATGGTTGCTGGAAAGCTTCAAAATCATTCAAGAGCTTCGTAGTATTATGTAAAAATCATCAACCACTATGTGATTAAAGTATTCACGGACGCAATTGATGTGTAATTCTGATGATCATCATCTTCGCTCTAAATTCTTTCCTTCATACACGTAGTGCGTTGACTCGATGTATTCTCGTCTTTGGAACGCTGCACGAGTAATTAGTAGGATTGTATTTGTAATGAAGTGTTAGCAAGTAGACTGAGTATCCCGCAATTTTCTCACGATATTCAAACTGGTGAAGTCGAACTGTTACATGTTGCGCGTTACGTCTTAACGGTGAGTTGGTTGACTGCCCACTGGAGTTGATTAATGTAAAAAGAGGTGTAGAAACTTTTCTGTTTGCTTAATATGGAAGGATATTAAAAAGAACTGCTGGTACAGGGAATATTCTGAGTCTTCGACAAAAGCGCTGACACACACGAAGGTGGAAGAGCTCTCTCTTTTTCAACTCTCAGTTAGAGGCGAGAAAACTCGTTGATACAAAATGAGGGCATTTCAGGCGAAAAGTCCCATCACTCATTGGTTTGGGGTACGACGATTGATTGATAGTATTGTTTTAAATATATTCTATGAAATATTTTGGCATAAGAGAACATAGAACAGGATCTGCATTTTCTGCACCTTCATAGAAAATTTATTTGAAATCTTCCAACAATTATTGTCTCATAAGATTGGGACTACTCTTGTGGAGAAACCGTCATCTGAAGGTTTTTGACGGGATACAAGCTTGAGAAAATCGTGTAACGCTGGATGAGGTCACCAGTAACCTTGGAATACTTTTGAAGTGCAGGAATCAATAGGGAGAACTAAAAAACGTAACTTAAAAAATGTATTTCCTTTAATTCAAAGTCTGAAGAGTCTCAAAAAGGTTAAAAACGAATTAATGAAAGTGAAAAATGTTCAAGATAAAAATTGAGCTTGAGGTCAGAAAATTGAGTGAGTGTCTAAAAAACTCAACATTGAGACTACTCTTGGAAAAATCGTCCTGAGTTTTTGAAGGTTTCTGACTGGATTTAATCCTGAGAGAATCGTTTACTGTTTTATGTCACCCTTGATGACGTCATCAGTGACCTTCAACTACTTTGGGGGACTAGCGCTTTATACACCTGAAATTGAGACCACTCTCGGAAAAATTGGCACAGGTTTTTGAAGGTTCTTAACTGGAGTTATTCCTAGGAAAATCGTTTTTGTTTTTTGTAATGCTTAATGACGTCATCGGTGACCTTGAACTACTTTGAGAACTATAGCATTTTATAAGCTTATAAGTAGGGGTTACGGCCATATAGGCGCGGACGATTAGGCGCAACAATCATTCAGACGCCGCATTCATTTGGACGCCGTGACGTATTTTTTGTAACTTGGTTCGCCTAAATCCTGTTCCCTCTGCAATAAAAAATTTATTTATAAAATTATTTAAATAAATATTAATTTGATGAAGAAAATTTATTTATTTAACTATAAGTATTTTTAAATTAAATCTAATAAATTTTTAATTAAATTATAATTATAATAATTTATTTTTAAAAAAACGATAAAATTTTCAAAACTATATCTCAACAAAATATAAAAATAGAAGAATTCTAAAAAATATGAATACTATTATTAAATTTTTATTAATTGAAAAAAAATATTTAAAAAATGATTAAATTAATTTTTTATTAGTATTCAACTTTAATTAAATTGATTAATTAATTTTATTATAAATAAAAATAATTAATAATCTATCAATTAATTGAAAAATATATATTTTTAAGTAACTTGAATTTAAAGTATTAATTTTTTTAATTAATTATGAATTGATTTCCTTAATAATTATTTTATTAATGAATAATATTATTTCAATTAATTGAATTATTGTTGATAATTTATTCAACCTGTATTAATATTGTTTGAGATTAATAAATTAATAATTATTAATAATAATGATGGAAATAAAAATCAGAATCTAAATTATTTATTTGTGGATAAATTAATCTATTGATAAAATTATTAAAGGAATTAATCAATTTGCTATTCTTCCAATAATAGCAAAGATTATATTAATTTTACTAAAATTTTTAATTTTACTAAAATTTTTAATCTTATCAGTTGATTTATAATTCGTGATATAGGCTAATTCCAAATCCTGGTAAAATTAAAATATAAACTTCAGGATGACCAAGAAATCAGAATAAATGTTGGAATATAATAGGCTTTACATTACCTCGAGGATTGAAAAATATTGTTTTAAAATTAATATCAGTTAGAGTTTCCCCTTGCTAATACTAGTAATGATAAAGTAGCTCAAATAATTTTTAAAAATTGTTTCATTTTAATAAAAAAAATTAATTCACGCCTAAGCGCCCAATTTTTCTTGCGTCTACTTGAATGAGCGCCTCCTTGATTTTTCAGTTCTTCGCGCCTAATTGTCCGTGCCCAATTGTCCGCGCCTGAATGATACGAACCCACTGTCTGAAAATTTAAATTATGAATGTTCATTTTTAGATTTTTCAATTTGGTTTTTAGATTGATAATTATTAATTTTAATTGATTTTCGTTTGAAAAAGAATGACAATAAACTTTACCAGTAGTCCAATTGGCTTGTAGGAGCCAACAGCCTTTTTTGAGGAGCCCAATTTGCGCTTTGAAGCCCACCCTGGCAACACTGTTTTCAAGGCCAGAATTGCTTCCGATAAATTCTCAAAGTTCCCGTTCTGTTCCGATCTTGCTCCAAAGACAAAACAGTTCCAGTTCTTTTCCGTTCTCGGAGTTACTGGAGTTTTCATGTTCCCGTTCCGTTCCCGGTTGATTTCAAAAATAATGTTTTCGTTCTCATTCTGTTTTCAAAACTCAAAAATACCGGTTTTGTTCCCGTTCCGTTCTTCAAGCCCTGAAAGAAAATCCGTTGATGATATCATCAGTGACTTTGACCTACTTTTGGAAATAGCATTTTACATACTCATAAGATTGGGATTACTCTAGGAAGAACCATTGCGGAAGACCGTCATGGTTTCTAGACGGTTTTTGACTGGATCTAACCCCGGAAATCCGTCAAGATTTTTGCCTGTGTTGATCTACTGTAGGGATTTGTCAGAATTCCAGATTTCGCTACTTTAGAACCTGTGTCCTTTGCCTTCATCATACCAGACCTAACATAAAGTACACTAGGCTGTACTAGGCCTAACATGCAATAAACTAGAGGCTTTATATCAAGCTCATCCTGCCTTCTACACGAAGCTTCGCAATAGACAAGGCTTTCCATATATATGAAATAACATACAGTAACTGGGCTTCACTTCCGGGAATAGAAAAAAGTTGGTTAGCTACCTAGGCCAGTATGCTCCTAATGTGTTGTAAACCAGGGCCAGGGAGAGAGAAGGCGCCATAGTATGACTTCATAGGTCTATACTGCTGAAACTGGGCTGTTCAGGTGAACGAGCGGACCGAATGAGCTCGTGTGAGCCACTCGTCTACATCTGTACAAGGTTAAGAATGAGCCCGTTTCGTCAAGTAGTTAGCCCAACATACAGAATACTAAGTTTATACTAACCTAAGAAATATTGTTGGAGAGGGACGTCACCATGAAGTCACCATGATCAAGATGAACGCGTCAAAAATCGATAAAATAGGCAGAATCGATTCAATATGATCGATAAAAACGATACATCACATCGGAGTGTATGACGAGATTGACTCCTCGACTCATCATCGTTCACCGGTCGACCCAAAAGCGTATCGCACCTTTTTGAAAACCAAATTTTTAGGTCAAGCTAGCTGTCTAAATTTCGTCAGGAAAGAGGGTGAGGGGTATTAAGCAGCCCCTAAATGATTACCAACTCCGCATGATATATTAGGCAAAGTCTTATACAAATTCATAATCTTAGTTAGCACTGCCATTTTCCATCGAATAATAATCTGTTTCACTCGAACGCGCTCATCCGAATCCGGTACCTCTTTCATCGTTCTTTATACTTGAACCGCAACCGGTAACGCGTTGAAGACCTTATACACAAAATATTCCCCAATCTTCGACATTATCGCGTTTCTTTGAGTCCGTCCCGCTACATATTACACGAAACAGTTAGGAACGTTTTTTTTTCGATAATTTGTTTGCTAATTTTCAAACAGGGAACGTACCGCTACTCGCGTGCTACAATTAAAGAGAACATTACCACGCGCGACACTATGGACGCATAAATCAATGACCCAAATAAAACGGTACTCGAGTTTCCGACGGTATCTCGACTTATCTCATTAACACGTAGCACAACCTCTATATCAGACACCGTCGTCGGGGTGACTCCGCAAAATGACAAAGCCGACAACGAGACAGTAAAGAACCGTTTGATATGAGATAAGCAGCTCTCCCGGTAGTGTTATTCCTACACGCTCTTTCGACCGGACTCCCTCATTTCGAATAGATTACGTTTACTTTTTTTTTTCGTGAACCACTTCAAGCGTAAGATATTACCCGGCAGCGAAAATTTAATAACGCACGTCGATGCCCAAGTAACACCCACAGCACTGCAATTACAAATTACAGAAGGTAAAATAGAATTGTCGGCGACCGAGCACCCGCGATAACGTACGTAAATTTCGTTATTCGGGGTGACTGCTTCGTTCCACAACCGGTTCATTTACACAACCCGCATGTGCACGCGTTCGCATACATCATACAGATTAGAACGTTAACGAGCCTCCCTTTACGCCGTCTCGCCCGGAATAATTACCATCGAAAAAGGCATTACAAACTCGAATTTGTTCGGCAGTCGTGTTGGTTAAACGATCTACATGAAAAAAAAAGTCAACTCAATTTCATAAGCCTCAGGATACGTTAGATTAAAGCTTTTCAGCGACTCCAATGTATAACTGTGAGCGCAAGAGTTATAGAGACGTTGAAATCGACGGACGACCTTCGCCAAAGTCGTGATCATTATTCAAGGCATCACGTAAATCGATATTGCCTCATAGATCGAATGTGATTCAACTTCCCGTGCCCTGTGAATACTGAAACGAATATCATTCGTACGAGAGCACACGCGGTAGAGATACTGGTAAGCTGATATAAACGTACAAACGAGTGGAAAAGGTGTATTGTACTGTACCTACATCGATATAGAACTTCACTAAATACAGCGCAGTTGTCGGTATAGCGGTGCGTGCCCATATTTCGTACTCGTGTATTTTGGAAAGAAATAAGGGGGTGGTGGAAGTAAAGGTGCACCTCTAAGAATAGGACTTCCGCACGTTATCAGTTTTTACCGCATGCACATTTTTAAAAGTAACCATTACGTAGCTTATGTTTGAGAAAATCTGCATTCTTCAAAGAAAAAGGAAAAATGATGTGCATGAATTGCTAGAACGATCTATCTTAATAATTGTGACTTGTTCCAAAATAAGGGCTATTACCATCAAGTACCTGTTCCAGGGAAGAGTAGCAGTGCTGCCAGATATCTTCAAGAATCCGTATCCGTCATTTTTCGAGACCTTGACAGACTTCATGATTTGTCAATACCGAACAGGAGAAACGTAACTCTCATATAAGTCCCTGAGGTACTTTTCCCTTGATCGACTCAATGTTTACGGAAAACTGCAGCATCAGCCTATCAGGACCAAGAGAAAAGTATCTCTCATGTAACTGTCTAAGGTACTTTTCCCTTGAGCGCAAGAAATTCGTATTTTACGAAAAATCCTTATTTGTGAGGATCAAAAATCCTTAGATCTAGCAGAACTGAAGGGCAGCAATTGAACTCCTCTTTCGTCCTCCTCGAGATTTGCATTTTGCTGCTAGTTGCCCTCATCTTGGAACAGGTCACAATTAATCTTTCCTAAGCATCATATTGGGTTATTCAAGCGCCAAAATTAATAGTTGTGGCACCAACATATATTCAGGTCACTTATGTCCCCCTAAACCTCATAGAAAAAGAGCCGGGCTGAAGTTGATTGAGAAAAACGTTCAACCACCTCGCCTGTCGTCCTGTTGTAGACCACTTTGCCTGCTAGACAACGCGGGTAAAGTCTTAGAGAGAATGACACCTAATCGACTCTAGAGGTATCTGAAGGATGAGAGATAATTTCAAGTATCCAGTATGGTCTTCCAACTTGACATCAGACTGAGCAGTAGCTACGCGTCAGTTTTGTGTAGTCAACAGCGCAGCCTTGACATAGGAGCTTGAATTCATGAGACCTTATGGGCGCAGAAGTGTCCGCATACTTTCTCAAGATGATCAGCAGCTACTTTAATTGTTGAGGAATACAAGCAGAGACGTCTGCTGGTACAGTAAAACGCCGAATTACTTGTGAATTGCCGCAGGGTTAGATCCTTGGGCTGTTCTTGTGATACATCGCATCAAGGAGGTTTTCAAGGTGAAGCTGCCATTGGATATTAGGCTTGTTTGCTATTCGGTTGACACGCTAGCGGTATACAAAGCCAAAAGAACTGTAGCGATGGAAATTAGGAAAAACCAGACCGTTCCTAATTTATGAGGTCAACGTTTTCTAAATCGAAGCCGTTACAGCCGGGGAACGAAAGCAGTTCAAATTCTGTAGTTAGAGGCTTTTAAAATTTCCAAGGTCATTCATGATCAAAGACGTGATGTGGTCAAAATCATAAGGCTTTCTAAGTTATACATCGGAATCACAATTGGGCGGAAGATATACAAATCAGATTGAGACCGATATTCTTTCGAGTCTCGAGAGATAAGGTACCCGACTAGAGACAATTTTCTCAAGTTCTTACCGTCATCTCAGGCTACAGATCTTCTATTCAAATGGAAGCATCGTGAAATATTTTCCCGACCTTCTATTTCATATACGATTTAGGAGGAAGAAATTCGATCCAACATCCATACAGTTTTGCCGCAGCAAGCTAAATAACGCCACGCTGATTATGCAAGCCATTCAATTTCGCAGTCATTACTTTAAAATCGTACTCATTTCGAGCTTTTTTCATCTTTAATAAATCCTGAATTTTATTTCCTCTTTTTCCTCGAGTCATTAAGCGCTCGTGACTATTTCCGAAGACTTTACAATCTATTTCGTAAATTTTTCTATGTTTTATGATTTGTAAACACTCCTCGGTGTAATAAAATGAGGTACGAGAAGGTCGGTAGAGGGAGTAACAGAAACAAATTCTTCGAATAGCACTCGTCAATACGTTGGGCGTATTTCAACATTCCATTTCAGTTTCTCCCTCTAAGAAGCTTCGAACCCCGTTGTAAAAGAGCTGTAACTCATTTCCAATACTTCTTGGAATTTCTTCACTCGCACAAGAAAACTTTCCAAGATATACCAGGAGATTGAGATTTCAATATGTACGCTTCTACGATTACACATGCGGAGTCGGTTTGTCTTTTTTTTTTTCACGATATACTCGGACAGACGTAGATTTCTATGCGTCGAGGAATAATAATATCGATCACACGAGAGCACTTCCGATTAAATAATGCTATCCACGAACGATTATTACGTAAAATACACGTACATGCCTAGGCTCCGTAAACTATTTACGAGATATAGGTTTTATACACTAGAATCGTCTACGAGCTACTCGCGAATGACGAAAGTTGATTTGCAATAATTATTAACGACGGAATGCGCTTTTCCTGATAAGGGTTTCGGAATTTTATTCTTACCAATAAATGAGAATGCATAGTCAGCATTCTGGTAAACAACAAATAACGTTATTTCAACGAAAGAGTTGACGATGATACAGAGGAAAAGAATGAAGTGAAATTAATTAAATTGGCTTTCGAGCAGAGAGGCGACTTCGCACAATACATCAAATGCGGTACGTTATAATGTACATAATATGATCGGAATTTTTCACTTTCAGACGACCGGCACCTATTTGAAAATTGCTTGAAAATCGCCACGAATATTTTGTGAGATTGAAAACGAAAGTGAAAATGTAACGTACCATGAATAGACTTCAAGACGAAAGGGGAAGGGGGAATCGCGCGTTATTTTCTCGGATAATGAGAGCAATCAACATAAATTTCGAGTACGACATAATATGTCGCTTCACTTTTGGTCCACAGGGAATTTTCGTCACCACGCTGTAGGCGGAGTAGATTTACGAACTGATGTCGCCTGTCTGCGCTCGCCAAATTATTAAACTTTATATTTGTTTCCGCGCTACCGGTTTGGAAAGCATATCACGATTCTCGATACCGAGTGTACATCCAGCGCCGCCGCACCAAAAGTAATAACAGCGGCGTACTTCCTGCACTCTCTCATCACCCTGAGAGAAGAAGCTTTCGAAACCGGTACACGCGGTGCAAGGCAATATAATATTTTTTCGTAATACAGTAAATAGATTGAGTTTAGCGAATCGGTAACACGAGAATTCGTATACGTCGTACTGTAAACGCAAAGGATCCCTAGATGACGGATAAATGAGGACCTAATTTCACCCTAATTCTAGTCTTCCTTCCAGTTCTTTCCTGTTGGGAAGCGCAGTTTTGATATAAACTACTGTACAGAAGTCTTAAACCATAAAATAGCGTGATATGAAATGACGTGCATACCATGCACGTGTCTTGGGTGATCGCATACCTGGAGCCTGAGCCCATTAAACGGAAAACAAACGAGTATGGAGGTAATTTTAGGATCCACTGGAATAAAGTAATAAACTAGTTGTCGATAGAAGACGTTTCAGTTTGGTGAGCCGTTTTTGGTTATAGCAACACATGCAAATACATACGTAATTTGAACGGGTCAAATCTAGTTTATATAATTACCGTATTAATTACACCGTATTTACTGCAGATTGTGGGCTATAACAGAAAATTAGTCGCATCTCTTTTCGTGGAACCAGTGTTTTTGAAAATAGATGAACCGTATAGAGAAACATAAACTATCTGAAATTGCTGAGAAAGCAGAAAGTGTTGGTCGATTTTGGTGATGCTCGAGGCGTTTTTATGTTTACGGCGAACCGGCTCTGACCGATATGATTTCCCGGAAGCTGGTTCAATTTCAAAATCGTGAGAGCCGAAGTTTCACCGCAAACGACATCAACCCTGTCGTTGAGGACACACCGATTACGTAAGCGTGGGATTGTGGTCATGAACGCTTCAACCACCAATTGTAAAACTTGTCAACTAGAAAAGCGAATTGACAAAATATTGAGGTTTACCTGGCTACGTACTCGAGACTCTTTGGGAATTAGGTCGGCGTAGGAGGCCTACATTTCCCCGGAAACTTCCTCGGAAGTCTCAATTTTCATTGTCGATACTTGTTTCGAAATCTTGGTAAACACTAAACAGATTTTCGAAGTTTGGACTATTTGTCCTATTATACACAACGAATTAGAGTTCGTAGTACGAGTGTAAAGATAATAGAAAGCTCTGATACCATTTTAAGACAATCTTTTGAGATTGGTGTTTAGTGTGTGCAGTCGCCTGCCCTCCGTAGTGATGTGGGTACAAGGACTGCTTTGCGGTATCAACCCTTCCGGGTGTTACAACATCCTTGGTGAAACTTTCTTTCCTTGGCCGCTACCAACTTGCAATACCCACAGGTCCCCCATGAGACTCAATGAGGTGGAGTTAAAACGTTGCCGAAGTCTTTTCTTCTCCAATCTTCGTGTCCCATATTTTGTCTTCTTCATGCGGAAAGTCGTCTGTATGCGAATGTTACACGGGTGCATTGAGTTGGCTCTGCATTTGCCTATTTCATTCCGTTGCGTGACTTTTCGTGACTTGCTTAACCTACTTTCAAAATTCGTGACTTTGAGTTACTTTGCGGGTTTTACCCTGGGACAGTGGAGCTTGCCGGTCCCCCGCTGCCGCAGCAAAGTTTGGAAACGCCTCTTAAATTTGTTTTTTCCCCAAACTGTATCCATTATTATAGATTTCAACATTCAATCCGTAGGTAGGAAACTTCGCGAAACAATAGCTTCAAGTCACACGAGAAATTGAGCATTAATAGATAAACTTAGACTTAGAAGTTTCTCAGATTCAACTTCGGCTTTTTGCTTCTATCATCAGCTTTCAAGCACTTGGTAGTTGAATTTATTTTTCGACATTGTACTTGTGGTCAATTTGAAGTTTTGCTCGGGAGCGTAGAAACCGGTTCTAAAAAGATACCAATTAACTCTGAAGAGAAATAATAAGATTCCGGAGCGCTATAAGACGTCTCTGGAATGGTTCTGCGTCGGATGATTTGTGCGAAAATCTTTTACTAAAAAATAGCGATTTGCCGTTTTGCGCTTGATGAAGCAGCAGAGACCAATTCCGATCATAAACGAGCTCAAGCTCCCACGCTTCTTGGCTTCAACTTCTCATCCTAGAGGGAATGAGCTCAGGGGTTAGCCCCGACCAGTTTCCGACCTTGAGAAGCAAGTTTGCTATCAGTGTCTTGTCATTTACTCATTGCCCATTGGCTGCTGAGGACAATACATTTCTATTATTTTGAATTAACAACTTGGTCTCGAACAGTTCTGTCCGTAAGTTTCAAAAGTATGATTGTTGTAATGCAATATTTCGAGTCAAGTCATAGGAAGTAGTTCATATGAGGATAGATTGTGGGCTGCTCAGCCGTGCTTCTCCTCTTTCAAGTTTTACTTTGCGCGCCTACTCTGCTGTTGCAGCCTTCAAGCAAATTTTTTCTCCTTTGACAGGTCACCGCAACCACTTCATCACTCACTTGTTAATACGCGAATTATCAGGGAAGCGCTGACATCACACGGGATTCCTCAAGACGCCCAAGACATATCGTCAGTTCCAGTCTCTTTGCTAAATAGATACTATACGTCACTAAAAGAGTGGTGGAAACATTGAAGGTCCACAGGAATCTCCTGCTAGAATCCGGAAACGTCACAGGTTCCCTCCTTTCTTGTAGACTCTGTCAAGAAAGGAAGAGCCTACAATACCTTATCAGGAGGCAAGGCTGTGCTACAATCCGGAAACGTCACAGGTGCTCTCCTTACTTGTAGACTCTGTCAAGAAAGGAAGAGCCTACAATACTTCTTTAGGAATCAAGGCCGCTCCAGCCTCAATTCTGCCTTCACTACAGCGATCACTCAGAATTATAATCCCTTACGACGATACTAAACCTGCGCCCAACGCTACCAGAACCTGAGGATAGTTCTTGACTATCTCCGGTCTAAGCCTAATACTTGTCTAATCGACCGGCTATCCATGGCCAAGAAGCTGATATTACTACCAGCCCCGACAACAGGCCAAAGAAATTCAGACTTTGCATAAGATCGATACCTCTCACATCAGAAGACATGAACCAGGATAAAAATCTATACCTTATTTTCGGGAAAAAATCACATTTCGTCGAAAATTAGATCACCCATCAAGTTTTGGGCTCGAGGTTCCAACTTCAATTTCGCGTTCAAAAAATGTAGATCAACTAATTCAGATACATTCCGCGACTCTTCCTTCTTGGAACCTTTCACGACACGGCGCGAGCGCTCATTCTTCAGCTCAGTACATCCACACTCGAACGCAATCAATTCGGTCACGTTTATCTTCAGCGTAGGATTTCTCACTTCTCCGCGGACAGGTAAACCGTATCATTTACGTCGTCGGGTAATTAACGTCTTTCCGTCGGGAAATTATCGCAGAATTTTTCATCCGACGCACTTAACGCTGATACCCATCCTGTTTTTCTTCTCCCCCTCATCGTCGTCACCAATTATACGCTCGCACAATAAAGTGATGAAAGTGTTGACGAAGCGAGTATAAATCTTTGACCCGACGAACTCGTTGGACGCGGCAGCGCGCGATCCTCCCGCGACATTGAATTGTGGTGCAGTGTACCCTCTTTTAACGCCCTCTTCCCCTGCTCGATAAAGAGCGAAAATCGTCGGCCTCACGTTTCCAATTTACTACAGAGTAATGCGATACGACCGAGTGGCAATTTATTTCACGTCTTTGTTCGACGTCTTTATAACGATAAAAAATATATTATATGTATACACCACCAAGCTGTGGAATTAAAAGTATATAACCTATTGGCGCCACTTTATATGCTGATCGAGCAATACTCGCGCTCTCGTAAATCACATTACAGCGTCTGGTCGCGCAACCGTCCGTGATCGTTGATTCAACAGATGCTGGCTATAACATTTCGAACAAGAAAATGCGCCCATGTACGAGAGTATACGAAGTCGCTTTGCCCATGTTAACGGAATTGGAAACATGACGATTCATTCTAATTAACGAACTATCCGAAGAATAGAGAAAGAAAGAAAGATGGCGAGAAGAGATGCGGAAGAGGGGGGAAAAACCTGGGAAATGCGATTTACGATTCAGTTGTATACCACGTACACGTCAAATAAAATAAATCATACGTGGACCACAATATAAACGTATGCCCGATTTGTTCTACAATGACATTATATTGAACAGTGGATATTTGATTTCTTCAGTTTTGCGCTAACTGGAGTACGAAGAGAACAAATTCCGCGCAACAATAATTACATAATATAGGCCACGGCTCGATCGTATTATTTACGCGCATGAAAACATAAGCTCTCGAGTGATTAGTGTTACACGAGACAGGCTATAACTTACAAAATATAACCTACGACTCGGGAATGAATGAAAGATGATGACGCCACACAATACGTATCGAAACCACCAGCAACACCCACAGTCGTAATATTACGGACGGTTAATGAGAACAGCCACACAGCGCTGTCCAAGCTGGACATAAAAATAATGGTGTACAGCACAACCATACTTGTTATAAACTTTGTGAAAAACTTGACAAACTGATGACAGGAGCCCTACCTTGAACCTCTTCCAGGACGTTTCCAAGAATCCTTGCAATGCTACGGTCCAGAATAGTTGGCACTACTATTGAATCCCAGCTCGGAAGATTATCGACATTGGGAAATTTGTGACATACAATTCCAGGGTGACCAACATTTGATTTTCAGAAATGGTCTAGAAATAGATTTAGTCAATTTTTTCTAGGGCTTCTTGGGACATCATCTTTTTAAAGAGCGGAAAAAATTCCGGAATTAGCTTTTCTTGCTCAACCTTTGAATCGTCTACTGCCAATAAAAGTACTCGCTGACGTCATACCTTAAATAACCCTCACCAATTGAGGTATAAAAAAAATTCTCGAACAGAGTCATCCTTTGGAAAGGCGATGACGCCACGAGCAAAAATTGACTCAAATCTGAGATGGTTCCTAAATTTTGTAAGGTCGTTCGGAGGTCATAGATTTCCTAATTTCGATATCCCAAGTTTTTTTTTTTTCAAATCGTACGTTTTCAACAAAGACGTAAACATATAATCTAAAGTGAAAGCAGACGAACGAAAATTCCTGCGTGTTCGAGGAAGTTGGACGAATGAAAAATACGTACGAGGAAGAAAGTTCGTTACTAGTGCCGCACCGGACGCTCAAAGTGAGTGACAGTTCTTCGCATTAAAACTACACAAGAAAAAGCCCTCTGGAGCGTTGTTCGACGAAATGATAGTATCGATGAATGTATATCGTAGGTGCTCGTTGAGAGTTCATTTATCCATTTATTGTTACAAGTTGATTTGAGAAGCGAGTTCAATTTCCGTCCTTCACGATGATGCACTTCCGATCAGATTCGTCGACGGATTATTAATCAATCGCGAGTGCTGTATATTGTTGGAATAGAGTTGATTATTCGAGTGTTGTGCGGAAGGACATTTCGTCGAGTCCTCAACGTAACTACACTCTCGTATGATTGTGCATTCTACGAACAAAAAGTTTTAAATTTTCATCCCCTCCGAGCCCAGTAAAATCCATCAACTCATTATGAGGTGAACGATAGTCGAGACAAACTGGCCGAAAGAGGAGGGTACCTTGCTAACGTCTTTGGACGTACGTCGTTTTAAACTGATAAAAATCAATTTTTCTTAAATAACTTAGCTAGCATACACGCCAGAAAAAAAAATTACGGCTAAAGTAGTAGCCCAAGATCACGAGGATTGTGAAAACCTGTCGTTTTTGGGTGCTCTAGATTATGTCGTTCCATTCTATATTGACTCAATGTCGTTTGCAAGGTGTGGAAATCACGATCGAGAACATGATGAAGTATCTCGATATCTGTTTTGATACGAAGTAGAGCTTCAGACACCATTTCCTGATGACACCGAGAGAGGAGAGTGGGTCGCGATCTATCGAAGCCGCCTGACGACCGATCTAGAAGGATCGGAGAGATTAAGAGGAAGGATTATGATGAGCACCGCCTTGTCGATCCTCCCATATAGTTTATCGATCACTTTGCCTACTAGACTACGTGACCGAACTCCTGGAGAGAAATTGAGGTCGACTCGAAATCGACCTGATATCGACGTCGACGTGAGGTCGATTTCTACAATATATCAACGCGATCTCGACCAAGACTTGGAAAAAAATACATTCTTGGTCGATTTTCGGTCGACACGGTTCAACGGGGGGGAAGGGGGTGTGGTTCTCCATGCTTACGAAATGGAGAGCATAAGTCGCTCAAAGTAAGCTAGCGAAATGGACGACACACGTGTAATACGCGACCTTGATAAATGGATAAACCATGAAAATTCACATGTTGAGGGCCATGTCTGGCTGTTTCGACAAGTGTCTTCATGAGATGTTAAGGATAGTTGAGCAGTCAACGTAAGGCGAGATGATGGACCACAGCACGCTTTATTTTATTGTAAGCTTAGTCCGTCATTGCAACAGGTTTGGGTCGATGAAGCGCGTGTTCCGAGTAGCCTGTTGACCACCATATCAAGTTCCCAAGAAACAGGTATTTGTATTTGCTGCCACAATGATGAAACAAAAACCTTCCTCGATCATCAAAATTTTTCCAATTTCCAATTCTATCACGCATAGTTCGGAAGTCTGAATATTTTTGAACCTACTCCTCTTCTTCCCCTCCTCCCTCCCATCATCCTGTGTGGCTCGAGAGTCAGAATTTCTTCAGTCTTGTGACCTAACCTAACTTCGGTTGGTGACATCATCGAAGTCGGATGCGATCGCGGAAGTATGCTGAAAATGCCACTCAACAAACGAGATAGCGGGATCCCCCGTTAGAAAAGAAGAAGGAAAAGACTCTGAAAGTTCAGGTTAAACGCGTGAGCTGACTCAAGAGAATGAATTAAGGCCAAGACTATCGGGACTCGGGCTGAATTCTGAGACTGAAAGCTCATGCTACCGTCCAATGGGAATGAGGAAAAATCTAGGCTCTGGTTGACTGAGACAGAAAGACGAGAGATGGCCTGGAAGTACGAATAAGGTAATGATAGTTGGAAAAGAAAAGGGATAAAGATATTTAAGAGGACTAACTGAAGATGAAGAAACATTTACGATGTGAGACCCCACTCTCTTTCTCTCCTACTTGTTGAAATATGAAACGTCAAATCTTTAAGAGTTACAGGATGTTCACAGGTTTGTGATGTTCTTTTCCTGACATTCTTAGGCCTGCCGATTTACATCGTATACGAAGTCTGATCTCACTTAAATTCCCTGCCTTTTCCAAACTTCCTAATCTACCTGCAGAAATCCTAACAATTCTTGAATTCCTGACTTCGAAAACGCCCTTCAGTGGTTACATGTTTAGTTCCCATCGCCTTAGATCTAATCGCTGAGAGAGTAGAGTATCAGCGCGAGGATGGTATCGTCGCACCTACGATTAACTTTCGAGAGCTTTCATCCTTATAACGAGAGAAAATCGCGCCAGTTCCAAGTGATGTACATATTTCCATCAACAGTACCTAACGAACTAACTTTCCTTTTTGAAATCGATCTTCACATAATTTCAACGGAATGTGCGACTATGTTATCGAGAGTTTCTGGTGGTCGCCTAATTTGGTACGAACGTAGGCCCTCTCGAAGGATCTATAACATTTCATTAGTTTTTTTTTTCTTTTTCTCTTACAAACCTACAGTTACGTACGAGTATCGATGATAAATACGAATTAAAGGCCGAGAAGAGAAGTTACACAAAATGAAAGCGAGTGAAAGAGCTAGAATGTGGGCTCTATATATTTGCAAACTTCTGCGATTTATTCGGTGCTGTAGCCTCCGTTGATTGAGATACTAGCGTATCTATATCCAAGTCTGATGTAGAAACCGGTCCCGTAACAGAATACTCTCGAATCGACGCGATGTCGCGAAATTATGGCGCTCGCATGTGGAGGCGAAATTAAAAAACTGAATGCCGGAAAAAGAAATGGGAAGAAGTTTCGTGCGTGATGTGAAAAATTGAAATGTCGTGTGTACGTTTTTGCCTAAACCCGATTCGAAGAAACGGATTGTATGAGAACTGGACAACGTTTCTGGAACTTACTATGTTCTTGAATATAGGTAGGAAAAAATCGATGAAGTAACGATTTTTTTTTCTTCATGTTAAATTAATTAGATTTCAAAAATAGTAAGATAATTTTTCTATCTCCACTTGATACGGTGTACGCTTATTGCACGTAAAACGATCAATTAAATGTGCAACGATCGAATGTTTAATCATGAACTTGACTCTTTGATTGCCTTTTGCATTCATTGCACTCGCGCATTACATGTCGGGTAAAAAGTATAGACGAGAGCAGCAACATAGGATATTAAAAAAAAGGTATACTCTGTACAAGAATTTTGCAACTTGGTGCCTACATAATAATCGTCGATCGAGAATGAAAATTCATTGCGCTGTCTGCGCTGAACGATGTCGCGTAAATCTGCGAGATAGAAGCTGATGGAAGTGAGATAAATAAGTAATATTGTCTGGTATCCGTGGAGCTGATCGAAAAAAGTTGCGAACGAGTAATTGTGCGATCGGAGGTTGTCAGGAAATCGACGTTCCCACGTTTGATAAAATTATCTTGCATAGGTATTCGCAAAGGTCTTTCGAGCCCTAGGAAACTGTAACAAATTAGATGAACGCAGATAACCCGGTCAAGAAAGAAAAATTTCGGTCAAAGTACGTCACTAGAATGCTAATTTTAACATTCGTTTGTGATCATTATTTTCCGACTCTATTCTCGTTGTTTCGAGTGTTGGATTCTTGCCTAATGCTTTTTAGTAGAATTCTTTTCGAGGGCACCGGAAAAGCTTGAACGAATGTGACTGCACGAGGTGTTTGAGATTTGAGTATGTAATCTATGAGGTTTACATTCCGAGAAAATAATGTGACTGCAATTTTTGTTGTACACAGTGACAGATGAAAACCCTACATCCATCCATTTTGCTCCAAGTGATACCAACAAATCATTATCTTATTGTTTCTTTCTTTACAAGAGAACTTCGACTGTGAAAACAAACCCCCCGCTACAATTTTTTTATTTCTCATTTTGATGTAAGCGTCAAAGACCTTGTGCAAACCCAGCCGCAAATCGTTAGTTGACGACCTGTGATCTAATTTCCAAGTCACATCCCCTCGTCCTTTGAGATCAGAATTTCGTAATTAGGTGGGGTCTTTGAACGTTTTTTCGCGAAACCCCTCCTTCAATCCGATTCTTGTTCTAATCTTACTTCATTTTAATTTCTAGAAAATAATTTTTTCTCTTTTTCTTGACTGTTTCAGGTGAGTACCACGTACTGTAAACTTGATTGAACCTTTGATTTTCGAAGGTGTATGAAGTACCTCACAAGTATGTCGATTAATATACTTTTCCATGATTTTAAACGTATTTTCAACGCCGAAAACGATTCTATTCGTCGTTTTTCGCTAGCACGTCCGGTTTTGATAATACAGTAATTGGTTTATAAAAAAAAGAAACGAAGACTAGTTGAAACTCACATTATTTGGATCGTGAGTGTTGTATTTCTGACGGCTGAGTGAAATATTTAGAATTCTCGCTTGGCTTGAGAGAGGGAGGAACAAGTATTAAAACCGAAACTTGAATATTGTTATAAAAGTCATCGTTTTACTCACAAACTTGTGTACGATAACTTGTAATTTTATCTGAGAGTTTGCTTGTAACATAACCTGACAATTCTGAGACCGCAAGTCTAGTGATTTCTACCTGATGCGATGGGTATGATATGTCCGCGAGGATTACGCATATTCAAAAGGTATGGATGTTACAATTAACTTGCACAACATACAATCCTCAGTACAAGAACTATAGTACGTCTCAGCTAAGAGTGTCGAAAAGTTGAAGACGATGCGGTATCTCAGGGGAAGAGGGAGGTATGATATTCATACTGAACGCGCGAGCGAGCTTATATGTTATTTGTTGTGAAAACGACGCTGTGGAACGCAACACTTCACTTCTTGCTGTGGTATTCTCCACCTTTTTCGACACTCTTAGCTGAGACGTACTATAGTATTCTTGATTCAACTTGACGACTGACCGCGCCAATGGACATTTTTATTACAAGAGGCCATTGTCCATGAGCAGATGACGTCGTGAGACTAATTGAAGGACGAGATGGAGAGCAAATGACGTCAATGCCATTTGCCCTTTTGATCCAAATTTACACTTATCTTAGTTTGATGTAAGGCGCTAATAACAATGAACAATTGGCTCAGGCAGTTTTCAACTTGATTCAAGTATATGTTGAAAGGTCTGGCCACAAGTGCGTTGCGCGTTCAATGTAAAGTTTGTCTCAAATGAGTACGACACAAAGAAAACTGCAACCCGCAACAAAATAGCCAAATATGTCATCAACGCATTTGCTGCGTTTACATGATGTAAAGGTTTTGAGAGTGAAGCATTACTTATGTGGAACATGCTACCAGCTGTAACTAGAATTCTCGTGGCTCTCTCTTGTGAGACAGACTTTGATGAAACACTTTTGTTCTTTCAATATTTCTGTTCTGGTTGGAGTCCTTAGGCGCTTGTATGCTGCCAGAACTCTCAAGGGTGTGCTTCACCCGTTGGCGAACTTTGAAACAGTGTGCAATAAAAACTCGAGCTGTGACAAACTTATTCTGGCACCATATTTTTAATGCTTGTTTTCATAAGTGAAGTACACCCTTAAAAGAACATTATTTACGCATGCGCGTATGTAAAACGTTGTCCTTGATGGTGACCGCGGGACCATATTTTTAATGCTTGTTTTCATAAGTGAAGTACACCCTTAAAAGAACATTATTTACGCATGCGCGTATGTAAAACGTTGTCCTTGATGGTGACCGCGGCGCGGCGTGTGGAGGATGAACGTGATCGGCTGCTGATTGTTGAATACCAATATTATCAATGCGGTGTGATCTCCAAACATCAAAATACATGGAATGTGTGTTACGCTTGTTATGAATGAAATATTGAAGTCATGTTCAATGAGCCAGAGGTGGGCGGAGTCACTCCAAGGAAATGCGGGTAATGAGAAGTGCGGGAATCGTTTCAGAATAACGAGCCAAAATAAGGAGCCAAGTTACATGTTAGCGTCAACCAAAATGTGATACACGCATTACATGTACCTCTATGTTTGAAGGGTGTGGTGCGGTACAAAAGTGGAATAAAAGACAAGAATTGCATTCAGCTGAGAACCAAAAGCCAAATTCTGCTGAATTCTGACCGATATAAAAGCCAGTTTTATTCTTTTTAAGCCAGAAGCCAAAATGAACCAAATTTTTCTTTTTTTTTTCTAGCCTTCTTGATTTCCGCGAAAGTAGGAAAATGCGCTGATTGAATGTCCAAATTTCAAGTTCAGTTGCTCTACTCTGTAGGCCGAACTAGCTTTGCCAAAGAATTAACAAAGATAAAGAAGATTGGCTCTGGTTGAGCTCAGCCTTCCAGCATAGAAGTAGTGAATGACAGCTAGTCGCAGCCGGAAAATAGCTGTATTTTCCACAGCTTTTTAAAGCCAAAAGAAAAAGCTCCAAAAATGTAAGTTCGAAGCCAAAAAGTTGATGTTTTTCTTTAGAAATCCGAAAGCTGAAACAAAAAAATAGCCATACTCTCAATATTTTTCTGAAGCTGAAAGCCAAAGCTCTATTTTTTTGGTCACAAGTTTCCACCGAAAGTGCAAGTCAAACTGTTCGGCTGTCATACTCTGCGTAAAAGCCTGTAGTGTAGCCATCCTATGAACATGAGCGTAAACTGGAGGATAGGTATCTTCCATATTTAAGACCAAGCATCAGTTCTCCTTCTCCATAAAATTAATCGAACGAAAATGGTAGCACCCCTCTAAAATCAGTTGAATTGAGCCGAAAATCAACTCAATTCAACCAGCTGGATTTTCCCAAAAGCTAAAAGCTAAATTTTTGAACCTAATTTTTCGGCTGTATTTCCAAAAAATTGTGTTCACATATTAGCAATTATTTCACAAAGAAGCTTTTTTGAGCCAAATTTCTCAAGGTTGTAAGTTTAAGCCGGAAGCCGAGGCTGCTATACTATGGACTGGAAAGCTAGACTTGAAGAACGGAACGGGAACGAAAACGGGAACAAAACCGGTATTTTTGAGTTCTGAGAACAAATGAGAACGAAACAAGAACAAGAACGGTACCTTGAGCAAGTGAGAACAAAACAGGAATAGAAACGCTTCCACTTTGGATTTTAGGAATCGTTCGCGAACGGGAACCGTATTAATACCTACTGGGTACGGGAACGGGGGGGGGGACCCTTTCTTAAGCCTGTGCTTGGAGAACCAAACGTGAACTGGAACAAAAACTGGAACAAAACGGTATTTTCTAGTTCTGAGAACGGAATGAGAACAAAACGTTATCTTTGGAATCAACCGGGAACGGAACAAGAACGAGAACGGAACCTCGAGCGAGTGAGAAGGGGACAGGAACGGGAACGATTCCACTTTGAAATTAAGGAACCGTATTAATACCTACTGGGAATGGGATCAGAATGGGAACCGAACAAAAAATAACGTTCTTCAAGCTCTGACTGGAAGTATTTGCTTCACATTGCTCTTTTGGCTGAGTAATAGATTATTCTATTATGGCGCATCAAAGTCCCCTGAATTATGACCAGTATGAAGCATATTGTACCATTGTATTTTACAAGTTCCTGTCAGAAGGATGTAACTTTTGCCACTATCTACCAGTTCAACAGCAATGTAGGCATGGTCGTGTTATTTCAAAAAAAAAAGTCTTCAACTTCTCTTACTCTGTCCAATTCCACATCACTAATCGATTTCAGGCCTTCCACTTTTCCGATATCAACGAGGTACACAAAGTAAAATTGGCTTTCTCTTGGTTTTCAGACAGGCAATTGCGGTATTATCGACGTCATTGGTGAACTCTTTCTGCAAGTTTTTAAAAAACATTTTGCGGATGTAATAATGTCCTCTGTTTGTCGCGACATTATTGCGTCAGCAAGAATGCTCACAGGAATTTCACAATTAAACGCCAGAACAAGACTTGCCGACTGTACATTATTCTACATTGTGTGCAATGAAATTCGATATTTGCGTATGTTTTACAAATTCTTTTCCCGCTCTCAATCGTCGAGTACGCAAGTTACTCAAATTCACTGCTCGGCGTTGGTGTGTAGTTTTTAAAAGAGCGAATGCACCTTCAGACGCGGAATTGTATGATGGCACTGTCCGTCGTGCGATTATGTGTGTATACACGAACACACATGTGCGCTATAATGTAATTCAGTGAAAGTGTTCATCTTTCGTGTTCAATCGGCATAATATTCCTGTTTCGATTTTATAGATCCGCAGACGCGTCGCTCGCGCGCTCGCCCTGCATCCTCCGACGAAATGCTCGTTAATTAGAAATCAAAAATTTCATTTTCAACACCTACAACTAGGTAGTGAATAAAACCGAGCAGAGTTGTAAAAATAATGAAACGATTTCGTGCTTTAGATCTGCCAACTTCATAATTCTGTTTGATGTGCGTATAAAATATTATGTGAGTCAGTTTTTTTTAGAAACGTCTTGAACGAATATTGCGTCGTCGATTATTCATGGATCTAAATTGCGACCAAAATGTACTTTCGTAATGACAACGCATTCAAGTATTATCACTTGGTGTATCCGTCGGGGTACGGCAAATGCAAATTACCTCCCTAGTGGAGATTACAACATCGTTCGCCACTTTGTGCACATTAACAAAACAACAATGGTAATTCTGTGGAAATGAAGAAAAAGAAGTGCGCTCGAGGAGCGCCAGAGCCAACGCGACGATTATTTTGCATTAATTACAAACTCGAGTTTTTTTTTTTTTTTTAATTACCTCGTGTCACTGTATTACATAATTAGCATTGTCGTTTTCGCTAACGTATTCGACCTACGACTCGTTTTATTATCGTTTCGCTATTTTAAGTTGAAGCCTCAGGTTTCCTCATTGTTGGTGACCACGTTAAGTTAAGTACTGCGCTCGAGCATTAATTGCGAATGAGGCGTTCGTCTCTCCTGCATCACATTAATGAATTTCATGGAATTTTCGTAACGCAAAAAATGTACCTCGGTAGCCCGGCTACTATGTAACAAAAATGAATACACTTTATGGTGAAACAATTATGGATACGCGACTACTTGCGTACGGTTTCTTCCTACTGTCGGCTGTTATTCGTTTTACTCGTTCTTTGTTTATGCGATTCGATCAATATCAGAGACGATTAGTTCCACTTATTTCAAACGAAAACACATCGAAGTGTGAACTGACTAGGTATGGCAAGGCTCACACATCCGTAATTTAGTTGAAATAAATACGCTGTATAATGAAATTGTAATAATAGCGGTAACATCGTTTGACGATGCGATGGTTTGCCTTCATTATGATATGCATGTTTGAAAACATCGAGACTTTAGACCATCGCGAAAATATACTGATCGGTTGACTTTCACTGTACGATAAAAAGAAAATTATGCTTTCTCTATAATATATTGGGAAATGATGTACCTATATACTTGGTAGTTACGAAGATTCGAATTTTCTGAACAATGAACGATACGATACCGAAACCGAACTGGTAGCATCGCGTGTGCCGAATTTTGAAA
The DNA here is from genome assembly GCA_035079395.1 of Aspidiotus destructor. Classification (NCBI taxonomy): domain Eukaryota; kingdom Metazoa; phylum Arthropoda; class Insecta; order Hemiptera; family Diaspididae; genus Aspidiotus; species Aspidiotus destructor. The sequence continues at coordinate 26,013,923 of JAVHKZ010000001.1, read as the reverse complement.
ATCTAAGAATGTTTTCTTTGCCAGAGAGCATTGGGAAAGCTCTTGAGTAATCCTGTAATGCCTTTGGCCAAATGTGGCGGCTATTTTGAAGAGGACATATTTTGGTCAGCGGAGTTCGCCCTTCGGGTCATCCTTGTCGGTTTTGAATTGTCGCTTGTGCAGCCGCCCATTCTCCACAGTGAAGTGGGTGAGGGGTACTCATGCATTAATTTTGTTTCCTCCAACAACCTTATCGACCCGTAACTTTTGTGTTGGAAGAATCTCCTTAAAACCTTGTCTTCTTGGAAACCGCCCAGCTGCAGTGCTCCCTGGCATACAAACATTAGCTGACACCGGACACAAACTAAGCCGCTGTAAGAGTCTCTTCCGTCTTTTTTCAAGTCCCTATGCTTCCCCTTCCTGCAAAGAGTCGTCTATGGGAGGGCACTGCTCTTGAATAGGCCCTAGCTCGACTCTGCTTTGCCTATCTCATGCCATATCCGTTTCCTTCTTAATGTATGTAGCTGCAAACTAACAAACCTGGTTTGATACCTCTTTGAAACCCTGTATGATGGATACCATGCTATTCGGAGCAAGCACTATCGACAACTATCTCTCGCAGTGATTGACTAAGCTTGCCCCGCTCACACTTCCACATGGTGCTTTGGTTCATCATCTCAACCTTGATCGCCATGTTGCCTGCTCAACCTTCCCTAACTTCATAGAGGTACTTGTTGAAGCAGCCATGACCTCTGAACACCTGCGTCAGGTGAAAGTTCAGCTGGTCATGCCCTCGACGAATCATCAAGTTCGCGTATTAACGCACGAATTGTCGATTTCCCTAGCTCCTCTCTTCTTCTGTACCTACCATACTCCTAGAGCGTAACCATTTTCTTGACGGTTTGTTTGATAAAACAGAGAGAGCGCTATTAGCTCTTAAATTTCAGTCCAGCCGCGAATATTCCTAAGCCATGACGGTTTCTTGGGGTCAATTTCTCTCCTGCCATCGCTCCTTCCATGATCAGTCTCAGCAGTGAATACAGGGTACTTCTTCAGTTTTTCGTGTCTCACGCTTGGCAGTTCTCGCTTTTTATTTGTCTAATAAGGCGCGCCTTGCTTCTTTCTTGACGCGTAAAGCCTCTTGATCAACAGGTGCCCTCTTCTTTCCTTCGAAGGAGTTCAATTGGTGGTAATGAACGTGCAAATACGCGAAGAGCCTTGGTCGAGTTTGTGGAGTAGGCACCAGAACACGTCAGCGCAACTCTTCGTTAAATCTTTTCTACCTCTTCTTTGTGTAGGCTATCTTCATTGAGCCGACCCATATTGACGCACCATGTAGAAGGATCGACAATGGGTGTTCATCATGTTCCTTCTTCTTGCTTCCCCTGGCCCTCGTAGGCTCGTCAGCGATTGCAGGGGACCACTCCACCCACGTTCTCCGCTGCTATCAGAAAATGTTGCCTCGAATTCAGCTTTGAGTCACATCAGATATTCGGGTACTTCATCATCTTCTTGGTTGTGATTTCCGCACCTTGCAGGCGAAAGGTAGGTGGACTGAACTTCCGACGGGTCGTCGATAATGTGGCCTCCTGCGCGAGTTCTAGCCAGACCGACTCGATCCAACTTGTCACTGCCTCTAGGGCTCACTTTACCCTACCCCTCACCGCTACAGTTGTTTCGGCAGTGCATATCACTTGTGTGTCAGCCACATAGCAGATGAGCCCACGTCTGACGGAACTTTGATCCTGGAAATCTCGTTGAATGTGACACAACCAATGACCAAACCCTGCGGTAGCCTATTTGTAAATGGGAGTTTTACTAAAAGTCAATGATTTGCGACCGAAAATGGATCTAATATGTGTGGGAATCTTCTCAAAATCGACCGGTTCTTTTCACCAACATCTTCGCCGTCGAAATTGAGTCGATAGTGTTATACATATTATAAACTGATGTCGACTGAAAATGAAAGTCGGTATTGGCAAATACTTGCTATGAATGTTAAAATTTCGGGATTATAAGATTTCAAAATCGAAGTCCACAAATCAGTCGACATTTGGTGTTAGATTTCAAAGAAGTCGACTGAAAATCAACTTCAACTTTGCGTCAATTCGACCAGTGCTGCACCAGTGAAGCAAAATTGAGATTCTCAATGGTCCTCGTCCTATAATCAATGACCACGCATTCTGTCTGTGAGTAGCAGATGTACAAAACGCACAGAACGCTTCAAGAGAGTGATTGTTCGTCGACTCTAGATCAACCAGCATAATATGAAAATCAACTGGTAATGAATGCAACCGAGCAGTCGAGTTTAGGTCGATAAAAAGGTTCGAAGAAACCAACTCGAAATTGGCGCCGATCTGAGGTTAATTTGAAGTCGACCAGCGTACAGACTATAAATTGTCTTGGCATCGACCGAATTAAGCAATCAATTCTATGTCGAAAACGTGGAATCGAACATATCGACCAGCTACCGACGTCGATGTGAGGTCGATTTCAACTATATTTGCGATTTGACCACAAGAGGTCAACTCTAGTGCCACAAATACTGTTTTATATAGAAAAATGTGAGTCATTTTTATCTTCCAGATGAGTTCAGTTCATTGATCGAATATTATACTTTCTTCGTGATTACGTGGTGAGAATTACACCCGTCCATCTTTCAGCCTAAATTCCAACAGATTCAAGATAATGATTGCGCTGAGGAGGAGGGTGGAGAAAGTGTCTTGCTTCTTCTAATACTATCAACCACTCGTCTTTGAAATTTCACTGGAGAATCTGCTTCAAAAAAGTCTGAAGTATAAAACCTTATTTAACTTGTATCTACCTTTGACGGGGAAACAAGTAATAACGCAAAGTTTTTGGTAAGGTCGGGCTTTTCCTATAGCACCTCTACTGCAAATTACTCAGACCAACGACTGATGTAACAAGTCCACATTCCTTCCTTCCTCTGAAGTAATTCTATTGAATTATACCGTATCATCAACTTTCATTTTATTTGATTAAAAAGCAAATAATTGCATCTATACTGCAATCTTCAATTCTTCATTTCCGTTCCAAGAGGTAACACTCCATTCAAACGGGTCAATAATTCTTTCAAATAACCATCCTAGAGACACTAAGCTCCACAACATGCATCCAGTGTTCCTCATCTTCCTGCAAGCGCCAAAAAAGCCTCAAAGTAAATAAAACCGGAGCAATCTTCGTAAACATGTATGTTTTCGTACAACTCGAGTCAACTATCTGTCTACCTTATAGGCCTAATCATTACGCAACCATTAGCATACAAGACGTGCACATAAGCGGCATATGCTAATCAACGTTCTCGCTTCATTTCGCGTTAATCGTCAGTCGATTTGAAACTTCCAAGTAATAACTTTTTACGTAGAAGGTGGATTGTAAACACACAAGTTGGGTGCACGATGAAAACAGAAAGAGAGAAAAGTAGAATTCACAGTTGTTCTATCTGACAAGAAAATGAACGTTGTTACTTCGCCAGCGGCTAGGTCGTTCAAGATCAGTTCACCTAAAATACAGTAAATATGTTGAACGAAAAGAGAAATGCTCTACAGCATCAAACTACTATCTAACCACCGTCATTCGTTACTATGTACTAGTATCTTACTATTGTGTGAAGAAAAGAAAAATATCCAGTGTATGACTTCGAGTATCATGGTTACACACTGAGAGATGAAACGACCAGCTTCTCTTTTACAAGCGTAACAACAAGGTACTCTCTTCACACAGCAATACAAATTAAACGCACTACACAATTAAAAGTCGATAATGAAAAGATGGATTTTTCTTTTTTTTTTTTTCTTCCCACTCCTCTTCGCTGTGAACAAATTATTATTGTACACGTTAGTTATGGACATACGAGTACGAGGTGATACATAAAGATCCTGTACTACTTTGTAACAAATATACATTATGAGTGTCGAAGTATAGCATTTTTATAGGTGTAACAAGCCGTATTTCTGATATTTTTTTTCATTTGAATTTGATCGGTTTACGAGTAGATTTTTTGTCGACGTATTGATCGCGAATTTGTCACTCCATCGTCGTGTAACTACGTAATAATGGCTATAAGAATCTGAACGAAGGACATAATTGCTATAATACAGCCACCAGAAGGTTGAGTGATCATTGAATCGCAATTCATGTATATCGCCGGACCATCATTTGATTTAACAAAATTATTTGTTTCTTCCAAAAACTGTTATGAGATAGATGAGTACCTGTCTGCGGGACCGAAAAAGTTTTCAAAATCACGATCATACTAATTATATCAAAATATCGATAGCGATCTATCGACTAACTATCGATAGCGATGTATCGATACATTGACTAAATATTGATATTGATCATATCAAACATCGGTATTGTATGATAGGCTTGGTATTTAAACCGGGCAGCGGTCGTGAGAGGTATCATGGCATACTTGGACGCTTTTAAGCGAAACCCGAACGAGCGACGTGATAACGATCTGGGGAATAGGAGAATCTCCAGTTCTCCAGGTTGTTATTATGTCGCTTGGTTTGGTTTCGCTTAAAAGCGTCCACTTGTGAAAATTATTGTTATCAAATTGAGTCTCCTTACTGGTATTCAAAGTTTCATTGGACGGAAATAACCACATTTACAAAGAGAAAACGTTCTGAAAAATCTTGTTCTAGTATAAGTCTATTTTAGAGTATTTTAGGCTGACTGCTTTCTGGGACTCACTCGCGGCATTCGCTTGATGTAGTATAAGTCTACTTTGGAATATTTCAGGCTAATGAGCCTTCTTGGTCTAGTGTAAGTCTACTTTAGTATATTTTAGGTTGATGAGATTACTGGACCTCACTCGCTCCGCTTGTTCGTCCCGCTTCTTGGTCCAGTACAAGTCTACTTTAGTATATTTCAGGCTGATGAGTTTTTTCAGAATTATTTTTGATTTTATTTATATTTTATTTTATTTTATTGTTTAATTTTTTTAAATTTTTTTTTTGAGAGAGGATGATACTTGCAAATTTCTCAATGATCGCCTAGACATTTATTTTCATTTTCAATTTTATTTTATTTTATTTTATTTTCAATTTTATTTTTATTCCATTCTATTTTATTTCATTTTATTTATTTTTCATTTATTTTTCATTTTTTTTCAATTTTTTTCAATTTTTCTTTTTATTTCATTTTTTCATTTCATTTATTTTATCTATTTATTTTTATTTTATTTATTTTTTATTTATTTATTTATTTTTATTTTATTTATTTTTTATTTATTTATTTATTTTTATTTTATTTTATTTTTTATTTATTTATTATTTTTTATTTATTTGTTTTTTATTTATTTATTATTTTATTTTATTTATTTATTTTCCTTTTTATTTTATTTTATTTTTCTTTCATTATTTCTTTTTTTTTTTTACCAAAATTCTTCCAAGTCCCAAGGTCACAACCGGACGCCCGGACAATTTTCAAGAATTAGGGGGTAGAGAAAAGACATGAAACATGTCAACACTCAAAGAGGTTTTTCTACGGATTTTGCGTAAGGCAAAAGTACCTTAGAGATACTTTTCTTCTGGTCGTCTCCCGTAACATCGAGTCGATCAAGGGAAAAGTACCTCAGTTCCCAACATGAGAGATACCTTTTTCCTGATCGGTATCGATAAATCGGTTAAAGTCTGTCGAACTCTTTTTCTAAGTTTTACAAATGATGACGGATACGAATTTTCAAAAATATCATCTGGCAGCACTGCTACCCTTTCCCTTGAACAGGTACTTGATGCTAATAGCCCTTATCTCGGAACAGGTCATAAATTTAGTTCTCTTCAATTCCTCACGAAAATCAACCGTTCTCAAAATGAATTGATTGTTCCAAAAAAAATGTTCTGGTGGAGCCAAACGAATGTTTTACGTCATTCCTTCCTCATTATATTGTTGTTGAGTGTCAGTACGACCGTGTAAATGGGAATATTTCAAGCTAATAACTTTTGAGGCGCTCATTTTCTCCGCACGTTCGCCCCCTCCTTAGTCTAGTATGAGCCCACTTTGAACTAATCAAACAAAGAAGAAATAAAAATTTCAAATTTTTTACGGCTCTGCCGTCGTCTATTCGAGAAAATCAAAAAGATGACCGACGTTTCGGTGTAGACTTACACCATCTTCGGGGTCTATGCGAGTATTGAAAAGTACAAGAAGAAATGTGCTAGATACTAAGTACGGTTAGCAAAGCCAAACTCCACCCTAATCACGTCATCTTCACGTTCATCCTTGCTCTCCTAACCGTACTTAGTATCTAGCACATTTCTTCTTGTACTTTTCAGTACTCGCATAGACCCCGAAGATGGTGTAAGTCTACACCGAAACGTCGGTCATCTTTTTGATTTTCTCGAATAAACGACGGCAGAGTCGTAAAAAACTTGAAATTTTTATTTCTTCTTTGTTTGATAAACTCACCGTCGCGACAAGAATTTACCTAATTGAACACTTTGAACTATTTCAAGCTGATAGCTTTCAGGGAGCGAACGAACGGATCCTCGGCGTAGTATAATTCCGGTTTCGAATATTTAAAGTTCTCCACTCAAGGGGAGCCTACTCCCAGGACTTCTCGAAGAGACTGTTTCCGACAAAATTGCGCGAAATACTATTTAATATGACTGGACTGTGAGTACCATTAGTAAAGTTAAATCTCCGATTACATCTCCACTATTTTCGCATTGGATTTACGACTTGCCCTTCAGAAATTCCTGCCTCGAGGAAAGGAACCATTTCGCGGAACAAATTTAGACTCCCGGAAAAGTAAACAAAATTAGGTCGGAGATTAGAATTTTTGACTAGCGAGATTATCACGAATCGAGCCTGGCAGGCTTTTAGCTGTATAAGCGGTATTGTGAAATCCAAGTGAGCAGCTTTGTACTCATTACCAATCTAATGGGTGATCGCTTCAAGATCCTTTATCGTGGACTGTTTTTCCGCGATTTCAATAAGGACCGCGATTCGTGAGGTCATTAGCACACATTCATTCAGTTTTGAATCTCCCAAAAGAAAGAAGAAATATACTCTGTACTCGTTGAATGGAAATCTTCGTGTGCTTTTCTCTTCGCCTCTTCGTTTTCTTTTTGCGTTGAAGTAGATGTAAACCTTTTTTTTTTCCTCCAACTTTTAGAGTTAGAAAAGAAGATAACGTTTTTATGTTTTATACTTATAAGCCTACGAGTGATAGTTGCACGTACGCCTGTGTGGTGTGTTTATGTTTTTCGAACGTGTAATTAATTATATACCCATGCGCACAAAAATCGCGAACCAGTTCAGTTCGCCCGTAGCGCTTTATAGAAATGCAGATTCCCTTTTCACCCGAGGAAAGGAAATGACGAACGACCTTTCACAGAATCATCAACGTTAGAGGTATACAGTATAGGTGCCATCCACTGTAACTGCTCTCGCGCATACCGAGCATTACCACTTTTTTTTTCTTTTTTACGTGCAAACATGTCCAACCAGTTTGCGAGATGAACTTTTTCAATGTTTCTTCCGACTCTGTTCGATGGTAAAAAGAAGTTGACGACGTTTTACTCCGTAGTAAGTGATGTATTTTATCATCTACTTCGCGTACGTTGTAATGATGATCTAACATTGAAACATTGATAAGGTAAAAAAGAAAGCAATCATTCCTCGATTGTAATGCGTTATAGAACGAGTATAATAATGGTCATTGTCAAAGAGTTGATATTTTTTTGAGGAAAAAAAAAAAATGAAGAATGAAGATCGAATGCAATTGTATTGTGCGCGCGATGAACGCAATATTCGTATACAGTATATCAAACCCACACGTGAACATAAGATAGTAATCATTATTTGCTGTGATGGTACGGCGTTTTCCATTGCTTTGTATAGCACCTGTATATGCAACTGTGGGGTATTGTACTCGTACAAGAAGCGATTTATACGAATTAGCATAAATAATTAAAAGTTGAAAGTACAATTATCGTGCCAAAAATGAATCTGGATAAAACGTTTGTAGGAAGAGTTCTACTTGATCGCAATTTTCTAGTACCAGAATCTTATTACGTGGATGACTCGTCATTTTATTATTTTCTCGCGCGACTCATCTTCATTTCCGTTTTTCTTTTCTTTCGTCGCACTCGCGCGCACTATTTTCACTAATTTTTTTCTCATCGATATCAATGTTTGTATCGTGTTTACAATGAACTTGAAATTGTGTTTTGTGACCTGATTATTGAAGGAAAAAGTAGAGTAGTATTGTGGAGCGTTTGTAGAATCTCGAATTTCCTGTGTTAATTGAGGTAGCGAGACCACGTAACCTGCGAACCAGTAATTCGAAGTGGTGAAAGCTCAATTATTTGAACGTTTACAGTGGAAAATTGAGATCATTGTGCTACGGCCCAATGGGGTGAAAGAAGAGAATTGTTCAAACTAGGCAGGCGGTGGGGCGACGTTCCCTCCTCCCCACAGGTGGTCTTTCCTAGATCATGAATCAATTTACTAGATTTTGGCCGATTGATCAATTCATGGTATATTTTGGTTCATAACTCGTAGGAAGTTGGGTAGGGTTGCAAATTGAAGATGAGATTGAGATACAAATTCTGTAGGTTTGAAGTATACATGTAACCTTTCGCGTCTTTGCGCTGGAGTGAATTAAACGCAAACTTGCATTCAACTGGTAACGTTATTCCGGTCCATCCGGTATATCCGTACTCGATTGAAGCATTGATTCGCTTCTGCCGCAAGTTCAGCACCGCCCGTCCTCCATGGTGGAGTGGGTGTGGGCTGAGTAACATCGGAATCGACCCAACGAATCTCCTTAGCGAACTCTGTCTTCTTCTTGGAAACCGAAAAGCTGCACTGCTGCAGTGCTCCAGACACGCGAAACTTCAGAATACACAATAACAACCTCACCTTAGATGTAGTAGATCGCTGTTGGTGTCTCTTCTTCTCTTTTTAAATTCAATTTATCTTCCTATTCTTCCTGCACATCAGTATGTGGATGGTACACAAGTTTCGAGCGGGTCAATTCCCTTCTTCATGATGACTGTAGCTGCAAATACTAACATCTTGAAATCTAGCGTGGTGGCTACCAAGCTACTCAAATCTCTTGAAGAGATTGACTAAGCTTACCCGGCTCAGACCTCCACGCTATTCCGCCTTTGTTTGTAGTGCGAACACGTTGCCTGCTTAACCTTCCTCAACTTCTATTGAGTGTCTTTGAAGGAGTAGCCATGGCCGCTAACGTCTGCGTCAGATGGAAGTTCTGCTGACAATGATCTCGATTCATCCACTCATCGAGGTCGCGTATCGACACCTGGGTCGTCCATTTATCTGTCTCACGCTTTCGACTTCTCGAGCATAGAGCGCCTGCCTCCTGCTTAATCCGTGAAGCCTTTTGTTCTGTCATTGTCTTTTTTGCTGTGAATACCACCGCATCTCCTCAGCAAGGACAGGGTTGCCAGTTTCTGGAAAATCTGGAAAACCTAAAAAAGTCAGGGAATTTCACTAGTCATGGAAAAATCATGGAAAAGTCATGGAATTTTCGTCCAAATCATGGAATTTTGATTTACTATTTCTTACAAGAATTTAGAAAAATTTTGGCGTATTTTTATAGGCTGACCAGACGTTTTTTTTTTTTTTTTTTTTTTTTTTTTTCTTGCTTGTTGTTGAATTGAAAATTTGGGAATTACAATAAACTTTTTTGCGCTGATCAAAATTTTCTTCATTTACTGCTGGTTTAGATGAAGGAAAAGTCATTGAAAAATTGAAAAATTGACCTGGAAATCCTGGAAAAGTCATGGAAAATGATTCTTGAAAAAAAACTGGCAACCCTGAAGGAGCTCGATTGGTGGTGAACGTACTAATGCGCCAAGAGTTTCCGTCGAGACAGTGCGGTATGCGCTAACTTGCCTCATACCTTAGGGCAGCTCTTGAGTGAATCCTCACCACCTCTCTTTTTGTGTAGGGTATCTTCATTGAGTCGGCCAAATTGAGGCATCATACTGAAGGATTGACAATGCTGTCCTCATCATGACCATCTTGTTTCTCACTGCAGTCTTAAGTTTCTCATCAGGCAGCCTGAAGCTCGTCAGCTCTGAGTCAACCTGATGCATAGCTACTTCATCTTGATTTCCACACCATGCAGGCAGAATGTGGGTGGACTGAACTTTCGACGGGTCGTGAATAAAATGGTCTTTGAGTGACACATTAATTGCCTGAGCTGAACACAAACATTAATCTAGATTCTAGACTGAGGCTGAAAGCCAGTGGCGTAGTGTGAGTGTGACACTAGGGTGAGTTACTTGGAGGAGCTATTTTAATCAGACTATTCCTCTCCTCTGTTGAATACCTCTTTTTGAATTCTCGAAGGTCCAGCAATTTGTTCAGATGGAAACATTGGTCATACAAACCATTCAGCTCGGTGATCTTCTTGTACAGTCCATTTATTTCGCTCTCCACTCTCAGTCTTTTGGCATACATCTTGGTGCGATAGTAAACGAGTATTGTCTGAAAGCCGGACCCCGTCCTACTGCATTGCAAGATGGAACAACGTTACCTAGACTCGAGCGTACAAAGAATTGACGTATCTCCATATCAACAATTCAAAGAAGGAGGTCTCGCGGGTCTTTCATTTCGAATTCTTTTTTGTGTACATGACTGACTTGAAGTTACGTCAATCTTGTCTCAAAAACGTTGATACGGAAATACGTCAATCCTATACGTGTACACTTTGTACAACATAACTATTTCCAGCGGCTGTCAGCGTAGCTACGCGTTGCAGCAACAGACGCTCATGGCACAATACAAATAATGCTCCAGACAATAAATAACATCCCTTAGAACTTCCATCTTGACAGTTATGAAAATCTTTCGACGACGTCGGTAAATCGAGAACGCGTAGCCGTACAGCACCGAAAAAAAAATACATACAGACGTTCGTGCTTACAAATTCTTACCACCGATTAAATCGGTCACGCCGAGCAGAATATACGAGCGACCTTTTTACTCGGTCTCTCTTCCGTATAACAACTACCCACAAAAACATACTTACATTAATTTTCACGTTTTGTTTGACAAACGGAGAGCTCATTATGTGGGTACCGCGTGCATTTTGAGGTCTGCCCAAATTCGTGATTCTCGTCATCGAGGCGCGCCGCGCTGCTTCATGATCGCGCCTACGCCGCCCGCCGCCGTTGCGTAATTTTGCTCGGAAAGAACTACCGAACTCGGCCACCGTTAACTTTGACCTAACCGATCGCGATCCGATCTACATGTCTCTATATCGACCCATAACGCCTATCGACGCATTCATAAACTGTATTATTGTGTACGCGCAGTAAAATATTCTCCGCGTGCCGTCCCGGGAGAGGTAAATGTCTTCATGAATGCGCGGACGAGTTGTTATTCATTAGTCAATTAGACAAAATCAATTAGATATCTGCACGATTTTTCCATACAGAGTGCTCGATGATTGTGCGTTGGTCTTTGTTCTACGACATTTGATGCGTGCACGCGTGTGTGAGCGCCGTGTTCGCGTTAATCGTGATCCAATAAATTCGCATTTGCTCGCTCTCGACGACGCGATCATTTGTCCGCGCGGCGACGCGTTTACACGCCAGGCTAAAAACGCTCTCATCATGACGTCAGTGTGCGTTGACTTATATTACACGGATTCCTAGAGTGAATGTACGTGATAAAAGCGCTCATTATTTTTTACCAAACAACCGCTGTTCCAGATCTGCGAATCACGAATTTGACCTTCCTCCATCAATGAGACCCCCTTATCCTAGCCAAAGATAGTCAACGTTCTGCATCGTGTACATCACCTTTGTTCCAACTTTTGGTACATCCGTCACAACACTCTGTAAAGGAAGATATGCTTTGTTCGAGAGTGACGCTTTGTGGAGTACACGCAACTGTTGAGTGATGAAGCTTTTATTCGAAGTTTCTCAATTTGACATTTTGATGGATCATGATGAGTACCTCGAGCATTCACCATAGAAATGCGTTCGTTATTCATAAAACAAATCAATGATTGACTGGTATTTCGGAACATTGCATTGTCCCTTCTCGATCCCTTTCCGCAAGGTATGATGGCATGATTGAAAATTTCAGTGGGTCTACTGACAAGCAGAACAACCAATAGCTTTCTGTATACGAGAGACAACCAAAAAATGGAAAGATTAGGAAGAGAGGTCCATGAAAAAGATACGCCAATGAGGCCTGTTGTGTCGTTCATCTCCTCCACACCTCATTTAACTCCGTTAAATAACCCGTGGATTTTTCGAAAAAAACTTCCGCCGTCTGACCGACCGGCAAAGCTCGGAGTTCGAAAATCTTCCAAGTCCCCCTCCTATCGTACATAGCTCAGAGGTCGATGTTGCTCCTTCAATCAACTATATATGCCAGGCTTCATACACCAATTGGCTTCGTCATTTTAATGAGCCATATATGCAACCCTTCAAACACCATAGGACTCGAAACACTCTTCTAAAGTACCCTATGAAACAAGTTCCCTGATGCCTCTCCTTGTTTAACTCCGTTAAAGAACCCGTGAATTTTCAACTTCAATTTCCGAAAATAAAGAGCTTTTGAAAATGTTCAACTTAGAGGGACTCCAAAAGAAAAATCCGACTTTGAAGTCTATAATATATTATGACAAAAGAGGAACTTTTGAGTTCCCAAAACCAATTCGAATCATTGAACAGGTTCCCTGCGATCCTTGTTAAATTACATCGAGGAAGCCGTCGCGTCGCGTCGTTTTTCTTTTTCGAACTGGTAGATTCCTGGATTTGGTTGCTTGCTACGCCTAGTTTAAGCTTAGTGTAGCCTAATATGCTGTATTCTAAGCCATACTAGGCCTAGTATAGGGCTAATGTACTCTTGTATACTGCTGACCTAGTTTAGACCTTGGTACAGAGCTAAGAGGGTTCAAGGCTGAAGCTAATAAAGTTTAGTACATTGCATGTTAGTCTCATTCTGAGCCTAGTATATACTATATATTATGCTGGAGCTGGGAAACTCAAACTTGACCTCGCAGATTTCTGGATTAGGTTGAGGGGTGTAGTGGGGTGAGGCGCCGGTGAAGATGTTGAAAAAATTGAAAGAAGATGGTGGAACTGCTTGGCAACAGCACAATATCGAAGGACTGAAATTGAATCCTCTTTTGGCTTTGTTTGTAGTTCTCTGGTAATGTACGCTGAATCGATTCAAATCAACTTCAAACACACGCTAAGATTAACTTTGAATCGACTTCTACAAATACTTCAATTGATCTAAAATCAATTTCTCTTTTGGGTTAGTTGAAGTCATTTTGAAATTCTTTGATATCGATCTGAAATCGACGTCAATATAAAGTCAATTACGAGTCGACTTCTCCAGGATTTCTCAACAATCTGAAGCCAACATCCTTGGGCGTTCAATTTCCAATCTATTTGTAATCCTGATTTGAATTCGACCTCAAGAGACTGCGATCTGGAGTTGGATTTTTAGTCAAATCTACCAAATTTTTCTATTGACCTGTAATCAACTTCTCTGTATTTGTAGTAATGTACTCTGGTGGTCAATTTCAAATCTATACCTTAAATACACGTCAAGTTGGAGTCAATTTTGAGTCGACGTCTACAAGTTTCTATTTGATGCTCAGTTGCTTCAATTAAGAGAATGTTTTCTATTCGAATGTCTCAAAATCAATGTCGAGCTGGAAAGCCAACTTCTCGACACATCCTCCGGTAGTTTCTTTTACTGACTTGAATTGACATGTTATCACACATGTGCTTCTTCCTGTAGCTCAATGCAGCGGGAGATCAGTGGATACCAATGTACAAAAAGGTGTGACTACCCGTTTTCCTCTATTTCCCTTATGTTTACAATTTTGCGATCTTCCTCTCCGCTAATTCTTCGTCACTAAGATTTGTCGAGACTTATAGTCGTATCATTGAGAAAGGTCGGCGCTCTGACTAACTTGTTTTAAGCAGCAAAACGAGTTCAAAACGAAATATTTTCGACAATCACGGAGCAACAAGCACGAATGATACTAGAACTAATAATCTATCAGATGAAAGTAAAACTTGTCAGAACGTTTTCGATATCCGGCGTAACTTTTGGTCGCTTTACGTGATCTTTTTTTTTTGGGTGTAAGTGAAACTAACTTCACACGCGAAGAATTCTGTTGAAGCCTACGTTTAAGTACGAGTTTAAGAACTCATAAATTATGCGGTAATACTTTCGTGATGTATAAACTTATATCTTTATGACAAAAAAAAATTATATAACCTAATTACCGCTCATAGTGAAATCAACCCACTAGTTTTGCTTTCGACTACTCGCATTCTTCGTACGATATTTCTCATTAATCTGTCACCACAGCTTAAAAAGTCTCATTCTCTTATATACGCCAGCGCTGATGCCACGAGGAAAAGATTCGTGCAGGGGCGCGAAAATTAAGACTTTTGTTACATATTCGCTTGCTCGTACTTCTCCGGATTCATTCTGTTGAAGACCTTGACGAAAAACGCATCGAACTTCTTTCACATACCTACTTTTCTTTCGACAATCTGCGCAGCGTTTCTATGATACATCCACCTGGGCCACCCGTATGTAATTTTCAATGTATTTCATTCAATGACTTCCGAAGGTTTTTTAAGAAAATTGACTCAAGGTGAGAGAGATTGAACGGATACGGTCCCTATATACGCGCTATATAAAGATCTAATTGGCAAACGAACAATTACTACCTATAGTAGTCTTCAAAATTTACGCTCGGTGCAGACAATTTCGCCGACAGCCATATCGTTATAAATTTCTTCATCAAGATACGAATTATCATAAATTAGGGTTTGTAGACGTATAGTGTCAACGGGGTGTCCGAACGAAAAGTGAATGACAAGGTCGATATCTCTTGATACCCAATATGGACGTGAAAAATGCACTGGAAATGAAGCCATTCATCTAAACAAGTAAACTGGAAGACCTACAGCGTAAAAGTTTCAATAAAAATCACAAAAAGCAATCTTTAATTTACGCGATATATTAAATTAGAAAGGAGAAAAGAAATACGTTTTTACGAGGACACATTTTTTGGATCTTTTCCTTATACCTTATGGAAATATAATTTTTTTCGTTTCTCTTTCTTCATTTCATAATTTGCCGGGTATCGAGAGAGATACTCGAAGAAATCATTTCCAAATCTGTGGTATAGCGGATGAGTTTTGTGACGGTAAAATAATCCGTTGAAATATTGTGTAGAACTGAACTTAATTGATGGGGAACCGGAGGGAAATGAGTGTTTTAGAACCGATTTCAAGGGCTTTGGAAAGCATCGGAGAAATAAAAGAGATTTTTAGATTTAGGAAATTTAACGGAGGCCCTCTCAACTGCATAGGAAATTCATGTATTTAAAGCTTCTTGGGAGAGGACGGGGAATCCCAGATGCTGAAAATATCGTCCACATATCTGAACCACAGGTTGATGTACGCGGCAAATCTAAGACCCTTGAATACGGATGTGAACGCCGACATCACTCAGCATGTCGCACCTATAATCAATGGGCGTGTCAACAGTATCAAAGGAGACTACCTGTTAAGAAAGTATAAGAGACTGCCCATCCTCCAATTTTTCCTCTCAGTCATCCAAATTCCTCACTTTGGCCGTAAAATCTTATGATCGTGTGACGTCTTGACAATTTCAGACCTTTCTTCAGACTGAACTCCTTCCTTAAACAGCTCCGTCAAGTCGACATTCAAAATTGCAGAAGACCATGAAGGCTGCGAGTGAGCCTCAAAAGCTAGCAGCTTCAAATTTTGTAAAGCGGACTTATACTAGATCAAGGGGGGGGGGCGAATGAGCGGAGCCTTGCTTCTTAGAAAGATATGATACATGATTTTTGTTCATTTGACTATTCCAGAAAATTTTTTCACTATTGACTTGGAGCCGATTCCTGGTTCTTCAGATTGATGTAGACTCAAAATCAATATCAATTTTGGACATTGCGTCAATTGTCAACTGTTGATATTGGAATAATGTTAACTGAAAAGTGAAAGTTGACGCCGGAATTGTGACTGAGACTTCAATAGAGGTAAAGGTCATACATTTAGAAAACTGCACAAAAAGAAAAAAATTCGGGCTACTGATAAAGATTGCAAAGGAGAGAAGGGGAAAAGCCAGCCTCTTGAATAATGTGATCAGAACCGAGAACCACTCAAGCATCACCTTTACTGAGGAAGAACAAAGAGTGCTGGACAATGGCATCAAGTGTGTGCAGCCAGAAAGACTAAACCAGTATCAGATCAAAAGTATGGCCATTAGCTGCGAACGCCGAACAAGTAATCCAAATTATGGAATACGACGTGAGGCCAGAAGCCCGAGCCAAAATTGTGAAAGTACTGTTGGACATCAAGGAGAGTCTGCGCCGAACCAATGACAGAACGCAATAATGCAAAGGAAGCTCATAGGTCTCCAAAAGAAAATCCGACCGAACAACCTGATTTTGACAAAGGCAACACGGTAGTGTTAATGGATAAGGAGAACTACACGCCAAAAAGTAGAGTCGTACATCGCAGTCAATGGATACCAAGAGCTGACAAAAGACTCAACACAGAAGTACCAAAAAGACCTGGAAGCTATGTTGAAACAGAACGATGTACCTAGCAATGGAAGGACGCTTGAGATGAACCCGGTAGCACCAAAACCCACCCATGTTGAAGAGAATCAGCAATAACCAGACGGAAACAAAGGATAAGGGAAGCTTGAGCGGAGTTTATAAGCTCAGTTGTGAGCAGTGAGATGCCATATACATTGGCGAGACTGGGAGAAAGTTGGAGATTAGGGAGAAGGAGCACGAAAAGTCAAGGGAGAAAGAAGATGATGGCAAGGCAAACATTGTGACAAAGAACACCACAATGGAGACGGAATATTTGAAGTCATACATGTAGAGAATCCCACTAAAAGAAGAAAACTCCAGGAACAAATGGAGATTGCAAAAGCAAAGAGGAAGAAAGCTATCCTCTTGAAGTCAAAAAACTATTTCGACCTGGTGATTGGACAATACAAAAAGAACGAAACCGACCAATCAGATGGCAAAAAACTAGGCAGCCAATAGTGACGCAGTATTTAGCCTTGAGAATGGATCAAATACAAAGCAGCATGTTATAGCCATTAAGAATACAGTGTAAGTTTCTAAGATTGAACCAATCACAGCACAGCATTTTTATAGCCAAGAAGATTAGTGGTATGCTATAAAAACTCACATTTAAGGCCTTGTTCTTCAGTTACAACACAACTGATGATGGGATAACACCCGAAAGTACTTTTGTAAAAGTAACTAATGAACAGTGTTGCCAGATGTGGCTCATTTTTAGGTCGACGCGCTCATGTGTGGCTCAATGTGGGCAAAATTGAAGATTTTCAACCAGTGTGGCAATAATAGAATGAACACCCCCCAAAAAAACAGTTTCAAGAACTCCCTGTGTTAAGCCGGACAGAATCCGGGAAAAGAGGATACTTCTTGCTGAATTCCGTGTTCCAGAGTCGTTCCAAGACCGCTTTGGAGTCTTTTTTTTTTTTTTTAACGGCAAGAGTTTTGGCTGTCCTCCTGAGGTACCTAATCAACTTTCAGGCAACTTCCAGGTGGTGGCTCAAGTGGCTCATTCATGACTCAAGAAATGGCACATTTTCGAGATATCCATCTGGCAACACTGCTAATAAAGTAGAATAATACATTGAAACCTTCTTCAATGTGATCACGTTTGACAGCGAAAACTTATTCGGCTTGATGATTGAGCGAGAAAGGAAGACCAGAACTGTCCAATAAAATGGTGGCAAACGTGAGTGTCTGTGCTGAAAAGTCCTTCGAGCTGTGAAAAGTTATGAAGTTTAAAAAGAGGTGCTGTAAGTCCTGAAATATTTTGACATTTCCGGGAAAAATCGTTCAATTCCTTAATTTTTATTTCAAAGTAGTGCTTCCAGAAATCAATGTTTTGGGAAATATTGAAATTTTCAATATCCATCTAGGCAAATAAAAAGTTCTGCAAAAGATTTTGCAAAAGTGCTTTATTTTTACTTTTCAATTTTTGTAGACACTCTGCAAAAGAAACAAGTGTTATCCAATCAGGATACAGCAGTATTGCGGCAATAAGATCATAAACGTCATCTTGTTCCTCAGGAGCGATACTACTAAAGATACCAATTCCAAAAAGTGCTGTGTCCAATTTTCGAGTCAAGAGCGCTACCTGGCGGAAAAAGTGGTTCCCTACAACTTTACTAGAACATATAAGGCTAACTCTAGCCCAGAGAAAGATTCTGAGACTTGAAAAATGAGTTGTTTTTGAGTTTACTTATATCAAAAAGTGCTTTTTCCTTAGCTTCTTATCATTCGATGTACGAAAAATTCTTTTTTCGACTAAGTTGGAACTAATATCTTCAACTGATGATGGGATTAATTTCGCGAATGAGGAACACGAGGAAGTAGAGAGCAATTCAGAAAACGTCGCTATTCTCAAATCTGTCGACGTGTCACAAAAAATTACTTCGAAAGAATTTCCAAATCAGGAAAAAGTCATTCCGAGAAACGCATGGTAAAACTTAGAAACCGAACATTGTCATGTTTTCTGCAAAATACTTCATAGAAAAAAAAAAAATAGTTTACAGATTTATCACGAAAATTTAAGGAAGGTCGAGTTCGCGAGAAAAACGATTTCGTATTACGAAAAAAATCAAACAATTTTCAGAATCACCTATTCGGCCTCCAAGCACCGCAAAGCACCTGCATGCGGTTTAGTACAGAATATGACCGTGTTTGCGTGCGTGAACAACAATCTATTTATTGGCCAGAATCATTCCGTTGGATTTTTACGAAAAAATTGATGCCGTTACCGCGGATTCGTGACATATTACCATCAACATATAGCCGATAACGTAATGTCCACTCGATCGGATATTGAAACACTGCGACGATCGTTTCTTATTAGCATCGTACGATATTCTAGAACCATAATCGCGCGTCAGAAGTCTATTATATATTCAAGATTGTTTATCGGTACCTGACAATTTGGCCGTTCTTATGTACAGGGTACACGGAACACACGCCTATCCAAACTTCGTTCTCACGATTGAGACGAAAAAAAAAAAAAATGGTATGATGATGTCGAGCGTTCGTTAATCGGTACAATATCGGATAAAAGTGTCATTGGCATTTGTGTCAAATGAATCGTGAAAATTCTTATCGTCGAGTACGCTCGCGTTTCAGAATAAAATGTGTAATTTTATTTTTTGAATTCAGAGAGAGAGAGATTATTTTCGTGTCGCTACCAACGATCGCTATCGTTGCGAATGCAATGTCGCCGTAGTCTATTTGTATCTGCTGTAGCGAGGAAATTATCTTAATTAGGAGTATAGACCGTGTAAACGGCGCGGCGGTATCTTTGTTTTCCGGCAAAATATTCTTATTCGTACCTTTAGAGAAATGTAGACGAAGGTACATGTGAAAGTATGGAAACTGGAGCATCTTGTGAACGAACGCCAAACATGATTGTCCATTTGATCTAATGGAATAAAGATCTTATGATCGTGTGACGTCTTGATATAATTTCAGACCTTTCTTCCGACTAAACTCCATCTTTAATCAGCTCCGTCAAGTCGACATTCAAAATTGCAGTCTGGATCAGAGTCCTGCTTTCTTTGGGATCATAATCGGCCAGACTGAAGAAAAATTTTATCTTTTTATGACTTCAATCCGAACCCTAATTCGTCAAACGATTGGTCCTCACTTTCTGGAAGTCGTGACTGTCTGGAGATGTGGCTCACTCATAGATGGTCGAATACCAAAGGGTACGTTTGTCTAAAATTAATCCAGATCCTTCTGGTCAAAATCTATATTTTGAGTGTCATCCGTAGATGAAGAATATCGTACCCCAGTGCTGCCAGATGACAGTTTCAAGAATCCGTATCCGCCTTAAAAACATATTTCTACGGACTTTTACCGATTCATCAATAACGATCAGGAGAAAGGTGCCCTTCATTCGAGAGAGTGAGGTACTTTTCTCTTGATCGACTCAATGTTACGGGAGACCGTCCTGGTAACGACCAAGAGAAAGGTATCTCTTATACTTATGACTAAGGTGCTTTTCTCTTGAGCACAAGAAATCCGTGTCTTACGCAAAATCTGTTGAAAAATCCGTATTTTTTTTGAGGACCGAAAATCCGTAGACCTGGCAGTGCAATATGGATTTTTTACGATCATAGGAAAGGTACCTTAAACACTGGTACAAGAGATACTTTTCTCCTGCTCGGTATGGGCTTGTACTGCAAGTCCTGTAATATTGAGCCAATCAAGTACCTGAGCTACACTTTTGAGAATTACCTTTCTCCTGATTGTTATTAATGAATCAATTAAAATCCGTAGAAATCTGTTTTTAGGTCTTACAAAAAATGGCGGATATGGATTTTTGATACTATCACTTAGCAGCACTGTCTGGGAGCGCTGTCGTACCCTGTCCTTCGAGCTCAAGGCTGGTGGGTCCTTGTTCTAAACACTTCTCCGCTGTAAACCGAAATCAAAATACAGATAACGGGCACGTTCTACTCCTCCAGTGAAGCGAACGCGTGGGTAATTTGTCCAGGATCCAATACATTAATGAAGAAGTCTCAAGTACTCGCTACGGTCCGAAATTCACCCTCCTTCTCCTAGCCGAGCCAATGAAGAGTTGAAAACGATTGTTCGTAATATTTCCCCTAAGACCATCCACAGTATAGACGGAGCATAGTAATGAATCGTTGAATGAAGGGCGTAAGAAACTTCCATAAGAATACTCGGACCTCACTGCTCCGCGCGTTCACCCGCAGAGCCTATATATTATGCTTATTCTTATCATGTCTTCGCGTCAACCGTTTGTACAGGGTTATATGGCAGATGCTCAATCTATACTATGGATGGTCCAAGTGTTTTCCATCTTCAATCTTCAAGAGCTCAAACACACTTTGGATAACCTTTCCCCTAGGCGTCTTTGAGTTCCCTGACTGGTGTAATTTAGCAATTTGTTCTTCGAAGGAAAAAGTGAAAGTTGATACCCTCGTTATCACTGAGGCGGATCCCTGAGATTGATTATGTCTGTAAAGTTGAGAACTTCCTTCCTCTGAGCCGCGCGGTAGTCACACTTACCTTTCCTTCTTACGAAAAAGATGATCACGAAATCACTCGAGGAGGTTCTAATTCCCACAGTTTCAATGGTTCTAAAGAAGTTCGACACATTAGAGCCATAAGAGAGGCTGTTAAAGTTCTAAATCCAAGTATACCAAAGCTATACAGATTTTTAGGCCGGTAGTTTCGTTTCTGACTAGAGCCGTTACCTTGCAGTCTAGTTTGTGCCAACCGCGGGCTTCGAATAATGCGAAAAGTTGTTTAACGTCGATAATGAGTCAACGAAGAGCGATCAATTCTGAGTCAATATTCTGTCATTTTAGGTGAATTTTCAGTCATGGGTGGAACTAAATCGACGTTAAATTGACCCAAGAATTTACTTCTCTTGAAGTCTTCGTTACAATTGAGTCGTCGATTATTAATTGACGTTAATTAATTTTGAGGTGGACTGTGAGCAGTGTTGCCAGATGATTTTTGCAAAAATCCGTACCCGCCATTTTTTCTACACCTAGAAACAGATTTTCCTCGATCGATCAGGGGAAAAGTATCTCTCACCTTAGCAACTCAGATACTTTCCCCTTGATCGACTCAATATTGCAGAGGACCGCGGTATCATTTCAGAACGACCAGGAGAAAAGTACCTCTCGTACAAGTGACTAAGGTACTTTTCCCTTGAGCACAAGAAATCTGCAGAATAATTTCGAGGAGCAAAAATCCGTAGATCTGGTGGCACTGACTGTGAGTCAATGGAACAAAGTGAGCGGTCAATTTTGAGTCAACATCCTGTAATTTTCGGTCGCCTCGTGATCAACCTTGGCGGAACTGAATCGACTCTGATGTTGATTTCAAGTCGACATCAATCTAGTTGACTCAGTTTTGACGTTGACAGTGAGTCAATCAAGTTTTTTCAAGTCGATATTAGGCGGTACTAAATCGGTTCGGAATCGATCATGTTCATCGGCGGATTGTGTGTTTGAAAGTTCTCGAATCATTAGTTTTGCTGGTTTGTAGCTATATGTATATCTGAAAAATGAATTACACATATAAAAAGGTGCTTAAGTCTCCTGTAGAAGTATTCGCGGCAAGTACTTCCTCGTGATGTCAGAAATAATAACAAATTACTAGTTCGTACGCCAGCTGTTCTGCGCGCTCTTTCCGCTCGATTCTAATAATGAACGAGGAGCAGAGAAAATTGAAAAGCTATCATGTTGGCTAGGTGACAATTCGAGTTCGGAAATATTACATTTTGGCTGGAATCGTTGTACTTGGAAAGAGTGATGCGGAGTCAACGAACAGTGTGGAAGTACCATGTATACGCATAAATATTGGACGGATTATTGTTAGCCGCTTTGTATACGCAGGAGAAATGAATAGTGATATTACCACGAGTATTTTTGTTTATATAGAATGGCATGTACACACTTACTCCAGTCTGGCACTCGTTTATATTGGGGAAGAGTGTCAACAGAACAGCTATAGGATAGCAGGTGGTTCACCTTAATTTTTTTTAAATAGTCTGGCCTATAATATGTAGCCCAATATTCCAACCGCGACTGCCTAGTTTTCGAACGATTGAGAATTAGTTTTCAAAAACTTACAAAGTCTTTGGAAACAGTAACAACCGGAGGACTGTTTGACAAAAATATGAAAAGCGAGGTTACGGCATGGCATAACATCATTTTGTTGGCTTGTATTCGACTGAGCACAATTTTCTCCGATTCTGAGGAATGGTATGCGGAAAAAGAAAAAAATTAGCGAAGAATGTACATTAATTATCACACGGTAACGAGAATAATAATGAAGACAATAACGAGTCGCATATTTTGGGTCATAGCCGACCTTATAAATTATTGTCGGTCGCTGCAGCGGCATGTAATTATGGTCGTCGTTGTCGGTTATATCAGTTCGAGTAGCAGGATAAAGCATTGTTAATTTTCCCTCTCGTTTTGCATCGTTCGTAACGCTACGTCCAATGTGATTACGTAATGACGATGGAACTTACTTTATGGTCAGCATCTTATACTAATTATTTTGGTATTTTTTGTCTCTGTTTAGGAGTCAGTCGTCGTATAGACGCGAGCCTCGAGATCGTGAAAAAGGACTTCCGAATTTCGAGGGCAGGTACAAACGTACGATGTCGCCTTCTTCGTCTGTGTCGTCGTCGCCGTCCTGTACCAATTTGATTAACGGATATATTAATGGAGTGAATCATTGCGCAAAAGGTAAGAAAAAGTTCGCAATTTGAACCTGCCGGGCTTGAAGTTTGAAATTTTCAATGTCCTTAAACCAAGTCAAGAGTTCCTCATTAATTGGTACGACACTTGACCTGATGGCCGTTTTTTCTTAGGTTTTCTTCCGAACCTTCTTTCCTTAGCCCTTCTCACCTAATCACAAATTCTTTACAGCTCGCTGGTCAAAATTCTTCCAAATCATTCTCTTAATTTATGGCATTAGTTGAATTTTTAGCAGTTGCCTAATTTGAGAATCTGTTCTTATTTTTTTTTTAAATCTAGCCTCAGCCTCCCGCCATCCGGTTAAAACTGATCTACTGTTTTGGTATCGATAGTGGGACTAAAGAATTTCAATCATTAAAAAAAGAATCAAAATTAGAATCTCGAAAAGTCAATATTTTTTTGAGTCCTTTTCTGCCTTTTATTTGAAATTTTCCGAAGTTCAACTCCTTTCATAGTTGAACCAGTCTACGACCTATCATACCTAGGTTGAAAGGCGACATTTTTCGGGTCCATCTTCTTTGATGGTCGAAGTTTTAATGAGTGACGACGTTTTATTATAATAAACGAGAAATTAATTGGCACACGTCATTAGGATATGTATATTCATGAAACAATATTATTCCTCACAAGATGAGTGTGCACATGAAAAAAACTTATTAAAATGTCATTCAATTTATTTAATTTATTTGATCCATTGAATAAAAGTATTGGAATTAATTATTTCTTAATTATAAAAATTATTATAAAATTAATAAATTGTTGATCAATGAAAAATTTATGTATTATGCAAAAATTATTAAACTTTATGCAAAAAATAATTGAAATTATATATATTTTATAAATTTGATTCACAATTATTATTTTTTAAATTTCAATTTCATGAATTTCAATTTTTTTATCAGTTTTATTTTTGTTAATTAAATTTCAATGATGATTCAAAAAAGTATGATTATTATTATTTTGAAAAAATGAAGAACTTAATGAAACTTTATAATTCAACATCAAGGTTGTTTCTTTAATTACATAATATTGTTTGTATAAATTTATTCAATAAATTTTTTTAAAAATAATCCATTTCATGAAATTCCAATTTTTATCATTTCTATTAATTAAATTTTATAATTCAACATCAAGGTAATAAACTAACATTGGTTATTCATCCTTAAAGCAATTTTCATTTTAATTAAAACAAAAAAGTTATTAGATATAATCCCTGTAAAATTTAATTAAATTAATATAGGTATATTATTATATGAATAAATGAAATTTTTGTCAAGGTGTTTCATTCATACATTATAGTATTATATTGTTTCATTTAATTCTTAAAAAAAATTTAATATCATATAATAATTAGGAGAATATTAAAAAGCGCAGGAGAAACAAAGAACAGGAAAACAAAATAAATGACCTAGTTTTAAAAGTGATTAAAACAAGGATCACTCATACACAAGACATTGACTGATTTTCCTGGGAAAAGTATAATGCTGGACTACTTTATAACTGTAACAAGGAAACTAAGTGAGTAGGTAGGTAATGTGTGATCAGGAATTGGCTGGTTTCTGTCTGTCTATTATTGAAGCAACTGTGACTCTCCTAAGTTTTACTGTAGTTAATTCAATCTTATAAATTGATTAAATAAATCTAATTATTATATGGTATTAACTATTTTTTTAGAGAATTAAATTGTACAACTTAATACTATAATATATTAATGAATCATCTTAAAATGAATTTTTTTTTTTTTTTTTTTTTCAATTTCAACAAATGAAATAATATACCTATATCAATATAATTGAATTTTATATGGGTAATATGGAATACATAATTTTTTTTATTTCAATCATTTAGAATTACTTGAAGGATAACAATGTATGTAATTAACTAGTAACCAATATCGTAAAGCTATGAATGTATTAGATTAAGATATCATTCTAAAAAAAATGTAAATTTCTAAGCCCGGCCAACACGAGCATTTTCTTGCTCAGTGGTGAGGGAATAAATGAAAATTCTATTCTATTCTATTCTATTCTATTCTAATTAAATAAACGATGTTGGTTAATTACCTCGATGTTGAATTATAAAGTTTCATTAAGTTCTTTATTTTTTTGAAATAATAATAATAATCATACCTTACACATCATTGAAATTTAATTAACAAAAATAAAATTGATAAAAAAATTGAAATTCATGAAATTGAAATTTAAAAATATCTATGAATCAAATTTATAAAATGTATATAAGTTGAATCATCTTTTACATTGAATTTAATAATTTTTATCATAGTACATAAATTTTTTATAGATCAACAATTAAAATTTTATAATAATAAGGATTATTATAATTGGGAAATAATTAATTCTAATATGTTTATTTAATGGATGATTGATATATTACATAAATTGAATGATATTTTAATAAGTTTTTTTCCTGTGCGCACTTATCTTGAAAGGAATAATATTGTTTCATCGGTATATTTTAATGATGTGTACCAATTAATCAGATGAAATTTCACGCTTTGAACATTTTGAACTTGTTTATATGAATTTTACATTTTGGACACAGTTCCCCTAAATTTATCATTCTGGATAATATCCAGAAAGAATTCACCATTTTGGAAAGTATCCAAATAAATTTTTACGTATTTCATACTTGTGAAAATGAATTTTACATTTTGGACTCTATGAAAATTTGATATTTTGGACCTTGTCCTGATTAATTCTTACACTTCGAACGTTTTGTAATTTTCCAAAAAAATTTCCATATGTTGGATACTGTGCCAATAAATTTTCACAATTTGGACCTTTCGAACTAGTTTAAATAAATAAATTGGACTTAGTCCAAATCACGTTTTACACTTTGAATATTTTTAATTTGTCCTTATATTTCAAATATTGAACACTGTCCCTATAAATTGTTACATTTTGAACATTTTGAGCTTGTCCCAATAAGTCATCACACCTTGGACATTTTGGACTTCGTCCAAATAAATTTCTTCAGTTGAGATATTTAGAGCTTGTATTTTGAACTATATCCAAATAGAGTTTTACAATTAGGACATTTTGAACTTGTTGGAAATTTGTTATATTGGACTTTTTCCCAATAAATTTTTACAATTTGGACATTTTGAACTCGTCCATTTTATACTTTGTCCAAATAAATTTGATATTCTGAACCTTGTTCAAATGAATTTCTACCCTTCAGACATTTTGAATTTCTTTAAATAAATTTGATATTTTGAACCCTGTTCAATTGAGGTAGTTCTGAACTTGTTCAAATAAATTCTGACATCTTGGAGCCTGTTCAGATAAATTTTTCATTTTGAACTCGGTCCAAAAAAATTGAGCATTTTGGACCCTATCCAAATGAATTTCTACTGGAAACCTGTTCTATGTTTTTTTCTTTGAAAAATTTTTGTGCGTTGTTTGGTGTCCGGCCGAAACTAAAATGGTTCAAGTCCCCGTCCAATTGAATATAGCTCAGATTAAACTTGGAAAAACTTCTACTTCCAAGCTTTAGAAGAGGGACTCGGAATAATTTCAACTTCAGAGCTGTATAACATGATAGGATAGACTGTATGCACATTGACTTAAGAGTACCCTTTGAATTCTGAATACCAAAGTCAATTCGATCCATAGAACAGGTTCCCTGTTTACGCCTTGAATATTTGAATTTTACATTTCAAATACCATAGTATCTGCTTACAAAAATATCAAGTTGTGCCCACTGTAGTGCACGCCCAAATAAAGTTCATGTTTTGTACACTGTAGTACATGTCCCGAAGAATTTTACCGTTTTTACATGGAAATACTTGTCCAAAATTGCTTATCTTTATCAAAGAACCTGTTTCATGAGATACGCTCTCTTAACCACAGATTGTTTCCCTGGTGGTTAAGGGAAAGTGGACAAGGTTCTCCATTGAAGATGAGCATTTGCAGAAAAGTTGTCCATCGAAAACCCGACACGACAAATAGATCATCGAGAACAGGTATACCTTGCTGTTCCGTGCGTCTGAGTGAAATTTTTCATCCAAAAATCTATAGATAGAAAATCCCGGCAACAATACGGGAGGAAGAAAAAGAAAGAAGTTATCATCACCACGCGAACGTATTAGTTGTGCTAGGTGTGCAATGACAACGTAAGATCATTACGTAGAAGTATTATGATCTGGTAACTCATGCACCATATCTCCTGAGCAAGAAGAGCGTGTCGGTCGAGGTCATACGTGGTTCCGTTAAGAATGATCCGAATCTCTCCAAGCCTCGATTTCATTCGTCTAATTTATTCCTCGCTCTTCTCGAATTTGTTTCACTTTATTTTTCGTGTTCCGCGACCTTGGTATGATTTTCCCCGGTATATCAATTGTTATAATACGTCTTACAGCTTTCCAACGTTTCTTCCGTTCTATGAAAATTCTTCGCCAAAAGCTCTGTCGTATTTCATCGAGTATAACTTCTCTCTTTCAGATGTGGAGAACGTCGATCCTAAAAGTCGTAGCCATTCTATGATAAACGGAAAATACGAACCACAAACGATTTCAATGGCCACCAATACTAATGGTAGTAATAACAGTCATTTTGTCAGTACACCTCCGGCCTCGGTTATAACCACTAGTCAGCAAAAACACCGCAACGGCGATGATCATCGTAGCAGCGAAGAG
Source organism: Aspidiotus destructor (assembly GCA_035079395.1). NCBI lineage: Eukaryota > Metazoa > Arthropoda > Insecta > Hemiptera > Diaspididae > Aspidiotus > Aspidiotus destructor. The sequence goes on along the minus strand of JAVHKZ010000001.1, from coordinate 25,985,935 downwards.
TTGCCCCACATATTACGCGAATCGCCGCCTTCTTCGACCTGCGAATATTCATCGAATTCGTTACCAAAGAATTGCGTGCTGAATGCGACGACGAACGACGCGATCGCGAACTCCGAGCCGAAACAAAGAAGTTCACGTACGCCCCGAACGCAGTCCGACCCGTCCAGCGTTAAGGAAACGACGTCGTCGTCCTCTTCGTCGTCTAATTTGCTGTTGACGCAGTCGAGTTCGTCCAGCATGAGTCTACAGAAGGCGGCCAGTACGGATTCGTCTTTGTCGGGCGTCGGCATACCGCGATCACAGTCCGATCTGTCGAATGTCGGATCAACCGAAAGCGGATACTCGAGTCTTTCCTTGAACGTTCCTTCTCCATCTGTTTCGCCTACCAGATTGTCTACTTCGTCGTCCTCGTCCTCGACGACGATCGAACGAAGTCGTTCTGGTGTAGTCACATCTTGGTCGTGCGCCGGCATTCAATGCGATATCGTAAATGCTACGACGGCGGATAACGCGAGTACACGCGAGGAACGCGTTAACGACGTGGTGACAATGGCGACGGTCGTGTCGTTTGAGAATGATGAGGACGAGTCGGCCAAATACCCGCAGAAGTCAGAGATCGTGTTGCGTATCAATGCGAGCACCAGTGACGCGGCATCGCAGACCGATTTGGACGTGGCGGTGGTGGCGCGCGCTGAACCCGCTACCGGGGTACTGGACAGCAGTCTCGATGAATCCACCTCGTCTTCGAGCAGTTCTCACAACGACCGCTTTAGTTCTTCGTTCGTCAGACAGAAATCGCGAGATGATATCGACTGCGAAGAGTTATCGCGTGACTTAATCTGTCATTTGCCGGCTAACGATCATTTGTGTAGAATTCTGGGTGAGTAAGATGAGTATTGTTTGTTGTGAAGTCTGCAGTATTTGGGAGAGATGGAGGAAAGAATGGAAATTCTGTGAAATATTTGTGTGGTATGCCGAATTCAGCGATTCGTTGTGGGTTCTTGAAAAAAGAAAACATTGAGTAAGATGAGTAAAGCCTATTGTGAGGAAGGGTGGTTCAAAGTGGAACGAGGAATCTGAATCGGAATCTGAATCGTTTAGCTCATTGGAGAACAAAGAGGACCAGAAATATACCAGAGATGAGGGTTGAAGTTTGAGGTTACTGTCAGTATGGAAGTGTAATGGGTATTTGATGACTGATTTCTTCTATGAAAACCGAAATCCACGGTCGTATGATTTGGAGATTTGATCAGGGGATAATTGGAGTAACCGCAATCTCATTTTCTACCCTACATCCAACTTCTATCTCAATCATTCTTTCAACCTCCACCTCACTTCTAACCTCATTCTGTCAACTTCAACCTCTTTCTTAACCTTAATTTCCACCTCAACCTGACTTTTAACCTCAGGTTGAACCTTTTTTTGTTTTCAAGTCCGATTTCGGTGGGGGAGTTTATTCGTCATTTACATCCCTCTCTGAGTTACAATGAAAATGCTCAGCAGGGAAGAAAATATCTGTATATCTAACTTACAGTGTATATTTTGACAAATGTCTTGTATGTGATAACAGTACAAGATTGCATCTGCTAGATGTCTTCATGTCCAAGGTGAGGGGGAAGGCTGTACCCAAGGGTTTATCGCTATCACCATCCCCCTCTTTCAGGGAGTGTGCTGGCCATCAGTAGTTTAATTCTTTGAAATCCTCTTTTCCATCTTCCTCAGTCTGTCTTTGGCTCAGCATGCAAGGCCCTGTCGCTCTGTTGCCCACAATTGCATAACTTCAAGGTAGGCCGGATCTCTGGCAACTTCCATGGCAGAGGTGCCAGGGCACTTACTTTCCTGTAGCCTGCACTCAAGCAGGACGTGCTGGACAGTCTACTATTAGTCCCACATGGGCACCTGGGTGTCCCTCGTCTTTCGCCCTTATATAAATAAGCATTGAAACACCAATGCCCTGTCAGGGCCTGAATCAAATGGAAGTTTGACGGGTATGCCAGGACTGGTCAGGAATCTGGGCATAGTATTTTACATGTCCCTGCCATTCTTCCTTCCACATTGCTGCAATGAGGGTGTCGATCTCTGCTTCTATCATTTCGATTGTCCAGCCTTCTGCAGTAGGGTACTCTTTTAGCCGCTAAAGGGTGTGCTTTGCTCGTGAAATCAAGCATCAAAAACATGGTACCGGAAAATCATTCTAACTATTCAAGTTTTCAATGGATTTTCTTAATTTTCTAGTATGTTCTTCAGAAAGGTTCAACTAGAGGCGCGATAGTAGCAGAATTTAAATATTTTATTCTTTACGCTTTTTATTTCACTTCAAAATCATCAAAAATTTGACTATTTCCAAACAAAATTTTTTAGAGCGAAAATTCGGATTTCTTCTTCTAAGTATACCGCCTTCCATTAAACCTAAATTCTGTACAACATTTCCGGAGATCGAAAAAATTCGTTGAAAAATAAAGCTTTGAGAAACTTTTTTGTGAAGTCATTCCATGTCTCCACGCACGCCCGACAAGTGTCGCATAGTGACCGCTGGTATGCCGAATCTTGCAGGGTATTTTGGGATATATCTGCATCTTATTGTGAACCGTTTTGTAGTTCGCCAACGGGCGAGGCACACCCTTGGAATAGTAGCCAGGTATCAATGGTGCCTCATCTTTTGAACTTATATAGAGTGGTAAGGTTTATGAGTATTTTTTTTTTGGAACCCTACCATTACTAATTTCTTTTATGAAAATCAAAATCTACGGTCGGTCGTGCTTTACACGTGAAAACGTGTGCAAAAAATGGATAATTGGAGTAACCGCGATCATTTTCTACCTATTTCCAACCTCTATCTCAACCATTCCTCAACCTCACTCTTGATCTCAATTTCGACCTCAACTTCACTTTTAACCTCAGGTTCAACCTCTCAACCTCAATTTTAACCTCAACGTCATTTCTAACCCTAACCTCACTTTTAACCTCACTCTTAACCTCAATTTCGACCTCAACTTCTCTTTTAACCTCAGGTTCAACCTCTCAACCTCAGTTTTAACCTCAACGTCATTTCTAACCCTAACCTCACTTTAAACCTCACTTCCAACCTCAACCTCACTCTTAACCTCAATTTCGCCCTCAACTTCACTTTTAACCTCAGGTTCAACCTCTCAACCTCAATTTTAACCTCAACATCATTTCTAACCCTAACCTCACTTTTAACCTCACTTCCAACCTCAACCTCACTCTTAACCTCAATTTCGCCCTCAACTTCACTTTTAACCTCAGGTTCAACCTCTCAACCTCAATTTTAACCTCAACGTCATTTCTAACCCTAACCTCACTTTAAACCTCACTTCCAACCTCAACCTCACTCTTAACCTCAATTTCGCCCTCAACTTCACTTTTAACCTCAGGTTCAACCTCTCAACGTCAATTTTAACCTCAACGTCACTTCCAACCTTCGTCATTTTTAACCCTAACCTCACTTTCAAACTCAACTTTACTATTTATTGGAGAAGATGTTGCAATGTCAGGCACGGAAACGTTTTTGAAGAAAATAGAGTTTTTAGTTTGAACGGAGGGCCTCCTCAGTTCAGACAGAAGTCGTACAGGTAGGCAAGATGCGAGAAGGGGCGGATCTTTAGTAGGTTTTAGTATTGGGAGGTCGATTCCTAAGCGAACGGGCAAAACTAGAAGCCATGTTGAAGACTTGCGTTGGATAAGGAGGAAAGGCAATTTGAGCTGAGATGGTCCCTTTTCGATTTGACAGGAGAAGATTTTTAAAATCTCGTTTTTTTTATCGTAGAACAGTTTCTCTTTTGAGATTACCATATGTTTAAAACCCATTCGGCAATGTTTTAATCACAAACTTTCGTTTTACAGCACCGACATCAAGTGTGAAGAAATCGACAGATTACCTGGAGAATGTGTTTCGACAAAATGTGATCGTATCGTATTCGGATTTCGAAAACTGTTCCTCTATCAGACATTCGGAAGATACAAGGTGAGTATTGGTAAAAATAATAAAGTGCGTTTGGTGCTGATGGGTAATACGATGAATTAATCCGTGTCTCTTCATTTTACAGATTGCAAGAAGGCAGTATAGTGAACAATAAATCAAGTTACCAGTCTACTTCAACGAGTTGTCGAACGAAACAAAATGAAAACTGTGATACTTCGCAAGATGGTCCTATTACGTTTTATCAATTGAAACAGAAAAAAGTAAGCGTTGAGCAAAGATGATGTTCGAGCGTACAAGGAGTTTGCTTACAAGTATTCTCGGGAAGGTATTTCGAACGTCATTATTGTCGAAAATGGACGTTAAAGGAGCTTTCAAAGCCTTATTTTCATCAAATTTCTTTGTAAGATGAATTGACTGATTTTCTTGCATTAGACCACCACACGATAGGGGGTCTTTCGCCTTTGTCGAGAATAATTCCTGTAGCAATGATAAACTATGGTCATTCCTCTAAATTCCATTGTTTATTTCGTCACCGATGTTCTAGATCTTCTTTCCTTTTAACGTGAAATGTGGAGAATCAGTTTATACTCATTCTATAATCAAAACAAGACTTCAATTATTCAAAATAGCTACTTGCCGAATAATTTCTTAGTTTGATGTGTCGCGAATACTCTAGACCATCCAAGATGACTCCCCCCTCGGAATTTTCTCTTCAACAGTCTCAGATCAGAAACGCTTCATTTGTCGTTCCTCTCCGTCAAAAACAGTTTAATGGACGGTCCCTGGTCTATTCTCTTCCTCGCACAGAAATGTGCTTCTAGATGATCGTTGAATTAATTTGACTGCATTAAAAGCTTCGAGAACTGTTGAAAAAATTTTTTTTTTCAATTTTAATTTCATACTGAAACTGTAAAAATACGAAGTATATCAGTGGCTAGTTTTGTGGTAGTCAGTTTTGAGTACTCTTTTCTCAAATTTCTTACGTTTCTGTGAATTAAGTATAATTTTTTAACAAACCATTATTACATCAAAAGCGATAGTGCATATCACGCGAGAGGTTAGTTTTTACTTGTTCGCTCTGGTTTTGTATTATACTATTTTAAAGTGTCTGAATTTTCATCCTTCTATTTTCATATGAAATTGGTTTTTTATAAATGTATTTTCCTTTCCATTGCCCTCTGAGTTTTTTGTAATTTTGTGTTTTGAGTTAGTCTGGGCACCATAGCTGAGGACAGGGGGAGCACAGCTATCTTAAGTTTATATTTTCAAGTTTAGACCAATTTTCTTGTTTTCAAATATATTTTTCTCAAGGATCAGAATTTTCCCCAGGCTTTGCTTCTCCTTATTTTGAGTTCTTTCTCAGTTCTTTCTTCAAATGCTACTGTTTGTCCTAAACAAATGAATTTTTTAACTTCTATTTCTGTAACTCCCTGGTTGATAATAGTTTGTGTTTGAGCCTCAATGGATTTCATAATTAGATTTCTTATAGTTGATTTCTAGCCCCCCCCCCTCCGTACATGAAGCTATTAACTTATCTTTCATTTGCATCAGTTTTTCTTTATTTGTACTCAGTAATGTTAGGTCATCCACAAATCTAAGGTTGTTTAGATATTTCCCATCTATTTTTATACCCTCGTTTTCCCACTTTAATTTACTTATTTTCTGATACTGTGTTGAATAAGTTTGGGGATAAGGGGTCTCCCTGTTTGACTCCTTTTTCAATTTTGAATATTTCTCTTTTTTTTTATCAGTTTTTACCTAGGCTGTAGAGTCTTTATAATGTATTTTTTATGAGGTTTATTATTTCCTGTTTTCGAAGGCAATTCCCCAGATATCGATATCTAACCATATCGAATGCTTTTTAAAAGTCCATAAATAAAAAGTGTATTTCCACTTGTTCACTCAACAATAGACCACCTTCAATCCCTAAAACAAATAATAGAAAGATCCCTCAAGAAGGAAACTCGTGCCTATCCAAAAATAACAACCAAGTTTTCGTTGGCAAAACTTTTCATTCTCTTTTCAATAACCCAACATCCCATTTTAGTATGAAAATGTAGAGGATGAGAGGAGAGCAGCTTCCCTAATCCCCCTCCAAATACCTCCAACAGAGTTACCATCTGGTGACTTGAAAAGTGACTTGTCACTTTTTTCAGCATTGGCCACTCAAAGTTACTTTTTTCTGAAGAAGTCGCTTGTAGTCACTTTTTAAATATTTTAAACAAAATTGTAAATTTGAAAAATTTCTATTTTCCTTCTTTTTTTTTTTTTGTGCAAAGAAACATAATAACTTCCAACTCTGAAATTCGAAAATTCGGCAATATTTGACATTTTTTTCTTCAAGAGGAGACGTATGCGTTTTTTAGTACATTTACTCTCTCTCTCTGTCTCTCTCGATAAAAATTATTCAATTTCCAACCAAAATTACCTTATTTTTCACCAGAACAAATTAATTTTGGAATTCTAAAATTTTTAATTTTCAATCAAAACTGCCTCAATTGAGAGCTAATTTTGTTCATTTTTTCCCATCAAAATTATGTACTTAGCTTCAGATTTAAATTGATGAATTCTTTGAAAAAAATTGGCCTAATTTTGGCCCAGAATGCAGTAGTTTTTAAACTAAATCAACCCGATTTTAGGCAAAATTTGGTAGTTCTGACGAATTCTTGACAATTCATTATGAAATTTCTCAGTTCTATTGGTGAACTAACATTTGTGGTAATTTTGGTATTTTTTGATATTTTTATCAATTTTGGCATTTTTCAGCAAAATGAACTTTTTTGTCCAGTTTCCTTTCACCTTGATTCATATTTATATCTGAAAATCTACCTCTCGCCCTCTATGGAACGTACGGACCAAATGCCACAGAATCCGGTCTCTGGTTATAAGCAATACAGTTCATTCAAATTGTGATTTTTTTACCTTAAGTGTGATTGTTTTTGGTTTCCTCTTTTCTCTCGTTAAACTTGGTGCAATATTGACGAACAATTGAACAAAAGAAAGATACATAGCCGAGCACCCAGTAATATGACGAAGAAAATTTTTGTGAATAGGAATTGGAATTGAAACAGAATTGGTAAAACTTTCAAAAGTCGCAATATTTGGCACTAGAAACAAACACCAAAATAGTTGAGAGGGTAGGGGGGAACGAAAAAATTGTTTTCAGGAAACTAAAACACCAAAATCACAAAAATAGAGTTATATGGATTTTTGGTGTTGCATATTTTTTTTTTTTTTTATTCTTTGTTAATTTCTTTATCAATAAAATTTATGTCCACCAGGTCCTGTGATTGAACACTTCAACTATGAATGTAGGTAGCGAGAATGAAAAACTACCCTCAGGCAGAATTTTATTTCCAACTATATGACTGAAAAAAATAATAATAAACAAGAAAAATAAACAAAAATAATAATAAACAAAACAATATAAACAAAAAGAAACATAGTTTTCCTTTATTTAAAAGAAACATCAATTTTTTTCTGTCTTTGAATTTTTGGAAAACCCGGAATATGAAATTTTTGAAAAATTTATTGTTTGAAAATCTGCATTAAAATTAGAAAAATTTTGCCTGTCATCGAAAATTGAAACCCTTTGAAAAAATTTGGGACCTCGAATGCAACAGTTAATTTTTTATTGGGGGAAAAAAAAAAAGTTTATTCTCTTTCACCTGCCATTTCTTGCCAGGTCATTGGAATTGTTGAAAATTTCTAAAGAAGAGAAATTGTAAATAGGATTGGAATCAAAACCGTAAAACTTTCAAAAATCCCAATACTTGGCACCAAAATTAACACCAAAATAGTTGAGGCGGAAACACACGAGAAACAGTAAAAAAAAAAATTGTTTCAGGAAACTAAAACATCGAAATCACAAAAAAATAGTAACAAAGTATCGGTTTTTAGTGTTGCATATTTTTTTCTTTCTTTGTCAAAAAATTTATTTCCACCAGGTCCTTCAATTAAACACTTTAACTTTGAATCTAGGTTGCAAGAATGGAAAACTACCGTCGTGCAGAGTTTTTTTTTCAACTATATGACTGAAAAATAAATAAAATGATTAAACACAAAAAATCGAGCATGAAAAACTACCGTTATATTGTAGTATTTATTACCAACTATGGGACTAAAAGAAAAGAAAAAAATTTAAGAATGGTGAAAAACTCATTTTCTTTTAAAGAAGAAGCTTTTTTTTTTTTTTTTTTTTTTTAAATGCACATTATTATATTTTTTTCTGTCTCTAAATTTTGTAGAAGACCGAAGTATTGAAAAATTTATCGTTTGAAAATCTGCACCGAAATTGGAAAAATTTTGGCTGTCATCAAGAATTAAAACCCGTTGAAGAAATTTGGGTTGGCATCGAAATCAAAATCGAAATAAAATTTATGGCCCTCTGATTTTTACTTGTCTTCTCTCAAGTTTTCATCAAGGGCAGATTCACGAGAGACTCTTTTAATTTTCTTTCTTTCAAATTCCTTTTTTAAAAGAGATAGGCAGCACTCAAATAGCATTCCTACTGAGTAGATCCCCTCTTCTTCCAATTCTTTCCAATTGTTGGATCTTGTTTAAGATGAAGCCGTATTATATATTTGAATGTTCTTTCATGTGAGGTACGTTCAATGTAATTTTAATTTTTTTTGATCGTTCATTAAAAGATCTAATAATGTTGGTTACTTGGTAAAGAAATTTTTTAATGAAATCTTGCACATTTTTCCCCTTTGTTTTTTTTTTTATTTTTGAAAATATTTACTATTCACCAACACATAAACTCGCTGTGATATTTTACAAATCAGGGAACTCATATGGTTGTGAATTGTGAATTCATGTGTTGTCACATGGAACAAAGAATTTCTTGATTTTCAAAACTATAATTCTTCATTTTCATACAGTCCATCCTCTTTTGTCCGAGACGAGAGAAGTTCTCATCAATTTTCTTCTGTATCATCGATATTTCGGCAATTTTCCAGCACGTGGTTCATTTAATTTTGCTATGGTTTCAAATACATGATCGTTTCAAATCTCATCATTTTCCAAGCGCAGGAGGTTTCGCCGAAGCCTTTTGACATGCTTGTCTTTTGCTCTTGAGTACCTAGATTGAATTCGAATCACAATGTTGCGGTGCGTATTTATGAAATAAAATAGAATAATCCTTCAATTCTGAACAACTTTTCGATATCATGTACGAAAATCTCAAATAAGTATCATTTATTTTGAAGAGATACATTTTGCCATAAATTCTCATGCAGACACCTCCTTCTTCTCTTCTTTCTTATATTCGAGCATAATTGTCAAAGCACTCTGTAAATGATGTAAGCAAACTCCAATCTCGCGCTAGTCTACAGAATCTCATTAGGAATTAATTGTGCAATTGGTATATTCATTTGACCATTTCGCTTCTAGGAGAAACTCATCAATAGGCTAAACCAGAGATTGAATGTATTACGAACGGAGCAAGCCGCTATAATGGAGGAATGCCGCGTAAATGACGATCTGGGCGATATGATCTCGCAAAAGGTGATCAAACACATGAGTGCTCCCGAAGCAGCCAAATATAAACTTCACATTCAGGAAATCGGGCACATAACTAGTCTACTGTTAGGTTTATCCGGTAGATTGGCGAAGGCGGAGAATTCCCTAATCGAACTGAACGAATTGAATGGTAGCCAAAGCGAAAAGGTAAATCATTTAACGATGTACATATGTAATATAACTTTTTATTACGAGCTCTCGGTGTATTAATTTTGTAATTTTTACATTTATGTAGAAAAATCTGGAAAGTAAACGAGATAAACTTCTGTGTCAGCTGGAGGAGGCGAAAGCGTTGAAAGCGAATATAGATAAACGTAGCGGCGCTCTGTCGACTCTATTAATGAAGTATTTCGGCGAAGACGAGATTGCCGAGTACGAATATTTCGTACAGATGAAATCCAAATTGCAGATTGACTGCAGAGAAATTTCTGAACAAATTCAAAACGGCGAACACCAGTTGAGCGCGTTGAGAGACGCAGTAAAAGACGAAAAACACTAACGGATTGTTTTCATTTTACTTATTTTATTCGTACATTGATGTTTTCTTCTTTTTTTGTTCTTTGACTTTTTTGATTATTCTTGCCGTCTCTTTCTTTCCCAATTCAATATTTTTGTGTATCTGTCTCATTTTCTCGCTCGTATTTTCGCGACGCGGGTAAAAAAAGTTTCATTTTAAAATTTCATTATGAATTTCGTATTTTATTCATTCCTTCATTAATATTTAGGTTCTTTTTTCACGTTCTCAGGCTGTTGATATTCTTAAAAAAGAAACAAAAATGTATTTGTGTGCCTTATATTCGTTTTAATCGTATTGATATTATATCACATGTGTGTATGATTTTAAGTTTTGTAATCATAATTTTTCTCGTTTTTCGAGTATTCATTTTTTTTCTGCCTGTTCTTACGCGAATGGATGTTGATGATTTTTTTTTCTCGATGTTGTAGACATATTTTCTAGATGTATGATAGATGGTCTTCTTAATTAATTATGATTGACGTTTTTTCATGATTTGCGTTTCTTCATTTTCGAAGTCTTTTCATTCAATACCATGCAAGAGTTGTGGCGAGGGTCGAGAAGATGGTGAAGGAAAAATTTTCTTCGTTTTGAACGATTAAAAGTATCTTGAAATGTTATAAAGTCCCTCTCTCTTTTATAATAATTATGCATAAATCGAGGGCCAAAAATTTTCAATATATTGTCCTCTCCTTAATATTTGTAGCTCTATTATCCTTTTTCGAAGATCAAAGTTTTTGCAAGACCCACTACCGTCATTTACTCTCGACTCTAGGTTTTATAGGACAAAACCCGTATCTACCTTGAAAATTACTTCCTACTCATGAATTGGACAAATCCAACGATCATTAGCACTCCTCTCTAGCCCTAGAATTCAGCGTTTTGTAGGCCAAAACAGATCTACCTGAAAAATGACCTAAAATAGACATCGACGCGACGAATTGATCCACGTTGAAATCTCCAGCTCAGCTACCGTAGTCATTGTTTAATGGCCTGAACACCAATTTCTTCTTTTAAATTGTCGACAAAGGGTAAGCCATTTGAGTAGTCTACAAAATGCATTTCGACGCCCTGAATTGACATCCGTTCCGCTCTCCCTGTTCGGCTCTCCCCCGTATCTCTAACGGTTGGCTTTTTATGGCCAAAAAACATTTAAAAAAAGGATTTCTATTATTGTGTACCGTAACACGAAAATGAACGTCAACGCACGTGTTTGTGTGAATTATATACTGTATACCCCCCCCCCCCTGCACACAAAAAAAACTCAATGAACCGCATTCTTGGTGTCCAAATGTCTACTAGATGCGTTTCAAATCCTGTTAGACTTGAACAAAATTTGAATATACTTACAATAAGAGTTGCGGTTTTCTACAACTACAAGAACTTGCCCTCTCCTTTGATGACAGTCATTCTTTTGTGTCCAACATTTTTACTAATCCAGTTGTACTCAGTTTGCCTACATATGCTCCTCTCACATCCATCAATTTAGAACCTATTTTTTCTGAATTGAAAAATATATTGAGCCACAAAATATTTTTGTGAAATGAAAATTCAGCCCCTTTTTCACTTTTCTCTTTTCTGAATGCCAACTATCGCCAAATTCTTCAATTTTGATGCCGAGAACTATTACTCTTGGGGCCCAAAATCTGTGCTCTAGACATAATAGGTATAACACTTTTTTATATGATCTGAATCATTTTGACTCAATATGTTTTGACATATTTCAAAATGTTTCCTGACATTTAAATATGTTCTAACTGGTTGAAACATGTTTGAAGACGTTTCAAAATGTTTCAACATGTTTTCACATGATTTGACACATTTTCACATATTACGTTCCAATCCGGGCACCAACCCGGTCACCATTCCTAGCACCAATAAAAATATAAATTTTGAAAAAAATTCTTCAAAAAAATTTTTCGAAAAAATTCAATAAAAAAGATGGAGGATTTCTTGGCGTTGCCAAAAATATAAAGATCATGTTTCATGTCTTTTCGCCAGTCGTCTTAAGCTCTTCATCATTCAAAACATCCAAAATTTCCAACTTCTTGTTCTAGTATAAGTCAACTTTGGATGAGATTACTGGGACTCACTCGCGCTTGGTCCATTACAAGTCCACTTTAGTATATTTCAAGCTGATGGGGATACTGGGACTCATCAGCTTGAAATATATTGAAGTGGACTTGTACTGGACCTAGAAGCGAGACGAACAAGCGGAGCGAGTGAGTCCCAGTATCCTCATCAGCTTGAAATATATTAAAGGGGACTTGTACTGGACCAAGAAGCGAGACGAACAAGCGGAGCGAGTGAGTCCCAGTATCCTCATCAGCTTGAAATCTATTAAAGGGGACTTGTACTGGACCAAGAAGCGGGACAAACGAGCGGAGCGAGTGAGTCCTAGTATCCTTATCAGCTTGAAATACATTGAAGTGGACTTGTACTGGACCAGGAAGCTGAACAAAGGAGCGGAGCGAGTGAGTCCCAGTATCCTCATCAGCTTGAAATCTATTGAAGGGGACTTGTACTGGACCAAGAAGCGGGACAAACGAGCGGAGCGAGTGAGTCCCAGTATCCTCATCAGCTTGAAATATATTCAAGGGGACTTGTACTGGACCAAGATGCGGGACAAACGAGCGGAGCGAGTGAGTCCCAGTATCCTCATCAGCTTGAAATATATTAAAGGGGACCCCAGTATCCCCATCACCTTGAAATATACTAAAGTGGACTTGTAATGGACCAAGCGCGAGTGAGTCCCAGTAATCTCATCCAAAGTTGACTTATACTAGAACAAGAAGTTGGAAATTTTGGATATTTTGAACAATGAAGAGCTTAAGACGACTGCCGAAAAGACATGAAACATGCGATCTTTATATTTTTGGCAACGCCAAGAAATCCTCCATCTTTTTTCTTGAATTTTTTCGAAAAATTTTTTTGAAGAATTTTTTTCAAAATTTATATTTTCATTGGTGCTAGGAATGGTGACCGAATCGGTGCCCGAATTGGAACATAATATGTGAAAATGTGTCAAATCATGTGAAAACATGTTGAAACATTTTGAAACGTCTTCAAATATGTTTCAACCAGTTAGAACATATTTAAATGTCTGGAAACATTTTGAAATAAACCTCCAAACTTTTATTCTACCGATACAAATTGATTATCCTTACAATTCTTTCCTTCAAATTTGTTCGTATTTCAATCTTTTTGATCGTTCAATTTATTTCACGATCTATTTATTTTTCCATCATCGCTCCTCCGTCTTCCTGCCTTGTTACCGCCATGACCGGAAATTCAAATACAACTACAACCAAGCCAATGGACTCGCAGGTTAGTGGCATAATTTTCACTAAGGAAAATATGACCTAGAATTTACTAACTCTCTTTCGATCGGTGATCAAATTATCACAACTGCGGTTGTGCCTCCCTCGACTGGATGTCAGGGCTATTTGGATATAAAATTTGTAGACAACGTATTTCTACAGCTTTGGGTATTTCTTTATATCATCCCTTCAGAAGGGTGTCTTGTAAAATTATGTTCCCAACATCAGATGACTGATGGGCATGTTTGGTTCTATGTCCATTAGGTTCAAAAGGTTCTGCCGGGAACTCGACCAAATAGATGCTATACCTATATCCGTCATTTTCTTGTACTTATTAATTATTTATCTAAGTATCTATTTATGTGTATATTTTTATTCGAATAAATTCGAATCTATGATTATATTTTGTGTTCCACTGTGTAATGATCCACAAACTTGGTAATTTCTTGGCGAAGGTATCGGAAGTGCACTGTATTAAATGTTCGGTAATCGAGGTTGAGGATCCTTCAACCTAGTATTATTTTTCAGGTGGAAATTTAGCCAATAGCGCTCCTATCAGACGTATCATAGATTAAATACTCAGGGTTGCGATGTTTTAAACAGGCGGTGTTTAAAACATGTTTTAAACACGTTTAAAACACACGAAAAAAACAAAACATGGTTTTAAACGGGAATATGTTTAAAACGCTGTTTTTTTTGTTTAAAAACTGTTTTTTTTAATCCCATTTAAAACATTAAAAACTTTGTTTTTTTTTCCCTACCGTATCTCTAAAAATATGGTTACTAATTTTCAGGGTTGCGATGTTTTAAACAGGCGGTGTTTAAATCATGTTTTAAACACGTTTAAAACACACGAAAAAAACAAAACATTGTTTTAAACAATAGTAAATATGCATTCACAATTCTTCCAGGGTTGATCAAGTTGGAAAAAAAAATTTAAGGTTGTTTTAAACCACGTTTTAAACGATGTTGAAAACGTTTAAAATGTGTTTTAAACTGGAGAATAAAAACCATAATTCAAAACATGTTTTAAACGTAAAATCTGTTTTAAACAAAACAAAACGTGTTTTTTGTTTTTTTAAAAAAAAAACGTTTTTTTCGCAACCCTGTAAATACTTGTCATTTGTAGTATAATGACGTAATACTGTAATAGAAATCTCTGCCCTGCTGTACTCTCTGATCCCACCGTTTCATCACTCACCATCAAAATTCTGGAATTTGATTTTCGAGTGAGATTTGCGCATTTGAAAAAATCTGTAGGAATAATTACCAGGTTTCTGCCAGCTGAATGGTCCGAAAAGCTTGTGGAATCAAATTTTCGAGCGGGATTTCTGCGTCCAAGCAATTATGTATGGTTGTCACGCACAACATTATCGGAATTTAGGAAATGAAATTGGGGTAGCAATGAATATAAAAACGATTTTAAATTCGCAGTATTCTGGAGAATACTTTGTTGCGACCGCACAGTTAAACAAACAAGGAAAGACTGCTGAACTAAACGAAATGGCGCGAAAAAAAATAGCGGTGTTCACGACAATGGTGTTCACGACAAAACAAAAATGTTTCAAACAGAATTAAAACGAATAAACCAAACGAATGAATCCGTTGGAGGTGATAAAGCAATGGTCACGGGCAATAGTCACACGCTCACCCTTTTTACTGTCTTATCAAATTGGGAGCATTTCAAAATTTCAGTAATGATCCGCTCGTGTATCTAGGTTTATTAGCGTACACATCTGTGCATGAGACATGACTGCTGTAAGGGCTGCAATGCTGCGGTCATGATACACAATCAAGTGCTGTTGAAAGCCCACGGAGGACTACCTTGCTGCGCGCTGCAGGCTTAGAGAGCAATATTAAATAATCACGCTCGTCGATTATTGCCGCGGTGTTGAGAAATCAGCTGTTGTCCCGAAGCGTCGCTCAGCCGTTTTTCTTCCCGGAGCGGGATTTTTCATGTTAATTCGCCGCTGCGATTGTCGAACTTTTACCCGCACTACGCGGCGGTTCATAGTGTTCTTTGTTACGTCGCGCCGAGCGAAAGGCGGACAATAAATTTTGTTTGAATACGACGTCTTTATAGTTCTTTAACTAGCGAAGACAGCGCGCCTACGGCGCGCTTCATCAGTGGTACTTTGGTTGTTAATCTAATTTTTAAATAATCAAAAATTTAAAAAAAAAATGAAAAGTGAATAGTTATGGTTGGCAACTATATTGTTTGTCTAACATTAGTTTTGTTTAATACTTGATAGCAATAGTATTGTTGATAGTTTGATCAATATCATCTATCAATACTTTGAAAATTTTCTGTCTTGTTACCAAAATTACAAAATTAGAGTAAGCTGACAAATAAAAATTGAAAATTAATCGAAAAATGAAAAGGAGCGACAGATAGAGAAATTAAGAGCCTTAGTGCAACTAAGAAGGTCCCACTTGTGAGGTATTGAGTTGAGCTCAGATTGGAAAATTCTGATCCAACGCTAGTCTCTAAGTCAAAAATTCATCAAGATATGCGCTTTTGAAGTTTAAACTTGAAGGAAACTGTTTTTGAGAAAAACGCATTCAAAGTTTTGCAACCCTGTGAATTAAGAGGGGAAAATACAATTCACTCATGTTCAACACGTAATTAGTCTCAAGAACTACAATGAACGGTGAACGGCATTGGAAAGAGCAGTGTTCCTTTTAAAAAAACGGTGAAAATCTCAAAACCGATAATTTCTGCCATTTTACGTATTTTTGCTGTAGCGCGAAAACTAATCCCTCATATGTGGGACTTTCTTATAGTTGCACATACACATATTATAGTCAGTGGTTGCGTCCATCATCTGGTAACTCTGAGATGCATTCCTAAGCAGGCTTCTCGGAAAATAATAAAAAAAAAAGTACCTATGTGTCTCACAAGTAGTATGGGTACTTTTCTTTCTCTTGATTGCTATTTTTCATCCAAACTATCTATAAAAATTATTGATAGTCATAAGAAAAACTGGCGGGACTATATTAATAGTCTGGGTAGTACCTTGATAAAAATTCTGGGACTATCAATAGTATGAGACTACTTCATTGCTCTTCACTATGTATAAATGAAGTTATCATGTGAGAAAGTGGAGGGATTATCTGCAATAAATTACTTGTTTTTATTGTATTTAAAATTTTGGATTTGATTAAGATATGTTATGATTACTAAGCACAACCAACCTGATCACACAGAAGAAAATTCAAATTACTGGCTCCCTGTTGCACTTCATCAGAAAACATACAAGAGGGAAATGAATACACCAATGATTGAAAATAAATGCATGGGATTAAGAAATGTATTTCAAAACTACTTCAAGGTTCATCTTCCTTCATATATAGGTAGTTCAAATGTTTTGTAAGTTCCTCTCTTATCATACAATTGCGCTTTATTATATAGGATGTTCTGCAGCCTATAAGTCAAAATTCCAAGTTCAACTTCTTTGTTGGTTGAATGTTTTCAAGTTTCCCTCCTATCACATATAAGAATAATACAACTCGAAAGTAAACACTTGTCCAAGATGCCTTGCTGTCACATCTGGCTCCGAAATTGAAATTTTCCAGCTTCCTTTTGCAAGTCAAATAACGCTCAAAAGTCCAACTTTCACATCTTCTTTTATTTTACATATTATAGCAATTGCTCAATATAGAAAATTTTAAGATCTAATTTTTGCAAGTTCCTCTACTATTGCATCATATATAATTCAAACAAATACCAGAATTTTCTTTAATCCTCCCCATGAGATAATAGAATAGTTTGATTTTTGAAATTATAGGTCTAACTCCTGTTAGTAAATTCCCCTTTCATCATTTATAATTCAAAAGTTGAAATTTTTTAGGTCCCCCTCAAGATTTTTTCTGGTTGAATGATGAGTTCTGTGAAACATACATAAAGCTTGATATTCAGAATTTTGAATCCAACTCCTTCAATGGTTGAATTATTTTCAAGTTCTTGTTGTGTCATATAAAGCTTCAAAGTTGGAATTTGGATTTTAACGCAGAGGAAGCGCTCTCTATATTTACTGTAGCAGTAAACTGTAGTTTTTTCAAGAAGAAAATTTCAGGAAAGTTACTCAATTAACCTGGAAATTGACTCATCTAAAAGAAAATCAAAATGAAATAGTCACAACTTTGTTGTTTGCTGCATTTTTTGCAATACTTTTTTGGCAAAAAATAATTTTTTTCATTGGTATGATTGATTTTATGAACACAGCGTCTTATGGTCAAACAAAATTATCCCCTCGCTTTACACCAACAACAGCAGCACTACACAGTCGCTGATATGTAAATTATTTCAAGTTCCTTTCCTGTCTTATATACATAGTTGCTCCATGTACAAAATTAAATGTCTAATTTCTTTAGTGATTAAAATTTTTTTCAAGTTCTGTTCCTATTATAGTTTAAATACTGATAATTCTCAACGTTTCAATCCTGTCATAAATAGTTTAATTTATAAGTTTTCTTTCTGTCATACCTTGGCTAAATATTTGAAATTTTACCTCAACTCCCTTTATTGCCGCAAATTATTTTCAGGTTTCTTTCCAACTATATGTTATCTGAATTTCTTAACTCTTTCATATCCTTCTTTCTGACATGTTATACACCAGGTAGTTTAAATTTAGAATTTATGTTCAAGCCCCCTACCTCATACAGTTCAAAAGTTGATTTCTTTCCCCATAATTTATACTCAATAATACAAATTTTATAAAGTTTGGGTACCTCATAAATAATTTGTAGGTATGTATACAGTATAGCTTGGTACCATATTTAGTTTCCTGAGTTCAACTCCGTCAATTGTTCAGTTTTTACCGAATTCTTCTTGTATGATAGCTATAGTTTGTAAAATGGAATGTTTCTAGTTCTGCTCTTGTTGAAAACAACAATTTAATATTCAAAACTGTCAGCGTAATTTTTTTAAGGGTTGAATTTTTTCCCAGTTCTTCTTCTGTCACAGGTATAGAAGAAAACCTAGGGATTGCGACCGAAATAATTTGAAACGGTTAGGGTCCAGTCAGCTTCAAAATTTAAAACGGTCAAAGGTTATTGGTCACATAGAGTATTTTTCAAAATAACAGTCAAACGGTCATCACCATTATTGAAAAATGAATTGGTCATAACGGTTAAAAT
Organism: Aspidiotus destructor; assembly: GCA_035079395.1. Taxonomy (NCBI): domain Eukaryota; kingdom Metazoa; phylum Arthropoda; class Insecta; order Hemiptera; family Diaspididae; genus Aspidiotus; species Aspidiotus destructor. The sequence continues at coordinate 25,967,496 of JAVHKZ010000001.1, read as the reverse complement.
GGGGAAAAAACATTTTTTGGAGAAAAAACGTGTTTTTTCAGTAAAAAAAAAAAAAAACATGTTTTTTTTGTTCAAAAAAGAAAAACAGAACATAAAAACACTCACGCAGTCGCGTGAGTAGTACACGACTTTTCCTTTGACCAATGAAAATTCACTGAGAGGATCACTGCTAGTAAGGACTCATAAACTCTAATTATTCTCGCATCACCTTTTTTTTTCAAGAAAAAGTCGGAAAATGTTCAGAAATTCTAAAATCTAATCACTGAACAAATTGTCCATCATTTCAATTAGAAAACCATAGACGAATTACTATCAATTAAGCTCATTTGATTCTCGAACAAATTGTAGGCACACAAGAAAACACTAAAAAGCAAATGATATAATCAAAGAAAAGAAATGAGAGCAACGTCAGCAACATTTAAATCGTAACGAGAAAAAAAAAAATGCGGAATGAAAAAAATAAAAAAATTAGAAGTCCCAGTTATGGGATGAGAAATATTAAAATGTAAGAAAACTCCAGTTCTAATTACCTAAAATTCATAAAAGAAAAAAAAAAAAAAAAAAAAAAACACTACATGCAGGAATATTCATTGAGTCAATAAGGCACGTACGGCATTTTTCGGACGCCCGCCGTTTTCCATTTTGACCTAACGGTAGAGACCGTGCTTCGGCAGGCCCTCGTTCACTCTCGTTTTTGAGGAACATTGCCATGGATCTAATATCTCACTTTTTTAGCTAGAAAATTCGGTACAAAAAAGAGCTTTACAATTACTTTTTCCTACACGATATTCTTAGCCTAGTATTGGTCTAGTATACGGATATATATTAGGGCTCCAGCCACTCATCTTTTCATTCGCTCATAATTTGTCTCTCATCGCCACCATCTTCCACAAATTCCATCCCAATACTCTTCATCTAAAAATCCAGCTACAAAGACAATCCGAAAAAAAATTGATATTTCGAGAAAAGTCGAGGAAATAACTGAACCTAACCTAACCTAAGCCTAAAGAAGCCCTAACTATGTAAAATCATTCTCCTACCTAAACTAATTTAATGAACTCTTTGTCAAGAATGAACCTGTCGAATAAAAGGTTCTTCATAACAATAGACGCACTGATAACAAAAGCATAGGGGTTTGCTTCAGGTAATGTGAGCGACTATACTCCTAATGAGTGAGAAATTAATTAAAAAATTGCAAATTTCTCAAGAACTACTCGTCCGATTCTCAAAAAAATTGCGGGTGCACATCTTCAGATATACTACTACAATATGGCCAAGTTTCAAGAAAATCCGTCGGGTAGTTTCGGAGGAGTTCGACGGAAAAAAAAATCTTATAAATAATAAATAATAAATAAATATATAAGGAAACCTGAACGGGCGGGTGTAATACCTCACTTTTCCACAATTAGGAAAAGTCGGTAAAACATTGAAAAGATAACTTTCACCATATAACTGTTATGACCAATTGGCCAAAACGTTTAAACGGTCAAACAGTTACGGTCAACCCCTCATTTCACTTGAAACGGTTATTGGTCAATTGGTCAGACATTCTCATTTTGTTTTGGTTAGCGGTCATAACTGATATATTAACAACGCAAGTATCCCTATAAGAAAACCTTAAATTTTTTAAACTCCTTCTCTTGTCATAATAATACATCTAGCTCAATATTTGCACTTCCAATATTCCAATTACTTTGATAGTTTAATTTCTCTGTGAAGTCCTCTCCTACAATATTACAAAGCTCAAAAGTCGATATTTTTTTATATTTCCTTCCAGTCATAAGTTACTTGGTTAAACATATTAATATTTCTGGTCCAACTCCCTTGATGGTTATATGTTTTCTAAGTCTTGTTTTCATCATTTACAGCTCAATCATTGATCATCGGAATTTTTTGAAATTTCCCTTGTACCTAAAAGAAACTGATTTTCAATTTTTTTTTTTTTTTTTGTCATACATAGCTGATGATTGCAAGTTACCAATTCTCTTTAATTCAACAAAAACAATTCCACTCCGAAATAAAACGTCAGCAGAAATGATTAAAAGGGGCAAAAAAGTAACTATCATCATATCAATTCAATATCTTTTTATAACATTTTCATTCAAAACGTCAGGGCCCTCACGGCATTTTGTATTTTCGACATTAATTCATACTTTTCAAACCTGTTGTCAGCCATTTCCTAAACATTACGGCCCTGAGAAATACACTTGCTTCTTGCTACACAACAGAGACTGACTACACTAATTAGTGATTGTGGTTAGGAGTGTTTCGATTTCGACGGAAAATTTTAGTAATACCATTCTCCAAAACGGTTGTCAAGTCAACTGTAATTCCAAAACGTTCCGGCATCGAGAAGTATGCTGGTTTTGAGTGTTTCCACGGAAACCAAACCGGTTGTCAACTATTTCCAAAACGTTCGGGCATCAAGAAATACGCTTGTTTTACATTCTGTGCCCAGATAAATAGAAATTGGCGGATCGAAAAGTCAAAAAACAATACGTTAGCCGTTTAGTGATAAGCGGTTAACCAGGAAAATCGTCGGAAAAATGACCTTGGATCGCAGATAATATAGTAATTCCACAATACCGACAATCCTAAATTAGTATTAAAAGACGACACAAGAATGCACCCGTAAAAACTCCTTTATTAATATTCGTATTCAACACCTCGTATTTTAACTCTATCGTATAGAACTACACACCCGTATTACAACAATAATAATAATAAGAAGAAGAATCAGCAAAGACGCGAGAAGCCAGATCTGAAGTTCGTAAGCCGTGCGGTCGTAGAATGCCTACAGCTGATGAAGAGTCGTTAGTTCCAAGCAACACAGACAGAGAACACCACCAGGTCTAAATCGAACGAGAGGATGTGCGAAGTACTAATCGAAAGTCTCCTCGTGCCTTATCACTTCATTTCGTTCGTCGTATGATGTGTGTTTTTGGTCGTTCACAAAGTCGTTTGTACCCGCTGGTTTTCAATTTTCATTTACAGTCTATCGGCTTCACAATTTCAATTTTTAGGCTATCTTGTAAAAAATATTTTTCTTTCGTTCAAAATCACAAATTGTCTTCAATGAAAATGTTTTCTTGTCAATTTTGTGAGAAGGTTTTTGATAATCCAAAGTACAGAGCAAATCACCTTCGCCGGGCGCATAATTTTTCTTTGAGGAATAGTGTTTCATACATATGTGCTGAGTGTAATTCTAGTTTTTCTATCAAAAAATGTCTGAAAGACCATATGAAGACTCATTTCCCTCTTTCCATAAAACTTCAGTGTCGTATCACTTGTCTAGATTGTGGCTCGCCATGTACTACATACTCGTTTTTACGTAATCATATATTGGAAGTCCATAACACGGATGTAAACTGTGTGGAATTGTATACCTTCAAGAGTGAAGAAGGTGAGCGTCTCCATACTTTGTTTATTATTTTTTTCACCCGTGAAATTGAGCTCAATTGAAAGGTCACTGTAGCAAATATTTTATTCTCATTTTACAGAATTCCAAGAATGGAAAACACAAATAGAGAAACGCGATTCAGCATTTTATTTCAAAGATTCCGGAGGGAACCAGTTTTCATCCTGTTCTCGAGTTTACTACTACTGTCATTGATCTTACCAATATCGCTCAAACCTTCTTCTTGGTGAAAGAAAACGACTACTGAAAAGTATCGGTACAAACAAAACTGGAGGTACCTGCCCATCTACAATGAGCGTAGTAAAAAGAAAGAATGGCTGTATAGATGTCAAATACTTCAAAACACATTTTGGTCATGCTTCTGAACTCAGGAGAATACCTCTAAGTAAACCAGAACGAGAAGAAATTGCAGGTAAGTTGAAATTGTTCAACGTAATTCTTAATTAGTTGATACAAAGAACTATCATCTAGAATACCTAATGGAGCATTTTTGATGACGATCGTTTTTTGATGTATATAGGTAAATTAGCTACTGGTGTCACAGTTGAACGCGTAATTGATGATGTTCGAAATACCAATGCAGATATCATCGAGAGGATCCATTTTTTGACTAAACGAGATGTTTACAATGTCATAAATGAATTCCATATAAGGTCAATATTATTCCCTTCTTTATGATCTATTTCTATTGATATGAGCTCTCCCATTTTCCTTTTTTTTTTTCCTTCTTCCTTCTTTGTAGTTCTGATTCTGTAAATCATCGAAGTTTCTATTGGATCTGCTGTTGTCATACTCTTCTCTACTTTCCCAATGTGTATTCTATTTCTTTAGGTATTCTACCCAATATCATGAAAATGATGCTACAAGTGTTGGATTGTGGGTTGAACGCATGCGCCAGCAAGATGTGAATCCAGTACTCTTTTTCAAGCAAGTTGAAGAAGAATTTACATTCGTTGATGGAGATTTTAAAACTAAGTTAGAAAAGAAAGATGTGTGTCTTGTAATAGCAACTCCATTTCAAATAGAGATGTTGAAACTTTTTGGAAAAGAAAAAATTTGTATTGATGGAACACACGGTATGAATTCTTACGGATTTATTTTAAATATTTTGGTAACTGTCGACGAATATGGCAATGGAATTCCTATTGCTTTTTTTTTTGCCAATCGCAAGGATACAGCTATATATTCTCTGTTTTTTTCTTGTATTAAGAAAATGGTAGGACAATTGAAATGTAATGTATTCATGTCAGATGATGAGCCCGCATTTTATAATGCCTGGGCCGACGTTATGGGACCTGCTGATTATGTATTGTTATGCTCATGGCATGTTTTGCGGAATTGGAATCAAAATTCTGGCAAAATCAAGAATGGCAAGAAAGATGAAGTCTTAAAATCGTTGAAAACCTTGTTGAAAATTTGTGATCCAGGTACTTTTGAGAATGGTTTAAAGAAAACTATGGACAGTTTGAAAGCAGACCCAGATACTAAAGAGTTTGGTGAATATTTCTCCTCTACTTATGCCAATCGCTCTCAAAAGTGGGCATATTGCTATAGAACTCGACTGGGGATAAATACAAACATGTACAACGAAAGTATTCATAAAATTCTTAAATACTATTACTTGAATGGAAAACTCTGTAAACGTTTTGATGAAGCAATTGATGCTGTCTTAAAATTAGCGCGAGACAAGATGTTTGAACGGATAATAAAATTGTCTATAAATCAAAGGTCATCTCGTATTTTAAACATTGGTCAAGCGCATAGAAAGTCTTCTGAAATAAATGTTGATAATATAATTAAAGTTGATGATAACACATGGTATGTACCCAGCAAGGCAGATGCCAAAATGATGTATACTGTTTGTAAGGTAGATGTCGATCCATGTCAGTGTGTGTACAGATGTGAAGAATGCAATATTTGCATACATAATTACACTTGTACTTGCCCAAATAATCTAATCCACTACAATATATGTAAGCATATACATATGCTTGTATAATGGCTGCATATGATGGAACGCCAATAAATGCATCTAGACCTGCCACAAATGAATTCTCTACAACAATACTCGAAAGGGAAAATGTAGCTGAGTATTGTACTTCATCATTGCTAATTACTGGAATAACAGATAATAATCTCAAAGAAGAAAATACTGAGTTGAATGGGAAGTTGGACCGCTTGAAAGGTATTTGTTCCCAAAAGTTGTTCAATGGTAATCGGAGGAATAAAATATTAAGGTACATTGATTTGGCTCTAAAGGTAGCAGATACTGAAACTGTTTACAAACCTAAGGAAGCTACTGCCAAAAAGAAAGTAGAGAAGCAGCCTCGTTATGAGAAAGTGAAGAAAGGAAGACAACCTCTTAAAAGTCTCCAATGTTCCCAAATACAAGAAAATTCTATTCGTAGCTACTTTGAGTCAACTGAGTAGCCTAATGGTACCGAGTCGAATTCCTTTACATTAGGTATTTTTAGATATAGGCCTATATGGTAATTCAAATTATAATAATAAGTTCTGAATTGGAATCACTTGTATTAACCTGTCATACATAAAAATGAGTATTACCTATTATTCATTTTAGTTTACAAAAAATGTAATCTACGTTGTCACAATTTATAGAAATTAAAATTATACATTTGATTAAAATTACCTCTTTCATATAAAAGAAATAATAAAGGAGAAAAAGAAATGGATGATGAACATTATTGAAATATTAGATAAGTTACATAAAAAGTTACATGAGTTGAGAGTCCTAGAATTTTTAATGTGTAGCGCGAGAGGTTTTGTTCGATCGTGGTTTCCTTAAAATAGAAAAACAGCAAATAGAATAGGCCTAATAATCATCACTATCAAAAATAAATGAATACGATAAAACCAAAATGAAACAGAGAATGAATAAACGATCGTCCAAAGACACCAACGAATGAACAAAATGAATTGATAAGGCACGAGGAGACTTTCGATTAGTACTTCGCACATCCTCTCGTTAAATCGACGATTTTCCAACGAAAATGAATAATATAGATAAGGGAACACGGTAACAATATAAAGCATGCGAGCCGACACGATAATGTTTGAGAGCGTATAGTGTACGTTATCAGCTGTGAAGGCAGAGTGGGGTGACGCGATTGTAGCCGACGGATTGCCCCGTCAACGCGTCGTACGTATCTTCGTATCTCGAATCTGTAGAGGAGTATCGGTATTAAGGCGGTATCAGCTGGCTTCAGTATAAGTGGTGCGGTCACATTTCATTTATTTTTACAGTCGGACAGGAAAAATAATGAAGCCTTTTGCGATTTTGAATAATACTGTTCACGTTATACACCATTGCGTGTTGGACTGTGCTTACGATCAATTGTGACGATTTCTCATTCTCATACATACGACCATTTTGTTATTTTTTCCTCTAGGTATTGTTGATCGTCGTTTTTATTGTCAGGAATCGAAATGAGTTGAGAAATTGCTTTGATTCGACTCGAACTCGTTTTTTGTTTTTTCCAGTTTCGATTTTGTTCGGTTGAGTACCTTAGTATTGTAGTATAATCGATTTTTCCCATTTCTTTTTAATTTTCATAAAATTGGAATAAAAAATGTCTCACATTCTGGGTGTCCACTCTGGGAAGGTGACTTCTTGTACAGCCTGGAAGCATTATATAATTGATAACTCTTTTCGCTGTGAATTCACAATTCTTCTTTGCAATATTTATCATAGATTCTTGCCCAATGGAACAAAACAGCGACTAACGATATGAGACATTCGATGAACTCTTTTGGCGAGAAAGCTAGTCGCATGAAGCCTGAAATCACCGCTGTATCTTGTGGGCCTACTCACTTACAGGTAACATTGTAATTTTGTTCCCAGAACGAGGACACTGCTAGAAATACTCATTTTAACGATTTATGTACGTATGTTTAGGAAACGATTCGAACTCAAGCGCGAATTCACATCGAAATTTTTAGGCTCAATTTGTTGCAACTATCGAAAACGACCGTCATGGACACCATAGCCTGGCACTCTGCTGTACGTTATTATTCGACAAACGCGACTGTGAGTTCCTTAATCATTTTATTCGTTACTTTTCACGAGATAGAAGTCAACAGAATATGTCTATGTTCAGATTTCTGAGAACCACAATCAGACAGAAGAAACAGAAGTAACATATTAAGACTTCGACAAGTATTCTTATGATTTTCTCCTTATTTACAGGTCGATTACGAATTATTGTACTTCATAGAAAGAGATGAACACCGAGAGACGTTAAAGAAAATTGGCACCCTAGAAGCTCAGCTGGTTAGTTCTTCATTTTCTCATTTTCCAATACGTGTATGTTAAACTTGGTCAAACTAGGACAGATTTCGAAGTCATTTTTGGTTACACATTTCAAGCAGGATTATCTAGAATGTAGAGAATTTTTTTTATCCAAATTTACTGCGTAACAAAGATGTTCGTAGCCTAAGTTCTAAATATTTTTATCTCGCCATTATTATTCGATACGAGGGTTTTTTGAGTAACTTATGAAACGAGTAGGTTCTGAGACGATAGTGAGAGCATGTTTCGAGAAAGGACTAGAGAATAGAATCGCGGATATATCCAGTTACAGATCAATATTCGAACAAACTTTGGTGAGTTCCAGAGTTCGTGCCTATTTCGTGAATTACAATGGAGCTAGATGTAACCCATTTCATCGCGTACCTCTTATTCGATACCATACTTTCTTGAATAATTTATGGTGTGAAGATGAAAACGAGTAGTTTCGGAGATGAGTTATTTTCAATTTCTGACGATAGTGAGACGCTTTAAGAAAAGACAAGAGAATAGTTTCGTGGATTTCTCGAGCGCAGATCATATTCGAATGAACTTTAATAAGTTCAAGAGTTCGCGTTTATTTTTCAAAGGTGAAACTCGTGAATGACGCTGAATAATCATCTCAATCAAGATTCATTCGAGAATAAAAATTGCTTCGTTTTTCTTTTCGATAAATACTCATCGTTTGTAGTTCAGCATCGCAAATTGTAATCGTACGAACTTGAATTTAGTTTCTAGACTGGCGAATTCTCATTTCTTTTCTTTTTTTCAACCGACGTTTCAAGGAGTAACGAAGATATTTTCACCCATTATTCTTCATTCGATACAAGGTTTCTTTTGAGTTATTTGAGCTACGAAGATGAGTCGAGTCATTGTAGTGAATATGACAGAGGCCACGTAGCCCGTCTGCGGTATTCCGTCTAGCTCGGAAGAAACGAAAAATTGCTAACTAATGACTGTTCACTTCTGGTACGTCATTCGTGCAAAAATGGTTCGATGAATAATACGTCTTGGAAACTGATCTCGCCTTCGAGTGTTCATTGATTTGTACCACTTTGCGTTTTAGTATTCGTAGTTCAGTGTCTAATTTAAAACTGTTCTTACAGATGCAACAAGTCGTTCAGTCTTCCTAAATGATAAATAACCGTATCTTCTTTTCATACGTTTCATGTTTTTTTTTTTCAGTTTAGCTTCCGCTCTAATCTATTACTTTTATGGGAACAACGAGTTGTTTGCTGATCTTAATAATTATGTTCATTGATTCCAGGAAAAAGCTCGTTTTTTGAGGTGGTTGAATCTCTCAAGAGACCGAATAGATGATTTAGAAACCGATTATGGACTAGGTGTGACTCTGGATTGGAAAACAATAAACCTGTTGAAAAGTAACGTTCAGAAGTCTGCCGAAATTCGTAAACAAAGGTGGAGATTTATTCTTACCAATTCTGAGGAAGATGCTGAAATTGATTCTATTTTGACTGCCATACAAAATAACGATCCTCCCATAACTACCGAAGAATTTGTTTGTGGAGTGGCAAAGGCATACGACTTGTTGTCGCAACGTATTAAAAACGAATCTTTAGATGTTGGAATGGAGAGGAAGGAAATGTACCATTTGACGCAGTCATTTCGCGCCAATTATTCTCTAACAATATTAATTAACGACCTCGATTTTGATGTCGGCAATGTATGAGTTAATACGTACTGTAAATAATATTGAAAAAAACTCTAATGAAATAACAAATTGTATTGTGAAAAGTGGTTTTTCAGTTATGGTAAATGTAAATAAATGTACTTAGGTCATCGGGCGACAGTACGTACCTAAATTGTTTATCAAAACATCACGTATGAAACATCGTACGATCTTTTGGACTGCAGCGAGGCGTTGCCCGAAGGCCTACACCTAGCATATAAGTAGACTAGAGCTAGAAGAAAATTTGCTCATTCGATCACCTCGCGATGTACACCATGTTGAAACAGTGACGAAGTAAGATAAACAAATCGTAGCATCAGATCGTCATTATTCAACAGAGTCGTACGCCTGCCTGTATTAAGTTAAATAAAAATACAGTTCGCAACATCTTTATTTTCTTAAATTTTGGGGCAATATTTTGGGTCAAATTTTAGGAGTAAAATGACAATGATATCAATTTGGACAAATTTGACAGTGTCCAGAAAGTGTTCTAAACGTACTTGGTATACGTGGAAATAAAAAAGTGTAGTCATTGATGTTCCTGAGTACCTACTTTGTCAAAAATGAAATACTGTATCCCCACCTTGGTGAAAATGATATATCCTTGGTGACAGTTATTTCAGTCAAATAAAGTCTAAAATAAGCTAAATATTGGTAATAAATGGAAGGGAATCTCGTTGTCATCCGCGTGTTCGTATTATCAATGATAGATTGGCGCCTATATCATTGGTACGCGTGCATTCGGTTGTACAGCGGAAAAATGTAGGGATAAATTCAATATAAAAAAATCAGTATCCCTGTTAGCCTGATCAACTATCATATACAGATTTTCCGGATGCTCCACGCCAGAAGAAAAAGTGTGAGGAATGCACCAACCTGGCGTGGGGCTCCGGTTTTGCTGAAATTTTTTATGAATTTGTTCAGTCCAGAAACCAATACAGGCACGGATCCGGTCACTGATCCGTTCACCGGTCAAAACACCGATAAAAATAAAAATTTTGAAAAAAATAATTTTTTGAAAAAATTTGAAAAAAGACATCAACCCGGAAAACGATTCGGTCACTGATCCGGTCACCGGTCCAGACACCAATAAAAATAGAAATTTTGAAAAAAATTAAAAAAAAGATTTTTCTGAAAAAATCTGAAAAAAAAAAGGGACATCAACCCGGAAACCGATCCGGGCAAGGATCCGGTCACCGATCCAGACACCGATCCGGACACCAATAAAAATAGAAATTTTGAAAAAAATTCAAAAATAGATTTTTCTGAACAAATTTGAAAAAAAAGTCGTTCTAGCGGCTTTCTGAAGAATTATACTTGGCCTATTCCAGACTTACTACTTACTAAAAAAATTTTCTACCAAAGCCAAATAAATGAAGATCATGTTTCATGTGCTCAAAGTTTATCTCTGCGGACGCAATTTAGAACAATTTTATTTTATTTTATTTTGTTTAGTCTACTGTAGAATCTCCGCTCGTTCGTATCGCTTCTTTGTCTAGTATAAGTCTACTTCAGTATATTCCAAGCTGATAAGATTAGGGGGCCTCACTCGCTCCGCTCGTTCGTCCCTGTATACCGTTTATTCCGCCTTACCAGCATAATCCTAGTACGTATACTGTACCTATATTAGTATACTGTATATTAGTATACAGCAGAGGCAAGATGGACGTACGGACGCAAATTTCGGAATTAGGGTACGAGGTCAGGGGGGGGGAGTTCTAGAGCAGAAATTCCTCCAAGTGTCAAGGTCATGGTTGTACGGACGGACGTACAGTTTTATACTAGCAAGAACTGTCTTACGAGTCAAAGAAAGATTGGTCAACTCCTTTCTAGAGCCATTCCAGGTTCAGTATAATGAAGCTTAGCATAGTATACTGTATATTATAGAACCTCGTATACTGTATATCATTAGCCCTAGTATACTGTATAATATTAGCACTAGTATAATGAAGGCCTGTAGAGCAGAAATTCTTCCAAGTGTCAAGGTCATCCTAGTACAAGGCGCGTACCAAAAGTCTTTTCCGCACATTTAGAAAACCTACTTAGGCCACACTGATCGGTCCAGCTGTTTGAATGTGTGTTCTCTAGGCTTGTCAGATGATGTGTAAAAATTTCTGTACGGATATGTCGTGTCTTACGCTCGTTCTGAATTTTTAAAGATGGAATTGCCACTTGTATGAGTGCCCGGTGAGTGTGAATTGAGATCTGTGGTTCAATTTCTCGCGGTGGAAAATTACTCTGTGAGCGATATTTCAACGCGTTTATCTACGCTATACGGTGAGAATGCAATGGCAGTGCGTACAGTGTGAGATTTTATCAAACAATGGGAGGGGAAGGCAGATGTGCACGATTCGACTCGAAGTGGTCGACAAAGCGATGCCGTCACGTCAGAAACTGTTGCTGCAGTGTTGCCAATCGCTGAAGCGGACGGTCGACGTACAATTCCCGAAATTTTTTAATTGTTGAAGGAGGACTACTGTATCAGAGTTTCCGACATGACCGTATTGTGGTTACTGTCTGATGCAGGGCTATCCAAAGTGTCGGCGCGATGGGTGCCCAAATTGTTGACACAAGAAATGAAAGCCGCGCGCTGCGACGCAGCGACCAAATTTCTTTTGTTGTACAAATGCGATCTGGAGATGATTACAAGGGTCGTCACAGGAGAAAAATCGTGGATTTTTCCCGTCACCCCCACCCGTAAAGAGGATACAAAGTGTGGCAGAAATAGGGTGACCGCCCCCAAAAAATGAGCACAGATCTCAATTCACACTCACCGGGCACTCATAGAAGTGGCAATTCCATCTTTAAAAATTCAGTACGAGCGTGAAACACGACATATCCGTACAGAAATTTTTACACATCATCTGACAAGCCTAGAGAACACACATTCAAACAGCTGGACCGATCAGTGTTGCCTAAGTAGGTTTTCTAAATGTGCGGAAAAGACTTTTGGTACGCGCCTCGTATAATGAAGGCCTGTATCCTACATAATAGGGCCTAGTATACTGTATATTAGTACACAGCAGAAGCAAGATGGATGTACGGACGTACGGACGCAAATTTCGGAATTAGGGTACGAGGTCATGGGGGGGGGGGAATTTAGAGCAGAAATTCTTCCAAGTGTCAAGGTCATGGTTGTACGGACGTACGGACGCAAATTTCGAAATTAGGGGATGGGGTCAGGCCAGAGCAAAAACATGGGTCAAGGTCATCCTAGTATAATGAAGGCCTGTATCCTACATAATACGGCCTAGTATACTGTATATTGAAGCTTAGCATAGTATACTGTGTATTATGGAACCATCATTAGCCCTAGTATACTGTACAATATTAGCCCAGTATGAAGGCCTTTAGAGCAGAAATCTAAGTGTCAAGGTCATCCTAGTATGATGAAGGCCTGTATCCTACATAATACGGCCTAGTATACTGTATATTAGTATACAGCAGAGGCAAGATGGACGTACGGACGCAAATTTCGGAATTAGGGTACGAGGTCAGGGGGGGGAGTTCTAGAGCAGAAATTCCTCCAAGTGTCAAGGTCATGGTTGTACGGACGTACGGACGCAAATTTCGAAATTAGGGGATGGGGTCAGGCCAGAGCAAAAACATGAAACATGTCAAAAGAAAACGGACATCAACCCGGAAACCGATCCGGTCACGGATCTGGTCACGGATCTGGTCACCGGTTCAGACACCGATAAAAATAGAAATTTTGAAAAAAAAATCAAAAATAGATTTTTCTGAACAAATTTGAAAAAAAAGTCGTTCTAGCGGCTTACTGAAGAATTATACTTGGCCTATTCCAGACTTACTACTTACTAAAAAAATTTTCTACCAAAGCCAAATAAATGAAGATCATGTTTCATGTGCTCAAAGTTTATCTCTGCGGACGCAATTTAGAACAATTTTATTTTATTTTATTTTGTTTAGTCTACTGTAGAATCTCCGCTCGTTCGTATCGCTTCTTTGTCTAGTATAAGTCTACTTCAGTATTTTTTTTGAAAAAATTTGAACAAAAAATAAGGACATCAACCTGGAAACCAATCCGGTCACTGATCCGGTCACGGATCCAGTCACCGATCCAGACACTGATAAAAATAGAAATTTTGAAGAAAATTGGAAAATGGATTTTTCTGAAAAAATTTGAAAAAAAAACAGACCACAACCCGGTCACCAATCCGGTCACCGGTCCAGACACCGATACAAACAGAAATTTTCCAAAAAATTCAAAAATAGATTTTTTAAAAAACAAAAAAACGGACATCAACCCGGAAACCGATCCGGGCACAAATCCGGTCACCGGTTCAGACACCGATGAAAATAGAAATTTTGAAAAAAATTCAAAAAAAGATTTGAAGAACATAACTCAAACTTATGTATGGCATTTGTAGACTACACAAAAGCTTTTGATTTGATAAAACACTCCTTTCTTTAATTCTTTCCAATGCCATGGAAAACCAAGGATACAGTACAGAAATAATAAAGATAGTTAGGGAAATGTATAATGGCGCAAAAGCATCTATAACCACTGCCGTTGAGGGAAAAAAATTCGAAATAAAAAGAGGAGTGAGGCAGGGTGATCCACTGTCGTCCGCTCTTTTCAATATTACGCTAGAGGAGGTTTTTAAGAAGATGAAGTGGGAGGAAGAGGGAATAAATATAAATGGGTCCTGGCTAAACAATCTTTGCTTTGCTGATGATGTAGTAATAGTAGCAAATGATGAAAACAAACTAGAAGAAATGCTGAATGAACTACACAACAAGAAAGGCAGGGAGGCAGGATTGGAAATAAATTTCAAAAAAACGAATGTCATAACAAATATCACAAAAAATTACAAAGGAGGAGGAAAAAAGATCAGAGTAGATAACAACATAGTAAAGAAAGTAGATGAGGTAATTTATTTGGGACAAATAATAAGTATAAAACATAGGTATGAAAAAGAAGTGCAAAGAAGAATAAAACTAGGATGGAGCAAATACTGGGCACTAAAAAGAATACTCAAGACAAACCTGAAACCTCCCTCTAAAAATAAAAACAAAAGTATTCAATGCTTGCATCATACTGACCATAATATATGGAGCACAAACATGGGCGTTAAGAAAAATAGATAGGGAAAAACTGCAGACAACACAAAACAAAATGGAAAAGGGAATTTCAGGGATAAAACAAAATGTAAGAATAAAAACAAAAAAAGTCAAAACAATACTCAACAAGCAGCCCGTAGCAGGCAGCAAGAGGTTTGTGCTGTTATGTGTTATATAAAATTTATTTGTGTGAATGTTGATGAACAAGTTTCAACTTTCAGCTTGTATCCGACTTTGGCTTCTGACGTTCAGCTTTCAGCTATATAGCTTTTCGAATCTGCTTTAATACTCCTTACACTCCTCTCTGAAGTTTGTTTGCAAACTTATTGAATTTGGCTTCTGACATTCAGCTTTCAGCTATATAGCTTTTCAATTCTGCTTAATGAATACTCCTTGTCTCCTTACCCAAAGTTTGTTTGCAAACCTATTCTGATAGTACTCCTGTACTCATCTTCCTCCTGAGAAAGTTTACTCCAAGTCTTACAAGAGAAAAAAAGATTCTCATTCTTCTGATAGTACTCCTGTACTCATCTTCCTCCTCAGAAAGTTTACTCTAAGTAAGTCTTACTAGAGAAAAAGAGATTCCCATTCTTGATGCGTCTACTGATCATTGCCTAGTGCCTATACTGCTAAGTTGGTCTAGGATAATCAATAAAGTGAAAAGAACATCCAATAACCATGAAACCATGATATACCTGATACCTATAACTTTATTCTTAGAACTTTCTTCTCAATTTCATTCACCATTTTAAACATTCAATCGAATTTACCAATAAATACGTCCATCTTTGCAAATACGTAGATTCAGTTCCAGTACCTAATAATATTGACAATTATTGCCTGATATCTCACTCAGTGACTCATTATTCGTTCTTAATTTTTATAACACTCACTTGTTCTTCTTTTCAACTATCCCTATCGTAAGACCGTCGCATTTGCTTTCGATTACGCTTGCCAATTGATAAATCATCAACATCTACACTCATAGCATAAGAACTATCTTTTTCCTCGAAGCTAATACTTTCATAATCATATTCTATCGAATAGAAGAACTTGTATTGGGAGCCAAATGGAAACACAAGATACGTTACAGGTACACTGAGCTGAATACTATCATCATAGCTTGATATCGATTTCATGATGAAGATAATCAACGATCATTCATCTTCACTGTTCTCCATCGTTTCAATACTCTTGGCAAATTGTATTAATGTATTAATATTAATCGGACAAATTTAAATAATTCATCTCTGATCACTTTTATTCTATTTGATAAGGACGAACAGCCATACGACAAATGTCAAATAAAAAAACGTAATACCGAACAGCCATAATCCAAGCAACGAATGTCGAATAGAGAGACGTAATACGGTCTCCATACACAACAATATGATTGTAAGTAACAAAGCTTTGTACCACAAAACCTGAAGTAAATCAATACCCCAAATAAGACATCCTATCTTTCGCTGGGATAAGATGTCATGTGCCGATTGTGTGTTCCTTTGTTCAATGTTCGACGAGTCGCAAAACTGATGATTAAGAGCCGGTTCTACCAAATACTCGAACTTTACATATTATTCTCAATTAAACTCAGATTAGGCTACCACAATTCTGTGTTACCAATTCCCGTGATCCTAGTTTTTGAACGAAAATCGGGGTTTAAAATATCAATCGTCCAATTTTGGCCGATTAGTTAATTGTAGTTTACATACTTAATTAGAAACTTAAATACATTCACATTTTGAATAAACATTCGATTTATTAATATATAGTCCAAGTAAGTCGATCTTTACAAATAAACGAATACCTATAGATGGATAAAACACGCAATATGAACGAGTGAACTCATCAATTTGAAAATTATTTTGATAAATGTTAACGTTCATGGATCATGGACACAGATATATAACTCTTAGACTACCTAGATATCAGACTCGCGTTTTTTTCTGTGAGCAGGTGGTTATCAGTGTTTCGGGTAGTGTGGGCAAAGCACTTCGATTTTGCATGGAATCATAGGAAAATGTGGGAAAATGTGTCACAATCATTGATATTCATGGATAATTTGGACAATTTTCGTCGTATTTTTATTTTTAAAAGCTCGGCGACTTTTCAATCAGTCATTTAAGTTGAATCATACCAAACTCCATGTGAATTCTTGATGTTAAAATGCCAGCATTGTGTTCTGCCTATGGCTGCACAAACCAACATCACCCGGGAACAGAGATTCATTTCTACCGGTAATGAATTCAATTCGGTTATTAAAATTCTCGACAATAAATATTCAAATTATGTTGAATTGATTTTGTTTACATTGTGGTCTGAAGAAAAAAGGTCTACTGAAATCGTGGATCCATGCCGTTTGTCGGAAAAATTTTCATCCTACAAAACATAGTGTTATTTGTAGCAATCATTTTTGTGATACTGATTTTCTTAAAGACGTGCCAGTGTCACTTCTGAAGAATCTGAAGAAACTAAATCCAGATGCTGTTCCCTCAATTTTTGACTTCCCGGAACATGTAAAACCAAAACGGAGGAAAGAACGACAGACTCACCGAGTATGCAACTTTTTTCTTTTTTGATTTTAGTGTCAACAATTTGATAAAGTATTTATTCTTTCAACTGTTCCGTTGTAGATTTCCGAGTTTATCAATCCCTCGTGTAATGAATCCGAATCTAGTGATGTTCTCCAAAAAAATGACGTTATTCATGGTGCTTGCGAGAATATTGATGTCAGTAAATTCATAGTGTTCTAAGGATTATCCCTACAATCATAATTTTTGAGTTTTTCTGTTGTCAAATAGGCAATTCTTGGTGCTGACGATAACCTTTCAAGAAATGAAAAATTTGTGACCGTTTCGTCCCAGACAGATTTGAAAGAATTCGCTGAAAGATCTATTCAGACAGAAGATACAGTTCTACCATGTATTGTAAGACAATTGAAAGAAGAAAATCGAGTTCTTAAACAACGAGTGAAACGTCAATCCATTTCAATAAAGTCACTAAAAGATTTACTACACACTTTACGTAAGAAGAAGAGGATTACACATCATTCATCACTTCACATTTTAAAGGTGAGAAGATATTTTGTACGTTTTTACTCGTCTGTGATTGGAGATTATGACATTATTTTCTTTTTGGTAATCAATTTGTGTTTTATTTATAACAAATTTTATAACAAATTAACTTAGATGTAAGTGCTACTCTTTTCATCAACAAGTTGAAAAACGGTGATGAGAAAAATAATAAAAGTGGTCGTCGGTACTCCGAAGGTTTGAAACGGTTTGCTTTAACTCTGCATTATAACTCACCTAAAGCGTACAATTTTTGCAGGTATTTTCCATATGCTCCCTCTTTCCAAGTAGATTCTTACTAACCTCTTGTTGTAATAACGTCGTTACTAACACCGTATGTAATCTTATCTATCTAAAGTGTGTTCATCATCATAACCTCATGATCCTTACATCAATAATTCATCCTTACATTTTACATTTTGTAATGCTGTAGTTTCATTTCTGTAGTTACCATAAAGTATTGGTTCTGGGAATTGTTGGTGCTAGTTTTCGAAAGAGAAAATGCAATTTGTAGAACCATTGTGTTTTTGTTTTCTTTCAAATAGGAAGTTCCTAGCTTTGCCACACCCAGGAACCATCAGCGCTTGGATTCCCACTGTAGAAGCTAATCCAGGTTTTATGGAAGAAGTTTTCCAAGCCATCTCGAAATTTCCTGACAAAGATCGGGATGTAAACTTGATTTGCGACGCGATGTCGATAAAAATCTTCTTCAATGGGATAAGAAGCGTGACAAAGTTTGGGGTTACTGCGATTTCGGTCAAATCGAAGTTGAAACTTCAGAGCAGGAGGCAACGGAAGTCCTCGTCTTTATGTCTGCCTGTCTCAACGGATCATGGAAACTACCAATCGGCTACTTCTTCCAGGATAAATGTAACGCGATTCTCTTAGGGGAGTTGATAAAAACAGCGCTTATTCTAAGTGATAAAGCTCATCTGAGAACTCGCTCCTTTACCTGCGATGGTACGAATACCAATTGGTCTAGCCTTAAGACGTTCGGGTATCGGAATAAATTCGATCCTGATGAAATCCAATTCGAACTAAAGTATACTTCTAATGGTGCTGAAAAGACAGTATTTTTCACACCCGATGCGTGCCATGCTCACAAACTTGCCAGGAATGCTCTTGGTAACTATGTTTGTTCTTTCTTAATTATTCGTTTTCTTCCATTCGTTCATTATTTTCTTATTGTGTTTCAAAAAGTTTTTCCTTACTTTCTTTCACTCCTCTTTGTATTCTTTTCTTTGTCCTGTAGCATTTTATAAAAACTTCAAAATTGGTGAAAAAGTGATCAGTTGGGATTTTATCGCACGTTTACATGAATTACAAGAAATTATACATTTCAAGTTTGCAAATAAACTGACGTCGACGCACATATCCGTTTTCGTAACAGTATTATGAAAGTTAAATACGCCGCTCAAGTGTTGAGTTCCTCGGTTGCCGACGCTATTGACTTTTTACATTCCATTGGTTTACCTGACTTTCGGGGATCTGAAGCTACTGTAGAATTCATCCGTGTCATTGATCGAGTGTTTGACTTTTTGAACTCGCGTCACCCCTTTGGGAAAGGTTATAAAGCTCCAATCAAAAAAGAAAACTTGAAATTTTTTAAAAAAGAATCCTCAAAATGGATCAGCTATTTTTTGAAGTTGAAAACCATGTCCGATGAACCATTATACACAAGTCCTCGCAGGACATTCATCATTGCGTATACAACATCCATCAAATCTGTTTTGGCAGTAGCTGAGAATCTTTTCCAATCTCAATATTATTCTTATATTCTAACTTACAAATTTTCGCAAGACTTGTTAGAATTGTTCTTCGGAATTATTAGGTTAAGGTTTGGTTGTAACAACAACCCGACCGCATACCAATTTTACTTCGCAATGAAGACAATATTATTAAAGAACTGTAAAAAGAGAGCTACGCGCGTAAGGGCGGAGTACGGTCTTTATTCATCAAACATCATAAGCGTACTAAAACAATACTGGAAAGAAACATTTTAAATCATACAGCAGCCGCGGTCGTGTCACGTGCGAGTATACAGAGAAGTTAAGTCGTAAAACAATACAATAATATAGCACCCTATTAGACTATAATCTTAACACCGCCCCTTGCGATATTATTCAATAAATACTACAATCAAAAATAAGTCATACACAGTCCTAGAGAAATAGAACAAAGACATCTTAATAATAAAAACCCGTGTATCTCATAACAACAATAAATTCATTCCCAATTCTTATCTCATATAGTAAGTATACATGTAAGTTATTAATAAATTCCCAAATTAAAACGAAATTCTTCAAATTTAATTCTGCCTAATGGCTTTGTAAAAGTGTCCGCAATATTAATCTTTCCATCTATTTTTATTACTTCGATTTTTCTCTCCTTTACCAAATCATGCACAAAGTGCAACGCTACGTTAATATGTTTTGATCGTTTTGAAAAGTTACCATTTTTGGCTAACATAATACAACTTATATTATCTTCGAAAATCTTAATATTTTCCATTTGAATATCAATTTTTCCTAAATCGGATAAAATATTCTTGACAAAAAGAGTCTCTTCCACTCCATCTGCCAGAGCAATATACTCGGCATGGGTGGACGATCGAGTAACAGATTTTTGTTTAATCGAACGCCAAAATATAAAATTTCCATAGACACTTATGCAATAACCTGACGTACTTTTAATCATTACTGTCGTCTGCCCAATCGGCGTCGACAAAAGTCTGAATAACATCGCATTTGTCATTATTTCCTTTAAAATGTAAGGACATATTTCGAGTATGATAAAGATACACAAGAATACGTAAAGCATGTTTAAAATGCACATCATTACAGCAATTTTGATATCGACTCATGTAATTTACAGAAAATGCAATATCAGGCCTTGTACCCTGAGCAATATATAAAAGAGCCCCAATTAAATTACGATAATTCAAACTTTCATTTTCATCTCCCTTTGATAACTTCAGACCTACTTCCATAGGCGTGCTCTTATTATTCGAAGTTCTGATATTAAATTTTTCAGAAAGTTCGGAGATATATTCCGATTGATTTAATTTCATTTCTTTGTTCGATTCGTTGTACTCTATATTTATTCCAAGATACTTTTTAATCTTTCCCAAGTCTTTTATTTTAAATCTTTCTTCAAATTTCCTCTTTGTGTTTTCCAAAATATCGTTATTTCTCGAACAAATCAAGAGATCGTCAACAAATAAAATACAATAAATCTCCTTTCGAAAGTTTGAGTACAGACACAGATCATGTTCACTTCTTCGAAATCCTAACTGAACAATGAACTCATTAAAATGGTCATACCAATTCCTCGGTGATTCACGTAAACCATATAGAGATTTCTTCAATTTGAAAACTTTTCCAGGTTCCACTTTAATTCCGTCAGGCGCCTCGATATACCGGGTGAGGCAAAAAGATGTTACCAGTTAAATGGGAGTTTGCGCTAAATCCGCCGTAGCGCAAAAACGCAAAAAGTTAGACATAAAGTTTAAACGTACGAAATTTGTATTTCAATCTTATCTTTAATTTGAGCCACATCCGAAGTTTTTAGGACTTTTCTGAGCCGAGTTATGGACCAAAATGTGCCGAAAATTGACTAATTTGCAAAGATTTTTGATATAAAACATTGAAAAATCCCCCACTTTCAAGCTTCATAGGGTTATTTGGGCATGTTTTTCGGAATCAGCGTTAAATTTCACTTCAAAATCAGATGAAATATGGAAGTTGGAACAATTTTTAATTTTGGCTAATTGATGAATTTTTGGCACATTTTGGTCCATAACTCCGTTCAAAAAAGTCCTAGAAACTTCGGATGTGGCTCAAATTAAAGATAAAATTGAGATACAAATTTCGTACATTTAAACCATCTGTCTAACGTTTCGCGTTTTTGCACTACGGCGGATTTAGCGCAAACTCCCATTTAACTGGTAACATCTTTTTGCCTCACCCGGTACACTTCACTTTTTACGTCGCTATTTAAAAATGCAGTTTCAACGTCCATATGGTGGATTTTGTACCCGTGTCTAACGGCGTACGATAATAAAATTCTCAACGTAGACATTTTTGCTACGGGAGCGTAAATATCATCATTCAGCTCGACCTGTTCATACCCCCTCGCAACTAATCTTGCCTTGAACAAATTTTCAGATTTCTTCTTATAAATCCATTTGACACTCAAAATATCTTTATCCTCTGGCCTATCGACGAGTTCGAATGTTTTTGTTTCAGTAAGAGAATTGAATTCCTTTAACATGGCCTCTTTCCACTTATTTTTATCATCTCTTTGCATTGCCTCAGAATAGCTCGTTGGGTCTGTCACACCAGCAAAATTAGCAGTTAAAATATAGTCGTCATACTTAAGCGGTCTTCTCGTTTTACGCGTTGATTTTCGTTGTTGGTACGTGTTTTTGGTTGAAGTAATAAAATCACTTCCGTTGCCTTCTTCGTCACTACTACTCTCCTCCTCACTGGCATCCCTCATCCGTATACATTCGGTACCCGGTTCTACTATAGTCACGTTTCGCGCTAGCACAACCTTACCATTCACTAATACTCTATACCCTTGATCAAAGTAACCGACTAACTTTCCTCGAATTCCCTTATCGTCGGAGGTCTTTCGTTTTTCATCTGGCACTCTGGCGAACACGTCACTACCATATAATTTCAAGTTTTTTATCGATGGCTTCCTGTTGAAAAATATTTCGAATGGAGTTTTGTTCTCAAACGTCGCACTATTTCGCAATCTATTTCCCAAATAACATGCTGCCGTTACAAATTCTGGCCAATACTTTTTCTCTAATTTACTTTCTTTCCTAAGACACCTCACTCTATCCATAGCGGTTCTATTGTATCTCTCGGCCACACCATTCAACTGTTTATTATAAGCAATACATGGCACAATTTTAAATCCTTCTGACCTTGCCATACGATAAATATCCTGATTTATATATTCACGGCCGTTATCGCAGCGCAGCTCCAAAAGCGGTCCCTGTGCGTAATTCCTCAGTACATTAAAATATTCCTGAAATTTTTCATACACTTCACTCTTCTTCTTTATGCAGAAAACTCGGGCAATTCTAGAGTAATCATCTATAAATGAAACAAAGTACTTTTCTCCATCCAATCCATCAACATCCATAGTCTTAACATCAGTGTGTACAATTTGACCTGTATATTCTGCTCGTCGCCTAACTGAATCATATTTCAAATTATTCATTTTACTCTCCAAACATATTTCACAAGTCATAAATGCCTTGTCAATAAAATCAGGTAATTCATCCAGATAGTGATCTTTACACATAAGATTTAAATCTTTGAAATTAACGTGCCCAAGGATACGATGAAGTCTCTCTTTTTCAGACATATTTTTCGTCACATAATTTGCCGAGATTATATTGGTTTTATTTGTCACAAATCCCTTAATTGGAAACATTTTATTTTTCATTTTTGAGACATAAATTAAATTATTGTGCTCATTGTATATGTGAGCATTATCCCCCGCAAAATTTACTTGCTTTCCATTCAATAATAAAGTGCTAAGGCTTAATAAATTTCTGCCCATATCAGGAGCATAATAAACATTTTTTATATCAATTTGGCGTACGTTACCGTTATCTTCAAAACTGCATAAAATATTTCCGATTTTTGTAGCCTTAATTTTTGTATCATTTCCCATGGTAATTGTTGTATCATTACGTAAATCTACACTACTATAAAAATACTCATCAGAGTTTACAATGTGCTCGTTACAGGCACAGTCTAGCAACCAATTAATAATTTTTTTCTCTTCAGTACAGTTTTTTGAAATATTATTCTTATTTACCTCAGATGAGTTTACCTCCATATGGAAAGATTCAATATTAACCTTCGAATGATTCGCGTCCACATTACCTGCTGTACTTTCATTTCTCGCCCCAAAATAATTTCGATTACCTCTTTGATGATTGTTACCACGGAAGTAACCTCGTCCTCCTCGAAAATGAAAATTTCCTCGACCACCGTAGTTTCCTCTATTTCGAAAACCGCGTCCTTGACCACGAATATTGTAGGACCCACGTCCTTGACCTGATGACCAGCAATCCCGTCGCATATGACCTACTTTGCCACAGGTGTAACATACCGGTGCTTCCTTCCTGTCTTTCCTATGATTTTCACCATTGATCTTCACTTGTGCTTTGAATGCTTGAGCCAAACTTTCTTCTTTAATTGACTTATCCTCGATTTTACCTTTTGTTGGATCGTTTTCAGCTTGTTCTCGGATTTTTCGACACATCAATTTCTCCCTAATATAGTCCGTCGTCCGCTGTTCCTCCGGTAATAGATCGATCGTCTCAACCAGGTGTCGGCAACTGTCCGGAAGGCAAAACATTAAATATCCCAATTTTCGTCTTCGAGATGTATCTCCTCCAGCTACTTTTAGTTCGTTTATTTTTCTTTCAAACTTCACAAAAAAACTTTCCGGATCCTCACCGTCATTGAACTTCAGGCTTTTCAGTTGGAACTCGATCATCAATTGTTTGCTCTCGGATTTTTTTATGTATAGTTCGTCTAATCGTTCCAGAGCTTTTTTCGGATTTGCACAATCAATAATGTCATCAGTTGGTACAGCCACGCTAAAATAATACATCGCTCGATCGATAGCCTGGTTCCATTCGTCTTGTTGCACATCTTCCGGTTTCGCGTCATTTTCGATAACCGCACGACAATTTTTAAATTTTAATAGGCATAGAAAATTATGCCTCCACAAATCGTACTTAGTTTCTTTCGTAAGTTTGTGCACTACCACTTCATCACCGTTACCCATTTTCAAGTTACGTTAAAACACGTTCTGCTAACATGTAAAAAGAGAGCTACGCGCGTAAGGGCGGAGTACGGTCTTTATTCATCAAACATCATAAGCGTACTAAAACAATACTGGAAAGAAACATTTCAAATCATACAGCAGCCGCGGTCGTGTCACGTGCGAGTATACAGAGAAGTTAAGTCGTAAAACAATACAATAATATAGCACCCTATTAGACTATAATCTTAACAAGAACGACATAACTCCTTCAGCTCTTGGAAATTGTCTTTTACTTGCTGCCAGAGAAGAGAATTCCTACACTTATGGTAATTTTTTGAATGCTACATCTAAGAAGAAGAATGTCGAAACAATTGCAGAAGACAATCAGAAGAATACTCAGCAGGATAACAAGGAAGAAGAACTCTTGAATTCCTTGCTAGAAATAGAAGAAGTTGATCCCAAAGGTGTTCTCAGAGATTTTATTGTTTATTACATATCAGGTTTTATTGAGCGAAAATTAACGAAGAATATTTTAAAATGTGTAACTTGTAAGGGGGCGCTCTTGAAAAGTTTGAATGACCATAATTACTGTATAAGTTCCTTGCATGATCGCTTTGTTCAGTTTAAAAACCGTGGTGGTCTTGTTTATGCCTCCCGCGATGTTCTCTTGGTAGTTAAAGAATGTGAAAATTTAGCGATATTACATTTACGTGATTTGAAATCTTTAAAGTATTCGAAAATAATTCTACAGGTTCAACAAAAAATGCTCGATTGTAATTTGGTATTTAAGGATTTGAATTGTCATAGTGAAGAAGTATTTGAAAATCATAAATTGGCGTTGATAAAACATATTTGTAGTATCTATTTAAAAATAAGAATTTATTCGCTAACTACTTGGAAAAATTCGAAAAAAATTTCCAGTCGAAAACATTTAAGTAAGACTATTTTATTCAACAATGATTAGTACTCATTGGGAGTTCGCTCACTGAGAAATTTGTAAAATTCAAAGTCGAGAATAATTTGGCTAAGTGAGATTGTTATGGTTAACAATGATGAATATTGCTGAATAAATGTTATAATTTACCTCTCTATCTTTCTTTCATTTGTGTAGATTAATTCCTATGTGGGTAGCTATTAAGGGTATGCTTTTCACAGAAAGAATACACGAGAATATATGAAAATGTAATTTCCGAGGCCACTTACTACTAACCACAAAATGAACCAATTGTCATGAAATCTTTCTAAGAGTTAGATGCGTGTTTGATACAGGCACAGGATACAGGTGTAAAATTAATTCAGATCGTGTAATGTTATCAAGAACTCTCGTTAACGGCGCTTGAATAAGTTTGAATCCAACACTTTAAACAATTTTATGACAATTGGTTTATTTTGTGGACAGTAATAAGTTGCCTCGGAACCAATATTTTTGTATTCACGCGTGTTAGTGTTCAATACGTGAGAAAATAGGAAGATTATTCGATCTAAATGAAATATCTGCGCTGATTAAGAATAAGGCAACTGCAAGGAAGAAATCATTGATAGGAAAAATTGTATTGCATTTTCAACTTCAAATGACCAGTTTTTATTAAGTAGATATAATTACCTATAGAGATTCTCTGAGTCAAATTTTCCTTGAAAATGCGATGGAAAATCGAAAATTACCTACGATTTTTTTGAAATGTCTTCAATATATCAATTTCAGTACCTAGAATTTAAATGTTCTTGGGATAGCTCGATGAAGGAACACAGTAATGTTAGAGTTTTCTAGATATTTTGGTCAATTTTAAAGAAGGAGATAAGTTCAGATTTTCAACACTGTAAAAAGAATTTTTAAATTATTATAGGTACGTGAAAAGGTCATCTAAGGCT
This sequence comes from Aspidiotus destructor, assembly GCA_035079395.1. NCBI lineage: Eukaryota > Metazoa > Arthropoda > Insecta > Hemiptera > Diaspididae > Aspidiotus > Aspidiotus destructor. The sequence goes on along the minus strand of JAVHKZ010000001.1, from coordinate 25,941,256 downwards.
GTTTTATCTTTTTTAGAATTTCTATTTAAAATCATGAGAAATAGAATTCACCTATATTAAAGGATAACCTCATTAAAATACGGATGAAAGTTTAGGAATTGGAATTTAAATGTCATCATAATCAATCATTATTACTGCTCAAGAAAGCAATTTTAGTAAAAACTACCATCAGATTTGGATTCTACGGTCATTTTTACTTTGGGGAGGACCAATAAAAAATTTCCAATGTCTAAAAATTTCCAGAAATAACGAAGGAGAAAACTTCCAAACTCTATATGAAAGCGTACGCGTTGCGCGTTTCTGCCCACACTCATGGAGCTCGCTATGCAACCGCCTATCACAAAAATTTAACACGCGTTAAATGGCGAGTCTGATATCTAGGTAGTCTAAGTTATATATCTGTGATCATGGATAGTGATAACAAACAGGCGAAGATTCGTTAGTTGGAAATACGCAGCTGTTTTAGCCATGTTTCAAACACACGATTGGAACATTTACGTCACTACATCGCATGTTTAAAAATTAAAAAACACACATTCGAAACATTTACGTCACAACATCGCAACCCGGTCAATACCACCACCCCAACGGTATATCAATATCGCGTTGGAAATCAAAAACGAGAACACAACCGCAAACTCATTACATACGAACGCAAAAAGTACTTTTCTCCGTGCGGTAAGACAATCGCGAACATTGTACATGGAACATCGAAATCAAAAGGTTGGAGAACAATATCGATCTGAGAAGAAAAAAAAAAAAAAGACAAGCAGCCCGTAGCAGGCAGCAAGAGGTTCGTGCTGTTGTGTGTATTGTAATATTTTTATAAAGCTTTCAACTTTCAGCTTGTATTGTATCCGACTTTGGCTTCTGACATTCAGCTTCCAGCTGTATAGCTTTTCAATGCTGCTTAATAATAGTTAATACTCCTTCCCAACATTCCTTTCCAAAATTTGTTCGCCAACTTATTATGATAGTATTCCTGTACTCATCTTCCTCCTCAGAAAATTTACTCTAAGTTTCACTTGAGAAATAATAAAAAATATTCCCATTCTTGATGCGTCTACTGATCACTGCCTAGTTCCATACTGCTAAGTTGGTCTAGGATAATCAATAAAGTGAGACAAACATACCTGATACCTAACTTTATTATCAAAACTTTCTTCTCAATTTCATTCACCATTTTGACAATTCAATCAAATTTATAAATAAATGCGTCGATCTTTGCAAATACGTAGATTCAATCCCAACCATAATTGATTATTTTCATTACAAATCCGTGTACCTAAACCTAATTATTAATTAATCAAATATGCCTGGAATCTTACTCAGTGACTCATTATTTGTTCTTAATTTTTGTAACACTTTTTACTAACTTCTTTTTAACTATCCTTATTGTAATAATACTGTCGCATTCGCTTACAATTACGCTCGCCAATTGAAGAATCATCAACATCTAGACTAACAGCCTCAGAACTATTTTTTTCCTCGAAGCTAAAACTTTCATATTCATATTCTATAGAATAGAAGAACTCAAATTAGGAGCCCAATGGAAACATAAAAGATACGCTACAGGTACCTACACTGAGGTGAATACAATCATCATAGCTTGATATCACTTTCATGATACGGATAATCAATGATTGTTCATCTTCACTGTTCTCCACCGTTTTAATACTCTAGGCTGATTGTATTCATATTGATCGGACAAATTTAAAGAATTCATCTCTGATCACTTTTATTCTATTTGATAAGGACGAACAGCCATAATCTAAGCAACAAATGACGAATAGAGAGATGTAATAGACAAATGTCAAATAAAAAGACATGATACCAAACAGCCATAATCCAAGCAGCAAATGACGAATAGAGAGATGTAATACCGTCTCCATGCATAACAATATGATTGTAAGTAACAAAGCTTTGTAGGACAAAACCTGAAGTAAATCAATACCCCAAATAGTACATCCTATCTTCCGCTGTGATATCATGTCATGTGCCGATCGTGTGTTCCTTTGTTCAATGTTCAACAAGTCGCAAAACTGATGATTAAAGAGCCGGTTCTACCAAATACTTGAATTTTACCTGTTCTCAATTAAACGCAAATTACCACAATACTGTGTTACCAATTCCCGTAATCCTAGTTTTCAAACGAAAATCGGAGTTTAAATCAATCGCCGGATTTTGGCCGATTAGTTCATTGTAGTTTTCGTAATAAGAAAATGAAATACATTCAACAATTTGAATGAACATTCAATTTATTATTATAGTCTAAATACGTCTATCTTTACGAATAAACGAATACAAATAGATGGATAAATTACGCGATATAAACCAGTTATGAACTAATCAATCGAAAATATTATTTTGATAAATAGTCCATTTTACGCAGCTGTTTTGGCCATATAATAACGAATAAACAAATACCTATAGATGGATAAATTACGCGATATGAACCAGTTATGAACTAATCAATCGAAAATATTATCTTGATAAATGGTCCATTTTACGCAGCTGTTTTGGCCATATAATACGCAGTAGGAATAATGATAAAACGCTAGATAATCACGAAAACTCACAGACTGCAACAACTACAGAGTACGGACTACGCCGTTCTACAGTTCTACATTCATCAGGTACAAACCTTGTATGAACATTATTTGCTAGAAGTTCAATGGATACAAGGTCGAAAAAAAAACTATTATAAAACACACGTTCGAAACATTTACGTCACGGTAGAAACATTAACGTCACAACATCGCAATCCGTCGACGCCACCACCCCAAGGGTATTATCAATATCGCGTTTTAAATCAAAAACCAAAACAGAACCGCGAACTCATTCACCTTCGAACGCAAAAAGTACTTTTCTCCGTGCGGTAAAACAATCGAGTACATCCTACATCGAACATTGAAATTGAAAGGTCGGAGAACAATATCGATCTGAGAAGAGAAAACAAAAAAAGACAAGCAGCCCGTAGCAGGCAGCAAGAGGTTCGTGCTGTTGTGTGTATTGTAATATTTTTATAAAGCTTTCAACTTTCAGCTTGTATTGTATCCGACTTTGGCTTCTGACGTTCAGCTTCCAGCTGTATAGCTTTTCAATGCTGCTTAATAATAGTCAATACTCCTTCCCAACATTCCTTTCCAAAATTTGTTCGCCAACTTATTATGATAGTACTCCTGTACTCATCTTCCTCCTCAGAAAATTTACTCTAAGTTTCACTTGAGAAATAATAAAAAATATTCCCATTCTTGATGCGTCTACTGATCACTGCCTAGTTCCATACTGCTAAGTTGGTCTAGGATAATCAATAAAGTGAGACAAACATCCAATAACCATGATACCTGATACCTAACTTTATTATCAAAACTTTCTCCTCAATTTCATTCACCATTTTGACAATTCAATCAAATTTATAAATGAATGCGTCGATCTTTGCAAATACATAGATTCAATCCCAACCATAATTGATTATTTTCATTACAAATCCGTGTACCTAAACCTAATTATTAATTGATCAAATATGCCTGAAATCTTTCTCAGTGACTCATTATTTGTTCTTAATTTTCGTAACACTTTTTACTATCTTCTTTTTAACTATCCTTATCGTAATAATACTGTCGCATTTGCTTTCAATTACGCTTGCCAATTGAAGAATCATCAACATCTAGACTAACAGCCTCAGAACTATTTTTTTCCTCAAAGCTAAAACTTTCATATTCATATTCTATAGAATAGAAGAACTCAAATTAGGAGCCCAATGGAAACATAAAAGATACGCTACAGGTACCTACACTGAGGTGAATACAATCATCATAGCTCGATATCACTTTCATGATACGGATAATCAATTATCGTTCATCTTCACTGTTCTCCACCGTTTTAATACTCTAGGCTGATTGTATTCATATTGATCGGACAAATTTAAAGAATTCATCTCTGATCACTTTTATTCTATTTGATAAGGACAAACAGCCATAATCCAAGCAACAAATGACGAATAGAGAGATGTAATAGACAAATGTCAAATAAAAAGACGTGATACCGAACAGCCATAATCCAAGCAACAAATGACGAATAGAGAGATGTAATACCGTCTCCATGCATAACAATATGATTGTAAGTAACAAAGCTTTGTACGACAAAACCTGAAGTAAATCAATACCTCAAATAATACATCCTATCTTCCGCTGTGATATCATGTCATGTGCCGATCGTGTATTCCTTTGTTCAATGTTCAACAAGTTGCAAAACTGATGATTATGAGCCGGTTCTACCAAATACTCAAATTTTACCTGTTCTCAATTAAACGCAAATTACCACAATACTGTGTTACCCATTCCCGTAATCCTAGTTTTCGAACAAAAATCGGAGTTTAAATCAATCGCCCGATTTTGGCCGATTAGTTAATCGTAGTTTTTGTAATAAGAAAATGTAATACTTTCAACAATTTGTATGAACATTCAATTTATTATTATAGTCTAAATACGTCGATCTTTACGAATAAACAAATACAAATAAACAAATACGTATAGATGGATAAATTACGCGATATGAACCAGTTATGAACTAATCAATCGAAAATATTATTTTGATAAATGGTCCATTTTACGCAGCTGTTTTGGCCATATAATACGCAGTAGGAATAATGATAAAACGCTAGATAATCACAAAAACTCACAGACTGCAACAACTACGGAGTACGGACTACGCCGTTCTACAGTTCTACATTCATCAGGTACAAACCTTGTACAAACATTTTTTGATGGAGGTTTAATGGATACAAAGTCAAAAAAAAAACTATTATAAAACACACGTTTGAAACATTTACGTCACGGTCGAAACATTAACGTCACAACATCGCAATCCCATCGACACCACCACCCCAATGGTATTATCAATATTGCGTTTTAAATCAAAAACCAAAACAGAACCGCAAACTCATTCACCTTTGAACGCAAAAAGTACTTTTCTCCGCAAAAAGTACTTTTCTCCCTGGGGTAAAACAATCGAGTACATTGTACATCAAACATCGCAATCAAAAGGTCGGAGAACAATATTGATCTGAGAAGAAAACAAGCAGCCCGTAGCAGGCAGCAAGAGGTTTGTGCTGTTGTGTGTATTGTAATATTTTTATAAAGCTTTCAACTTTCAGCTTGTATTGTATCCAACTTTGGCTTCTGACGTTCAGCTTCCAGCTATATAGCTTTTCAATGCTGCTTAATAATACTCCTACATTCCTTTCCAAAATTTGTTTGCCAACTTGTACTCCTGTACTCATCTTCCTCCTCAGAAAATTTTCTCTAAGTTTTACTTGAGAAATAATAAAAAATATTCCCATTCTTGATGCGTCTACTGATCACTGCTTAGTTCCATACTGCTAAGTTGGTCTAGGATAATCAATAAAGTGAGACAAACATCCAATAACCATGATACCTGATACCTAACTTTATTATCAAAACTTTCTTCTCAATTTCATTCACCATTTTGACAATTCAATCAAATTTATAAATAAATGCGTCAATCTTTGCAAATACGTAGATTCAATCCCAACCATAATTGATTATTTTCATTACAAATCCGTGTACCTAAACCTAATTATTAATTAATCAAATATGCCTGGAATCTTACTCAGTGACTCATTATTTGTTCTTAATTTTTGTAACACTTTTTACTATCTTCTTTTTAACTATCCTTATTGTAATAATACTGTCGCATTTGCTTACAATTACGCTCGCCAATTGAAGAATCATCAACATCTAGACTAACAGCCTCAGAACTATTTTTTTCCTCAAAGCTAAAACTTTCATCTTCATATTCTATAGAATAGAAGAACTCAAATTAGGAGCCCAATGGAAACATAAAAGATACGCTACAGGTACCTACACTGAGGTGAATACAATCATCATAGCTTGATATCACTTTCATGATACGGATAATCAATGATCCTTTATCTTCACTGTTCTCCACCATTTCAATACTCTAGGCTGATTGTATTCATATTGATCGGACAAATTTAAAGAATTCATCTTTGATCACTTTTATTCTATTTGATAAGGACAAACAGCCATAATCCAAGCAACAAATGACGAATAGAGAGATGTAATAGACAAATTGTTAAGATTATAGTCTATAGGGTGCTATATTATTGTATTGTTTTACGACTAAACTTCTCTGTATACTCGCACGTGACACGACCGCGGCTGCTGTATGATTTAAAATGTTTCTTTCCAGTATTGTTTTAGTACGCTTATGATGTTTGATGAATAAAGACCGTACTCCGCCCTTACGCGCGTAGCTCTCTTTTTACATGGTAGCAGAGCGTGGTTTAACGTAACTTGAAAATGGGTAACGGTGATGAAGTGGTAGTGCACAAACTTACGAAAGAAACTAAGTACGATTTGTGGAGGCATAATTTTCTATGCCTATTAAAATTTAAAAATTGTCGTGCGGTTATTGAAAATGACGCGAAACCGGAAGATGTGCAACAAGACAAATGGAACCGGGCTATCGATCGAGCGATGTATTATTTTAGCGTGGCTGTCCCAACTGATGACATTGTTGATTGTGAAAATCCAAAAAAAGCGCTGGAACGATTAGACGAACTATACATGAAAAAATCCGAGAGCAAACAATTGATGATCGAGTTCCAACTGAAAAGCCTGAAGTTCAATGACAGTGAGGATCCGGAAAGATTTTTTGTGAAGTTTGAAAGAAAAATAAACGAACTAAAAGTAGCTGGAGGAGATACATCTCAAAGACGAAAATTGGGATATGAGGTAAATAAGAATAATATTTCAAAAAACTGTACTGAAGAGAAAAAAATTATTAATTGGTTGCTAGACTGTGCCTGTAACAAGCACATTGTAAACTCTGATGAGTATTTTTATAGTAGTGTAGATTAGTAGAGATAAGATGTATGTTCTAGCGCAGTGAAGCGCAGTGGGTAATTTCTCTCATTTTTCGTTAAATTTAAAAAACCTCACGAAGAAGCAGAGGGAGCAATTTCTCTCATTTTGAGGTTAATTTCTCTCATTTTTCATTAAATTTTAAAAAATCTCAAGAAGAAGCAGAGGAAGAAATTCTCTCATTTTGAGGTTAATCTCCACCTTTTTTGGTATAAGAAAATAAAATTAACGCACAAACGTTTCCGAAAAACATTCAGACATCATTTTACTCGTTTATCATACTTTTTCAGAGAAAATCACCAATCTGGTATAAGAAAATAGACTTTTTAAAATTAGACTGCATATTCATTCTGACTTGTATTTCTTCAGAGAAAATCACTGATCTGGTATAAGAAAATAGACTTTTTTAAAATATAATTTTCTAGACCGTTCCGAAAATATTCAGACATTATTTTACTCGTTTCAATCAAAATATTCAACCTTTCTCTCTGTGTTTCTCATGTAGGAGTTGAGACCTACCTTTTTAAATCTTGATAGAAATGATGTTATTGAAAAGAAAGTATAAAACTTATAAGTAAATCTAGTCTACAAACGTTTATTGACTTAGAAAAATATGGATACTTGTGAGAGTAGCTACCAAGACAATGTCTATGAAGTTCATTTTGAAGAAAATCCTGAAGAGTATATGGAAGTTATAAGAGCAATCAAAAATGCAGAAATCTTATTCCTTGGTGGTAGTCCACTTTTTGACGATATTCGATTCTATGATCCACAACCTCAAGCTGATCTGGGATATGAATCAGAGAATGAATCAGATATAGATGAACCAAATACAGACATAATCAATGAACCAAATATAGATGTAATAAATGAACCAGATATAGAGATAATCAATGAACCAGATAATAGCTTACTATCAGCTAGCACATCTTGTGATAACTTGAGAAATCAGGGAACAGAAAATAAATAAATGAATAAATAGTAGACCTACCTTATTATTTTTCAAAACAGTTATTTCAATCAACCTTTTTATAGCTTTTCTACTTATATAAATGATAATAAAATGGAAAATCAAAACAGCCTGCAAGATAATTATAATGACTATGAAGAAGAATATGAAAAATTTACTCAAAAATGTAAGGATAGGGCAAGAGAGAGAATGAGAGAAATAGATAGAATGAAGATAGATAGACCTATTGATAACTATGATAAATCACCTATAAGAGAGGATGATTTTGAATCAGATATTGACTCAGAGGAGGGTTTATAATAATCTTTGGTATATTTATTTCATTTTCAATAATTCTAAAGAATCTTCATAGTTATATTGAATAAGGTAACAAGAGAGCTCTATGTTTATAACATTATATTTACTTGCCAAATCATACTATATATAGTAATAGTTTATATTATTATTATTTCACTTTTTGTGCATATTCAATACAATTTGAAGAGCATCATACAGGTTTTTATTGTGAAAATTGCAGATAATTTAATTTGTACCAACAACTCAGTACCCATATGGTATAGTTAGGTAAGATTACTCTCTTATCATACTCAAATTTGAACTTTTAATCTCCACTTTATTCACTAAATTTTTAGTTTTAGTTATTCTATTGTAAGTTAAGTCTATAGAAGTCTGTTTAAGTTCGTTCATAAATTGTGCTAATTTCATTCAGGCTCAAAAAATCTTGGTTTAGTAGACGAACTTTTTAAAAGGCGGCTGTTCACCCCACTTACTCATTTAGCTGGAAAATTTCTCAAGATATTTTAAAAGTACTAAATGTGCTAACTTTTCCCAAGTGAAGATTTATCTTTGCTCATTTTATTTAGTCAAAATTGTGCTAACTTTCATTTTTCAAAAAAGTTATTAAAAAAAACTGAAATTATAAATTAAATATATAAAGATGCGTTCTTTAGATAAAAAAGTAGTTGATTTGATTCACACAAAATTCAACTTCTTGGAAAATATTGATATGAAAATAAAATATTTGTATAATATAAGAAAATATAAAGAACATGATGAATTAAAACTTGGAATTAAAATGATTGATAATAAAACATGTTATATAGCTACAGATTGTCTCCTTATAGATATTACAGAAGAATCTAATTTTGATGAAATATTTGTTAAACATAAAGAAGGAATGATAATTCCAAAATTAAATAATTATGATGATTATAAAAAGTTATATAAAAGTTTTACTTTTGTTAAACCAATATCAGCATCAGAAGTTTATAAAATAGTTGACGATTTTAATAGAAATTTGAAAGATTAAAAATTTTTATACCTTCTAGAAGAAATACAGAATTTTTATACATTTTCTAAAAGAAATTATTATATGTGAATTAGATTATATTAAATTCTCCCAATCATCAGCATTTTTAAATGATTGAAGTTCTTCAATCAAATCATCATTTCTTTTTATGTGTTCAATTATACATGATTTTATCTTTCCAAACACATCTTTTTGTTTATTTTTATTTGAAGTTGATTTATGACAAGACATATTTTGAAAGAATCAGTCAAGATATTTAAATCTTTATTTATACAATTAAAAAATAAGAAACAACTATTTTTGCTGACCAAAGAAGATCTTTAATATTATTATCATACAACATTTTACTTTATCTATCTAATGTGAACTGAAAATTATGAGAACTTATCACTATTTATTTATTTTCATCTTTCTTCCAGATTTATATCAAAGATCAGGCTCTGTTTGAAATTGATGTAATTCATTGAAAAAATCATAGTTTCTCCATTAATACTCTCAGCAAAGCTGAGCTACTTAGTTTTACTAAGACTATTATAATCATTCATTTTTATATGTTTTCATTAATTGTTAAGGTTCTTCAAATGTTGAATAAATTTATCTCTCGGTATTATATTATAATAACCCCAGGGTAATGTATCAGTTTGTCCATCAACTAAACATCTTTTATCATCAAATGAATTTAATCCTCTTTTATTCTGTTCAATGGTATAAATATTATGTCTTATACTCCTTATCATCTTCTGTTTGATTGTTTTAGTTATTTTCTCTTCTAAACACATTTTATAATCATTATGAGTTATCTGATTTTTAACAATATTTTTCTTTACTCCTTTAGCTTTCTTCATTCCATCATTATTTGATGCAAAAACTTTATTAGAATATAATTTTGAAGCCAATCCAATAAATTCTTCTAATATTTTTCCATTCATTTCATCTTTAAATTTACCTAATACCTTTTTATTAACTTGTGGTAAACCATAAATATTATCTTTTTTATAATCTGATGTATCAAATTCATCAATCATACCTTTCATATCTTCATAGAAGTCTTCTGTTTTTATAGAAATAATTAATGAATCTGTATCTGTATATAATAATTTTATTCTAGATTCATATCTATCTTTTAGTCTATAATAGAAATCATACATTAATGTTTTTGAAATATCTAAAATAGCTACCCCCACATAAATTGGTTGGTTAAATTTAATCATTGTTCTTTTCATTTGTACAGCTGCAAGATTTTTTCCAAAAAATGTTGATTTCTCAAAATTAGGCTTAGAAACATACTTAGTATATTTTTTACCTTCTGAAATTAATTTTATATCCACATGCTTCCTAACATTCATCATAGTTCTACCAAAAACAGAATTATTCATTAGTTTGAAGAAATCTTTTTCAAAATCATTCTTAGCTTTTTTCCTTAGTTCTGTATTTTTTTCAATATATACTTTCATCCAGTCGGATTGATCAAATTTTATAACTCTGTGAATTTTTTCCAATTTCAATCCAGCTTCAAGAGCTTGTCTAAGATTTAAATAATGAAGAACATACTTCTTCTTATCATATAATGTTGTAAATAATTTTGGAAGTTGATTATTATCAATTACATTTTCTGGACAATAGGGTAGATCAGAATGTTTATCATGTAATTCCTTTGGGTATTTCAAATCTACTTCAAAAAGATATCCAATTTCCTGATTATCTTTCATTTTTAAAATTCTATTCTTATTGAAATATTCTGGATTTCTCCATTCAAATCCACCATACGGTAAGTATTTACTCATAGCCCATCCATATAAATTATTTGCATCTAAATATTGAATAAATACAGAATCCTTAGTTTTGTCAAATTTCTTTCCCATATATTTATTATTAGCCTTTGCATATCTATTTGAACATTGAGAAATTCCTCCTCGTTTAGCTCTTTCAAACATTAATAACATATCTACATCAGTTAATAATTCCAACTTTTGTTTAGTTGTTTTCAGCATACAATCCCAAGCAAACCCGGGAGTTGTGTAATACCAAACTGGATCTAATTTATATATTTTAAGAGATGTTTCCCTAAAATTTTCCATAATATCAGTTAATAGGAGTACATCAATTGTATTGTATAACATTGTAAATTCTTTCATATTTTTTATGTTAAAATATTTCCAAATTTCTTGTGCATAATGATATTCTCCATCATCAACATGCTCATCATTTAATAGATTATAAAATTTATCCTTTGAAGGTAGTTGTTGTTCATCATATTTTTGCAATGAATTCATATAATCATAAGGGTAGGCTAATTTTTTACTCAATAATTTAAATAAATACTTCCTTTCCATTTCAGATAAGTTTTTAGATACCTTTTCATTGAACCATTTCTTCAAATTTTTGAAGTGACATCTTTTTAAATTTTTAGCTAATTCAGATAATGAACTTGATAGAAATTTATATGAATCTAAAAATCTCAACTCAATATTATAGTTAACTGTTTTACCTTTTTTATTTTTAAAACCTGAATCATATTTTACAATTTTAGAAAATGAAATATATTTTTCTTCATTATTTGGTATTAATTTAATGTTATCATAATCCTCTCCAAATTCTCTAACAAATAAATGAGCATCATATCCAGAAAAATTATGAAAATAAATAGGAATAAACCTAGGAACTCTATAATTAAGATTACAATTACTATGAGCTGCTCCTCTATATTCTCCAGTTAAATGATCATGATCTCGAACTTTTATTTTATTTACTAATTCATTTTGATATTCAAATTTTACTCTTTCCACCAGTTTTGATAGTTCGGTATATAATTCTTTTTTCTTATTATCTCTATATTCAGTATTCTTTACAAATTCAATAAGTTTAAGGAGTATTTTTTCTTTCTTTTCATCTTCTAATTTTATATTTTTTAATTTAGGTATATAGTTTTCATAAAATGTATTCATATCTCTTCCTTCTTTTTCATATTTCAATTTTGCTTTATTAACAACATTTTTAAGCTTGGTATCTTCTTTATCTTTCATCCATAATAGAGATTTACAAATAATATCAATTTTCTTATTTATTATTCTTATATCTTTCTCAATCATGGGAGGATTATCTTCAAGTTTTTTTTCACAAATATGACATTTTTTAGCATTTTCAAATTCTATTTTTTGTGTCTCAGATAATTCTTTCATTTTTATATTCTTATCTAAATATTCTCTAGCAATGGAAATCGCATCTTCCTTCAATTTCTCATACAATTTCTTTGGTGCATCTAATCCAAAATATTCAAATAGATTCTCTTTGATTTCTCCATTAGCGTACTTAATATAGTAGACAAAACTAATCGGAAAATGTTTCTGAAGCTTTATTGTATAAGATTCATACTTTTCAACTTCTTGTTTTGTCTTATTTAATTTTTTACATAATTTTTCCATCTTTTCATTAATTTGTTTCATTTTATTAAGCTTTCTTATAAGACTTTCAAAATCAGCATATATAGCAAATGGACATTTCATTGAATGATTATAATTTTTAAATTCAACAATATTATCAGCTTTATTAGGTAGAATTACTTTTGCAGGTTTATTGAGTCCACAATAATTTTTATGATCAGATAATACATTTTCACAAGAAAAACTGTTCAAACACATTTTACAAAGATATTTCTTTTTACAATTTTTTGTAGTTTGTTTTCCAACTAGTTTCCATAAATCTTTGATTAAACAGTAATGAGTCTTTCCTTTATTATCTTTAAGAAATAGTAAATCAATATGATTCTTTTTTTCATCCTTAGTTATGTCTGATAAAGGATAAATTTTGTAGCTATTATTATGATGATATATATTAACTGATAATCCTCCTTCAACCAAATTAAGATCATTAACTCTATTTACAAATTTATTATTATTTTGAACTTTCATAGGAAAATCAATTCCTTTTAAAGCTTTATCAAATATATGTTCATATTGTCGATATTTACCTACTCTTTGTAGATCTTTATCTACTGGGAACAGACCAGCTAAAATAGACCATAAATAACATTTATCATCATTCTCATTTTTAACATTTATGATAGCTTTCTTACTTGCTAGAATTTTAGGAAGTTCAATGTAAGAACCAGCTTGAAGTGGATCATACCTATTTATATTAATTCTGAAGCTATCAATTGATACTAAAACCCATTGAGTACCCTCTGAATTATCTTGTATATTTTCATGTCTTCCTATTATATGATCAGTAATGTTATTGTACATCTCTTTCAAGTTGGTTTCACAAAGAAATGTATAATTTTCGGTTTGTAAATACATTTGATTAGAGTCAATAACTGTAGATCCTCTCCTTTCATAAGTTGCAGTTACACAGAAATTAGCTCTGATTCCATTATGTAAATGTATCCATTTTTTGAGAAGTCCAAAAGTAGGTTTTTTCATAAAATCTAAAAACTCTCCCAAGTCTTGTATTCCCCATTCATTTTGAATTTCAAATTGTGTATGTCTGCTATTAAAATTTTCATCTACAAATCTAGGTCTAATTTTAAAATCATTCTCCTTACTTGACTTGAATATATCATCATCAAACTTGAATGGAGTTCCTGAAAGCCATCTATTTATTTCTTCCTTTGTTAATGTAAAAGTAATTTGCATTTGATGGGGTTGAAGTAATCTGGATTGAGATAATTTTTGTAATAATATAGAATATAATTCATTCAATTTTTCAACTACTTCTCTTCCTCTAAAAGCTATATAAATTCTATACTTCCTTAAATAGTTTTCTATTTGCTTTGTTGTTTTATTTGCATAGAAATTATGTACTTTAAAAAACTGAATCCATTGAGCAATATCTGTATCTCTTTTTTCACTCTCATTTCTTATAACACTTATTAAGACTTGATTTTTGGAATTCATTTTTTATTATTATATTTAATAAGGAAAAAAATTTAATAAGGATTTTTCTTATTTTCATTGAGAAGATTATAATGAGATTTTGTTTTTAGATGTGCTTTATAAGATACAGAATTTATGACTTTACCACAAGTACATATCATTAGATTCTTTCTTTTTTCATAATCTTTTTTCAAATTTTCTTTCATTTTTTCTTTATTTTTACTATAATATTCTTTGAATAATGTATTCTTACATTCTTTACACCAGTTTTGATTTCTACCAAATTCTTCTATATTCTTCATTTTTTTACATTTAGTACAGTATTTACCATTTTCCAACAAATGAATTGTAGACATCAACTTTCGTAAAAATTCATCAACATTATATTCTTTGAATTCTGTTAAAATTTCACTGTTCTCTGAATTTAACCAAGTTGACTTGCAAGTATCATGTAAAATATAATCAAGCCGCTCAGCAAAGCTGACTGTTTCCATCTTGACCTTCAACTAATGAAGCAACTAGTATAAGATGCTTATATACAACTAGGTATTTAAAGAGAAATAAATTTATAATAAAAATTTGATAAGGAAAAAACCTTCTCAAAACCTTCCAAGTTATAAAAACCAACATAAAACCTTCTCAAAATATGATCAAAATATGTCTAAAACCTTCCAAGACATAAAAAATAGGTACGTAAAACCTTCCAATTATTTAACAAGAATAAAATAGTTATAAAATATGTTCAAATTATGTCTAAAATCTTCCAAGACATTCCAAGAAATAAACCGTTCAAACATACCTTTATTTCTTATTTTTAATAATTATCTCATCATTATCTTTAATTCCTCTTGGTGCATCTCTTCCATTCAATCCAATTTCTTTTTTCTTTTCGTTAATATACTTTCCATTTACAATTATTTGAGATTCATCAATGTTAATATATCCATCTTCAATATTAAAATCAGAAAAACAAAGTCCTAAATTTTCAGTAAATTCTGCAACACTATTTGCCTTAGCTTTTCCAAAATTCATTGGGGTTACAACAATTTGATTTTTCAAGTCAATTATTTTTTTATTTTTTAGTTGCATAGATTCTACTTGTTTTTTACCCTTTTCACTTAATTCTTTTTTCATTTCTTCTAGTTCTTTATTTAATTGTTTCATTCTTTCATTATTTTCTTCAATTATATTATCTTTCTGTTTCATTACTTGATTATTAGCATGAGATAATCTCTTTAATTGACCTCCTGCTTTATTAACTGCAGCTATTAATACTCTAAAGCAGAAAAATAAGTTTGTAACTTTCAAAATACATGTTTTCTCATTTTCAAATTCTGTCAAATCTAAATTATTTTTTTTATAAACTTCATGTAATTGATTAATTATAGTTTGACTCGATGATTTTATTGTGTCTTTCAATTCCTTTATTTCAGGATACGTTGAAACTAGTAGATTAACATAACCCATTTCTTCTTTTGAAATTGAGTAGTTATTAATTACTGAGAGAATCATCTTGCTTTTTATTTATTTATTATAAAGAAATTCTTTATTATTTTTTAAACCATGTACCAAACTGTGTACCAAACTGTATACCATACTATGAACCATATACTATATACAGTATATCAAACCATGGACCATGTACTATGTACAGTATACCATAATATATAGAAATTTTTTATTTATAAATGGAACTCGAGAAAATAAAAGAATTGATGATCAATTTTGATTTCATAAAAAATCCAGTATCTGAATTTATAAAAAAATATAATGTGTCAGATTCTTTTGTGCGAAAAAAATTGAAACTGTGGAATATTCCCCACGTGACCAAAAAGAGAAATATTTTCACTCCTAGAAATAGATTAGGTCAATTTTGTTTATCAAATCAGGTTAATAGGTCAATAACTACTAGCACAAATTACATAAAAACTACTAGAGGTAGAGTTAGTAATATTTCTAAAAATACATTTCCAGAAAACCCTCCAGATATAGGTGATGAGTGGGAAACAATTAATTTAAATGAATCGGATAGAAAGAATTATAAAAATTAATGATTCATATTTTTATATAGGTGTGTGAGTTCTAATAATGAGTATTCTACAAAAGTTGTCTCAAAGAATCTGAATATTAGGATGTTGACCATGGAAGAAATAAAACATATAAATTAGAAATGAGTAGGTAATAGTTTTGAAACAGAGTTAACTACTGAGTGAAGGACTCCTTCACCCTGTCGTCATGAGAAAAGGAGTGGCTAATTTGAATTTAAATTTTCATACACTTCACCTTGACGTCTTCAGAAAAAGAGCGACAAATTTGAATTAACAGAGTGAAGGATTCCTTCACCCTGACGTCATGAGAAAAAAAATTTTGGTACATGTTAACAGAATGAAGGACTCCACTCGTTCATTCTAAAGTTATGATTTGACTACATCCAGTTATAAATGAACTTCACGATTATTTAAAAAGTTTGGAAGTAATTCATGATATGATAATAATAATATATTTTTCCACGATATGACTGTAACACGAGTAGGTACAATTGCACCCAACACCTTCGGAATGAAAGCTGAAATTGAAGATGTCGGTAGTCGAAAGAAATACGATAGCGATTTGAATGAGTCTCCAGTAGCCAAAAATCGCAACATTACTTCTAGCTTCAAACGGGTAGGAAGAGCTTCCCGCATACGAGTATCTTGCCGTTGAATTGTACTCTCAATCTTTCCTACAAGATCATCAAACCTTTGTGCATCCATTCGCATAATATTGAAATAAGATCTCGAATCTTCTAATCGTAATTCACTTAGTAAAAACACCTACATCAAGTGCATCACGTCTTTTAATCTATGTACGAGTTCATGGTCGCTTCTTACATGCTTCTCTTTTCCGGACTTCTGCAACTTCATATTGAACGATAGCGTCCATTACATCTTCAATGGCTTCTGCGAGAGCTTCGTGACTCATCGCTTGTACAGCTAATTTCCGTTTCATCATTGTCAGCATGATGAAAACAATTCATCAATATGTAACCTTCCAACGGAAAGGGGACCTTAGGGTTAAAAACATTATTTTTCAGGAGAGACGATTTTGTAAAAAAATCATTTTTTCACAATTTTTTTTTTTTTTTGCGTGATTAATGTTCTCTGAACCTTCCTCTATCGAAAACAATTCATTTCTAGATCCAAAAACATCTCTAAGTAGGTACAACAAATTATTACGTTTTGAAGCTGACACCTCCTACTTTGATTCGATAGATCTGTGATATACGCGGAACCGTGGTCTGATAAGAGCGATCTGAGCAAGTAAGAAAAGAAAAACGTTAATACTAGCTTTCTTGGCTCGCGATTCAATGATTATATTATTCATAAGACGAGAGACGAAACGAGAATTCTATTACATTATTCGATGTAAATAAAAGCAACATTACTTTTCCTTCATTTGGTCTCATATTCTCTTCGTCAAGATGCAGAATGAGTCGATCTATTGTACTATAGGATATCCGTTTCGAATCTTAGCATACATTTTTCTTACATCGACCTGCACCGACCTCGAACTGAATTTTGAATAAGTTTTCTGCAACATGCACCGGTGTTAATAAATGAGCTTCGAATAATTTCAAGAGCGATGAAAATCAAATAACTAGATTTCTGATTACATTATAAAAAAAACGAATAAATCATAATCCTGAGCTCGAATCAATGAATCCTAGTCTTCTTCTCGAATGAATTGAATTCTCTCTTTCAACATTTAGACAAATATATTATGAAAACGAGGATGTAGATGTTATTATCAGTTTAGTCGATCATCATTCTATCATATCGGTGAACCATAGCACGTACGCGAGAATCTTGCAAAATGATTTCATTAGAGAAAGCTCTCGTTATTTTTCAAAATTAATAAGTTTAGTTTAATTACAAATCTTCGTTAATTCGAACACAAGTTCTATGTAAGATATGTGAACGTGATGACGAGAAAAGATTCTACGTCAATTTCATAGGTAGGAATGAATTTGGGCTCAAATTCAACTTTTATACAGCTCGAACTCATCACTTCATCCTGAACACAAGCTCGAAATATTAATAGGAACACGAAGTAATAGATGTATTGAGAATTCAAAATGAACGCTTCTGCAACGTTTTAGACCATTCTAAACATCAAATTCAAATTCTACGTCGTTTTTCGTATAGAATAAAGTACTTCTCATCAAAATGTGTTCGTAATTCAATTCAGTACCTCACAAGAAAAAACTTCCAAAACTTTGAACACGATTTTCTTGAAAAAGTAGTTTTGATCAACTTCAAATGCAAATTCTCAAGCGAATATTGAACGTAGAAAGTTGGAAGAAAGATCAAATTATTGAACCAAAATGAATGCTTATATTTCTTATATTTGAAAAAAAAAACGAAATAACATATTCACGTGTCGTTCAACATTCTAGCACCCTATTAGGAGAACGATATATATAATCTATTTAAAAAAATTGCATGAAAACACCAACGTGAACAATAAGATTTCAGTTTCTACTGAATCATAGCCCTATTTCCATAATATTACTCTGAATATCCAACTTCAATAATTTTTTAGCCGACTCTTCAAACGCAAATCACATGTTCACCGATTTCGGATTATTCGTAGTATTCGATTTCGGAGTATTCGTAGTATTCGTATCTTCTATGACCTCCGGGGTCTTCTCTTCTATAATGATACAGAAAAAACAAACGTGTTAGAAATCAATAATTTTAAGGAATCCTTCATTTCAGAATCATCGATATCATGATAGAAGATGTTGAGGTTTGAATTCTAACATGATTAAAGACTGTCGAGATTGGAGTTCTAAGCTAACTCAAAGAGACAATTTATTTCAAACGGAAAAATAGTTACTACACTTACTATCAGTTCTTTTCTGCTTCAACTGAGCCACAGCCATCTCTACACGCATATTAATGTAATCGTCAAGGAACTTTTCTCGTTTTTCTAGGTGTTCTTCTCGTTTTTCTAAGCGTTCTTCTCTTCGTTCTAGGCGTTGTTCTCCAATATTTTCTTTGAATACGTATGACCCCATAATGGCACCAACACCAACAAGCAAAGTACCGAAATTACGTAAAATATCACTTAATTTTACTAATTTTACAGCTTCGTCGATTTTGCGGGAAGTATTTCTTTCTTTATTATTAAATACGTCTTCTATACTACGAGGTCGAGACGCAAACGGTATTAACCTACGAAAAAAACGACGCAGTTTTACTTTCATTACCACTCGAGCATGCGACGTCGCGACGAATAGAGTGAAAAAGAGTGACGCTGGGAGGTGGGAGGAGTTGAACCTTCAACACATGTTCAACAATCGCGTCACTTTTTTTGGGCTTCAACGTCTTTGTGTTTACGTCATGATTCGATGATCCATGGACCATAATCCGTGACGGAAATTCGAACCGGGCATCCACCAGGTGCGCTGTTAGACGAAAACGTGTGTATAATGGAATTTCGATTTTCAGTGGAACGTTCGTGAATTGGTGGCGCTTTTTTTGATTTATACTGATTATTTCCCTCAAATAAAACTTTGAATACATGTACAAAGACTTGATATTACAAAATAATTTTCACAAGTATTCCATGATACCTAGGGTCTTATGTCACCTTCGATGCTAACGCTGCCCTGTTCGAATACATATGGAAAAGTAAGATTTATTTGAAGTCACGACAAACACAAGTCAACATTGAACAGACCGAACTAACAGTTCTGTCCATAAGACGCTACTGGTAAGACAGAGAAAGAATTATAACGTTTTGCTGAAAAGAGAAGAAATTCATGACGTAGGTATACGAAATTCATACTAAATGTACTGTATACAAACCGAACTAACAGTTCTGTCCATAAGACCCTATTAGTAAGACAGAGAAAGAATTATAACGTTTTGCTATGTGTTGAAAAGAGAAGAAATTCATGACGTAGGTAGGTAGGTATACGAAATTCATACTGGATGTACTGTATACGAACCGAACTGAAAGTACGGTCCATAAGACGTTATTAGTAAGACAGAGAAAGAATTATAACGTTTTACCATCCGATGAAAAGAGAAAATATATGAACGAGAAAAACATGTGATGCGGACTGAACTAGAAGGAGAGCTCCTAAGACATCATTAGTTAGAGAGAGAAAAATATAATGTATGCAAACGATCGAATGAGCGTGTGAGACTAGTGTTAAAATTACAGTAGCAGTACAGCTCTCTCTGGTCACCATTTATTCATGTTGCTTTTTCACTTAACTTTCAAACGAAAAAAATCTAACAACTACCGTGTAGGAGTACGAGAAGTGTGTCATACACCGATCGAGTGATGCAATGATAGCATAATTTTGCAGATTTCGAAGACGTTGGATTATTCGAGAATATTCTAAATTTTGACCACTGAATTGAAAGCATATGTTCGATTATTCGAGAATATTCTAAACTTCGACCATGTACCTTTATAAGCCGGTACATAGTGTGTACAAAGCTATTGATGTAAGAATAACACGTTGCAATGAGTTCTCTTTCGGAAGTTGAATCGGCGTTCGATGATACGCGGTGTGTACTTAAAATTTTGAAAGCGGCTAAACGTGATAGTACGTCGTTGGAGACTGTTCGATGCGGTGTTTTACATGGGGAAATAATTATTCCCAAACGATATCGCAGTGTTGTCATGAAATTATTTAAAAAAGAAGCCGTAAAAACCAAGTTGGTTGGTACAGAATTTAATGAATTTTTGAAAAAATTTTTACATAATCCGGTATCGATAGGTTTGTCTTTACCAGAAGTATCTACTGTAAATTATCATGAATTATTTAAATTTCTTAATGATGGTAAAGCACACCTTAAAAATTTACAAACTCAGTTATTATTTAATCAGTGTATTTATGGATATTATTTAGAAATGTTTTATCAATCTCATGTAATCGAACATTTATCTGGTAGAGCACCTCAAAGTTTTAAAGTTATTTTAAAGGAAAATTTTGATATTTCTGATTCTTATGGGTTAAGATTACGTTGGCTTGGAAAATTATGGAGTAACTATGGTAAGATTGGACAGCTTTCAATGAGGTTGCATCAGTTTTACTCTTATAGAGCACAGGTGGATTGTCTCTTCCAAAATTATCCTCAGTTAGCTAATGAATGGAAAATTATTACTCCAAATAATATTAATAATAATAATAATAACAGAATTAATAATAATGAAAATAATAATAATAATAATAATAATAATAATAATAATAATAATAATGAAAATAATAATAATAATAATAATAATAATAATAATAATTTCACTTACTCGACAACGAATCCATTTTTTCTCGAGCTAGGGGAAATGGAAACTAGTTAGAGTACCTACATAATTTTTCATTATATTTTCTTTTCATAAAATTTTTTTGAACGAGTTAGAATCCTTGTGAGTTGATACCTATACTAGTTATAGGGAAACAGGATAACTTGTTCTCTTCTATCATTCATTTTTAAAAGGTAAAACTTAACCTTTTAATGTGAGCATTGGTAGGTCTCAACTCCTACATGAGAAACACAGAGAGAAAGGTTGAATATTTTGATTGAAACGAGTAAAATAATGTCTGAATATTTTCGGAACGGTCTAGAAAATTATATTTTAAAAAAGTCTATTTTCTTATACCAGATCAGTGATTTTCTCTGAAGAAATACAAGTCAGAATGAATATGCAGTCTAATTTTAAAAAGTCTATTTTCTTATACCAGATTGGTGATTTTCTCTGAAAAAGTATGATAAACGAGTAAAATGATGTCTGAATGTTTTTCGGAAACGTTTGTGCGTTAATTTTATTTTCTTATACCAAAAAAGGTGGAGATTAACCTCAAAATGAGAGAATTTCTTCCTCTGCTTCTTCTTGAGATTTTTTAAAATTTAATGAAAAATGAGAGAAATTAACCTCAAAATGAGAGAAATTGCTCCCTCTGCTTCTTCGTGAGGTTTTTTAAATTTAACGAAAAATGAGAGAAATTACCCACTGCGCTTCACTGCGCTAGAACATACATCTTATCTCTACTTAGATTTACGTAATGATACGACAATTACTATGGGAAATGATACAAAAATTAAGGCTACAAAAATCGGAAATATTTTATGCAGTTTTGAAGATAACGGTAACGTACGCCAAATTGATATAAAAAATGTTTATTATGCTCCTGATATGGGCAGAAATTTATTAAGCCTTAGCACTTTATTATTGAATGGAAAGCAAGTAAATTTTGCGGGGGATAATGCTCACATATACAATGAGCACAATAATTTAATTTATGTCTCAAAAATGAAAAATAAAATGTTTCCAATTAAGATTTGTGACAAATAAAACCAATATAATCTCGGCAAATTGTGTGACGAAAAATATGTCTGAAAAAGAGAGACTTCATCGTATCCTTGGGCACGTTAATTTCAAAGATTTAAATCTTATGTGTAAAGATCACTATCTGGATGAATTACCTGATTTTATTGACAAGGCATTTATGACTTGTGAAATATGTTTGGAGAGTAAAATGAATAATTTGAAATATGATTCAGTTAGGCGACGAGCAGAATATACAGGTCAAATTGTACACACTGATGTTAAGACTATGGATGTTGATGGATTGGATGGAGAAAAGTACTTTGTTTCATTTATAGATGATTACTCTAGAATTGCCCGAGTTTTCTGCATAAAGAAGAAGAGTGAAGTGTATGAAAAATTTCAGGAATATTTTAATGTACTGAGGAATTACGCACAGGGACCGCTTTTGGAGCTGCGCTGCGATAACGGCCGTGAATATATAAATCAGGATATTTATCGTATGGCAAGGTCAGAAGGATTTAAAATTGTGCCATGTATTGCTTATAATAAACAGTTGAATGGTGTGGCCGAGAGATACAATAGAACCGCTATGGATAGAGTGAGGTGTCTTAGGAAAGAAAGTAAATTAGAGAAAAAGTATTGGCCAGAATTTGTAACGGCAGCATGTTATTTGGGAAATAGATTGCGAAATAGTGCGACGTTTGAGAACAAAACTCCATTCGAAATATTTTTCAACAGGAAGCCATCGATAAAAAACTGGAAATTATATGGTAGTGACGTGTTCGCCAGAGTGCCAGATGAAAAACGAAAGACCTCCGACGATAAGGGAATTCGAGGAAAGTTAGTCGGTTACTTTGATCAAGGGTATAGAGTATTAGTGAATGGTAAGGTTGTGCTAGCGCGAAACGTGACTATAGTAGAACCGGGTACCGAATGTATACGGATGAGGGATGCCAGTGAGGAGGAGAGTAGTAGTGACGAAGAAGGCAACGGAAGTGATTTTATTACTTCAACCAAAAACACGTACCAACAACAAAAATCAACGCGTAAAACGAGAAGACCGCTTAAGTATGACGACTATATTTTAACTGCTAATTTTGCTGGTGTGACAGACCCAACAAGCTATTCAGAGGCAATGCAAAGAGACGATAAAAATAAGTGGAAAGAGGCCACGTTAAAGGAATTCAATTCTCTTACTGAAACAAAAACATTCGAACTTGTTGATAGGCCAGAGGATAAAGATATTTTGAGTGTCAAATGGATTTATAAGAAGAAATCTGAAAATTTGTTCAAGGCAAGATTAGTTGCGAGGGGGTATGAACAGGTCGAGCTGAATGATGATATTTACGCTCCCGTAGCAAAAATGTCTACGTTGAGAATTTTATTATCGTACGCCGTTAGGCATGGGTACAAAATCCACCATATGGACGTTGAAACTGCATTTTTAAATAGCGACGTAAAAAGTGAAGTGTATATCGAGGCGCCTGACGGAATTAAAGTGGAACCTGGAAAAGTTTTCAAATTGAAGAAATCTCTATATGGTTTACGTGAATCACCGAGGAATTGGTATGACCATTTTAATGAGTTCATTGTTCAGTTAGGATTTCGAAGAAGTGAACATGATCTGTGTCTGTACTCAAACTTTCGAAAGGAGATTTATTGTATTTTATTTGTTGACGATCTCTTGATTTGTTCGAGAAATAACGATATTTTGGAAAACACAAAGAGGAAATTTGAAGAAAGATTTAAAATAAAAGACTTGGGAAAGATTAAAAAGTATCTTGGAATAAATATAGAGTACGACAAATCGAACAAAGAAATGAAATTAAATCAATCGGAATATATCTCCGAACTTTCTGAAAAATTTAATATCAGAACTTCGAATAATAAGAGCACGCCTATGGAAGTAGGTCTGAAGTTATCAAAGGGAGATGAAAATGAAAGTTTGAATTATCGTAATTTAATTGGGGCTCTTTTATATATTGCTCAGGGTACAAGGCCTGATATTGCATTTTCTGTAAATTACATGAGTCGATATCAAAATTGCTGTAATGATGTGCATTTTAAACATGCTTTACGTATTCTTGTGTATCTTTATCATACTCGAAATATGTCCTTACATTTTAAAGGAAATAATGACAAATGCGATGTTATTCAGACTTTTGTCGACGCCGATTGGGCAGACGACAGTAATGATGGTAAAAGTACGTCAGGTTATTGCATAAGTGTCTATGGAAATTTTATATTTTGGCGTTCGATTAAACAAAAATCTGTTACTCGATCGTCCACCCATGCCGAGTATATTGCTCTGGCAGATGGAGTGGAAGAGACTCTTTTTGTCAAGAATATTTTATCCGATTTAGGAAAAATTGATATTCAAATGGAAAATATTAAGATTTTCGAAGATAATATAAGTTGTATTATGTTAGCCAAGAATGGTAACTTTTCAAAACGATCAAAACATATTAACGTAGCGTTGCACTTTGTGCATGATTTGGTAAAGGAAAGAAAAATCGAAGTAATAAAAATAGATGGAAAGATTAATATTGCGGACACTTTTACAAAGCCATTAGGCAGAATTAAATTTGAAGAATTTCGTTTTAATTTGGGAATTTATTAATAACTTACATGTATACTTACTATATGAGATAAGAATTGGGAATGAATTTATTGTTGTTATGAGATACACGGGTTTTTATTATTAAGATGTCTTTGTTCTATTTCTCTAGGACTGTGTATGACTTATTTTTGATTGTAGTATTTATTCAATAATATCGCAAGGGGCGGTGTTAAGATTATAGTCTAATAGGGTGCTATATTATTGTATTGTTTTACGACTTAACTTCTCTGTATACTCGCACGTGACACGACCGCGGCTGCTGTATGATTTAAAATGTTTCTTTCCAGTATTGTTTTAGTACGCTTATGATGTTTGATGAATAAAGACCGTACTCCGCCCTTACGCGCGTAGCTCTCTTTTTACACAAATGTCAAATAAAAAGACGTGATACCGAACAGCCATAATCCAAGCAACAAATGACGAATAGAGAGATGTAATACCGTCTCCATGCATAACAATATGATTGTATGTAACAAAGCTTTGTACGACAAAACCTGAAGTAAATCAATACCCCAAATAATACATCCTATCTTCCGCTGTGATATCATGTCATGTGCCGATCGTGTGTTCCTTTGTTCAATGTTCAACGAGTCGCAAAACTGATGATTATGAGCCGGTTCTACCAAATACTCGAATTTTACCTGTTCTCAATTAAACGCAAATTACCACAATACTGTGTTACCGATTCCTGTAATCCTAGTTTTTGAACAAAAATTGGAGTTTAAATCAATCGCCCGATTTTGGCCGATTGGTTAATCGTAGTTTTCGTAATAAGAAAATGAAATACTTTCAACAATTTAAATGAACATTCAATTTATTATTATAGTCTAAATACGTCGATCTTTACAAATAAACGAATACAAATAAACAAATACGTATAGATGGATAAATTACGCGATATGAACTAATCAATCGAAAATATTATTTTGATAAATGGTCCATTTTACGCAGCTGTTTTGGCCATATAATACGCAGTAGGAATAATGATAAAACGCTAGATAATCACAAAAACTCACAGACTGCAACAACTACGGGGTACGGACTACGCCGTTCTACAGTTCTACATTCATCAAGTACAAACCTTGTACAAACATTATTTGCTAGAAGTTCAATGGATACAAGGTCGAAAAAAAAAACTATTATAAAACACACGTTCGAAACATTTACGTCACGGTCGAAACATTAACGTCACAACATCGCAATCCCGTCGACACCACCACCCCAACGGTATTATCAATATCGCGTTTTAAATCAAAAACCAAAACAGAACCGCGAACTCATTCACCTGCGAACGCAAAAAGTACTTTTCTCCGTGCGGTAAAACAATCAAGTACATCCTACATCGAACATCGAAATCGAAAGGTCGGAGAACAATATCGATCTGAGAAGAAAAAAAAAAAAAAGACAAGCAGCCCGTAGCAGGCAGCAAGAGGTTTGTGCTGTTGTGTGTATTGTAATATTTTTATAAAGCTTTCAACTTTCAGCTTGTATTGTATCCGACTTTGGCTTCTGACGTTCAGCTTCCAGCTGTATAGCTTTTCAATGCTACTTAATAATAGTTAATACTCCTTCCCAACATTCCTTTCCAAAATTTGTTCGCCAACTTATTATGATAGTACTCCTGTACTCATCTTCCTCCTCAGAAAATTTACTCTAAGTTTCACTTGAGAAATAATAAAAAATATTCCCATTC
Organism: Aspidiotus destructor; assembly: GCA_035079395.1. Lineage (NCBI taxonomy): Eukaryota > Metazoa > Arthropoda > Insecta > Hemiptera > Diaspididae > Aspidiotus > Aspidiotus destructor. The sequence continues at coordinate 25,914,554 of JAVHKZ010000001.1, read as the reverse complement.
TTGATGCGTCTACTGATCACTGCCTAGTTCCATACTGCTAAGTTGGTCTAGGATAATCAATAAAGTGAGACAAACATCCAATAACCATGATACCTGATACCTAACTTTATTATCAAAACTTTCTCCTCAATTTCATTCACCATTTTGACAATTCAATCAAATTTATAAATGAATGCGTCGATCTTTGCAAATACATAGATTCAATCCCAACCATAATTGATTATTTTCATTACAAATCTGTGTACCTAAACCTAATTATTAATTGATCAAATATGCCTGAAATCTTTCTCAGTGACTCATTATTTGTTCTTAATTTTCGTAACACTTTTTACTATCTTCTTTTTAACTATCCTTATTGTAATAATACTGTCGCATTCGCTTACAATTACGCTCGCCAATTGAAGAATCATCAACATCTAGACTAACAGCCTCAGAACTATTTTTTTCCTCAAAGCTAAAACTTTCATATTCATATTCTATAGAATAGAAGAACTCAAATTAGGAGCCCAATGGAAACATAAAAGATATGCTACAGGTACCTACACTGAGGTGAATACAATCATCATAGCTCGATATCACTTTCATGATACGGATAATCAATGATCGTTCATCTTCACTGTTCTCCACCGTTTTAATACTCTAGGCTGATTGTATTCATATTGATCGGACAAATTTAAAGAATTCATCTCTGATCACTTTTATTCTATTTGATAAGGACAAACAGCCATAATCCAAGCAACAAATGACGAATAGAGAGATGTAATAGACAAATGTCAAATAAAAAGACTGATACCGAACAGCCATAATCCAAGCAACAAATGACGAATAGAGAGATGTAATACCGTCTCCATGCATAACAATATGATTGTAAGTAACAAAGCTTTGTACGACAAAACCTGAAGTAAATCAATACCCCAAATAATACATCCTATCTTCCGCTGTGATATCATGTCATGTGCCGATCGTGTATTCCTTTGTTCAATGTTCAACAAGTTGCAAAACTGATGATTATGAGCCGGTTCTACCAAATACTCGAATTTTACCTGTTCTCAATTAAACGCAAATTACCACAATACTGTGTTACCGATTCCCGTAATCCTAGTTTTCAAACAAAAATTGGAGTTTAAATCAATCGCCCGATTTTGGCCGATTAGTTAATCGTAGTTTTCGTAATAAGAAAATGGAATACTTTCAACAATTTGAATGAACATTCAATTTATTATTATAGTCTAAATACGTCGATCTTTACGAATAAACGAATACAAATAAACAGATACGTATAGATGGATAAATTACGCCATATGAACCAGTTATGAACTAATCAATCGAAAATATTATTTTGATAAATGGTCCATTTTACGCAGCTGTTTTGGCCATATAATACGCAGTAGGAATAATGATAAAACGCTAGATAATCACAAAAACTCACAGACTGCAACAACTACGGAGTACGGACTACGCCGTTCTACAGTTCTACATTCATCAGGTACAAACCTTGTACGAACATTTTTTGATGGAGGTTTAATGGATACAAGGTTGAAAAAAAAACTATTATAAAACACACGTTCGAAACATTTACGTCACGGTCGAAACATTAACGTCACAACATCGCAATCCCGTCGACACCACCACCCCAACGGTATTATCAATATTGCGTTTTAAATCAAAAACCAAAACAGAACCACGAACTCATTCACCTTCGAACGCAAAAAGTACTTTTCTCCGTGCGGTAAAACAATCAAGTACATCGTACATCGAACATTGAAATCGAAAGGTCGGAGAACAATATCGATCTGAGAAGAAAACAAGCAGCCCATAGCAGGCAGCAAGAGGTTTGTGCTGTTGTGTGTATTGTAATATTTTTATAAAGCTTTCAACTTTCAGCTTGTATTGTATCCAACTTTGGCTTCTGACGTTCAGCTTCCAGCTATATAGCTTTTCAATGCTGCTTAATAATACTCCTTCCCAACATTCCTTTCCGAAATTTGTTCGCCAACTTGTACTCCTGTACTCATTTCCTCCTCAGAAAATTTTCTCTAAGTTTTACTTGAGAAATAATAAAAAATATTCCCATTCTTGATGCGTCTACTGATCACTGCCTAGTTCCATACTGCTAAGTTGGTCTAGGATAATCAATAAAGTGAGACAAACATCCAATAACCATGATACCTGATACCTAACTTTATTATCAAAACTTTCTTCTCAATTTCATTCACCATTTTGACAATTCAATCAAATTTATAAATAAATGCGTCGATCTTTGCAAATACGTAGATTCAATCCCAACCATAATTGATTATTTTCATTACAAATCCGTGTACCTAAACCTAATTATTAATTAATCAAATATGCCTGGAATCTTACTCAGTGACTCATTATTTGTTCTTAATTTTCGTAACACTTTTTACTATCTTCTTTTTAACTATCCTTATTGTAATAATACTGTCGCATTCGCTTACAATTACGCTCGCCAATTGAAGAATCATCAACATCTAGACTAACAGCCTCAGAACTATTTTTTTCCTCGAAGCTAAAACTTTCATCTTCATATTCTATAGAATAGAAGAACTCAAATTAGGAGCCCAATGGAAACATAAAAGATACGCTACAGGTACCTACACTGAGGTGAATACAATCATCATAGCTCGATATCACTTTCATGATACGGATAATCAATGATCGTTCATCTTCACTGTTCTCCACCGTTTTAATACTCTAGGCTGATTGTATTCATATTGATCGGACAAATTTAAAGAATTCATCTCTGATCACTTTTATTCTATTTGATAAGGACAAACAGCCATAATCCAAGCAACAAATGACGAATAGAGAGATGTAATAGACAAATGTCAAATAAAAAGACTGATACCGAACAGCCATAATCCAAGCAACAAATGACGAATAGAGAGATGTAATACCGTCTCCATGCATAACAATATGATTGTAAGTAACAAAGCTTTGTAGGACAAAACCTGAAGTAAATCAATACCCCAAATAGTACATCCTATCTTCCGCTGTGATATCATGTCATGTGCCAATCGTGTGTTCCTTTGTTCAATGTTCAACAAGTCGCAAAACTGATGATTAAAGAGCCGGTTCTACCAAATACTTGAATTTTACCTGTTCTCAATTAAACGCAAATTACCACAATACTGTGTTACCAATTCCCGTAATCCTAGTTTTCAAACGAAAATCGGAGTTTAAATCAATCGCCCGATTTTGGCCGATTAGTTCATCGTAGTTTTTGTAATAAGAAAATGAAATACATTCAACAATTTGAATGAACATTCAATTTATTATTATAGTCTAAATACGTCTATCTTTACGAATAAACGAATACGAATAAACGAATACGTATAGATGGATAAATTACGCAATATGAACCAGTTATGAACTAATCAATCGAAAATATTATTTTGATAAATGGTCCATTTTACGCAGCTGTTTTGGCCATATAATACGCAGTAGGAATAATGATAAAACGCTAGATAATCACAAAAACTCACAGACTGCAACAACTACGGAGTACGGACTACGCCGTTCTACAGTTCTACATTCATCAGGTACAAACCTTGTACAAACATTATTTGCTAGAAGTTCAATGGATACAAGGTCGAAAAAAAAACTATTATAAAACACACGTTCGAAACATTTACGTCACGGTAGAAACATTTACGTCACAACATCGCAACCCCGTTGATACCACCACCCCAACGGTATATCAATATCGCATTGGAAATCAAAAACGAGAACACAACTGCGAACTCATTACATACAAACGCAAAAAGTACTTTTCTCCGTGCAGTAAAAAAAATCGAGTACATCGTACATCGAACATCAAAATTGAAAGGTCGGAGAACAATAGCGATCTGAGAAGAAAAAAAAAAAAAAAAAAAAGCGATTGCAATAGGGTTTGTGGCTCGAACACGAGCACAAACCTAAAAGAAAAAAAAGCAATTGCAAGTGGTTCGTGGTTCGAGAACAAGCACGAACCTAAAAAAAGCAATTGCAAGTGGTTTGTGGCTCGAGAACGAGCACGAACCTAAAAAAAAGCGATTGCAAGAGGGTTTGTGGCTCAAACACGAGCACAAACCTAAAAACAATAAAAATATCTTGGAGGAATTTCTGTATCGCAAATTGGACTAGGCGGGGCACATAGCAAGGAGGGAGGGAAACACCTGGGTAGAAAAATCGACTTTTTGGTATTTGGGGCATTGAAAAAGAAATCAAGGAAGACAAAAAATGCGCTGGATAGACGACTTCACCTCCCTCCTTACCCACAAATTATACCATCGAGTGGCACAGTAGCTTTCGCCCGCAAGGGCAATAAGTATTCATGTACTTAGTGTAAATAAATTTGTATCACAAAAAAAAAAAAAAAAAAAAAAAAATTGTATCCGAAAGCAAAATAAAGTACAATAGAAACAAGCAGCCCGTAGCAGGCAGCAAGAGGTTTGTGCTGTTGTGTGTTACATTTTATTTTAATGAACGTTGATGAACAAGTTTCAAGCTTTCAACTTTCAGCTTGTATTGTATCTAACTTTGGCTTCTGACATTCAGCTTTCAGCTATATAGCTTTTCAATAATAATACTCCTTACATTCCTTTCCGAACTTATTATGATAGTACTCCTGTGTACTCATCTTTCTCCTCAGAAAGTTTACTCCAAGTTTTACTGGAGAAAAATATATTCTCATTCTTGATGCGTCTACTGATCACTGCCTAGTTTCATACTGCTAAGTAGGTCTAGGATAATCAATAAAATGAGACGAACATCCAATAACCATGATACCTGATACCTAACTTTAGTATCAAAACTTTCTTCTCAATTTCATAATACTGTCGCATTTGCTTTCAATTATGCTCGCCAATTGAAGAATCATCAACATCTAGATTGACAGCCTCAGACCTATCTTTTTCCTCGAAGCTAATACTTTCATATTCACGTTCTATCGAATAGAAGAACTCAAATTAGGAGCCAAATGGAAACATGAGGTACGCTACAGGTATACCTACACTGAGCTGAATACAATCATCATAGCTTGATATCGATTTCATGAGAAAGATAATCAACGATTGTTCATCTTCACTGGTCTCCACCGTTTCAATACTCTAGGCTAATTGTATTACAATTAATATTGATCGGAAAAATTCAAAGAATTCATCTCTGATCACTTTTATTCTATTCGATAAGGACGAACAGCCATACGACAAATTGTCAAATAAAAAGACGTAATACCAAACAGCCATAATCCAAGCAAAGAATGTCGAATAGAGAGACGTAATACCGTCTCGATACATTACAATATGATTGTAAGTAACGAAGCTTTGTACCACAAAACCTGAAGTAAATCAATACCCCAAATAATACATCCTATCTTTCGCTGTGATATCATGTCATGTGCCGATCGTGTGTTCCTTTGTTCAATGTTCAACGAGTCGTAGAACTGATGATTGAGAGCCGGTTCTACCAAATACTCGAATTTTACATGTTCTCAATTAAACTCAGATCACCACAATTCTGTGTTACCAATTCCCATAATCCTAGTTCACAAACGAAAATCGGAGTTTAAATCAATCGCCCAATTTTGGCCGATTAGTTGATCGTAGTTTTCGTCATAAGAAAATAAAATACATTCATCAACATTTTGAATGAACATTCAATTTATTAATAGTCACGTCGACATTATAGTCTATGCGTCGATCTTTACGAATAAAGGAATACCGAATACGTACAGATGGATAAATTACGCGATATGAACCAGTTATGAACTCATCAATTGAAAATATTTTGATAATGGTCCTTTATTCTAATTCATCGAATGTTCAAGAATAGAATCATAGATACCTAACCAACACGCAAAGATACGTGAGTCGGGAATACGCAGCTGTTTTGGCCATGTTTAAAACACACGATCAAAACATTTACGTCACAACATCGCACGTTTCAAACATACGTTTGAAACATTTACGTCACAACATCGCAACCCCGTCGATCCTACAAGAAGACGGCTGCGCGGCTGCCTTTGCTGTGATGACTTTGGGGACGGCTGAAGTAGATATTCAAGACAAGAACATACCGTGCCTACAAATAACGTTTTATTTGTAGGTACTGTACCTACATCTAACGTTTTATCCGTAGGTAGCGTACCTACAAATAACGTTTACCTTTTTTTTTTTTGAATCTATCATTTCTTATAAATTTTAGTCAAATTATCTTTATTTACCCCGTTTATTATTTTTTTCTTTTGTTCCGTTACTTCATTTATTTATTCATTACTTTTTCATTTCTTCATCTTTTTTTTTTTTTTTTTTTTTTTTTTTTGCAATTAAACCACATACTCTTTGCAAGCTACTATAATTTATTTTTGAGTGCGATATACTGTTACCACCAATGGGATGAAAACACATGTAGCGCCAAGCAGCAGCTTTGTTGTTGATGTGTTCACCAAGATATGAAAAGATGGTGTTAGCGTGAACACCCATGGCGAGGATGTGAGTGGTGTATAGGGTATGTCTTGAAGCTCAAACTATTTTCTTCTCATTCCGGCTTTGGACTTATTTCTATAATCTCAACTATTCTACATGATCCAATATTTGATTGTCGACTCCCCCCTTATTTTTATTACCTTAGGTAGGCCTACAATACTTAGTACTGACACAATACACCTGCTGTCTCTGCAGTGCTAACTCAAACACTCATTCCCTGAGGTAAACTACAAGTCTCTTTCTCTGCTCTCCTTCCCAACTGTATAAGTCTATTTGAGCCTTACTCCTTCCTATTTATCCTAGTCTATATTATCCATTTCAGATGACAATCAAAGTTCCTGAGACACGGTCAAGCGTGACCCTCCCCTCTGTGTCTTTCAGTGTTGAAGCTCATTCTGCTTTAGACTAGGCTTGTAGCTCAAGTTTGGTTAAAATGTGTGTTCCGGTCCCTCTGGAGACCAATCTTCCAAACATTAGAAACTACAATACAGAGAGGTGTTCTCTAAACACTGAGTTCCACCTTGAACAGTTGCCCCATGCTATATGTGGCTTACTTGGGGTCAAACATGCTCGTTGTAAAATCAAAATGTTTTGACATATTCGGACGTTTTCTGACAAGTTTTAACAAGTTCTGACTTTGATCACATTTTGAAGTGTTTTCACACATTCTAATATGTTTTGACATAATTTGACTCATTTTGACTCTAAATGTTTTGACATAATGCAACACATTTAAACTTGTTTCTATATGTTCTGACACATTTCAACATATTTTGACATCATTTGACACATTTTGACTTGGCATGTTCTGACAGGTTTTGACATCTTTCTACATCTTTGGACATGTTCCGACACATTTTAACACGTTTAAAAACACCTCTCAGCAAGTTCAAACCCATTTGATCATGTTTTGACATGTTCTCACACGTTATAACATGTCATGTTCTCACATGTTTTAACTTGTTTTGACATGATTTGACACACTTGGACTTGACATGTTCTAACAGGTTTCAACATTTTTGGACATGTTCTCACATATTTTGTAACATTCAGTATTCTGATACTTTGTCATTTTACAAATATTTTCAGCTTCCTCTTTAGTTACGTCTACCCACTTGTGATAAAAAAATGCCTCCTCTACCTCGCAATTGGAGTACAATGCTAGCAGAAAATCGGAATTCAGTGATGGAATTGATCTCTCTTGTAGAGCATTTTCAAGAATACATTCTAGAGGTAAGGGTTCAGTTTGCGCTTGAATGACTGGAGTATTGAGCACCTTGATAGATTTCTTATAAATAGCTGAAATTATACAAAATAATCTATCGTAACATGAAGTGACGCAACCGCAGTTCTTAAAAATTGATTATCTACCCTTCAATATATCACTCATGACAAATTCAACGACTTTGTCAGGTAGGTCATTCGGTAATGGTTTGTACTTTGACATAGACATTTTTGCATTCACATGACATAACTTCAAAAACTGGCATGGTGTTTGAGCTTCCAATCGCTTCTTACTCACTGTTGCAGCACCCCAACGTTTAGCAACTTCTGTTTGACTGACGATTGGTATTTCAGATAATGGCAATCTATATAAGAATGTGAGACTTTATGCTTCAGCATTTTTATTTGTAAATAATATTTGTACAACTGGCCTTACTTTCTCAATTTCAACATGAATCCTACAATGTGTTTGCATCGACTCAGATTTACTTTGCAAGTGCAAATGCCCGTGATTTTAATATCACCATCACGAACAATCTTAATTACCTCGACAGTGTGCGGTTGGGCCTGAATTTTATGCGTTAAGCAAGACGTTATGAAATGAACACTGCCCTCATCTCCATGGTTTGGTTTCTGGGCAAGTCGACCTATACCGAAGAAATGTGTTTTTGATTTCGCTAAAAGAGAACCTTTAACGAGAGGCCTCTTGAAGCCTGTTGTATACTCTATAATTTTGTTTAAATCAATTGTAGACATCGCATAAAGTCGTACAAAATTGCTAAATAATGAACCACATTATGCATTTTCATATGTACCGGCGTTGACGGTATTATTCCGTGATCACTCACTCGCCGTTATCAGACGCAGGGCTACCAACATTTGAAACTCTAAGTTTAAACCCCATGAAATTTAGGGTCAGAGACTTTTAACCATTTTTTCTTTAAGGTTAAAAGCGGTATTAAATTTATAATGAAAGGGTTGATGGGAAAGGAAGTGTATTATACGGCCTGTGTAAGTAGGCTTTCTGTAATGACAGAATTTCAAACTGTTATTATTAGCACCTAAAATAGATATGTCGAGGAAATTAATGTTAAGTAATATAACTTTTTTCGTAAGTAAATTGTATACGGTTATGAAAATTATTAATAAATCTAAAAAGCTCGTCAAAAATGCAGTCAGGAATCACAAACGAAGAGTCGTCCACATACTTAGTCATAAATTTAATATTATCGCCAAAATGTGTAGTTATCTCTTTAAAAAAGGTCATCAAGCACAAGTTCTGAAACAATAGATGACAAGGGGCCACCCATAGCTCTGCGAGTAAAATTTACCTTGAAACTGAAAATAGCCATTCGTCAGGCAGAAGGAGAGGATATCCAGGAACAACTTTTGGTCGAGTGGTGTATGATGTTGAATTTCATCCCAACGGTTAAACACAGAGGTTAGAATAAGGTCGACAGGAACATTGGTGAACAGAGAAATGGCGTCAAAAGATACGAGGATGTCCGTAGGATCCATGCAGATGGTTGATAACTTGGATGGAAGGGTATCTGAGGAACGTATATTTAAATCATCATTTCGTAGACAATTTAGAATGCCAGCTATAAACTGCGATGAACGGTACGTAGGTGCCTTCACGAAAGAGACGACCGGTCTTAGGGAGCAGTTTTTTTTTGTGGATTTTCGGTAAGCCGTATATTCTAGGCGCTAGACCATCATTGCATGTGAGATAGCGCTTTAAGTTATAGTCGGTGAGATATTTTTCAAACATTGATTTTACAAAGTCGTTATTTTGATTCTGGATTTTAGAGGTGGGATTTCTTTTTATTACTTCTTAGGTGGTGGTGTCTCGAAGCAGAGAAGACATTTTTTCGAAGTACTCTTCTTTCCTTATTATAATAGTCGCATTTCCCTTGTCTGCCTTTACCACATACAGCAGAGCAGCTTGATCATTCAAAAATTCTTACGTTCTTTAGATCCTAAAATTTGTATCGCTTTCGGTAACTACAACACCCTCCATGATCAAAAAATGTTCACTCGTACTAAAGATCCTACCCCCCCTCACTAAAAGAGCTAGTGTTGTATATTTGATCCCCTGTTCTGATTGCCTCGGAGTTTATGTTGGAGAGACTAAACAGTTACTATCTGCTCGAATCTCTCAACATAAAACTGATGAAAATAAACAGAATGATCACACTGCTCTTGCCGTCCATTCTAAAGAAATGTGTCATACCTTTAATTTTAAAAATGTAAAAATTCTGGCTAACGAATGTAATAACCGTAAACGAAAACATCTTCTTACACGCCTGTTATCAAGAACGCCAAATAATTTCATGTACAACACTTTTACTTTTCTTTCTGATTCATAATTTACACTTGCTGTATTCGATCAGTTTATTTCTTTTTCAGTTTGTTTCGGTACCCGATGAAGTCGACTAGCTTCGACGAAACGTCGTAAAACAATAAAATCTGTGCGGGAAAAGCCGTTGTTGTTTTTTCAATTCCTTACTTCAATATTCTCATTCAATTTGTTTGATAATTATGTGGAATGCTAAGGAATACCTAGGTAAAATGCCTACGTCGAGTAAGGAACTAATTTCATCACCAAAATCACTTGCTTACGCATGTAGGCAATTTTTAGCCATTTTAAAACTTGAAACAAAATTTTGAAAACCCGTGAAAAGATCCCAAAAAACGGCCGACGGCAACGTGTTCAGCGAAAAAGTACTTCTACAAACACTTTTGCTTGTTCATGTTTATTGAGAGCAGTTCATGTATATCAAAAGAACACCTACAAAACGAAATGAAAAGTCATCAAATGAATGAATATTGTAAACCACAAGACGTAACTCACAAAGTTTGATTTGGAATCTAAAAAACATTTTATTCAATAACAAAATCATGACAATATTATCGATTGAAAATACATTATATGTACACGATGCTACACAACTATAAAAAATACAGGGAAGAGAGGAAAAAAAAACAACAAAAAACGACAGTAATGAAAATGAAATGAGTAGGTAAAAATAGTGTAGTGTTTTTGTGCAACAATAATTTTCAATGAACGAATTACTTCCTACTTATTTCACGATATAAGACTTCACGAAAATTATTTTGATTGATTTTGATTCATCAGCGGTACCTATACTGTACATAGTGCAGATATAGGCCTTGCACACGGAAAGAAGATTATGTTAATCATCTATAGGTTCTAGGTACCATATTCAGTCATGCTTACAATAAGTCATTTTCAAACAGTAGGCCTATGCAACATTATAGAACAAGAATAAATATTTCATGTTGTATTTAAGAAACCCTGTTCAAATTAAATAGATAAAATTGCTTCGAATACTTTCTATTATTATCAAAGTATTTAGGAACAATGAAATTTTAGCAATTTTTACAGGTGTTCCTTAGAATAAAAATTATTGTAGAACAGCGAGTACACGAAATTGAACGACATTATATAAAAAGTTCTGGCACGCCGATATTTGAAGTTGAAGGATTTCAAATGATTATAAATGCGAAAAAGATGAAACGAATTATGTATGATATGTTTATCACTTATGGTTATAATCCGCATTCATACTGACTAGAATAAAACGAGAAATTACGCTGAAACAGCTAGAAACTACGTGAAATAAAAATTTACGAAGATTCACGATTTCAGATAGGCTACATCGGTATAGTATTTATTTACAGCATTAAATTCGCATAAAATAACGATTTTTTGATCACATGGCACGAAAACATCATTCGTTATACTAGAGAACAACAATTATACTTTATGAGCAATCGGACACGGATTACCTTCGGCATACAAGCAAGAGGATTCGCTGCATGAGCAACTACTGTAGCAACTACCAACATCGTCGTCTTCGTAAAATCTGTTGGAACGCCAATTAGCTATAAAAAAAGAGAGAAAACAAAATCCATTAGTCAGGAATATAAATTGAGAGGTTACAACCTCAAGTAAAGGATTCCGTCCATCCCTAATGATAGGGCTGTACACGGAACAGAATACGACGAAACTAGGGGAATCTATCGGTTGACCAATATCCCGCTGGGTCAGCTCGCTTTCCAACAGGAGCTTTCGATTATCAAGCAATTAGCCAGAGTGAGTGAGGTCAACGACCTTATGGTTCACAGGAAGTTGACTCGGAAATGCTTCGACTTCACTTCTTCCCTCCTCCGCAATCCGACCTTAGATAGTAGAAAATGTTGGATTAGGCTCCCGATGTTGAGAAGATCCTCTTCCCATTTGGGTCATGTTCTCCGCCTCTTTAGGTTTCTCCCAGTGTATTACAATCTTAAGACTGTAAAAAGTCTGTTTGTCAAGTTAAAGGACCCGATCCCATTGATCGAAAGAAGCGGTGTTCACAAGATGGAGTGTAATGACTGCAATGGAGTTTATATATGTGAGACTGACCGTCAGCTCAAAATTAAAATAGATGAGCAAAGGAAAGCGTGGGAAAAGAAGAAATTGGGTGATTCGGCATTTGCGGACCAGATGGCCACAGTTTTAAAGAGGGATCCGAGGCCCTCCTCCACAGAGAGGCCTCGTATTTCTAACGTACCGCGCATGAACATATTGAAATTATTCGCCATCTGAATAATGACAACCTGAATGTATACAGTATAGGGTGGACCACAATAATGTTACCAGTTTCCCATTTGCTCTTATGGCAAAATGCTAGTTTCATTGTGGTCCATACTGTATACCTGATGAGCGTAGATTGAACTAGTTTATGAGTATGATTCACATTGTGAGCTGAAGGAGGAGTTGCAAGATACGAAAAAAAAAAAATTCCTGTTGCCCCGAGCCAATTTGCGCGAGTGCGAGATCGGGGGGGGGGGGAACTCGAGATTCAAAATTCTTCCAAGTCCCCCTATATAGCTCGGAAGTAGGAATTTTTTCAAGTCCACTTCATATCATATATGGCTAGAGTGTCGAAATTTTTCTGAGTCCCTCTCCGTGACGTCATCAACCTTCGCGAACGCGCTCGCGCTTGCGTAAGTCCACTTCATATCATATACGGCTAGGGTGTCAAAATTTTTCCGAGTCCCTCTCCGTGACGTCATCAACCTCTCTGTGACGTCATCAACTTATCTGTGACGTCATCAACCTTTGCGGACGCGCTCAAGCTCGCAAAAAAATTCCTGGGAGTACCCCCAACAAAAGGGACAGCGGGTTCCCCGCTAAAAGGCTCTCAGAAGAGCTGAGAATAGCGAATCCTCAGAGAAGCTGCACAGCTTTCAAAATATCTGGGATCTGGACCTTGGATTTTGCTACCAATTCCGACGCAATCGAATTGCTGCGGAGTCACTCTGGTGGCTCTCTCCAGAGCCGACCCTACATTACAACATCACTTATGAAGGCCACAAACAAAATGAGTGACGAGATTTTCTCTCTTCAATTCGAACCGGGCAGCGCTAGCGTTCCGCTGCAGTGGGGAAAAATTGAAAGAGTTATCCAATCTATACGACGATATATGAGAGAAAAATTAAAAAATTGAAGTAACACTTGAAAGGTGTTTACAAACACACATTCTACGAATTAGACTGAAGGACAAAACTTTAAATATTCCGTTTCAATCGAGAGTTATTCAAAATTTTTCTTTTTCCTCCCAAGTACCGCCGTCGTTTGGATACCACTTCCGTATTCGGCAAAAAAAGAACCATTACTGCTGAGCGGGACACGCGTGTTGTTAGCGATCCTGGCGGATGCCCGGTTCGAATTGATTAAAAGGATTCGATTTTGAAGCACTTACCGTGGTTATAATTAATTAAACTTGGTAACGAAGACTGCACGCTGCAGTCCTTATTGGCAATATGATGAGGCGAATATCTCACTTGGTGACCAGCGAACCTGAAACATAATTCGTTCAAATGAAAATCATTTCACCATAAAATATGAAAACATAATAAGCCATGTCTCATGCTGGATACGACGTCATTAATATTTAGGTTTTAGCTTCTCTTCATCAACTCTTTGAACAAACAAAAAGTATTATAAAGTCCCCAAACTAGGCTACAGCCTTTTCCCTCTTTTCCTGCCAAGCTGATCTGATCAATATTGTCGTCTATCTCTTTTTCTTCCATTTGTTTCCGAAGAATTGAGTATGATTCGCCAGGAAAAAAATTTTGTGGTCTCCTGTTACGAGCTCTCCTAAATGAGTCACCAGAATAAGACACTCGGAAGCTAGGATGCCAGATGTACGGATTTTTGGTCCTTGAGAAAGATACAGGTTTCTCTTTTTATACAGATTTTACGTGCAATACGGATTTCTTGAAATCAAGAGAAAGGTACCTCAGACTCTCGTACAAGAGATACCTTTGCCCTGTTTGTTACAGGCTGTAGCTGCGGTATTTTGTAATATCGAGTCGATCAAGGGAAAAGTAATACGTACCTTTCTCCTGATTGTTATCAATGGATCAATCAAAGTCCGTAGAAATATGTTTTTAGGGCGGATACGGATTCTTGAAACTGTCATCTGACAGCACTGCTCGGAAGGAAGAGAAACACCCTCCTCCCTCTCCATCAAACGCGAGGACTAAAAAGATCAGATTTTTTCAAAATTCCACCCATTCTACGGAAAATAAGGAGAGGGGGTGAAAGATTGGTCGATCCTCTTTCACAAGGGTCCAAGAGACAGTTACAAAGGCGAGAAAAATGATTACAATAGTTATTCCGAGGCCTTAGCTCCAGCTCTAAGGCGCCACTTCGAATAATATCATCAGCGCTCTTTGTCAAGACCTAATTTACTCGCCTAAAGTAAATGATAGAATCGTATCCTTAATTCGCAAAATAAATTACATGTGTACGATGGACGTTCGTTACCTTCTGGCATCTGGTGGTACTTCTAGAAGAGACGCGTTTTCGAATTCCGATTCCGAAGCTACTTTATTGACGATCGGATACTTATGACGACTTTTTCTCGAACAGTAACTACCGCTATTGGTTGAGCCGGAAGAATGACTATGACTTTGTATACTATCTTTAAAACCGGGTCTGAGACAGGGAACCTGAAAATATTCAACAATATGAGGTTAGAGTTCACCAAAAAAATACTTCGTCGTCTCTATAGTTGCGACGCCACTAACTGGAGGAGGATGTTCCTCGGGAGGTGGATGGTATCTGTGCTCGGTTCTCGGCATCGCCACCATCCTACTCGAATGTTCCATTTTTCTATGCGCGGGCGAATCGGCGAACTGCTTAAAATATTTATGACTAGAATGCGTAGACATTTTTTGCGAATTTAGAAGACGATTCGTCGACTCGGAAGAGGAAGGTTGAAAATCGGACCAGTGAACGACTGAGTTGGAACTACCGCTGCCTTTTCTCTTCTTGTCTTTCTCTATCGTATCACCTTTGAAATTGAAAATATCACTGGTTAGACGAATGAATCGAGTAAAAAGTCACATAAACTCGAATACGCTACCTTTATAAACCGGTGAGTGTTGATCTTCGTTATTTCTCAACGAATCGCTAGAGCTGATAGTTTTTCGCTCAGTCGAGCTACGAGAGCCGCACGTTTGATTAGATTCCTACAATTATGAAATAAATTAAAAACACTGCTACCTAGTACCTATCTTTCAGAAAATTCATTCGGCAGATGTATCTTACGTTGCAATCGTTTGAACAAAGCAACATCGTTGTAGCGTACGGAGTCGGATTTTCCGGCGTGGATAATCCTTTACAAGGGTTATAGAAAGTAGACAAATTTCGATTGTCCACCTCCGCGTAGTCAATAACGCTACCATCTTTCATATGGTTTGGATCTAAATCGCCTCCATCCTTATCTTTATGCCAGCCACCATCGATCCACAGAGTATCTTTACCGCAATTCACACCACGCATACCAACCATACGCAATTGAGACAAATCGGTATTCACTACGGGCACTGAAAAGTAATCAAATTAGGTAACTGGCTCAAAAGTAGCGCGGAGAGTAAGTTCTCGAAATTACCATCAAAATGACCGAGTGATTTTTCTGTTTCTTGACGTTTCTTCAAGTATAGGAACAATGCAGCACCGATGATCAATACTACGATCAAAACGGCTAAGAGGACGAAAAGCCAAGACTCTAAACTAGATCGATCGGAAATAAAATTAGACGCGAGATTCGGATCCATGTAGATGGGTACGGCCGAACTGTACGGTCCTAGTCCAGCTCGCGTTAATGCGGCTACCCGAGCAGTATACGAAACTCCGGCGTTTAGATTGTGCAACGTCAGAGTTGTAGTGGTCGAGTTTACATTCATTTGGGTGAGAAGCTTGGTACCGTTGGATAGTTTTACTTGAATCTACAAAATGAGAGGAATATTAGGGATCTTGTTTGGATATCAAAATCTAGCGATGAGTTTGAACATATTTTTTGGGAAAAAAATTCTAACTTACCTTGTATCCTTGCAGAACGCCATTTATGTGATGAGCTTCAGGGGGTGACCATCGAACCAATGCAGTCGTCTGGTTGTGGATGCTGGTTGATACGTCTTCCGGTGACGCCGATGGTGCTGTAATATAAATTAAAACACATTAGTCGACTGGAACTTGTATAATAAAATCGATCACATTTATTTTCAGAACCATTGTCCAGCTTCTGGTTTCAAAGAGATTTCTAGGAAGATTTTCGAGACCAAGATTAAGATTGTTTGAGGCAAGAACATTCGAGAGTTTGTGGGACTCCAATGAGAGATAGATCTGCGCAGACATGAAAGGAGTGGGTCGCCTAAGGACTGTCTAATTTTGTAGAAAAATGTTACATCACGCATACGCCTCCAAGTAAATTTACGATGAGACTCTATAACTTTGCTTATTTGCATTTCATTTTTGTATTTCCCGTCTATCTTCAAATAATCGAATATCACGCCGCGCCGTAATTACAAAGGAAGAGGGAAGGTTCGAACAATGATATTCTGATATTGATGAAGGAGTACGAAGGAAGGGAAAGAAGAAAAGAATAAATTTGGGTAAAAAAGCCATGAAACAAAAATTTTTGGTATATTGATATAAATATTTTTTTTTGTGATGAATTTAGACTCCTCTGTTTTCTCTACGCCACAAATAAGTAGAATCTATCACTAACCGTTTCGAGCATTTGGATTAAAGCCACTCATTCAGATCAAAGCAATAAAAGAAAAGCGAGAGAGACCTATCTATTTTTTTGAGGGGGCATTTACAAAAAACAAGCGTGATCCACTGTTGCCAGATGATATTTTCAAAAATCCGGATCCGCCATTTTTTCCAAGACCTGAAAACGGATTTCTACGGACTTTCACCAATCCAACAATAACGATCAGGAGAAACATATCTCTCACATTCGACACTGAGGTACTTTTCCCTTGATCGACTCATGAAAACGGACTGCGAAGTGAGCATATAACGATCAAGAGAAAAGTATCTCTCATTGGAGTCGCTAAGGTACTTTTCCCTTAAGCACAAGAAGTCCGTATTTTATGCAAAATCTGTAGAAAAATCCGTATTTTGTTTCAAGAATCGAAAATCCATAGATCTGGCGGCACTGGCGCGAAAATGATAGGAAAGGGACAGAAGAATTTTGCCTTCCGAGCAATAAATGGTAGGAGGGGGACTTGGTAACATTCCGATTCTCCAGCTGTGTATGATAGGAAAACGACTTGAAAAAATTTCACTTTCAATCTACATTAAAATGACTTGTCACGTCGAGAAAAAACCATTAGTCGTCAAGGAACGGATCAGTAGGAACGGTTCAACGTAGTTGCAGGCTTGCACGTATACAAACGCTTAACTGTTGATCCGTTCCTTGATGATAAAGGGTTTCTTCTTGTGATAAGTCATGTATGATAGGAGAGGGACTGAGTCTTGTAGCTTAGACTGTAGTAGAAATGGACTTTCTTCGACTCAACCAAGTGAAAAAGGAGCGTTGTTTCAAGAAATGTTGAAAGAAAAAGTTCATCAGATTTGGACAAAATCAACTTTACGTTGAAGATCATTCTTGATCGTTATTCACCAAAAAACCTAATTTGTCTACACACAGAAATTCATATGTCCCCCAGGGCAGTAGGTTTTGCGGGTTCTCCGCTGCCGTCGCAAGATTTACAATGGCTTCCAAGTTTTTTGACGATATTTTTGCAGTCTTACTCTTACAATTTCTTCAGTTTCCTGCTATCTTACTATCGAGTTCTTTTTAAATATTTAAACTTTTTAGCAAGGAACCCGCTATCCATTTTGTTAGGGGGATTACCTCCTCAGAAAACGTCCGCGTCCGGGAGTTTCTGTGAACTGCGTGCCATGCCGTGACGTGCCGTGTGGCGCTTTATGACGTCATCAATTATCTTGACCTTGACTTACTTTAGGGATTTGGAAAAATTTCAATTTCCAGCCTTCATTATATCAGGCATAGTATACAGTATACTACTGAGAAAAGCCCAGCCAACTCATTTTCTGAGGGGGAATTTTCGCGCCAACGTGATGACGAGCGCGGGAGGTTGCGGGTTCCCTGCTGCCATTGCAAACCTACAAACTTTTTTATTTCTTTCTTCCTTCTAACCAAATCTTTTTTCTCCACGTGAGCTGATATGCCTCTCAGTGTCTTTTCTTCAAAACCATTGGATCAACGATGACGAAAAACTGAGATACACCATCGTTTCCCTCCCATTCGAAGAGGAGAGAAATTCAAGGCAAAATTCGGTTTAGAAAAGAAGAAAAAGTCAATTTAAGAGCTAATTTGCTCATCCCCCGCCTTCTCGGAAGCAACAAGACTCAAAAGAAGAAAATCCGTTGAAAGAGAAAAAAAGGTGAATCGAAATTTTCTTTTACGAAGAATTCAAGGCCAGCTCTTCCAAAATTTCTTCCTGCTTTTAAAGGCTCTCATCCTTGAAAGGGACAAAACTTGATGGAGAAAAAAAAAAGGTCGTTAAGAGAAGAAACGTGGGCGCAAAATTTTCTTTGACAACAATTCGAGTTCGTCTCTCCGCAACCCCCCTTTCCCTCAGAACGAATAGAATTTAACAAAAGAACCATTAGGGAAAAAAGGGGAAAAAATGGACGTAGAAATTTTTTGACGAATAATTTGAGGACCTCTCCTGAAATTCTCTCTCGGATCCGCCTCTGAAGACTGACCTCTTAATCCCGATCAAACTTAAAAGGAAATCGACAATTTTCTTCGAACTCAAATTTTCGATAACAAAAAATTTGAGTTTCTTCCTTAAAATTCTGCGCCAAAATACAAAAGCTTCTAATTCAAAAAAGAAAGTCTGTAAAAGAGTTGAAAAAAGTGAACAAAAAATTTTCAGTAGACAAAAAATTTGAATTCTCTTCAAGATTTCGCACTCGGATCGACCCCTGAAGTCTCTCCTTTCTCTCTCTTCGTCAAAGGGGATAAAATTCGGAAAAAAATGTCGATAAATTATTGCTCAAAATTTTCTCTCTGGTCCACCTCGAATGACTACTTTTCTCTTTCCTTCCCAGATAGAATAAAACTCAAATTTAATAAGATCTAGTAAAAAAAAATGAGCTTTGAAAAAAATTGAGTTTCTCTACCCCAATTCCATCTTGCATAAGAACAAAACCTAGAAAAAAGTCAAAGAAGAACAGAGCTTACGATTTTCTGTGACAGGAAATTTTTGTACAATTTCAAAATTTCTTTCTCGGGTCGACCTCCAGCCCTACTCTCCCCCCCCCCCAACAATTCTTGTTCCAGGGTGGCCAGTTTTTCTCAAGGTGAAATTCCCCAACTTTTCCCGGTTTCTCCAGAACACAATCTATACAAAAAAAAAAAAAAAGGCGCATGAAAAAAGAGGAAAAATTCTAGTTTCAATTTTTTTGATGTACCTTGAAAACCTCCCTGGAGTCCCTGGTCACGGTGTAGAATCCTGACCGCTGCTGCCAGATGGTATTTTCAAAAATCCGTAACCGCCATTTTTTCTAAAACCTGAGAACGGATCTTTACGGACTTTCACTGATTTAACAATAACGAACAGGAGAAAAGTATCTTTTATACTTTCGACCGAGGTACTTACTCCTTGATCTACTCAACGTCACGGGAAACTGTGATATCAGCCTACAACGACCGAGAGGAAAGTACGTTTCATAGGAGTGACTGAAATACTTTTCCCTTGAGCGTAAAAAATCCGTATTCTACGTAAAATCCGTATTTTTTTCAAGAACCAAAAATCCATAGATCTGGCAGCACTTCCCTGGCTTTTCTCGTTCTTCTAGGAACCTAGGAACTGGCCATCCTGCTCTCTATCTGCCTCTGAGCGCTGCTCCCCTCTCTCGAAAACAAAGTAAAACTTGAAAGAAGAAAGACGGTAAAAGAAGAATAAGAAGTGAGCTTAAAATTTTACGCGACAAAAAGTTCAAGCTCTTCGATCCCAAAATTCTGCCCCGGATCCGCCCTTAAAGACTGCTTCTTTTCATTCGCACCATCTTGAACGTACATTCAAATAACTACCCTACAGCGTGAGTTCGTCTAAGGTATCTCAAGATTTTACAATGGTTTGACGAAATTTTCATCTTGAACGAATTCGGGACGGTACAGCTTCAGAAGGAGTCAGACTCGAACGCTTCGTAATCACGAAGTTTCAGAGAGTGATGGCCTGCCGACATTCGTGATAGGAAAAATTGACTCAGAATTCTGAAAGAGCTCTCTTTAAAAACTGCGACCGAGCCTAGAAAAATTTCCTAGTAAAAGAGATGTTTATTTTATAGAACTGTCATCAAACTTGGGCCCGGGCTCAAAGACGTGTCATCGTGCATACTTGAAGACTACCTCCAAAATTGATTCTTGCGTAAGCATAGTCATTAAGCCATCGCAAAAGCCTGAAGATATCTTTGATCACATTGTAGAGGATGCACTCCTCACAACAGATGGTAGGCATAATACAATTTAAAACGATATAACTTGAATAGTGGGCCTCAGAGGCCGATCCACGAGAGAATTTCGAGAAGGTAATTCAAATTTCTATCAATTCTCACGGACTTTTCTCTTCTGAAGGGAAGGAGGGGAGTTATAATTGGAAAGGAAGTCGAATTTTTCAGATAAAAAACACTCGATAAGATAATAAGAGTTAAAAGATACTCTACGTTGCGAACAATAATTAAACTTCAGGGAAAAAACGGTACGGACACGTCGTAAGTTTTTCAAAGAAAAAAACTGGCCTAGCCACCACACAGAATTTTTGACGGTGACAGTGGCGGTGACCACCTGGATTCAAAATCAGATTCTCACTTTTTTCTTGAGCCCGACCTTGACCTTAACATCTCTTCGCATCTTAGTGCCGACCTTGATTCAGCACCAGGTCAAAACCCCAAGTCAGACTCGCCCCGACTCAGACTTTGACCGAGACCATGACACTGACCCTGACAACGACCTCAAACCCAAGATCTACCGCGACCTCAACCCAGACCCTAAGTCAAAACCAGGCTCCGATTCAATGTCGGAGGCTGACCGCGAGAATGGCCCTAAGTTTGACCTCAAGTCAGAACCAAACCCCTGACCGGGACTGCAAGACTCCGAGTTGAACTTTGACCCCGACTATATCTGGGGAAAAACGGTACGGACATGTCGTAAGTTTAAAAAAAAAAAAAAACACCGGCTTAGCTACCACACAGAGGGAACTCTTCATTAATTGTTACGAAAGCAAGTAACGTATCGAGTAACAATAAAGAATTTTTTCTTCGTGGTGGCTGAGCCGGTGTTCGTTTTTTTCAATCTATTCAATTCGTTCCATAAAGCTCAAAATTTCCTAGATATACTATTTTTCTTCCAAATTGAATCCCCCCCCCCCCCTCCCCATCCCATATAAATTCCAGAGAATTTCGTCCAGTTTTGGGATTCGAAGTATGAAGAGTGGGGCCATGATCGAATAAGAAGCACGTCAGAGCCCTGAAATATGTCACAACGTCCAATTCTCCCTCAAATCGATCAAATTGCGAGGAAATTAGAAAATCAGTTTTCGATTGATATTTTCATCTTCTACCTCGTGAGAAAAGTCTAGACATGATTGCATAGAGCTTGAGCAGGTGGATACAAAACCGATGCCAAGAGTACAGGAAACCAATTAAATTGTCTTTAATAATTTGCAGACGAAACTAACGATTTTCTTCTGCTCGATTAACCCTGAGACTAAATTTCGGCGAGTGGGTGTAACGGCTTCGTCCTCTTTATAACTCATCTAACAATTTTACTATCGTACTCCACAACCTACCATCTTCCGCAGTTTCGACGATCATCGAATTCGAAGGCTGACCTTCCACCGATTTGTAAAACGGTACCAGAAAGAAATCGTATTTCGTGTACTTCTTCAAATTGTGCACTGAATACGACGTCGTATCCGCGTTCATGACCGTTACCAAACTGTACGTATGCGCTCCGGTAGAGAGGTCTCGAAACCTAATATAAATACCTTCTACCCAGTCTATGTTATTTATGATCTATAAAAACAAGAAAGGAAAATGATATTAGTCTTTAATACTAGTACGATTGAATCTTATATAGCGAGCACTTAGCAGATTTTCCGAACGTCTGTCGCGAAGACGGGCGCGGCGGCGGCGATTATACTCTACAATAGACTGTCGATACTCCAGACTAAACGGTTTATTTTATGTCATTTTTCACTTAAGTGAAATGATAATAATTTTAAACCGCGGGGTTATTAACCATAAGGAAATTGTTAACGATCGAGAAAATAGCCCTCCGGAATAAACAATCGCGCACCAAGACGCGTTTAACAATTCAGCCGCGTTTACGTAATTTTTGCTAATTGAATTTCGCCTCAATCGCCACCGTTCGTTGATAATAATTAGGAAGAAAGAAAAGTTCACGTTTCTTGAAAGATTTGTGTAAACGTATCACGTAAAGTTGTAAACTTCGCCCATAAATCGTCCTTCTTTCTATACGCGTGTGATTCTTCTAGCGAAAAACGATTTGCCGCGCGTTAACTCGCAGCTTCAATATTCTACCGCAGACGCTAACCAGCTGTCACTCAAAAGAAAAAAAAAGAATCGTATACAATGTGCATCGTCCGGTAGAGTATTCTTAAAATTCCGAGTACGACTTCGCCAATCTCCACACAATAGTAATCAAGTTCGCTGGCAGCTATAGCTTCTTTCTGGGTCGGGCGATGGTGCACACGTATACGATCGTATATATACGCCGCGGACATTGTTTAGACGAGCATCACGTATCGTTAATTAATACGATTACAGTTGTTTCGAACTTACATCCCAAATTACACGAACCGAAGTAGACGATAGTGGAAACAAGTCGCGTAAAACGAGAACTTTGTTGCTAAGTTTAGTACGTGCGTTGTCGAGTAAATGTTGCGGAGCAGACGAATGAGCTCCTAATGTGCGAACAACGTTCGAGGCGCCACTCGGTACACTCATGCCGTGCGTGTTCTCCGCCCTAACCACAAATATGTACGAAGTTTCTGGCCTCAGATTATTTATCTGAAAAAGGGAGAAACAAAAAAGTATATCATTAGTAATCAAAGTCACGACAACATAGACAGGAACATCAATTTTTTTGATCTCTTCATCATCCTAGTTTCCGCCATTCTAATGTGTTCGGGAAATCGACTCATAGACGGCACAATTTAATTTAGGCACTGACTGAAATCAATGTTTACCGATAATCCCATGTCTCCTCCCTTGAAATCCTGTTCAGAATCTAGACACTTTTTGGCCACAGACCTGGCAAGAATAGAGGGAGAGACCGAATCTTTTGAAATTCATGTTCAACTTCAAAATTTGCAGACTGCGGTTATCCACGGAGGTAACCACCCGCCTCCGTCACAATCCTTTTACCCCTTGTTTTTACACATCCGCGAAGAACTAGAAAATATCACCTCCACACCAGAACTGCAAGAGAATCAGATCTAAAGAAACTCATCTCCTCAGTGTTCTCAAATCAACCACTCGCATCGTCTGCGATGAACGAGATAAAAAAAAAATCTTCTGGCGGAACCGGGTAGAAAAAGATCATGTTTCATGTCAAGCCCAATGTAAAACTATATAATCAAGCAGCCTAGTTTAAGCCTAATACCTGCTCATTCGCGGTGGTCAAATTTCACGCAACTCATAGACTCAGAGTACAAACAGACATTATATGTCTTTGAGCGTTTGCAAGGAAATTCGAAGTCAAGATCACCTCGATTATATCGATATATCGCTTTCGATTATATTATATCGATATATCGCTTTCGATTATATTATATCGATATATCGCTCTCGATTATATCGATATATCAATCTCGATTATATCGATACATCAATCTCGATTATATCGATATATCAATCTCAATTATGTCGATTACTGATCTCGATTTTATCGAAATATCGATTCTATATATGGCTTCAACAACTAGTATACTGTATATTAGGTCTAGTATAGTGAAGGCTCAAAGCTAAAATGTCTAGTACTTAGACTGGGCAAGGTGAACTCGCGGGATGAAATCGCAAATTTTCGAATCACCCACGGAGAGACGAAGATGAAGAGGGGGGGGGGCACTCGGAAAATTTCAAATTAGGGTCAGGTCAGAGTAAAGACATGAAACATGTCAAAAATTATTCAAAACTGTCCACCCGGCGCTGCGCTAATGGAGATCCTTAAAGAAGAAAAAAAGAACAACACGTCGCGTCGGGAGGAAGTCTAGAGACTAGAAAATTCGAAAGGAAAAGTTGACTATACTTTGTAGTGAAGCATTTTGTATTCAGGCTCCATCTGGGAGCCTAAACAGGTGACGGGGCTCACCCACTCACGCATTCACCCTTTTCTTTGGTATCGGTTAGCCTGATCCAAGCTTAGTCCTCCACGTGGGCATGGCCACAGCGCTAGTGTGTATTACGTAACTATGGCCATGCCAAGTCTAGCTTAAACCTTGCCGCGGGGTAGAGGTTCACGATACGGCTTATTCAACTCTATAATGCTGAGAGTGTGGCCCACACCACCAGTGGGTCATAATCACCCCCTGCCTTATGGGTTTACTTGAGAATAGGTGTTCTGGGAGTAGGGTGCAGGTCAATTTCCAGCCAAAAGCAGCATGTCACTTGCAGCTGTTCTCCCATCCTACCACCTCCATCCCTACTACTCCCATTCCTGTCCTGTCCTATACTCCTATCCTTCTCCATCGACACCGCTTCAGCGTCACATTGGGTCTTGTATGAGGGTGGGAATCTTGCACTCTCCTATACTCGAAGTTGGAAGCAGAACTCTTCTCATTCATCCCTCACTATCTAGGAACTCAGAACCAAGCAGCTGGGGTGTGGTCGTGAATCATCTGCAATACCCCGCTTTTTAATGTATACAGTCGAATACGATGGCAGCTCAAGATAACCAGAAACAGAATACTCAGATCAAATATGTTAATCCAACAAGCAATGAGGTAAGCCGTTAGGCTAACTGAGGATCGTCAAAAAGCAATGCGGCATAAATCTTTAGTCCAAGTACAATTCTAATACGATCTTCAACCTTAGTGATGAACACTGCTGATAAGGTGGAAACTCTCCCTTAGAAGAAGAAAGAGGATGAACAGCTGCCACCTACAGATAAGGATAAGAACAAGAGTAGAGGAAACACACAAGCTGAGAAACTGGAAGAAGAGGCTAAGAAAATCGAAAGGCAGCTAGATGAACTCGAAAATTAACCTAAGAAAGAAGAAGTAAAATTTTCCCACTCGTTTGGACCGAGCTGTAGGTGATAGGAGAGGGACTTGGAAAAACTTTAACCTCCACGCCCCTTAAAAAAATTTCCTCCTCCAAGCTGTAGGCGATAGGACGAAAACAGAAGAATTTTCAAAGTCCCACGGCCATGTTGCCTCCTTCCAACAGGGAACCTGTTTGATCAGGCGCGTTTGGGAGTTTCTGTGAACTGCGTGACGAGACGTAACGTATGGCACTTTATGACGTCATCAATAGCCTTGACCTATTTTGGAGACTCGGAAAAATTTCAACTTCCAGCCGGGATACTTTATGACGTCATCAATCACCTTGACCTTGACCTACTTTAGGGACTTGAAAAAATGAAAGTTCCAATTTTCAGCCTTCATTATATCAGGCCTAGTATACAGTATACTGAGAAGATCCCAGCCAACTCCCGCTATTCATTTTGTTAGGGGGATTACATCCTCAGAAAACGTCCACGTCCGGGAGTTTCTGTGAACTGCGTGACGTGTGGCGCTTATGACGTCATCAATGACCTTGACCTACTTTAGGGACTCGGAAAAATTGAAATTTCAACTTCCAGCCTTCATTATATCAGGCCTAGTATACAGTATACTGAGAAAAGCCCAGCCAACTCATTTTCTGAGGGAGCATTTTCGCGCCAACATGATCGCGAGCGCGGGAGGTTGCGGGTTCTCCGCTGCCATTGCCACAATGTTTCAAGTCCCCTTCCTATGTACAGCTTGGAAGTCTGTGAGTAAAGCCTGATTAAAACAACTCCTTCAAGTAACTAGATATGCAATGATTCATACATCCATTTGTTTAACACCTTCAACGAGCCAGATATGTAATGCTTCAAACACCGCCCTTTCAATAAATTCTAAGTCCCCTTTGTATCATCTTGCAGCACTGATAGCTTGATTAAAATCGCTCCCTTAAGTCACTGGATATGCAATACCCCATACACTAATGGGCCTAGCCCCTTCAATGAGCCAGATATACAACGTTTCACACACTATAAGACTCATAAAACAGGTTCCCCGCCTTTCCTCATTTAACTCCAGCCTGATGAGAATAGCTCACTATCACGTCATCAATGACCTTGACCTACTTGAGTAATTTTGAAACATTCTTAAATCGGGAGCCATACACAAATACAAATGGTGCAGCGTAGTATGACGTCATCTGTGACCTTCACCCACTATTGGGACTTGGAAAAAGAAGGTTTCAAAGCAGAGCGTGCGAGCCAATGAGCTAGTCAGCCTAACATACAGAATATGTACTAGGTTTATACAAGCCTCAGGCATACTGGTGGAACGGGACCGTCAACATGACGAACAAGCACATAAAATTCTACACTGCGTGTCTGTAGAGGGAAAACGATAGATTCCACTTCAGTTTTTTTCAGAAGACACTTCCCCAAGTAGACCTTACCTGCCAGCCTTTGATTTATATAGGCTAATTGTTGGCATTTTTACCGTCCTTCTCTCCCCGTCCTTATGTATAAGACTCAAAGATCGGAATATTCGAGTTCCTCGGAATAGGCCAGTACCCTAAATACAGTTTTTCTAAAGACCTTCTTGAGGATAGCGGCTCGAAATACCGTAATGGAATTTTTCTCCCCCCCCCCCCATTTATGAAGAGATATTAAAGATTTATTTTATCGTGGCTAAAGAAAGGGCATCCATCCCATAAGAAATAATATATTGAACGGACGCTTTTTCAACAGATACAGCTTGATTATGAAAATTTTTACAAGTCATACATTTGTATCACATTTCATTGAATCCTTGATGTATTTCAGAGATCGAATACATCTTCACACGAATACTTCACCCTCCTTGAAATCACAATTTATCGAAAAAACAGTGGACTGCGGACACCGGATTTTGGTCCGGGAGAGATAATTAGGCCAAGTTTCTCAAGGTAGCCCTCTCAAAATTTTTGTCTCTGATGATACGTGGGTGAAGATACGCTTCATTTCATGAACGTAAGCAAGTTTTATGTTTCGCAACATCGACTTTCACGAGAAATGAAAAGAGAAACAACCGCAAATATTTCGCCTAAAAAGCACCGGCAAAACAGTCCCGAAAAACCTCTTCGTGAAAAATTAGGATTCCCCCTCCCTCCCGATAAAACACAACGCAAAGGTCTAGAATTAGGATTTCCTTTGTTTTGCTCGTCAAACAAAAATGTTTCTATGTAATCAACTCGGAAGTGTCCTCGTTTCTACCTGAAACAGCACGCGATACCTTATAATTAAGGATGTCTTACCGTAATCGTATCGGAAGTAATGCGAGGCGTCGCGACGACCCAACCCGTCTGCAAATCCGCGCTGAAATATTCCACCCTGTAACCGATCACGGGCGCGACACCGATTTGCGAAGGCGGCGAAGTCCAGCTCAGCGTAACCGACGACTCGGTCACGTTAACGATTTTCGGCGTACCCGGAGGTCCGGGAAAAGTTGACGGGTCTAAATTGCGATGCTGATTAGCTGTCGCAGATTTATCAACGTTCAACGCCGCCGACCACGACGTTTCGCTGGAGCCCGAAGATGCGGTACACGTATACAAGCCCGAATCCGATTCGTTCAAATCTAAAAATAAACATAAATTGAAAATAAAATATGAGCAACATTCGTCACGACGCAAAATGCACGCGGATTCTCTCGCCGCCGCGCCGTCTTACCAGCTATCTGCAAGGTATCTGAAATCTGAGTAATTCTTTCGTTCTTCTGTTTCGTTAACAACGTGGAATCCTTGTACCACTTGATAGTAGGCGGCGGATCACCAACAGCTCTGCACGGTAATATCGCCGTCGAGTGCACCGCAACAGTCTGATTCATCGGACCAATCTGTATAATTGGGGGCGGGATGTCATAAGCCGAGTTCACCTGAAATCGAAATAATTATTATAGAATATACTTCCATGCGCACGAACACCCAACGCGTTCTAATTACCCTGTTTTATTTTTCTTACCTGTAAAAGCGCTCTCACCGTCGTAGAGCCGGCGACCGACAGCGCCGAGCACACTAAATACCCGGCATCCTCTTTCTGTACGCCTTGTACGCGTAAAGCACCGTTGGGCGTTATATGGAAATGACCGTACGCCGTACCGGGAAACATTAAAACTTGCGAACCTTCTTTGGTCCAAAATACCGACGGAGGCGGATTGCCTTCGGCGACGCATTCGAATGTGGCTATGCCGTTAAGACCGACTTTCTGATCTTGCGGCCGCGTAATGAACGTCGGGGGAGCTGTACGAACAGAAACATACGACGAACGTGCAGTACGTATTATCGATTCGAAATGTAAGAAGAAAAATAATGTATACGGTTTAGAGATTAGGTAAAGAGAGCTAAACTACCGTGAACAGTTAGAGCGGCCTTTGCTGACACAACGCCGATCACGTTTTCCGCGTCGCAAACGTAGACTCCTTCATCGTGCGGAGAAACGTTGATAATGCGTAGAGCATTCGAGTCGAGAATTTGAGATCGACCGGTGGGCATTTTCGCGTTCTCTCGACGCCACACTATTTTCGGATGCGGATCGCCGCCAACCTGACAATCGAATTCGACGTCGCGTCCAGACAGCACGGTGACGTCTCGCGGTTCGAGCAGGAAAAACGGTTTCACTGTTGGAGTAGGACGAATCACTTTTGATTATTTGGCGCTCAGACAAATCACAAACATACTACATAAAAGTTTCAGGAATTTACCATTCACAGTTAATTGGGCCATTGCGCTATGCCGAGAACCGATCATATTTTCTACCACACATTGATATTGTCCTTCGTCGTTTTTTTGAACATCGGATATCAACAGGTTACCACCGTCTACGATACGAAATCTGGAAAAAGAAAGATGTTTTTCGTGTTAAGTTATTGTTTTGATTAAACAAAACCAGAAATTCATCCCTCTCATCAATAATAGTAAGGTAGTTTTTAATACTGGAAGCTGCCCTCCTTGAGAAAGGTTTCAAATTTAGTTTACCTCTCTTTAAGAATGATGAATCTTTGGCAAATGCTGTTGCAGATATCACTGTGCAAATTTGTCCTGGTGTTAAAAGTCTGTGCCAAAATAGTCCGTGATAACCCCTTCTCTCGTATGAGTAATGAACTGGGAGGAGTGATCCAAGGTTTAAAGAGGAAGATCGAGGAGGGAGATCTAATCGTCACTAAGGCTGACAAGGACAAAGCTGTTGCGGTTATGGAGAAATCCGCTCATGCTTCTAAGGTCAACGAAATGCTCCAGCAATGCTGTGCTAAGGAGAGCGAGAATTTCAGCTTCCCGAAGCAAGTTAAAGAAGTTAGGAGAGTCATGAACAAGTGTGAGGCTATTATCAAAACTCCAGTGATGAACAAAGCCCTCCTAGTTCCTTACCCCACACCGCCCCTCCTTTAAGGGTCGCGCTGAGGGCACAAGAATAATACCCTGATACGACCTGTGGTCTTGTTCATTTCTTTTCTTACCTACCTCCTTGCTAAATTTTTGGACCATTGGTTCAAGTCTTGCGTTGATTTTGAATCACCTCATTCACTCTCAAACTTGGCCTATTCGACGGATATTCTGAGGAATGTAAGTGTTCCCCTTGGCACGAATATCTGTTCGTTTGATGTCGTTGTTCTTTTCTCGAATATTTCTAAAGCTACGCAGCGCATGGGTGAGCTACTTTTCAAGGCCAATATCTTTCACGATCAACTTCAAGAATTCTTTGATCTGTTAAATATCTGTTGGTGCCCCAACTATTGTAAGTTCGCAGGGAAGTTTTTTGAGTTCCCTGATGAAGTAGGAGTCCCTATTGGATCACCTTTTGGCTCCCTCATCCTTGAAGTTTTCATGTCGAAGTTTGAACTTGATCTCTTTTCCTCGAACCAGGTGTTACTGAGACATATTCACTATTGGCACAGGTACGTGGATAATGTTCTGTACACATGAACTGGTCCTTTGGATCTCCTTGGTGAGTTTCTGAGGTATCTCAATTCCTGTTACCCTTACATAAAATTTAACTTGGAAATAGGGGAAACCTCCATCAACTTCTTGTATTTATCGTTTTCTGTAAGATCGGGTATCCATGAGTTTGAAATATGCAGGAAGGATACTGCAACCGATGTTCTAGTGCACAGAGCTTCATTCTGTCCTGTTGCTCATAGAATAGCAGCCTTTAATAGCCTAGTCCACAGACTGACTCGTATTCCGTTGAGTCAGGCTACCTTTAAGAAAGAATTGTTACAGGCGCGAGATGAAGCTGAGAGTGGCTGAGCACATGAAGTCTTGGAATAAGGGGCATTTGGGAGAGTCCCGAATCGATCATTTGATCAATTTCGGCCACAGTTTCCGTGAGGAAGCGGAAAAGCTCCTCCATAACGAGAAGTCATCCCACGTGGCCCTTCGGCGCCGATACGTGAATGATATTTTATATATATCGCAAGCCCTCACCGATCTTATTACTGACTTTTTTACGTTCTGTCAAAATTGTGCTTGTTTCATCAAGTCACAGTTTCGACAGGGCGAAACTGCCTCAATCGGTGGTGCCAGATGATATTACCAAAAATCTGTACCCACCAAACGAATTTCTACGAACCTCTACTGATTTATTAACAACGATCAGGAGAAAAGTATCCTTCATATCAGTGACTGAGGTACTTTTTTCTTGATCGACTCATCCCATCAAAAACCGCGTATTCAGCTCATAACGATCAAGAGAAAAGTATCTCTCAGACACCTGACTGAGGTACTTTTCTCTTGATCGTTTCATCCTTTCGAAAACCGCGTATTCAGATCATAACGACCTGGAGAAAAGTATCTCTCAGACATGTGACTAAGGTACTTTTCCCTAGAGCACAAGAAATCTTTATTTCACACAAAATCTGTATTTTTTTTGAGGACCAAAAATCCATACATCTGGCAGCACGGTCCTCAATAGCTCCTATCCCTCCATCGAATTTACTGTGGAGATCGGTGGGAATCAGATTAATTTCCTTGACCTCTATATCAAACATACCGATGGGATTTACCGAAAACCCATCACCACTGACATTACAGTCCATGGAACATTCTTCTGCTCTCTTCCCCAGTAGTTGGCCGCTTATCATTACTTCATCAAAAGACTGGTTTCAATGATCCTCTAACGCCTAAAGCCTTTGAAAATGAGATTGAAGTCATTAAGTTTTCAGCCAAAAAGTGTAATTTTGATGTCGACATCGGTGGGATGATAAGGAGAAAGCTTATTAAGAGTATCCTTGGTCGCGTTTCGACCTTGCACGACCCCACAACTCGTACCAAAAAGACTAGAATAGCCCTTCTTCCTTACCTCCCACACCTTACCAATGTTTTGGCTAACTTCCTTAGGGCAAACGATCTGAAACCAGTCTTCTACCCTTACCCCCAAGTTGGTAGGTTGTTGTCCAATGACAAAGACAGTCTCCCCCCTTCCCCTCATAAACCTGTGGTGTCTACCTGTTATGAAGAAGAGATTTTTTGTGGTAGGTGGACCTGTATAATTAGTAGAGATTGCCCGGCAGTCTACATTGTAGAATGCGGTTGGTCCTTTCGAACCTGAATCACTGACCACGTCAAAACCTTCGGAAACGAGAATCCCTCGAAGTCGACTTTTGCAAGGCATCTGTAAGAGGAACAAAATTTAGCTAAAGGAGAAAGACTACTGCATTTTGAAGAGAAATACAGAGGAAGGTTAGCCCTCGAATGGCGTCGAAACGTCGTCTTTTTCAAGAGTATATCTGTTAAGCCGAATCCGTCAAATTGCTGATTTTATAAAATCAGCAACAAATTTTGCCGAATTTGTAAAATCGGCAATCGCCTGCCGAATTGATAAAATCAGCAAAATTTCTACTTGGTCTGAAGTACCTAGATGATAAACGTTGAGAATATTTGCAAACGAATTTATGTGAGCACATCTGAAGCAAATTAAGGTTAATTAACCCGATAACATTTTATTAGTTGGCCAGGATGAAATGATGATATCTACAAATGAAATAAATTTTGTAGTGCAAATAATCACAATGATATGTTCAATATTAAGACAGTAGAAAATGATGATTGAAAAGATCCCAGTCATGAAATAAATTTTGCAGAGCAAATAATCACAAGAACATGTAACGAATGGGAAAATTCAATTTGAAAAAATTCAGAAAAAGTTAATCGTCGTCATTATCGAAATCAAGGAAAAAAAACAATCGCCCCTCGAGATTCTGAAATGTACGCCCTAAATGGCAGGCCGCATTGCACCCCCTCCCTCAAAGATTGTCATTGAATGCAATCAAGAAGGAAAAAAAAAAACAATTGGAGAACAAGAGAAAGAAATATCACATATAATTGATTCAGTTTCCTTTCATAACCATGTTGGGAAGAATACCGGTAAAAAAAATTGGAAGAGAAAAAAATATCATCCGTAGATTAAGTAACATACAACCACAATATTTCAATTGCCGATTTTATAAAATCGGCAATTTGACGGATTCGGCTTAACATATCGACTGAAAAAATTGTGATGCCTAGTGCCTGTTTCTCTTTTCAATTAATAGTTACAAGAAACCACACATAAATTCCTCCAATAACTCGTACAAGAATTTCCAAGTCCCCACATGAGAGAACCCCTCCTCTCGACAGGTCAGGCAATCCACGGACTTCATTTTGTACACGGAAGGCTCGAAGAACCATTTCGATTCCCGACAATTACCGCATATCGATTCAGAATCGACTGAAAATCGACTTCTTTCAGACTCTTAGTCGAAGTTGAATAAAAATGATGCCTCCGTCGCTCACAAAAGATAAGAGTTGTAAAACACAAATCACGAGCCTTGAACTGTTGACGTAAGAAATCCTAAATAATGATAAATATTGCATTGAAACCCACTACAAGCTCTTTAATTCTCGTTCTGCACCCAAAACTTCGAGAATAAAAGCGTTCAATATATAATAAAATAAAAGGTGGATGCTTGCAAGCAGAGAGAGGTGACTTTATGAGAATCCGTCATGAGGCCTGTAGACACATCCAAGAATTCTTCAATATGAATAACTGAAAAGATGACATGAGTAAGCTAACCGGAGCGGAAAGGCCTAATGGAAATAGTTGAAGCCCATGTAGATCTAAAATTGTATAAAGACTTTCTTATCCGGACTTGTTTTTCCCAATTAATGTGACAAATAGAGTGGTAAGAACGAAAACAAATTACACACACAGGATGAACGGATGCTCTTCTTTCCGAGGGGAGGAGACAGAAGGAGGGTGAACCTATATAGAAAGCTATAACAAGCAACTGATGCTTCATTACAAATACGTCACACTCTCGAATGGTCATTTGCAATGCCGGACACACATCTCTAAAGGGTGGCGGAATTCCCACAGTTTGCAATTAGTATTAGCTCATTTTTGTAATTACTTCGTACGTACACTCTTCGTACATTTTCACGAAACGCTGAAAGGAAGTCCTTCCTATGTGTGGCACATAGATTAACAATACGTCCAATCAACTGTTGTAGGGTATGGTATACACGATATACATTCTATACGTATTTACTTCCGACACACTATAAATAAACTACCTTAGGTCTATAAACCGCAGTTTACGTACGCGAACGTTCCAAAAATATTGGCTCGAAAAGTCGTTTGAGAAAGAACTGCACCACTAGGAGCGATGTGCGAAGGTATTAAGAAAATCAAAAAAAAGTAGACCTCCGAACAAATGGGCAGTAGAGCGCTGAATAATGTATGATTCGTTTTGCGAAAATATTCGAGAAACTATATCGTAGGCAATAAGACGGGAGATTTGTTTTGCCGAGAAAGAGAAGTTTCAATAAATTACTTGTCTCTTACGCGTATAATGCTCGCATAAGCTTACGAGTGCAGGAGCATATTTACGAAATTCTTAACAGCGAAATGCAAAGAGGCAGATTTATTATAACGGCGCGAGTCTCGACTGACGAAAGCGTCGCGAATCTCTTCATTTTCTTAGGCGAATTCACACTCGAGAAGTGAATCTACATGCATACGCTGTATGCAAAGGCTGCTGTTTACGAGTGCTATATATATCAGAATATTATAGAGTAGATGTACCCTTTTCCGAAAGATGGTAATTTTGTAATATTCCTTGTTCGCGAAACACATTACGAGTATTTTAAGTTCCGCGTCTTTCAACGGGTGTACAATTCCTTATTTTAGTCTTTCAACGTAAGCCTATATACAGGTTTCGTTGATGTTGACTAGGAGGGAAGTTGCTGTGGACTGGGAATTTAAAAAGTTTGTTATAACAACGCTTTGAAAAAATGCGTCGACATAGCAGGATCCTCGGGATTTTTTCGGAGCATTGCTATGATTTTTTCGGAACACTGACTGTTAGGATTTTTTTGAAAGATTGCTGAAATTCCATTAAAACATCCTGAGGATTTTCTAAAAATAAAATATTGCTGATTTTTTGGGTCATCCTTGGGATTTTTTTTCCAACACTAGTACGATTTTTTTAAGAGTATCTCTCGGACTTTTCTAAAATATTGCTAGGATTTTCATGGAACATTGATATGACTTTTTTTTGGAACATTGAAGTTTTTTTGTTGGAACATCCTGAATAGTTCTTCGAGACATCCTTAGGATTTTTTCAGAACACTGCTCGGATTTTCAGGAACACTGCCAGGATTTTTTTGGAACATTGTAGTAATTTTTTTTGGAATATCCGTAGGATTTTTTTGGAACACCGCTATAATTTGTTTGGAACATTCTTGAGATTTTTTGAGAACTTTGCTAGGATTCATTTGGACCATTGTTCTTATGACTATTTTGAAACGATGTGCATTGCTAAGATTTCATTGTAACACCCCTAGGATTTTTTGACATGATTCATGTCTTCGTTCTGGGCTCATTCTTATGGGAATTTTTCCCTGTGGCAGTGATTCTCAAATCTGCGAGTCCGAGTTCGAGTCCGAGGCCCCCTCCTCTGTAGTTTTTAGCTTATCCTAATATAATGAAAAAGCGTAGGCTAGATTTATATTAAGCTGAGAAAACTCCGAGAGCCATTAAACTGTGCAACAAATTTTTTTTTTCGGTTTGTCCTTGGATTTTCGTTGGTATCCTCAAGTTGTTTGGGCTCGTAGGAAACTAAATACCACAACCGACCCTTCAGAACTTTGCTTTTGTACGCATACACATCAGTGCAGCCGGATCAGAAAAACCTATAGTTTTCATTTCTGTGATTCCATTCAACTTTAGATGATTTCTTTCTTGAAAGCAAAGTCTCAGATAAAAGATGGTTGTTTTTTCATTTAATGTGATGTAAGAGAGAAGAATCAATCATAAATAGCCAAGTCCAAATTTTTTGTTGCACAGTGTTATGAAACTATGATCTTGTGACATCATAAAGCGGTAACGTCATAAGTTTGGGGATGTCATAAGTCGATGACGTCATTGTTGTTGACGTCATTAGTCGGTGACGTCATAAGTCGTCAATCCTGGTCCGCATACAACAATATTAAGAGCAAACTTCTCCAAAGTCCGTAGCCTAGCCTAGTCACTAGCTACTAAAAAAGACAAGAAACATGACCTTTATTCATTTGGCTCTGCCAGAAAATACATACTAATTTCACTACTTTGCGTGGCCCTACTATGTCTTCACTTTGCTCTCATTGACTGTTGAATAATGGAAATTCATTTTTTTTTTCTTATTGCCCAATTTTTTAGGATATAGCTGCAATTATCCTCAGAATTTTTTTGGAACATCATCTTTTTGGAACAATGCTAGGATTTTTTGGATCATTACTATGATTTTTTTAGAACACTGCAAGAATTTTCTTGGAATAGCCTTGGAATTCGTTTGGAAAATTGCTATTACTTTTTCGGAACGCGGTTCGGATTTTTTA
The DNA here is from genome assembly GCA_035079395.1 of Aspidiotus destructor. Classification (NCBI taxonomy): domain Eukaryota; kingdom Metazoa; phylum Arthropoda; class Insecta; order Hemiptera; family Diaspididae; genus Aspidiotus; species Aspidiotus destructor. The sequence goes on along the minus strand of JAVHKZ010000001.1, from coordinate 25,878,323 downwards.
CGTGTTTCATGTCCTCACTTTGTCCTGACCCCTAATTGGAAATTTTTCGAATGCACTACTTTGCGCGTGCTCTCTCCCCCTTCTTCACCATAATTACTCCGTGGGTGATTCAAAAATTGGCGAGTTCACCTTGCACAGTTTATATACTAGCTTTATGATGGCTTTATACTAGCTTTATTCTAGGATTTTAACAGTCTCAAACTAAATTTACAATAGACCAATAGGCCTCAACCTCATTTTTAAAGAGAGCAGAAGGATGTTCCATAGACTGTAATGTCAGTGGTGGAGGGTTTTTGGTAAATCTTATCGGTATGTTTGATATAAAGGTCAAGGAAATTAATCTGATTCCCATCGATCTCAACAGTGAATTCGAGGACCGTGCTGCCAGATGTATGGATTTTTGGTCCTCAAAGAAATACAGATTTTGTGTAAAATACAGATTTCTTGTGCCCTAGGGAAAAGTACCTCAATCACATGTCTCAGAGATACTTTTCTCCAGGTCTTCATGATCTGAATACGCGGTTTTCGAAAGGATGAAACGATCAAAAGAAAAGTACCTTAGGCACATGTCTGAGATATACTTTTCTCCAGGTCGTTATGAGCTTGATACGCGGTTTTTGAAAGAAAGAGTCGATCAAGAGAAAAGTACCTCAGTCACTGATATGAAAAATACTTTTCTCCTGATCGTCATTGATAAATCGGTCAAGCGTTGACCGGTCCTCCGGGTCTCCTTGGTGAGTTTCTCTGGTATCCCAATTCCTACTAGCCTTCCATAAAATTTATCTTGGAAATAGAGGAAACCTCAATCAAATTCTTGGATTTATCGTTTTCTGTAAGATCGGGTGTCCATGAGTTTGGAATATACAAGAAAGACACTGGGACCGATGTTCTATTGCACGGAGCTTCATTCTGTCCTGTTGCTCATAAGATAGCAGCCTTTAATAGCTTAGTTCACAGACTGACTCATATTCCCTTGAGTCAGGCTGCCTCCAAGAAAAAATTGTCAACTATAAAACACCTGGTTAGGGTGAATAAATTCAATGTCGACGTTTACGTGATGGTTCGGAGAAAAACCACTAGGAAATTTCTCTTCCCCCGAGACACGATCAGTGACCGTCGTATACGCTGGATCAGTCTCCCTTTCCTGGGGAAAGTCTCCCTCCAATTGGGTTGGGTCCTCCGTCCGTTCGGTTTCGGACCAGAATTTTACAACCTTACCACTGTGAAAGGGTTGTTTGTGAGGTTGAAGAATCCTATACCAGTTGATGAGAGGAGTGGTGTTTATAAGATAGAATGTAAGGATCGTAGTGGTTTTCCATATTGGTGAGATCAGCCGCCAGGGCCGGATTTAAGATTGTGTGGCCCTGGGGCCCAGGAGGATCAATCTGTCTCTTAACCTAAGTGATGCTTCTTATTCAGTTGTCTCTACAACAAATATGACTAATTTGGTAATTTGTGGAGGCCCTGGGCCCCCTTGCCCCCCCTAAATCCGGCCCTGCCAGCCGCAAGATGAAGCTGAGAGTAGCTGAGCACGTGCAGTCTTGGGATAAGGGACACCTGGGGGAATTCTCAATTGATCATTTGATGAATTCTGGCCACAGTTTCTGTGAGGAAGCGGAAAAGCACCTTCATAACGAGAAGTCATCCCGGATGATATTTTATACATATCGCAAGGCCCCACCGATCTTATTAATGACTTTCTTACCTTCTGTCGAAATTGTGCTTGTTTCTTCAAGTCACTGATGAAACAACCACAATTTCGACATCTGCCTCAATCGGTGCTGACAGATGATATCACCAAAAATCCGTACCCGCCAAACGAATTTCTACCGACTTTACAGAACATCATCCACGTACCTGAGCCAATAGTAAATATGACTTAGTAGCACCTGATTTGAGGAAAAAAGATCAAGTTCAAACTTCGACATGAAAACTCTGGAGATGAGGGAGCCTAGAGGTGATCCAATGGGGATCTTTACTTCATCAGGGAACTCAAAAAACTGTCCTTCGAACTTACAATAGTTAGGACACCAACAGATATTTAGAAGATCAAAGCATTCTTGAAGCTGATTATGAGGAATATTGGCCTTAACAAGTAGCTCACCCATACGCTGCATAGTACCAGCTTCGGGAATATTTGGGAACAATCCAACGACATCAAAAAACCATCTATTGTCGCGCCAGGGGAAGACTTTTTATGATAGCTTTAGCTTTATGCTAGGATTCTATCGGTCCCAAACTAGGGCCTATATTTAAACGGAGAAGAGACTCCTCCCGGATTTCCGGGTAAAGGCTAATTGTAAGATACTCAAAAGAGTAACGAAATCAAAAATGTTACAAAAACCGCAGATATACAGAGGAAGACGCGAGATCTTGCCGTAACGTTTTGGACCGTATTAATTCTATTAAAGGCTAATCATCAAAAATACAGAATACTGTAAAGACGGATTTAGTCAGTTTATACTAGCAGGCATAGGCATCCTATGTATTGTTTTTTTTTTTTTTTTGAATCCCCTATTGAACTGGACCTTAACTAGCTACTGTAGTAGGTTGAGCCTTCTTCACATAGGCCTCGAACTGGACCAAGAAGGTGATAAGTCTGAGCACTCGGCTTTTTCTAGATCTGGCAGTCTTAAACTAGACTTATACCACACCAAGGATGGAGGCGAAAGAGCGGAGCGAGTGAGCCACCCAACAGCTATTTTTTGAAAATATTCTAAACGAGACACATAACAGAGCAAAGAAGAGAGCGAACGAGGGGAGCGAGTGAGCTCTCCTAAAGCTACTAGCTTAAAATTCTTTGAAGTAGACTTCTACCAAACCAAGAAGAGGGTGAACGAGAGGAGTGCGTGAGCTATCCAAAAGCAATAATTGATTTGTACACCAAGCACTGGTAAAATTGCCCCTAAGACATAACGCGTGAACCACTCAACCAATTATAAAGCAAACCAGGTTAACAATGAAAACAACCTCACGAAAGGACAGCAGACATGAAACATGATCTTTCTCTATTTGGCTTCGCCAGAGGATTTTTCAAAAGTAGTCTCAAACTTAAAAGTTTATTAGGATCCGCTCGTGCACCCCCATTCTCAACCCAGATTTCGTCAAGTCCCTCAAGTAGGTCAAGGCCACTGATGACGTCATCGAGCGTGACAAAAACAGTGACGATTTTATTGGAATATTGCTATGATTCTTTTTTGGAAAATTTCTATGACTTTTTTGGAACACTGCGAGGATTTTTTCGGGACTTCATCAAGATTTCCTTGGCACATTGCTATGATTCTTTTGGAAGATGCTTAGGATTTTTTCGGAATATTCTGAGGATTTTTTTGGAACATTACCATGGGTTCTTGTAAGATCCTTGAGATTTTTTCGGAATGTCCTAAGGATTTTCCGGGAACATTGCTACGATTTTTTTTGTAAAATCCTCAGGATTTTTCGGAACAAATTTTTTAGGCTTATCCATAATTATGTTGTTTTGGGAGTATCCTTAGAAAGGCCCGTATCGAGCCTTTTTGACATCCTGGACAAACCAACTTTCTCACGCTCCATTCCAAAGGATTATTTTCTTCGTTTTTTTATTTGATAATTTTTGTGATACATCTCAAGGAAATTGTAAAATGTTTCCATCCTTTCGTCGCTTTCTCGGGTTTGGCGTCCCGCTCCCGAACAGTCACCCGGTTTGCCTTCACCTCGCCTCGGCACGGGTTCCTGAACTCGGTTATAACTAGTCTTGACATAGATTTTTAATACTGGGCTTCTACAACTTTCCTTCTTGTTGATAAACTTACAATTCTAACCTAATTCAAAAATCAGCGAATCTGAGAGAGATAAAGAGAGAAATAGAAACATTAATTTACTAATTTAATGACGTCACAAACAATTGACGTCACGGATGTCTGCGAAAAATTCACAAACGAGCCCATAATTTCATCCCATAGCAAGCGTGGCCTTGAAATATAAATGAGATCACTTACTAGTAAACATGAAACTTGATCTTTATTCATTTAGGTCTGCCAGGAAATCTCACTTTTTTCCAAGCCCTTCGTCTACACGGCTTATGAGCTCAAAATTGTTTCATGTCCTCGTCTATTAAAGGTTTATAGGTCTTCGTAAAAGTCTAAATAGATTCGCAAACGAACTTCCACCTGTCCATATTACAGGTTTCCCATTATAATGAAATTTTACTACGTAACTTTCGTTCACAATTACCCGCTCGAAAAAAGACCAAAAGCCCACAGCGCTTCCGAACTGAGTGAAGCATACAACACTCATTGTTAGCTTAGTATTCAAACACCCCATCGTTCCAGGTAATAGCGTTAATTTTCACCAAAAAACCGGTACTGTACCCACATCTTTTCTCATCGTGGCGAAAAAAAAACCTGTACGTATTCAGCTACTGAGGCGGTGCGTGCATATGCCTACAGAAAACTAACCCGACAATTTTCGCCAGCATTGTAATTCCACCATCTTATACATGAATTTATCATACATCATATTAACACGAAGCGTGCAATTTAGCTTTTTCATTCTTCCTCGTCTCGAGCGCATATCGTTTGGTAAATACGATTATTACGTAATTATGACGAGTATCGCATCACGCGACGATATAAATTATACGATGGAAAATTGCTTCTCCGAGCAGATTAGATTAAACGGGATGATTTGAAATACACAATAACAGTAATGGTGCCATATCTTTACCTTTTAGACGTTTCGATCTCCACGCGCTGTCCGTTCTTTTGCCAATTGACGCTAGGTTCGGGTTGACCTTTAGGGGGTCCGCATTCTAATAAAGCCGTTTCACCAGATGCGACTCTCGTATCTTTCGGTTCCAATCGGAAATCGTCTTTTAGCACTGAAAGTACACAAATTAAAAAGTACTTAAATCACGGAGAATGCGACAAGCACAATGTCGATAATTCATAATTGACAGTTAAATATACAGGCGAGAGAAATTACTCTGAGCCGAATCGAAGAAAAAAAAAAAAGTCGACGTATAGCTCGGAATTAAGAAATTAACGTGATTAGGTCGGTAGTTTATGAGGATGATGAATCCTTGAATCGTGGCGTAATAACAGATATTATTACCGTAGTGGAGTATATATTATAATCCCCGAAAGTGGCTAAAAGCAGTTTACCAACCGTTCACACGATGGCTAAATTGTATACGAGTACCGATAATTGCGACCATTCGGCGTTCGATCCACTAAATAACGGGGTACCGGCATTAGCCCAAAGAGATTCGTCAATTAAATTGAAACTTTTATCCCGTACTCTTCTCCGAAAGAAGAAGAAATATATAGGCTCACGCATTATGAATAGAAATCGTAGAAATTAATTTGAGATTTAAGAAAATTATGATTAAAAAAACTGGTTTCCGATATAATACTATACGTGCGGCGAGCTTATTTTCTAATGATAGTGACAGGTGTGAGGTATGTCAAAAAAATAACGTAGAAAAGAAGCGAAACGAATAATATACTCTTTTCTTTTTGGGTTGAAAAAAAAATATTAATCTCGAGGATAAATAAAAGATTGATGGGTAAATCCGTTAGAATGATCCCAAAAAATTGATAAACACCTGTACTTTTTAGACGTAGTAGGTATAATTTACATTAGGAGAAACGCTCTCAAAGACGAAGGTGATGTCAAAATGTTGGATGTTCAACTCGTACACACAAAGTCCGAATGACGAAACCCAAGCGCGATCTAATCATAATTTTCGCGTTTATTCTATATCTATTATGCGGCAAAATGCGTACCTGAAAGAACGCAGATAATTAAACATAATATATGGTTCATAAGAGGGCAGCTGTCAACACTTTTATTGGTATTTCGCAAAACCATATAGCAAAGAAAGAGACGAACGAACAAACTTGTTAGTCACGAGATGATTCTCGAGATGCTGCGAACGATAATTCTTTCACGCGGATACTGACAAAGGTTGTTTCCACAACACTAGAACGAGATGAGGCTAACTTGGGTAGATTTCCGGAAACGATGGAAACGATGAATGGACAGCTTAGAACGACCGGGAAAGGTGATTCACGACTGTAATAAAATATTTGCCACGATATATACGATTCGATGTTAATTTTGAGCTGGAACATGTTCATTCGTGAAAAACTCGCAACTCATCTCGTCTACTGCAGGTCTTTCATTAGAAAATTTGGACAATTTGTTTTATGGAGAAGTTTATCGAGTCAAAAAACTTTCTCTGAGAAAAACGCTCGAACCTGTGAAACTCTCATCAGAGAAAATAGGTCACAAGTTTTTTAATCAATTTCGATTTCGATCATTCCATGCTAGTTTGACTATTTCGGAGGGAACAGCCGAGAGAGGGGGCATTGGAAACTCCCATTAAAATGAATTGTGATGGTGGCCTAAAATGTTATTAGCCGTAATAAAAAATGAAATTGAAGGTGATCGTTACCAAGCGTTCTTTTTTGGATTGTGGTCACTGGTCCTCAAGTTGTTCCGAAAACAACCGATAACGAAGTTGAACGAGAAATGCAAGAGACCTATTCTAAGGGAGGAATTTAGTTTCTAATTGAATTGATTTTTTTTTTTTTAATTTTAGCGAGCAGAAGAGCAACACCAAGGGCTATTTGCTAGACGGAATTGCATACATGGAAATTCAAAATTGAAGTCTCAAAAAACATGAATTTTTTCCAAGTCCTCTTCTTGTCATGCGTAGCTCAATATCACAACTTTCATGAAGTTCAACTATAGCACAAAAGTCAAGATTTTTTCGAGTCCTCTTTTTGTCATACTTAACCAGGCCTAAAATTGAGGCCTGGTCCGGCCTCTTCAAAAAATTTTGAGACCTGGCCCGGGCCAGGATAAAAGAAATTTAGGACTTTTGCAACATCTCTTAGAATTTATGGTGAAAAATCTGAAATATTTACAACTTTCATGAGAAGGAGGGAGAAGAGTTTAGTATTACGAACCTTAATATGGTACCAGAACAATTTTCATTGTGGGTCTCTTGGTTGGGAACCTGTACGTTTCTGAAGATAAATGGTTCACCTAAGGAAAAATTTGAGCCGGCACCATATGGTATTTGTTGACTATCTCAAGGGCGACACTCAGCCTTATAGAGAGCCAGCAAAAAAATTGAACCGCGGGAATACGATCCTGAATCTCTACAATTTTGGAAAATTTTTAAACTAATACATTATTTCGTTCAATAAAAGTAGCTCAAAACTTTGTATAGGCCCCATTATTCAGCAATTTTACTTGTATTACTTGTACTTTAAAAAAAAAAAAAAAAAAAAAAAAAAAAAAAAATGATACGTGTATAGGTTAAAAATTTTGATTATGATACCAAAAAAAAAAAAAAAAAAAAAGGGCTGACGCAAGAAAAAAATTCTAATTTCAACCAATAACTTCAATTTGGCTTTTCCACTACTCAAAAAAATAAAATACAGAGAAAAATGAATCAAGAACTAATAAAATTAAAAATTTCAATAAAGTAAACTTCTTGTTACATGGACAATAAATTAGATTAATAAGTTTTATTGCACAAAGACTTCATATACAGTATTTACTATAGCACAACCACAATATTGTTATTGCTTTAAATATAAATAATTCAAATTATATAAATTGAATAATGATTATAATTAATTTAATAATCATTGTAATTATCCTCTTTTTTTTTCTTCAATATTATTTGTTTGACTTTATTTGTTTATATTTTTTTCTCTCTTTGTTTGTTTGTTTGTTTGTTTTTTTTTCCAATCTTTATTTATTCATTTTTATTTATCTGTTTCCCTTTTTGCTCCTCTTTTTGTTTGTTTTCCATTACATTTTTTCTCTCTTGTTTGTTCTCATCCTTATTTCATTTTGTTATTCAATATTCTATTCTCACTTGTGCCTTATCATTGTTTTACCAATTTATTTATTTTACTTACTTATTGTTTATTTATTGTTTATTTATTATTATTTATTTTTTCTTCTGTTCTCAAGAGGATTTTATTTTATTTATTTTATTTTGTTTTGTTTTGTTTTCTTTGTTTTCTGATTTTTACATCCTTTTTGTTTTTTCTTTAAATGATGATAATCCCCACTGGCCACTGCCATCGCTCAGCGTGTTTTTATTGAGCATGCGGTGGGTAACATTTTTAATTTTTGTTAAATCATGTCTATAAAGGTAAGGAATAAAGATTATTATAAAATAGTTGACTTCATAATAATTAATAAATTCAATAATATAAAAATTTTTATAATAATTTAGAATCTGGATTTATATTTGAAATTAATATATGGATAAATTTTAATTTAATAAATTTAATTGAAAATATAATATTTTGATTAATTTTTTTCAGTAAAAATATCAATATTATATTTTTTATTGATTATTAAAAGTTCATTGTAAAGTTTCATTTTGAAAATGATCTTTAAATAATTTTTATCACTTGAAAATGATTTTTATTTCAAATTTTAATTTTAATAGATTAAATAATTCTATATAAATTATATCCAATCCTTTTGTACAATAATATAAAATTTAATCAAGATTAAATCCAAAAGGATAACCTAATTTTGTTTTAGTCCAAATAAATTTTATTTATTGATTTATTTCAACTTTTATTACATAAAATTAGGTTAATAATTAAAGAACATTATTTTATATTTTTATTTCAACAGAAAATTATTCATTTTATTCAATTTTAATATTGTTATTTTATGTTATTTCGTTTTTTTTTTTGTTTTTTTTTTTTAATAATATATTAAATGAGTTGAACAATAATTCAAGTTGGATACATCAATTTTCTCAATCATATTTCAATATTGATTCAACCAATCAAATCAATTTTCAATGTACCTTATATTAGTCATTGTGACGTCATTGTAACGATATTTAAAAGGGTGGTTTCCACCAGCATTCCTTAGCTCTAAAGTCGGTCAAGGTCAGTGATGACCATTACAAGTGTGACAAAAACCGCGACAGTTTTTTTGTAACAGTTTTTCCAAGTGTAGTTCCAGTATTATGAATCTTTGTTGTATTAGACCACGTCATAGGCGGTGCGCTTGTTTGCTTCTCAGTCTTGAGTATACATAGTAAGAGTATGGTGTCAGTTAGGAGCTCCCTTCTCGCAGATGAAGCTCGAGCGTTGGTATGTTATAAAGGCGTCTAAGAAACAGTGAGGTTGGAAAGGCACGTCCCCAAGAAGAAACCCAACTTTATTTAGGAACTTGGAAAAATTTTTCAGTTAAAACTTCAAAGAGGAGGAAAGAGGTATGACGTCATGAGGATTTGAAATCATCTGGGAAAAATTTTTAACTGAAGGTGAAAGAGAGTTACAACTTTGTAATAAATAAATAAATTAAATGAATTATTCAATTAATAATTGTAATAATATTATTATTTTTAAAAATAATTATAGATAATGAAAATTCATAAAATTAATAATATTATAATTTTGATTTCTTTTATCGGCTCTAAACCATCTAAAGAACCTTATAATTATAATTGTTTATTTATTTTTTAATATTTATTATGATTTATTTTCAAAAAAAAAAATTAATAAAATTATTAAATAAAAATTAATAAAATATAAATAATAAATAGAAGAATAGAAAAAAAAATATTTCTTTTCATTAACTTGAAGAAGAGAAGGACGCACCAAGGCATAAAGCTTAAGAGACGTGAATAAATCTCGACCAAAAAGCAGAGAGGATGCTGCTGGGCGACTGACCTATTTGAGGAACTCAAGTCACAAGTTATTTACAAGGAAATTTGAAGAAATCTTCCTTGATGAGACAAAATATCGCAGAACCTGCGATTACAACAAGAATCTTCCGTGACTCCTTTTCCTTCATTCCGGCGACTCGATTAGCTTCTTCATACATCCTCGTATACACACAAATTAAAAGTACGTGCTTGAGCTTTCAACGATTATCTTCGGGGGACAATATTTTTTCCCCAATTCAGTTGGAAAGACGCTAATCTTCATAATACTGGAATTTATTGTAAGACCCTTCTACTTACGATTTCGCTCCATCACGATCTGCTAGAAAAAGCGATACTTACCATCATCGAAGAAATAATTCCCGGGGCTTACTGTTGCCGAGGCGTTATAAATCGCGAAGGATAATGAGAAAAGCATTCGATAATAGTACGGCACCTCAGCCTGTTTTGCTCGTCCTTCATTCCTGAATCTGTCAACATCTCCTATTGTTCGAGGCCAATTGCAAAAAAAGATATGAAAGTGGGTGTCGTGTAAATAAAAAATATATTCTCGGGCGGGGAATGAGGAAAATTAATAATACAGCTTACGACGAATTTTTCCTACCGTCGTGTAGTTCGGCACAGTCGATGTGAAACGTTTCGGAATTCCAGGAGTTTAATATCGTAATTATTGCTGGTAGTTTCGTTGATTTCAAATTTAACTTAATTCCGGAGCGGCAGGCTGAGTACGATAAACCTGGGTCGTGTTACAATACACGACACGTACTGCAAACGTAAGGGAAAAAAATCGAAAAGCAGACGTACATTATTTGAGAGAGAACGTTTTTCTCACTTAGTAAGCAGGCCATCGCCTCGTCGAAAATGAGAAACACGATCTTGTATTTTTCATTTCGGAATTAAGTTCCGCCGAAAGAAAACGCTTGTAATGCGTACGTGTGCGTGTGTATATGCGGTGCGATTAACCATTTTTGAGAGAAAAAATTTTTTCTCCCCCTGATGCTACTGCGGCTGGGGTTCCTTGTTTGAAGAAAGTATTCATTTAACTCGATCGAACAGGCGTAGGAATAGTTTCTATCTTCCTCTACAATGTACGGATAAGAGAATTTTTATTTTTTCGTTTGGACGAAATAACGGCAAAACTAACGTGTATAATAATTTCGCATAAATGGTAAAAAATATCGTTCAGTATGCATCCGGAATATCTAAAAAGATAAAAACACTTCGTCGTTCGAGGGTTAAAGTCATTACCTCTGGTGCGGAAAAAAAACTGTACGTACTGGAGAAGGGTGAAAGTTTAACTGTGTACACCGTGAAAGCAAAATCTGCACGTGACAGAATCACCAACAGTTGTACTCAAAGTTTGCAGAATTTTTTTTGCGTCGAGTGTTTTTTTTTTTTTCTTTTCATTGTTGACACGATATGTCCACTTCGCACGCCACATATGTTATTAATGGACGACAATTTCCACGCTACGTCTAAAAATGCAGCACTACACCTATATACGAAAGTATAAAATGCAACTCGTACCGACAGCAATTTCGCGTACGTTGACTGAAAATTATTACCTTTTTGAAACCGTTTTCCCAAAGTTTAACAATATTACAGTATGTAGATACTGTCACGAGTACCGAGAGCGCAGAAATGAAACCGCGTTATTACCCCGGCAAAACGAGGTAGAAATTTTTTGCTGAGTAAGCACAATTACGACTTCTCCGTAATCCGGTAAATCAACCTCTGGACAAATAACGAAATGTGATTTAAATGCTGTACGTAAAACGTTCCATACCAGTGACATGAATTCAAATGAAAAAGATTTGCTCTTGTAATTTCATTTTCCAGAAAAAAAAACTCGTTGTCCTTTTCATTCGAATGCGTATTTTGAAAAACCTAGTTTTCCTACACGGTTGACTTTATATCTCGAGAGACTTGCCGCACTTCGTTCTTCGGACCGAGAAAAAGAAGCAGGAAAATTTGAAGGGACAGCAGTAGAGTGGTAGACTACAGAAAAAGGGCTATTATAGTCATCGATGCATGAGAATTGGTATGGTGGGCAATGACACCAAAAGAAAATTTTGAAGGTAGAGAGCCTCTCAAAATTTGCTATAGGAGAGGAAGGTAGCCGATTTTTGAGTTCCATCCCTCTCTACATAAAAGGGTGAGCAATTTCAGCGGGTTTGGGGTTGATTGTACATATTTCGACCCTCTTCGCCATCATCGTTGCGTTTTTGGCCTTTTGGCCTATTCGCGGAATTGAAGCACTCAATGATCCGGATGTTGAGTCATCTACTGTCTTCTTAGGTCTTCCTTTGCCTCTCTTCCCAGCTGGTGTGTAACCTCCAATCATCTTCGGCGATCTATCATCGTCCATGCGGTTCACATATTCGCGCCATTTTCTCTATTCTCCGAATCACTGGGGGTGATCAATAGTTCTGATTGGATGTCGCTGTTCTTTTTCTGTCGGGTAAGGTGTATCTCGCGGTTCTCCTCGAAGAAAGCATTTCGGCCGCCGATATTCTCTTTGCTTACCGGCTTTCTTTAGCGTCCACGATTTTACAACCATACGTTGATGTAGGTAGAGCAAAGGTATTGGAGATCCGTAGTCAAGTGTACTTGATGGTAAAATACGGTTTATCAGCCCCGATACTCGGAGGAATCAGACGCCCGGACGATGGGGTAGGGAAGAAAAGATATGAAACATGTCAAAAATGAAAGACAGTGTAGGCCTCAAATTTGTCGCGATAAAATTTCCTTCCAGATGAATCAATCATTATTGAAATCAGAGCAAGTTGGTTTTTTATTGTATACAGTGAAATTCGTGTGAAGACACTATAGTTAAGGACGTCTCTGGAGAGAGGTTGGAATCGTAGGTACCTTTTGATACAATATTCAGACAAACAAGACACTTCGATGCACGAGGTATATCACGCGAATAATGTTACTGCCTGAAGAATGAGTTTTCCTCCCTCCACAAGAAAGTCGACTAGTCGACGCGATTCACATTGAAGCGAGCTTAAGCCTGTTTTGAAACTTGATGAATTTTTTTTTTTGCATCCCTGATAGCTTCCGCACTTATCAAATTTACGTTTATTTTTTCCTCCTGCGAGATATGGCGAAGAAAAGAAGTTACGACGAACAGACGAAAACGTACGTGTATCGCATCAACGAAATCTTATCCTCTAGTACTATAGGCGTACGTACACACCAACCATTATGGCTTTTCTCCAAGTTAAACTTTTCCTATTTTTCGTACACCGTATCTTGTTTTCACTTTACTCCCGCACGCGGTATGCCGCAGCAAATCGAACGCTTGTAGGCGAGCTCCCGCATCATATACGCGAACTTCTCGTAAGAGAAATAAAACGAGTCCCCTGCGCGTATAATACCCGATGCCGCGCTATAGTAGTATACAACCGTAATAAAAGTATGGAATGAAACGTTAATGAGCGGACGTATATAGAACAAGAGCTTCTCCCTTCAGTTTCCATTTTACGAGATCAACAACTAATGGAGGAATCGTGCTTCCCCCTTATTAGATGGTATTCCATAATTTTTTGCAATCTTCTAAAGCACTTGTCTTCATGGTTGGTATTTATTGCATGGAAATGCCGATACAGGGTGCTGCGGAAACGGCATCGTAGCTGGAATTCTAGACGGCCAACGATCATCGACGCGAAGACAGCGTGAATCTCGTTATTCTAGAATTTCATTCACGACTTCGCGCCGCCTGACCCCAGCCTAAAGTTTGAAACTCGAGATCGCTATAGTTTCTCTACCCATTCGTTCGACTGAGTGAATGTTTCTCCAGAGTTCAAAAGACAAAAATTAAGATTCTGCAAAGAACATCTGTTGAAGCGGAGAATTCTGTAAAAATTTGACGGATTTCGCGATATCAAGAAAAGTTTTTGGCCCCTCCTTACCTCTCATATCGTACTATCTCTCAAACCCCGTACCGTTTGTAGGCCCCGTAGTCCAGTGGCAAACAGTGAATTTTGAAGAAAACGTGACGCGTGACTACTAGTAATAGCATTTTAACCTTGTGATTCTCTTTGTCCGATAAAAATTGTGTTACGTGTCCTGTGTGTTTTTTCTCCTCTTATTATCGATGGCTCGTACGTACGAGGAAAATGTATCTTTCAAGTCAATTGTCGTTCAACATCAAAAAAGAAAAGTCGCCGACTAGGGGGTCCAATAGCTGTTTTTTTTCATATTCCAGCACTTAAAAAGATGAGGAGAGCGGGAGAGGTTGCGCCTGAACCTCACTCTAACTGTTTGATGAGCCTCATTTAATTGATACTTACACAAAAACCATTGCAATATTTAATGCGTTTGCGGAGGAAGACCAAGAGGGGGGTCCAAACTAGACTGCCATAGTGGGTTCAGCCTTCAGTATATTGGCGTAACATTTAGTATACTAGACCAAGGAGAGGGGTGAGTGAACCCTCGGAAGCTAATAGCCTAAAACATTGTAACCTAGACTTATACTAGACCATGGAAGGCCGTAAGTTAGCCTCCAAAAGCTATTAGCTTGAAATTTTCTAAAGGCTTGTTTGCTCTTTAAGAGTAACTACCTATTGAAAAAGACATGAAATATGATCTTCATTCATTTGGCTAAGCCAGAAATTTTCTAGCGGGGTACCCGCTATCCATTTTGTCATCCTCAGAAAACATCCGCGTCCGGAAGTTTCTGTGAACTGCGTGACATGACATGACATAACGTGACGTGACTTGTGACGCTTTATGACGGCATCAATGACCTTGCCCTAGTTTAGAGACTTCAAAATTTCAACTTCTTGCCAACGGATTTTGGCGTCTGGAAGTTTCTGTGAACTGCGTGACATGACACGACATAACATGACGTGACAAGACGTGACATGACATAACATGATGTGACATGACGTGTGACGCTCTATGATGGCATCAATGACCTTGCCCTAGTTTAGGGACTTCAAAATTTCAACTTCTTGCCAACGGATTTTTGCGTCTGGAAGTTTCTGTGAACTGCGTGACATGACATGACATGGCATAGCATGACATAACATGACGTGACGTGTGACGCTTTATGACGGCATCAATGACCTTGCCCTAGTTTAGAGACTTCAAAATTTCAACTTCTTGCCAACGGATTTTTGCGTCTGGAAGTTTCTGTGAACTGCGTGACATGACATGACATGGCATAACATGACATAACATGACGTGACGTGACGTGTGACGCTTTATGACGGCATCAATGACCTTGCCCTAGTTTAGAGACTTCAAAATTTCAACTTCTTGCCAACGGATTTTTGCGTCTGGAAGTTTCTGTGAACTGCGTGACATGACATGACATGGCATAACATGACATAACATGACGTGACGTGACGTGTGACGCTTTATGACGGCATCAATGACCTTGCCCTAGTTTAGAGACTTCAAAATTTCAACTTCTTGCCAACGGATTTTGGCGTCTGGAAGTTTCTGTGAACTGCGTGACATGACATGACATGGCATTACATGACATAACATGACGTGACGTGACGTGTGACGCTCTATGATGGCATCAATGACCTTGCCCTAGTTTAGGGACTTCAAAATGTCAACTTCTTGCCAACGGATTCTGGCGTCTAGAAGTTTCTGTGAACTGCGTGACGTGACGTGACGCGACGCGATGTGACGTGACGTGTGATGCTTTATGACGGCATCAATGACCTTGACTTACTTTAGGGACTTGATTTTACCTTCAGCCTTCATTATAATCGGGTCAAGTACTGTTTACAGTATATTGAGAAGAGCCCTGCCAAATTATTTACTGAGGAGGCATTTTCGCGCCAACGTGATCGCGAGCGCGTTCAACTTATTATGTAATCATTTTCAAGACTCGGAAACTAGGCTATATATTATGATAGGAGGAGGAGTGGACAAATTTCAGGCTCTAAGCTATATTGGGAGGTTATGGGTTCTTCGCTGCCGTTGCAGATCTGCAATGGCCTCTAATTTTCTACCAATTATCAATAATTTTTTGTCTTTGTAGCAGTGAGTACCCAACAGTGAACAGGGCTCCTCATACTTGTCATACAGCCGTACAATACTCATTTCCGAGCCTATTTACATAAAATCAGTTATTTATTTTGAAATAGTAATGTGGACAGTATTTTGATGAGGGTGAGATGAAAGTTCTTCAAAGAAGCACAATCCATTAACAATATATTTGCAGAAAAAAGTTTCATCGTTAACAAATAATTTACTTCGTCATCCACTTTCTTTTTTTTCTCGTTTGACCAGCGTATCAACCCCTTCGCTCAGGCTGTACCAACATGGAATGAGAATATGAAAATTGTAGCTCCGTGTCCACAGAACTGTTTTTGTTCTCTTCAGATCAGTCGCCAGAACGTATGATGCACCAGAGATTAAAACTTCCATTGAATTACAGCAGTGACATCTCTCCAACCTCTACAGAATACTCGGAGAGATCAATTCCAACAAATTCGCACAAAAAATACCTGGAGAGATGCGCCAGGTCTGCCTTTTTTCGTGCCTAATTTGACTAGACCATACGGAGGGTTCAATTTGAGAGTTACGTCATAACGAGTAAATTCTCACCGCATCAATAAAGCAAATTACCCATCAAAAGAAGCAAACTTTCTCAAGCGATTTTTATATCGTCCGCCGGCCCAGTAAGTTGTCCAACGTCCACTTCTCATGCGTGCATCTGACAAGATTCAATTAATACCAGCGTATTAGCCGGTGGTGTTCATCGCTTTCGTTTTGTTTCAATTACCCGCCAAATTACCATTCGTTTCACAGTTGATTATTTTTCGGCCCGTCTGTGTTTACACTCACCTTCCGAACAGGCTGCGCGTATAATTTGAATGCCCTCAGTCCGTCGAGCTCATCTCATTAATGCGGTATATTGCGGTATCGGGGGCACGTCGTCGTAAATGTGGACTACATTGTACCGCTCTTTACACTTCACACCTTTACTTCCCGCGTTACGAACCGCCTACGTCTCTCGCCGAGTTATACTAATAATACCTGTCATAACCGTAATTAATATCGGATCGTAATGAAGAGTTGGAATCGTTGGTAGGTCTAACACGACGAGTACAAGTTGCAGAACAATTCGATGTTTTAAACGTCACAGGATAAACGACCGCCACGTTTATAAGGACGTGTGTAATAGATACCAACACGCTGAGATCAAATATTCGGATTTAATCTTCCAACTCAGCGTGACGTTGAGTACTTTTTGTTATCCACGTCGAGATACCGGGAACACATGTAATGTCTAGGAAATGCAGCGAGCTTTTCAATCGGAAATTTTTTCCTTCATTTTTTATCCGGTATGTTGTAACGTATCATAAGTGCGAAGATCGTTCACCATACCACTATCCTTTTTCCCTTTCGCCTTCGACTCGTCCACACGCCACAATAGTGTCATTGCCGTTGCGGGCAACTCGCTCCCATTTTCACATCGTCGCGAGGATTATAACAATTTTTATTCAAATTTTCTAATGATCGTCGCCGTTACACTTTACGATTGTATTCTTATTTAGCGCACCTTGGAACTCCATTATCGCTACGAGTTTCCATTATAGCGCGCATAGATGACGGTGCCGCCCAGCTACCCGCTAGTTTGGTAATTTAATTTTATTCAACAGAGACATATACACACTTTGTATACGTATACCGGTAGCATAAACTACACATAATACTGGTACCGAACGCGAGTGTAATCGACGACGATGATTTCGAGTTGATGGGGCACGAAGGCATTAATTACTGTACGAGAAAAGTGCGGCTGTGGAATCGCGTGATACTCGAACTGTGAGTCTGTAGGGTACGCGTGTAAAATCTATAAAAATGGAAAGAAATACGAGTAGGTGGAAATTTTACGTAACTTCTAAGAAGATTTGGCGGTGTATATCCGTATACAGAAGAGTGTTTGAAGAAATCAGACAACGGAAGCTTTCATCACCAAAGGATACACAGCCAGACCAGAAATTTAATTATTCGCTTCGTGCTGTACAATAGAATACGTCAATATAAATCATTAGACCTACGAGCTCTTCGAGCGACTCCGTGAAACTAAAAACGTGATTTATCTACAAAAAATGGAAAAAATTCGATACTTTTCCGAATAAAAAGCTGCAATTATTCTTCATTATCGGCCGATAAAGGTAACGAGGAGAAGGATCTTTGTGGCCAAAGTCGTAGTGCTAATTGCGAACAACAAGCCTATCATTAGGTAGACCTGCAAAGGTTATATTGAGAAAAAATCTTCAAGAAGTACAACTCCGAAGGTTGTCGTCATCTTCGTCAGGCCTCGCGTCTAAAGATTACTTTCTATCAGGTTCGCTGTTCGTATGATGTCCTATGGTTGATCAGTACAATCCTTGATCCGATGAGTCTGCTACAGTTGGGGCATAAGGTCGGTGCTTCTCTGAGTGTCACAGCCTTGGATTTATTTTGATGGCTGAAGTTTCCGTCGCGTCGGTCAACTGAATCGCTGATTCTCAGGTGTTTCTGTCTCTACAGAGTTTTTACTGACCCAGGCGTTTTTTAGTATTCCATGCAGCACGTCCTCCCTGGGCTCTCTAGCCTTGCCCAATTTCACCGCGATTCTTTCCTCCAACGAGTCCAATTCACCTCAATTGGTTTTTCGCTATCAATTCTTCCGCAGGGTCACACTTTGCTACCTCAAGCACTCTCTTATTGGGTAAGAGTAAAATTTTCAGAGTGTTTTGCTGCGCTTTATTCATACGGGGGAGGGGGGTGTTGCGGAAATATGGTGAGTGGCGTGATGAAGGACTGCAGAAGAAGGTAAAGGATGAGGGGCTAACAATCACCAAGGCCGCAAAAGATAATTTGATAGTTGTGATGGAGAAGTCTTTGTATGATTCTAAGATGTATTTGAAGTACTTAAGCAGGATGAGGCAAAAGAAAATGACAGCTTCAGTTTTCCAAACCACGTCAACCAGGTTCGAAGTACAGTTATCATGAAGAGTGAGCGAGTAAAGAAAGCCATTCTAACTCCCCCCCCCCCTCCTTGACGGTTTACCTAAGGTCCAAAAAGAAGATATGCCGACGAGGCCTGTCGTGTCATTCATCTCCTCCTCTACCAACTCCCTTGCATTTAGCTCGTTAGTTAAAATCCACGTCGATTTTGAATCTCCCTACTCCGTTAAGAATTCTTCTACCTTGGCCAATAGCCCAAAACATGAACTTCCCCCTGCAGGCTCAACCCTTCGTTCTTTCGACGGCGTAGGCTTCTTCCCTAACATGCCTAAGACTGTCACTATGCAGCGGATGGGTGAAGTCCTAGTGAATTTAAATACTCCTCCTGAAGAGTTGAGTGAGTTTTTTGATTCTATGAAGTTGTGTTGGTCTCCTAATTTCTGCAAATTTAATGGTAAATTCTATGAGTTCCCCAAGGAGATGGGTATTCCTGTAGGTTCGCCTTTAGGTTCCCTTATCTCTGAGATGTTCATGTCCATGTCGCTATCCAACCTCTTCTTCTCTCGCCATCCTTCATTGAATAATATCTTATAATGGCGCAGATACATAGACGACGTGCTATGTAAGTGGACTGGTCCCTGAGATCTCTGCTTGGAGTTTCTCACGTATCTTAATGAGCTGTACCAAAGGAGATTGGAGGGTCCTCGATCTTACTGTCTCCGAAAAAGAAGGGGTCCATGAGTTCAAGATTTTCAGAAAAGATACGTCGACCGATGTTTTAGTCCACGGGTCGACATTCTGCTCTGTTGCCCACAAATATATACTGCTTTCAACAGCTTAGTACATAGACTTTCTGACAATCCTCTGAATCAAACTGCCTTCAGGAAGGAGTTACTGACCACAGAACATCTGGCCAGAGTGAATGAGATTCACTTGGATTGGTGCGCAGGAAGATTACTAAGAAATGCCTCGACGCTATTACCTCCCTCTCCCGCTCCATTAGCCGTGAGAAACTACGATGGATTAGGCTCCCATTATTAGGGAAATTTTCTCTTCAATTGGGCCGGGCCCTTCGGCTTTCGATCTGCGTTCTACAACCCTGTCACTGTCAAAGGGTTGCTTGTTAGGTTGAAGGATCGAAATCCTGAAGATGAGAAGAGTGGAGTGGGTAGGTTAGAATGTAATGATTGTAAGGATGTGGGAAGACCGGTCGCCGCCAGCCTAAGATTAGAGTCGATGAGCACAAGTTAGTCCGGCAGAAGGGTAATGTGGAAGATTCGGCATTCGCTGACCATCTAATTGCTAATGGGCACAGCTTCCGGGAGGGATCTGAAGATCTTCGTAGCACGGAATTCGACAGTTGGACATTACATATTTTCAGAGCCACCAAAGACCACAGTGGGCCTGGAAAACAATCCGGTACCAACAAACCAACCCCAAATTGATCTCCTGGTCCTGTCCTACCTCTTCGGATCTCCTGGAGATCCTGCGCTCGAAAAATCTTTTCTCGCCTGTCCTCTCCTGCTCCCGACGACTTAATGCCGTATTACCAGCAAGTTGTGGAAGGATAACCTAAACGGAGACCCAGATCGTTGCAAATTCAGCGGACTTCTGTACGTACCAACAGATTTTGAGAGACATAATTTTGATATAGTGTGAAAGCCTCTATAATGTACTGTGCTTCTTATATGTAAGACGCATGAATTTTCTAATGCCTCTGCTACTCGCAGATGATTCAAATGACGTGGGCTTCGCGACGAACTTAGAATAAATAGTTCTCGGCTTATTTCACCCTTTATGCATCAAGATCGGCAAAATGAAATTCCTGATATAGTAAACGATCACCGTGGTGGACCCTTCCAGGACACAAGACGCGTCTCCACTACTCGCAGATGATCCGTGTAGCAATGTACGCCGAACTTCTAATGAACGCTCGTCAAGTGATTTCTTTAATAAGTATGAGTAGAGATAACAATACTCAACAATTTAAAATTGATTGAAAAATGCTGGAATGAGAATATGTGATTCTAGAAGTATTTTTAACGAGGAATTGAATGCCGCTCTTAATTTTTAGGCTTGCTGGGGCCGTTTCTGAGTAATGGACGTGTTTCGTTGCCGCGCGTCATCGCGGAACCCATCAACGATAGTAGTATCCGATGCAGCTACGATGCAGCTATCGTTGATTCGTTCCGCAACGACGCGCGGCAACGAAACACGTTCATTACTCAGAACCGGCCCCAGCAAGCCTAAAAACTAAGAGCGGCATTCAATTCCTCGTTAAAAATACTTCTAGAATCACATATTCTCATTCCAGCATTTTTCAATCAATTTTAAATTGTTGAGTAGTGCAATCAGAACTATTGAACAAAGACCAAGAATAAAATCTTACCAAGTGCCAGTCTGTAAGGCGGCTTTATCTTCAGAGATAGAATACTTGCATACTTTCAATTCGATAAACACCATGTTGTATTATACTGTCTCCAATACTTTGAGCAAGTTGAAAATCCTAACATGACATTATAGGTGTACATTCATGGCGATAATTCAAGGTACTGAACATTCATGAATATAATCATGGTCATGATTCCAAAGTGGTAGAGCAAGAGGGCATTAATTACTTCACGAGAGTGCGGCTGCGAAATTGCGTAATGTACATAAAGCCAACTTCTGTGGTACGCGCGTGAAATCTACCATCAAAATGGAAGAAAAGTGTTCGGTTTTCGTCGAAAATATTAAATAGTAATATCGTAAACGTTATACGACGAAGCTATAGGGTAAAATGATACTTCATAAAACCCGAGAGTTTATTTTTGTCTAAAAGGAAAAGCAATCACATTCTATATAGACTCGATGTATAAGCACCGAGCTTCCCTCGCGTGAGAGAAGTCCACAATCACCCAGAGGTTGAACTTCTTATCCCGAGTACCGACGCGACGTATAAAAAGTATTTACGCTATCTGTTGGCCCGACAATTGGGTATTACGAAACTCTTTCACTCGACGGCAATAAAAGTCCACGAAATTCTCTTTCGCTTCTTAGTTATAGGTCTATATCATAAATAAAAATATTGACTCCTCAGATACGAAGCCGACGCACATCTTACATGCGTGTGTACGCAGAGGCTGAGGAAGAGAAAGAAAAATATAGCACGAGCGTTCTCAACATATCGAAGAACAATAAGAGTACAGATGAATTACACGCAGTATCGCGGAGTATCTGCTGCACTCTCGACCACTTTCCCGAAGCGTAATTTCGAAAAGTGTAATAAACCCTTTACGGGTAATATTAACTCAACGTTATAATTCTTTCTTCGGCGCTGTCATTATACTCTAAAATAAATATAATAAGTGCAACTTGTAATTTATTGAATTTGTTGGCTTCGTGTTTACACTGACATTATTCATGTTACTTTTTTTTGTGAGCGCATTCCGCGGCTAATAGTCGTTTAAAAAATACATTACGTTGCGATCATCAGCGCGAGTAATAAATTAGAATAAACCTTATCGGTACCTCGGAGGAGATGGAAGGGAAGGAAAAAAAACGCGTATTAAATAAGTTGCATCCAGCTCCGGGCTGAAAATCGGTAAAGCAACGAAATAGCGTTGCACAAAATACGTATTCACCGGATAAATACTGCTTGCTCTAGGTATACAGAAAGTCGCCCATCTGATTAGGTGCGCTTAATTAATACTTTTGGTACAACACTTTGATAGTACGGTGCAAGCCTCAGCGGAGAGGAGGAAAACTAAACGCGAATTAGGTGAGCCAAAATAGGTACATATGTACTAGGACGAGCACTGCGGGTCAGTCGTACGTCTTCAAGAGAACGCTGCATTGCCACAAGCCTTTCAAACCGATAATGATCACAAAAGTTTAATGTTCGAGTCTCCAGAAGAGGAAAGACTTCCGCTAGACGACAAATAGGCACTAGAGGAATGAATTTCGACACACTTTTATCCGCAAAATATAATTCAAAATTAAGCTGACCGAGGTTTTGAGTGATCTAGGTTCTTTATCTAGGTCTAAAATGAAGAACCTGGATCGTTTGAAACGATTGTCAACTCAATTTTGAATTATATTTTGCAGACAAAAGTAAGTGGAAATTCATTGCTGTTGTTCGAACTTCTATTGTACCTCAGGAAGGCAGTTCATCAGTAGAACACAGATAATCTCACATACTCTATGTCTGACCACTATTTCATCAGTTTTGAACACCCCTTCACAACACGAAACATACGTACACTAGGTCAGAATACAAGGCCTTCCAGGGAACAATCAAGTCCCAGCCACCTCCCTGTTTAGAACCATGCGAGGTTAGAACCAATTATATCAAGTTCCTGGCTCAAGGAGATTATTTCTAATACTACCAATACCTGGAAGAGGAGAAGGGGGCCCAGCTATTGGGATACCTACCTTCAATACCTGAAAGGGACAGTAGTCACTGCAATACTGAAAGGAAGAATGTCAAGAGCGCTGTGTTAGAAGAAATCTATAAAAAGCATACCAAGCAGGTCTTGCTGAGCCAAAGACAGAGGAAGAATACAATGAAGATTCTGAAGAATTAAACTACTGATGCCCAGCACACTGCATGAAATAGGGGGATGTTGACAGACGAATAAACCCTTGGGTACAGCTATCACCTTCCCCCTCTTCTTGGACAGGAAAACATCTAGCAGACGCAATCTTGTACTGTTAGCACATATACACATAAATGTATCAAAATATACACTGTAAGTTAGATATAAACATATTTTCTTCCCCTCTCAGCATTGTCATTGTAACTCAGAGAAAAATAAACTCCCCCCACTGAAATCAGAATGGGTAGCCCTTGAAAACGAAAAAAGTTCCTACTTTTATCTCAATCTCTTTTTCAACCTCAACCTTTTTCTAACCTCAATCTCACTTTCAACCCCATATTTGACATCAATTTCAACCTCACTTTCAACTCTAACCTCATAATCAACTTTAACCTCACATTCAAACTTTACCTCCATGTCAACCTCAACCTCTTTCTAACCTCCACCTCACTTTCAACCCCATATTTGACATCAATTTCAACCTCACTTTCAACTCTAACCTCATAATCAACTTTAACCTCACATTCAAATTTTACCTTCATGTCAACCTCAACCTCAATCTCACTTTCAACCTCAACCTCATTCTAACCTCCACCTCACTTTCAACCCCATACTTGACATCAATTTCAACCTCACTTTTAAGTCTAACCTCATGATCAACCTTAGCCTTACTTTCAAACTTCACCTTCTTGTCAACCTCAACCTCATTTTCAACTTCACTCTTGATTTCAATTTTGCTTTCAACCTTAACCTCACTTTCAACTTCAGTTTCAACATCTATCAAGTCATGTTTAACCTTGACCTCATTCTTAAGTAAAACATACCGAGAGGAGCATTTGGGGAAGAGTAATGTTCTGGCAAAGCCAAATGACAGAAACGACGGCTGTAGATTGAAACCTCACGGAAAACTTTTCAATTGGAGGGATCTAAAATTACCGTACTCTTATTTTTCGGGTATTTTGTATGAGAAATGGTATCCTTGAAGTCTGGCAGCGCTGTAAGACCAAAGACAAAAAGGGCGTTAGCTGCAAATGGCCGACATTGTTGGATGCAAAATTGGAAAGATCTGTAGCTGAAATTTGTGTCGAATTGTAGGATAAGACACACGCTTTGAGAATCGATCAGTCTGGCGGACCTGACAGGTCGGATTCATGGTGCCAGACGAGATCAAAGTGCAAAATTTGGCCTTCGGATTGCGATTCTGACAATTAACGTACAGATCAAAAATATGTTACTACATACATGAATATACCAATCTCAACTGGAATATTCCTTCTCACTAGTGAGAAAAAGACTGCATTGAACTCACAGGTCAAGTAGCGTTTCATCTCGTTGCGTTTCCGTGATGCGCAGAACGCGAGTGACGGGAAACGTTTCACTTTGTATGAATCTACTCTTTACCCAATTGTACAATAACTGTTCAAATTTCTTTGGAGTCGGAGGGCATTTCTCTTCACCTTTTCGGCTTGAACTCGTATTTTGCATTTTCAAATGAAGAGGCAGTTGAACAAGTTTTTTTCTTCCATTTTTCAGAAACTCGTTTCCTCGCTTTGATTGGAAAATATACAAAAGTTTTTCTGTCTTTCGAGGGGAGGGGGGAGATAAGCCTACATATCCTGTATGTCCTCCTCCTTTCCGAAAATCAGCATACCGTAAGAAGTCTTCTTTTCGCCCGCTTTCTTATTGAATTAAAAAAAAACCTGCAATATAGCTGTAAATATTTATCGCTATCTTTCCCTGACTGGAGAAGAAGAGAAACTGATGAAGCAAGAGGTTGACACGTATAACATGGAAGCACATCAAGGCCTCGGGATAATGTCAAAAGTTACCTCCTCCCGCCCTCTCTCTCTCTCTCTCTCTCTTTTTTCTTTTTCTTAAAGACGTTTGTCTCGAAAATTCTTTCAAATATTTCTCCTAACCTTCCTCTTGGTATTTCACCAATTATAAAAACTGCTTTCTCGGAGCCCACTTTGTTGTACATTCGTCACCTAATATCTTGTAAGTTTTCATACAGATTTTTTTGACTTCGTTTTAAAAGACGCATCTCTCGAAAAAGAGACTTGAAAAAAATTTGCTGGCGTACCAAATCAGTTGAATTCACGTGGAAAACGTAGAAATTTTGCCATATTTCTTTATTTATGTACGTAAGATAAAAAATATTTGCTTTGTCACACATGCTCGAATACGAAACGCACTAACTCGAGCACGATAAATTAAATCTGATTGTGCGTATCACAGACTTTGATATACTTCAACTGAGGAAGCAGAGTTTTTGCAACTTACTCAAATTGATCACTGAAATTTGAATTTTCTTCGCGCCGATTTCTTCGTAAAAATGGTTGTATATAATCCTGCGACTGTTGCAGCTCTGGTAGCTATACCGGTAATATCCTTAATAGGAATTGGAATCACTATTTGTCATTATACGCGAAACAAAAATGTCATGAGAAAATACGAACTCGAATTCTTCGAGAAATACGGAAACAGTAAGTTATATTCGTGGTATTTTCAGATACAGTGGCTCAACTCACTAGCCTCTCTGAGCTGACAAATTTTCTGTATTTCAGAAAACGAGATCGCAAAACTAACCTTGGATCATAATGATACCGACCTCCTGCACCACATCTGCAAACATAAAGTAGAGCCGGAGATGCTCAATAAAAAGTCTCCCGGCAAGGAGGAGGTGAATATTGCGCTCAAAAGGATAAAGAAGAAGGTCCCTATTCGCGCCGAAGCTATTCGCTGCGACGATACGTTCGCCATGATAGGAGCCTTTAAAGAGCGTTGTATTATAGTAATGTTGAAAACAACTCCTTTCAAAGATCATAACGGTGACACATTTACGTTTTTCGAAGAATTCTGCTACGAACCTATGGAGAAAAAGTCGGTAGCGAGTGGAGAGCAGCTAGTCGACTCTGATGGATCGGCGTCCGAATCCGACAAGTCTACCGATCGCGAGGAGCGCAATGAAGTAATGCACGAGAAACTGGAAGAAATACGCGAAGAACTGAAGGAAGCACGGGAGAATTCAGGCGAAATACGGGAAGAAAAGCCGCATGTCGTGCATGAGGAGCCAGGGATTATACACAAGATACACGAGATGATAGAGGAGCGTAAATCGGAGCATAGTTCGTCATCCAGTGAAGAGGATGATGAAAAGAAGCGTCTCAAAGATAAAAAAGATGGCGCAGAAGAATGATTAGAAAAAGATTGTAATTTTTATTCGATATCATCGGGGTGAAATGTTTTCACGCTGTCTCACCTAAAAATTATTTGCCTTTCTCTGTACACTTGTTTGTCCACTTGTACACACATTTTAAGTATTATTCTGAAACGGAAAAAAATATGTGAAATGAATTCGAAATAATTTTTTGAGCACACCTTCAGTTGTGATTAATGATGCTGATATTTTCAAGACGAGTGTTCCACATTGCACTGATCCCCCAAGATGTTTATGAGAGCGTGAAGGTACTCGCAACACATACGTAAAACAGGGTGGCTTATTGATTCTGAAGAAGAACTATCCATTTTTCTCCAGACGAATACGGAAAGACGTAGTTGATAAATCAAGATACTCCCCTCTCCAAAAAGGTCGAGAAAACTCATAAAGGTGGCAAGAATTGTAGCAGCTAGCTCGCAAACAATTTTTGAGTTCTTTTTTCATTTATGAATCGATGATTCCAAATAACTGGAAAACTTTATAGAAAAGTTTTTCGGCACCTCGTCTTTTCCAAAACTTGAGACGATTTACGCAAATTTTCATACCTGCCCTCGCCAAAGTTTCTTCACGTTTCCCAAACAATAATTTTGTTAATAATTAGTTAGCCCAGCTTGGATCGAGTACAAAGTGAGAAACAGAGTTTTGAAATGGACAGTCTTAGCCTGACGTACACTCGCAGGCTTTGTAACCTAGTTTTTATGACCAGAGGAGAAATTCAGCTCAAAATTTGTTGTTCATGGACTACCTTGAAGGTTCAGAGCTCAATCTATCCTAGAGGTTCATAACTTCATATTATCTGCAACTCCTCCTCATCTTTCTCTTCTATTAAGAAAGAATCGGAACTCAAAAACTTTTCAATGATCTGATGACGTCATAGATCGCTTCCCGTGACGTCACAATCTGATGACGTCATAGAACAATCTTAATTCGAAAGTCTCTTCCAAGTCCCATTTCTGGCTCTAAAATTCTTTAAAGTCCCGCTGGTCGAAATTCTTCTGAGGTCAAAATTCCCCATTCCTCTCCTATAACAACATCGAGGACAATTTTTCGATATCTGAGGATGCACCCCCCCCCCCAACAAAACAAATGGCGGGTTCCCTGCTAGAAAAATACCTCAGGTCGTTTCCTTTGTATCTTCACTGACATCCTGCTTTGCCAAATTCTTAGATTACTGGTTTGAATCATGCGTTGAAGACTCTTCCTGCTCAGTAAAGAACCCGGGCAGAATAGTTGAAGGACGTAAGCCTTCTTCCAGGCTCAACTCTTATGTTCTTTTGATCTTGGGAGTTTATTCTCTGAAACTCCTAAGACTAAGTATGGGTGACTTGCTCGTTACAATTGGTGCTCCTCGTCAGGAATCAGGGGAATTTTTTGCCCTTCTTAATGTTTGTTGGTCCTCAAATTTTGGTATGGTAACTTTTTGAGCTCCTTGAAAAACGGTGATTCCTTTGCGAATCCCTTTTGGGTTCTCTTATTTCAGAGATGTTCGTATCCAAATTTGAGTTTGATCTCTTCCCCTGGGGCTGGGTGTTTTTGAGTCACATCTATTTCTGGCACAGGTGCGTTGACGACGTTTTCCTGCAAATTTCTTCAGTGAATTTCTCGCTCTTTTGAAAATAGCCCGTACTCTTTCATAAATTTACATTGGAAGTTGGTGATTCCTCAATAATCTTCTCTGAATTGACCATCTTTGTAAGAGACAACGTCCATGAATTTGGCACTCACAGAAAAAACACATCGACCGATATCGTAATCCACAGGTCGTCATTCTGTCCTGTTGCCTGTAAGATTGAACAGTGCAACAGCTTAATCTATCGACTGATCCACATCCCCTCGAGTCAGGTTGTTTTTCACAAGAAACTGAGGAAGATAAAAAAACCTGGCTAGTCTTATGGTTCGTAGGAAGCTTACAAGAAAATACCTTGAATCTACAACCTTCTCCCAAGATTTGCACCAAGTAGGAAAGGGTGGATTAGGCTCTCTTTTCTGGATAACTTCTCCTTGCAGTTGAGTCGCATCGTCCACCCTTTTAGATCTCGGTTAGCTTTCTACCAAAGCTGAGAGGACAGACGCATATATGATAGCTTGTAAGGACTGCCCTGGAGTCTGTAGAGGGATGACTAGCCACCAACTCCGAAACAGAACGGCCAAACATGAATGTTGCGTGTTCGTAAGCGTTTATTTGACTGAATATACAGCTAGAGAAGGAGTCAAGCCGTCAAGGGTTGTGTATGTGCAGTGTACAGCGTCGTACTCGTGATAGCGATATGAATCCGGTTCGTAAGAAGAAGGGTGGCAACGTTGGTGAAAGAGTTTCGAGAAAATAGAGAGTGTAGAAGACATCATCGTCTTAACCTTTTTGTATAGGTGAAATGTAGTGACCGATACGTTTTCGATGAACAATTTTGGTCGTCATCACGTGTGCGATGCTGTAAACTGCTACAATGAAAAAGCGTGGAGAAAGGTACAACTCACGAGTTCTTTGATAGAGTTGAACCAAGGAACCTGTTTTATTAGGTACCTCTATATCAAAGGCGAAACGTTGCATATCTGGCTAATTGAAGGGACCAAGTCAATTGGTGTACGAAGCATTGCATAACTAGTTACTCGAAGGAGCTATTTTAACTTTCAGGCAATATACACCGACCGCCAAGTTTTGGCGGTCAGTTGGACGGCGGACGTTTTTTCCGAAAACCCCTAATAAAAGAGGGTCTCTTGTAAAGCGG
This sequence comes from Aspidiotus destructor, assembly GCA_035079395.1. Classification (NCBI taxonomy): domain Eukaryota; kingdom Metazoa; phylum Arthropoda; class Insecta; order Hemiptera; family Diaspididae; genus Aspidiotus; species Aspidiotus destructor. The sequence continues at coordinate 25,849,169 of JAVHKZ010000001.1, read as the reverse complement.
GAGAGTGAGCCTCCTCCGATTGTTTAATTGAAATTTAAAGAGGGTTGAAAAGTTTTCTTTCATAGGAAGAATTCGTATTTCAAACAAATGGCTCTTTGAAGTCATCGATATCGGAATAGTAAGGACGTCACCGTATTGAACAAGTACATTTCTGAAAATGGATTGATTGAGTCGGCACATTTTGATGATTCGCTGGTTCAGTCATGACCTCGTCTGATGTAGTCGGTTCTTAGAATCAATCTGATTTGCCAAACATACCGAACTAAGTAACTTAACGCAGTCACAGAAATATAGAGAAGAACACCGGAGCGCTTCCGATTGGAGCCCTCTTTATATTGGCTGAAATATACAGTAAACTAGACCCAGAAGTGGTAGGTCTGAGCACACTTTATACTGGACTCTTTCTAGACCTCGCTTTGAGCTGAGTGTAAGTTTCTTATGCCTCCCCTCAAACACTGTTTGTTCTGTGCAGTTTATTGACATGTCTGCCCTGATTCCTCATTTAAAATTCACCACCCTTGACCTAATTTTGCGAGTGCCACCCCCCCCCATCCACCTTCACTTCGCAGGTCATTCAAAAATCTGCAAGTTCACCCCGCCCAGTTTATAAACTAGGTTTATACTAGCTTTACACTAGGATTTTACTAGTCTTGAACGAGACTTATAATAGACGACGAAGACCTCCCCCTTCCTTCCCCTTCGTTAATCCAGGGGTAATTCAAAAATCTGTGACTTCACCCCGCCTATTTTAAATACTAACTTTATACTAGCTTCGTAATGGGAGTTTACTGGTCTCAAACTAGGCTAAGTCAGTTTTTTGTTAAACTAGACCATGTCTCGAAAAAGCTCTAGCTTCAAATATTCTAAACTGGACTAACTAGGAGGAGAGCGAGTGGGTTACCCAAAAGCTATTAGCTTGAAACACCTGAAACTATTAGCTTGAAATATTTTAAACTGGACTTCTACCAAATTGAGGGTCGAGCAGAGTGAATGAGCTCCCCAAAAGCTACTAACTCGAAATATTGTAAGCTGAACTTGATAGACCCAAGTGAGATACCCAAAAACTATTAGCTAGAATGGCCTTGAAGCTATTAGCTTGGAATCTTCTAAAGTAGACTTATACAAGACCATGCCTCCTAAAAACTATTAGCTTGAAACATTCTAAACTGGACTTATAAGTGCAACCACCCTGGTATGTGCCATGCCATGGTAAAGTACAGATGATACAGATTGCGAAGCGTATCAGTATTCATTCTGTGTATTCCATTTTTGCGGTCACACTGACTCAACGGCAAAATACTTGATGTGTACTGAGAAAGACATGAAACATAATTTTTATTTATTTGGCTCCACCAGAACATTTTTTCCCCAATTCCATCAATGAGGGGGGGGGGAGAACTCGTTTCTCGGAAAATTTAGAATTTGGGGTAAGCTACAGCAGAGACACGTAACATGTCAATAGCCTAATTGGAAAAGAGGCGTTTGGAGTGTTATTTGTCACAAAGGCGTTAATGGTCTCGCGAATAGCAGTCTCGCGCTAATCTGGCCGAGCGGCCGGAGATTCCCGACCAGTAAAGAGCTACAAAGGTTTTTTGGGGCTTGCGAAAAAATTCTCGAAAGTTTAGCATGAAAGGGGTGACGATCTGGTTACCCGGTCTAGAAAATGTGAGCCAGCACGACACGGATAAGCCTTATAGGAACAACACTTATGTAATTCGCTTCGAAAAATCATCACGTTCCGCAAAACAGTCGTAAACTTTCCCTCCCTTGTTGACTTCTCGTCGCTGCGAGGATGCCGTCTAGGCGAAATTATCTACAGTATGTCGTCGTTGCTCGACGACAGAAGAAGAACAACAAAAAGCAGAGGAAGAAGAAGAAGAATAAAACAATATAATAACGATATAATGAGGGCAGATAGTAGAAGACAAATTCTGGTTTCCATAATTGGCTTGAAAACAGTCGTAGGTACTTGTAATAAAGGTGACATTTAAATAAAAGAAGAACAAACCCAAAGGAGACGTATAAAAGCATACGCGCCGTATTATATTGTATAATACTGCCGGGAGACTGGCTTTATTTATCATGAATTTAGACGATTTTTTGAAAGAAAATCTTGTTAGACGCGGACGTTGATAAATTTTCGCATCGTCGTTTTACTACAGCATTCGCCTTCGGTGAAGCGTAGACCAGTTTTTCGAGCGCGATTGAGGAACGGCGAAATGCAGGGCGAATCGTGCCTCGAAACAAAGAGAGAGCGAGAAGGCTATTCAATTATCATAAAAGCGCGATCGTGATTCCATTGAATTTCTATTCATATATTCTGGTCCGAAATAGAGGAAGATAATGGTCGCGTCGATGTCTCAAAATCACGGTATTATGCGCAGAGGGTGAAAAAAAATCGTCAAACATTTCTCGTTCGGCATGGCACATGATGGAAATCTACTTCTTGAAGACAACTTTAGTGCCACCATTCTAATAGAGTACTTCTTCTTCAGATTTCAAGGTTTGAAATTATTTTATTTTTTGAGTCCTGGGTCATGCTCGAGAGCTTCAAGGACTATTTGGAGTGCCGATAATTTTATCTCGCAGTAAACTTTTGGAGCTGTAGCTGAGAAGCTTTTAATTTCTCTCGAAGCCGAAAGTCTCGCGACGTATACTAACGTAGAAGATAGGACTACTACGTGTGAAAATTTTACCTCAAGTTTTATGAAGATACTCGTAAAGAAAGAGGCAGCGGCCAACCACCGCGAGTGGGAGGTGTACGAGAGACGCGAGCGGTGAAATTAATTGCGCTATTATGACGGGCGGCGAGTCGACAAACCGAGAGTTGAGTAATACCCGTGTAAATCGAACTCATATTTCACTTCGCATTAAACGTTCGTTAACGCAATATCCGTACCGGACCGTGAACCTTCGAAGGGATTACCGAAGTGCCCCGGCTCGGACTACGTCTTCCGTACCTAACGAAAATGTAAATATTCGGAAAAATAAATCAGTATACGTGACAGTTAATGCTTAAATAAGAGGCTCTTCTTATTACTATAGTAGAACTGCACAAACGTATACGAAAAGAAAATGTCGGATCTACTTCTTGGCTTCCTCCGCCATAGACAGAGCAATCATGTAGCCTATATGTCTATGATAAGAGTGTTCGCGGCGAGACGGTAAATACATAATGAGTTTAATTAACAACGCTTATTTACATCCATAGATAATGGACTTGTTCTGGTAGGTATTTACTAGACAATTCGACGTTCGAGTATTTATCTTCCGTATAAAATGAATAAGAAGACATGTTGTTTTCGAAGCACTATACGCACGAGAATTTTATTTTCAATCGTCGCGCATACATACGCAAAGTACACAATATTCTTCACTCTGGAGTGAGTTGTCTATTTGGAACTGACTCAAAAATCCATCGACTGAAGGAAATCGTACCTATATATAGTGTATTTAGTGTAGCTAGTTAATGTAGCGTGTAGTGCTAAATAGCTTGACATTGCCCCTAACGGTAATAAAGTAAGTTCCATTGATCTGTACGAGTCGACTACAGATTTTGAGACGAGAGAAAAAAAAAATGAAAAAGAGGGAAAAGAACGGAGTACGCGCCAAGAATTGAGCGCAAAAATAATATCAAAATTGACCATCCCTCACTTATTGGAGCGCGTGCTGGATGAGATTGCCGAGCGTTTCAATAAACAAAAGAGAGAAAGGGAGACGGAATAAAAATGAGCTTTTTTTTTGTACGTACGTCTCGGAAGTTGAGGAATATGAAAATTGAACGCGCTCGAGGCAAAACGTTATAATTCGCGAAATGCATTTTCGATTCCGGTTCATCGGTTGCGCGGTGCAATCGAATGGAAAAATTGATGTACGCTGCGAATACGGATAGCGAAGATAAGACTATTTTTCCGGACGGGGATCGTCGGATTTTTTGCATCCCTAAATAAGTTGCAACTATTATGGTAGAAAACGTTATATTTTTGATACTCTTACGGAAACGTACAGTCAGTGCACAATGTATATTGAATATCGGCCATAAAACTACAGTTCTCACGAGTATATATAAGCAACAAGTAATTGAATAGATCGAGAGGGGCAGAATGAATTTCTGTTGTCCCTCGAGCATCGGAGATATGAATAAGAATTTCGACGATAATGAAATAGAAGTAGAAATTGAAAAATTCGAAAATCTGGCATCGATTTCCATGAATATACAATTCGAAAAAACAATGTTGGTTCGTTATTCAATCCGAATTTTCTCCCTAGCTGTGGACTCTTCTTGTATGACAGTAGCTGGGTGTTAGTCACAGATAGTACTAGTCAAGTACGTACACCAAAAACCGTGACACAAAAGCTAGAATGTCTCCCAAAGACAGATTTGCTTCATCTCAAGCTGGGTTGACACGAGCGACCAAGTCACCGTGACTAGCGAAATTTGGGACCTAGACGACCAGCGACATGTTCAACTTTTGCGACTATTCGCTCGTGTCAACGCCGCTTCAGACTTAGATCATATAGTACATAGACCGCTAATAATGATAAGAAGCTCTTTGGAACATAGGAGACTCTGTACGTAAGTAAAACTACTGTCGATTCAATAACAAGTTCTACAGCCAAAAAAAAAAAAGGGACTAGCAATGAGATCATCACCAAACCTAGGAAAGATATTCGTGAATGATAAGATATTCGAAGACAGCAAGTTCAGAGACTGGGCTAGGTACGTAATTGATATCCCGACAGAGGGTGCAGGTACAGAAGGATGTGAGATGTGACGTCAGGTCTTGACATCATCAAATTCAAAGCTCAAGACCCTGAAAATCATTTGGACTTTTTCTGGAAAGATTTTTATGACTTCGGAATTTATTTGAAGACCCTTCTATCATGAAAGTCAAGCCTCCTGATGAAAAATTAGTCCTAGTTCTCAGAAAATCCTTGGCGTTCAAATTGGAGCAATCCCTCTCCGACGCGCACTGGATTCGCTAAGTGATTTTAGAGTTTATGAAAGACACCTCCAAGCCTTCTCGAGAAAAAAGTGATCGCATTCTACCCATCATAGCACAATGTCCTATAAGGGGGAGTAATCTCCTTGGAAGGACCTCGAAAAATAAACAACAATTCCTATAATCAGTCTATAAGACACGCTGTCCATAACTCTTAGGTTCATCCTCCCTGATAGGAAAGCCCAAGACGCTGCCCTAGTGATGAACCCTTCGCCGCCGCGGCTCTAAGGCCAGCTTAAAACGCACAAACCCAATATGCCAATCCAGCCTATCTTCGCTTATTACAACGACTCCTCTTACAAACTGACCCGTTTTCTTGGCCAATGGTTTCGCGTTAGCGCCGATTTCTCCCCCTTAGACACGACCCGCAATTCCTCGGATCTCGCTGCGAAGTTGGTCAACTCTGAGTTTTCTCCTGACTCTCTTCTGGTTTCTTTCGATGTGGCTAATGTTAATTATATGCTCGATCTTCTTTCCTCTCGCAATTTTCACACTGATATCGTCTCCGAATTTTGAAATCTCGACACCAAGTGCTTATCTCACAACATTTGTCTCTCTATCAGGACACTATTTACGAATTTCCCGACGGCCTACCTATGGGCGCTCCCCCTTTCCTCGCTAATGGCCGACATCTTCATGGATCAGCTCAAATCTGAATTACTGTCTAACTCTCTTCTTCCTCAACCTCCCATTCTCACGTGGCTAAGATACGTAGACGACATTCTTTGTATTTGGAATGGTTCCGCGCTTGAGCTAGAATCTCTCCTCACCTTCCTCAACTCTCTTCACTCTACTATCAACTTTAGTCTCGAAATAGGAGGCTCTTCCATCAATTTTCTCGATTTTACTATCTCTCTTCGCCGCTATCTACTGGAAGCCTTCCAGCACCGGCATCCTCATTAATGGCTCATCTCTTCATCATCATTCTCACATATCTGCTGTTTTGATAGCCTTCATTCACCGCCTCCTCACTTTTTTTCTTTCTCCTCGTAACTTCCTCATCGAAAAAACACACATCACTCATCTTGCTCGTCTCAATAACCTTCCTCACAACATCGACACTCTTATAACTCGTAAATCTCTTCAACGAGCCATGTCTTCTAATCACTCTTCTTTGCGAGCTGATCTCCCCCCCCCCCCGCGTAAGCGTTGGATCCGCCTCCCTCTCCTAGGTCAGCACCATTATAAAATGTAGCCAAATCTCTCGAAACCTATAATTACCGGTGCGCTTTCTACTCTATACTCACTTTAGGCCACTTATCCGTTCTTAAAGATAAACTCTCCCCTGACGAATGTTGCGGTGTTTATCGAGCAAATTGCACCACCCCTGGTTACTCCGCTTTTTACATAGGACAGACCGGTCGATCTCTGAGTGAGCGATGTTCAGATCACAGTAAGCATTTCCGTCGTCAGGAGCCTGGTAAATCTGCTCTTGCCAAGCACTACTGTCTTGAAAGTGGTCATCCTTACACCTTTATCAAGTTCGAACTGCTTCATAAAGCCACCAAGGGACGCCTTCTCAACTGCTTAGAGGAAGTCGAAATTGTTGGCGCCTCATCCACTGAACGACACCCGCTTCATACTATCACAAATCCTACCATCTACAAGTTTTATAATGAATCATAGCTATATCGTCATCTTCTTGTTTCTCCTTTTCTCCTTCGATCTCGACCGCACATATTTCGTTTGTCCGTATGTTTACAACCTGATGATGTGTCGCTGCGACAACACGAAACCGGTCTGGTTGGAATAAAATTTCGTTACGTGACTGTATTTCCTTATTTTACCATTAAGATGTCTCGTAATTATGAGGAATCCCTCCAACTCGAAAAAAAAATCAATGTCTCAAATTCTTGATGAAGATCGAAACTCAAACAATTTACGAATGCCATTCTAAATTCTATCATTTTTTTATTACAAGTTTTGATAAATCATATAATGTTTTCTACTCCCCCTCCTCCTCCTCCTCCTCCTCCTCCTCCTCTTCCTTCTTTTTTTTGGTCGATCGTGGAACATTTGGAAATTTTGAAAGCTCATCGCGGCTCGAAAAAGTTGAGCTCCGCTGCTCTATTGCATCGGAAAATTTCATTTAAATTTTACTCACGTAAATACCGAAGGAGTCGCAACAAAGCAGAAATTTTATAGATGAAGTAAAGCGAAATTAGAAGTTTTTTTACGTAATAAGTCCACCTGAGTTTTGCACTTTTTAGAACTTACCTGAAACATAGAAAAAAAGATCTATATTAATTTAATATCACTAAATACATAATCAAAGGAAGAACACTTTTCTTTGTAAATTTTCCTAACGTACAAATTCAGCGAATTCAAAACTGATTTTTGGGGCATTTTTTGTTCCTTAGAAAACAAGGCAGCAGGGATAGGGCTGCTGACTTTTAGTATGTTCAATATGAAGTCAATTTGAGGATATTGGCAAAGGAAAATTGGTACTACTCGCGTTTGCGCTCTATTGAAATTTTGTGTTCTGCCAGAAATTGAACAATCTTCTACCCTTAAGCATGTTAGCGTTACCCGGAGGACACCAAGAGGAGGGCGGTTTGAAAGTCTTACATCCACCTAAAAAAAGGTATTATCTAAATGCTAGCCTGTCGTTGGGGTGCAGCGGTAAGCTGTGCTCTGGCGAAGACCAAGAACTCGAAGCACATTCACCCTCGCGCTATGATTTCGCGTAATGCGAACATCAACGTTTTAATTTTCGGTGGTTACCAACAGGCAATTTCAACATTCAGCAAACCAAACCTCATCAATTCGAGTCAGGATGTCACCAGTGACTTTCATTTTAGGATTGTCTGTCATCAGAACGTCTTACGAGACAGCGCGACACAGCTCAAACCAGAAAATGATCGTCGTCTTAGCTCTCTCAGTTAATTCTGCAATCCTCGCAACCGGTCTAGGTATAGTAGTGAAACATCTGTACAGCGCTTACGCTGGTAGAGTGGTGGATAGTAGAGAGCGAACGCTACTAGCATCGAAAAACCTTTGATGGAAGTTTTTTTAGCCTGAAAGGCCACTTTGCCTGGATTTGAAAGGAATATTCGATCAATTTTGAATCGATTCGGCTGCTACAGGTACTTGAGGGGAAGTTCCATTCACAGAGTCTGAAAAAGGGCCAGGAAAGCCGCGAAGTGTTCGGAAATTTTTGAAACCAGCTCCTTTCTGTAACATGGTTTCATGAGTGTTTGTATATCATCATCCCCGTTGCCACGTGTTACTTTTTGGGCGCCTCCAAAAGAGAATGACGTGTCTGCAGCGTCTTTATTATAGTACCTAGAACTGTTTCAAAGCTAATTATGAAAACCAGAATTTGTCTTCTACTATCTGGCCTTATTACAAGTGTACGTCATTTTATTGTTCTGCTTCTTTCGTCGTCGAGCGACGTTTTGTAGATAATTTCACGACGACATCTCCACGATATCGAGAAGCTAGCGAGAGGGGACGAAAGTTTACGACTGTTTTGCGGGGATCGCATGATTTTTTAATTTTTGTCTCCGGTACGAAAAGCGAATTACGTAACTGTCGTTGCTGTAAAGCTCATTAAGGGATATATACGAAGAGTAACCGTTCCAGTCGATGCTCCTCTTTTTTTCTTCTTCCTCTGCTTGGGCCTGGTACACGCCACGACGACAACACAGTGCCAAAAGAAGTATTGTTCTCGCAGCGCTCTCAGCGCGCCATACCAATGGGATTAGTATCTTACAGCCCGAGTTTAACGCCTTCCGCAATTTATACCATTAATCACGTTCTTTTGTTCCTGTTCGCCAAAGCTTCATATCTGCTTGTATATCTGTTATTTTTGCCGCGATGCGGCTTATTCAGTTTCAACCGTTTAGTATTTGTTCCCGAAGCAACGAAGTCGCGAGATTTTTTTTCTTCTCGCTATAGCTCTTTCTCTTCTCGCCTTCTAATTTATCGCCGTCTTCGCGTTCTCGTTCGCCGTCTGCGTCTTATCTTGCACGCGACTTCGTCGCCGCAATCGTACACGTATATTAGATGTACGCGAATATATCGCGTGTAAAACTTTATATTTTATACGCGTCAGCCTAAAAATTTAGAGCACGCGCGCGGAAAGTGTCCGATAAAAATTTTGCAAACTTTTTCACGCGGGCCGCCACCGCCGCCGCGCCTTACCGCAGAATCTAGAGACGAAAAAAGTATCATACGGAGTCTAAAAACGAAAAGAAGAAAAGAAAACATTTGTCAGCTATCTTACAAGACGTCTATTTATTATCGTTCGAATCAATATTACATAAAGAAAAAAGTTTTGAACGTTCGCCAGCAGACACACTCGCGAGAGAAACGCGGAAAAAATAGTCTGAAAACGTTTTTTTTACGACCGAAAAAGCTTTTCGCCTGGTTGAACGGCAGTTCTCATAATAATATTTCTCCATCGAGATATGCGGAAAATTGGCGATTTTTTTTTTTTTTCGCCGCGGTCTAAGAACGCTCTCCTCTTCGAACTGATACGAGAAAAACGTTTTATAACGGGTAGACGACGGGAGCCGGAAATGGGTTTGAGAGAAGAATAACTTGACGAAAAAATTCGCTTCGAAAGAATGACGCGACGTCGATGTTGGAGGCTCGTTCGCAATTGTCGTGACTTGCAAGTCGAAATTCTGCTGAAGATCGCCGATAGTAGTTCGTAGCAACCATTATCGTTCTGTGACGGGATGATACTCGAGAAAAGCGGATTGTTTGCTAAGATCGATGATTAAATCGGCGAAAAATTGGCTGAGACAGTGTATGACGAATGAGACACACTGAGTTTAACTTGCAGTCAATGACACATGAGGCCAGAAAACAAAAATTGGACGACAACAGATTTTCAGATTTGTTCGAGAGTTGGGTCGGCCAATGATTCAATTTTGTCTATTACAGGGGCCAGTTCTTCACAAAAGCGAACCCAGAAGAAAAATTTATGGGTTCTTCAGTGAAGTTGAATGAGGGGGCAGAATACTTACGAGCGGGGGTAATATTAGAAGAAAGAGCTGTCGGTAAATGAAGAGCTCAAGCAAATTTAGATAATCTCGTTATGATCTGAACTCGAGATCTTTCGCTTTCCGGTTGACTACACTGCGCTACGAGGGCGATGAAAGTTTTCGCGAATTTTTCCAAATATACCAACCTCTTCTAATATCACCCGTAAATATTGTGTCTTTCGTTGATTTCCTTAGTCAGATCGTGTCGGTTGACGTTTGATGCAAGCTGTATTTGCTACCTCCAAATACGCACTCAGAAGGTACTCGTCACGCAGGGTGGCCAGTTTTTTCCCGAGAAAAAATTCCTTAACGTTTCCCTGACTTTTCCAGGTTTTTCCAGACTAAAATCTCCACCATTTTTTGGCTCGAAAAAAAAAAAATCTTTCGTGATTTTCGAAGCAAAATGATATTTTTCACATTCCTTCAGGACAAGAGTTTGGAGTATGCTATCAAATAAAAATAAAATTTATTCTCTTCTCTATTTTAACTGGACAGAGTCTAATCGAATTGATGTGAGATTGCAAGGTACGGCCATCCATAATACGAAAAAAGGCGATACTTCTAAAAAAGAGAAGAAGTAACTCAATACAAAAACCGCAGAAAAATACTAAACCTTCGAAGATCTATCGACTAAGAAGTCAGGAGGAATCTTACCTCCTTGAGAAAGGTCTGAAATTTGCTCTTCCTCCTCCTAGGAACAGTGAGACCCTCGCTAATGTGGTTGCGGACTTGGCTATAAAGATAAGACCCGGGTGAAATATCCAAACGAAGTGCGCTGAGATAGTCCGCAACACCCTCCTCCCCCGTATGAACGGCAAGGTGAGTGGAGTGATCAAGGGATTGCAGAAGAAGGTAAGGGAGGAGGGACTTGTTATCACTAAGGCCGATAAAGGTAATTCTTTGGTTGTGATGGAGAAGTCTTCTTATGATTCTAAGATGTATGATGTACTTCAGCAGTGTGGGGCAAAAGTGAATGACAGCTTCATTTTTCCCAAACATGTCCAGGAAGTTCGGGATGTTGTTAATGGGTGTACTGTCATCATTAAGAGTGAGCGAATGAAGAAAGCCATTCTTAATCCTAACCCTATCCCCCCCTTCTCTACGGATTACTTAAGGTCCATAAAATTGATACGCCCATGAGGCCGGTGGTGTCGTTCATCTCATCTCCTACCAATTCTTTAGCTAAATTTCTGGACCGTTGGTTCAAATCTCGTGTCGAATTCGAGTCTCCCTACTCTGTCAGGAATTCCTCCACTTTGGCCAATAGCCTAAAAAATGTGCTCCTCCCTGCAGATACGATCTTTTGTTCTTTCGACGTTGTAGGCCTCTTTCCTAACATTCCGAAAGCTGTCACTATGCAGCGGATGGGTGAACTCCTGGTGAATCTCAATACCCCTCGCGAAGAGTTGAGTGAATTTTTTGATCTTTTGAGGTTGTGTTGGACTCCTAATTTTTGCAAGTTTAATGGTAAATTTTATGAGTTTTCAGAGGAGGTGGGTATTCCTATAGGTTCGCCTTTAGGTTCCCTAATCTCTGAGGTGTTCATGTCTAAGTTCGAATCAGATCTCTTTTCTTCTGGCCATCATCTTTTAAATAACATCTTTTACTGGCACAGGTATGTAGATGACGTGCCATGTACGTGGACTGGTCCCCGAGAGCTCTGCTTGGAGTTTCTCACGTATTTTAATAAGCTATACCCTTCCGTGAAGTTCACCGTGGAAGTGGGAGGCGCCTCCATTAAGTTTTTGGATCTTACTGTCTCCAACAAAGACGAGGTCCACGAGTTTAGAGTGTTTAGAAAAGATACGTCGACCGATGTTCTAGTCCACGGGTCGTCATTCTGCTCTGTTGCCCATAAACATGCTGCTTTCAACAGTTTAGTCCATAGGCTCACTGAATTCCCGTTGAGCCAAACTGCTTTCAAGAAGGAGTTACTCACCTTAAAACATTTAGCTAAAGTTAATGAGATTCACTTGGATATTGACGCTTTGGTGCGCAGGAAAATTACTAGGAAATGCCTCGACACCACTACCTCCCTCCCACTTACTATCAGCCGTGAGAAATTTTGCTGGATTAGGCTCCCATTTTTGGGGAAGTTCTCTCTTCAATTAGGCCGGACCCTTCGCCCTTTCGGTTTTCGACCTGCGTTTTCTAACCCCGTCACTATTAAAGGGTTATTTGTTAGGTTGAAAGATCGAATCCCTGAAGATGAGAAGAGTGGAGTGTATAAGTTAGAATGTAATGATTGTATGAGTGTTTATATCGGAGAGACTAGTCGCCAGCTTAAGATTAGGGTTGAGGAGCATGAGAAAGCCTGGGAGGATAGTAAAGTGGGGAAGGGTACAGCTTCCGAAAGGGATTCGAGGGGCTTCTCCACAAAGAAAGTTCTGATTTCAAGCGTATTGCCTTGGAGCATATCGAAATCATTCGTCATAAGAACACTGGTGGTCTCGTTTTGTCGAACAGGTACATACCGGACGAAGATCTGATCGAGCTTGTTTATGAGTCACAATCCGATGAGTAGTTCTCTTCTTTGGTTTTCGTCTATTCTGGAGGTTGGTTTCCGTCTTTCAAGTCAGTTGCGTTCTTGTCTTTCGCGGATGATGACTTCTTAGTCGATAGATCTTCGAAGGTTTTTAGTATTTTTCTGCGGTTTTTGTATTGAGTTACTTCTTTTCTTTTTTAGAAGTATCGCCTTTTTTTGTACAGAGTCTATTTAGCTGCGAGTCTCAAAAAAATCCCTGACCTTAGCCAAAATTCCCTGACTTTTCCCTGACTTTTCCATGAACACTCAAATTCCCTGACTTTTCCCGGTTTTCCAGAAACTGGCCACCCTGCGTCGTCGTTGCGGGCAGTGACGTACAAGTTCTTGTCGTTATTTAAATACCTTTATAATTCAAAATACGAAAGTTTGAAGTATTTTGGCCCAGTTGGTCAATTTTTGCACATTTTGGTTCATAATTTAGCTCAGAAAAGTCGTAGAAAATTGGGTCGTCGTCGTCGTTTGCAAATAGCGGTAGACCTAGTGGCCTGGGTGAATTTAGGATGCATGATCTGTTCCCTCTGAAGCTCCTGATGTGTCCATCATCCTTATTCTCGGACGTCCTATTGATCTTCTTCTCGTTGGTGTCTATCACGTCTACTGTATAATTTTTCGCCAATTTTGATGCTTTCACATTTCTTTTACCCTCCTCTCACGTTCCCCGTATTCTTTTCTTCCGTCTAGTCGATACTTATTGTCTTTATTGTAGAGGTAGGTATTTATCAATCCCCACATTCACATCATAGCCCTTGAACGCCTTCATCACTTCGTTTAAGTACATTCTTCCGGAAGGCAATGACCCGGATTAATAGAAATAATACGGCCCGAAATGTTACGGCTCGACTTATTGTAGAATACTCAAAGAGTAACTTTCTCACCGTGTTGTCATAGAATCCTCTTTTGCTTCCTTTTTTCTGAGCACTCCCCCAACCACGCCCTGGAGCAGCCGTTGGCTGCTTCAATAAGCTGCAGATTGGCTTTGAGGAGAATATGTTCCGGCGTGTGATGCAGAGAAAGGTTACAAATCTACAGAGGGCGACCCAATCTGGCAAAGGTGGACAAGGGCAACCCGCTAGTTAATAGAGAAGGATGACTACATCAAAAAAGTGAAGTCGTGCATTGCTGCAGAGAATGGAGAAGGACCCGAACCAGAAACACTAGAACAGACTGAAAACTGTGTAGAAATGGAACGATGTAAATTGGGAGGACGCTTGCCTCAAACTTCAAGGAACTTTTAAAACTCCACGAAGCCTAACATTTGAAGAGGCCGTGGGTAATAGCATCCAATCACCATATTACAAGATAGAAAAGACCGTGGCTAGATTCTTGACAGAAAACTACCTTTGCACCATAACGAAGCATCAGGAAGTGCTGACAGCTGCTAAAGGGATTAAACAATATGGAAATCAAGAGTAACGATGAATCGGTAACCTTGAACGGGTCCAACGCGGTTGTGGTCATACTAAAGGAAGAACTTGTCACTCTGCTGCGGAGCAAGGGATGTCATGGGTATCCTGACGAGCTAAAGTACGTGTATGTAGTGGAAGAGATCGTGGGCCAGAACTACTGCCTATGGAATAATAAATTTTACAGCCAGGAAAGAGGACTGCAATGATATCGCGGCTGTCGCCGATACTGTCGGAGATATCAATGAACGACGTGGAAAACGAGATATTGAAGGGCAGCAAGTTTACAAACTAGATCAAACATTGGGCTAGATGAGTAGAGGATATTCAATTGTGTGGCCAGGCACTACAAGTGCACCAATGAATTCGTTTAGGAAACAAACCCTTAACATCTTGAGATAGACATGGTGTAACGGCCCTGGAAGTAATATTCATCATTTAGTCGTGATTTGTTCCAGTTTCCGAAATTATTCATTTTTCAAGTTGTTAATGGTTTTTCAACCAAAACCCACGCGTGAATTCAAGAGATAATTTTTACAATTTTAATAACGTTGCCTTTGAATCAATGTTTTCAAACCATTTCACGGCACGGTGAGCAGAAAGTTGAACAAAGTTGCGTGCTGTCCATTGTCTACCACCGATGATGTGAGCTTGCGATGGCGGTAGCGACGGTGTAATAAAATACTCGCTCCATTCGTCATTAATCAAGATAATAGCAGGTGTTAAGGACACTAGAAGAAAAAAAAACGAAAGGGAGACAATCTTCTCTTTTCCTTGATCAACTTTGATTTATCACTTCGCCTCGGCCCGGTAAATTAATAATGATTTTTGTTGCTTTTTCCTGATCGAATTACGCTTTGCTGTGCCGTACTCACTCGCACCGAATGACTATACTCAAGCATCCGTATTCCTTCCAGTTTTTTTTTTCTCTTTCTTTCTTTCATCCCGTTTCACTCCAACCATGATGATTCATGGGTTCGAGTAGGCTGGCTTTTGATAGCGCGTAAAACATTTCAAAGCGAAAATGGCTTTTACGTGCATGTACGCAATAAAGAAAAATTTCAACTGGTCCAGTTTTTATCGAACAAATTTCATTACGCGCGTAGGATAGATAATCCGATGTATAAAAATGCATCTTCGGTCGTAACTCGTAATTGAAATAATTGAATTTGATTTATACAAGGTAAATTTATGTACGTACAAATTGTATTATTTATATCGATGGTAATGGGTATAATTTTTGCGAGACAGTGAAAGGCGGGCTGTGCAAGATTACCAGAATACAACGATTCCGATAGAATTTCTCAGACAAACTTCCTCGGTCGGGCTTATGGTTTGTACAAACGTTCGTTGATTGGTTTTTGACAACGAAAAGAATGACCCCCTCACGCGTGAACGAAGCTTTACATATCTAACCTCTTATGAGGCATCGACGAGTACGAAGATAAGCCATTAAGATACATTTTGCGATAACTAAAATGACTCGGCAAACAAATCGGAATCGAAGAGATGGGGGGGAAGAAAACGCGAGCGTTAGAGATCGCTTATAAATTGCCTTTCGTACGTATACACGAATTAAAAGTCTAATGTCTGGAAGTACGCCCACACCCGCCGAGTATGTAACCAAACTCAACCATAATCGTGTGATCATTTGTATTGAAAGACGAGAAGCATTAATACGTTAAAAAAAGATTACGGTGCAGAGAATTGTGCATGCGCATCTTCTGAGGATCTTCTCTTTCATACATGATAGCAGACGCGTGTGCACTTTCCAATTTGTGGTGTCTGCTTTTATCGAAGTTGTTTGAAAACGTGAACATAAATTAGAGGGAAGTTTGAAATCAGATACCAGGATCGGAGGACTGAATCGGAGGCGACATGTTTTCCAAAACGGGAGATTTTCAAATACAAAATATAAAGGGTGTGAAACAAGGTCCGTACGAAAATGAGGACATGAACAATATATATTGCGCGAAAGCTGAAATCTTGCTCACACTATTTGAAAGGCTATTCACCACCCTTGTAATCGTTCTTCATACTTGTGAAATGTAAAAAACCTCTCAAGTGAGCCTTAGTATGGTTCTCATCGAATTCAGCCGGTATGAAAAGGTAGATCCAAGATCTATGTCACCAAAGCTTCCCCCATTCTGCTGTGAAGATCTCTAGTTCTTCTATTTGGATAGTATTGACTTTAAATCGGTCATACTGTCCTCCCCCGAGATCGGCCTCACGAGCTAGGTACTCAGGATGCATTTTCAAGTCAAGAGTGCGAGTGTTGAGATGACGTCCACAACAAGATAGCGATTAATTAAGACGCGACCACAATAGTACTTGAAGTTCTGAAATCCATCCAAGGAAACCACTGGGAAGAGAGAAAAAAAACTCGTCGCCCAAAAACCTATCGTCACTATTTAATCTCGCGATATGCGATTAAAATCGAAATGAAAATTACATTTTGATAATTTATATTCCGTTCGCTCTGGCGCATTCTGTCATGTTGTCTTATCCGCGTGGCAAGGCAAGAGCGGTACTGCAGTTGTATTCACGAGCACCCCGTTTATTAAATTTTAAATTAAACTTAACAACATTTTAACTGCTCGTACGAATAGCGCGATGTTGATGTTAATTACTCATAAAGGAAATTTGCAGTCAATTAAAAATTTAATTTCGAATTCTTTGGCCCGTTCGAAAGTATTTATAAAACGCTTTAGAACACGTATTTCTGCGCCGGGTACACGCGCGCGACAACCATCGTCGACGCGTTGTTGCATTTTTTCACATCTGCAACATAATTTCACGCTTTATACGCTGAAAGTGTACGAGACAAGAGGCGAGATTAAAAAAAAAAAAAAAGGAATATAAATCGGCGTAGACCTCGTCTCTCGCGATTGCTATGTTCTTGTTTTCGGAGATGCTTTCTGCACGTACCGACCTATACAGTTCTTCCGTATCTTAACGGCACGAACTTTCCGAAGGAGAATTAATCGCGGCCTTCTGTCGCGCTGGAAGTTGGAGATTATTTTCTAGGTCTCGAATTAGGCTTACGGGGGGTATATCATTTTACGGTATTATCTTAAAAGGGTAAATGGGTGAATATTGTCTCATGTCGAGTATTGCAAAGTGTTGTCAAAATTTTCAAATACGCGACATGCAATTATAGCTTATTTTATTCAGTATGTAACGTGACCAAGTGGCTCGGAGGCTCGTTAATGTACACGAGTTTCATTTCCATTTATACAACGTGGAACAGAGTTATATTTGCTGGGGAAGTTCGTTGGACGGCGTGAGAACGGTTTACGGAACGTTTTACATATAGAATTATTCGCTCTCTCGATAGGATTTGAGTAAATGGGAAATTTCCACAGCGGAAGAATTGATTCTTTCTCTTCTTTCTCCAACATTCTCTCAAATTCGTAGGGAGAGCGGTCAGGATAGCCCCCTTGAGAATTTCAGTCTTTTTAGAAATCATGCGCTTGACCTATTTCTCATTTCACGTCACCCGATCACCTCCCCCCCCCCTTCGTTGAGAGCCCAGAGTTCAAAGTCGCTTGAGGTCAGATTTCTTCTAATGCTCTTGGCCTACTTTTTGGGAAAAAATTCGATAAAACAGGTTGAAATTTTCTAATTTTGAATTGTATGTCAATTAGAGGGAATGAAAAGAACTTTCGTGCTCTGAACCACTATATTGAAGGGACTTGAAGAATTTTCAAGCTCCAAACCCCTAGCATAGGAGAAACGTGGAATGATTTCGACTCTAAACTCTTTGAGAAACTTTCTGGCTCGAAACATCTATATCGAAAGGAATTCCTTAACGAAGACGTAGGAAACCCGAACTACTGTCCCGAAGAGTCGAAACTTGAGCTCCTTCTATTATATACAAGCTAAAAAACCCGCGACTTCGTCGCTCATTCAATATTCTATGACGTCGAGGACAAAAAATCAATTTTTATTTCAATAATCACACATTGAACATACTTATAACTACCCATTTTTTAAACTTTGAATTTCGAAAATCAGTCGGTATTTCTTTTCTTCTAATTTCCCAATCTCCTCATCTATATCCAACAACTCCTTCTCGATGTGTTGGTGAATGTTCGGATATTTTCTTTTTATGTAAGGGGGGAGATATGGCTAGCGTTTCTTTGAAGTCTGTCATTCTAGCTTCCCACGTCCTTGCAAAATTATTTGATTTTCCTTCTCACTCATCACTGACCTTGAAAGATTCTAATATTTATATGAATGATACCCAAAGTAAAATAATACGCCCCATGATTGATAAACTTGAACCACTCCTCCTAACTATTTCTTCTCTGAATTTGTCACCTGCAATTCTTAACGCCACAGACCATCACCCTAATTTGTATAGAGCTCGGTTTTAACCGCCTAACTCACTCTCCTGATTGTACTCTATGACCTTTGTACCCTCATTACCCGCATCGAAACATCCGTCGACTCTAATTAATATCTATGAAAACTTCAAATTTCTTCAAAAACGCCAGATATGGTAATACTCAACTCAGAAAAAATTTTGTTTCCTAATTTTATTTCTTCATGAGTGGTCATCTTCCAATCACAATCGACACCGTGAAGAACAAATCTAACCCTTATAGTGCTTAGCCCGAGCCCGTAATTTCCAAAAGTTTTCACAATGCTCCTCTACTTGTACAACTACTCTTTCTCAATTATTATCCCATCTATTCTCTGATCTCTGGGCTCCTTCCTCTCCAGCACGTCAAAACTTTCTTCCATCCTCAACGATTAGTCTGTATGTTTTCTGATTGATACCACGTCATGAAAAACTTTCCCAACTCACTGGATCTACAAAAATCAAGCACTTCCACACTCACCCACATATACCGTCGCTCACTTGTGACCTTACTGCCCGTATTGTAACACGGAACAATATTGAGCAAAGGAATTGTTCACTGTAAACTTATTCACAATCGTCATCGTCCGACTTGCCCTTGTAACACCTCACTCACCAAGGAAGGAAACTACCCGCAGAAGATTACAATGCCGTTATTGATCATATTCCTACTCGATATTAAGCCTTAACGACCCACTGAATACTCTTGTACCCATACGACTCTTCTCGCTCACATCCACTATTCATAATACAAATCAAAAGTTCAACAAATTTATCATCTGTTCTTCTTTAATAATAAAGCAGACAACTCATTTTGCTGGTCAATAAATCAATGCCTCGGCTACAACGATCTAGACCCACTCTCAGCCTCTGCGCTGGAATTGAAACCTTCCTCCCTCAAACGCCGCTTCCTAACTCTTACTATTGATTTTTTTGCATCCATGCAGCTCAATTCACGCATCTTCCAATCTACGCACTCGCAATCTGCTGACTCAATTCTCTCCTCCTCCCTATTGAATCTAAACTATTTAAACACCTCGAATTGAACCATCTACCCCTTATCTTATCATCCACTTCTCCATAGCCTCCCCCATATGTCCGACTTGATCTAGCTAATAATCTCCAGGATCACAACACTGTATACCGACAACTCATTAGACCCACCAGCCCTTACCGACGGATCTAGTCTGGACTCGAAACAGGCAACGCTAACTTGATTCAAGAAATGATAATCAGTCATTGATTGAAAAAATTGTAGGATAGGCCTTACACTCTTGTCTTCCCTATCTCCATCTCTTTACCTTTAGCTCAAATTTAGACACGACTTTTATTCAACTAATTTCCCAAATCAACGCATTCATTTATTCGTGCAATCTCTATCATCCGTTAATTATACATCTGTCTACGTCCTGTGGATCCGGATCATTCCCTGAACATAGAGCCCGGAAAAATAAACATTCAAACAAACTAAGAGGAATCGTAAGTCAAGCAGTCCCTTCGACTTGTGTAAGCGTCATAAAGAAATCATTCTCTCCCACCACACAACTGGTCATACGCGTCAACTAATTATCCTCAACCCCCGCTATAAATACACTCTGATCATCCCTCAATCAACCACCAACAACGATTGACTTGTCTTCATATTTAAGAATAATTCATATTCGTGGAACTTCATAATCCTTCCAGCACTTACTCACCTTTTTTTTGTACACACGACTCTCTTCCTTTCACTTTGCAGTATAAAATAACAAAAACTTCTCAAGTCGTCATCTGCTAAGTCGTATGTACTCTGAAATTGTAATAGCGCGTCTCACAAAAAGCCTGAACTATTTCACCAAACCGAAACTTTTCTGAATCTCTGACCCACAATTCCACAAACCATCACTTCAATTTGAATGAATATTGATATTAACCGAATAATTCACTCGTACATATTCTATAACTCTTGCGCTCTTGCTGCCGGCATTAAGGCACACCGATTTCATCCAGCAACTCACTCGGCACTTGTAGAAATACTCAACGCCAGCTTGTCTATACTCTAGAAATGAAATAACATACCTCACAATGAGCTTAAACTACTTTGCCAAACCCAATCTTTTCCATATCTCTCACCCTTAACTCTCAACTTTGTAACTCTACCCATATTACAACACAAAAATTTACTCCGTAGACCCTCTCATCTCTTCACCTATAAGTTTTTTGCCAAACCCAATCTTTTCCATATCTCTCACCCTTAACTCTCAACTTTACCGACCATGACTTCAATGTGAATGGAACCAACTAACTCACTCTGTAACTCTACCCAGATTACAACATGAAAATTTACTCCGTAGACCTTCTCATCTCTTCACCTATAAGTTTATTTTTGGCTCGGTCAAAAAATCGTAAAAGTAGCTCCGTACAAAAGTCATTTTTACACGGAAATTAGTGAACACAACTCAACGTGTTCCCTGTCAGAATTACTCGGCCGGTTTTTAAAATTTCTCCTCTTGCTTAGCATTGTGAACGTTGAAATAAAACTTTATGTTCGCATCAATAAACATATGTACAGGAATAGGGATGAGATAGCAGCCAATATACGCTTAACTTTAAAGCTTTATTACAACTTTCCCAACAATGATTTTCTAAATTTTTTTCAAAAAGGTTGATTTCGGAGGTCTGACAATGTTATATACGAAATTTCAACTAAATCGATACATTAGGGGAGGAGGTTACTTGGACGAAAATTTTGCAGATGTGCTTTATAATATAAAAAAAAAAAAAAATAGGATAGGATATAGGAGATAGGAGATACTTTGCGCACTACTGAAACGACTGCAGCGATAGAGAGCAAGTGATGATCCGTTGGATCGAGTTGACCGGACTAGAACTCGCAAAAGGAAAGACAGAGGCCTCATCATTCATGACTCGTCGAATGATGAAGTATCTAGGCATTTGGTTTGAATTAAAGCTGAGCTTCAGGCATCATTTCCTGATGACAGCGGGAAAGGCGGACATGGAAGTAACCTACGCCCGAACCGCGTGGTGACAAACCTAGAAGGGCCGAGGGAAGCGAGAAATAGGATCATTGAAAAATCTAACATTTTAGAATGGCGAGACAGTGAAACTTTCAAAAATTAGGCTTTTCTGGCAGAGCCAAATAAATGAAGATCATGTTTTATATCTTTCCCTTTCTCAATACATAGCAAGTATTTTGCTGCTGTTAAGTTTCAATACGGCCACGTAAATGAAATAGACAGAATGAATACTGATACGCTTAGCAATCTGTTTCATCTGTACTATACCTCGGTACATACCAGGGTGGTTGCATTTATAAGTCTAGTTTAGAATGTTTCAAGTTAATGGTTTTCGGGGGCATAATCCAGTATAATTCTACTTTGGAATATTTCAAGCTCCTTGCTCTAAGATGTGTCTACTTTAAAACATTCCAAGTTAATATGGTTTTAGTCAACTTAGAATTATCTTTTAGGGGCTCACTCGCTCCGCATGTCCTTGTTAAAATTCTCCCGAGTACTCTAACAAAACATTCTAGAAGAAGGGTGGAGCAGTGGTACTCGCAGATTTTTGAAGCACCTACTAGATAGAAAAAATTTTCAAAAAAACAAAAGATCATCATTTGAGAGTAGGGGAAGCGGTACTCACAGATTTCTCGATCATCTGCCAGGTGTAAAAATTTTTCTCGCAAAATTTTTCAAGTCGGGGGGGGGAGGGGTGGTACTTGCAATTTTCCAGTAGTGTACGTATAAGATGTGACTGACTTACGTAATTCTAAGACCTGAATCCGTTTACAGAAGGAACTAATAAATCTTTCAAGTTCCGGAATGCATCGATATCCAAGCTAAGCGTAGCAACAATAATGCATCTGCATTTAATAACAATTTGTGTACTTTTTTCCTTCTTCTTATTTAGTGAAATTAGTGATAACAAAGACAAATAGCAGCCAGTCGACTGGTCTAGATTTCTCAAAACAGTTCGTTTACACGTAGAATCGTTCGTTACACCCTCGAATTATATTCAACCAGACTCAATTCGGGCATTACTCCTGCTCAAAAAGTTGGTGAACCATCTTTCAAAACTTTTGAATCGCTAAGAAACAAATTCGAAAACGTTGTTCCATTAAAACGTAAAGCTCTGTTAAGATGTTTCCTCGAGAATATATACGTTCTTTCTATAAACGTTTCTGAAGTTCGCGTTTTCCAATCTCTTTTCTCTTTTATTTGTTTCATTTTTCCTCTCCCTTCCAACCCGCCTTCTTACATTCGGTAAAATTGTATTAAAATCTGCGCACACCATAGAGGATTCATCAATTTCATTTGTAGCAATCGGAATAACTTGATCCTTTGAATGATGAAACTTTTCAAAATGCCAACTGCGATATGTAGAATACGGAGACCGGCGAAGTAGAACGCGAGAATTGATTTCGCTTTAAAGACGGCGAAAAAAAAAATACGTTTATATTAGACAAAGTGAATATCGTACGGTAATGGAAATAAATTACGAAAAACTCATTGAACGCTGTCGCAACTGTCATGTTCGTCGTCGTCGTCGTCGACGTCGTCAAAAAAAGAAAAAAGTCTCTTCGGTAAGCTGTCACGTGTACATGCAGTAGCGAGTAAGTTTCGAATCCCAAGAAGAGAAAATTCTAACAATATCGCTGTTACTTTGTAAACGTCGCGAGGTCAAAAAGCTGTAAAATTATCGCCTTTTAATCAATCATACCGAAATTTTTCAATAAGATAATAAGCTATCTTTGCTTCGTTGAATTCTAATTTTGTGAGAATGATTAATTTCGCGATGAGGACGGTTGTAAACGAATCGTAATGTTATTTTCTACACTCAATAAACGATCAAATTAGCGAGAAATTTATGGTCCGATACTTTACAAAGTTGGCTTACGTAAGATACACATAATAAAACAGGAAAGAAGAAAACATGTTTCTTTTTTTTCTATAAAGGCGGGTGTATTCGATTGTTGGCGAATGAAAAACTAATAATAAGATCATACATTTAGATAGCATTGTTTCAAGACAACGACCAAAAGATTCATCTAATCTTATATTAGTCGTTGCGTCCCCTTCTCTCATTTTCATGCAATGTAGAGTGCACCAGTCACAAGTACAAATTTAAATCATTCTTCCACGGTAAAAGTTGTATCGGATATTAGGCTTAAGCTTGATGATATAGAAAACGTAATCGGCGCTATTTTCGACTTTAAATTGATATAATCTAGTTTTGAGGTTGAGGACGGAATAAACTAGGATCGAGGGCTGCGTCATCAAGGTTTCAGATAGACCTACGTAAACACGGGATTAATTCTCTCTTGTTCAGCCTTGTGGACCATCTGGAAAGCTAAGAAACGTGCAGCGAAATTACGATGAAGTTACTTACTGGAAAAATTCTGATGTAGCAATCGATGAATAATTTTTTTCTACAAGAAACAATTGAAAAAAGGGGAAAAAAATCTCTCTTCTCAGATCCAGAATTGAAGATTAGAAGAAAAAAGCATTGTGAAGATTCTATGGGGAATGACGGAAGATATGACGAAGAAAATTTTCTGCAAATGAAAGCAGAAATCATATTTGATTTATCTTTCAGGTAAAATCCCCTTCTTCCCAAGCAGGAAATGTAGGTCTTCTAGGTCAAGGTCATTAGGTTCTCTTCCTTCCCACGTCATATCAGACGAGTTTCAGAACAGGAATAAAAGTCCAAGTCTTTTGGAAACAGAAGCGCCACAGTGGTCGGAAACTGAAAAAAGGTGAACTTTAATCGAAAAATGAAAGTTTTTGTTAGAACTGGAAATATATGTGATTCATTCGCTCTCAGGACCTTTTAACTTTTTTTCTATCTGAATTTTTCCATCATTGAGCACATAGTTATAAAGATCCATAAATTCATTAAATTACTTCAGCCGTGAGAAAACGCGTCATTTCTGAGCATGCAAGACTTCTGTATGTAAGAACGTGAACGTTCTTTTACGTCGCTCGCGTTACTCCTCCACTCGCACCTAATGTCTCGAGCTCCAGCTATATAATATCTTTCCTCTTTCTTCCTTATCATCTTCCGAGTGCAGTCAGCTGACCTGCCTTTCCTTCGGGAACTCGACTTTTGTTTCGATTCTTTGGAAACACAGCATCGCCAGATTTGTTTAGATTCTACAATCTTACATGTATACATTCTGCAAATTTGGACATTAAAAAACAACATATCAAAAAATTGGCATATAAGAACGTATGGTTGCCTATCCATGCGCCTTTAAAGGATTAAACGTTTGATTGGTTGATCTAGTTTAGTAGGACGCTTCAGAACGAGATTCGAATGCGGTACAAAGGATGAATCACCGCGATACGTCTGCGCACTATGAGCTGGTGGCAGACCCAAGCGCCTCGAAATCGAACGCTCGAAGCCCTCCGAAAAATCGCGAAGACTCTCTGGAATAATAAACAAGCGAGAATTCCAGCTGGGCTCAGGGAGGCTGTGGGAAGAAAAAGGAAGGAGTCCAGATTGTTCCTGTGGCACAGGCCCGCAAACGACTAGGCATGCGTTTTATAGGTCAGTCGGACTGACGTGAACAGTTCAAAGACCATTACTATCCGTGAGCGATTGGCTAAAAGATGGCGGGTGAGAAAGCTGCAAAAACAACGCGGGCCCATAAACTGGGTAAGAAATAACGCCGAAAACATCCATCTGTGAAGAATTACGTCAATCACTTATTTAAGGGTGTGCTTTACACATGAAAACAAACGTGGGCGTAAAACATGGTCCAAAAAAATTCTCACAACTTCAATTTTTAACCAATTTCTCTAACTTTTTGGAATGTTCTTCAGGAAGGTTTGATTGAAAGCGCTATAAAAACAGAATTTGGATTTCTGCATTTTTTTTAATAAGCTGGTAAAGTTGGCAAAATTTGCCTTTTTTTCCAATGCCATAAAATCTTTTCAGAGCCAAATTTCAAATTCTGCTTCTATAGCGCTCTAAATTAAGCCTTCATTAACAACATTCTACGAAATGATGAATGTTAATCGGAAATTCGAGCTTTGAGAATTAATTTTTGAAAGTCATTCCTGACAGGGACTACACACGAATACCAACACACACCCGACAAGCGTCGCGTAGTGACCGGTGTTAGATTGAACGTTGCAGGGTATTAGGGAATTGATGGGCAACCTATTCTACGAATTCGGAGTTCGCCAACAAGTACCTAAAGCACATCCTTAATCACACAACGCGTTGCAATCTTTAATCGAGCACCTATCTTTGTCGCTATAGTATGTGCATCGTACAGAATCCTCGTTACCCCGTCTTCACCTTGAGAACACGTTAATTAAAACATTATTGGTTGTCGGACTAACACGAAGGTGCCCGCATCCCGAACAACCGTCAACAAATTGCTCAAGGATAGTCACCACCTTTGTAAATGGTAAAACAGTTGTGGGGGAAGAACAACTGCAAATAAGACCGAAGAGGAGAGAAATGAGCAACTATATGCCACTAGAATAAATGTCCATCATCTCCTCTGGAAATCAATAGCTTGTAATTCGGTGGGCTGGCCGTGCGTCACAAGAAGAGCCGAAAAGGTAGATGCAGACACACGCGGGAATATAGAGGAAACAGACTAGCTGGACACCGGAATAAATTAACCCTCCAGCTGGCAATCACTAGAATCAAGCTTGAGAAATCTTTGGACACAATGGATACAAGTGGTTGCCACATGTCAAGACGCATAACTATTGCAATCATGACTCATGCAATTAGCACAAAAGATGGGCGCTCCCCATTGAGCAATATTAAGAACTTAGTGGAGGGAGGTTCCAAGCGTTTGTGAAGACTGGGTGGCCATGAAGAAAAGAAAAGAAAAAAGTAAGTCATTTAGATGGCCACAGCTCTCTCCAAGACACTACAACAAGAAATAAAATGGGGACTTCATCTTGTATAGGATTCAGCGATGGCTAGTGCAAATAAAGTCCGAACGTACAGTGACGTCGTCGAAATACAGGCAGGCCTGACAAGAGGAGAGGGCAACTGGGAATTTTGTCTCCGGGCACGGCTCTTTTAGGGGCCCGGTTTACAAGGGGAGGGTGCGAAAAAATTTAGAGGCCATTGCAGGTTTGTAATGGCAGCGGGGAACCCGCAACCTCCCGCACTCGTGTTCAAGTTGACGCGAAAATGCCCCCACGGAAAATGAGTTGGCTGTGCTCTCCTCAGTATACTGTATGCTAGGCCTGATATAATGAAGGCTGGAAGTTGAAATTTTTTCGTTCCTAAAGTAGGTCAAGGTCATTGATGACGTCATAAAGCGTCACAACTGGAAGTTGAAATTTTTCCAAGTCTCTAAAGTAGGTCAAGGGCATTGATGACGTCATAAAGCATCACGGCTGGAAGAATGAAGCTGGAAGTTGTTACGCAGTTACCAGAAACTCCCGGATGCGGACGTTTTCTGAGGATGTTATTCCCCTAACAAAATGGATATCGGGCTCGCTGTGTTCCTTGCCCCATACCCGACTGGAGCTCTCGATGGGCCTGTCAACGTCTGCACAACTCAAAAAATCTATAGTATTCAAACCTTATCCTTGATATCTGAGAAACAAGAATCTTTTCGTCAGAACAAACTGCTAAATGAAATTAAACGCAGGCATGAAACACACTGGAGTTCTTGAAGTTCAGACTCAGAAATAATTCTATTTTCAGGTCCCTAAAGATTCATAGCTCGAGATCCAAAGACGCTTTGGTCGTTGGATGAAAACGATACAAAAATATCCTTGTCAGACAAAATCTCTAGAAAAAACTCAAAAGTTCAGACGCAGACTCCCTTTACCCTTGTGGTTTGAAGTTGAGACTCAGAAATTGATCTATTTCCAGTTTCTCAAGAATTCTTAGCCATAGCTCGAGACCCAAAGACGAGTTTGTGATTGGATCAAAAAAATACAAAACTACTCTTGTCAGCAAAAATCGCTCGAGAAAGCTCAAATGTGCAGACGCAGACTGCCTTTACCTTTGTTGTTTAAAGTTGAGCCTCAGAAAAAATTCTATTCTCAGGTTCCTAAGGATTCTTAGCTCGAGCCCCAAAGACGAATTCGTCATTGGATCAAAACAATACAAAAATGCCCTTGTCAGACAAAATCTCTAGAGAAAGCTCAAAGATGCTCCCTTTACCCTTATGGTTTTTGAACTTGGGCCTCGGAAATTAATCCATTCCTAGTTTTTCAAGGATTCACAGCTCGGTAGAATCTTGAGAATCCAAACACTGACCCTCAGCAAATTATTAAGATCCTTTTGTGAGTGCCTTTTGTGAGTGAAAAATGCTTAAGCAATATTCTTGGACATTTTGCAACTTGTGATTCAGCGAGGAATTTCAAATTCTGAACTACAGAGCATCTCATGCCATATGCTAATTCTAGTTGTACTCGGTCCACAAAGTCAGGCCTGACGAGAGGAGGGGGCAACTAGGGATTTTGCCCCTGGGCCCGGATTACAAGAGTAGGAAGTGAAATTTGTTTTTGGGAGGGCGCTGTGTTCCTTGCCTCGGACCCGACTAGAGCTCTTGACGGGCCTGAATATAGGATAACGATACAAATGCAGCCATCAGCTACAAACCCTATGCCGTAGAAGCTGAGTCTACCTGCCTACCCCCCTCTCACTCTCTCTCTCTCTCGCTAACCACGACAAAATCATTATTCGGAATCAGAATCGCGACTTCAAAATCTTGCAGTCAAGATCACCCTTACTTCGGACTATGACCACCAAGAGTTCGACAATTTCAGAAAACCCATTGTCACTGATATTACACCTAGAGAATTAGTCTATAGCTTATTGTCTCTAACAAATTCAATTCCCTCAGAGTCTGTATACTAGTGCATAGAGATTCTATATTTGCAACCTTCTTTGATTTAAAGAGTGACCAAAGAAAGCAGGATGGAGATCTTGTGACCTTCCCTCAAATGATTTTGAACATCTATGTGCATTAGAATTAGAATAATAAAACTTACAATATTGGTTTTCGTTTTTCCATTACACCTTGGTCGTTATTTCATAACGACTGAAGTTCAAATTCCTTAATTGAAACCGGTCAGTTGTATTCAATAGAAATTCTTTCACATTTTCTACACCGCACAATAAGAGGCCTATAGAAACATTTCCAAAATCGACGTCAATTATTAGCGACATTACGAGCTAAAACGAGATTCGTGTAAGTTGGCGGCGCCGAAATGTATTCAAATTTCGAATTCTACGACCGACTGCACGACTATCGCGGGCCCACGTGAACAGTGTACACAATAGTATACCGAAGCTAAATTGATGACACAGCTGTAGCCTATTTAACTTGTTCTTGGGCGTTGAATGCA
This sequence comes from Aspidiotus destructor, assembly GCA_035079395.1. NCBI lineage: Eukaryota > Metazoa > Arthropoda > Insecta > Hemiptera > Diaspididae > Aspidiotus > Aspidiotus destructor. The sequence goes on along the minus strand of JAVHKZ010000001.1, from coordinate 25,820,518 downwards.
CGTTATTAAACTTTGATGATCGCCGTGCGGCTCCAAATTGCAGCTCGTGTAATAACACAAAAGCAAATTTGTAAGTCGACATTTTCAGGTTGAATACAGAAGAAATCCTACAATACGAAAAGCGTACTATACACGTTTATACAGAAGCCTTTCGTCGTCGTCGGAAAAATACTTGCTACGAGAATACAAAACATATTTCAACCTTTTACTTTGTAATATCGAGTTAATTGAAGTTGTTTAATGAATCTCGCAGCCGGATAAGAAATTACGAATATATATCTACACAATACATAACTATACGTACGTATATCTGTAGTATAATAATGCGAACGCGAATAATATTATTTTGGAGTGAATCGAGAACTTTGTAAAGACAATCCGTAATTACTTCGTATACAGTATACGAAGTATATTATTGAGCTTCGTAGCGTTCCTATTACGTATGCACACGGTCTGTATAAGCCTTTGCCGAGACGTACCTAATTTAATTCCCGGTGGAGTAATCAAAGGCAAAAAATCGTAAGATAATTTTTTTTTTTTTTTGAAAACAACCTCGCAGATTTCTTTTTTTCCTCATTTTTCTTTCTTGTTTTCGTATGCACCTCGTCGAATTAACGAAGCAAATCAGTATGATCTACTTTTTCCTAGAGTTTTTTCGTCGACGCGACTTTCACAAAGTTTTCTATGTAATACAAGTTTTCCAACAATATATTTTACCTTTGAATAGGAAAGCGTCTACAGAACCATTATCGTAAGTAATCGGTGAGAAAGGAGAGAAAAACAAGAGAGTTGACTAGCTTTAAAAAGAAAGGGGAAAAAGAAGATGATGGTGATACAATAAACGATTTTCAAATAAAAGCTTGCCAAGACGTCCACAGGCTAAAAAAAATTTAATAAGGTGTCCATTTTTTTTCTATACATGAGACTGGCTGGAGAAATAGCGTCAAGGACAGAAATGAACTTCGTGATATCGTGGCATTCAGTTATTCTGTGGGCCACAGTAACCAAGTATGTAGCCACAATTCAACAACATCTAGCCCTCACACAATGGGTCGAAAGAGAGATAATGTCACTCTGAAACCGTCGTCAGCCATATGCAATTAATTAATAATTATACTTAGATTCTTTCACAGAATGACTATTAGCGTTTGAACCGCTAAAGAGTCGCGCTCTATCTCTAATGTGGCGGCAGTCTATAGAAGGGTGATTTCAAAAAATTTGTTTTCATGTGATTTTGATTATTGTATCTTTTACGTAGTACTGGTCAAAAATGTTCGAAAAAGCTATTACAACCAATACCCTCAAATAACAAAGATACAGCTAGATGAAACGCAACAATAAGCCTTGTGGGATTACCAATTTGATCCTGATTTTGGGAACGATACTTGCGCCACTACAGGCCAGTCCATACGCGAATGCTCTCTATCAAAAAATATTTCTTATAACTCGGCTTGTCTTCTTTCGGTACTTCCGAAAACTTTTTGATTTTTGGATATTATATTACTCATCATTTCTCTCTGGACTCTGTTTTTTTTTTTTAGCTGAACTTTTCCTTTTCAAACAAGCACTCTTGAAATTGTACTCAGATTATAGTATTGCCACGCTGCATGAGCTACTTCAGCATCAGGTATGTTGTTTAATCTGCTCAAGCGATTCAAATGAAAAATAAACTAAGAAAAGTCATTCATACCATCGAGCACACTGCTTCTCTTTGAATACCCGTATTGAAGTACAGAATAACAAGAACTTACCTAGAACAAAAAAAGAAAAGAATACTCGTTAATAAAGCTTTTCGACAATTTACAGGAATCAAAACAAAAGTACATAGATAAATAATAGTTTATGAATACAATAAAATTTCGATCTGCTTTCAAAACTCCACTTTGGCTACTTTGACCCACTTCTTCAACTTATTACAACTAACAAAATCTGATCGATAGTACAGTAAATAATTGTTACAAATTAAATGAGGGTAGCGCCGACAAAGTAACTGAATTCGAAGAAAAGAGTCTAATACGCTGCTACTATTTGTAAAAGTGAGAAAACACTACGTGAACACGTGATTTGAACGTGATTCAAACGAGAAATGAGTCGCGAGTAATGCTAGCCAATCAGAAATGGCTGTCGATTTTCGTTGATCGTATTATTATATTTTGAGGTATACGCCGAGATGGTAGATGTGTACAGTACGGCACTACCTTCCTTCATATAAGTAGGAGAAATCGCTAGCAGTTTCACTGTCTTGGTTGCCAGCAGTCATTTTTCCTAGTTCGGTTGCCGACTAGAGTGTTTAACGTTGATCGTGTACTATTTACGCAGCATATATATTGCGTATGTAATCGCTTATTGACGGTCGTTGATGGTCGTTCTACAAAATAACGATCCGGCAGATTCTTGTACCAAGGAAGATCATCACGAGTGTTTGGTCGCCAGCACTCGTGGTGCACGTTGTCGTTATATTAGCCAAATGTAAATATCGGCTCTCAATCGATGCGCTGAGTCCTAGTAGTAAAGCAGGTCATCACAAGTTCTTGGTTGCCAGCTCTTGTGGTGCCTGTCAGAATAGCCGAGTGTATATACTGGCTTTAATCCGTCATATGAAATCATTGTCTATGGAGGAGAAAGGTGGTGGTTGGTGGGACTTTCGGGGGTTGCCAAACCCCCCTCCTTGGCGTTGTCAATTGCGCCTCAGATTGTATTTCAAGAATAGTACACGAGAATGTACTGATGAAAATATAATGGTCGTAACATTTCAGAAGTGGGATTAGTAATTCATTCCCATTATACTTGATAAACTGAAAAGATACCTACGTATAGAGAAGAAGATTCAAAATATGAAGCAGCCTAAACTAACATGATTAATGAACATGTAAAGAAGAGGATTCAAGAATTGAATAGCAGACAGTGTCAGCAAAATAAAAATAAAAGTTGACTTGGAATTGCTGACCCAAGAAAAGACTTGGAACTTCAATAATGGTGATGAGAAGATTTTGATACAAGATTTCAAGCTTTGAAATGGAAGATTGATAACCAGTATAAACTTCATGAAAGATTTGTAGTATTGACTATTTAATCATGATGATGGTGAAGGAGATGGAAACTGAATTTGGATGTATTATTAGCTATGTCTCAGAAGGCATCCAGTTTATCCCTGAGGGAGAAGCTGTGCAGTTGGACAAAATCTCGAGGAATAGTCGGCAATTTGTACAGAAAATAGCCGAACAAAAGTGGCTTCTTTATTCCTTATGCTTTGGAGCATCTTATGCTTGGATGAATTGTTATCAATAATCAATATTGCCAATGAGAGATTGCAAATGTTCAATTGAATAGTAGTACTATATACATGTATTTACAAAGCAATACTGCTCAAGAAGAGGAAAATTGAGGCGTCTTGGATTCTGTTTGTTCTGATAGAGAGCATAATTGGAGAAGAAGCATCAAAGAAAATTATAAATCAGATGATTCTAAAGTTGATTGATAAGCTTGGTGTCAGCATGATAGCCACTTCAAGGGACTTAGTTATTTTATGAAAATGAAATTTTGCATATGACATCAGTTGTGCAGAAGTCCAAATCACTGTACCCTGAAGAAGTATTTGTCCAGAAGAGCAAATTGGACAATGAATGTTTGGGTAAATTTTTGAGCTTTGAAGAAGCAAAGAAGATTGACAGCTTGTTTCAAACCTAACTACCAATTCCGGTATAAGGAAGAATTATGGGAAAAATGCTACTTCTTTTCCAAACCGTGGAGATCTAATGAGGGATATAATCCCGTTTGCTTACTTTGGGCCACTTGCATCAAGAGTTACGCAGATGATATTTATTAGCAATGGTATTTAGCAGCTTGTAAAATAGGTCCAATTTTAGCAGAGTGGTCTAACATGAAGAAAAGTATTTTGCCAACTGTGGTTTCAGCTAAGACAATAGAACCAGAGCGGTTGCCTATCTTGACGGTAGTTATACCAAAGAATCTGGAGTGAATTCTGGTGGCAAGTTGACGCACTTATGAATAGTGAAGATTAAAGAAGATAGCCACTATGACACGCTATAAATTTTGGCTTCTCCTAACAAATGAAATGTATTACTAGGAAGAGGGCCTCTGTAAATAATGGAAAGGTATTTAAGAAAACTTGAGAAGAAAATGAGAGTTGGTGTAAAAAGAGAAGGCAATGTTTGTGCCTGAGCGTTTAAAGAAATTAAGATGGAAATTTCATCTAATATTGACTCATTCAAAAAAAAAAGAGCAAGGAACACTGACATAAGAAAATTGTTTGCAAAAAATAAAATAAGTAAAATTAAAGAGCACAATAAGATGAAAAATACTGATCAAGTTTGGAATAATATAGCTCGTTGAGAAAAGCCATACATTTCTATGTGTCAATTTACATTTTAAAGAATAGGCAAAATGAAAGTAATGTGATGGCTGGAATCTAAAAGTGAATGATCCTTTTAATTTGAGAAAATACTGAGTAGATAGTTGAATTGCGGATGGCTGATTCTGAGGAAATGGTGATAACCTGGCGCCCTTCATCCTCAAAGTGAACGTCACCAGATGGTTGGTGGGGCAAAGTGGAGAGTAGAGGGATAGAAGCTGTCGCCTACTACCTTGCTTTGGGCATTGCTTGCTGTCTGGTGGTAGGAGCGCAGAGGATGGAGGTGTAGAACACCTGGGATTGATTAGAGACCTTTACCAGAGGTGGAGGTTGTCTAGTAGCTTAGATGATTGAAAAGCTGCGGTCAATTCAGGGTGGAGCATAGATCAGGGGAAAGCCCTATGGTTGTAGCTCAAAATGATGGAAAATGAAAAAGATGGAAAATGGAATTGATGGATCCGACCTGAATGCGAAGGATACGATACCATATCCAAGGTCAGGCGGATATACTGTGCTGGATGTGAAGGGCCGAGGGTCCAATGCCAGGCAGGTATTCCTACAAGAATGGGCAAAGAAGATATGTAATTAGGAATGTCCAATGAAGTATTGGAAGTGATTGAATGGCCCAATGTAGGAAGAGAGTTGGGGAGGCTGGCCAGACTCCCCAACTTTGAAGAAAGCCCAGGTATATCAAAGGTTCACAGAAGAAACTGTTCCGCAAAGAAATTATGATATATTGCATTGAAAGCAAAATAGATTGAATCAAAAGAAGGAAAATATTTACATGTAGTTTTTGAGAAGTTTTTCAAAAGAAGAAACTGAATTAGAATTGAAATGATACTTGATTGGTCCTTAAACAATTTAGAGGAAGGCAAGCTGATTGCCTTAGCAGAAAGATTTATTGTCTCAGGCCGCTGTAAGTAGTGGCATGAATTAAACCAGTACATTGACATGCAAATAAGAAAATTTGAAAAATGTAAGATGAAGAAGATAGTTGGAATTTTATATCAGTGCATTCTTGGTTGAAGAATGAAACCATTTTTGGGAATATTTTAAATTGTTCTTGTAAATAGTAGTGATTACAGTCTACTAAGAATAAATATTGGATGGATAGACAGTTTACCTGTGGTAAACCACATAGATACGTTTTCATATAGTGGGAATATGGATAGAAAGAGCTAGGCTATTCTAAAAGTTCTCTTATTGGAGAAGTAAAATTGTACTGAAAATGTAGAGTGAGAAAAATTGTTATGAAGCTCGTTCTTATGATGTGTTGGCTAAATTGAAGTGTGGTGATCTGTTCACTGACGTTGAATGAAGAGTCATTCTAGATCAAAACCTTGCAGCATTGATAAAGCCAATTGAAAATATCTACAAAACCATAGAAACATTGGATCAATTTGGAATTAGCCTTGAGCAATCATCAGATGAAAAGATAGGTATGGGATTAGTGATCCGCTCTTGCTGATTTGAATTGTAGACCATGTTCACGCGACAGAAGCTGACAGGTGCCAGAAATTGGCTCATTAGAGAGATGTCACCAAGTTTGGCTGATAGCCAGATGGCGGTGATTAATTCTGGATTTTGATTTTGAAGTTGAATACAAGTAGGGACTGCTATCAACAAGTAGGCGCCGCAGAAGACCTGTTGATAAAGTAAGTCCAAAAGATGCAGAAAACATTGCAGATAAAGTTGTTATTATTGAAAAAATGACTGAAATTGACTCTTGGGTAGCCGGTTCTGAATAGCGCAACGTCAGGACCCAAAACGTGTAGAACCCATTGAAGCAATAAAACGAGGGAGAAGAAAGAAAAACAAATAATTAAAACGAGAAAATGATGATGACAATGGCGTAAAATGGAGAGAATTGCAGATGATAACGTGGAGAGGCATGGCTAGATTTATTTGTTGCCGGTTATTGAAAAATCAACTAATTGGTCCGTAATTGAAGACGTCAACAATAAGACAAGTCACTGTATCTTTGGAGAAGAGTTTGGGGACCAAACTCTGTCAGGAAAGGCCGTATATTACAACTAACAAAATCTGATCGATAGTACAGTAAATAATTGTTACAAATTAAATGAGGGTAGCGCCGACAAAGTAACTGAATTCGAAGAAAAGAGTCTAATACGCTGCTACTATTTGTAAAAGTGAGAAAACACTACGTGAACACGTGATTTGAACGTGATTCAAACGAGAAATGAGTCGCGAGTAATGCTAGCCAATCAGAAATGGCTGTCGATTTTCGTTGATCGTATTATTATATTTTGAGGTATACGCCGAGATGGTAGATGTGTACAGTACGGCACTACCTTCCTTCATATAAGTAGGAGAAATCGCTAGCAGTTTCACTGTCTTGGTTGCCAGCAGTCATTTTTCCTAGTTCGGTTGCCGACTAGAGTGTTTAACGTTGATCGTGTACTATTTACGCAGCATATATATTGCGTATGTAATCGCTTATTGACGGTCGTTGATGGTCGTTCTACAAAATAACGATCCGGCAGATTCTTGTACCAAGGAAGATCATCACGAGTGTTTGGTCGCCAGCACTCGTGGTGCACGTTGTCGTTATATTAGCCAAATGTAAATATCGGCTCTCAATCGATGCGCTGAGTCCTAGTAGTAAAGCAGGTCATCACAAGTTCTTGGTTGCCAGCTCTTGTGGTGCCTGTCAGAATAGCCGAGTGTATATACTGGCTTTAATCCGTCATATGAAATCATTGTCTATGGAGGAGAAAGGTGGTGGTTGGTGGGACTTTCGGGGGTTGCCAAACCCCCCTCCTTGGCGTTGTCAATTGCGCCTCAGATTGTATTTCAAGAATAGTACACGAGAATGTACTGATGAAAATATAATGGTCGTAACAAACTAGAAAAAATTACAAAATCATAATGAAATTTTTTCGTTCTTTCTTCACAGTTTCATAAGATCACGAAATTGAAGAGGGTTTTTTTTCGCGCTCGTTAGGTTTTCATCACTTCAAGGAAAACCACAACCTTACAATGAAGTTTTTCAGTACTTTTAAGCAGATTTTTTCTGCTTCGTCCTCCTTTTTGAACTCGGAAACCGTCATAAAATCATACTTACGCACTATTTTTCAAATTAAAAGGGGTACTTCTCATCCGATTTTCTCTTTCAGTGCAGCCTTAAAAACTAGGAAGAAATTCCATAATTATAGTGGAGTTTTTCTCAGAAGTACTTCTTTGTATTTTGACTTTCAATTTGAGATTGGACAAAAATAACATAATAAAACTAATCAATGAGTAAACTGGAGGGCAGTTCACAAGAACCTCGGGTAAATTACCTCGAAGGCCAATGCCATATAATTTGGGAAAGATTAAGTGACATTAAACACGAAGAAACGTTTTCTGGAGATTGGAGAAGATGGTGTCAAATTTTGAGTTTGAGCAAAGGCTTTCCTTAATTCGGAGGTCACTTGGAGATTTTGAAGGTCTTTGCGGAAGCCGTGTCGGTAAGGGGGAAAGGATGTTATTCAATTCATTGAACCAGAATAATTTTTGGTGAGTATTGGAAGTTTTCAAGGAACAAAAGTTGGAGTGGTAGGTCGGTAGGATGCGGGGAGGGAGGGATTTTGAGTGGATTTTAGTATCAGAGGGATAATATCAGACTTTCAGGTGGTATGGTTTAAGAATTGTGTTGAATAGTGAAAGGAGATTTTCAAACACTTGAGAATAATCAAAACAGTGAAATGGTTTCTTCAAACTCTCAATACTTTTGCGTTTGGGAGTTTCTGTAAACTGCGTGACGTGACGGGACGTGAAGTGACATGACAAGACGTGACGTGTGACTCTTCATGGTATCATCGATGACCTTGAACTACTTTGGGGACACGAAAAAATTTTAACTTCCAGCCTTCATTATATTATCAGGCCTAGTATACTGAGAAGAGCCTCGATAACTCATTTGCTGACAGTGTATTTCCGCGCCAACGTGATCGCGAGCGCGTTCAACTTATTACGTCATCATTTTCAAGACTCGGAAACTAGGCTATATATTATAGGAGGAGGGCCAGGAAAATAGCGGATTCCACGCTGCCATTGCAAACCTGCAATAGCCTCTAGTTTTTTTTTGTACTTTGGCTCTCATACTAAACTTTCAAAAAAGAATCCCAAAATTATACTGGAGTTTTCCTGTCCTCTTATCAAAAGTTTTTTTTGTTTTACGACCTCCTTTTCGAGATCCATATATTTTATTTTTTGTAGTTACAATATCCATATCCATGTCTTCTCCCCAATGCCTGATTAGATTAGCAGGTTAAGAAGATGAAATAATATTTGTAAGACTTGTCAAGTTTCTTGATCTTCGGCTCAAAAGTGCCGTAAGTGACTAGTTTTCTCTTCATCATGGCAAGTGGACTTTGTCCATGGAGTCGCTGGCATCAAATCGACTGTCCATTCCACCCTCTTGTCGTTTGATGTAACCGACCTCTTTTTCTACATTCTTTCCTAATGTTCCTCCTGTACCTACAGTTGACTTCTTTAAGGCATTGTTTTTTAAGACTGAAGCTCCTCAGGAACTAGACCTCTAAAATGCTTGTTTTAGTCTCAGTTTTTGTTAGTTCGACCACAAATTCCATCAATTTCCCAACTGTGTTGAGAACCAACCACATCGATACCCTCCTAGGGTTGATAAGAACTGAGCTGTTCATGAAATGTTTCGAGTCTGGAATTTTTCTTGAGGGCAACGAGTTCCTTACCCTCCTGGATTCGTTACATTTTGTTCGTGGATAAGACCAGTATCCCGACAAGTTCCTTTGTATTCTAAACAGCCAGTACCCTTCTATCCAATTCACTATGTAAGTTGGAGCGAGTAAAATTAACTTAAACCTACGGTTTTTAAAATTCTTACATTCTCCAACCTTTTAGTATGTGCCCTAATATAGGCCTACATACTTAGTAAATAATTCGAATCGTTTTCGATCTAATTACATTAGAGGGGATGAGTAGCGGACGCGGGACGACGAATACGACAGGTTCCTTGTCAAAATTTACCCACTCGAGAATGAGAAAATTCCTAGTACTTGTTGAGGTATACTCGGTGGCCAGGTCGACATTATTTCCTCCCCTCCCTCCCTTGAAGGCTTTGGAGGACCCAAGAAAGTTCTAATATGTCTGAACGATACTTGAAAAACGAGGAGCGTACGAGTTTGATCTCGGCCTTTTTAGTATTTTTCTCTTATTTTGTACCCGATATTTATTGCAAAGATAATAGATTATGTTTAATCAAATTAACACATCCCGAATGAACCAAAAAGGAGTGCCACTTTGCTAAATCCCTCCTAGAATACAAACGGATGCGGTCGATAATCGCACTCCGAACCAAATCCATAATATTCATCCCTCATACGCTCCTAATGACATTTTGATAATATTGCGTCGTCATTTGAATAATATGGAGTATCTGTTGAAAGAAATAATCACTTCGAGCGTGTACACAGCGCACAGTGTGTATCGTTAGTTTTGAATATTTAAGTCGCAGGAAAAAGGCGCTTAATGTAATTTCTAATTTATTTAATTCATCAGCTGACTCGATTGTCACTCATTCTCGAGCGCATCAGCACTTGAAGGAGTTGGAAAAAATACCGAGAATTTTTCTTCTTTCCTTTTCGACAGACGTAAATTTTGATTGATATCCTCTTTTTTTCCTCCGGTGACAAAGTCAGTTAATCTTGTGATGAATGAGTGTTTCTCTGGATGCTGATGGTGTATGTATAGTAGTAAACGCGCGGCGTTCAAAATTTATTCGATTGGAAAAGAGCTCGAGTCTCTCTCTAATTGAAACGTTAAATGGCGAGAGTAGGAGCATCTCCGTGTCTGGGGCGCGCGAATTCCCGTACCATTAGTCTGCGATTGTAATACGCGTGATTGTAATCGTGTAAAATTTAATTGAATTCGTTTCGCCGAATGAATATTGACGCGATACACTGTTCGCGTGTTATAATATACTTTGCTTTCATTTCTGGTGTTAAGTTTGATTTATTGTTTCTGACGTGGACTGGATATACATGTACCCGTATAGTACGTACAGGAGTATAAGTATACGATATTATTCATCTATATTGTCTCCCCTCATTTTACGCGATGACAAAAATCCTATTTCAATAAAAGGAGTAGTAAGAAAGTTCACAGCGTAACTTTTGCTGAAGACGGCATTCAAATTTCTGGAACGTCTGACCCGAGTTTTATCTTTCGCCGCTCGCGCGATAAAAGCATTCATTTCAGGAAGCGACGAGATAAAAAAAAATGTCACCATCATGCACTCGGTATCGCCTTACACTCGCTCTCGGAGTACATTTTACGTACAATAATAATTTGGGCTGGTTCGTTGAAGAAATTTCCGAAAAAAAAAGAGACACGCTACCGTATTTTAGAGACCACAATTCCATTAAAGGGGGAGTACGGCCGGCGATAATATCATTTACATGGACCATTCCGACGTAACGCTACAAAGGGCCGAGGAGTGGGTCGGAGGCGAGCGAAAACGTTCGATGTCGATACAATAGAAGACCTACACGGAGTACCCTCGAAAATTAATCGGATTAAACGAGCGCCGTAACCCCGGCTTCTGATAAGAAATATAAATTTCTGACTCTCGATGATGACCTGCCCGTTTCCTGTAACGGTAATTACATCAGTAAGGGCCGCGTAAGCTGAAAACAAAGCCAAAAAAAGCAAATAACCGCGCGCCACCGCCACCTTTCTCGGACACGTGGAACGATTGCAGAGCGAGAAGGTTTTCCTCGTTCGCCGAAAGCAATTTTCGTCGTCATAACTTTCGTCGTATCGGTAACAGGGTTAAACAAATCTGCCAAGAGAGTTTTCGAGGAAAACGTAAGAGAGAAAAAAATATATTTCATCATTAGCGTTCCGCGGAAAGTGCGTTTAGTACGCTATTTTCTGTCATTAAATTAACTTTACCGCGAAAAGTAGAAAATTATTATCGGTCGGTTCGCCGAGCCTTTTACAATGTGCGCGCGGAAACCTGCAATCTACCGTACGTGCGTAGGATTTTTCCGCTTCCGAATTAACCAGGTACGAACAGCCATCAAATAACAATAAACGGTTTACCGCGTGCCGCTTCCGTCTACCTGATGAAGCACCCGCATCCCGAAATTTGACTGCGAGTAATTAACGAATATCCAAATTAATTGACTTGAAAATCCTAATTACGGAAAAGTAAGATAAATATTTGAAAGTTTGCTTATCTTGTTGACGGATACCTTGCCTAAGGCAAATACTCATCTTTGGACTTAATTACTCAGCACAACGGCAAATTGTTTTAATAGAGATAGGTAACCATTGTTTTAGATTTATTTACCTCGATTATGCGACACCTTTGCAAACATTATTGATTTTGGATGTATTCTTACGTGAGAAGGGTGCCATTTTCTTTCCACGTCTTCTAGTAAAGTGTGAGGTTATTTGTCGCGGGGTATTGGTAAAGGCATTGCCAAGTTTCTAAGTCTCAGGACCACAATCCGTGACGCGGTTCCCTACTCTAACACCACTGGAGAGGAGTAGAAGTTCCAAACGAATCAAGATCATGTTTCATGTCTTTCTCAGTAGCTAGTGGCTTTTGGGGGAGCTCACTCGCTTTGCTTGTTCGCCCCGTCCTAGATCTAGTATAGGTCTACTTTAGAAAATGTCAAGCCAATAGCGTTTGAAGGCCGCTAGTAGATTCTGGGGGACAAACGAGCAAGACTAGTATGAAACTAGTGTAGATCTAGTATATAAGGTCATCTGGTTGGACAGACAGACGGACGCAAATTCAAGATCAGGGTAAAGGTCAGAGCAACGACATGAAATTTAAAGGCCATTGCGAGCCAGCGGGGAACCCGTAACCTCCCGCGCTTACGATCACGTTGGCGTTAAAATGCTCCCTCAGAAAATGAGTTGGCTGGGCGCTCCTCAGTATACTGTATACTAGGCCAGATATAATGAAGGCTGGAAGTTGTCCCTAAAGTAGGTCAAGGTCATTGATGACGTCATAAAGCGTCACACGTCACGTCACGGCACGATTGAGACTACTCTTGAGAAAATCGAAAAAATTGTCCCGGAAAACCATCTTGGTTTCTTGACGATTTTATAAAGGTCCCGACATTTTTATGTACTTATAAAATTGGCAATCTCGTGGAAATCAGCACAAAAAACTGTCACGGTTTTTCGCATTTTATTTGCTTAAACGATCAAGACCACGCTTGGAAGATCGTCACGATTTCTTGATGGCTTACCGAAGGTTTTTTGACTGGAGTCACCCCTGGGTAAATTGTCACCGAAAACAATCACGATTTTCTGTCACGCTTAATGACGTCATAAGTGGCCTTGCTCTATTTGAGGGGCGTGAAAAAACAACAGCTTCTTTGACGAAGTTGAACGACGAACGTAGAGAACCAATTATATGGGTCGAATTGGTTTTGGTATTGGGAATTTGAATTGAAATTTCTAACTTGATAGAAGGGGAGCGGAAGGGATTGCGATAGTCCTCTGTTGGCCCTCGCAACCGTGGTGCCCGCTCTTCCAGAAAGTATCATCCTTTTAATCGTGACCTGCTGCTCTCTAGGGCCTCTTCCTGGGAGCAGGGACGTTATTCATAACGCGATGATAATTCAAGGAATCGCTAAGGACGCTCACGAAGTTATGCTAGCTTCCGTTAAAGACTCCACTCTTTTTGCCTATAACGCTCTGAAAGCATGTTGGGAACATTGTGTGAAGAACAGAATCTCTATCTATCGTCCGGACATACCTCAAGTACTCTCTTTTCTTGAAAAAAACATACAACACGTCACTCAGAACTGGAGCGCAGACGCTCTAAACTTCGTCCTGCGTAGTGCGACCTTTGGGGACGTTCGCTTTCCACGGGTTTTCAAAGGAATCCAGCACCTAAGGCCTCCACACCCTGGGTACGATCACACATGGGACCCAAAAACAGTTTTGGATTACCTGCGATCTCGGCCTCCCGATACACCCTTGGATTGGCTCTCGGCGGCGAAAAAACTCGCAGTATACTCCTGGCCTTGGCCACTGGGCACAGAGTACAGACTCAACACAAGTCACATGAAAATCATTCAATCAAGGGTAGAGATTTTCATCCTTGCTACCAAACTATGACAAACGTCATGACCTATTCTAATTAACCTTTACGAGCATCCAAAAATCTGAGCTGCCAGCCCACTCTGCGTTTACTTACAGGCGATACGGCTCACCAGAAGAAACGAAACGAGGCTGTTCATTCCCTCAAATCCGCCTCACAAAGCGATCTCAAAACAGACAGTTGCGAGATGGGTTACGGAAATTTTGGTAGCCAGTGGGGTCGATCTTCACTGTTTACAGCACTCGTTTCTTCTCCGCTGCGTGCCCGAAGATATGTTCTGTAGCTACCTACATTCGATTACAAGTAGCCGAAGTCTCTCGAGCCCATATCGACAACTTTAAAAAGTGAATGGGTGATTAGATAAGGTAAGCTATTACAGTATCACGGTAGACAAGTTTCTTTCCTACCAGTGTGCGCTGGATGGTTCAGAAGTACGAGACATGTTGTGCTACGTTGGGAGAAAGACCTCATACAATTTTAATCGAACGACACAGGTAAGTTCAATTATACAATTCAATTTTCTGACTATTCCTGAGGTTTTTAAAAACTTCCGACCTTCACCCTTCCATCTGGAAGTTCGTCATCATCTTTCCGGTACTAAAACCCATTACAGTCCCCTCGCCTCTCTTACCAAGCCATCGCTCTGACTTCTCTGTCGTGCAAACACTCTACAGAAGACTATTTTGGTTCAGTAAATCATCGAATAACATCATTTCCCCATATTAATAAGGCTCCGCAATGGACGTAAAGCCTTCCAGGCTATATCCGACTAGAACTAACGAATTGAGGTAACTTTCCACTCAAGCTTCGACTCAAAACCATTTTCTTCGACCTACTTCTAAATTACAAGGCATTGGCCTAACTTACCTGCAAGACAAGTCTGCAACGGTTGAAATTCAAGACCAATACTCGTTCCTACCGACCTATCCAAAATGGTGCCCCCAGAAAGAAGTATGAAGTGTTCCCTTTCTAGAACGAGTCAGCTTTTTCATATTGAATTTCTTTTCGAAAGTTTCTACCCCTGACGAAAGTTAGAAAAGTCACCTAAAGTTTCTGATACATTCAATCATAACATCTAATTAACCAACACCCAGAGCACAATGAAGCTATTTATGATCATAAGTTTTGGGCGATCATCAATTCTTCCAGAACTTGGAATGTAATCCATTCAATCGATTTGTTATAAATAAGTATTCAGGCAATATTTCCATTTTATAGTCTAGAATAAGTTGCAGTGCTCCGACAGCTAACGAGCTGGACGTGAATAAAGTTCATTCGATTTAATGTATTTGTCCAGCTGAACAAGTAGAAAAAAAAGGTGACCGAAGAGTTTGGAATTCGTACATCGTGTTGCATTGTATACTGCATTCGACGCGGCGAAATTCGAAAGGTAAGAATGGAGACTACGCACTCGCCTTCGTCTTTTGCAATCCGCTGCACTTCGAAGAGGATGATGTTCCAACGTAAATGTCACTTACCAGCGGCCGAAGTTCAAAAGAAGTCAAACGGGAGCACTGATCAGCAATTTCGCGTTTAATAAAGTACCTTTACCGAAGCCGGAACGACCGCTTTTTGGTTCGAGTTTATGAAAGACAATCGATCATCGCGGGGTTGAAAGAGGAATCTTACCGCAATAAACCGTCGATGCAGATTGCGAAAGGTCAAAGATACTCGTGCATAGTTGCATTTGGAAGTACGTCGATCGCGTCTTTCACGTCAGATTTTTTTTCCTACTCTCGCGCGAGAATAAACGATATTTGTGGTAAGTGTTTGTTTTATATTTTAAGTACAATATCTTCTTGAAGAGCGTTTATGTTTTTTTTTTTTTCCTAGAGAACTTTTGATGTCGTTGTCAAGTTCCTCGCTCATTCTTATTGTTTAGAATATCTACTGCACGCTCGGTAAAATAATGTGTAGATCTCCATAGTCTTCGGTTCAGTCCATTGAAAGGAGGTTTGTTTCATGGGAAATATTATTAGACGGAAGTGTCCATTCTCTACAGTCCGACCAATCAAATTGCATCAAAATTATATCGGGAAATTATATCATACAAGCGTATCTGTCAAGTGATACTTCAGTATTTGGGTAATTTTTTATCCACGTCCCTATGAGGAAATCTTTGGTTCTTTATTAGAACGGAAAACTGTACACCTTACTCAAACCTTTTAGTAACAGAATCGTGCTGGCTCACAACTTTTTAGACTGTGTAATCAGCACGTCGGCCCTCACAAATACTTTTGGTCAAACTTTCGAGAATTTTCCCACAGGCCTTTTCTAGCCAAAGATCCCCAGACGCCATTCGGAATCCAAGCGCAAATAACACCCCTAACGCCTCTTCTCCGGACTGGACTATTCTCAAGACTATTGGCAAGTTTGTGGCAAGTGACACCGCAAATGCCTCTTCTCTGACTTGGACTATTTGCATGAACAGACTTCAAAGGCCCCATGAAACTTTCGCTGGTCTTTTCTGGCCGAGGACTCGCGGCCGCCCAGCTCGGCCACAGCGACACTGTTTCTCAGTATCTTGAGAGCAATAGGGCATTTCGATAGGAATTCCCAATTGCAACCATGTTCGCAGCTGGAGTGTACACTACGAACTCGATCACACATGAAAGCTCACTTGCCAGCTGCGATTACGAGCACTTTCTGTTTGAGTAAGCATCAGAATTGTTGAAAAAGAAACATAACCGAGTTCAACTCTACCCGACGATACAAAAATCCATCAACGCAGCCAGAAGATTCAACAGGACTTTTAAAAACTTTCAAGCGAAATCGACAACCATTCCAACTTCCAGGCTAGTATATCAACCGTCGAGAAGTTGTTCGCTAAATTACATTCAGATTTTACCATTTCTGACATCGCTGAGAGATGAGTGCGCATATTTATCATTCGCTTTTCATTTCTCGACATTTCGAACGTGTATATACATTTCTCACGAGGAGTTTACATAGGGTGATATCCCGTTCTTACAACATTTTTGAGTTCGTTGCATCGCACATTGTTAAACCGCAAACCATTTTCAAATTGTTAGGGAAAATATTTCCTTTTTAAGACGGAACTAGACTGTAACCCTCTTTCTTGAAAAGCGTCGAAATAAAAGACGACGAGGCAAACTTCCTCCCCGACTTTTGACAGAATTATACGTTTGCAGGAAGGCTGGTGGAATATTTTAACGTATAGAAAATTTACAGCAATCGTTGTTCCTTATATTTTCTTCTATAGTCTATCGAATATCGTAACAAAACGTATAATAATGATTCGGCGAATCTCGAATAATTAGCATGTTCACAGTAAATTAGGCATATTAGCGGGCGGAAAAATCGGTAACGTGTACAACTTTTCAACGCTATATTCAAATTCGGAAAACGCCTTTAGTAATATAGGTCTAACAATAAACGGAGAAGAAAATGTGTAAATTAAACCCAACACGAAAAAGAGACGCGCGCGAGGCACTCGCGAATCTCAATTACTCGACAAAGACGAGTATTTATTATACGGCGGAGCGCTTCATCTGCTTTTTGTTTCCCAACAATAATAACTTTTTACTTTTAATTTTTGTTCTCAAATTACGACGAGTGCGACGGAGAAAACTTTCGTGATTTGCGGATGAGAAAGAAAAACAGTTGAACTCGCGTGCAAAAAATGCCGACGGCAACAGCAGCTTTTTCGTGTCTTTTCTGACAGCCTCTTTTCATCGCGCGAAGCGTTTCTAGATTATTGCGATTACACGTTTCCCAGATTAGGCACGATGATATTGCGTTCATATCAGATTTCGAAAAAAAAAAACTGTAATCAGAAATTTTCCCAGCATTGAAAGGCAACAACACACGAGAATGAAGCATTTGGTTTCAAATATCTTTCAACCACGATTCGCTCAATTATCAGAAGTTTTCGAATATTAACGATTCGTAATGAGAGTTCATTTTCGAGTTTCTCGCCGATGCTATAGTTGTACATAAGTTATTGCTCGGTTGACCTCGTTGGACACTTTCTAAGGCTTAATGAGCTTCCACAATTACCCTAAAGCATTGAGAACCCACCTCTCTCTCACTATCTCTCCCATTCATCCTCCCTTCCGTGAAGTAAGATTTCATTCCAAGGAAAAATATTTGTATGCGGCAAGAGGTTAGGGACTTGTACAGAATGAATGAATTGACTAGCTTTGACACGCCGTATAAAGACCATGGAACGTGATTACGTAACTTCACCTCTTCAACCCGCCTCCAGAATGACATGAGGTTGGGAATGAGTAAACATGAAAACGATGATGAAAAAAGCATCCTGGCAAGTCTAGAATCCAGCTTGAAACTGCAACAAGTAACAGTACCAGGTAGAGCAATAAAAGTGTACAGTGCAGGCCATCTGGTCCGAAACTCAGGCGCCACATGTAGCCGGGGATTTGGCAGAAAAACTAGTCGTCTAGCATTTTA
Organism: Aspidiotus destructor; assembly: GCA_035079395.1. Lineage (NCBI taxonomy): Eukaryota > Metazoa > Arthropoda > Insecta > Hemiptera > Diaspididae > Aspidiotus > Aspidiotus destructor. Next base: position 25,802,606 of record JAVHKZ010000001.1, on the reverse strand, counting down.
TGCGGTCGAAGATGCAGAAGGACGGAGTTCTGTCGTCAGCATACCTTACTGCCAGTGGTTACAGGTGGAACGGTATCAAGGCACCCCCATTGAGTTTGAGCCTCCCTACTCTGTCAAGAATTCGACTTCCTTGGCTAATGAGTTCAAGGATATAGACTCTTTCCCTGGCACGCAGGAAACACTAGAACACACAACAACAAAAACATCACCATCTTAGATATACTGGATTGCTTTCGGAGTCTCTTTATCTTTTTCTTTCTTCGGGGATGATCTTCTTCTTCTTCCAGCACGTGTGGATGTGGATGGTACACTGGTGTCGAGTAGGCCATAGCACGGTTCCAAGTATCCCAGAGGCTACCACCATCAAACAAAGGGTTGAGCCACTGGTTAAATCTAATATCACTCATAAAGAATTAGGAGGAATCTTCGATCTGCCCAATATCTGCTGGTCCCCGAACTTCTGTACATTTGATGATAAACGTTTTGACTGAGTTTCATGAAGAGGTACGTACACCTATTTGTTCCTTTCTTGGTTCCCTCAACAAGGAAGAATTAAAGTCCATATTTGAACTACCACAGAAAGAACCATCTCTTTTTTTAATCTTTTATCCTCGGGCTAGAAGCTGTTGAGTCAAGTTCGGAAACGTACTACGTAGTCTGGTCCACAAGGTCTTCTTAGTGAGCGTCTTGCGCACCTTGATGTGCGATAACCAATCATAAAATTCATTTAAGAAGTCGGTGATCCCTTGAAAAGAAAAGTTGGTAATCTCGCATAAAACTAAAGAAAAGCGTCTATATCAATCAGCTGTAAACTTTCGACCATGAATAATGCGCGGACAAGCGACTCGTCGTCAGCTTGAGATTGAAGTGGCCGAGCATACGAAAGCCCGGCGAAAAGAAAACATAGAGGAGAATTGCAAATCATTTCATCACAAGAGGTCACAATTTCATGGCGGAGTCAGAAGTTCTTTTTCACAAGAAGAAAACCAGATTCATTCCTGACGAATGGTTGATTGAATTAGTTAATGATCCATTTGGTGATGACTCGCTGGTTCAGTCCAGAAAACGATTTTGGCCGTGGTTGGCTCAGTGTTGTATCTGATGATGCTGCGATCGCGTATTGTAATATTTAAACTCAAATTTTCTCCTCCAGGTATTCACTGTAAAAAGGATACCTGTCACTGAGAAAATCGGATCAACTTGATTGGGAAGGATTCCCTGTTTGGATTTATATTTTCATGATAGAACACTTCATCTCTCTCATTTTCTGCTCTGGAAAACAGACAGAGAGTCATCCTGTGGAAACTGAGCGTGCTGAATGAAAAAGTTTTCTCAAAATTTTTCTTCTTCATTTAATTTTTTACCCCTCCCTCGCCCAGTCGAACAAACTGTCCATCGAAAAAGAAACATTCGGGTGCAATGTGCACACATTTGCTGGAGATGGAGAGAAAATCTGACGATGAAGCTTCGAAAATTCACGGTGGCTGGGGACTTGCAAAAAATATCGTCGAAAATTGATGAATTCTGTATTGGAAAAATTTTTTCTAAAAACTGCGACAAATACCAAGCGAAATACGCATCCAGGAATGAAAGAAAAATTGTGGAGATAATAGAAAACAGAACACGAAAATACAAAAACTCGTCGATGAAAAAAAAAAAAAAAAACGCAATTATATCCAGTGTTTGCCGTTTGTCGTGATATAGCGAGGGCGTATTCGCAATGAATATTCTCGTAATGGGAAAAAATGATCGCGTTGAATTTTCTCACAGATATGCTACCACGTATTGTACAAAGCAATCCCTACGCACGGGCTCCCAAAATGGAAGTTTCCGATCAGAAAAACTTTCCAGCGCGCTAAGAGAAAAAAATGAAACTTAATACCGAAAAGGTTATACGGTAAAGCGTCGAAAGGAAACGGAATCGAGAATATTTTATTGCCTTATTTCGACTATTTTTCTCTTCCTTCCTTCTCTTTTCTCGACATATTATGCTCGTATGAACTGCACGACAGTATCGTGCAAAGCATGGCTGTAGAAGGAGACTATATTATAGAGGGATAGGCGAAAAGTTGTTGGATGTGTGCGTATATACGTAAAATATGTGCGAGCGTTTATTTTTTTTCGAGCCGTTTAATTCGCCACCTTTTTTCTTTTGTACGATAAAGGAAAAAGTTCGAAGTGCCTATTTTCCTTCTTCCGTTCGGAATTTACAATATACGCGTATGTATTGAAAATGGACTCTGAAAGTTTTGCGACACGATATAAAAAATGTCTATCGAAGAGGTTAAGCGTGCGATTTCCGTCCTATTGCGAATAGATCTTGTGGTAGGTAGGTTTGGAATTGCTATTGCGTACCGGCTATCGTCCTCCTATCCATAGCGTACGATCTACGACGATGTGATCTCTAGCGAGACCTTTTTTCTAGATCGAATCTTTCGTAGTTGAGCACGAATTCGAACATCGGTAACACATCTTAGAGCCAGAGTATCGGAGTACAAACACTGAGAACGTTGTTATAAAAAAATATATATTAATGAAGCAGCGTTGATTTTATTATGCGAACCGCTTCGTGGTCACGATCTAGTTACTTGCGTGCTGACACGAGGTTCAGACATGGAAACATTACTTGTAAAAAGAGCAAAAAAAAAGATAGTAAAAGCGCGTTTGGCTACTATTTCCTATGTGTAGGTACATATGCGTTTCTCTAATTCCTTCTTTTGATATCCTCGCGTTACGCCGATCGTTGTACAATATTATCAAGCTCAATTAATTCCGAACGGTAAGTTGAACTTGGAAAAAAAAAAAGGTTGTAATTAGAATCGCGAAGAATTACGAAATTACCTATTCGAACTTTTTTACAATGGGTATTGTCGCATGATAGTAGGCTCACAACCAGATGCAAATACCTAGATAGTGAACCATAAATGACAGAACCTTGCTCGAGAGGCAAGACCTAAGACCTCTCGTCTTCCGGGTGCTCTTTTCGACTGTTGCAGAATGTCCTTATTCCTAGTTTTCTGAAGAGTCCGATCATTTATTTTCAACTTACTTCTTGATTCTCTGTGGACGCATGTATTCAGTTGTACAAATGAAATTCATACACGTCGAGTTTTGTGGGTAGGTTCAACTCACGTCCGAATTTAGAGTTATCATAAACCTAATAAAGCCCATAAATTCCAGTTATGATTTCTCAAACTTGTCTCTGAACCTGCACTGAATTTTTAAACAATCAAAATGTTTCTGCGAAGTAGCCAACCCAGAGCCAAATAAATAAAGATCATGTTTCATATCTTTCTCTTTCTCAAAAGTCTATTTTAGGATATTTCAATCTAATAGCTTTCGGGTAGCTCATTCCTTCCTTGCTCTAGTAATAAGTCCAGCTTGGAATATTTCAAGCTAATAGCTTTTTGGGGACATGGTCTATTGGTCTAGTACAGTGGTTCCCAAACTTTTTTGTACCACGACCCACTTCCAAAAGAAAATAAACTCGCGACCCACTGAGTACAAAATTTTCATAGTTTGAAATTATTGAAAAATTCAGATAAAAAAAAAAAAATGTATTGTAGAAATTTTGATTGCTTCGCGACCCACAGTTTGGGAACCGCTGGTCTAGTATAACAGAAACTGATTAGCTCGTTTTATACAGCATACTAGTTTAAAATAAAAATTATTGATGTTATAATTCTATGAAAAAAACGAATCAATCAACCATAATTAAGATTATAATAAATTATGCATGAATTGAAAAATAATATCAATTGAATATGAAAAATAATTTATAGAGATAAGGAATCCAATTATAATTTGAATAAATATTGTTATTATAATTAATGATCCAATGTTTCATATTAAATTTAAACTAGAAGACCAGGGCTGCTCCGCAGCAATAATAAAATGTGAGCTGTGTTTGATCATATTAGAGGATATTGGGTTTTGTTTTTCACAAAGACTAATATTCAAATATAGGATTACATAGTTATTTTTAGTAAAATTTATGGGAAATAATCAAAAACCTCACCTAACCTAACCAAACCTGTCTGGCCTTGGTACTAATTGATGGTTTATGATCGTCTGATGAAGTTGCAACATATTTTTTGAAGGGGGTACGGCTCCCAACCCCCGACGACCTTTCGCATTGAGCTACATTGAAAACATTTCATCATTTTGTTACAGATGGATAGCGATAGGTTTATTATTCTAACATACTGTTCTCTGTTCATACTTAAATTTATATGTTTGTTTGTGATTGGTTGAAAGGGAACAAAGCAATAGGAATGCAGGCAGTGATAATTGTAATGAAAACTGAAGTTGGATGTCCGCACCTAGCTCCGCTGTATTGCATCCAATTCAAAAGTGTAAAAGCTCAATTGAAAGGTCTTGATCCACTGAGTGTTTGTAGGCCAAAACCAATTCTCTAACTCAATTAGAACCGGACTTATGAGGAAAAGAGTGTATGAAGACACTTATACCAAAAGACACTTGAAACAGCAACTGAAGTTGAATGTCCGCGTCTAGCTCCACTCTAGTGCATCCAATTTAAAAGTGTAATAGCGCAATTGAAAGGTCTTGATCCCCTGAGTGTTCTTAGACCGACACCAATTCTCTGACTCAATGAGATCCGGACTTATGAGGAAAAGAATGTATGAAGACGCTTACTAAAAGACACCTGAAACAGCAACTGAAGTTGAATGTCCGCGCCTAACTCCGCTCTAGTGCATCCAATTTAAAAGCTTAATAGCTCAATGGAAAGGTCTTGGTCCACTGAGTGTTTGTAGACCAAAACCAATTCTCTAACTCAATCAGAACTGGGCTTATGAGGAAAAGTGTGTATGCAGACACTTACAAAAGACATGCAAAACAGCATTTTTGAAAATGAATTGAGAAATACAAAAAATTGATGAAATTGAATGGTCCTTGCGTCATCTAGGCATCAATACCTTTCATTTAAAAAAAAAGAGAAGCAAATCGGTTGAGTAGAACGCCCAAACGAACTCGGAAAAGATTTTACAATATTTTTTAATATATAGATAAGAAAATTATTTATATTTAAATTTAATTATTAAATTAATAAAAATTATTAATTCTAGAAAATGAATTTTGAATTTTTGTTTATTTTTATAACTTAGTATATAACCGGTTAAATCGGTCAATTTTTGTTATAATAACCGGTTAACCGGTTATTACGGTTTTACAAAATTGCTTAATCTGTTGATGAAAAATACCGGTTATTACCCATCGCTAAAAAAGATAATCTAGTATAAATCTAGTATACAGTATAAACTGGGCAAGGTGAACTCGTGAGGTGAACTTGCAGATTTTTGAATCACCCACAGAGTAACGAGGGTGAAGAGGGGGGGAAGGGGGAGGTCCGCTTCTATTATTAGTCTAGTTCAAGACTAATAAAATCCCAGTATAAACCTAGCATATAAACTGGGCAAGGTGAACTCCTGGCGTGAACTCGCAGTTTTTGGAATCACCCACGTAGTAACAAAGGTGAAGGGGGAGGGGAACCCGGAAAATTTCGTATTAGAGGTCAGGGCAGACTAAAGACATGAAAAATGTAAAAAAATACAGAATAATTATATTTCATACTTCCCTACCAATTTTGGAATTGGGAAACAAGAAAACTTGATAAAATTTTAAATAAAATTTCTTGATTTTTCAATAAAACTATAATATTTCTTTGAAACGAGTTGTAATTCATAGTATCTTTTTATTAATTCATTCTAAAATTTTATTTATAAGAATTTCTTTTCACTTCACAATTTAAAATTTTGATTTCAAAATTTCAAGTCAACTTAATTTCATATTACAATAATTATTAATAAATATAGCTTATTATTTTTCAAGTTCAAATTTTATAAATAAATATTGTTACTTTATGTTGATTTTTTTTTATTATATGTTATAGTAATATGATTTGAAAAAAAAAAAAAAAAAAAACAATTCAATTTAATATAGTCCTCGTAGGTACGAGCCATTAATCTGTGATCTCACTATTTTATCAAAACAATTCAAATTTTACATTAAAAATAATGTACCTAATGTTTTCCAAAGAAATAATTTACTCGTTGGCGAACTCCAAATTCGTGTAGAATAGGTTGCCTATAGATTCCCTAATACCCTACAGCGTTCAATCTAACACCGGTCACTACGCGACGCTTGTCGAGTGTGGGTTGGTATACGTGCGTAGTCCCTGTCAGGAATGACTTTCAAAAATTAATCCTCAAAGCTCTAATTTCCAATTAACAATCATCATTTTGCAGAATGTTGTTCATGAAGGCTTAATTAGGAGCGCTATAGAAGCAGAACTTGGAAATTTGGCTCTGAAAAGATTTTATGGCATTGAAAAAAAAGGCGAATTTCGTCAACTTCAACAGCTTATAAAGAACATGCGGAAGAAAAATTCCAAACTCTGTTTCTATAGCGCTTTTAATCAAATCTTTCTGAAGAACATTCCAAAAAATCATAAGAATTGGTTCAAAATTGATTATTTTTTGGGACCATGTTTTACGCACACGTTTTCACGTGTAAGGCACACCTCTAACTACGACAAAAACAAGAAATTCTATTGACTCGAAATCGACCCAACAGAGCAGTCGATTTTAGGTCCACAAAACAATTTGTGGTGTCGACTCGAAATTGGCCTGACATTGACGTGGCAAGTGAGTCGACACTTGTCGACCCGAAATCGACCGGATATGGACGTCGAAGTGAGGTCAATTTCATCAATATATCGACGCGATTTCGACCAAGACTTTGAAAAAAATAAATTCTTGGTCGATTTCTGGTCGACACTGACTGTCCACCGGAAATCGACGTGAAATCGACGTGAAATCGACGGTCGACATGGTTCTTCGGGACTCAACTCAAATAAACAAATCTGAATGGAATTTAACAGGAACAATTCTGATTGGAAAATTTTTTTCGAACAACTTCAACTTTTCGAGGTATTGTATTTTCAAAAATCAATTTTGGTGGGCTACGACGTGCCATCAAAATAAGCACAGCTTTTTTGAGAAGATATTTCGGTCTCCTGTACTAAATACATGACTCAGTAATCATGAAAATATTTTCATGATCATTGATTTAAGGCTAACGATGATCGATCAAGATTCTTTATTTACACGAAGGTCATTCTATATCAATTGAATGATTTTTTTTTCGGTTGTCTGGTCACAATTTGTCCAAGTCCCCCTTCCAATACGTGCACAACTAGTTCAACATTGGTGAGGAGAGATTCCAAATCAAGGAACGGATAATGAAGATCATTTATGAAATTTAGTACACATACATCTGCATTTGTTCTAAAGATGCTTAGCTCAACATGAGGATCACGCGATCTTCGTCAGTGGCGTAACTAAAAATTTTTTTTGGGGGGGTTTTGAAAAAAAAAAAAAAGCTACAAATAAAAAAAAAAAAAGAATCTTGAAAATTACAAAAAACTCATGAATTTTGGACGCTCTGGGGGGGGGGGTTTGAACCCCAAACCCCCCCCCCCCCCGTAGGTACGCCACTGATCTTCGTCCAAAATTCACATCAATCAAGTACGTGGCACAGCAAGGCCTCGAGACCTGCATTAAATGACCTGACCGGGTTGATGCATACAACCTTCAATTTCATTTTCCATCGCGAGCCATTCATATTTTGACGACACATGTGTGATGGTTATTTTAAAGACAAGCAGATGTTGCACGATAACGTACCGCGAATTTTTCAGTATTCATACTAGATGCCATAATAGACGATCCAACGTCAATCAGACATGCAATTTACCCAACCGTGTACGATTAACAATGTAATCTATCGTCGTTTTTCGAAGCAATTGGATAATAATTGCTTTTCAGGTATCAGTACATATCGTCTTTTCAACTTTCGTTGTCGACGCCAACAACAACAACAACGACGACGACCACGTAATAAAAAGAAAATCTAACCAAACCGTAAAACATTATTCAATACTAATACCCTGAAGGAATTATTATATAGCACAACAACGAGAGAAATACAATAAAGCCCCTCTTTTCAAAAAGTGTAACAATGAAAATGCCAGAAAATTTAATCAATATTTTTCTTCTTTTTTTTCTCTCTCTCTCTCCTGTCCTTGTCTCGGTATCGTGAACGATATCGCATTTGTTTTTGCTACACAGTTTACTTCTTATACACCTAAAATAGGATGGCTTTCCAAATATCGACGACTATCAATGAAAAGTTGGTCGTCGCAGCATAACCGGCTCTCCCTCTCTCCAACAAACGAAACGTCAATTAAAAACGATCTTTCGGGAAGTTGTATCATCGTGAGATTCCCATGTTTGCGAACTACATTATTCTGTCTTCGATTGTTTCCACAGTCATGGATACAAAATAAAGTTTGTCGCGAACTTTCGTCGACATTCGCTACTGTGCAGCGTACCGAGAAGAACGGGGGCCGTCGAGCAGAAAATTAATTTACGACATTTTTGGAAAAAACCGACATCCGTTTGCCGAAACCGCAACCAGTCAAATCATAAATGGGACCAAAAATTGTCAAAGGATCCAAAATTTGAGCGTGTATTTAAAAACTCTCGCTCCATTATGCATACAGAACGCGTTTCCAGTTCCTTTTTTCTTTTTTTCGCTTTTTCGCTACTGACAGCAATTATTCCGTTGTCATTTCGTTATGTACACGAGGACCCATTGTTGTCGGCAAGGCATGATGGATGTCAACTAGCAAGCGGTACGGCGGAATTCGTTTCGTATATATACCGTACAGGAATCACCGGAGATTGTGAATGTTATTGAACTTATCCTATCTGCTCGGTCCGAACGAGCGAACGATCGGAACTCAGACGACGATGGCATCAACGAGCCTCACCACGTGATATCCGATAGACGTGTTTCCCCATTGTTTACAGATCACCCTACAGCGTCGAGCAACCTTCATTCTATTCTAATTGCATCGTATAGCTGATGTATTCACTATTCGAGATTTTTACTCGGATTTTCGAATCGCCTCGGAATACACAATGTCTTTACGCGCCGCGCACAAAAAAATACTTGGGATAAAAACTTGTAATACAAATGAGAAGTGTAATAGGCTACACATGTACGCACACACACATATAAAGTAGCTTCTGTTAGTTCCAATCACGGAGGAATTGGGCGAGAAAATGCTTGAATATTGATTATGGAGGTCGAGGATCTTAATGAGGTTTTTATCTTTCTAAGTGGAATGAACGAAATTATTACATGAAATTTTACAAACCGCTCCTTTTCAACATTTTTGGACTAAGTAGTCATCATCAGGAGAGAAGAACAAGAACTGAGGGGAACGATCAAGCTGAAGAAACGTAATCGATTCACGATCAAAGCCGGTGACATGAAAACAAAGATGAATCACGAGTCGTTGGTAGTGAATTGGTAGTTTTCGGGGAAGAAGCGATTCAAAACGATGGTGATATGCAACATGCTCTAGAGCCAACCGTCTACAAAAAGAACTCTCAGAATGCAGTAAAACGGCTCGATCCAACTCAAAACTGCGGTCAGAGTCCAAAAACTCACTGGTTCTTTAACGGAGTTACACGAGGAGAGGCTGGAAACCTGTTTCATGAATCTTATGGTGTTTGAAACGTTGTATATCTGGCTCATTGAAGGGGCTGGGCCAATCGGTGTACGGAGTATTGCATATTTAGTTACTTGAAGGAGCTATTTTAATCGGGCTATAAGTGCTGCAAGATGATACAAAGAGGACCTGGAGTTTATTGAAGGGGTGGTGTTTGAAGTATTGCATATCTGGCTCATTGAAGGGGTTAAGCAAATTCGTGAATGGAGCATTGCATATCTAGTTACTCGAAGGAGATGTTTTGATCAGGCTATACTCACCGACTTCCAAGATATACGTATGTGACCTGTTCCAAGAAAAGGGCCATTAGCATCAACTACCTGTTACAAGAGAAGGCCATTTCGGTCTCTGAAAAAGATACAGGTTTTTCTACAGATTTCGCATAAAATACGGATTGCTTGCGCTCTAGGGAAGAGTACCTTGGGCACAAAAATGAGAGATACTTCATTGAGTCGATCAAGGAAAAAGTACCTCAGTTACCTCCATGAGAGATATCTTTCGCCTGATCACTATTTATAAATCATTCAAAAAATGAAATTGTCTGATGACGAGACGAATTTTTTCGCAAATGGACCGAGAGAACAAACTTCCAAGCCCGGACGCAAATCGAACACGTCAAACTCGTGTCCTCGATGACATTTCATGGGATTAGATCTTGTTCTCATTATTCCAATGGCTTTACACGTTAGATACGTGTTTTACAGGTACGAATAGAGTTCATTCATGAAGAGCATCCTTTTAAAAAATTCATACGTGCATGTCCGACCATTTCTTTTCTCAAACATTACTCATGGCTCGTGGCTCAGAGTGCATTTCTTAACCTCCAGATTTCAAATCTTCCTGCCCTATGACTCATATTCGACCACCAACGAGATAACCAATCATTCGGTTTTCAAAATCCGGACAACTTGTAGGTGGTTGAAGACCTGCCACCGTTTCCGTAGGAGGAGATTTGTGCACTACGATGGCACGAATTTTTTCTTCGTTCGAGTTAAAATTTGGTAAAACATCCATTCGTCGCAGAGACATGACATTTATTCCATCGAATTGAGATCGCAAAAACGATATTCCGAGTGACATTTATACGTTACGAAAACGATTTTTCCTTACGACTACTTACGTGTATTTCCTTCCTTCGGAGAACATTTTCAAACAGGGTAATAACCTTCAAATTAAACTTAGAACCATTCTATACTGTTCGGCTCTCGCTTCATTATTCAATGTTCCCTTGCCGTTCGCGAGTGTTTATCTTACCGAATCGACGGCAAACGTATATATCTATTCCGCGTGAACGATTACCGGAGCACTTATGAATACTCGTATTTGTTTTAACGATCCTCTATATTCCCTCCTCCGGAACATTTAAACAACGGCATTTTTTGAGATTCGTGCGAGGATTTCGTATAAAAAAGTACATCGGCTCCCGCAGCGAGAACGCGAATTTAAATATTCTCCGGAAATTTTTACATCGCCTCTTATTTACACGCCGCGTTGCAAGAGAATTCGTTTTAGAAAAAATTTAGTCATAATTTGTACGTCAAGGGCCACCGGAGCAGCGCGGACGCTACAGTAGTTTTCACTTCGCGTCATTCAGAATGGGTCATTAAAACTCGTCCCTGTTATAACGCCGTAGACATTCGGTATACCACGGTATACTGTGTTATCGTGCATTTTGAATACGCGTATAATTTAATAAGCCCAGCACTGACAGCTTTATATTCGTACACACACGTAGAGTGCGTGCATTTGAATGATAATCATTAAGAAACATGTGTTGGCCGTAGTTCCAGTTCCAGAGCTGGTGCAACGAGTGTAAGACAACACTCTACTGTAGAGACTTGTTGAAAGAGGATAGTTCGGCATTTCAGCCGAGGAATTCACATTTCGTCCTCGCATAGTTGCACGCTCTCTCTTGGTACGATCGAATTAGAATTAAATAACGAATGTACGAGCGTACTCCTAAGTTCATTCTTTATGGGATGTGGCTTAGATGAAATTGCCCTTTTGATCCACGGAAAGAAGGAAGTTGGATACAACTCCTCATGATGCCGTGGATTCTCCATTTCAACTTAGAGGACCCTAATCACAACACACTGACACAGACTCATCAACAATTGTCAAGGAGAATAGAGGGTGACGTTATCATGTATACATTCATCGAAATAATGAGGAAAATACCTCAATATGCTCACTGCTTGTCATCCATGGAGCTAGTTTTTAGTCTCAACCTGCTAATTTCACAGATTCCATACCTCGAATGAGTACAGGAAAATACCTCTCCAGACCAATGATTTCGGTTTTGTGGGATCATTTTTTCAAATACCTTCATCATGAGTCAGTTCTCTTCCCCTTGTCACGAGTGTTCAAAAAATGTGAAAAATACCTCCTTAGGACAATGATTTCGGCTTTAGTTTTAGCATTTTATAGGCTTCTAGGATTGGGACTATTCTCGGAAAACCCGTCACGAAAAATTGTCACGGTTTGGTGACGGTTTTCCGAAATTTTTTTTGCTGGAGTTACTCATGCGAAAATCGTCACGGTTTTTTGTCACGCTTGATGACGTCACCAGTGACCTTGCCCTGAATTGGAGACGGAAAAATTACGGTTCACCACTCCCAAGACCTGTGCCCTTTGCTTTCCTTATACTACGCTTAATTTGCAAGACGTATACTAGACTACACTCGGCCTGACATACAATGAACCAGGAGCTTCAAAAACTGCATGTTCGGCAAACTAGGTCGTCCTGCGTCCTTTGATCGTCGGATGGTTATTTTTCACGGGACGTTATAAGTAACCTTGACCTAGTTTTCGTTGGCTGCCCTGTTGTCTTAATGGTTCGAGGAGGGTACTCAGAAGAATTATTCATCAAGACCCAAATCAGAATTCAATTCTCACTATGAAAACCACCTTGACCCATAAAATTATACGCATTCCTCGTTCAACTTCATTAAGGAGGCTGTTATTCATTTTGACATATTTCGTGTCTTTTCTGATACCCCGTATACTACTGGAAAATCGCGAGTACACCCCCCCCCCCTTCCCCAAAACACTATCTGTAGTATATACTTATATATTAGACTGAAAAACTTTGCCCAACATATTCTGAAGTAGACCTACACTGGACTAAGAAGCGAGACGAACGAGCGGGAAGAGGGAGCCCCCCCCCCAAAGTCATTAGTCTGAAATATTCTAAAGTAGACTTATACTAGACCATGAAAGGGAGGGGGTGAAAGAGCGGAGCATGCCATAAAAGACATGAAACATGGTCTTTATATTTTTGACTATGCCAGAAAATCCATTTTTTCGAATACTTCCTTTTTTCTTGTGTGTTTCTTCCTTCTCGTGTTATCTCTTTAGGTCAATAATTTCGTTGTCATGAGTTAAGTTTTTCGATACTCCCGTTGAACCATGTCGACCGTCGATTTAGGGTCGATTTCGAGTCATAGGCAATGTCGACTCCAAATCGCTTGTAATTCGACGTCAAATCGACATCTTTACTGAAGGCCATAACATAACGGTCGATTTTGAAGGTAAATCGACTGCTTGACTACGTAGATTTGGAGTAGAAATATCGTCGACTCAGATAACATTTTGTTCAATATCATGTCGACTGTATTTCGACATCGACTCTCAGAAAAATGTGAACAATTTGTGCACCCGATGTCGACGGCAACAATTAGTCGATTTTCGGTCGACTAAAATAGTCTCATTGTTTCTCATTGTTGACTAGAAATCGACTGAAAATCGACGTCAACATTGAGTGAAAGTTATACCAGTTAAAGATAATCTTTAAAAATGCAGGTGATTTTAAAGGTACATCGACTGCATGACGACGTCGATCTGAAGTCGAAATATCGTCAACTCAGAAAACATCTTGTTCGATATTATGTTGACTGTATTTCGACGTCGACTCCTAGGCTACCAAGAATGTGATTGATATGAGAAAAATGTGAACAATTTGTACACCTATTGTCGACGGCAACAAAAATGGTCGATTTTCGGTCGACTACAATATTTTTAGTGTTGACTCGAAATCGAAGTCGATTTTGAGTCAATTTAGTTTGGCCCTAATGTAGACCGAAAATTGACTGGAGGTAGACTCGTTGTCGGCGTCGAAATTGAGGCGACTCCTGGTCGATAAAAAATTTGAAAACGTCGACTCAAAATCGACGTCGATTTTTAGTCGACAAAAAATATGAACCTTGTCAAATAACGTAGACTTGACAGTTAATAAGGAGTCTATTCTTGGTCGATCACGGAACTGAGAGTGTTTACTTGGAATTGACTCAAAATCGACGTAAATTCTTAGTTTACAAAAAATTTGAGCTTCGTTTAATAATGCCGACTTGATTTCGACTCCATATCGACCTGTTTTTTTCTGGAACTTCACTACTCGCAGATGAGTTATGCATTCATAGTTACTTAAGGAAGAATCAATCTACTATATTTTTGAGAAGCAAGCTACCGGTTAAAACGGTCGAGCAACAAAATCGACTTCATATGGACGTCGATTGCGGGTCGATTTTTAGTTGTAGAAAGAGACTCACCCCCAATCGACTTGATGACGACGTCGATAGGGAGTCGATTTTGGGTCGAAAACCACCGTCCACCTCGAATCGACTCAATAACGACGTCGAATATGAGCAGTATAGTAGACCATTCACACAGAATCAACTTCATAACGACGTCGATAGTGAGTCGATTTCGGGTCGAAGGCCACACCACTGAATAAGGACGTCGATTTTGAGCAGTATAGCAGACTGTCCACCCAAAATCGACTCGATAACGACGTCGATCTTGAGTCCTAGAATACCGCTTACCTTAAATCGATTTGAAAACGACGTCGACTTCAATTCATACATTGGAACCCAACAAGTCGATTTGACGACGATTTGCAGTCGATTGCGGTCGTTACACCCCGGAACTATTTCGACTAGAAATTGACGTCAAATTTGTGTCGATTACTTATCACAATAACGGGTCAATATGACGTCGATTTGACGTCACATCGACTTCGATTAAGAGTCGACATGGTTCAATGGGATGTATCGAATAGAAATACTAATTCAGTTTGATTTTGATGGTGGAGTTTTTCAATTTCTTTCGCTACTAAAGTTCGAGAATGAAAGTGTGAAAGAAAAACTTTTCATGATCGATGATTTTGGTTTCATAAGGCAATTAACCAAACTGTTTGTCACTGAAATACCTCCCTTATTTCCTTGTTATGTGACGCCACTTGGATCTTAATTGTTCGAGAGAATATGTACCTCTCTAGGTCTATTTCTTGGGTCATGGCATGGTTTTTATGAAATACCTCAATCGGCTCTCTCATCCCCCCCCGCCTCATCTCAAGGGTTGGCGTGTTGGAATTGATACAAAAAATGAAAATACCTTTCACGGTAAATAATATCATCCACCATTTCCCTTATCGTGTAACCTTTCCTCCATTCTTCCAAACCTCCTTCCTCATCGATTCAATTGCTCCCATTCACTTTTCCTCAGATCCATATACAACACGAATCCACTCGTGCAAAGAATCCACCAATCTTCACCACAATATCTCTTATCGTATTCGCGTATGGATTCCAAACCACATGGGTTTTTCAGAACACGATGCCTTCGATCAAGCAAGCAGTACGAGCTACTTCCTTCGATAGAGTCTCCTACGATTCCCAACTCCTAGTTTTAGACTACAATCAACATTCCTATCGTAAACTCATCTTACAAACATGGAACTCAACCTGGTCAAATAAATGACACCGAATCAAAAGAACCTCGTTCCTCCGGTCTTCTCTTCCAACTTTGAATAGGCCATGCAAGCCTCACCTCATCATTCCAAAAGAGTACTCATCGTCCTAATCAAGACCTCTTCCGAAAAAAAGGCGATGATGACTTCTTAGTCGATAGATCTTCGAAGATCTTCGAAGATTTTAGTATTTTTCTGCGGTTTTTTGCATTTAGTTACTTCTTTTTTAGAAGTATCGCCTTTTTTTCGTAATATGGATAGCCGTACCTTGCAATATCGCATCAATTCAAGACCTCTTCATGGCGTTCCCAACTCCTATCCATTCAGACCTCCACGGAAATCCCCTTCTCACGCATCGATTTCAAAAGATAATTCCGACACTATAGATCTCGTTTCCCAAGCCTCTGATTAAGCTATTTCTTTACTGATATCTAATCATCCAATATGCAAATACGAAACTAAGAATAATTGAGTGCTCGGGAGAAAACTGGCTCATTCTGCCCATAATCAGAAAATTCTGAACAGATATCTCGAGTCGTCGCGAAGAGATGCACCCCTCGAGGATACATTGACCTCTTTTATCCTGCCAAACCCTTTGGAGATCTGCAAAGCCCCAAAAATTGAATTTTTTCAAACTCTTTCCCCTTGCTCTTAACTCTAACACGATAGATTTCTCTTTTGGAAAGACTAAAACGTCAAATTGAAATATTGAACGGACTCCTTCATGTCAGTACACGGAAATAACGACCGAGATCTTTCAAAAAAGATAAAAAATGATCAGACGACTTCATCGGTTACACAATTTGGCTGTGTAGAACCGCAGCAATTTCAAGGACTAAAAAAAATAAGGGAGTAAGGATCAAAAAAATATACACTAACCGACGATCAATGAAAAAAAGAAACCTTTTGTTACTTTTTCAACTAAATACCTTTGTACCTAGACAACCGTACACGGTAATCTTTTCTTTTAGGGTCTGAAAGAAAAGAAGGTTTGCCAAGACACAATTTCTCCATTCTTTCACCCAGATTCGTTGTCTGTCCGTCTGGAGACATTATTGTTAAAATCTTTTTTTTTTGCAAGAGTCATCACAAGGTGGAGAAGGTCAAGTAAACAAAAGGTTGACTTACAAACATCTATAAAGACTCGATTTCGAATAGTGTGCAAAAGAAAAATCTCGGTTACACAGGTAAAGCAGACACAAAGAGATCCATCTACAACCAGGTATATTTCTCTCCTTAAAATTGTTCCAAAATATAGATACTCCCACGAATCAAAGATAACTCTTTTTATTACCTTTCTTTTTTTTTTTCAGTTTCTTCCCTACTCCTTTCTTCTTTCTCTTTGTGAAAAATACACGCGAACCCGACGAAATTCGATTACATACAGACACGAAATCTCCGAGCTTTATACCTAACTCCGTAAACTAGATTATATTATTTCAGGATCGCGACCCGAGTCGTATCGCTCGACGAGTCATTTATTTGAGTGTCAAAAGAAATTGATCGTTCAAAGCTCTCAACGGTTCGATGCTCCGACTGCAAAAACTGATTACAAATTTAATGCAAGAAGGTCAGTTACTTCGCCAAACTATAGCATGAGACTGCTTTTACAGTCTTGACCGATTACACGTCCTTTTTCTCACAGAAACTCTTCTCGTCTGAGTAAACCTTTTCAGTTTCGAACCGCAAAACACTCGACTATGGCGTCCAGACAACATCCTTGGGATGAAAAAAAAGTTGAAATACTTTCTCGATGAACATGAAAGGAAAAAAAAGGAGAGGTATAATTTTCTAGTCCAAGGATTACGGCATATTTTATTATACCGCGCGGCGAAAGTAGCTTCTTTTTTCGTCGGAATAATAAGGCGAATAAATTTAATTAACAAAAAAAAAAAAAAGGATAGGCCTACTTTTTCCGAGAAATTTAACGACTACGTGTTAATTAATTAACTTTTGACTTTACGTGCGGGCGAGCGTATACCCATTATACCCTTGAAACGATCGTTAGAATATTTAAACTGATTAAGAATGTAATAAAAATTATTCTTCTCCATTGATAGCTACTTAATATCGTAAAGGGATATCTCGAATTACCAGCCTCCGGGCTAAATAAGCGCTCAAATCCTTTCTAGCGCGGATGATAATTTCCTTTCGTCACCTAATTTTTCCTCGAGAACTGTCACGTCGCCATTATCTTTAATTGGTTCACCAATCCTGAAAGCTTTCAGCCTGCGCAGCCACGTCGACGTGATGAGAAAAAACCGAACGAAACAATTAAAAACGAGGCGACGCAGACGAAAAGCATACTCGAACTGATAAAAAGTCGCTTTTAGTTCGGGTCTATATGATATTCGTTCCTTTTTTATTATGTGCTGAAAAGGTTACCCGCGAGACTGCATAACTCGCTCTATCTGTTCTACATGATCTACACCCATTGATCAATTAACGTGAATAAGAAACGCGGCAGTAAAATATGTTTCTCTTAACTTCGTCCCCGCGACTCTTCCAGCATCTTCCCACAACACATCTCATTTTCCGTCCTCGGTGACGCAGCAATCGACGTACAGAATGGCATTTTTATTAAGAAATACCCCGATCTTTTTTTACTACGTGCCGCCTTTTTCTCATTTTAGTCGTGATATAAGGGTCGTTAATCTTGTACAACTTAGGCGTGCTTGCACACACACGCACAAAAAAATATAAATTCTCTCACTGTCAGAATTTAATGCGCGAACGAATACACAATTCGGTGAGAATTGAGTATTTCCGACGCCACCGGTAAGTGAGTTGGAAAAGTGATCGTATTGTGTTTGACTAGAGTGCAGAGGCGTCGATAGAAAACTTTCGATTTTCGGGAAATTAATACTGTATTTCGGCGATGACCCTTTGGACACTCATTTTCATATTGGAAACCGCAAAATTACTGGCTGAAAGGTCACATCAGTCAATTTTGAATTCACGAAAATCCAACTCAGCTACGCGGTGTGGATTTTGAAATAACCAACGCCACGCAGAACCGTAAATAATAATTTACGTGAAGCCATCTCTACATAATAAGTTAGGAGGTCTCTTCGTCATCTCGAGACACCTAAAAGTCGTCTTTATTACAGGCACGTAAGCATCACGAAAGCAGCCTGACCTGATAAGCGTGAGCTTCTGACTGAAATTAACCGTTTTAAAAAGTACGCACGCACAAATTATACACGGCACGATACACAGCTCGGTTGTTAAAAATGCTTATTCTTCGAAAACACGTACATCTTGATTTAAAAAAGGAGGAAAAAAACGAAAGGAAACGAAGAAGAGTTGAAAAAAAAAGAGGCCTAAGCCGACCTAGTTACGTGAAAACGAACATAAGCACTGTACATATTTTTATTTATTTGAAATTATTATAGAACACAAGCAGCATTCCTACGACAGATTCTCGCTTTACGATGAAAAATTCCCTTATAGCTCGAACAAATATACGATATTATATTATTATAGATCATTGTTGACGGTGAAAAATATATCAAGTATTTTCACATGTAGTGCGTACCATTCTACCACGCAATACATCACCAGCGACTAATCCTAAATAATTCGCATTCTTTATTAAGAAATATTGTTACAAAGTTATTTGACTTTCGATTGTGATAACGTTTTTTCTTCCTCTTATTTCGCTCTCCAACAAGGAACCAGTTTTCTTGAGAATAAAATTCTTCCAGTCAAAGCGTCCGCCGTCTGCGAGAAAGCAGGCAAAAGTGTTCGAGGTTTGACTAGGAGAAGTGAATAACAAGATCAGGTGACCATGCGACCTTGAGAAAATGACCAAGTTATCAAGTCTTCAGAGGTGGTGATACTTGAGTCGTATTACTTATTTATAACCACGCATGGTGCGTAGGGAGAGCTAAGCGAAAATGCTGAGAAGGACCCGTTTGGCAAACCCGACAAGATTGTGCTGAAGAAGCTGAAGGATCTCTCAGCAATGAGCCGACTGCAGCCGTGGGGTGATTCTTCGGTGAGTCCCCACAAATGGTTGAGAGGATGACTTACCTAAAAAACTTGACTCCCTCAAAAAAGGCCGGAGGGGCATTCAAATGGCACACAAAACTTATGATATCTCTCCTAGGTACCGAAAAGGTGACCCTGCGGTTCATAGACTGCGGGGTAGGTATTGAAAGGCTAAGGGCGAGGATGAGATTCCGAATCTAGTCTAGAGCGCAATGCATCCAGTTAGCCTGGAACTGCTTGTTGATACATTTAATGTGGCAGTTTTGGGGGATGATTGCCTGTGCAGTGGAAGGAAGCCAGGTCAGCATAATCGGGAAACTGTCATCCTCTTGTCGACCACTTTGTCGACGCCTAGAGAGTTAGCCAATCGACTAGGGAGCTATATGAAGGAAAGAGACATAATCTCAAGTGATCAGTACGGTTTCCAAACTGGACGCTGTACATCATTTGTTGGAATAAAGCTGCAGAGGTTAGCCGAATTAGCAGTAGTTACGCGTCAGTTTTGCACAGCCGTCAGTCCCGACATATGAAATGAGAGACGATATTGGAAGCCCTCATGGACGAGGAAGTGTCTACATACCCGCTCAGGATCTTAGCTGCCGAGATGCCGAGACATCTAAAAGAGACGTCAACGGTACAGCAAAGCGCCCAGCTACTTGTGGTGTGTCACGGGGAGTCAGTCCTTGGGCCGCGACTGCTATTGTGGTGCGTCGCATTTGACGGAATTATCAATGTGCAACTGCCACCAGGCGTTAGGCACATCTGCTATATGAATGACCTAACCTACGAGTGGTACGCACGGCTGAAACAACTATAGCGGTAAAGAGCAGGGTAAACCAGACTCGAGAAGTAGGGACGCGTTGGATCGAGTCGGCAGGATTAGAACTTGCTGTAGGTTAAATTCACAACCCACCGAACCACGTACCTTTTGCCTGTAAAGGGTGGAAATCAAGAACAAGAAGGTAATGAAGTACCTGGGCATCTGGTTTGATTCAAAGCTAAGCTTCAGATATCATTTCTTGATGGCTACCCTGCCATCGGTCTTCCATGCGCTGATATTTCGCGTAATCCCAAGATATTGAATTCTTATCTATATGCGCCTTTAGTTTCGGCAGCGCTAAATTTTTAGTGCCAAAAAATCCTTGCTCTAGTAATTACCCTAAGCCACCTGAAGACAAACCTAGGAGGGCCGAGAGAAGTACAAAGGAAGTTTATCGATTTTCCGATATAGTATCGGGAAAAAGTTGGAAAAGACCCAACAAAAGCTGCGGAGAAGTGTGGATCTACCGAACTGTCTCGACGGAGGCTCCTTGCGTGATCGAGCTCCTTGCCGAGGGAAAAGCGGTAGCGCTCAAAGCAAAAATGAGAACGACGACTGATCAGGAGGCCTTACGGGTCGAGCGAAGGGCCAGGCACTCCTTACTTGCGAAGTGGGAAGTAAGAATCGTTCCGAGTAAGCATGGACGACTCGTGGGTTAATATACGACCTGTGGAGTGGATGAACCGAGATCATGGGCAGACAGAGTGTGGACTGACGCATACACACAGCGGCCATGGCTGCATTAACAAGTATGGATCTTCGGAAGTTGAGTAGACAACGTGTTCGCACTGCACGGCGGGATGAAGGCTGGACGCCGCACAGCGAAGAATCCTGTGAACATGAAATGGTCGGATGCGACTCCAATCGAGGCCCCAGACCCTCGTAACTCTTCTCAGACCTAAAAATATGCAAACAGCTGCTCTACAGAGAACCGACCTAAGTGCGTCGCGAAAAAGGCAGGCAGGAAGAGAGGTTAAAAAACATCAGATACGCATTGCTCAAGAGGCTGAAGGTCCAGGACTCTTGGGAGGCAACTTGCAGATATGCCACAGGATAGAAGGTATTTTTGAGGGATCCCGGGACACCTTCACTCACAATGAGTGCGGAAAGATCGTTCCATCAAAGATTCGGGGCTCGTAAGTCATCTGCGAGCCCACATACGAAAAAGGAACTCGATCGAAAATGAAGGGGATCCTCAGGATACGGTTTATAAGGTAAAGGAGAAGCGGTTTCAGAAAAATTTAGGTGCAAGCTCTTGAGAGCTATAAATCGTATCACGGAGGAGACGTGTGAAGTTACTTGACGAGAGAAGTGAGAAACTACGTCGAGTAGATGTGACTAAATTCATCACAAACGACTCTTGACTCTAGAATCTGAAAACTAACCCGTGAAGTAAGGTTTCCAGCTGAAGGAAATGGTCGATAAGTGAAAATTACACGATTATTTTTGTCCACTATTTGAGCTTAGGACCTCTCGGGGGGGGGGGGGGGGGGTCCTCACAAATTTTCTAAGTTCTAGATGTGCAAGAAAGTGAAGAAGTCGTTTTTTTTTATCTGAGAGGCAACAGCGTTTTCTTTATTAGAGCGTACATGAGCCATCAAGCATACCTTCACCCTCTTTGGAAACGAAAGTCCGTGTTTTGTTAAAATTGAGTACCAAGCGCTGTGTCAAGAGATATCGCAGTTGTCATCAACCCCTCAAACATAATTTTGTCACCAATGCCATTTCGGTGTTCACTCAGTATCAAGTTTCCCAACCCCTGTATACATTGAACAAAATTCGAGCTATATAACGCTCAAATAAAAAGCACAGCAATCGTTATCTTCGTCGTTTCGCTTCATGTTTTTAGTATTTTATTCTTTTGATTAACTTGTTCCTATGGTTTTGATAAACGGAAATTGACGGCGAACATATAAATAGGTTCCGTTCTGGAAAGAAGTCATTGGGAGTTTCAAATATATTTCCTATTATACCGCCTGGCTACAGTTCCGAGTTTGAAGACACACGAAGAAAGGAAAGAAAAAAGACTAGCTTTTTCATGAGGTTTTTGATTAGATTATAAAAAAACTTTCTGAAATAAGGGTAATCAAAACTTTATTACGGTCACAAAATCTTTAGTTTTCGCACATCGCGTTGTACAGTGTCCGTACATCAAAGTTTTTTTTCGGAATAGAAGTAGAGGCGATTCACTCGCGAGCAGTACAAAGAGCGCAGTAGATGAAATTGCGCTATAGTACTAGAGAAAGTTTCTGATGTGATGGCCAGCGAAGATGCTGATTCGAAAAATGAAAAGAGTGTCGTTCAAATGAAGATGGAAATGAATAGCTCATCTGTTCCTTTATTCACTCATATGATTCAGATAATCTACAAACCGAAGGTGGGTCCACGACAGGATCTTGAAAAGAAAGATGAAGTTCTAGAGGAAAGAAAATAAATTAAGTTAATCTGCCAAATTCTCCAACAGAAACTCTCTTTAGGATTCATAACTGCACAGCGGTCAAAACAATACAAAAACTTCCTGGTTATACTCCTCCAATGCGACGACCAAATAACTTTTGGACACCCAGTAATGACAAACCTAAGCAGAGCAATAGTCGGACTACGAATTATCTCCTTCTGAACTGGAAGACTCCGTAGGGTTGAATTGGGCATTTTGGAAGTTACGAAGATAAAACAGGTAAAGAACCGACAAAAGTGAGAAAGAAGGTGACTTCCAATCAGCTGATTCAAGTGAAGGCAACTTTGGAGAGGAATCGAGCCCAACAACGCCGAATAGCTATGAATGTATGGTACCCCTTTGTGGGGATCAGCAGCAAATAGAAACATCCAAATTAAATACTCTGCAAAATCACACAAGCACCACGGTACAATACGAAAGAACTGCACCAAGACCTGGCCCTCCGACAAGTCCTCCAAATTGTATCTAAAATCACCGACAGATACGTTGGTCGACTCCACACTCGTTAGGCTAAGACTCTACTCGAAGCGAATGGAAGGAGAGCCATTGCGAACATCACCGTCCTTTCAACATCATGACGTAGTCTTCTACCTTCCCTCCATTGGTAGAGTTTTCAAGATTGTTACAAAACGGCTATAGACTGGCAATCAGAGGAAGAGATTCCAGAAGCTTTACGTGCGTGGAAAATCAAGGATAAAGATCAATTAAAAATTCTTATAAAACGTCATGGAAAGTTATATTATTCAACTATACATTCATCAAATTCAATTTACGACCACGCTTTGGTTCATTCAAATTTTCAAAGCGATCCACATAATACAGAGAAAAACGAGAGGCTATTCATTTCATATTTGCGGACGCAAAGTTTACATTTCCTAAATCAACGTAGCTTGTGAGATGGCTTTTTTGCGATTATCGGAAACAACAACCATACATTTAAAACTGGAAATAGATATACTGCACGTTTAGCACGAAAGGGGTCAAGAGCTCCACGGAGTTCCCATACGTGCGCCTCGCTTGGCAGTGAATACGCAGAATTCCGACCCCTTCGCACAGCTAATCATTACGATATTAGGCTCTGCGGTTCATTTTTTGCTTCAGCTCGTAAACGATGAACGGCGAGAGGGGAGATAAAAAATACGCCCCCAGCTACACCGGCCAGACCATATCGTACGCCGACGGATACCGAGAAACGATTAATAATGTTTTCCAAGACAGAACTATTATTCGAAGAACAAACTCACCGATGCTCGCGATCCGTTTTCCACGAACTCGAAGGGACGCTTTCGAACACGTGCCTTTTAGCGAACAAATTAAATGCAACGCTCCACCGGGTAGCGTTTGTTTGCGGAAAACGAGCCGTTGCCTTGCCGGAGCTTTGATTACCACATCGTATACAAACGTGAATGCCAAACGGTTATCGTAAGTCGTGTTCGACTCCTGGGCATATTTTTCACTCCACTTCTTCGAACGTGAATATTTTAGGTACCTATTTTTTCTTCTACTCCTCTTACGCTAATAAAAGTTATTATAGTTAACAATCAACTAAATACGGGTGTGTATACAAGTTTACTTATTCGGTTTGTAAATAATTAAGGATTGCGACCGCAACGCGGCTGTGTACAAACAAACACAGCTAGGGAGTGACTTTTCGAACCCCTGGGTAGTAATATTCCCATGTGGAAGGTATAACAAGAAATGGGTGGAAGGGCTTTGCAACCCTTCACGCACAGTCAGTGTAAGGAGATGAAGTCAAGAAAGAAAGTGAGAAACGCAGCAGCGCATCTAAGAACTTCTTCCGTACGACGTTAAGCTACGGAGTGCAATTTCTGAAAGTACTTTTCGCTGCCTCGGCATTAACGGCTGTATTGCCGCACCCCTCCTCCCCGCGTGCACGCATCAAATATGGTTAAATTTCGCGAAAGAAAGTTTCCTTTTCTTCTTACCTTCTTCTTCTTCTTCTTTTTTTACTCTCTTTTTCCTGAACCGATGGGGAGAAAAGGAAACGAATGTCTTTTATTAAAGGAGGAAATCAACGAGTAACGACGTTATAGCGCCATATACACGACAATGTTGAACGATTACGATTTTCTCTCGTCAGCCTACCTAGTCAACCACTATACTTATATATGTTTCGTCATGTTTCGGATTAATTAATGGATGCGTGAATATTACACCGTACTACTTAGTGCATAAATTCTTATCGTATCGTATGAATTAACGTGCTATTCAGCGAATACACGCTATCTTATATTATACAATAACAATTCATTAAGAACTTTTGATATCGATCATGACGCGGTTAATTATATTTTAGACAGATTGTTAACGTAGACGTACAGCCGAAATTTTTACTCGAGATGCAGAAAAGGAAGTCGTGACGTAGTTCCAAAAGTTTATTTCGTCTTTTATGAGGTGCGAGAGCGTCTTCAAAAGGGACACATCCTTCACACTACAATGTAACCATGAACAGTATGAAGTAACGTATACAGAGTGTTACGGGAATAGTAAGTAATATTCTAGTGATTTTGGGACGATTATAACTCCATCTATGAGATTGAAGGCTTTAACAAAATCGTTTCGTTCGTCCAGTGAGTGCAATTTTGTTTGAGATAGCAGAGTCCAGTAGGAAAATTCCTTTTAGTGC
Organism: Aspidiotus destructor; assembly: GCA_035079395.1. NCBI lineage: Eukaryota > Metazoa > Arthropoda > Insecta > Hemiptera > Diaspididae > Aspidiotus > Aspidiotus destructor. The sequence continues at coordinate 25,777,341 of JAVHKZ010000001.1, read as the reverse complement.
GGAGGATGAGAGAAGCTAGGGACCAATAAAGATGCGTGTGGACCAAAGTTTCAATCCTCTGGCAACGTTATAGGAAGAATGTGGCCTCGAGATTCAGATCATTAAGAGCTTCTGGTCAAGACCTAGCACATACATGTTCTTCGGACTTGCGTAGAACGTAAATTCAAAGCTCCCTGGCTTAGTATACATGCAGACCTCATAGGTTCGGCTTGCGATGCTAAAATTCTCCTTTTTTTGGAGCAAAAATTCGGATTTCTGTTTCCATACCGCCTTCCATTAAACCTTTCTGTACAACATTTCCGGAGATCGAAACAATTCGTTGGAAAATGGAGCTTTGAGAAACTTTTTTGTCAAGTCATTCTATGTCATTCGTTATAAGGAGTACCCACGCACGCCCGACGAGCGGCGCGTAGTGACCGCTGGTATGCCGAACCTTGCACGGTGTTTGGGGATGTATATGCAACTTATCCTACACCGTTTCGGAGTTCGCCAACGAGCGAAGCACACCCTTAATGGGCGAGTAAAAAATAAACTTGTGCTCTGAGAAGATGACGCGTACGTTCTTGCATCTTCCTCTTCTCTTGGTCAGAAAACAATTCCAGACTGATTGTTGTCCAACGAGCTACTCTTGGTGATGTGATGGCTTTGGCTTGTAAAACTCGGAAAATTCATCATGCGAATTTGTATTTACGCATTTGTCCCCAGAACTAATCACACACATAGTAGTTGATTAGAAAAAGACAATCAATAGTGACGATCATTCGTATTCCAAATAGTAAGATTAGTACAACTTTTTTTAGGAAGTTGACGCACGAAGGCTACGCACGCGAATAATGTTCTGCTCATTCTCAAAAGAAAAGCCCATTGCCAATAAATCTTGAGATTGATGATTCGTATAGAGACCAGGTACGTTGTTGGTCAAGTAAGAATTTGATTGATTCAACCTGTTGTAGCCCACGTCAAGTAATTTTCGATTCGACCCTCTCTAATTACGGGAACTTCATCTCGATAGCTATGTGTTTATGTCTTTGGGCTAGGGGTCAGTGTCATCAATGACCTTGAGCTACTTTAAGGACCTCGAAATATTTCAACCTCTAGTCTTCATTTTTTGTAGTAAGTGTAGTCTTTTTGTTGTAAATGGTCTCGAAAGTATCTTTCATGAGAGTAAAGTGAGAATGAAAATGTAACGAGTTAAACTCTTTACAACTGGAAGTGCAACAGGTTATAAACACTGCGTAAAGGTGGTCGGTTGCCTACATTACTCGCAAATCAAAATTCTATCTGCAAGTTTGAATCAACGCTACCCACACAGAAATGCACAGGTTCTTTGACGGAGTTGAATGAGGTGAGGCAGGGAACCAGTTCATTAGATATTTTAGAAGGTTCATCCGAGTCTTATGATGTTTAAAGCGTTGCATATCTGGCTCCTGGAAGGGGCGGTTTATGAAGCATTGCGTATCTAGTTACTTGAAGGAGCTATTTTAATCAGGCTACATAAACCGTCCACCAAGCTATAAATCTAACGCACAGTATACTGGACTTGAACTAAGCTATGACCCGTCTTTGTTATACTTGAATTCATATGATAGGAGGGGGACTTGGAAAAGTTTCAACACCCAAGCTATATATGGTAGGAGGGGACTTGGAAAGTTTTCGACCTCTGAGAAATGCTGCCAGATTTACGAATTTTTGGTCCTCGGAAAAATAAAATACGGATTTTTCTACAGATTTCTCCTTATAGATACGGATTTTTTGTGCTCGAGAGAAAAGCACCTCAGTTCCTCAGAATGATGGATACTTTTCCCCTGATCGTCATGGGCTGATACCGCAGTCTTCGATAACGTCGAGTCGATCAAGAGAAAGGTACCTCAACTACTGGTACTAGAGATACCTTTCTCTCGATCGTTATTGACAAATCAGTCGAAGTCAGTAGAAATCCGTTTCCAGGTCTTGGAAAAAGTGAGGGATGTGGATTTTGGAAATATTATCTGGCAGCACTGCCTCTGAGGCCGGCGGACGTTTCTTCCGGAAAGTACTCCGACAAAACAGGTGCCCTGTTCAAATGATCGCAGAACGCGTGTGTTTCTACTTCTTCACCTTCTCTTGGACCCTTGAGATCAGAGGTTTGACGACTCGACTCTCGGACATTCTATTTTCCCCAACATCCAACTCTTGGTGGACTTATGAAATTCGTGACGCGAACTAGTTCCTTGACCGCCATTTTGGGACTCATTTTCGCGGAATGCGAGTGCACTACTTGCAGCTCTACAGCTATTCAGATATACTTGTACCAAATCTGTATGATTTTGTATCTCATCTGCTCTCCTGCAAAGTTTGCAGTTGTAAGATACTAATAGAACTCGAACGTATCCAACAAATTGTACTTCGTTCTAATATTTTTGTATACTTCTAAAGGGAGAAGACCGTCTGCGAATAGCGACACACTGCCTCTAAAGTGAATATTATTTTCTCTTCTTCCTCGACAAGAACTCTTCACGTGAGCGAATTTTCCATCGAGAGAGTCCTGTCTTCTGTTACAATACGCAAGCAAATAACAGGAAACATAATTATTTGTTTATTCTACTAACAAGGAATCACAAAAAACATAGATGAACGTATGGCGCTCCTGCACCTGCAATCACTTCAACAAAGAGTCCGTCTAAGCTAGAATACTAATGAATTATTCAAGTATATGCGAGTAGCTGTAGGCCGCAGGCAGAGTACTCCCTATCCGCAACAGTTGTCACTTGGTTACACATGCTAATCACTAGGTCGATAAGCACCCATGCTTTGACGCTTGGCTGCTTATGGCGCCAAGGACATCTATGGAAAGCGGCTACAAGACGCAACATTTCGCGACAATTAGCCCTTGATTACGCAAGCTAAGTTGAAAAGTACCGACGCTTTGACGTTTGGCTGCTTATGGCACCAAGAAAAGCTTCAAGAAGCAGCTACAAGGCGCGACAATTGTCATCGAACAGTCAATTTTTTCCTCATGAAATTGACCTAACGGGTAACAATTGAACCTTAATTATTAGTATGTAATCTTTTCAGCAACATCATAATTATGTGTCTGACAACAGTCATATTTACGCGATTGGTTCTCGAGATTTCTACAAAGCACTTTTTCAGTTCAATTGATCCTGCGTAGGTAACAGAGCGGAGGTATGGGGAACTTTTCTTAAAGGCCAGTCTGAAAACGATACCTTGATGAAGATGAAGGCGTTTGGGAAACAGACAGTGCTCCTTCTCGATTACGACGCTCCAAACAAATGCTGGCAAGAAATTAAAGCGTTACAGAGAAGAGACAAAACACAACTTTTCAGCTGAAATGTGCTCCTAGCCTCTACAACTGACAATAACTACCACCACCAATCTTCCACTCAAATATTATTCCCAAAAGTCGCAGTATATTTTCTGTACTGCAGATGCAAGAGCGAAACAACACGAGAGGCGTTTCCTCCTCGTGATATTGCCATATGCGAACAAAATATTTCATAATCCATCCTCTCCCAGTCGACTTCGAAATTGAACGCATCCGTTTCGAAACTGAATTAATTTCAGCTGATATTCGTATGAAAAAAAATCGTCTTTCTTAAACCCTTTGCACGTATACATGTAGTCTTGCTGAAGTTTCAATCATCGCCTGTTACGTATTCCATCACGTTAAAATCTATGACATTTTACGTAACACACGCTGCACTTATCCAGCGAAGCGAAAAAAAAAATCCAAACTTCATGATTATGACGTACGAACGACAGCAACGTATAGATAAGTATTAGTTGTCAATCTATCCTTCAAACGTGACGTCGTATATTCTCGAATTTAATAACCGTTAACCTTAATCCTATGACGGCGCTAGTTCGGGAAATGGAACTCATTTGTTCAATATGTACATACTGTGCGTACATGCAGTTTGGGCCCGCGCGTTATTCTCCCCAAAAATTATTTCTATGTAAACTATATACATAGGTTAAACAATGTCTAGCCGATTATATCGGTGCAATATGTGGCGTGGCATTTGTTACTCAAAGCACCAGCAAAGTAACAGCTGCTACAACAGTTCCTCATCGATGAATAAACAACTACCTATGTCTTAATGTTATTAGTCGAATATACTATAATATCTCGTCGGCAGAATCGAGACTGTGCTGACTAAAAAACTTCCTCCGAGAGAACGTTAAATAATACGTTTTTTTGAGCCGATCTCCTATAAATGTACAATTTCGATACTGTACACGTCACAAGTACTCGAATACTCGCATTAGACATGGGCTACAACATGTCATTCGAAGTTACAGTTTACTGAATCATGCCTCAAAAGTTGGAAGTTGTTTGTGATGGGAAAACTTCTTTGTACGCCCACCGTCACTGCCGAAACAACTGCACTAGCGGTGAGCATGGTAAAACAGACCTTAGAGGCAGTGATTCGGCCAGATTGAAACTCGGAGTGTGGAAGACAGAGACTATCTTGTGCACGACCCACCGGAAGTTCAGAGGCCATCAAGGCAGAGGGATCTCAAAGGAAAGATTGATGAGTACAGCATTTCCGGTTCTCTTGCATGGTGCTCCAATATGGGTCAACTCAAAGAAGGTACCTTACAAAAGGGAAGAGATGGAAAAGATCCAACGGAGAGTTGTAGCCAGATGATGGCTGAACCAACCACACTGTTTCCGCGGATGCTCCTCGCGTATTAACGCTATCCAAAGCAGAGATGAAGATACAGACTGCCAGGAACCACCTGCTCAAGGAATGTGAAGAGAAAATTGTCTAGAGTGGGTCACGTGATTGGAATCGCTTGCTAATACGTGACCTGGAGGCTTAGATGAACCGAAATCATAATCACGCATTGAGCTCAAGGATGGGATGATGAATCACAGCAAGATCGCGTACAGGCGTGGGCAAAGAAGAAGATAGTCATGCTAACTATTGTCTGATAGAGAGAGAGAGAGAGAGAGAGAGTGTGTGTCGCAAAATTATCATTTTTTTCCCGGTCAGATTGAGAATTTTTGCGACGCTATGACATGTTCAGATTGTTATTTGTTTACCTGTTACCCCGAATTTTTCAAAAGAGTGCAAAGAACTTCAAATTATTCTCGCAAAAGAGTACAAGCTCGGTTCTTAACTACATTACGATATTGATAAATTCGCGAAAAAACTCGAATTTTCCTTCTCATTCTCTAGCTTTTGTATTTGATTATTTATGCACTCCTCGGGTCACCGTTCTCCAAGTCATCTCTTTGTATTTCTTGCTCCATGAAAAATTGTAACTCGATGAAAATGAAGTTTCAGGTCATGTTTTATCCAATAGGGACACAAATCGGTGTCACGATATATAGAAATTAGTTGTGCCTGTGCAACGTTGACAAAGTATACGCGTATTAGTCAGAATTAAAAATTTATCGTGTTTCCGTCGGCGAGAAAATGAAAATTTATTAGCCGATGTAATTAAGACAGTGATTAAAGTTTAAATTTTTATAGATCACGATTTCGAGAAAAAGAGGCGGTTGCGGTAGTTTATATTCGAGAACCGGATCCTCAGCAGCGTATCTTGAGAAAAAAAAATTCGATGGAGATGAATTACATATCGCGAGATTCCAAGGTATGCACTTGTCTTACCTTTGATACAGACGAAAATGAGCGATAAATTTCTACTTCGAAGCTCGTATAGTCGTGTCTACTCTTCTGTAGTCATTAGGCGAATTAAATGCGACATCGAAAACTACTCAAATTGAATGATACTCATCGAATAGCGCTACAAATTTGAAGCGCGCGAGTCGTCTTCAAGTTTTGAGAGGATGAAATAATACCGTCATTGGCTATTACTATAATGAAAGGACAAAGAAGCAATAGAGCTACTTCATCAGGAAGTATGACGTCGACGAACCGTCGGAGATTATTACGAGTGAGAATTTATTTGTTCAGATGCCTTTTCTTTTTTTCTTTCTTCTCCTTTGCTCTCGTCTCTCATACGTCAAGCTTCACGGTTTATCAAGTTCAGCGCATCCTTCTATTTCTGTATTTTCTGTACAGCATTTCATTAATTCTATCTTCATTTTCTGTTTATAGAGATATTTTTCTTTCTTTTGCGCAACGAAGGCGCGTGCACATATACACAAAAAAAGAGAATAGGAAAAAAGAAAATGTATTGTTTGACTTGCCGTTTCAATGCAGCGAGATACAGCATTAGGAAGTCGACGCGAATATTATGAAAAAACACGTACGAAGAGTTCTACATTGAATATTGAAAAGGGGAAGAAAATTCAACGGAATGATAGACCATAAAATGTCAACCACGGGCTGCGATGATAGAGAAGAAAAGTGCTCCATTCAATTTCGATGAATGGTGTAAACCAAATCTTGCTGCTCACCGTGTTTGAAAAAACTGAACTTTCTGAAGAATTTCAAATTTTTCTGACACCCGATCCATAAATTCTTATCGATATGTACCAAACTACGTCCAAAATTCATGACCGTAACATCGCAAGGTTTTATTGAAGATTCCATGAAAAATGAAGCTTTTATAGAAAATCGTGATAGAATAATAAGCCTCAAAATCCAACAGCTGGTGTGGAAAATGGCCTATTACACTGCCAGGGAACAAAGTAAGCAATATTTAAACAAGCGCTTTGGCGACTTGAACCGTGGCGAGAGCCGTCATGCAATGCAAGGTCACTGCTTACTTCGTTGTCTGGTTTTCGCGTACGCGCATGCGCATCATGTTGCATTCCCCAAAGTAAAACCTACGCGTGTTTTCTCCCTGAGGAAGGAAATGCTACTCGGCGCCGTGTACCGGCATCAATTAGGCCTACTTGTAATATTCTCATAGACTTCTTCATCACAGAAGAATTCAACTTTTTTGCTCAGAATATGGACTCTGTCTCTCTGCCTATACAAAACTGAATTAATGACCATCTCACTTCAAGAACAGGAGCTATCCATCCTTCTTGGCTTCTCTCTACAGACAATTCATAATTAATTGAGGCAAGAGAGTTGGCTTGGCTAATGAGAACTTATAAACATTTCTAAATACTGACTGCAATATGAATTCATGGATCAACTTCTGGGAGATTTTAATTGTTTTGAATTATAATTCGCCGGAATATGGACTCATCTTCTCTTGATATCCTTCAACATACCTTGCAATTAAAGGAAGATGGTAAATGCGGATCTTCACAAGGAATCATATAAATAAGGATGGAAGAGGAATTATGACGAAAAAATCTTTTAGCCCGAGCGAGAATCGAACCCGCGACCTCTCGTTTTAGCGGGGAGCCCGCTATCCATTTTGTGAGGGGGATTAAATCCTCAGAAAACGTCAGTGTTCGCGTCCGGGAGTTTCTGTGAACTGCGTGACGTGACGTGTGGCGCTTTATGACGTCATCAATGACCTTCACCTACTTTAGGGACTTGAAAAAATTTCAACTTCCAGCCGGGATTCTTCATGACGTCATCAATGACCTTGACCTTGACCTACTTCAGGAACTTGAAAAAATTTCAACTTCCAGCCGGGATTCTTCATGACGTCATCAATGATCTTAACCTTGACCTACTTCAGGGATTTGAAAAAATTTCAACTTTCAGCCGGGATTCTTCATGACGCCGTCAATGACCTTGACCTATTTTAGGGATTTGGAAAAATTTCAACTTCTTGATTATATCAGTCCTAGTACACAGTATGCTGAGAAAAGCCCAGCAAACTCATTTTCTGAGGGGGGATTTTTGCGCCAACGTGATCGCAAGCGCGGGAGGTTGCGGGTTCCCCGCTGCCATTGCACACCTGCAATGGCCTTTGATTTTTTATGACGAGTGAGATAATCACCACGCTACCAGGTCCCAAGATTAGATCGTCAGATTTCGCCTTCAGATGGACGTTCCACCTTGTGAAGGAAAGGGTCCGGAGACCACAATACATTATTTACCATATTCCTCTAATTACCTCCCCTTCCAGCATTCGCGGGCTTTAGTGTACGTTTGCAACAGCCTAATTTATTTAGCGGAGATTCCTCATCCGCCGTAAACGACCTTCACAGTTCCATACAACGATGAGCTTACATTTCCTCCTTTGATATGCCCCACTCTCCATCTAGAACTGTCTCGTTAGTCGCATTTCTCTTGTGAGGACAAACTAATTTGCATATCACCTAATTGCATCTGTAATGTACTATTCCCAGAATCTCCAGTAATTTTTCAGAGAGGAATGAGCTGAATGACACCATGTGAGCGCATACACGTCATCATGGATGAGGGTGCAATTCTTTTCTTCTCGAAAGAAGACTCCCATCATACCGACGTACCTTCGGAGAACTCTACAACACTTGGGAGGGAGAATTCAAAATTACAACTGATACAACGAAGGTTTTACTGAGGATAGAACACTCGTGTTCTATCGGAAACGAGATTCAGCTCATTGTATCAGTTGTTAGCTCAGATGTGTCCTCTGAACATATCTAGGGTGGAACAAGGAATATCTCAATAGGTGGGTGTAGAAACGGCTTCTCTTGGTAATGGTTCACACTGGACTGTCACCAGATGAAACTAACTACATAATCTAAACTTACGATGGAATGGAACTCTGAATGACTGAATGGGCATCATGACTCTTCGGAGGGAGGGAGGGGGGGGGGTAGAAACATTGCTCGCTCACTCATCCGCGGTTACCTATGAGAAACAGTTTCCACCATCAGGAAGATAGGTGTTCAGACCAACAAAAAAGAATTTACCGCCGAAATGAAATCTAACCATTAGACGTTGATGGAGACCCTAGATTGATTACTACGATGTAATTATAGACCAATTGACACTCGGAGACAAGGTGCAGATACATCCTACGACCAAGAGACACCCTCCACATCCTAGAGGACAGAAACACTGCAATAGAAATCAGCCAAAATACTCATAAGCACAGGGAGCTGAAAGAAAGATTTCAACTGAAAAGCCAGGCGCACCATAAGTAGGGTAACGTTTCAGAGACAGGAAAAATACCAAGTTCTGGATCTAGTGCTAGTTCTTCGGATAAAGTACTGAAATCTGTTTTGAATATGAAACCAAGTCTTTTGGGCTTTATTTCCTTCCCAGATGCACAGTGTTTTACGTTAATATAACTTGATTACAAATTTTTCTACACATTATTCTTCAAATATTGGGTCAATAGTTATCAAGGAATCAAAAATACCTCTATAAGCTACACAGGGGAGTTGGGATTACTCATTATCACCATTATGAGCCGGCAAGGACGTGTTGAGACAAATGGTGGACCTGTTGAAAGCACTTCCGCAACTTCCCTTCAATAGATGAGCAACATTGGAGTTTCCAAGAGAAATGAAAACTTTCCTCAAATTTTTGATGAATTTGGCGACCGCCTTATGCCTGAAGGGTCCTAAGTTCAAACTGGACTAGAAACTAGCAGGACCATTCCTTCGCTCAATTAGTCATAATGAACGTCCGCACTCCTAATTCAATTTATTTCGCCAAAGTATTTCTGTAGAAGGGGAGAGAGGGGAAGGTAGGCGAAAGACAATCACGATTTATTCTCTTCTCGGACGCGTACGATGGGTAAATCGGGGTAAAAACATAAACATCGCAAACCTATCGGCTATTTTTCATCAGAAAATACCCCTTATGAATAAGTTAGCATTTGTTGCGCAATGGAATTCTCTTGGAAGAATGATTTACTTGACTTTTTACGGCGGATGGCACTGGCGAAAGAAAAAAAAATAAAAAAGTTACGACACTCAAATGTTTGAAGAACAGTCGCCTCGGTATCTCGCGGGGTAGAAATCGCTGTAGGTGCGATTTCTTGATTTCCGCTATTGTAAAGAAAAGGGAGGAAAATCAAATTTTGCTTCGGCATCGTCTTACGGCGGCAGTTTGGTTTCGAAGAACGTTCTTGTCGGTGCATAAGATGAGCATAGGGATTCTCAAAAAACGTATATATTCCCATTCTATAGATTATCCCTTATACACGTTACCTTGGTAACGAAGCTGTATAGGAATACCTTTGGTCTTTGATCTTATAAGGGGTTTTAAAAATTCTTCTTTGAGGAGAATCCATCTCTCTTTCTCTCGCAGTGCTTTGTTTTTGCGTCGGCTCGCGGAATGCGCGAACTTAATAATTAAACGTCAAAAGAGTACTTTGTGTCGACAGATCAAGGTTGAGTCCTCTCTCTGATCATTATTAAAAACAAACGTTATACGCGAACGAACTCGCGAGAGAATTTCGCCCGGTCTCTCTGCCGCTCTATGGCGATACTTTTCGCTTAATTCGAACGCCGTATAATTGAATTAGTGAAGGGAATAATGCAACGCGCTAAATCGTATTTTACGTGCTTTTATGGTAATATTTGTGACGGAAATATGAGAGCCTTCCGCAGACGCGAGGGTGATGAAAAGATGATTTTTCGTATGCATGAATAATAATCGGATATTCGAAATTTGAATGCGTTTTCGATTTACACTCGATTCCGCGCGAAAAAGAAGAAAGAAGAGGAGCTGATGGCAGGCCTGGCCCGATGTCTCGAATGAAGGGGTTGTTCTTTATTTACAACTTATCGTCCAAAATATTTGAGTCATCAAATTACGATAATTGAATTAAAGGGTGAAAGTTTGGCGAACTTTTTGAGTTTCGCGATCGTGTACTTTATTAATTCGTTCGATCCGAATATTATGTAGGCACGATAAATATAATTTTTTTCGCGGCGTGTCGAAAAATATGCTCAGCATTTATGCGCGAATTTTCCCCAAAAGTTTTGTACTGTCCGAAACAATGCATCTGCAGAAAATTTATTAGCGTCCGCACCCTTCTCACTAAAAGATTTGAAGGAGCGGTGAAAGAAATCAGTCTTGGTTAAATGCTCAATCGAGCTTCTAAAATGATCCATTAGAGTGATAAAACTGAAGATTTCGTTGGAGTTTCATTAGTTTATTTTTCGTCGTACTCGAGTAAGGATTTTCGTTGGAGTTCTGTCAGATACTGCGATCGTCTCCTTCTTGTCTGTTCTATAAATTGACCAAAGTTGACAGAACGTTCTCGCATTTTCAATAACATCTACAAGGTTGGTGACAAACTTAATGAATGACTCCTGTCAACATGTATCGCATTACCAAAAAATCCCAATTCTTTAATTAACTGTGACGACCACAGAAAGATTAGTCTTATATCGCACGCGCTTAGGACCTTCCTTCGTGTCATATATACTAGGATTATAATCGATGTGGAGAAAATATGAACAGTGCGCAGTTTGGCTTTAGAAGAGAGATGGGTACGCATGAAACGCTTTCCGCAGTCCGAACTTTGATTCAACGATATCGTGATATCAACACAGCAGAGCATACACGTGCTTTTAAGACTTGTACAAAACGAGAAACTTTGTAGAACGACTGATAGAACTCAATATAGATAGGAAAGACATCTAAATTATCAGTCGGCTGTATTGGAATCAGACAGCTGAAGTCAGAATCGACAACTTTGCATCGGAAGAACTTGAAAATAAAAAAAGCATCCAGCATGGATGCCTTCTGTCTCCTCTTCTTTTCAACATATATGCGGAGACAGAGTTCGGAAAGGCCTTGAGCGACAAGGACAGAGGAATTAAAGTAAACGGATTCATAGTAAATAGTTTGAGATATGCTGACGACAGTCTCATAATAGGAAACAGTCAAAGCAAACTCCAAAAAATGATGAAGTACGCCTCAGGATAAACGCTTTCGAGACCAAAATAATGGTCTTCTCAAATATGGCAGTAAACTGTACCCTCAAATTCAAAGGCGTAAGGAATAGAGCAAGTCTCGTCAATAAAATCATCAAGCTGAATGGTTTACTCTATGATCAACATTTCCATTTGGTCTAGAATTTGAAGATCTCATCGACAAAAAAGGAGAAGACTTTGTGGAAAAACGAGTGGAAGCCCAAAACAAACAAATTAAGAAGAAGCTCGCTGAATTGACCCGAAAGACGCTAGTGCGTGCAGCCAGAAATATTGAACCAGTGTCAGCTTGAAAGTATATGGCCATTAGGTGCGCGAACAAGTAATCCAAACCATAGAATACGACGTGAGACCATAAGCCCGAACCAATTGGGAAAGTACTGTTGGACATCAAGGAGAGTCTGTGCCGAACCAATGACAGAACGCAAGTAATGCAGAGGAAGTTCACAGATCTCCAAAAGAAGATCTGACAGAAAAACCTGATGTTGACAAAGGCGGGCCAAGGCAACACGGTAGTGTCAATGGATAATAAGGACTACACCCAAAAAGTGGATTCGTACATCGCAGTTAATGGATACCAAGAGCTGACAAAGGACCCAACATAGAAATACCAAGAAGACCTGAAAGCTGTGTTGAAACGGAACGATGTACTTCATAATAGAAGGATGCTCGAGATGAACCCGCTTGCACCAAAACTCAAGAGACTTGTAAAACTCCACAAAGCAAACCGTTCAATGAGACTCCTGGTCAACTGCATCCAGTCACCATGCTACAAGATAGCGGAGATCGTAGCCACATTCTTGAAAAAAAACTACCAGTTTGCACCGAGAAAAAACATCAGAAACAACGGTGAGCTGATGGAGCAACTGGACAAGTTGGAAATCAAGAGCAACGACAAGCTGATATCCTTTGATGTGACAAACATGTTTGGTAGCATACCGACGGAGGAACTCCTCACCCTGCTTAAAAAGAATGGATATAACGGGAACCCTGATGAGCCAAAGTACGCCAACATAGTGGAAGAGTTCTTGAGCCAGAACTACTGCCGCTTCAATAACAAATTCTAAAGCCAGGAAATGGGACTTGCGATGTGATCACTGCTGTCAGCAATCCTGGCGGAGATATTTATGAATGATGGAAAACAAAATATTGAAGGGCAGCCAGTTCAGAAACTCGATCAAACACCGGGCCAGATATGTAGATTCTATCCTAATTGTGTGGACAGGCACTCATAGACAGGTGGACCTATTGCATACGGAAATGAATGCGATGAATGAGAGCATCGAATTCACCGTGGAAAATGGCAATGAGACCATCAACTATTTGCACTTTACATTCACAGTGAATAACAACAGGATAGAATACAAAATCCACAGGAAGCCGACGCACACAGACACTATCATCCCGAATGACCCCTACCACCTTCCCCAGGCACAAGTTGGCGGCATTTTAGAACTACTGCTATCGAGCTATTTCTGTACTCAAGAACAATGAAGAGAAGAGGCAAGAAATCGATAGTAAAGCAGATCGCAGAAGCCAATGGCTACCATAGGGGTGTGGTGGAGAGAGTCTTCAGGAAAATGGAAATTAAAAAGGGAATCCATGATAGCACGGTAAGAAAGTACTCTGGATTGATACCATACATAGGAAAGGAAACAAAAAATTGAGAGGCCATTGCAGGTTTGCATTGACCCGCAACCTCCTGTTTCCAAATTCCGAGTCTCCCTAAAGTAGGTGTTGGTCATTGATGATAGCGTCATACGTCACGTCTAGTCACGTCACGTCATGCCATGCCATGTCATGTCTTGTCACATCACATCTTGCAGTTCACAGAAACTCCCCGATGCGGACGTTTTCTGAGGATGTAATCCTCCTAACAAAATAGATAGCGGGTTCCCCGCTAACAAAGTGATGAAGGCATTCAATGGCTATGATATAAATGTTGGTCTACAGAATAACCCACCCATGGTGCAGAGAATCAGCAATGACTAGACAGAAGCAAAGGACAAAGGAAGTTTGAGCGGAATGTGCAAGCTCAGTTGTGAGCAGTGCGAGGGCATCTACATTGGCGAGACTGGGAGAAAGTTCGAGATCAGGAAGAGGGAGCACAAAATTCAAGGGAGAAAGAAGATGACAAGCCACTGTTTGGCAAACACTGTAACAAAGAACACCACAATGGAGGTGGAATCATAACCAATCACAGGACAGCATCAAAAATCCGCATGCGCTATTTTTTCTAAGAGCTAAAACACGATTTCTACGTATTTTTAAAGACTCTGAATGTTGTATCAATGTCAATCAGGAGAAAGGTATCTCTAACCCGAATATCTGAGGTATTTCTTCCTTGATCGGCTCAATGTTGAGGACGGTATCAGCTTTCAACGGCCAGGGGAAAAGTACCTCTCAAACGTGCGACTTAGGTACTTTTCCCTTGAACACAACAAATTCGTATTTCACGCAAAAAATCAAGTTTGAGGTCTGTTCTTTAGTTGCGACACAACTGATGATGGGATAACACCCGAAAGCACTCTTGTAAATATAACTAATAACGTAGAATAGTACTTTTGAAGACTTTTCCAGTATGGATGTGAAAGCTGAACATTGGATTTTTACTTGGAGGAACAAATGAAAGCTTTTGAGATGTGTCTGTAACGCGAACTCTGAAGATATCGCGGATACAGGAGTGGCTAACAGTGAAGTCATGAGAAGAATGAAATGACATATGAGAGTACTCCGCTCGATTGAAGAGAAGAAGCTGAGATAGGCGGAAGATGTGCGCTCCTAAAGTTGCTGATGGAAAGAAAGGTTGCAGGAAAACGTTCCATTGGTAAAAGATCGAACTCATGGTTGAAAGACCTGCGTCGCTGGTTCAATTGTTCGTCGATGTATCTCTTCCGGTCGGCTGTGTCGCGGAGATGATGTTTGAAGAAGAAGAACATCATAAGAGTGTACACTGTATTGCAGCAGGATAAACACTAAATCTAAGGAACACCGAAAAATGGAAGCTCAAAGCTCAAGCAGGCGATCACTTTCCCTCTGCTGGAATACTTTTCCTAGTCTTGCTCCACAAACTATATCTTTCTCCTCATCATGACACAACTCAAGCTTCTTCTGCTACTCCCCCTCCATTATACGAGTATGAAAGTTCAAAATTTTATACCAAAAAAGTTGAAATTCAAATAATTCTCGTTTTTCCTACGAGATATTTCCGCCTTACAGAGCTAACAACTTCTCACACAATCGGCTGCGCGTCAATAATTCGTAGAGAATCGAAAACTGCAATTCATTTTATGAAATCCTGCATAAGCCACTGCCATTTTAAACACCCATCGCTACAAAATATTTACTCGTATATGATCGAGCACTTCGTAAAGGCCTGTCTCCGAGCTATGGGGACAAAACGGTGTAAACTGCGTAGGCAATATGACACGTATACGCAATTACAAAGGGCAAATGAAACTGGTGCAATCTGTACACAAGCTCCTGAATATGTACACTATAATATAGTCGACGAGAGAGAAAAAAAAGTCCGCGCTCCTATACTGCAACGGTCGTAAATCATTGCGCCATATGGTTTTACGTTGTTCAATAATATCTGTGTTAAATGATTTTTAAAATACTCGCGAGCACATACGCGCTGACTTTTTTAATTTCGTACACAACAGACACAAGAATGCAAATGATCTCGGACGCATGTAAATTACCTGCTACGTTTTTTAAAGACGCAATAATAATTTTCTTCGTGGTCTGCGTTAACAGCTCGCGAATGCGCCACCCGATGGCCGGTCGAGGCGACAAGGAAAATGAAAAGACACCCGAAAATGATTGCTCTTTTTTCTCTTTCACTCTCTGGGTTTGGCTAATGCGCGATAAATTAAAATGTTGGTAATATTTATCGCGTAGACAAATGAGTCCGAATGATTCTATTCTTTCCTTTTTTTTTCCCTCGTCATCGAGATAAAAATATACGAATTGAAGTAGCAAACACGGATATACACTTTAGTAAAGACCACGAGAAAAACTGTAAATTTATCAAGAGACTAGTTAAAATAATGTACGATCTTTTTTTCTTACAGGCGCACGTTGACCTCGATACTCACTTACTCACCCATTATTTGATGAATTAAGGGGAAACTATTGTATGGCATGTAACAAGTAACTAATGTAACTTATCTCGTAATATAGTGGGAAAAGTCACCGAGTAATAACTCATATTAGAAGCGAAAAAAAAGAAACGTATATTTTCAACTCACCAGCCACTTGAAGAGTCGCATTTCTGCTGGAAGCCGTTCCAACTTGATTTTTAGCCACACACCAGTAGACGCCGTCGTCTTGTTCTTTCTTACTGGGCGACACTTCCAAAAAGAATAAAGAACCGGTCAGAAGCTGCACTCTTTTGGACTTCGATCCGGGTGTCGAAGTGACCACAGGCTCGCCGTCTTTGAACCACTGAATGGTCGGCTCCGGCTTACCCTCCGCTCTGCAGTTCAACGTTACTGGGGTTTTCCTTGGTACGATCATGTCGTTAGGATGCTCAATTATCCGCGGTGTTCGATATTGACCTGAATAACATAAATCAAAGATCCGAGTCAAGAAAATGCTAATGACGTCGAAATAAGTTTCTCAACTTAATTTCGAATGTACACGATGAGGTTATTTTCGCACGAACTAATGATCTCGCCGACGATGTAGAAGATCTAAATTACAAGAAGCGGCCGATGTTCTGTAAAGGTACCGAGTAAAAGCAGAAACATGTATAGGCACGATTGAGACACTGTTCTACACATTCAAAGATGAAAGCGAACAACGAGGAATTTTTATGAACCGGGGTTTTCAACACGGTAACAAAGTGTGAATCATGAAGAAAATATTACGATACATATATCTCACACATTGGATACCATTTTCTGAGTTGCAATTTTAAAACAACGCGGCAGATGAAAACTTTCGAGATTTTTGAACTTCAATTAGTCGAGATTTCAAGCTTTGCAAACAGGGCTTACTTTTGACTTCACAAGTACCTTCTTCACGAACATGTACATCAAGTCCAAATCAAGTCGAAATAGAGTCGGTATACTTTTAGGGCACCGGAAGAGTATGTTTGGTAATTCGAAGCTAAATAAAAGAATTTCGACGTCAATTACGTCGACCTGCTCATATTTCGCACACGAACACTGGATGTCGACTATTTATAACAAGATCGAATATTTGGATGTGACGAGAAGCTAAGTATAGTTCGACGGAGGTACCTCAAATCGACAACAAGGTCGAGTCGAAGCAGTGCTGCCAGATGACATTTTCAAAAATCCGTACCCTCCGTTTTTTGTAAGACGTGAAAACAGATTTCTACGGACTTATGACCAAATCAATAACGATCAGAAGAAAGGTATCTCTCATAACAGTACCTGAGGTACTTTTCCCTTGATCTACTCAATGTTACGGGAGACTGCACCATCGGTTCATAACAATCAAGAGAAGAGTATCTTTCATATGAGTGTCTACGGTACTTCAACCTCAAGTATTATTATGATTGTCAGCATCTTCTCATGAAAAATCCCTTTTCAGAATGTTCCATTCCTTTTCCTTATGAAGGTCGTTTGAATTCAAGCAACAATCAGTTAGGGCCGCGGGTCCGGAGGAAAAGTCCTTCTTTTTTTACATCCACATAATTTCTTCATACCCTTTCACCTTCCTCCTCTTCTCGGGCTTGTAGTCAGAGCACAACTTTTACAAAGTATTATAGTTTACTAACATACACCGGGCCCTAAAGAAGCTGTTTCACGACTTCATACTGGTCACGTTGCACATTTTCATTTACTCTGGCCCAAACGCAAACGAATTTCCTTTCTTTTCCATCCCTGCGATTCAAGAGAAGCAAAACTGGGATCCAATAACGAAGAAAAGACTCACGAGTTGTTTAGCGGAGTGAAACAGGGGTAGGCAGGGAAGCTGTTTTATAGAGTACTCCCAAGCTATACATGATAGAGGGGCATTCTGAGTCTTATGATGTTTGTAGCGTTGCATATCTGGCTCATTGAAGGGACTAAGCTGGCATTGTATGTCTAGTTATTTGAAGGGGCAATTTTAATTTTCAGAGTATGAACACCGACCTCCGGGCTAAATATGATTTGACGGGAACTTGAAAAATTTTCGAACTTCGAGCTTTGTTGGCCGACCAGCGGACAGTTTTTCCTTCCCCCCTCCCTCCGATACAAGAGGTTCTTTGTTATAAAAAATTCACGGGTTCTTCAACGGAGTTGAATGAGGGGAGGCAGGGAGCCTGTTTTATGGGATATTTTGAAAAGGCCTTTTCTGAGGCTCATGATGTTTGAGGCATATCCGGCTTATTGAAGGGGCGGTGTTTGGCCATTGCATATTTGGCTCCTTGAAGGGGCTAAGCCAGCATACAGTATATTGGATTTGAGCTAGGCTGAGACTCCTCCTCGTATTATACTAACTTTATACCAGTATATATGATAGGAGGGGGAATTTTGATTTCCGAGCTGTGTGGTAGGACGGGACTTCGTGAATTTTCGACCTCTGTCGTATATATATTATGGGAGGGGACTTGGAAAATTAGGTCCCAAGGTCATCTTGCCTTCCGGACGGCGGACGTTTTTTCCGGAAAGACCCCCCCCCCCGTTCCCTGTTGATAGAACTTCATGGGGGCAAGGCCCCATGTCCCTACTACTAAGTATCCTCCCATGATCTCTTGAACCACAAGACTCCAATCCCCTATCTTAGCCTGGAATATAATCTAGATTATACTAAGCACGCATTTGTAGCCACTGTCATTAGAAAGATGGACCAGGAATAGTATAAGCAAATGCAGAACACGACACCTGTGATCTATTCATATCCAAATGTGCAGCAAGTAGAAAAAGATTATCCCTGAAGAACGAAGAAGATGGGGAGCAATCTACCATATCAAAGGTGGTTGTGTTGTTGTGTGTTCTGGTGCTTTTGGCGTGCCACTGAAGGTAGTTTGACGTTCACTGAGTAGAAGAAAGGGGTCTGCCTGGGAGATTCTTCCAATACTGAAGCTGTATTCGAAAGGTCAACCGGAACCCATCTTCACCATGGGGAGCAGACGGTCTTGCACACGGCACAGAAGTAATACTATGCAGGCACGCTTAGAAGACAGCTTAAGGCTCGTAAAGCGTGCGGACAATAACTAAGAAGAAATAATTCAAGATCCCCGCGACGATTTCGAAACCGCACGACGAATGTAAGGGTGATCGTGAATTGGTAATATTTTTTGTCAATTACCGTATCGATATGGATTGCGTCTCCCTCTCTCTCTTTCTTAAGACCGAGTTTTCATCATTCTCAACGCTTAATGCCATTCATTAGGATCGTGTCCTACACATAGAAGGGTTTGCGAAGAACTATACGCGCCATCAGTATGTTACGAAATAATTTTTGCCACGCCATTTTACGGTAATTACCTCGAATTTAAAAAAGAAAAAAAAAGTCACTTTAAAAAGACGATTTTCCTCTTTGTTCCGAACGCGGTCACGAACCCTAAACTGGTAATTTCGCCAACGTTGAATGTAAAATAAATTTCGATATTCATCCTGACAAGCGCTAAATACGTACGGAGGTTGACAAAAAATCTGCTTTTCTAATTACCCATTCGAATGAGCGGAGCGGAACGAGCGAAAATTGCGACACTATACGTACTATAATAATAGTAACTACCATAATAATAAACGAAAAACCAAAATGCTCGAAGATAACGGAAAACGAATTCGTTTTGAAATTTTCGTTTTATACACCAGAAAAGGGTGCGAGAACGATGGCTAACAGTAACCGAATGGAATAGTGGTTCCTAAAGGTATTTGCCACGAAATTTTGTATGCACATCAGATACGAAATACGGTATACGGACCCCATTCTACGCTTTTACGCCGAACTAAGAATTTCAGAATGTCCACCACGTGCACAACCAATCTTCTGTTTGTTTATACTCCTGTTTGCTGTAGCGTTTCTCTTGTTCGTATGAATGGAAAAGATTCGCTGTATTCTATGTTTTTTCCCCATTTTTCATTTTTTTTTTTGCTTTACAGACTTCGTAACTCCTACTTTAATTATCTGATAACTCGAAATTCTTGATTAAAAAAAAAACTCTTTTCACTCAATTTTACTCATTTATGTACAACAAACAGCGCAACTATACTCAGTTTGTTCGTTGAAATTAGAGTAAGCATGTAACGCAATATGAGCTTAATGTTGTACCTTTGCGCGTAAACAATAAATTTAACTCCGGAACACGCTCTGATAAACAATTCTCAAAAGTCTAATTATACTTCGCTAAGTTTTCTTTTTGAAAACAAAGAAATTTAAAGGCTACGAGAGAGTCAACTCGCGTTGGCTAGATATGTTCCAACTTGGGTACAAGCGAGAATATCTCTACCATCAGTATACACTTCAACTGCTCCAACTAGTCGAAAACCGTTGTAAAGTTGAGAGGATTGTGTTCAACAGAGGCGAAGAACGTAAAGAATCAAGTCGAAGTCTAATACATGAACAGATCTGCCAGGAAAGTTAAGCTTGCGAAATTCGTGATTTTACATTCACCGGAGCAATGGTCGAATGGAATCGAAGGAAGAAAGGTTGGAATGAAATAATCGGGATAGGTCGGCACATAAAAATTTTCCTTGGACAAAAAGTGAGAAGGATTTCTTGGCGTTGCCAAAAATATAAAGATCATGTTTCATGTCTTTTCGCCAGTCGTCTTAAGCTCTTCATCGTTCAAAAATATCCAAAATTTCCAACTTCTTGTTCTAGTATGAGTCAACTTTGGATGAGATTACTAGGACTCACTCGCGCTTGGTCCAGTACAAGTCCACTTTAATATATTTCAAGCTGATGAGGATACTGGGACTCACTTGCTCCGCTCGTTTGTCCCGCTTCTTGGTCCAGTACAAGTCCACTTTAATATATTTCAAGCTGATGAGGATACTGGGACTCACTCACGGCGCAAATTTCTGAATCAGTCGCGGGTATAAATTTGCACGCGCACGCGCACGGGAAAAGTATTTTTAATTTGATTTAATTTAATTTAATTTGAATTTAATTTAATTTTTATTTCCTTTTATTTTTATTTTCATTTTAATTTGATTTAATTTAATTTAATTTTAATTTAATTGAATTGAATTTAATTTAATTTTAATTTTATTGAATTGAATTGAATTTAATTTTAATTTTATTCAATTTTGTTCAATTTTAATTTAATCTTTAATTTAATTTAATTGTATTTTATTTTAATTTAATTTAATTTTAATTTAATTTTTTTTTTATTTTATTTTTACTCAAAAAGTGGTACTCGCAGATTTCTGAATCAGTCCAGGGTATAAATTTGCACGCGCACGCGCACGGCATTTTTAATTTAATTTAATTTAATTTAATTTAAATTTAATTTAATTTAATTTTATTTTAATTCAATTTTATTTTATTTTAATTTAATTTAATTTTATTTTACTTTAATTTTATTTTATTTAATTTGATTTTTATTCAATTTTTTTTTTTGATTACTGGATAACCTCCCAGGTAATTCTCAAAAATTTTCCAAGTCCATTATAGGGGGAGGAGGGGGAGGGGGGTGGTACTCGCAAATTTTCAATAGTGCACCAGGTGTCAAAAAAGACATGAAACATGTCAAAAATGATTGGACGAAGTGTCCCTTGGACGAAATGTCTGTGGACAAAAAGTCGTGGAACTAGAGTCCCATTGCTTTCAATTCTGACTTTATGACACTCCAAAGGACATACTTCTTCCCTAATATTCGTCAATTGAATAACAGACCCAGCAAACCATCCATTGAAACAACTCTCACCGATGACCTCCCATCCATCCAAAACATTGTTTCTTATCTGCGAGTAAAAGCAGCAAATTACAAAATCGATTCTCCATCAAGATCACAACTCCAGTGTTGTTGAACGCTTGTGAAAGAATGAGGGAAAAGAGGAAGGATTTATTGGCGTCGCCAAAAATATAAAGATCATGTTTCATGTCTTTTCGCGAGTCGTCATAAGCTCTTCATAGTTCAAAAATTTACGAAATTTCCAGCTTCTTCTTCTAGTGTAAGTCTACTTTAGAGTATTTTAGGATGACTGCTTTCTGGGACTCACTCGCGGCACTCGCTTGATGTAGTATAAGTCTACTTTGGAATATGTCAGGCTAATGAGCCTTCTTGGTCTAGTGTAAGTCTAATTCAGTATATTTCAGGCTGATGAGATTACTGGGCCTCACTCGCTCCGCTCGTTAGTCCCGTTTCTTGGTCCAGTACAAGTCTACTTTAGTATATTTCAGGCTGATGAGTTTTTTTCAGAATTATTTTCGATTTTATTTATATTTCATTTTATTTTATTTTAATTTTTCTTATTTTTTTGAGAGAGAGGATGGTACTCGCAAATTTTTCAATGACCTCCCAGAAGTCCCAAGGTCACGACCGGACGCCCGGACGATTTTCAAGAATTAGGGGGTAGAGAAAACTTTAGTATATTTCAAGCTGATGAGATTACTGAGCCTCACTCGCTCCGCTCGTTCGTCTCGCTTTTTGGTACAGTACAAGTCTACTTTAGTATATTTCAGGCTGATGAGTTTTTTCAGAATTATTTTTGATTTTATTTATATTCTATTTTATTTATTTTATTTATTTTATTTATTTTATTTATTTTATTTATTTTATCTATTGTATTTCATTTTATTTTATTTTATTTTTTTCATCATTTCTTTTTTTGACCAAAATTCTTGCAAGTGCCAAGGTCACACCCGGACACCCGGACAATTTTCAAGAATTAGGGGGTAGAGTTAACTTCAGTATATTTCAAGCTGATGAGATTACTGAGCCTCACTCGCTCCGCTCGTTCGTCCCGCTTTTTGGTCCAGTACAAGTCTACTTTAGTATATTTCAGGCTAATGAGTTTTTTCAGAATTATTTTTGATTTTATTTATATTATTTTATTTTTTCTTATTTTTTCTTTTTTTTTCTTTTTTTTTTAGAGAGAGAGAGAGAGAGAGAGAGAGAATGGAACTCGCAAATTTCTCAATGACCTCCCAGACATTTATTCTTATTTGCAATTTAATTTAATCTAATTTTATTTTATTTTTAATTTCAAGGTATTTTCATTCCATTCCATTTTATTTCCTTTTTTTTTCAGTCTTTTTCATTTTATTTTTATTTCATTTTCATTTTATTCTTTCTTTTTTTGACCAAAATTCTTCCAAGTCCCAAAGTCACGACCGGACGCCCGGACAATTTTCAAGAATTAGGGGGTAGAGAAAAGACATGAAACATTTCAAAAAATTGTCGCTTTTGAGTCTTTGAAAGAGGGCGAACAGAACTCGATATTTTCATGATATTTGATTCAAAGGCTGGATGGCCTTAGAACTATTGTTTTTTCACAAACTAAGGGAGGGCCGTCACTTCATCTTCCCAGGCCCGAATATTCTTTCGGCGCCGACGTTGCTTTCTTCTGTCGACCATTCGTCGCAAATTTTTTTGGCCAAGAATTCGCTATGTTCTATTGTTGGTAGATTACATAGGTAAGAGACTTTTCTATGACGATAACAAAGTTCCATCTTTGAACACGTACATTCTCAGGAAGGCGCGTTACTCTGTGTCCGTGCATTCCCACGCCATCCTCCGAAAAGATATTTTTCGAAAGTTTTTACGTGGTGAAAATTATTTGGAAAACGACGAATTTAAATTCGTTATTCTTCTTCCTATTATAACATAAAGGTAGTTCGTACAAATTCAATTAACCTATAGCTCTCGACTAATGAAGCATCGTCGTCTGCAGTGCATACCGGCATCATATTATGTATCGAATACGGATTATCTTCGACTGAATAAAAGGTATTCCGTGTTTATGATAATTTTCATTACTTTTTCGCTGCCCCGCGTTTAATTTCTCTAGCTTTTAAAAAATTTTGATCGAAGATTATTTGTTAACGGATAATTAGTTTTGGGATTAACTGTATTACTTTGTACGCGTGTGCGTTTGTAGGCAAGCGGTACTTTTCAATTAAATATTTTTCGTACTTGTAGTGTCTTCGCTTCCTCTCTTTTTTCCCCCTTTTTCGAATATCGTAAATTATTACTGTCTACATCAGGCCGTCGGTGGTACCGCATTCGTGTATCTAGGCTGATCATGCAACCGCTTTGGTGCTTAAATGTGGAGAGAAATCGGTAATTAGTCCGAGATGAGCGCCAGCGGTGTTTTTTGTTTTTTCGACCGACTAAAGATACGCATGATCCCCTCGATCCGATTGAGTCAGTATCAAATGTACGCGCCAAGAGCAGAAAAATTGAAAGAGCGATTAAAAGAACCGAATGCTTTCGAGTGGAGGTTCTTGCTTGCCGAACTTTTCTTCAGACTGCAGAAGTATGATTCACTCTAGAACCGACTAATGAAGCTTTGGAGCATGGGTGTGAAAATGAGATTATTTTTTTCGGTATTGCTGCGTCTTCATCTTTTCCCAAATGGTGGGGTAAGTTGACGGCATGAATGCTGTCACTGGGTTAGTTTGGTTCAGCTCACTGTTCAAACAAATCAAATAGCTTTTACTCTTCGAGCCTTCATCTCCTGAACTGTTTCCGAATTTCGAATGAGAGAAATTCAAATCCAAAATTTAAACAAGATTGTACTACTGCAGAAATAAGTGAGACGAACTCTGATACATCAAAATCTTGCTTCACCTCAAAACTTGATCTTTTTTTGAACTTTCTGTCATCTAATTTTGGGATCTTCAACTTCTTTTTCTTCTTACTAAATTAGGTACTTAATTCAAGTAAGTTCAAACTCGATCGAAAAATATTATGTTGGCTTTAATCGCAATATTTTTCGATTAACCTTTCTTTTAAAACTCATCATCAACGTGAATTTGATAATTTTTGTTCATTTTTTTAATCAAAAAACCATCAACTTACTTACGTAGTAAACGCTGGAATTGCCAATAATATTTAGTATCATTAAAAAAAAAGTTAAAATGCAAAGCTCCAGAGCAGAGTTTTCATCGCAAATTTGTACTGGAAGACCGAGGTGGAATAATATTTCAAAATTTTATAATCAGGAAGAAAATTATCTTAATTTTCATGATTTTTACGACCTCTGTCAACTTTTATCACCCTATAAAGGTGTAAATTTCTTGTTTCCTTTTATTAACCATAAATCTGGGCTAGTTTGCAAAAAATGAAACTATTCACTGTTAATCGAAAAACAGATTATCATACAAAATTCGCTCCTCCTGGTTGTCGTTTTATTAACTGTATGATTATCAAAAAATGCAAAGAACTCGTTTTATGGGTATGACTTGACGTGATCGTTTTCAATCCTCGTATGCTGACCGTATAATTTAAAAATCCTGTGATCTTGATTCAGGATAGGGATTTGGTAGCAACATTTGGGCGTCTTTACGTGTACCTCATTTGGTTAATTCAGTACTTTTGTTGGAAGAAAGATCTCAGCTTCTTTTTTTTTTTTTGAAGTTCACCCAATTTCCTCTTCAAAAATATTTTTCAAGCTCTATAAATCATTCTTCATTGAACTTATTCGGTCCCAGTCTCTTAAATTCAGTGCAAATTACACGAGAGGTCGGCAAAAGTCATCCCTGTTTAGATTTCATGCCATCCTCTGGTCTCTGATAAGAGAGAAGTGCTGAAATTAAAATAGTTCTGATGAAACCAAATCGTAACAATTTTTGATACTGTGAAACATGTATTTGAGTCATCATCAAAAATGACCGAGGAGTCAGCATCGCGCGAATTTATCTAGTTTCGAAGTCAATTCTGTTGATTACTGGTGTACGTTTTCAGGCGTATAGCAATTGTGAAGAACATCGAATGGGCGGACGCCTGTAAGAAGCGAAAGGAGCTACGTTTCCCATAAAACACGTTTCGTGAACTCCTCGATTGACACTCCCAAAGAGATAAAAAAAAAAAAAAACATTCGCGACGAGTTTTTCTGTTTCATATTCATTCATTTTTATAGCCCTTAATTAATAGCCCGGATCTTCTCTCATCTTGGCTTCTAATTGAAATTTTAGAAACTCGGGTATGGGAATGAGTATCGCCATTCTTGATCATCATTTACCGCGGGTATCTCGTGGATATTTCTAAATTCACCTTATCAGTTTGAAGGTGTACGTCGAGAATGATCGCATTTTCTTGTTTCCTACAAGCACGTAGCGATATTTTTGTGCACACTCGTTTACTCGTCTTGGTTCATAAAGCGACACAACTCTCGGAATGGTAAAATCAAACGCGAAAAGTTGTTAGGGCGTCTTGAGGGGTCCCCGCGGTAAAATATTCGACGTCTGATTAAATTCGAACAACATTGTTACTTTTTCAATTGGCCTTTGTTCTCTCTACCATAAACCTTGACTGCTGCGTACGAATTTGAAACGTCGCGCATAGATTTTCCACTCAATTGGTGAAGTCATCTGTAGAAAATGATTCCGCCGCTGAAGCAACATTGAGCTGAAGGGCTTAAATTGTCTAGTTATGACGAGGCAATGTACCGCTAAATGAAATTTGCTTAATGGTCAACACGTTGGGTATAAAAATGTTGGTTTTGAACATTTGAGAAACTTGGGACGAGAGCACTGCCAGATAATATTTTCAAAAATACGTAAATCCGTCATTTTTTCCAAGACTAGGAAACAAATTTCTACAGACTTGAAGTAATTTATCGACAACGATCAGGAGAAAAGGTATCTCTCGTACGAGCAACTGAGGTACTTTTCCCGTGATTGACTCAATGTCACAAGAGATTGCGGTATCAGCTCATAACGATCAGGAGAAAAGTATCTATCAGCGCAGCATCCGTGGTGCTTTTCCCTTGAGCACAAGAAATGCGTATTCAACGCAAAATCTGTAGAAAAATCTATTTTTTCTTCGAGGACCTAGGATGTCACATCTACGGATTCTTGGTCCTGAAAAAAGATACGGTTTTACGTACGATAAGAATTTCTTGCGATCAAGAAAAAGGTACCTTAAACTTCAGTAGGAAAGATACTTTTCTCCTGCTCGTTATAGGCTGATACTGCAAATGTTCCGTAATATTGAGCCAATCAAGGGAAAAGTACCTCAGCTACATCCATGAGAGATACTTTTCTCCTGATTGTTATTAATGGATCAATTGAAATCCGTAGAAATCTGGTTAGGTCTCACAGAAAATGGCGGATACGGATTTTTGATACTATCACCTGGCAGCACTGCCGAGGACCAAACATTCGTAACTAGCATTATTTCCAAGACTTGAAAACGGATTTCCACGCTTTCACCAATTCAATAATAGCGATCAGGAGAAAAGTATCTCTCATAAGGGTAACTGAGATACTTTTCCCTTGATCAACTATCAGCCCATAACGACCAAGAGAAAAGTATCTCTCATAAGAGTGACTAAGGTACTTTTCTCTTGACCTCAACAAAAAGGTAAATCCTTCAAAAAATAAGTTTTTTTCAAGAACCAAGAATCCGTAGATCCGGCAGTTATGGACGAGAGAGTCAAAAGTTCATTAGTTCATTACTGTCATCGACAGGAGAATTGAGGGAAGTATTTTGCACGTGCATAATAAGGATTGTAAAGATATCAAGTTCCGAAGAAATTAATTTCCTAAAAATGCTGAGTGTACGAGGCCTACCATTAGTTATAGAAATTGAGATATCTAGAAAATCGATTTATCCACTTCCTCTTTTGATGGTAAATTTTATGGTCGCATTCAACGTGTTCACAAATAGGAAGGGCCAATCCACAGGTAGAGGTGTTTACATGAGAGCGGGAAAAGCTTGAAAAGAATGTGAGTGTTCATGAGTCGCGTGTGACCAATTCGGAGACGTGTAAGGTAGATTTCGAGACGGCGGAATTATACCAATTTATTCGGTACGGCTTTGTTTTTGCCCTTGTTCAATCCTCTGGTTCATTTTTCAGAGTTGAGTGAATGAGATTGGATATAGTGAGGAGAATTCGAGAGTTGATACGCGGTAGTCTTGTGACAGCTTTTACTGCTTGGTTGACTTTTCGTCGACACTGATTCCACTGTGGCTGAGAGATGATGGTTACCGAGTAGGAATTGAATGAGAGGCTATTAGAAAGAAGGGATGATGGGAGTGTTCGAAATTCCTGATAAAGTGGATAGAAAATTAAAGGCACTAAAAGAGGTAGGTGATGAAGGAGGAAGAGTTAGGTTTGATTGAGGTTTGGACTTCGGCTGTTAGGATTGTAAACGAGTTGCGGCGAGGATGAGGGGTGTAAAACCACCATTGACTTTCGAATCGTACACGAAGCAAAGGGTAACGATGGCACCGGTATGTGAACTTGGTGGGAATGGTAAGCAGAAAAATTGATCGATAAAATGGGAAAGATACAGTAGAACTCCATACTTTTGGGACAGAAAACAGTTAAGGAGTTAGTAAGTTGACGCCGACTGGAGTTGTTAAGGCTTATTCCTTCAAAGGGATTGAGGACCCTCACAAAAAATCTGACCTCAGGGCCCACGGAAGTTAGGTGCGGCCTCGTCGAGGTATCTTTATCACTTCTATTTCAGAAATTGAAACATTTATCGATTTTTCAAGAGGCGGTATGCGGGTGGTACATTCTTTTTTCGTAATCAACCAATCAATAAACGAGCGCAACCCAGGTCTCGATTCAGTGAAATCATTGATTACTTGTCGTAACCTTATCAAATAGTAATTTGTTTACTGAATTATTATTCGATATTACTTTTCCTACGATCTTACGTTAAAGCTTGTTTACATTATTTTGTCCGAGTCAATCGTTTTCTCTCTTTCTCTACTCAATGCACGCTCGTTATTTTCGACTGTTGCTGTATACGATCCAATAAAAACATCATCTAGTACACAATTAAGGCGGTTTTTGCTTCGAGAAAAATATTATTAATTTCGTTCAGTTTCCGACGTATTACTGTATATCTTATCCACAATACCGGTACGTGGTTATGTGTATATTTCATATCTCATATTTTTTTTCTTCTCCTCTCGCTTCTTTCTTTCCGTTTCTTTCTTTTGAGTCCTACTTTTGTCTCGTTTAACCACCGGTGTGTTCTGCTTTTCATCCACTGTTAACCCCATAATAAATTCTTCCAGTTATGATTTATATTACGGGAGCAATATTTTAATTATTCGGTCGTTGGGCGCTTGTTTCGCGGTTTCGCTTCTGTATACGTATAAAAACTTCCGCCGTTGAAATGTTAACGGTCGAGGGTCGTGTATAGACGTAACGTGTGCCAATATCGTTTTCCGGAAAATACGGCAGGCTCGATACCAGCCAGTATTATATAGCAGAGATGGTCGGCAGTTCCGGAAACCTGAGTTTCCATTCTTAATTGACCAAAAAGTAAAGAATATACACGCTCGAGTGCTTCAATTGATGATAAAGTTTGTCAGCCTCAGCCGGGGAAAAAAAAGTAAACATTTTCGTTATCCTGTTAGCGGTCGAAGGCTATATGGGGGAAAGTCTAGCTACGATCGAAACTACGTACAGTGTCGCGAATATATACGAGAAACATTGATACGGCCGGACAATATTAATGCTGTTGTTGTAGTATATATAGTCTATACGATAGTTTCTGAAGAAATAATAGAGTTGAATCGCGGTACGTGTCACAACTTTTGAAATTCGATAAGGGTTTCCTTTTGTGCGAAATAACCTCGTAGAGCTTTATTATACCGCCGAAAGTTTTCGAGAAAGCGTTTCATTTTGCACCTTTCGCGCAATATCGATCTTGGAAGCGGAAGTAATTTCCAAAGGATATTGCTCGACTTTTCTTAAATTAAGCCTTGCTCTAACGCACGTAACCGACGTATCAAAAACTTTTGGGATCATCAACGATTCTCGAAGATTTAGTCTGAAATCTAACCGCAGTTCACTCTACTTGGCGAGAAGCTCATCGAGTCAGATGAGGATATCACTTCCTTTTGAATGCCCTCTTTCTTTTGCGGGAAAAGTCGCAGACGAAACGCTTTTTACGATGTTTACTGTCGTTGAAAGTGTTCATCTCTGGACTCGAGACGGTAAGAAAGAACTTAGCCTCTGAGACGAAGTAAGCATATGGAATGCTACAAACCCTGTCTACGGATGAGACTGTATCACCGTCCTAATCGAAATTTTTGAAGGTACCGAAAGTTTCCTCCCTCTCTATGTAACTATCTCAATTTTTCTTAACATCACTAGTCCCTTCTCTATAAGAATTCAAACCAAAAGTCTTTCTTTAATGACGTCACACATAGAAAACAGAGACAGATCTTTGATTTTGCCGCTGGGAATAAATTGATACTAATTTCTCAGATATCGTTAACGTAAAGAAATCTCTTCCTTCAGGTCGATATGAGGTTCTCCTACTGTACCATCCAGTTGATAGGTTCGTAAGAAGTCGACAAATACTCCCAATAATATTTACTATCGCGTGAACTTTTTGTATTTCCAGAACCAAAAGTATTTACAGCTTCGCGATAGGTACTAAAATTGACAAAAGACAGCTGGTCGACGGAGTTGACGTTTGTCGTTACGTTTCGAGAATATTAAAATAAGAAGAAAAGAAAATAAAGTGAGCAATCGAACAGAAATAATTTATAAAGGTCCGTATATAATTGGAATTAAGACTTATTTCGAAGGCGATTGAATGTGATAACGGCTGTACTAAATGTCACCTAACAACATTATTGCCTTCTGTGTAGCATCTCACCGTTGTCATTAGG
This sequence comes from Aspidiotus destructor, assembly GCA_035079395.1. Taxonomy (NCBI): domain Eukaryota; kingdom Metazoa; phylum Arthropoda; class Insecta; order Hemiptera; family Diaspididae; genus Aspidiotus; species Aspidiotus destructor. The sequence goes on along the minus strand of JAVHKZ010000001.1, from coordinate 25,746,910 downwards.
CTTTCAATCCCATTACGGTGGTGTTTCTTCCGTTACATTTTATTTTTCTGCCCTAAAAACTATCTTGTATACCTTAAATGTACGAATGATGGCGTGCGAGTTGAAAAATTTCAGAAATAATTTATCGAACTTAGGAATAAGGCTAGTATTTCGTAAAATCGGGCGTTCGCGATTCGATATTAAGTAACGTTTCCCATGCAACCTATTTGTTATACTTGACTGGAAAATAATATCTCTCGTTGTCGCACTGCGTTATCACCCACCTTCAGTGACAATGTTTTTATTTATTACAAAACTACAGACAACATAATGAGGTGCTGCATTCTACAAAAAGAAGGTCTACGAGACAAATACGAACAATGGTTCAATTATGAAGAAGGGGGCGCAAACTCTTCAAGCTATCATAATATCGCTGGGAAGCCTCAATCCTTCACGTCTACTATCCGGTTTACTAGTCGTCGTCGTTGTCACGCCTCGTTACCGGAGCTCCCTTTTCATTACGTTTGCTCTTCGAGAGATCTCTTACGTTTTGATCCGATGAGTCGAGAGCATCCGGAACAAGAATGGGTGCTTCTTTGAGGACCACAAACTTGGGTTTCTGTTAACGGCTGAAGATTCTACCCTCAGCCTCCGCAATCTCCATCTGTTCCCAGAGTTGTCTTTTTTTAAAGTGATTTTCTATTGGTATGACTTCGTATATTCCTTCACCATTGTGCTGTTCTTGATTGCTTGCCATCCTGTTTCTCCCTTACAGCTACGGCTCACCAGAGTTGATGCTTTCGCAGTGTTCGCAACTCTCTCAAGCTTTTCTTGTCATTTTTCTCCGTCTGGTCTTAGCTTATTCTCTTCATCATGGGTGGTTTGCTATGCATTGACCGTTGAACACCGTTATCACCTCATTTGTATACTTTCCTATGTACGGTACTGATTCCGGGTACTCTCTCACTGTGCTGTTTTGGGTTCTGGCTTCCTTACTTCCATTTTTCCAGGAACTCTCTCATCCACGCCTTTAAAGTAGTTGCTTGATTCTCTTCTCTTCACTGTTCTTCATCGTTAGGAAAGAGATTGCTTGATAGCAGTAGTTCCTAACTTGCGCCAGGAGTGGTGGTAGGAGTCGTTGAAGATGATGGTATCGATGTGTGTTGGCTTCCTGAAGACTTTATATTCTATCCTCTTGTTCTCCAGGAAGTCCAAATAATTATTTTACTGCCTCTTCCTACTGTGACTTTGATGCTCTCATTCATCGCTTTCGTTTCTAGAAGGAATTGGTCCATCTGACGATTAGTATTTGAGTACAGAAATCAACATGTCGTCTATGTGTCTCGCTCAGTGTTTGATCCGAGTTTCTAAACTTGCTGCATTTCACTATCTATTCTCAATGTCATTCATGAACATTGAGGGCTTTCTCGCTCAGCTCATCCGCCTTCATTGGGGGTCGAGTATCTATTCTAGATCAAGTCAAAAATTTCTCGCAAATTTCATGGTAGGGGAAGCGAGAGAAGATCAACTAGAACTTTGACTCGCAGATTTCCAACGGATGGCTAGGGTGCCGGTAAAGATATTGGAAAGAGGAATCACCCAGACGCAAACTCACGAATTTTTGATAGAGGATAAAAGCTAAGTCAACACATCAACCAGTACACCTAACTTCCAGTTGTAACGCTTTATGACGTCATCAATGACCTTGACCTACAATAGGGACTTGAAGAAATTTCAACTTCCAGCCTTCATTCTTCCAGCCGTGATGCTTTATGACGTCATCAATGACCTTGACCTACTTTCAGGGCTTGGAAAAATTTCAACCTCCAGACGTGACGCTTTATGACGTCATCAATGACCTTGACCTACTTTAGGGACTTGGAAAAATTTCAACTTCCAGCCTTCATTCTTCCAGCCGTGATGCTTTATGACGTCATCAATGACCTTGACCTACTTTACGACAAAGAAAAATTTCAACTTCTAGCCTTCATTACATCAGGCCTAGTATACAGTATACTGAGAAGCGCCCAGCCAACTCATTTTCGCGCTAACGGGATTGCAAGCGCGGCAGGTTGCGGGTTCCCCGCTGCCATTGCAAACCTGCAGTGGCCTCTAAATTTCCATTTTGTAAGGAGGATTACATCCTCAGAAAACGTCCGCGTTCGGAAGATTCTGTGAACTGCGTGATGTAACGTGTTACGTCATCAATGACCTTGACCCAACTTCCAGCCTTAACGCTTTGTGACGTCATCAATGACCTTGATCTACTTTAGGGACTTGGAAAAATTTCAACTTCCAGCCTTCATCATATCAGGCCTAAAATACAGTATACTGGAAAGAGCCCCGCTGAGGGGACATTTTCGCGCCAACATGATTGCGAGCGCGGGACCCGCTACCATTGCAAACCTGCAATGGTCTCTAAATTTTTCTACCCCTGAAAAGAGATTTCTATCAATAATGATCAAGAGAGAAGTATGTCTCACAATTTAAACTCAGGTACTTTTTCCCTCGATCGATCAATGTTACAAAAGACTGCGGTATCAGTCTAGAACGACCAGGAGAAAAGTATCTTTCATATAGCTGATTAAGGTACTTTTCCCTAGAGTACAAAAAATTCGCATTTCACGCGAAATTTAATTGTCGAGGAACGAAATCCGTAGATCTGGCAACACAGCTGACCGGCAAACCTCCGAGGTCGAAAATTTTCCGCACTAGTATAAAGCTAGTATAATACAAAGAGGGGTTGTAGCCCACTTCAAGTACAGTATACTGTACATCAGTCCCTGGTATAATTATGTCGACTGAGTAAAACAGCTCCTTAATGCAACTAAATATGTAATGCTTCAAACACCCCCCTTCAATGTGCCGTGCCTGAGCTGCAACGCTTCAAACACCGTGACTCGGAAGTTCCTTCTAAAATACCCCATGAAGCTGAATCCCGGCTTCCCCTCGTTATCTCCGGTCAAGAACCCGTGAATTTTAATCTAGTGAAGGCTAGTACCTCGTATAATCCAATTAAGGCTAATGTAAGCCTAGTTTACAGCTATAGTGTAGTCTAATATACTGTATTCTAGGGCTGGGAAACTCAAACTTGGCTTCGTCCATTTCCAATAGTGAGATGGGGTGCCAGTAAAGTTGAGCGAACTATTGCAGTCAAATAAGAATTAAATTTAATTATGGGCTCAGTTGAGGCTCCTAAAATCATCTGCAAAGCTTGTTTCCGAATTCAAACTCGCATCTGCTGTCGAAAATACCGCCCCACCTGGAGTTTTTTTTTTTTTTTTTTTTATTACATTCATATATTTCACGTACTATCTTGCGATATTTACGTGTTAGGTTAATAGAAATAGTGACATGTTAGTTATATCTGTTAGCTGGCATTCCAGCTAACAGTACGATTAGTACAAAAGTGACGTGTAAAATATAATAATATTGTGCAGAGTAGATTAACTTAGAGAGTAATACAGATGAACTTACCAATAAGACGGTGCGTTGACTCAACTTATAGTTTGAGTGTAAATATGATTAAGATAATTTCAGACTAGACAGCTTAAATCTAAGAAATGACAGCGTTGTAGACGCCGCAACGCTGGTTCCTCCAATAGTTGTATAGCCAGCGTATTGACGTGTTGATGAAGCCGTTTCTCGTAAGATATGGTTAATTGCTGGATGGTTTCCCTCACCGTTTGAATGTTGAGGTCCTGATGTAGACATTGGTTTGTCAGGTACCATGGTGCCCCGGTGATCCGTCGTAATATCAAGTTTTGCTGGCGTTGTAGGATGTTTGTATTGGCCTTGGCTGCAGTTCCCCAGATGGGCGCTCCATAAAACCATAGCGGACGTAGGGTGGTAACGTAGAGTAGGCGTTTGTTGGATAACGAGAGCTTACTGTTTGTCCGAAACATCCAGAATGAGGCTCTGAATCTTATTTTGAGTTCGTCTCGTTTTTTGAGGATGTGCGTACGCCAGTTCAATTTGCTGTCAAGCGTAAGCCCTAGATATTTTGCATAGGGTGACGGTACCAGAGTTGTCAGATCAATGGTGATGGTCGTTGGCGGACAGTTACGTAACGTAAACATTACATAAACTGATTTATCTGCACTTATTTGAATTTTCCATTTTCGCATCCATTCTACTACTTCTGAAACTGCATGTTGCAGTTGAGTGATGGCTGTGCTGTGGTTTTTGTGGGATGTGATGAGTGCGGTATCGTCTGCAAACGTAGCGAGGTCCGTCGAATTGGTCGTTGGGATGTCAGCAGTGTAGAGAACATATAAAAGGGGCCCCAGTACGCTGCCCTGGCCCCACCTGGAGTACACATTAAATAATCTGTAGCATATCTACTCGAAGTGCACAAGATTCTCGTCACCCTTGACCACGGCGCACATCATCGTTGATTAATGAAAAGCACTCGATCATTCTATCGGTCAGTCAATTTATTCCTCCAAACATCCTGCGCTTCGTTCGATGAGGGTGTTCGTAGACTAGCCATCATCATTGCCTCATTTTTCACCCCGCGTGTTAGAGGATGAAGGCAATAGGCACGTAATATAGACAAGTGTGAATATTTGAAACAATAGATCCACTCCTCTATATTTATCGTACAGTGCGTTCATATTTCAACGACATGGGAAGGTGTACGCCGCAAGAATATAATTATCACTACTCCGTACGATATTTATAAACAATTATTGGTGAAGCTGTACACATAGCGTGTCTAAAGAATAGGAATGCCGCGCGCGAAGATATTTCTCTTTTTCCTTTCCAGAAGCTGACGTGGGCTCCTCCACTGTTGTTAAGGTACTCGTTAAAGTATGGCCATTAAGTGTCAATACCTGTGCAAGATCGAATGGCATTTTGAAATCGATCTGATATCGCTTAATTTGTCAGTAAATAGTGTTTTTAACGTCTAATTTACGCGTATTAAACAACGACGTGTACGAGAGGAAGACTTCATTAAAATTAATAGCGTAACAAAACGATAGTCTGCCGAGTATTATGTAGACAATTCCTGAGATATCTTCATTTTTCTATTAGGTCGTCGTTTTCTTCGACAAACGCGATATTATCTCGTCTGAATTTATTGATACCCTAATGAATGAAAACTTTATCTTGCAAAAACGATCTCGAACGTATTACCAGTATTTCCTAAGATCGATATATCTTAACTATTGGCATAATTTTCCCCTTCCATCGGGTATACGGTATTAATTATTTGAATTGTATCGAGGCACGCGGATCTTGATGGCGTTTAAAATCGAGCATATAAATAAAATTGTGGCGAGGACAGAAAAAGTTGTCAAGTACTTCGTACGGGACACTATTTTTCCACAAATCCTACGCGTAGACTTGGGTAAATTGCGCAAGAAATTGATGAAGAAAAAGGAGAAGTGCTGGAAAGTTGTACTGTTGTTGCATTATGTGATGTTGTTGTCGCGTTGATTTTTGCCGCCCCGGCCAAAATAATAATTGCAAATATCGGTTTTCCTTTATTTGCATATCGGCGATCCGATTACCATAGGCGATTTATCGATGCTCGAACTACCTTCTTGCCAGAGGAGAGTAGGTAGGCTATACAGCAAAACATGTAATATATGCAAATAATGATTGTCGTCCTGACGCGAGTGTCGCTCTTCTTATATTACAGACTGTACACGCTCTCCTTTCTCTCCCTCATATTCGCGCAAATCGTATCAAAAATGAATTCATTTAAACACGAGTATGTGTAGTACACTTTTTCGAGAGTAGGTAGACATTTGAATTTTTGTTGATACATCCGACCATTGATTTCGGACTTCCTCATTTTTTCTTTCTTTTTTTCTTTCCGGCTCTTTCTCTTTCCCTCTTTCATCTTCCCGGATAGCGTGCCATGAATATTTGAATAGTGTGGTACTTTCTACCCGCGCTGTGCTTTGTGTACAATAGCGTAGAACACGCGAGTCAGCATTTTTTCTTATTCTACGGATGTCGTCGAGGTTGCCGGATTCAATTTAGAGAAAAGAATCGAGTTGTAAACAGCGTATTTTTTTTTTCGTAGTTCATGAAAATTGTAACGGATTTCTTCCATATTATGTAGTTTTTTGCCATTCTTTTTTCGAAAATTAAAATCCCGTCGTAGCTTTCGCGAAATCGACGTTATTATTGTGCCGTCATCGTAAAAACGAGTTTATTTCTTATTCGTATAGAAAGTTTTCACTCGGAATCAAAGGGTATACCTTCTTCGAGAGCCTTAAAAATCATACGATCGAAAAGAAAAGTTACAACCCGTTCTCCTCGAGTAGAGCTTAAATTAGACTTCATCGAAAGCCGAAGTATTGAAGTTCACGAACTTTATAAAAATGTACTTCTCGGAAAGAAGATTTTATATTTTCAATTTGATTTGTATTTTTCGCGACGTCGTGGGATATTTTTACCTGTATGTACCCTCCCAGGTTTTGAGATATTTTCTAATGAACAATCGACTTTCTACAGTATTTCGATCAGACGTCGCTTCAAAGAGTCCGGATGCGCACCGAAGAAGGAGGGAGCTTACGGGGCTGAACACCTTTAGGCTCAAATTCTATATGTATGTCTTTGGGCTGGGCGTCAGTCAGAAATCTGTGTAACGTCACGCTTAATGAAGTCATCAATCCCATTGACTTTCTATAGGGACATGACATGGGAAAAACGACGGCTCCCTTAATGAAGTTGAACGAAGAACGCATGGAATCTGTTCCTGGGTCAAATGATTTTATTAGAGGGAGTTGAAATTGAAATCTCGAAGAATCTGAAATTTTGCCCAGTCAGTTGTATATGGCAGGAGAGGGGGTGGGAGGTCAAACCTTCCCTCATTAAAATTTCGACCTTCTAAAATCTAAACTATATAATTATAATAGAAGGACTTGAAACAATTTTGACCTCCATCCTGTGACGTCACGATCCGACAACGTCATCTGATCAGGTCATATGGACTTGACAAAATTTCAAGCTCTCACCCTGTGATGTTACGATCTGATGACGACATTCAACCCGACTCTGTGACGTCATCTGACCAGGTATTATACGTGATAGAAGAGAGACTTGAGAAAATTTTAACTCTGACCCCGTGAAGTTACGATTCGATGACGTCATTCAACCCCGACCCTAAGACGTCACAATCTAATGACGTTATCCAACCAGATAATATTATGTGATAGGAAAAAGATTTGAGAAAATTTCGATCTATGATCCTGTGACTGATGACTTCATCGCATCAGATAATACAAGATAGAATAGGAACTTGAAAAATTTCAACCTCCAACCCTGTGACGTCACAATCTGATGATAAGAATTAACCTCGACCCTACGAGGCCGTTACAATCTGATGATGCCATCTAACCAGATATTAACGTCACAATCTGATGACGTCATCTAACCAGATATTATGTGATAGGAAAGGGATTTGAGAAAATTTCGATCTATGATCCTGTGACGTTACGATCTGATGACGTCATCCAACCAGATAATACAAGATAGAATAGGAATTTGAAAAATTTCAACCTCCAACCCTGTGACGTCATAATCTGATGATGTGAATTAACTTCGACCCTGAGTGCTGTGACTTCACAATCTGATGTTGTCATCTAACCAGATAATATGATATAACCTGATAGGAAAGAGATCTGAGAAAATGATTAGTGCTGAAGAAAGGAGGCTTATGATCCAAAATAAACATTTCTGTTTTCTTTTCGATTCTTCTTCTTCCTTCAACGCTTTTTCAAATGGTGAGGTCAGAATTTGTCCAACATCAACTATCATCTTAAGAGCTGCAATTAACAAATTAATTCCGAAAACGGCGGAACACAATCATTAAAGGGGTCTCTTGAAATATTTCGCGTGGGATTAGAAGTTTCCTTTCTTCAGCACAGGTCACAAATTTTGATCTATGATCCTGTGATGCTACAATCTAATGACGTCACCCGACCAGATAATACACAAGATACAATAAGAACTTATAAAATTTCAATCTCCAACCCTGTAACGTCACGATCTGATGACGTAATTTAATCTCGACCTTGTGACGGCACAATATGATGACGTCATCTAACCAGATAATATGTGATAGAAAAGGGATTAGAGAAACTTTTGATCTATAGTGCTGCCAGATAATACCATCAAAAATCCGTATTCATAATGATCAGGAGAATAGTATCTCTCACACAGCACAGCAGACTGAGGTACTTTTCCCTTGATCGTCTCAATGTTATGGAAGTCTTTGGTATTAGCTCATAACGATTAGGAGAAAACTACCTCTTTTTCCTCGATGTTAAATTTTATGTAAAATGTATCTTTTTCGGCCGTAGATCTGGCAGCACTGATAAGACTCTTTGTATCATACTAGCTTTATATTATAGTCTGCCCGCATGTAGAATGGTACGATGCAAACAAACTCCCAAACCGCTTTGTTTACATCGTACCATTGTATTAGCGGTAGGATTTATGATAGGAGGGGGACTATGAGGTTTATGTTTTTTTTCTGGAAAGGATCCTGTGCACTGCTGTCAGATGATATTTAAAAAAATTCGTACTGGCCATTTTTTCCAAGACCTAAAAACGGATTTCTGAGGATTTTCAGTGATCTAACCATAACGATCAGGAGAAACGTATCTCATACACTAGTGACTCAGGTACTTTTTTCTGGATCGGTCCGTAACAGAGGACTGCGATATCAGCCAATAACAACCAAGAGAAAAATATATCCCATACAAGTGACTAAGGTACTTTTCCCTCGAGCACAAAAAATTGTATTTTATTAATCCGTCGAAAAATCCTTTATTTTTTTCGAGAACCGAAAATCCGTAGATCTAGCAGCACTGATCCTGGGCCGGTACAATGTGATGACGTCATCCAACCAGATAATACAAGATAGAATAGGAAATTGAAAAATTTCAACCCTGTGACGTCACGTCTTGATGACGTGATCTGACCAGATAATAGGCCTGTTACACACCTGAGTTACACCACACATCATACAAAGCCAAGCTACAGCTACCTTTTTAAAGATTATTTTTCTTAACTTCACATAGTTGACTACATCAGCTTTTGGACCTTCTACCCCATGGCGTTGCGACCTGATAACGTTATTCAACTGCGACCCTATGACGTCACGATCTGATGACGTCATTTTTGTCAGCCGGCCTTCAGTATTCGGTAAGAGTCAATTTGATCGAGTTTCAAAATCGAGGTCAGAAATAAGTCGAGACTCGGTACTAGATTTTAATGTCGACTGAAAAACGACGTCGAAATTGCGTCGGTACGACCGTTGACGTACTGGTCAGGCATAATTGGGATTCTCAGTGGTTTTTATTGCATAATTATTATGACTACACATTTTATCTGCGAGTAGCAAAGTAACCAAACGTACGAAAAGCTTGAAGAGAGTGACTCTATACCTATCCTGGTCAATTTGAAAGCTCGTCATGGTCGTTTGGGGATTCTGATACCGCCATTATCAACCAGTCTCATTACTCTACTCATGCACAAGCATGTAGCGAAAGCAATCTTTTATGGTACGAGCCATTCAATTGTAGGAGATAAAGTACAGGCACGTACAAACGTATTCTGCATAAATTCTAGTTGCGCTGACCTCAGTATCTCTCTTGCCCTTGTCTCAACCAAAATTTTCACTGTGTAAGAGGTGCTCCCAATAAATCAATATAAAAATTCGTTGATTTTCTGTATAATTTGGAATTAAAGAAGGTTCTGCTCCTTGAAGTCGATAGTAATGCAAATAATAGATTCTCCGAAAAATCATCATTTTCAAATGGAGAGATTTTTTCGTAGCAAGCCTTTGATTTAGTAGGGGATTCTGTGCGTTATGGAAACTTATGACTACATCGTACTGCTCGTTTTTCTCTTTTTTCATTCTTGAAATTCCTTAGTTTGAATCATCTACCGCATATATGAACCTGTGGTCCACTCAATAAGTCATGCAACTCTTGAAAACTGTGCGACCATACACATTCGAGCTGCTCGAAGTTTACGTTGTTTATTATAATACCGTATGATCGAGTATGACGAGGACGAAAGTCAACTGGCGCGTGTGTTCTCACTCGGACGTGGCTCTTGATACCAATTATTTTAAAAAGATGTTCCACACTTTTAACTTCTTTAGCGTCGCCTTCTCATGTTGACCGATTATTTACACGCTCATAAACGTTGGTAGGTAGGTATAATGTAACCGGATCCAAGTCGTGATTTCCTTTATTTACCAAAGTTTACTGTTCGAAGCTAACACACGTAGAACTGCGTGCGATGTGTTTATGAAGAAAGCGTTTTCTCTCTATTAATGTACAAACATTAAAAACCATCATTTTTCCTTCATCTCTTCTAATGAACTAATGACTTCTGTTTATTTGAACATTATAACACGCTGCTGCGCCTCTCTCGTCGCACCATATATGTATAGTCTATTTTTAAGAAGCGACGCACCATCAAGACCGCATATTAGAGACACTCTGATGATGTTCATTACGTACGCAAGTATTTCGGACGGGTTGTTCGTGAAGCTTATTGAACTTGCGGTGAAATTAATATCGCGAGTAGCGAGAAACCGAATGAACTGGTTGCAAATTTTCGAACGAACCGAATGCTGAGTTCATACTCGCTAATCACGTATACCTACCTGCCTCTGCACTGCATCGTAAACGAGCGATTCACTCCAATTACCTCTTAATTCATCCGAGTAATAAATATCATTCGGTACGGGTGTATAACATCGAGTATGTAGCTTATTGTAGTTAGGTTCCTTTTTAATATGTATTAATGTAATTCTTATTTATATATTATAAATTTCCCCTCCCACTCTGCGAGTACACGCTCGGCGCGACCACAGCATTACGATCCTGGAAGAATGCGGTACATAACGCTGGTCGTCCGGTCGCGATTCAATGATGTATGGATTTTACGGGGGCTTTCGGTTAAGCTGTTTATCATCAAATGAGCAACCGCCTTTAGATACCGGCGAGCCGTACTACGTACTCGAAGCAATTATTGTTCTCGATTTATAATTAGGACTTCAACCCGTTCAATTTCCCGCTAACAATAGATTTTCTGTGTAAGAGGACGCGGAAAAAATATAGCCGTCGCCGTCAGCTACTGTCTGAATCAGCAATTCTCAAACTACACTGTTCTTATCGGTACACTTTCGCAAATATTGGTATTTGCTCTGTGGTAGAAGACCAACGGGAAAGAGCACACGACCATTTGCGGGCGCGAAGGAAAAATTATTGCATTGTCATACGCTTATTAGTGACTCCGCTGAGAATCCCTTCGGTAATAAAAATAATCATTTAAAACGTTAATGGCTCGGCGCATGGTCTGCAATTGACTACCTCAGTACCTTAACGGCATTAAAAGAGGGGCCTTACGTCAATAATATATAGACAGAGAGAAAGAAATATTAATAACCGACGATGGGGCTGTATATAGAAAGTTGTTCGACTGCGGGGTATACAGGATAATATTATGAAAAATTTTAAGAAACTGCGAATCTATATACAACCGTACTAATCTACTTGTTAATATCATTTTCGAAGTATAAAAGATTTTATTTTCGCCCTGCGGCAATTCGAGTTGACTATACTATCGCTTTCGATACTGTTAAGTACGATCCGAGCCGAGAGGGCGAAAAAAAGAAACGGATATATCCAGGCGTTAAAATGTCTTTTTTTTCCTCGGCTGAAAGTGCGACTGCGATTTTTTTTTCAAACCGTCGTACCGAGTGTTTAAAAACAAAAAGAAGTTATTATAAATGACAGCACTCGAAAAGAAAAAAAAAAGAGAAACGGGACGAAGAAGTATTCATCGTGGCGTTTTTCTCAGAGTTTTTTCTTTCCTCAAGGTTGTATGCACGGTGTACGTGTACAGTTTTTCATTCCGAGACTGTAAAATTGTGTTGAACTTGAAAAGAAAGTGCAATTGAAACATTCTCAGAAAATACGCCACCTTTGTTCCTTGTCTCATCCTCAGGCAGGTGAATTCATTTGTCACGAATTAGGATAAAGATATTGTGGAGTAATCGTCAACGGCGTGAAACTGGATTATGCAAATACCCTCTTGAATAACTCATAAACGAGTCAAAGTATTTGTTAAATGGATTCCTCATCTAGCAGTCTTGTCTCCCTAACCTCCGCAGGTTCAGTCTGATCCTATCCTGGTCCAGCTAACAGGTTTGGAGAGAAGTTCGCCGTCCTTCCGGCCAATTATGGTTTCGTCTTGAAAGAATGCACAGGAACCGTTTTGATCAACTCCAAGGACTTGGGCTCCTCGAGTTGTAAATATGAAAACAGCGGGGTACGAAGTAATATTACGGTATCTTTGACCCTCGAGGTGTATGCGGTAAGCCATTGGTTCCCAACCTGGGATCCGCAAAAAGTCTGAAAATAATTTTTAGAAGTTGTATTTTGCTTGGCAGATTTCCTGAGACAGGCACATTCAGTGTACGAATTTTATGACGCCTGGTACCCCTATTGATACCATACGAAAATTATCAGATTTCCATATTTATCTACAAGGTGCACAACTTGCAAATGTAGGAATTCTGCTCAAAGAGGGGCGAGAGGGAGAATGAATCGCGCCTAACTAAAATTTATGAACATTAGGTATGTTATTTGGATATGGGCTTAAGCTTCAAATATGTATGCGCATCAACGCGGCTTCTAAAAGCTTGTAATGAATGTGAAGTTGACGTTGAAGTATTCTCGAACTCGTATTCACCACCAGAATTTGAGAGTTTTCCACCTAAATCTCGTGAGCAATGATAGAATTTCTCTTCCTTTCATTCTTCACGCCGCGTGCGAAATTGTAATCGTTCAAATTAATAAAACACAATATTAATATAATTCTTTTTAAATTATTCCCTCTACATCGGGTACGTGGTAATCGTCAATAATTTATTTTTCACAATAAAAATATGCACTATACTAAGTCTCCTTTTACGATATTATGAATAAATTGAAAACATATTCTAGTGGAAGTAAAAAGCTTAAAACATTGTACGAAATCGCGTATAGACGGATGCTGATAGAGTAAAAACAGCTTTTCGAAATTGAATAAGTTTTGATTCGGTTTATTCGAGTATACTCTCCCGGCTTTTATAAAATTAATAACTTTTACCTAACTTTCGAATCCAGAATATTATGAAGTTTTCATTTATTAAATTCTATTTTCATTTGTAATTTTTTTTTCTCTCTCCTACGCGGAACACAAATTTATCAGCTCTTAGTTACGACGAGCAGACATCGTTAGACATAACTCAACTTTTTATGGTATAAAAAATCGTTCATTCTTTTCTTTCTCCCTCGCTCTCTCTCTCTGTTTCTCCTTCATTATTGAAGGTACGTCTACAGACGTGTTTCTAATAACTCGCATCTTTATGATGATGTAGTTCACAACTCCATACATAAATTGAGGTAAAATCGATTTGAAAAAGTTTATGTAGACAGGAGTACTTGTGCAAAATTCAACTCTAGTTTATTTTTCGATAGGATAAGTTATTTATTTATTTATATTTTTTCGTTCAATACTACGTATTACGTATTCATGTGAGAAATCGTTTCAATCACTTTGATAAAGAATTACTGAATTAAGGAGAGTCACTATTATTCTTACGACCTTTGATCGGGTGGTGATATCTTTGTATACGACCCGTCAAACCATGTCGACCTGAAATCAACGTCTATTTGACGTCAAATCAACTCGAAATTGATAACGATTTCGAGTCGATTTAGTTCCGCCCATGTCGACCTAAAATCAACCGCATAGCGAACAGAAGTAAACTCAAAATCGACTGCTTCCCTTCACCAAAATTGAGTCGAATCTACATTGACGTCGATTTGAGGAAAATGTAAACTCGACTAGGGTAAATATTTAGAAAACTACAAACTGACTCGAAATCGACCCAACAGAGCAGTCGATTTTAGGTCCACGAAAAATTTGGGGATGTCGACTTGAAATCGACCGGATATCAACGTCGAAAAAAGGTTAATTTCAACAATATCTATCGACGTAATTTCGACCACGATTTTGAAAAAAATAAATCCCCGGTCGACTTTGTTCATCGGGGAGGCTTACTTTTTATAGCGATTGACTTGATTTGAGGCAAATATCGGCAAAAAAGCATACTTGGCATATTTCGGGTAGTTCGAGCATATTTCAGCCTATTAGACCATTTTTTAGCATATTTCAGGAATGTTTTCTCAAATTTGTCTAAAATTGCAAAAAACCACAGAAGTCAGAAAAAAGTTATGCGGCACTGGGTATTTTCTTTGAAGAGACTGCTCTGAGGAAAAATCTAATATGACTATCACAGCCGCAGCATCGGGTCATCTGAAAGAATCGGAATCTTTCAAGTTCTTCTACGTACTTAATTTATTTGAAATGTTGAACACCGAATTCCAGAAGAGGAGTTTGATGGTAAATGAATCCCATGCGAAGTTTTAAACATTGATCAAAATTTTACAAGCGTATCGAGATACTAGCTTTGATGAATTTCGGGCAGAAACTAGGAAGCAAGCAGATGTTCTTGGTGTAGAACCTCCAAAACTCCCAAGGGTACAGAAGTTGACTCGACGCTATGAAAGTGGCAGTAGTCCGCATGTGTTTTCATCGGCTTCCAAATAGAGAGAAAGAGAGGGAGAGGGAGAGAGAATGATTAAGGGGTATTGGATTTCTTGGCGCAGCCAAAAAGATAAAGATCATATTTCATATCTTTTCAAAATTTTGCCTAATCAGATATGTTGTGGATAATGCGAGACAAAAATATTTTAGAGTTCTAGGCTAAGGCTTCAGATCGACACTCTCGCTTGATCTGTCCCGCTTCCTGGTCTAGTATAAGTCTACTTTAGTATATTTCCAGCTGATGAGATTAGGGAGCCTCACTCGCTCCGCTCATTCGTCCCGCTTCTTCGTCCAGTACAAGTCTACTTTAGTATATGTGACCTGCTCCAAGATAAGGGCAACTAGCAGCAAAACGCAAATCTCCCAGGAGAGCGAAAATGGAGTTTTATTGCTACCATTCAGTGCTGCCAGATCTGTGGATTTTTGGTCATCAAAAGTAAGGATTTCAAGTAAAATACAAATTTCTTGCGCTCAAGGGAAAAGTACCTTGGTTACTTACATGAGAGATACTTTTCTCCTGGTCGTTATGATACTGCAGTCTTCCGTAAAAATCGAGTCGATCAAGGGAAAAGTACCTCAGTTACCTTTATGAGAGATACCTTTCTCCTTGTCGGTATTGCTAAATTAGTCGAAATCCGTTGAAATCTGTTTTGAGGTCTTACGAAAAAATGATGAATACGGATTTTTGAAAATATCTGGAGGCGCTGCTACCCTTTCCCTGGAACAGGTACTTTATGCTAATAGCCCTTATCTTGGAACAGATCACATATTTCAGGCTGATGAGATTAGGGAGCCCTCTCGCTCCGCTCGTTCGTCCCGCTTCTTGATCCAGTACAAGTCTACTTTAGTATGTTTCAGATGTTGTAAGCGGACCAGGATAAACAACTTATGACGTCACCAACTTATGACGTCACAAGCTAATAGCTTCATAATGGCTTTTAACGTTTTCTTAGCCTAATATAAATCTAGCCTACGCCTTTTCATTATATCAGGATAAGCTAGAAACTACAGAGGGGGAGGACCTCGGACTCGGACTCGCAGATTTCAGAATCACTCCTGAGAAAATCTCTAAATTTTTCCAAGTCCCTTTCGAGGGGGATGGGGTGGCTTGGACTTGCAGATTTGAGAATTACACTACGACAGTGAAAATTCCCATAAGTATGAGACCAGAGCAAAGACATGAAAGATGTCAAAAAATTACTGCAGCCTAAATCGATTCAGTCAATTTTGGTTGCTGGAGCTCAAGAAGAATTTTTCTCAACGAGAGGATGGAAACATAAGAAGTTCAAAAAGTAGGACTTAGAAAGTCCCGACTTGCTGGAAAAGAGGAACTCGAAATGTTAGAAAGGTAGGTATGTTGATTTGTTCAATACAATCCAGAATAATTGAATCACATTTTTCCAATTTTTTGTTCATCTTAGCCTATATGATTTCACTTTTAGCGTGATCACTGAGCACCCCCCCTTCCCCCGCAGAGACATAATCTTAGTCAAAAGTTACCAACGATATGATAAACTGGTATCAGGAAATAGGTCTTTGAGCCCAGGAGGGGATTGCTCACTTCTTCCACCCGCCTTTGCTGCGGACAATCCGCATCAATATCAATTAATGTTCATCAGCACCAGAAGCAGCCCTTCTCCTAGGTGACTCACAAGTCAAGAATCAGTCATTTACTCCGCTAAAATTCTTGACCATTGAGGATTGTTCATACGAAGCTAAGAATGCTTCTTTACTGCTCAACTCAATCCTCCAAAGTTTAACAGGACTTTTAAGAAAACGAATAGGTACGTTCTCAAGTCTGGTTTCTTTCAATTTAGTCAGTAATTAATAGGACATATTTACATAAGATCTTGGTACGTACCAAAACTCTACTTTCTATAGATTACCGCTTCATATCTGATCGACAGAATTGAAGTCCATCATTCACTCACTTCTATAGAATATCTGATTACTCACCTAGAACAAAAATAACAATCATATGGTTAGGAAAGAAAACAAAAGCTGTCAATAGTATAATGGTAGATTTTCAAACACTGAATTCAAAATGCATGCATAAGGGTCTCGTAATGAGTCTCAAGATCATCACCTAGAATTGTATGAGATACAAATGGGCAGGTGACATCATAGTTGAAGATTGGTGAATTTCGACAGATACCTATCTTTGCTCCCAGGCAGGGTTTTTTTATGCGAGCCAACTGATTCAAGAGGGTTGTAAAAACTGGAACAGGTACTTTTGCCAACTGTAACTGACTGTATGACATCAGAGGAAATTTGTCAATACTACTATATTCTAATATGCAGTCTCCCTTGCGTGGAAACAGTCGTCGCAGCTAGTATACGCAGTCTACCCTGGTACGAGGATGACAAATATGAGTAATAAACTGATCGTATGAACTTTCCAAAGGTGGCTACAGAGACTCACAGCCCAATCGTCGACTTCATCAATACGTGCTGGGGAGTGTGTTTGGTCATTGGGGGCACTTGCGGATTTCATCCAAATAGATGAAGCGCACATGTTAGAGAAGTGTAGATACCATCGAGGTTGAATCCTACAAAATGATTATCCAGCCAAATCTGAAGACAGTCAGTGCGGTCAAAGTAGAGAATGAGAGAAATTGAGGTCGGAGAATCAACGGACCACGGATCTTTGACTTGAAACAAGAGACTGATTGTCGTTTCTGACGAGACCATTCGGATTCCCGATTATTTAGCGTGAATATGCTCGTTTTGAAGGTCACTTGCTTACGAACACCACATAAGGTTCAAAATAAACCACAATCTTCATGGAACAATAATTATACAATGGGAAATTTTTAGAATCCTTGGCCTTAATTTAAACCAGACAAATTGAGGACAGGTTCCGGAGTTCGTAGAAAAATTTCTTGTAACGAGTAGGATACAGGCCGAGTGGAATCCTTGGAAAGTAGGCGACCTTGGCACATCAAACTATGCCAGTTTTTCAAAGAAATTTATACACCAAAAGAGGCAAAATACTAAAGAAAAAAGAATCCATTTAAAAATCACAATTTGTAGCTTCTTCTAAAACCCTCGAAGATGAAACCTTGTCTTCTTTTATCACCGACGTTTTTTTTTTTTTTCATTTTCTACAATGTTTGTACGCCATCATCATCAACGCAATATCTTCCATTCTTCTCGCGATACAGAAATCTTTTCGTCGTCAGATAGGCGTTTCGAACGATGTTTTCGACTGCTTACAAGCGAACCCTAACTAATTTGAAATTTTTTCGGAATAGCTGCAGCATTATAATATACAGAACCCCGTGACAGCACTCCTACAAAGTAGTCAATAGGCCTACACGACGACGTGTAATTCAGAACGAAATTCCGCGAACATTGAACTTCTTTGCTATATACGATTGTGGCATCTCTATTTTCTGTTACAAAAGTGGATAATAAGTAACAAGTTATAAAAGAGCGAAAAAACGTCCCTCCCACTCGTAAGCTTTATGGAGATTTCGATTGAGAATCCACTCGAACACGAAGTTCCATCATCGCGTAGTACGTATATACTCTCGGTCCGGTATAGGCTCAGAAATGAAAATTAAATTTCTGACAACACGAGCGATATACGAAAATAAATACGACCCACGAGTTTCGGATATCGTAAGATTTTCGAATGTGATACGGCGTTTTATGAGGTGTCATGAGAGCGAAACGCCCCGAAATTACACACGATATTTTTGCACGTGAGCGAATTAGGCCTACTAATAGTGCACGCAATTACTCGCGACCAATACAAGGGCAAACACTACACGAATCCGTTAATCGAAGGACGTGAAAAAAATCCAGAAATTACCATAAAACTTAAAGCTTGGCGCATTCAAGGGCTATAGTGTTTGACTTTCGCCAAAATTTCTCACTACTTCTTGAGGCAGCAGTTGGCCATCTTTGATGATTTCTGAGCCTAAATTACTCCTTCAGCCTTTCAAAATTCCATCTTCAAACTTCCTCCTGACATTGGTATCCCCATCGAATCTCCACTGGGGTCTCTTATTTTCGAAATTTTCAAGGGCAGGTCAGGGAATGATATCTTCCAATAAGAACTTCCCTTCCTAGTCGATGACATACTGTGTGTTTGCACTAGACCCTTCAAACCCTGTATGACCTCCTCGGTTTCATGAAGCGCGCATTAAATTTGGTGGCCTCAAGATCAAATTTCTTGACATCAGTATTTTCCTCCATGGTCTTGAAATTGGTATCAACAGGAAGAATACGACTACTGATATCCCTGCTCACGAGTCGTCCTACTGCCCGTTCTCTATAAAATGGCGGAATTCAATTCTTTAATCGACCGGCTAGTTTCCTTCCTCTTTCCCCTTCGCACCTAAGCTAAAGAAGTTTCCAACCTTAAACATTCAGCCCACGTTAATGTGATCAGTATTGACGTTGAAAGCCTCATTCGCTAGACGTTAGCGGACTACTACTCTCTTCTCCTCCTTTCGAATGAGTAAGAAAAAGAAGGTTGTCATTCCTTATCTCCCCAACCTCACTTCCTAAATTGGTGAAGTTGTACGGATTACAAACAGGGTCTCTCTGTTTCACCAAGATGCTCTTCTCATTTGAATCCTTTCATCAAAGACTGACTGCGCTGTAGAGACTGCTTCGCTACGTGTATTGGTTAGACCGGAAGATCATCTCATATCAGAATCAACGACCACCTCAGTGCCTACGAGAACAACAACTCAAAAAAATCGGCCTTCGCGAAACACCTTCTGGAAGAATCACACCAAAGAGGAGATGAGACACTATTACACACTGATTGCAACTTCCGCTGCCGATTAGCTTTGTAGAGCATCGAGATTGAAGAGGAGAAGCACCACCACAAGTATGTTTCAATAAGCCGCGAGGTTCTAGAAGATGCATCATGTAATGAACTACGTATAAGTGAATTTGCCTGCCGGCCATATCTCGAGGAACGCTCCTTACGTTACTACCTTATTATTTAGAATGTTTGTGAAATCAGTTTGAAGATGACGATTATCGTCGAAAGGCCTTACAAACTTACGAAGTACACTGAGTATTTCCTTGTTTAGTTCATAGAACTGAAAAGTTGTTGTGATGTCATTGTCATTGTCGAGTGAGTGCCCAAGTGCCCAACTGTACGAGCAACTGCGAAATTCCAGCATCGTTCTTCATAATTATGTCTTGTAACCTCAAAGATACCATCATTCGTAAGTGAAACCTGCCTTAGCGCATCGGCTGAGTGAAGGGCTTGCCAAGAGCCAGTTGAAGCCTGAAAGATTGAATTGAGCCGAGCAGTTTTAGATTCGTTACTTCAGTAGGAGTGAGTTTAGAGGGGAGGACCGTAATCAAGTCGGGAACGAATTGAACTATTGCAGAGTGGGAGGAGAAGTTTGGAGTAATTGTCGATAGGGGCTATTTCTTATCGAAATCGAAATGGGAAAATTTGACGTGATCTACCAAGCATTTCGGTATCTAACTTCATGTTAACGAGTTCTACGACAGGGAAGTAACGTGCGCTCGACAGTGAATTGCGTAAGCCAGTACATCCATGAGATACCACCAAGAGGTTCGCTGGCACATCTAAAAATCCATCTTTAGTATGGCTTTCTTCCGCTACTTACTCCAACGAATTGAAGCGCTACAAAGACGGAGTCCACTCATTCGAAAAAAATAATACGGGCTCGACCATCCTCGTTTTCATGACAACGAAGAATTGGCACCCGGATCGTTCCGTCTTCAAGCAGCACTTGTGACATGAGTTGTGATCTTCGGCGCCGAGTCGGTGCTTCTGCGAAAAACCAATGCCAGCCTGCTAGACTGACCACTATACATTTTTATGGAGATCTCACAAATTCGAGTCAGCTCTACTAGAATATGATTGATTACGGAGATGAGGTTTCGACCATCCTTCCAGAGGATCGTGACTCAAAAGAAAGTTGATAGCTAGCTGGTAGAATTGAAGAACAACTTTCCCTCCAAAATTGGGGACCTAAATCACGAGATTACAAATAGTTACGAAGAGCTTGTTGAGAAACAAATCGCTGAAATTGGAAGTACGTCACTTTCAGCTTGAAGGGCCAAAGACACCGTCAGCAGAGTGACTTCCTTAGCCAATATAGAATTGGTAGACCATTGATAAAATGATTCCTAATAGGACTAGAAACCAAGAACCAAAAAGCACAGATGCAAATTCAGAGATAGGAGAACTGCAATCAGAAACTGAGGGCTCCCGCTTTTCTCGAAAGAATTGAGATCTCACATTGGTCTGTCAATATTGAGAGAGTTACTTCTCCCTATTTACTCGCCTTCGCCAGAGTGAGAATCGAGTCGACTACGGTCCACGAGTTACCTGATCTCTAAAGTCAACGCGATCACGCGTGATCATCCGCTCCAGCGTAGCTTTCAAACATCATTTTTCACGCACCTTCAATTTTGCAGCAACCATAATCGCCTTTATGCACTTCTCACTCCTCCTATCCATCTCGAGTCCTATATAAGGTCACGCCAGCGCGAGCGAATTTTTCACAACACGTTTCTCAACCATATGGGTCACGATGGGACGAGATGAAAAAGGGAAGTGACAAAAAATTGTACGACAGCCATATCTCAAATTATTGTACAAGAAACTCGCGCTCGGTTACAATTTCGATACAAAATGAACACGCCGGAGATTGATATACAGAAGTGTACTGTATTTCGGTGTAGTCGCGGTGACATAAATCACGTTTCAAATATGTTTACAACTCGCAATAATGCACTCTAACTGTACACCATTGTAATGCACGTCATTTTGTTCATTTTAACCACACAAATGATACAGTATGCCTGGAACGGAGCGAGACTTTGGCGCATCAGTCAAAACGAATATAGCGAGTAGACGTAGTTCTCCAGCAGCGAACCCATTAATACAAAAAAATGAATGTACGCGTACGACGGCTGGGCTTCGCGAGGCCGTAAATCAGAAACGTTACTTAATTAATATTTTTTAAAGCCTTCTCTCGACACGGAAAACCGAATCTGTACTGCATCGAGTTCTAAAGCATTTTATGCCACTTTGTTTACCGCTATATAGCTTCTTCGGGGCGAGCACATCTTAATATATTGTTTAACTACTTTATATACCCGATTTACTCTAATCCACCGCAAACACGCCCGCACTCGGTCCATCATTGTTTTTTTCTCGTCGATACCTCGCCGCAGATCGTGCACGGTGTCGGGCGTCGTTCTTTAAGTGTCTTTTCTTGCAATTAAGCGAAACTGACTATAACGGACCATATGGTTTTCGATACCGACGACCTTTTTTTTTTCTTTTCTACCTTCCTCCCCTCCCCCTTCCTGCTTGTGGTCTTTTATTTTTAAATGAAGTTTCCACACAGTGCTTTTGAAATCACACGCTAATTCGGCGTTTAAGGTAATTTGTAGCGGAAATCTCGGAGCACGTATATGGAAGCCGGCTGAAAAATAACATTTTTCTTATCCGGCTCGCGTACCCCCCGAAGGAGGTAATTTATTGACGACGGTGTTCCGTTCACCTTCCGCGTGACGCGGTCGACATTTTAGCGCAATTTGTAAATAAAAACGCTTATCCAGAAAAATACGAATTTTTATCAACGTCTCGCCGGTTTTCCCACCTCTTCTAACGTATTTATATGCACGGCTCTCGGCAACACGCGCGCACTTTATTTGTTCAAGAAGAAAACAAAACATTACACGCGGGTAGAAAAAGGCCAGAGAAAACACCGGCTCGGAAGCGAGTAAGCGATCGTAATTTTCAGAATTTTGACAAATATTTCCGCGCCGCGTATTTACTTAGTAAATCTTATACACCTATATCAGCGCGAAAATACACCGGGTCCATAAACGCGAGCATTTCGGACGAACCGAGAAACCCATTTATAGCCTTAACGCGTTAGATTTGTAAAATTCACTAAGCAGCGAAGCGTAACGCTTTTTTCGACTTCATTATCGGGCTAGCTAAAAAAAAAAGTCGGCGTCCGATGTTTTAATCATGCTATTCCATCTTCGTTAAAACTAATCCTGCGGGAGAATTCAACCTCTAATAGACAGCTGACATCGGAACAATGACTAGGAAGAAAGAGGAGGCCGATTATGTGTATTCGATAATAAGTTACCAACTCAAACCTGATGGGTCCTACAACTTATTATAATTTTGCATGCGTAATTTTTTTAGGAGGTCTGCGACGATTAATTGCCCATATGTTTAGGAAAGAAGTGAAAAAAAAATTAGAAAACTTTGTACTAGCGGCAAAGAGCGCTTCAAATGAGAATTATATTTATGAGTGGTGAAACTTTATAACGCATCGTTAGTCATAATGAAAAGACTATATTTTGATGCGGTATAACATTATGATGTATACGATACGTGTAAGAACATTATTTTGTGCAGTACTGCACGTTGTCATCCATATGTGATGGAAATACGTGGGCGCGAAAAAGTATTTTATATTTTGAGGACAAGGCCAACGCAAGGTCTTCCCCACAAAGAAGAAAAGCTTAGAGAATCGGATGTGTCACTCATATCTAATGCAAACAGCAATATAAGTAGCGCAAACTCTTAGAATCGTAATACAGCTTCCCCAACGTCTCCATAGCTTCATTTCAATCATCATCAATGTTTCTTTCTCAAAATTATTAAGATGCGATTTCCGAAATTACAGACCTGGGATTTTTGGAACAGAAACTGAGGAATTTAAACTGAAATAGAAGGGTTTTTTGGCGACTTTTACAATTAACATCGTCAAAACATTCAAGGATCAACAAAACGTTTCCTCTTGGAGGAGTCTTCTATCTCATACTTGGTTGACAATAGTAGTCACCGAGGCGTAGCGACGAGGTTTTCGACTTCCCTCCTATGCCAAAGAAGGTCGCTCGGTAATATTACGAAAATTACTTGTACTATAAATTTTGATTGACCCTCAAATCTTCCTCTTCATGAATGGAGAATTTTAAGAGACGAACACATTGGCGTTCCATTGAATGGAGACTGTGTAATGGATGAAGACATTGCCTATGTATGATGCTGCAGAAGTCAACAAGGTTCAGAGCGGGTGCGTCGAGGTGGGAAGCAATGGCCTCGATGACATACGCCTATAAGACGGAAACCAACTTTTACAATCTTTTCATTTTCGTTTCGACGTTCTACTCTAACGCTTGATCTGCGTGAACCTGCAATGCGAGTCTCTGGACCATCACGTAAGTTGGTAAAACATTGTCAGAACCGGCATGGAACATTTTCACAAGCTACAGAACTGATATGGACGGCCCGACCACAATTATGCTGTACTTGACGCTGGAAGGTGGAGTACTCCACTTCCAACCTACGTTTGATGAAACAAGCTCAAGCGGTCTATCAATAGGGCGACCCTGAAATGCGAAATGGTAGTCAGTTACAGTGTTCCTCATCAATTTCAGAGACAGAGCCGTACCTACCATAAGGCGACATGAGCAAGTTGCCGGGGCGCCAGAAACGTAGAAAAAATAAGATTTTTCACTAAAAAAATTACATAGAATTTTGAAAAGTGAGAAGATTTTTTTTTTATTTATTTATTCGTTTGAAGAGCCATAAAAGTACACTGCACTGCGGGTTATGGGCTCGATATGTAGGATAAACATGATAATGAAAACAAATAATATTAGATTAGCTTAGATTAGGTAAAGAAACTTAGCATAGAATGGTGAACGGTTGGGATACATGAAGAAAGACTCAGAGCGTTTAGAGGATAGGAAGAAAGGAGGAGGGAAGGGGGGGAAGAAGAGATATTTAATGCGAAGAGCGGAGGTTTAGGAGTACAGGACATGAGAAAAAGTGATCGACGTTTAGGTCGGGTTCGTGACAAGGGGGGCAGGAGGCGGGTGTTTGGGAGTTTCGGTCAATGAGATGTGAGAGTGTGATTCGAGTATGGCCTATTCTTAATCTAGAGATTACGGTGTCTTCGCGCTTGGAATTCCTGAAAGAGGTTGACCAGAGAGTGGGAGTCTTTTCAATTCGGAGGAGTTTGTGCGAATGTTGGGTTTTCCAGAGTTCAGCCCAAGAATTTAGTATGAGTGAGCGGTAATGGTTTTTATAGTCTGTGACAAGAAGGGGAGTGTGAGGTGGTGGCGAGTTTACCTGCCTGGTCTATCACGTCATACTCAGTTAGGCCAATAGTCAGGTATCCATATGAATATGACGTGGGTGTTATTTGAGGTTGGAGTCTGAAGCGTGAGAAGGTTTCTTTGAGTGAGAGGGTTTGTAGTACAGAGGTCAGTGAGCTATCAGTGAGACACAGTGACGGTGCTGTTAGATTTGAGGATTTCTGTGTGATTTAAACGGTAGGTCGGCTGGATGAGTGTCCAAGGAGGAGATAACATGTAAATAGGTCGAAGGGCGTTAACTGTGAACGGTTCTTTGAGGAAATGTTCGAACTGAAGTAGAATATGTTTGTTTCTGGGGGCAGGAGGGAGGTTGTTGCTTGGTTTGAAGATGGAATTAAACATGGGGAGGCGAGGGAATGGGGAGACAGATGATAAGAAATTGGAGCCGGTTAGAATGATTCGGCGAAAGTGAATAGGAGGTTCGGCAGCTTTGGCGCAATTACAGTCTGAGAAACATGACCTTGAACTACTTTAGGGACTTGGAAAAATTTCAACTTCCAGCCGGGATGCTTTATGACGTCATCAATGACCTTGACCTACCTTAGAGACGAAGAAAGATTTTGACTTCCAGCCGGGATTCTTTATGACGTCATCAATGACCTTGACCTTGACCTACTTTAGGGACTTGGAAAAGTTTCAATTTCCCGGCGAGATTTTTTATGGCGTCATCAATGACCTTGACCTTGACTTACTTTAGGGACTTGAAATAATTTCAACTTCCAGCCGGGATTCTTTATGACGTCATCAATTACCTTGACCTTGACTTACTTTAGGGACTTGAAATAATTTCAACTTCCAGCCGGTATTCTTTATGGCGTCATCAATGTCCTTGACCTTGACCTACTTTAGGGGCTTCAAATAATTTCAACTTCCAACCGGGATTCTTTATGACGTCATCAATGACCTTGAACTATCTTAGGGACTTGGAAAAGTTTCAATTTCCAGGCGAGATTTTTTATGGTGTCATCAATGACCTTGACCTTGACTTACTTTAGGGACTTGAAATAATTTAAACTTCCAGCCGGTATTCTTTATGGCGTCATCAATGTCCTTGACCTTGACCTACTTTAGGGGCTTCAAATAATTTCAACTTCCAACCGGGATTCTTTATGACGTCATCAATGACCTTGACCTACTTTAGGGACTTGGAAAAGTTTCAACTTCTAGCCTTCATTATAGCAGGTTTAGCAAGCAAGTATACTGAGAAGAGCCCAGCCAACTCATTTTCTGATGAGGCATTTTCGCGCCAACGTCATCGCGAGCGCGGGAGGTTGCGGGTTCCCCGCTGCCATATTGCAAACCTGCAATGGCCTCTAATTTTTTTCTGCGATATAGTACCTCCATACTCGAGGAAAAGCTTCCTGCAGGTTGAAGAGTATAGTGATGATTTAGTAAGTGAAGATTCTTTCATTTTAGATAGGAAGTCAAAAAGGGTCTGAGTAGAGCTGCGTCCCTTTCTGGAGCCATATTGGAAAGGAGAGAGAAGGTTGTTTGATTCCAAGAACCAGAAGAGTCTTCTATTCAAGACTATCTCCTCCACTTCATATCTTTCCTCCTCTCAAATCTCTACGACAATATTTCCTTTGGTTACTTCATTAACTCGGTTTTCTTCTCACGTAATGCCGAAGCTCTTAACCTGTATTTCTATCGCCTTTTCCGTAGACAATTGACTTACAGTACGATGGGATGAACTCAGTGGTACGGGAAGAAAGCTATTGCTAATTCGGAGACACCAATTTTACCGGCATGCTGAAAGAGTGATCATGAGAAACCCACTGTTGCTCAATTTTCCATGTAAATCTAAAAATCTATAAAAATCGAACGCAGGCTTCGACTAGATTTTTGGAGAAACATGTCAATATAGCTAAAGGTTATTCCGACATCAATTTTATGGTTCATTTCGAGTTATTTAGAAGGAAATTTTATTCGTGTATGGTGCGAAGTCTGGCACTCGTCCGAAGTGACACATCTCGGACGTCAATTAGTTTTTACAGCGCTGTCGTCTTTTAACCAATTTATAGGCGATACGAGCATTTTCCTAGTAAATTAACTCTCTTTATCAGTATAATATTTTGTAAATTAATTTAGCTTACAAAGTTTCACCGAGAACAGTCGATCGTAAAACTTCTTTTATTCTCCGCGCTGTATAGTATACGTTTTTATCTTCTCACCATCCTTTCATCAACTCTCCCAGGCGTACATTCGTTCTCATGAATGAATTCGTGTCCCTGAAAGCCGACTTAGTATATTACTTTCGCTCGAACGACGAAATTCTGCTGAAGAAGATAATAATTTTATTTCACAACGACGATGCTGGTGATCAATAATAATAAAGTCTTTCGCTATTATAAAAGCGACTAAAAACTACAGCAACTTGTCGTAATTATTTCGTTAGCGGAGAGACATCGTCGTTTATTATTACACCGCGTCTCTGAGAGTTCTTCACATCAAATCTTTCACAATTTACGTTGTTTTCGTTATTATATTATAGGAAATGCGGTAGGTTATATAGAATAAAACGCTTGAAGGGTTGAAAAAGAAAAAAAAAGATAAGATAATTTGAGTCGTATGATCCTCAATTTGTTAAAATTAAATTAACTCGCGTTTATCACAGTGGGTTTTCTTACTACCCGAAGTCACTTCATCGCGATGATGGTGGCGATAATAATAAGTTTTGTGTGTGCTATACGGACGTTTTCCTCGCTCGAAGCGTATTATTTTATCCCTTTTTATAAAACACCTTAATAATAATAATAAAATGGTGAGAAATAATTTATGAGAGTTTAGATGAAAGTTATTTCTTTAGTGATGCGATACGATATAACTCACGTACCTTCACGGTGTGCATGAATTTGCAGTGTAGAATATAGTTTGTACTGTAACAATTTTGAATTTTGTCAGTGAGGGATGCTGTTTCAATTTGTACCCTTATTACTTTGTCCGATGTTCTTATGTGCTATAATAATTTTTGATCCTTATGCTCATGATTCACCAAATGATCTGAGATGAGGGACTTGATAGATTCTTTCGTATGTGGCAGAGCAGGGAAGGGAAAGTGACCGGTGGTCCGCTGCACCGGTAGCCTCGCCTTCGCGCTCTCCTAAGCAGCGACGAGGATTCTTTCACAAATCTGCGGTAGTATGTGCATAACCCTGGACCTCGTAGCGGCCATTTGACCACTGCCTCTACCTTATCGGGATCAGTCTTGAGTCCATTGACTGATATGATATGCCCGAGATATTTGGGGAATATTTTTCCATGGATAACTTAAATTCAGCGAGACTATAGTTTTTATTCTTGTTATGTGCACTATGTGCCAATTAACTCCTAATTGATAATAGCTCGTACCTTTGAGGATTCAAACTTTTTTTCAACTTCCCAAAAACTTTCATTTTAACTGAATTTAAAAGTCTCCTCCATAAAATGAAGAGTTTTAGAGAAGGCATAAATATGAAAACGACTGACCTGATTGCTGGCTTCTTTAGTGGACATATCGAATAATTAATTACCTATACTGGATAATGATCAGTCATTCTGGAGGTTTTTATGAAATTCTCGTCTCCGTGGAAAGTAGATTCGAGCATATCGACGTGTAATACAAATAAGTTATTTCGTTGAACTAGCTTGATCGATCATTGGAAATTTTATACGAAGTTGAAGAAGTGTACTATCAAATTTCTTTTCCAAGTTTTTGTTATCCACGATATCGAAATCACGACGGAGACTTTTATCATAATTTGGAGAAAAAAAGAGAATAAGCTCGTAACCGGATTCTTCTTCATCATCAGATAGTCCACGTATGTATTATTTCGTATGAGTTTCGAAAATAACGTGGTAACGATTTACAAACTGTAATTCCCATTTGATACCAAAAAATAAAAGAAAAATCTAAACGCTATACCGTGGTAATGTAGTTTATTGTGGTATTACGCAGTAGTTGTGTAGCTTTAGAGGGGTGAAAATATTTGCAGTGGGTGCTTAAATCTGATAAAATGAGGATTCGTTTCGACTACGTCGTATATTTTTTCTCTATATACAGTATGTATGTGCTGTATGTCCCAATATATACGCGAAATATAATGTAACGTATACGGGGATAGAATGGCAATCTCCCTCAGGAGCTTCATTTTACTCGGGGCTTTCAAAGTAATAAAATACCTAGTTACCGAAAATTACACGTGCGAAAATTTGCGGAACAGATAAGCGTAACGCAAAATAGGAAGATGTCTATGATTAGCGCATAATAATATTATAAAGAATAATAAATGAATAAAATAAAATAAACGCGTCGTTTTCCCCGGAGTATCGTGAGAAGTCCCATTTACAATATCCCAAATGATAAAATTATTACGAAGTCGCTTATATTCGGCTTATGTGTACAATTTTCATTTTTCTCGCCATGTAATTAGAGGCTCTTGAACTTCCCTCTTGTCTTTGCTGACTGGAATCATCAGTAAATTCCCGAAACACGAAAACTTATAGAATTTGAACAGGTCCTCGTTAGTTGGTATTGGCTCCTCCTCTTTTTTCTCACCAGCAAAAAAGTGTTTCAAAGTGCACGTAATTTGTGCTCAAATGTCTTATATTTATAATTTGTCCAATTACTTTCATTCATTCAATAGTTGCTCAATTCATCCAGCTTTCCTTACGATATTTTGGACTGCTTTATCTGGAGGACTTGATATTTATAGGGACCCGGTACAAAGGTGATGTCCGATATGTTTAGATTGATAAAAGTTCCTCATTACTATTCTCAAAGCGGGTTGGTATCATTTAGGCGCGGACAATTAGGCCCAAAGAACTGAAAACTCAAGTAGGCGCCCATTCAAGTAGACGCAAGAACAATTGGGAGCTTAGGTGCGAATTATTTTTTTTTATTAAAATGAAACAATTTTAAAAAATTAATTCAGCTATTTTATCATTACCAGTATTAGCAAGGGGAATCACAATAACTCTTAACTGGGAAAACAATATTTTTCAACCCTAGAGGTAATGGATTCCAACATTTATTCTGATTTTTTGGTCATCCTGAAGTTTATATTTTAATTTTACCAGGATTTGGAATTATATCACGAATTACGAGTATAAATCAAGAAACTAATGAATTAAAAATTTTAATAAAATTAATATAACCTTTGCTATTATGGGAAGAATAGCAAATTGCTTAATTCCTTTAATATTTTCATCAATAGATTTAATTTATCCACAAATAAATGATTCAAGATTCTGATTTTTATTTCCATCATTATTATTAATAATATTATCAATTTATTAATCTCAAACGATATTAATAGAGGTTGACTAAATTATCAACAATAATTTAAATAATTAAAATAATGTTATTTATTAATTAAATTTTTAAGGAAATTAATTCATAATTGATCAAAAAAATTAATACTTTAAATTCAAGTTACTTAAAAAAAAAAAAGAATATTTCAATTAATTGATAGATTATTAATATTTTTATTAATAATAAAATGAATTAATCAATTGAATTCAAGTTCAATAATAATAAAAATTTAATTTAATTATTTTATTTTCGATTTTTTTTCAATTAATAAAAATTTAATATTAATATTTACATTTTTTTAGAATTATTTATTTTTATATTAAATTTTATTGATTTTTTTTTTTTAATTTTTCAAAATAAATTATTATTAATTTTAGAACAATATTTTTCAACCCTAGAGGTAGTGAAAACCCTATTATATTCCAACATTTATTCCGAGTTTAATACAGATTGAATAAATTATTAACAATAATTAAAATAATATTATTTATTAATAAAATTCGGGAGGGAGTTAATTCATAACGAATTTAAAAATCAATACTTTAAATTCAAGTTACTAAAAATTTTTTAAATTAATTGATAGATTATTATTACTTTTATTAATAATGAAATTAATCAATCAATTTAATTCAAGTTAAATAATAAAAAAATTAATTAATCTATTTTATTTTCTCTAATTAATAAAAATTTAATATTAACATTCATAGTTTTTAGAATCATTTATTTCTATATTTTGTTGAGATATAGTCTTGAACATTTTATCAATTTTTTTCTAAATCTTTTTAAATAAATTATTATAATTATAATTTAATTAAAAATTTAATAAATTTGATTTAAAAATATTTATAATTAATTAAATAAATTTTCTTTATTAAATTAATATTTATTTAAATAATTTCAAAATTTAGGCGATCCAAGTTACAAAAAATACGTCACGGCGTCCAAATGAATGCGGCATCTGAATGATTGTTGCGCCTAATTGTCTAATCGTCCGCGACTATATGACCGTAACCCCTCAAAACTTGAAGACCCCTCCCCCCCAAACACATTTTACACCATTGAACGCAAGCACTTTTGCGTCGAAATAATGCTAATCTGCAAAGTCAACCTGATGTCGGCTTCAGGTAGGTGGAACCGACCTTGATACATTTAAAATCCATAGAGAAGGCACTATAAGGGCCCAATAGGAAATAAGTAGTTGGAGAATTTAAGTCTACCTACAAGCAAAATAGGTCTCAATCATCTAATCCCAAAAACAACAAATTTGACAAGAGTCATGTCTTGTCTGCAATAGTATAGGCATCTCAAACTAAGTACTCCACCTCTCATCAGCCTCAAGTATTATTGTCCATATGCAGAGGAGGAGAAACAGTATCTCTGAAGGACATGATATATTACAACTTGCTGTATGAGGTAGGAGGTAACGCGATGGAAGCTATTCAGCAAGGTGAAGACGCGCGTGGGAAACTTTTATTAATTAATAGTCTGAGGCAATAGTACGTACCATGTTACACTACAGGAGAACGATGAAAGCTATATCGGAAGGAGCGCTTCTGCGAGCCGAGCCATGGCAAAGGCCACCATGCAAAGCGAGTTTATAGGTTACTTTGTTCTCGTATGGCCTATGCTATTTTTCAGTTCACACAAACTAAAGCACGACAGTACAATAGGTACGCTGGAGTGATAACAGAGAGACAACTTTCAGTCCCGTTCTAGGAATAATATAAGTTTTAAGCTACCCAGGGAGCAAATGAGCTGAGCAACTTTACCCCAATATAAGCTATAAACATTAGTGAGGTCAGCTTGTGAGGTCATAACCATCCATGATGGCTGTCTGTGACGTCATCGATAATAGACACTATTTTTTACGTGCGGGGTAATATTAGAGAAGGAGGGTTGTTGGTGAATGAAAAAGTCGAGCGAAAATTTCAGATCACCTCGTCGGGATCCGGACCCGAGACCTTTCGCTTTGCGGGCGACTGCTCTAACCACTGAGCTACAAGGGCGATCAAATATTCCGCAAATTTTTCCAAGTAACAACGACGAGAACAAGTGTACGTCACTATTCGCAACAACGACGACCACTCATAGAGTGCATATCTAAAGGGAGCAAGCGTAGCTTGCATCAGACCTCTACCGACATAACCTGACTAAGGAAATCAATGATAGACACTATTTTCACGTGCGGGGGTAATATAACAGAAGGGGGGTTGTTGGTAAAAGAAAAACTCGAGCGAATACGTCATTTCTTAATGACATCGATCATAATTCAATTCCAAAGTTTTCAACTCAAGCATATCGCTCGCTTC
Organism: Aspidiotus destructor; assembly: GCA_035079395.1. Classification (NCBI taxonomy): domain Eukaryota; kingdom Metazoa; phylum Arthropoda; class Insecta; order Hemiptera; family Diaspididae; genus Aspidiotus; species Aspidiotus destructor. The sequence continues at coordinate 25,714,555 of JAVHKZ010000001.1, read as the reverse complement.
ACAGCAAGTCCACACATTACCTGTCCTCGACTCAAACTTTCTGCCAAACAAAATAGTAAGCAGTATACTTGGTTTTCCTCTTCTCCAAATACGAATTCAAGTCATCAACTTACCTATACAAAACAGAAAAGAAAAACATAACGTACATTAATAAATTTGAAAATATGTATCATAGGAAACGTAATTTATCACAACTACTATGAGACATACGGTGGACTTATACAAGCCACAGAACTTGGATAAAGCTCCCAACCTTTTTCGAGTTTGACTCTCCGGCTCTCATGTGAATAGAAGAACAGCGAGAAGTATAGACACAAGTCACGAGATTTACAAAAATCTCGAGAAAAATGAGAAAATCAATACAAGTTGTTCTTCCTGAGCGGGATTCTATGAAAGTCACTCATATGTTCACTTTCCTGTTCACAAAGCGTTCCTCGACAGAAGTCCGCCCTCAATATCGGATAGACAAAGGACACAAATTGGCAACTTTTCGGGGGTGTTATGAATGTGCGCCAACGGCTGAGGAAATGGTACAGTTCGTACATTTTCTGCGTATGTGAGCAGCCATCAGCATCTTCGTGCACGAAAAGCGAGAAATTAAGTGAGAGACTCACGAGAACTAATTAATGAGATCGTAGTGTTATGATAAAGGAACCAATACTGAAGGCCTTGTTCTCAAGCGATGTTTAACACCGAAGGTACTTTGGTCAGCAAATCAGTGAAGAAGAATTGTACACTCTAGGTAGATCTTTCCAATATTGCAGGCCTAGATTTGTTCAAGGTAAATTTTGCCATGTAGTCAGAGCCTGAGTTTAGTAGAAAGAGCTAATCACGAGCATGAAGATTGGTCCCAGAGCTTGGGATTAGTTCAGCTCAGGAAAAAAAGAGCTCAAGTGCGGTTACCACGATAGAAGACATGGGTCATCATATAAGGCCATGCTCGGTTGGAGTGGGTTGCTATTCACTCGATCTAGCTCTTCTCGCCAGTAAACACCCCCATGCATGATGATCAGATATTTTAAGATCAAATAAAAACACACGCTCTTTGAAGGTCACCTAACAGTCTTTGTACCACTTATGAATTCTTCCGGCCACGATAATAAGCCATGTATCGTACGGTAAAGTTCAGCATGATTATGCAGAATTGAACATTTCGTCTGACTATCATGATCCTGCGAGAGATCAATAATGAAAAAACCATGATAATGTACACATCGTGTACGAGATGTTCGCTCGAAGGCATAGGTCAAATTCATTGCAGATACGTTTTTAATTTCTTAATTGAGTAGGGTAGGATCGAATAGGAAGAATTGGTATCCCTCTTTCGAAAACGGAGTGAGAGAGAGAGGAAGAAAAAAAGAAGAATACGTCATTCGTCATCGTGCAACCATCACGTCGACAAGCACTCGCCCGTTCACACCTTTCAAAACTGACGCGTGTGCTCACACCTAGACGAGTCTGCCCTCGAGTGCACCCTGATATTCATACCGCGCCGCGCGAACTGGTGCCGCATACGACCAACACTCCTCGTATTATTATTAAAAGCCAACTGAGTATACAGTACCTATATGACACGACAGGGAGTCGAGAAACAGAAAACACAGAACATACGAATCCTTCTTTTACTGCGCCGTGCTCTTTTCATTTTTTTCTCCTGTCTTTCTCGTCCATTGGTGGTAGCCTACTGTTCGACCTCCGCTCTTTTTTTCCCGAAACAGCTAGGGGATTTATTTCGACTTAACTACTGTGAAATAAAGTTTTAACGAGTAAAAATAAACTGAGCACGAGCAGCGGTTTTTACACGAGCCTACTACAGTTTTGTACTTTTACGTATCGTCAAATTATCATTTTAGCTCACGCGACAAATTTTTGAATTTTTTTTTTCCTCTTTTTGGGTAGAAAAGTACCTAACTTGCGAGCAGTAAAAAAAAGTCATTCGCCGCTTGTTAACAACGGTTGTTTCATTTCGGTATGTTTTGATTAATACGGCACCGTAATATCTTGACAGTACGGCTCCTCCGTATAAGAATGATCCCTTCGCGAGTCTCGGAACTATTTCACGTAGGATTATAGAGACGAACGAGATGACGAATGGTTTCTCGTCGTGTTCGCAATTCTCGCTATCGCTTTTTCCATCACATATCAAATCAATCCTTGCACTTTCGACGAATCCGTCATTTTTCCTAAATGAAATGAGTTTTTCCTTTTCTAGGGAGCAGTCGAGGAATGCCATACTTTTTAGGATGCGAGAAAAAAGTTCTACTCGTACTCCATTGCGTTATTATTTATTATTCGCGTTATCTTCGCATAATTAAGTTGAAAATGAGGTAAATCATTCGTACGAACAATGAAAATGGGGCGCTAAAGTTTTGTTGGAGCATCGCGCTGAAGAAAAAATGAGCTGCTTGAAAATTCGTGTAAACAAGATTGTAAGGATAAGAATGAAATATGTAACGAAATAACACGATAGCATTCCAAAAGGAGGAGGAGTTGATTATCGAAAAATTAGCATTAGATTTCCTTGGCCCGCGTCTCCAGAAGAAAAGAGTAGAATAAATACGTAAGATCTTCAAAACACGACTGCTCAAACTTTGGTTGAAAGCGCTCTAAGTAGCGCCAAGTTTATGACGCAGATTCGGAGATCCAAATATTGTGACACGAGGATTGAACTAACCTTCCGAAAAGATATGGAGGACATGATCACAGCTCAAAGTTCCCAATCAATACCGGAAGTGGTCTCAATAAGTCCAGAATGAGAAGAAAAGGTCGATTTTCAGTAGAGTTTTAGTCATTTTAGATAGAACTAAATCGATTTAAAATCAAAGTCAATTCTGAGAGTCGTTTTTCATCTGAGCTTTCCAACTTTCGTGAGGATTTGGTTTAATATTTCCAGTCAGCATTCAAAGTCCTGCACACGAATAAAATTGGTATCGGCTATGTAACTCCTAATTAAATTACATAGAACGCTCGGGTTCCATGTCGCCATTTGAGTGAAAGAAAAAAAAAAATTAAAGGCCATTGCAGGTTTCGCGCTCGCGATCACGTTGGCGCGAAAATGCCCCCTTAAAAAATGAGTTGGCTGGGCTCTTCTCAGTATACTGTACAGGGTGCGCCAAGAATATGTTAACAGTCAACCGGGGAACTCCTCGAAATTGTCGCGGAGTCTTCCTAGAGTTTTTCGTTCAACTGTTAACATCTTTTTGGCGCACCCTGTATGCTGGACCCGATATAATGAAGGCTGGAAGTTGAAATTTTTCCAAGTCCCCAAAGTAGGTCAAGGTCCAGGTCACTGATGACGTCATAAAGCATCCCGGCTGGAAGTTAAAATTTTCCAAGTCCTTAAAGTAGGTCAAGGTTCATTGATGACGTCATAAAGCGCCACACGTCACGTCACCTAGATCACAGAAACTTCCGGATGCGGACGCAGACGTTTTCTGAGGATATAATCCCTCTAACAAAATGGAAACTGGAAGTCCCTAAAGTAGGTCAAGGTCATTGATGACGTCATGTCACGTCACGTCACGCAGTTCACAGAAACTCCCGGACGTGGACGCGACCCGCTGTATGAAAAACGGCGAATGGTTGCAGGTCACTAATTTATTGAAAATTGAATAATATGACGGAAGCGGAAAACATTTGAATTTTTGATTTACAACTGATCTTTACTCATTGGCTGTTTTGGAGCACCGTAATTCATTTTAATTTACAAGCTGCTGGGAGCTTGCCTTCATCAGGGCTATGAGCTCGGCAAAGTAGTGTTTACGAGCGTGAGAGGAAGTTAGCTTGACGTAGAAAGTTGAGTATGTTGGGGACGGAGGGAAGTTGTCTGTGAGGGATGATCAAATATCTGCGGAGTTTGGTTCAGTAGGGGTAGCAGAGGATGAGTTGAACGGATGAGGGAGTGAGGTCAGATTCGCAATGAGGGCATAAGAGAGGTATAATATGAGAGATGAGATGGGTGTGCGGGTGAATCTTGTGTGGCCGATTCTGAGACAGGTGATGACAATTTCTTCTCTGCGTATTAAAAGATCTGGAGATTCTCACGGGATGACGATGTTTTTAATTTCGACTAGCTTGTTTAAGATTGATTTGAGATTAGACCAAAGAGGGAACCAAGCTTGAGTGATGAATTTGTCGATAGGTTTGTAGAGATCTGAGCGTGCGGGGAGGGAAGAGCGGTTGACTGATGAGTGATGGGTAGCTAGTGTCTGTCTGCATTTTCGTTTCCTGGGATACCCTTGTGATTAGGCACCAAAATGAAGAATAATAGGATGAGGATGACGTGAAAGGTGGCAATAAAAGATTGTATACGATTTATGAGTAGGTGGGAGGAGGTGCTGTTGGATATGGCGTCAAGTGATGATAAGGAGTCAAAAATTACCAAGAATGGATTGAGAGGAAGAGAGAAGAGTAGGCTGACGAGGATATATTCTAAAAAGCTAAAATTAGCTTGTAATTTTGTGGTGAAGACTGATGCGGTGTTGGTGAGAGACTGAGATGTGACCTATTGAGTATGCGAAGCCGGTCCAATTTCGGTACGGTAAAAAATAGTGTAAGGTTGTAAAAGGTGTAAGAAATTTTGTTGAATGTTGTCTGGTATTCTGCTAAAAAGTTGATAGACGTGGGAGAAGTGTGACGTCGCGAATTATTTCGAATGGAGTAAAGAGCCACGGAGAAGTAGATGGTACGACGTGGTTAAGACGATGAAATTTTTAAGGGGCGAGTTAACTGGAGTTCGAGATCGGAACGTAAGTTGGTCGCGGAGTTTTGGTTGTGGTGAGGGTGAAATATGCGATGATACACGGAGATTTGAGGTTATTGTAGGATGGTTAGGGGGAAGTTGGTTGTTAGGTTGAAGTGTCGATAATGGAGTGGAAGGAAGACAGTGTCTGCATAGAGACTTTCAGCAGGACTGGATCGGAATCCTCTAAAAGCTATTCTGAAGCAGAATTTCGGACAGTATCGAGTAGTTGTAGATGAAGACAGTGAATGGGTGAGCTGTAATCGAGAGTGGATCGGTTTAAGCTCTCGTAGAAATGGAGAAGGGTTTTTGGTCACAACCTTTTTTAGGGTGGGATAGAAATTCCAGGACATTGAGGGCTCGAATGCATTTTGATTTTGTAAGTTTGAGATGTGGGTGATCTAAAAGTGAAGGTCGTGGAAATCGAGATCAAGAACTTTTACTGGTATTGACCTGCTGGGGATGGGGGGGGGGTCTTAGCAATTGCAAGAGAGGGACATTTGATAGCCTTCTGATGTGGCTTTCGAAAGACGATGAGTTTCGTTTTGGGATAGGAAATTCGGAATCCTCTGAGGAAGAGCCAAATTGTTTCTTGAGGTAGAATGTGGGCGCGTGTTATGCTAGTGGAACATAAGTGAATGCTTAGGTCAGTAGTTTCCAACCTGGTCTGGAAATTATTTTTATAATTTTTGTTGGAGAAAAAAATAGTTCTGCAAGGCGTTTTGAACAAGATTTCATGATATTTTAGGGCAATTTTTCCAACTCGGGGGGTTGGTTGGTTCCCAAAATCCCTCCATCCGTAAATATGCCACTGAGTAGTGCTACTTCATTGTACCATCCTCCATGCTGCTGCTGCTGCTGCCACATCTCTTCTCGTCAGTACCAGCACCACGATATACAGAGCGCTCAGGAGGGAGTGTCAACAGAAGAAGAAAAATGAGGGCAAGCACAAGACAACCAACAAAAGAGGCTAAGAAGAGGAAGAAGAATCCCTTGCCTGAGAAGTCATGGTCGCGATGCGGTGCTGGTGAGCTCCTGGTGGGCTCCCAGTGGCGGCTGAACACTCTGATGGAGGAGTAGATACGCGTGTGTCCATGGTACAGGATTCCCTGAATTCCAAGTTGAGTGCCGAGCACTCCCCCGGTCATTAGGGTAGAACCCTGGACACTGCACAGCGCGCGGAACTTGTGGAGAAAACGGAGCCAGGCTACTCTTAATTCAATCCCTCTGGACTACCGACACAATGCCCTACAGGGTGGATGCCGGTCCATCGTTGTTCATCGACGAAAAATGGTCAGTATTCCAAATCCATCTTACAAGCGTTTATTGGGTGTAAAGCATACCCTCAACATATTGTCCTTTGTCTAATGTTGCCCTCTGATGCCAAACTATTCAAGTCAGAAGCAGACAAGACTAAAATCTATGAGTACAGAGTTACAAAACTTTATTCAATCGCGCGAGTATATTTTTACCGACCTGTAAGTTCACTCTTCTCTTTCAAAACGATAACCACTAGGTGGCAATTATTTGTTATTTTCTGGTTTTAATCATTATTATTTTTCGCATAGCGCTGCCGAATCAGTGCAATATGTCAACTTTTGGTCCGCATTCAACTGTAAGACCAACAGCGTCGACTCAATTCTGAAACTCCCGTCAAATTGTGCACCTTAAATCTTCGAAAATTCGACGACGATTGCAAGTCGACATTAGGACTTAATTTCGACCACCTTTAAACCTGGCGCTTATTCTGATAAACATCATATGGAGTGGACGCGCGGAAGGAAACGATGCTCGATAAAATAATTATTCTCCAGAAATCGTGAACGTGCGTACATACACCAGAAACAATCCGTTTTACATTTCAATGCGAGAAAAGAATAATAATTCACACTGATGACTAGAAAAACTACTCAAATGAATGGAGGGAAATGTGGGCTGGACTGCATTTCTCGAAACACACCACGATATCAAAGCAATCGAATGATTTCTGTTGTTCACCTCAAAATAAAGACTGTTGGCGGAGAATGGGGTGAAATTAATTTTCGAAGCATGCGAGCATGTTCGAGATGAATGGTATTGATTCGAGAAGTGAAAGATTGATATAGCAGAATTTGCATGTTAAAAGATCCAACTTGTCGACTAAATGAAACTTTCCTCAAACGCATATAGAGCCAAGAATTTTTCGTATTTAAAAGGGGTTGAAGTGCGTAGAAGGAACACCCTATCTTGGAAGGGTGACTCGTACTTTAAAGATGGTTGTGTCACTCATCAGTATTCAACTTTTGACTTTCCGCGAACTTGCGGACTATCCCGCAGAACTTTCATCTCTCATGTCATCGAACTAAGCGATATTAATTTTTATAAAACGTTGATCAAGGAAACAACCATTGCAAACTTCCGAATTTATTCGGCGACGTAATATTTTTTGTCGGAAACGACGATAACGACTGCAAATAGTACTTGCGATATTACGATTTCATAAATCTCGGCGAAAGAGAAAAAAGGGGAAAAATTTGAACGCGAACAATTTTTACTCGATCTTAGGCAGGCTCGAGAATCTTATTGTAGGCTGCTGTCGATTTATCCAACGGCGCCACTCTTCTAGAAAATATCACCCTGCCCCTCTTCGCTCTCCACCAGTCTCATAATTCCTCCTAAGCGCATCAACGCAGACAGAGATATTATATGTGTATAAAATTTCGAATGTAATGTCCCTCTTCGAGATAACGAAGACCGATAGAGCCGAAGTTTTTATAAGCGTTGCTTAATATGTAACTTTAATGACTTTCACACAAATTAAAAAGATATTTTTATTAATGAAAGCTTCGCTGGTGACAATGTTGCGCGAGTATTAGCTGTGGTCGACAACGTTTCTAAATAAAATTGTACTAATTTGTCAACTTCGAACCGGTTTGCGTTATTATTAATTCGTAGGCGGTATAATACGTGCAAGAATATATCTTGATTGATACGATTCATTTGTAAATGTGCTCCGAAAAAAAATTGGAAAATTAATTTCGAATGTGATACGAAACACTTTTTTTTTTCTGGAACTAAGCCCACAGCCGGAGCACACACGTTATACAAATTACCTGATTTTCTCCTCGTATTCGATACATTATAACGCGGCATCGCTTTCATATGCATTAGTAAAAGAGCATTTGATACCTGTGTAATGCAGCGTAGCATCCTCGTCGTATGCAATTATTATACAATATGCTGCAACTAAATGTGAGTTAGTTTCGTAAATGACACAAATTCCATAATTCGATATCCATTTGAGCGGAGCCAAAATGTAACACCTATACATATGTGTACATGCATACATACGATATATAAATTTGTAAATATCCGATCGAGTTTAGATGTTACATCTCGTACGACCATTTCTCGGCGTAGGGTAATTTGAATATCATAATCTGGATGTCCAGCAGGGATATACGTGGTACTTGTACGTATGGTACCCGTATGATATAACTCGCAATAACATAAATAATTCTATCAGCGCTCATCTAGAGCTCGTACGAGTTTATGATACTCGTTTTCTAATGCGGTTATTAATGAAGTAAACAATCAACAGTGACGCGACACTTAAATTGGTTACAGTGTATCGAAAAAATTAATACATCATAGGACGTATCTTCGAACGGATAGCACGACGAGATCTCGTTCCATTCAAAGTATAATTATTGAAAATGACTAAGTAAATAGGACCCGAATAAGCGGAGGAAGTGTGGAATTTAATCTTGTCGAAATTGATACGGACAATAACGTTGTACCCTCATTCGTGTAACGTGGGTCGACTAGTGGAGATGGAATATTTTGGCTGTGGTGCATTGAAAGGTTTATCGTATGCTATTTTCCTATGGCTTCTTTTCTCTTCAAAGGTTTGCGCCCATTCAGAAGTCGATAGAAAAAGTCACATGAGATTGACAGACAGGGACGAACGTTACCATCCTCCTAATCAATTGATTTGTATGGATTTTATGATTCCGTAAGTAGTTTTATGGTCTGAGAAGATGGCTCTCGCGTCTCCGTGCCCCCCTCTCAACCACGACTCGTTTTGCACCGAATCGTGCCTGTTAAAGACCTTGGCCCGGCGAAACGGTATCGCTCTAGATATTGACATCATGATTAAACTAGAAAATCAAATGATTACAATTTCCCAGGAAGAAGCTTGTTGCTGAGAGCCTTAGCCAATTAACATCTTTGTAGAGGCAATCACCTTCCCATTCAAAACTTTGAATGGTTAGACAATTTCTCGAAAGGTCTGGCCGAGATCCTCAAGTCTCATCGTCTTGAACTCGGTTAGTATGAACTCCGCCCTTCAGGTGCTGGAGTTTATAAATTGTCCTGCCCTGACTGCTCGGCGCGGCGCTCTACATAGGAAAGATTGAGCCAAAGTTTTCCATTTGCTTCAATGAGCATGAGAAGGCATTTGACACGAACCAAAAGACCAGAAAGTCCAACTTCGCAGAGCATCTGATTAAGCCTGGTCATCAGTTTGACCTCAACAATTTCCCCATAATTTGCTTTGAACAGAAGTTCCGTCACCGAAAAGCAATTGAGTACTTCGAGACTAGCCACCGTCTCACAGTGGGATAGAATGCTCTCGTAGGCGGCCAAAAGTAGAAAAATTGAGAAAACGGGGTCAGATGTTGCATCGGGGGGTTTTTTGACTCATAGAATACGAATCTGAAGACCATTTTTTATTTGGGAGCCCCCTCCCCTAACCACAAGTGTCTAATATTGTAATTAACTGGGTTAATGATGTAAAAAATGAGTTATTTACATGAAACATTCCTTTAGAAGATTCTTTGACCCGTAGAACACGAATTTTAAGTTCATTTTTCATTTGAGAGCCCCTCCCCCGACCACAAGTGTCTAAAATTGTGATTAACTGGGGTAATGATGTGAGAAATGAGTTGTTTACATAAAAATTGACCCGTAAAACCCAAATTCGAAGTCAAGTTTTCATTTAAGAGCCTCCTCCCTTTCTCATTCAATGATAGATAAAATTGATTCGGGCTCATTTTCATACACAGAACCCAAATTTGCAACAATTCAGACAACAAGTGTAGTGCCTGGCGCCAATTACAGGCTCCTGTTTCCTTAATGACTACCTCACCGTATGGAAAATGATGTTTCTATTCTTTCTCTCCCATTAACAAGGGGCAGATATACCCTCTCGTTTTTTTTTTCCCAATTCTACTCTCAATCTCTGACAACGATAATATTTTTCTGGTGTTACCATTGGATAGACAGTCTTCTCACACCAACATAAGACAAATGAGTTATTCTTGGTTGTGTTATATTTTTATAGAAATTATAGCAATTTTGAAGGCTTGTTTCTGGCGCGGGGGCAAGTTGGGGCAAGAAAGGCTTGCACAGCGTGAAAGTAGAAGTTCGTCCGAGGAAAATGACGGATCATTTGTCTTGGCAGGTTTTGGCAGTCATTTTATACGGCCGTGTTTTTGTTGACTACTCTACAAAAAATGGGTACTTTCAATGTACTTTTTACGCGTTTCTATGAAAGTATGGGTAAAAATCATATGCATCACGTGAAAGAGCGTGAAAAATACTTTTAGAATGTCATTAAGACATATCTGTAGCACCATCTGCAAACACGTTTCTGTAGCATTGAAAAAACCTCTAGCAAAATAGCCAGATTACACCACTTTTTACCCAGATTCGTTCCACTGTGTTCCCCAAATGCAAAGCGATATTGGTGAAACCTGTTGTGAAAACAGTTGACTGGAGTATTGAGAACAAAGAAAACAATTTTTGGTCCTGTTTTTAATACCTCCAATGTTTCGATTTTTGGCCGCCTAAAAAAGCGTTCTATCCCACTGTGCGTCTGGCCGAATACGGAGATTACTTCTTCAAAAACGTCCTTCCTAAGTATGGTCTCATCCCTAGTTATTCTGGCTTGCTTCCTATTCAGCCGAGAGAGGCAAGGGTCGAACTTCAAGAGAGGAATTTTAGGTGCAACAAAACGCGTGTGATCACCCCAAAAGAAGACAACGTCCAACTAAGAAAATAGAATATTTCAGGCTAATGACTTTAGGGGGGCTATTTAAAAGGGTGGTTTTTAGTTTGCTCGCTCCGCTCGTTCGCCGTACATATTAGGCTAAGCTAGAAATTACTGCGGGGGGGTCGGACTTGAGAGAACTTTGCTCTTAATGTTGTAAGCGGACCAAGATTGAGGACTTATGACGTCACCGAATTATGATGTCATAAGATAATGGCTTCATAGTGGCTCTCGGAGTTTTCTTAGCCTAGTATAAATCTAGCCTACGCCTTGTATATTATTTCATTACATAAGGATAAGCTAGAAATATTTTAGGCTAATGACTTTGGGGGACTCAATCGCTCCGCTCGTTCGCCCCGCATATTAGGTTAGAACTACTGCGGAGGGGGGGGGGGGAACTTTGGAGAAGTTTGCATTCAATGTTGTAAGCGGACCAGGATTGATGACTCATGACGTCAACGAACTTATGCATTGCTGCCAAATGATATTTTCAGAAATCAGGAATCGCTATTTTTTCCAAGACCTAAAACAAGCTTCTACCGACTTCGACTGGTTCATCAATAACGATCAGGAGAAAAATATCTCTCGAACTATTAACTAAGATACTTTTCACCTGATCGACTCAATGTGACGAGAGACAGCATTACCACTCTATAACGACCAGGAGAGAAGTATCTCTCATATATGGGTCTAAAATACTTTTCCCTCGAGCACAAGATCCGTAGACAAATCCGTATCTTTTTCGAGGATCAAAAATCCGTAGATCTGGCAGCACTGTGGACGTCACAGGCTAAATAGCTTCATAATGGCTCTCGGAGTTTTCTTAGCCTAGTATAAATCTAGCCTACGCCTTTTCATTATATTAGGATGAGCTAGAAACTACAGAGGAGGGAGGGGGGGCTCGGACTCGAATTCGGACTCGCATATTTGAGAATCACTGCCACAGGGAAAAATTCCCATAATGATGAGCCCAGAACAAAGACATGAAACATGTCAATTGGTTGACAACCTGAGTGGGTTGGAGGGTGTCCAATAATGGACTCATTGGCGTCTCTTTGTTCATTTTCTTAGGTATCAGCTTAGGTATCTTTCATAATTTGCTGTCAGTTGTAACCGTTCGCTCATTAATAATGGCCTTTGGGCCGAAAATGTTCTCTTTTGTTTAATAAAACAACAGAATTCTGCGGTCAAGTTATTTTTGAACCTAAGTTCCTCTGTTCTTCATTTACTCTCACATATGGATCTATATGATCTATATAAGCAATACCCATTTGCAGGCGCGAACCTACGGTCCGACTCGAGAAAAATAGCAGAAAAAGCCAAATTTTGATGCAATACAGGTCGTATATGTCTTATTTTTTCACAATTCTTCCCTCCACTCATAGGTAGAAATTTTGCGCTCAAAAAGCTCATAAGGTTCCGAAAATTTGTATCTTCTCATCTAAATCCGCCTACGTATGTATTGCTCAAAAGTTTAAATTTTTGAACGTCTTCGAAGGAGATTGAAAGGTTCTGTACATTTTTCGAATACCTTTCCCTATACAGGGTCCGGCAAAATGATGTGAACAGTCAACCGGGGAACTCCACAAAATTGTCTCGGATTCCTCCCGGAGTTTTTCGTTCAACCGTTCACATCATTTTGCCGGACCATGTATAGCCTCCGCCCTCCTCAGAGTCGCAATCCTTCATACAAATGGAAATGGTTTTATGGTTGGAATCCTCCTCCTTTTCGAAAGAAGTCAACAATTTCCCAAGTTCCCGAACTAGGACGAAAGATTCCTATTAATAGCCGCTCCTCCCAGGCCTGACTCGTACAGCTCAAGGGACGCAATTTTCAAGTGCTCGTAGTAAATCAAAAACTTTCTGTACTTTTCCCCAAAAAGAAACTCTTCCGCATAATCCTCCCCTCTCCCCCTTCAGAATCACAATGAGCCGGGGACCATTTCCCAAATCACCTTCCATCAAAGAAGCTCTTCGTTAAGGAAAAACACAAGGAAATAAACTCGGTTTTTTCTGCACAATTGAAAAAGGACTTGATGAGTCCAAAACGTCGCGTTCGACAATAAATCTTCTTCTGTCTAGGCACGAATGAAACCTCGTCTTCTTCGAATTTAAAAGAAAATGGAAAAGTTCTTTGATTCTATTCCAGAAATACCAGACCTTCATAAAGCTTCTCACTCAGAACGAAATTCTGTTTCCACCTCTACAATCATCAATTCTTTTCCTTAACTCCTCCCCAATACAAATTCCAAAGAATCATTTTCGGGATTGTATTTCATAAACCACAGTCATCGAAAAGGTATTTCCCTCTTGTGTCGAGCTTTATTCAAACGTACAACGCGTTTTCATGAAATTAAAGAAATTTTCTTCCAAAAACACCTACGACATTGCGTAGCACAATTTACGTGCCTGCATTGTTTTTGCATTCTGTTAGTTTTCACGCGTTTTCATACTTGGAATAGAAGGCTCAGACGAGAAATGATGTTTCTGAAAACTCTTTCCCACCCTCATATCTCTCATGACGGGCGAATTAGAATGCGCTCCTTCGGATTTTCGTCCTATTACAGAATGTATTTCAAAGAGAAAAAAAAAATCAGCAGTTTATAATTAACTCCATACAATAATGTCTACCGATGACGACAGTATGTATGAGAACTTTTCAGCAATTCCGGCTTGGCCAATAGCCCACATATGGTGAGTTGGAGATATAACAACGCCGCCGTATAACAATGCACACTGACATTATATCTTTCCAATCTCGTGAATCATTAAATAACGTTCATTTATTTTTAGTTGCCTCAGAAAAAAAAAAAATTGATTTTTGGCACTTACAATCTTTTCGATCTATAAAGCATTTAATTCCTCTCAAGTTTATATTCAAAACAATATGCCAGTTAGCTTTCACTGAAACTTCTTTTCTTCACTCTTCTTATCGTCGGTATTATTACTTGTTGACAGTAAGTATCTGATTTCATCCAACTTGGGGTACAATATCATTAGGACTATCTGTGCTACTTTTTTGAGAGCTTCCATACTCCGTTCATCTATTATACAAAGTTTGTTTTCCAAGTCAACATATCGCGCGACTCCTTCGTTTTTTTTAAATGTTAACTGTCGACAGATGTTCATCTTATAATACAGAATTTGTTACGGAATAAGCAGGAAAGTGAAAAGAGCGACGTTTTGTAAGCGTCTGACGCCACAAACGAAAGAGTCTAAGAGAGTCATTATCATGTAGAAGTGCTGTAGATTGAAAGTGTTTTAGATATACTTATTTTTAACGCGCACGCGGTATACAACAGTCCTTATATCCTTGCCAGTTTTTAAACGCTACCCCGCTCTCCATCCGAGCCGGCTAATAGTAGGGAAATTAGCGGAAATCAAAACTTCTATAGGCGATTTAATGTAGGAATGGTACAATGAACAGTACTTTACAAGAATATAAGGAAACTTCCTTAAGACTGGAGAACAAAACGAAAATTCCTGACGTTGAGTTCTCTATCGAATCAACTGATGAGGATTTCGTTCGAGACCATAATCAGCTTGAAAAAATATGAAAAATTAATGCAAGAAGGGGTTCTAGCCTAGTTTGAGTCCAGTATACTGTATTTCATGTCCCCTTCCAAACATATGTATAGCTTGGAAGTCCGTGAGTATAGCCTGATTAAAACAGGTCCTCCAAATAACTAGATATGCAATGCTGCATACACCAATTTGCTTAGCCCCTTCAATGAGCCAGATATGTAATGCTTCAAAAACCACCCCTTCAATGAATTCTAAGTCCCCTTAGTATCATCTTGCAGCATTGATAGTTTGATTAGAATAGTTCCTTCAAGTAAGTAGATATGCAATACTCCAAACACCAATTGGCCTAGCCCCTTCAATGAGCCAGATATACAACGTTTCGAAAACCATTAAACTCATAAAACAGGTTCTTTGCCTCCACTCATTTAACTCCGTTAAAGAACCCGTGAATCATCAAAACGTTCCCTGTTTATTTTCATGGGATTTTAAAATGGCTACCCTAAAGACAGTAGCAGAGAACAAGCATTCAACCGGAATCAAAAATATTGACATCATGGGGAATCGGACACGGTCTACTGGTTAGAACTATTGGTTCTTCTTGTAGGAATGCTTACTAAAGTCCTACACGTACTTTATCTGCGAGTGCCGGTGTACAAGAATCTACAACATTCTTACACACGCACGCACACGCACACTCTCTCTCTTTTGGCCTCATTCTCGTTTGAAGGATCTAGTTCTTGTCCTTTCTTGAAGAAAAATCTAAACTCTCTAAAGTGATGGCTGAACAAAACTTGACCTCTCAGAAAATTCAAATGGGAGATGAAGCAGTGAAAAGAAAACTCAAAGAAATGATTGAGAACCTTGCAGAAAGAGTTTGCGATCTCGAAGAACCAAGAACTAAGACAAAAGGAATCCTAGTTAACAAAAAAGAAAGTCTAATTTGACCTTTACATGGCCGTCTCTTCTTTTCCAATTCTTGCTATATCTCTCGACTTGACGCGCTCCAGATTGAATTCTGGGCCGTAGTTGAAGCAGTTCCAAAGAGAGGTAATTTCAACAGGGCTGTTTAATTCAGAGCACGCCAAAATACGTGATAAAAGGTTACTTCCATTAAATTTTAAGAGGAATAGCAAGAGATGGAAAATGAAAAGACAGCCATACAAAGTTTAAATCAGACTTGACGCGCTCTGAACTTGATGCTAGGCAGGCCGTATTTGAAGCAGCTTCAATTCCAACATGGCTGTCTAATTCAAAGCACGCCCAAATGCTATAGACTAACGCGTTCCAGTCTGGAGGCCAGGTTGTACTTGGAGCAGCTTCAAATAGAGGTTATTTCAACAGCATGGCTGTTTAATTTAAAGCACGTTAAAATACGTGATGAATGAGCGTCGCCGTCTGGGCGCGAATCCACATAAAGCTCAATTGGGCGCCAAAGTGGGAAAGCAGAAACAAAATTTAGCAAAAACTCTCATTACTAAAGAATGTGCGCTTATTAGCGTAAACCAAAAGACACACCGTGGAGGTCAGCTTACAACGTCTTCCATCCACAAAACATAGAGCTTTGCTTCGTCAAACTTCATCTACAGCACACTCATGCACAACACACATTCATTCACGACACAATTTCTTTCAGAGGCGACTTTATAGATAAATTCTGAGCCATCGCTCTCAAGTACTCTATAGGCTTTCTTTCGTTGTACTCAATTATCAATGCATAGGGAGGCGCTTGTCACATCTTTGGTACTTCAACTCCTTAGCCTGAAGCTTCACACCCCCTTCAATCGGTCTTCAATAGTGGATATGATATAAGGAGAAGGCGAAAATATTTGGTAACAAAAAACCCTTGGATGCCCATATGAACTTGGCGCCCAAACGGCGGCGTCCATTTGAACCCGTCCCGATAAGTGGTATATTTCATGAAATTTCAACCGACAACTTGCTAGAACTATACTTTCCCTCGTTTCCTTTGCCTGTAAATACCGGAGCACAAAAATATTATCTAATCGGGATTCGGACTTCTCAAAGTTCCATTTGCCTCTCTCGGTACCTATGATCGCCAACTTTGTCCTAATTTTTGAGCTAGGCCAAAGCTCCAGGCCTTCTGGAAACGACAATTTTACACAAGGAAGGCAAACGTTTCTCGCAAATGACCCCGTGCCTTCCGAAAAACAGGTTCTCTGTTGGCTAGGATTAGCGAAGGAAAGTAGACTTCGCGAGCAGAGAACACAAAGAGCTTATATTAGAAAAGATGGAATCGCGTGTAATGCCTAATGCAGAAATAAGTTGAAGATACTGTTCACAGGGAAGACCCTGAACTGTCGTCGGTAATTGAAGCTCAAGATCTACGGCTGTCTTATCGTCTTTGAGAATACATAATTTTAAAAATTGCGGGACTATATCAAAAACAAGTTCGCAGAGAAAAGCGGAACAGAATACTGAGAGTTATTCAACTTCATCGGTAAGTACTTTCCTGAACTTTCACGAAGTGTTATGGGCAATAATGTTCATACAGACCGTGCAGAGCAACTAACGCCATCCAGTCGCAATCACTACAACCTGCCAGAACCTTCCAAAAGCAGAAGATAATTATGTACCATGAAATCGAATCTGAGGAGTAGGGAAGAAGTTTGTTTCAACTTTTCTGTCTATGACGAACGCGACTCTGTCAAGTTTTATTTCATACATATTTTGCTCATCTATTCATTGCCCTTTCTATCTTGATCGCATATCTCAACTAAGAAAAGCCGTCGGTACTAAAAATATTAATCATCACCTCGTTCTCCATCTTTTGGTAGATATTCTCACCCTTAGCACATGCGTTTCAACTCCAATATCACTCTCACATTTAGCGACCATATTCTCACGAGGGTGTCACGTTTACCCATTCGTTGGGGTGGGACTTTCTCGACATTCTACAGGCACGCATTTCCATGCAGGTAGGTCTCCGTCGCTACGACGAAAAATTCTCGCGATTTAACGCGCCACGCATAAAAATGTCATCGACGATACGAGTTCCAGCCTAGCCATCACTAACGCGTGGCGATGACAGCGCAACTTGACACTTTTAAAACGTCTTTTAACTGTTTCCAATTAGCTAGCGATTAGTGTCCGAATATAAATGGCTTCGGTAGCATTAAGTAGCGAAAATACCAGATTTACGGAAGAAACGCTCCGAGGTAAGGCGAGAAGTTTTACGCATTTGAGCACCTCACCCTCCTCCCCCCTCTTTACAATACGTGTATACCCGCGGTACACAAACACACATACCGCGGTGTATTCGGAAGCGCTGCGAGGTCGCTAATCCCGTGGGAGTTGGCAGCGCGGCCAAATGGCCGAATTCCAAGAGTATATGGTTCTGAAGTAATAAATAAAACATGATCGGTATTATCCTCGAACGTGTTTCCCTAGTTTTTGGGAGATTCTAAAAATGCAACGTATTGTCGAAAAGTGCAAAGTACAACCGACCGCGAGATAATGGATTTCTCTCTATCTGTATATAATACCCGACGAGATTCTTTCATCTTCCCTGCGCGTACATTGTTATGAGTTCATGACTAATGCGTATTCCGTGTTTCGGATCGCGCGGCGATTTAAAGATCCGAGTTTTAATAAGGAATTAATAATGTTGTTTAAAAAAGGCGGGTAAATTTTCTAGGCGAAAATGAGGTGGCTATCGATGCAGTCGGAAAGTTCGTGGCTTCTATTCTCACGATTAACGCTTCCGAATGGAAGAAAGCTCACGTGTGCAAGACTATAGAGTATACGTGCTCGGTGGGTTGGAAAAAGTGGGCAACTACTGTGCAATGTACACGACACAGTCGTAGAGTCGTAGATTCTCTCCAACAGTCGCTCGTGTACTTCCCTACCAAGTTTATGTTTCGCGTAGTACGTAATAATGTACACACAGTCTTGACTAATAATTTTGGTTATCGTTTACAGTCATGGGAACGTAATAAACCCTGGAAATTCATTTTCGTATCAACGACGAATATTCGATTTAAATACGCGTGTTATACAGCATTTAAATTAATACTATCGAAGTGGGTGGTTAGGTGAATGATGGACCACCTACGCTTTTTCTTACTCGCTATTTCAGACTAAACGTACAGTACGAAATTTCAATTAAAACCAACCTGGGGACTCGCGCGGTTCAAATATAAATATCAGGAAGTAAAAAGTGATACGGGGAGGAGAAAATCCAAAGGGTACACGAAAATATTCTTGATAGATCTCCGCGATAGCGAGGTTATAATTCACGATGGCCGGACAGGTAAACTACGACAAATTTACGAGCGAGAGGAGGAACGACGAGGAACGCTACCTTCGGCTGGGTAATTTGGCATCTACACGCGGTAAGTTTCTATCGTTCTAATCACACCGATCAATACTCTTCCTAACTTTTCTCCCTGGATGACCACCACTTGCGCTCGTCGATAGAAGAAATATTATACTGTTAAGAGTAATCGTACCCTTCTCCATCGTACAAATCGCTGAAGTCAGAGCTTTCTCCTCAAGTCTGAAAGCATAATTGTCTTGTCTTGGTGGACAGGACAAACTGCTGACGCCGCGCCGATTCAACGACGGCCATTTCTTCAGCGCCCATTTTGCCGAACCGCCTGCGGACGAATGCAAGTAGCGGATTTTTCGACAAAACTTACGTCAATGGTATCTCACGTAGAGGAAGACAAGCTGATACTGTCCCTGATACACTCCACCAATGTGGAATCACCACCAGGCCGCTCTAAACGGAGTCCATCGAACAAAGATGTTGCATGACAGTTTTAAAAGGTCGTCGAGCGCGACCATCCTGATCTTTTGGCAGCTTTGCGAGAACCGTAGCCTGAGCAAGCGGCTATCGAAACATTTGTTGCTGAGCTAAAACCTAGGCGAAAAGTCAAATATTTGCGTCGACGTGAGTGAGTCCTAGCACAGGAAAGAATCCAAGGGCTCGCAACAGAATACCAAGATCATAAAGTTAGAAATGATGTATTAGAGTTCCTGCGTATTATGTTGACCAATATATGAATAGCGAAAATATTTTCTTTTGCCATTTCAGTTAGAAACTTTTGTCGGAATTTATTGGTGTCGGCAAAGCAATTGGCAGTACTGTCGGCGGAAAAGCTATGTCGGGCACAAAAAGTGTCAAAAAATGGGCGTCGAATAAAAATAGGTTGTCAGCGAAACAGTGTAAGAAAATTTGTAGTCAATGGTAAGCTATCCCCATCAGAGCTATACAAATGATATGATTGACAATCTACTATAGAAACTTGAGAATGATCGAGTTTTTTTTTTGAGAATTATCGCTCAGCGAGAAGCTATGCTTTTCTGTGTAGGGGTTGCTTTTGCAAAACTTTACTTTAATTTCGTTCCTGTAAGACCATCGGACTCGAGAAGATAGAGAATACGCGCGCCTGGTGAGAACAGGAAAACTGATCAAGATCTTCTCTCCATCACCCTTCTCATAAGTATGGATCTTAGTAATCGAATTTTTTTCCAAGTCCCTGGTATAGCTTGAAGACTGGAAAGCTCGAAAACATTTCGACTTTCGAGCTATACGATAAGAATAAGACTTAGAACTCAAGTTGGGCTTTTGCTCATGTGGAATGATTGAGGGGAGACAGCACAACATGTGATCATGACAGGCGCCAAAGACGCTGAAAGACGAGCAGAACGGCTGGATGTCAAAATACGATTGCGAATGGAAGAGCAACAGTGCATAAGAGAACTTGGAGATGGGAAACAGTGGGAGAAATTTCAATTGCCTCCTCTGAAAATTAAGACCTCTTAATTCGGCGGGCCAACCATTAAGATTAATTCACATTCAAACAGCAGCTCCCCAGGTCACACAGACACCGGATAGAGCAAAATAAAAGAAGGTTGTCACAAGAGACTAATTAGGAGGAGAAGGTCCAACGACCGACACCGGACGGAGGAACGCATCCTCCTGCTAGCAGTCACTTGTATCAAGTTTCAGAGGTCTACCAGACAAATGCATTGACAATAAACACAGTGTACAGCGTCTTGTGGTGAATCACTGCTTATCACCTACCATAGTCTTTGGGAATGGGTCGCTCTACTCAAGGTCGGAAAGTAACACATTGCCTTGAGTTGTTTGAAGCACACTTTGGAACTGCGCATCTTGGGGTACTGTACAGAGCCGGATTTAGGTCTGCTGCCGCCCTGTACAAAATTCTTTTTGCCACCCCTCAAATAAAAACATTTTTGCTCGCGATTTACCGTTTGAGGTGACAGGGGGTGAGGGGGGTGGCCGGAAACCACGGTATTTTCAAATAATTGAAATAATTGATAAAACCGGTAAACCGGTTTTTTGAGCCTTGAAAGAACCGGTTGAACTGGATTTACACGGAGCTTAAAAATTTTACTTTTTTGCCACCAGGAGCGCTAAGAGCGCGGCTTCATAGCGGTTCTGGAACGTAATAAACCGGCTTTGGAGCGTAATAAACTTGTGTCTTGTGGACTTGTGGTCGTGCTCTCGACTTTTTCACTTCAAGCAACAAGATTACAAAAAAGAAAATTAGAGGCCTGGCAGCGGGGAACCCGTAACTTTCCGCGCTCGCAATCACGTTGGCGCGCAAATTTCCCCCTCAGAAAAAGAATTGGCTAGGCTCTTCTTAGTATACTGCATGCTAGGCCTGATATAAAGAAGGCTCGAAATTGAAAATTTTCCAAGTCCCTAAAGTAGGTCAAGGTCATTGATGACGTCATAAAGCACCATGCGTCACGTCACGTCACGTCACGAAATTCACAGAAACTCACGGACGCGGACGATTTCTGAGGATGTAATCCCCCTAACAAAATGGATAGCGGGTTGCCCGCTAAAAGACAAAATACGATTGAAACAAAAGAATGTTAAAAACAAACGCCAAAAGTCAAAACGCGCAAGTTGCAGGCTGGCAGCCTTGCAGTTCCGACGCTCCAAGTCACTAACCGCCGCTCTTTATTAAATCAGCAAAATAGGTTCTTAGATATAGGAAAGCACCTATTTTGTTGATCGGTTCATCACGTACCAGGTCTGTTTTCCAGTAACGGGTCAGACATTGTTTTTGGTTAAATACTGTACTTGGTTATTCAGTCTAGGAAATTTACCGGTTATTCAGGGTTTTCAGCGAGCAAATAACTGGGAGCTGCTCAACATTAGGGAGGGGGGGGGGGGACAAAAACATTGAAAAATATGAATTTCTCACAGTGATTAATTTTTTTCCTTGACAACTGAATTTTTGTAGTTTGAGATCCAGGCCAGAAAAAACTCGTAAAACATGTCAGAGAGACATCTCCAAAAGACTTGAGACATCTTCGGATTCATCAAGTGAATACGTGAAGGAAGCATAAACGCAAATGTTGAAATATTCCTAACCCTACATACGTAAACGCGACATACCCTCCGCGAGAATTCAAGTCCAAACGAACTCGAAACACATGTGCAACCTTAAAAATATCACAAACAACGGCGATGATATTTGAAAGTAATTTCGGTACCATACACGATCGTCTCGTGTACATATCTATGATGCATAATTCCTTTTTTTTTGATCCCGAATGAAAACATATTATATCAACGCGATATAATACTACATTATAGTATATAATGCCATAATGTGACTTATTCGTTTTCAAACTCATATCATTCGTATCTTGTACACGCAACCCACGCATTCAAATAATATATCTTTGAAGGAATTAAAAATTATGTACCTTTTCGGAAGTCGTGGGAGGTCTATATACGTTTGGTAGGCTCGTACAAAGTTCAAAAAATTATTAAGCATCGAGGATGATATCGTGTATCCCGTTTTTCGCTAATTTTTAAGGCAATATTTTCTAAACGGATCTTTTTCAGCGATAATCTTGTCTAAATAAATTAATTCCCTAGGGCCCGCTCGTGTACTACGGTCTTATCGATGGTGGATTTCGACAACTGGGAAAACTTTCGGGTAGATTTTCTTGATAAAGAATCTACGACATAAAGGGGATTTCATAGTACTTTGTTAAGCGTCGTATACAGCAAAACAAATTTTCGGATGATTTCTGTGTATAATATGAGGCGCCGGAAACAAATAATGGCCTTACATTCGACCACAAATATGTAGAAATCTTGTCATCTAGAGTCGCCAAGGATATTTATATGCTGTTTCTTCGGCGTGTGCCAGTTTGTTTTAAAGCAGACGATTAGATTGTCTAAGTGGGGAAAGAGATGACAAATTTTCCCAGATTAGGGATTTCTTGTAAAATTTTCATGATTTAATACACAGAGCTAGAAATATTTCCTTACTTGTAGCCCAACCAGCTACATTTAACTCGACTTACCGAAGATGAAGTACTCCAAACGAGTAAACACAATTACCAAGAGACCACGAGCGCTTTTGGTCAAAACGAGACAAGAAAGCAACTAACCCAACGACGACTGACGAAATCAAGACTGAGCCAGCGAGTCATTATTCTGACTCATACACAAGTTCAATCGACGCCTCGACAGGTATGTGTCTCTTTCAAAATATATGAATCCTTGTGGAGGAACGGTCCGCAAATGCTGACGTCTTCTTGTGGATGGCCATTCTTTTTTTTGAGCTTGCGGCCAGTTATACCGATGTAAACTCTCAACAATCAACACATTCGACCTTTTAAACTCCTCTCCTCTCCTTCGGTAGGGAAGGCTCCTCAAACTGAGAAAATAAACTTGTGACAGTACTGAGATTATAAAACGCAGAATGAAAGCCAAAGAAGCGGAGGACACGAATCAATTGCGAGGAAAACTTCCCACAACTAGGAGCCTGATCCAGCCCTTCCTTGTTTTTTACTTCAAGTCGCGAGAGTGGTAGGTAGTAGAATCGAGGCATTTCCTTGTCATCTTCCTGCGAACCATGAAGTTGATGCAGTCTTGCCAGATAACATTTCAAAAATCCGTATCCTTCACTTCTCTTCAGAGCTAAAAACGGATTTCAACGTGATTTAACGGACTCGGGATGATTACAATGACGATCAGAAGAAAGGTATCTCTCAGACCTGTAACTGAGCCACTTTTTCCTTGATCGACTCAATGTTGAGGACTACGGTATCGGTCTTCAACGGTTAGGAGAAAAGTATCCCTTCAACAAGCGACTGAGGTACTTTTCCCTTAAGCACAAGAAATCCGTATTTCACGCAGAAAAATCAGTATTTTTTTCGAGGACCAAAAATTCGTAGATCTGGCAGCATTCCCTCCAGCTGAAAGTTTTATTTTGAATAGCTTCTTGTGCACAGAGAACAGATTCAGCGGGATGCGGTTCAGCCGATGATTCAAGCTTTCAAGTGTAGCGATCTCGTGAGCAAGAAGACAAAAAGACGTGCCGTGGACTAAAATATCTTTTTCCTGTAGATAGCAGACTGAGGAACGCCTTCTCTTTCATGAATCGCCAGATCCAGGTGATCGTAGAAGTGTATCGGCTCGTTTAGATACATGAGAAACTCCAAGAGGATATCTCGACTCATCGTCGACTTATCTATGCCAATAATGAACATGACTCGAAAACACCTGGCCCGCGGGGCAGGAGAACACAAGGCCAGGAGGAACCGGCGGGAATACTAACCTCCTCGGGAAACTCAAACCCATTTTGAAAAATTTCATGAAAAATGTTCGATTCAACTGGCAGACCACCCATAGGCTATGTTGGATGGCAGTAGCTTCAAGGATGTTGGGAAATAAACCGACCACATCCAAGGAACATAAGATCGACACAGGAAAAATAATTCCAACTTTCAGCCTATCAGCCAAAGAAGCCGAATTTTTTACAGAGTAGGGTGACTCAAAATCAACTCTGGATTTGAACCAACGGTTCAAGAATTTCGGGCGCACGCGAGAGAGAGAGAGAGAGAGAGAGAGGGAACGTAGGAGAAGACACGAAGGAGACAACGGGACGCATCGGAGTATTTTTCTTATGAACCTTGGGCAGTACGTAAAAGAAGGCTCCCTCGACCGGTGTGGTACATATTTTCGAAGGCGCAGTCCTCAGGATTACAAAACGTTATCAAACGCAACTCTCTTCCCCTCGGCTGGACGATTAGCAAGATTCATTGATTAGAGGTTCAATAAAACTCAAGTTTTCTTCTAACTAGGCCTTCTCTATGAAAGAGTTGGAGATCTACCCAACAAAAGATGTTTGGCTAATACAACACTTGAATAGATCGCATACGATACTTCGTTCATGAAATTGAATTCCCTCGCGTACATCTCATATTTGTTACACATTCGACGTAGCTCGAAGCTATAAGTTTGACGCATGAACAATACATTTAATTGAGCTCATTGACGTCTATCTCCGCACACGTTAATACCTTCATATACCAAATGAATTGATAAGATGAAAAGATGAACAACTAGTTAAAGAGGATAGCATAAAACCAAGTCGGAGTATTTTTCACGCTCGGCGTCTCGTACCACCTAAATAAGAATAATTAAGGAGCTAGTGAGATAAGCGCCAAGTGAATTAAAAAAAAACTAGTCGGCCAGTATGTTACGTTCTAATTTATCCTCCAAAATATTCTCTATCGATAGGACGGGTTAACTCAGGTAGCTTTTTTATTTCACCTGCGTTCCCGCGCCTAATTATCTAACGACAGACATTATACAGTAGGTTTACTTAAAATTCCTCGATGCGGCCGTTGCGTTGCAAGTTCACTCCGTAGCATTATTAGTACACATATACAAACAGCGAGCGGTTGCTATTTTAATTGATTTTGATAAAAAGAAACTTTCCTTATTGATCATTTCACACGAAGTGCTTCGTGTTTGCGGCTGAAACGCCGGAGTGATTAATGATCTTACAAGACGTTGCTGCCGCACGGCGTTTAGGTGTCCTACAGCAGTCATGCGCTCGCGAAGAATTCCGCAAAGTGAATGTCATAATGAGAGGGAACGCGAAATATATAAAAGAAAAATTTGTATAAAGCTCGCTCGTAATGACCACGCTTTTATTTGTACACGTTAAAATGACGACGATTATTATCATTCGTGTCCGGTAATTGCGGCAGCTCCTCATATCGACCTACTAGCGTAATGTAAATTAAAGCAATTTATAAACCACGCCGCACGTCTAGGATACATTCGAGTATTACACGCCACAGTACATACCGCTCGAGGGAGACGGTTTCATTTTCAGCGTACATGTACTACATCGAAGTTGACACGACTAAATTCAAATGTCAAAGTAGGTGTTACAAGTTCAGGTAGACGAAGGAAAAACAAAACACACGTACCGGAGAACGACTGTACTACGTTGACAACGTAAATCTCCGGAGACAAAAAAAACTTCCTTACGCAATCCATTCGTCATCGGAAGGAACATTTTGAAATTGGATGCAACGATAAAATGTAT
The DNA here is from genome assembly GCA_035079395.1 of Aspidiotus destructor. Taxonomy (NCBI): domain Eukaryota; kingdom Metazoa; phylum Arthropoda; class Insecta; order Hemiptera; family Diaspididae; genus Aspidiotus; species Aspidiotus destructor. Next base: position 25,688,892 of record JAVHKZ010000001.1, on the reverse strand, counting down.
GGGCAATGTTTATACGGTCAATCGAGTTTATAATCCGGAATAACAAATACGTAATAATGTTTCGATGGCTCTGTTGTGATTGTCTCATATAGCTGAGAAAATTGAGATCATAAATCTGATACAATCTCTTGTATATTTTCGTTCGGAAATAACGACGCCAGAGCGAACGACAATACGATATTAAAAAGGAGGAAACATCATTGCTGGGTATGTCAGTTGTGCCAGAGTTGGTGTTCGTAATTTAAAAGACAAGGAAAAAAAAAATACTTCGGAAAAGATACCGGAGGTTGCGAGGAAAAAATTCAGAGATAAATCTCTCGCTGCATACACCTTACCCTACCAGAAATCCTCCGCACTCATGAATTGAGGAATGTGTGTACAATTTTTAAAAATAAAAGTAGCTCTCTGCACGGCTTTGAGTATTTTTCTGCGGTCTGAGATGATCAAAATCCTCAAATTCATCAGATATAGAGTGTTCATGGAGGACGTTCAAGACTCAATCACCGCTCATTCTACTTAGAAGCTTTTGGGTTTGGGTTGTGATTGTGAGCTATCTCACACCCATACAGGCTATGGATGAACTTTTCAACCTGTCAGAGACCGGGCTAGAATTTTTTACTTTAACGAGCTTTAGCTACACTTTGGGCTATTCACTCGGCGTTACAGAATTGTGGCTAACTTATTACTGGCTATTGTACATTTTGAAAATTTCTATGATTGGTTGAACTTTATACGGAGGAGAAGAATTTTGTGAGACGCAGATATTGGAGAGAGAGGGAGACAGAGTCGGAGTTATTTTTCAAGGCATGAGAAATTGAGAATGGAACGTTCATTGTGATGCGCAGTGAGCTAAGGTGTGCGCAGGAGGAGAAGTGATCAACCGTCAAGTTTCTTTCCTGGCAGTGGAGGCAAGGGGAAGAGGACTGGTCATAAGGATTTAGCAGGTACGAGTGGGTGCTCCTTGTATGGCCCATAGTCTTAGTCTGGTCAGGATAACTTCTTCTCTTCTTGAAGTTCTATGGGAGGATTTCCAGAGGGAGGTTGTTTTCTTTACACGGAGGAGACGATTATGGGGTTGATTTTCTCAGCAGGTTTGCCATCTTTGGAGTATGAGTGCACGGTGGTGATTTTTATAGTCTGAAATAGGTAATCCAATGTGCCGGGGATTCACACAAAGGTGACCTGGGAGTCGATTGAGTTGAGAAAGTGGAGGGTGAAGACGCCAGATCTACGGATTTTTGTTCCTCAAAAAAACGTTTTTTTTTTCTTTATAGATTTTACGAACAATATGGATTTCTTGCGATCAATGGAAAGGTACCTTGAACGCTAGTACAAGAGATACATTTCTCCTGCTCTTTATAGGCTGATATTGCAATGTTCCGTAATTTGGAGCCGATCAAGGGAAAAGTACCTCAGCCACATGTATGAGACATACCTTTTTCCTGATTGTTGTTAGTGAATCAATCGAAATCCGTAGAAATCTGTTTTTAGGTCTTACAAAAAATGGCGGATACGGATTTTCAACACGATCACCTGGCAGCACTGGCCCTGACCCCTAATTTGAAATTTCATGATTTAAAATAGACTTATACTAGATTTTTGAGAAAGAGAAAGACATGAAACATGATCTTTATTTATTTTTTGGAAATGACTGAATAAGTTTTGGAGGAGAATAATCGGAAGCTCTTTTTTGATGTTCATTCGGTGATAGATTCGAGAGTTTCCTGAAGGAGCCTGCGAGGGTTGAATGATCGAACCGAGATGCTGTAATTGTCCGCGAAGAGGCGGGTGATCGAAGGTTTGGCACATTCGGTAATGTCGTTGATAGCCAGTAAGAAGAGGAGATTGCTGAAAACTTTGCCCTGGGGGAAAGCGTTTTCAACTATGAAAGGGGAAGAGGTTATATTTTGTATTCTGCCTATCAAAGCTCTGTTGTGGAGAAAACTTTATAGTATCAAGGGAAGATTGCCTTCCTGACCTATTTCCGCGAGTTTCTCCGCAATGTAGTGTCTCCAAACTCAAGGAAACGCCTCTTGGAGATCAAAGAAGAGGCAGGATTCGGAGGACGCAGCAGAATCTATTTCATATTGGAGGTCGAAGAAAGCTTGAGAAGTGGTACGTGCTCTTCTGAAACCGTATTGAAAGGGGGGGGGGGTCGAGGTATCAGAGGAGTCTTTTGTTTAGATTTTAACTCTTGATCATGCAATGGGACGATATAAGATAGGGAGACAAGGGGTAAGAACTGGGTTTCAGAATGGAGAGTATGATGATGACGGTTTTCCAGAGAAGATGATATTCATTGTTCGAGAAGATGGAATTAAAAAGAGTCAGTAGGTAGGAGAGCATGTTTGGATGAAAGTTCTTGAGCATCGTTGTAGGAATGTATCCTGGCCGTTTTTGTTGATGGTAATAATATATTTTCAACTTCCTTGAAAATCTTCCGGAATCCATCACAATCTGATTCAAAAGTAATTCATATTTAATTTTTTAAACGAGGTAAGGCCCAGTTGCCATCCTCCAACAACCAGTTTATTTTTTTAATTATTTATTTTCTTTTTCTTGTTCTTTGTTTTTGGTTTTCTTTGTTTTTCTTTCTATTTATCCAAATTTATCTATTTATATTTTTATTTTTTTATTCATTTTTCTTTCTACTTCTTGAATTTTCTGTATCTTCTGGTTTTCAATTTGCTTCTTGTTTGGTGAATTTTTTAAAAATTTTTTCATTTAATTAGTTTGTTATTTCTTCACAATAAAGGGTGTTGAAAAAAAGAGAAAGTTCGTGCTCAGATATGGGGAGGTTATAAGGGAGGGTTTTGTTGAATGAAGGGTCGAAGGAAATCGGAGAGGTTTCTGGTTGAAGTTTGAGAGATAAAGAGTCGTCGTAGTTGAAGGTTGGGTAAAGGTACAGAAAGAAGGAACGATGAACAATGAAAGAGAGAGGAAGAACGTTTATATGCTCGAAAAAAGGTGATTACAGAACAGGTCTAAAATTTGGCTTCGACATCAAGGTTCAAAGAAGATCTAAAAGGCCTGTCTCAGTTATGCCTATTCAACAGAACTGCCGCAGATACGGAATTGACCCCTCAGAAAAAGAAAAAACATGAAACAAAGGAGTCCGTGACTTCCAAAACAAAGAAAAGGTAAGTAGATGTGCACGTAGAAGACCGTAATTCTTGTTCTGGGCGCAGAGACGTATTTCAAAATAGAGAGAAGGTTACTTTTACAGAGTCCAGTCATATTAGGAAATTTGGTGTGAATAAGTAGGACACAACCAAAATTCGGCATATACATGTCTTTTGTCAGTCTCACTCGATATGACGTGCGCATTGTCTCCAGAGCGCAAAGAAACGTGGTTTGGATTGGTCTTTTGTGAATTTCAGGGCGAATTTTGGTTTTTCTAAGACAAGAAATGTAAAGCGTCAAAAAACACATGAATAATGCTCTATTGAAAAGTTATAGCTCACGTCGCTCATGCTCATCACACAATCACTAGAGTTTCAGTTTTTTACCACACCAGGCATCTATGAGATAAGAACGGGACCTAGAAAGATGTTGACTCGAACTACACATATCCGTTGAACCATGTCGACTCTCAATCGACGTTGATATGACGTCAAATCGATCCATTATTTTGATAAGTGATCGACAAAAATTCGATGTCCATTTCCAGTCGAAATAGTTCCGGCGTATGTCGACCGTAAATCGACCTTAATCGACTGCAAATCGATGTCAAATCGACTCTCTGGTTTCCAAAATTCGATGTCCATTTCCAGTCGAAATAGTTCCGGCGTATGTCGACCGTAAATCGACCTTAATCGACTGCAAATCGATGTCAAATCGACTCTCTGGTTTCCAAAGTATGACTCGAGGTCGACGTCGTTATCAAGTCGATTCAAGGTAAGCGGTTTTCTAGGACTCTAGATCGATGTCGTTATCAAGCCGATTTTGGGTGGACAATCTGCTTTACTGTTCAAAGTCGATGTCGTTATTGAGTCGATTCGAGGTGGACGGTGGCCTTCGACACTCCCTATCGACGTCGTTATCAAATCGATTTGAGGTGAGCCTTTTTCTACGACTAAAAATCGACGACAATCGACGTCGATATGAAGTCGATTTCGTTGCTCGACCGTTCACATTTTTTGTCGACCAAAAATCGACGTCGATTCGAATCGACCTTTTCAAATTCTTTAAAGACCAGGAATCGCCTCAATTTTGACGCCGACAGCGAGTCTACCTCCAGTCGATTTTCGGTCAACATTGAGGCCAAACTAAATTGACTCAAAATCGACTTCGATTCTAAGTCGATTTCGAGTCAACAATAAAAATATTGTTGTCGACCAAAAATCGACCATTTGTTGCCGTCGACAATAGGTGTACAAATTGTTCGAATTTTTGGTAGCCTAGGAGTCGACGTCAAATGCAGTCAACATGATATCTGATTCGACGATATTTCGACTTCAGATCGACGTCGTTATGCAGTCGATGTACCTTTAAAATCGAATGCATTTTTATGGACTTTGGTGAAGATGTCGAATTGACGTAGAAATTCTGTCGATTTTGAGTCGACATTGCCTATGACTCGAAATCGACCCTAAATTGACGGTCGACATGGTTCAACGGGCATGAAACGATAGGGAATTTTAAGAAATTACGACTTTCGAGCTATACATTATAGGAGGGTTGGCGGTTGGCCGGATAGGACCTGTTTTGTGGGAGGTTACTGGGGAAAAACGTCCTCCACCCTCCCGTTTTTATTGCCGGGGGTCCTTCTTCAAAGACCTTTAAAAATTGAACGCGCGTGCTATGTCGAATGTCGATCCTTTCAACCACAATCGTGAAAAATTTATCTCTTTACCCCTTGAAGGGTCGCCGAATGTTGATGCACGAGTTGCCGATGCAGCGCCCATAGAAGATACCGTTGCTTCGCATCGTCGTTAAAAGTACGTATACGTACAGGCTACCTATCACGAAAAGTATACTGCTAACGAATTAATCGACCTGGCGCGAATTCGTTTTCATTAGAGTTAATAAACTTAAGTACATACACGATTTCACATCACAAGATACCGAAAGTATTTTTCACTCCGCTGGAACCGTCACGATAATAAAATAGAGGCCTACTGATTTTATCCCTATCCATTACCCACTGTGTATTATTTAATCCTCAGCGTATTAGACAGCGACCTATTCCAATGCACATACGGAACATTTTTTCTCTTCTACGTAATAGTATAGAAAAAAAAAACAACAACAACGATAGTACAGACAAAGAAAGATATAAATGTTCCTCGCATTATTGTAATAATGATAATAATTGCAGGAGTGCCGTCACATCGATCATTCGTATTATTTTACGAACTGTCAATCTATTAGCATGTAGCTGATTAGCGTTCCGAGAAAGAAAAACAAGACGAGCCTAGCACATCCGGTTAATTTTCAATATAATATTATTGTTCGGCACGCTACCAACTCCTCAAATTAGGTTATGTCAACCAACAATAGATTATTTTTCCACTTTTGCATGTATAGTAGTCGTGTTGATCTACCGAATTACACCTACAAAAAGAAAGGCTTTTTGCACGACGCGCAATAAGAGCGCGTTATTTGTCGTAGAGAAAAGGCGTAGACCTGTTAAATAGCTGCTAACCCCAAGTTACGGTTTGGTAATTTCGCGAGTAACAGCTGTGTGGAGCCATAATATCACACATTGCTAGAGGAAATGTACATTAGTAAAGAGGAGTATTCCAGATGCGAACGTATGTTCGCTTATAATATAAACAACCGTAACTGATTAACACCAAAAACCAGACTCAATGAGCAGATTCGACTGCAGCCAGTATATACTTACAAGACAAATACGTATTTCTCAAATAACAGATCCGCTTCGAAGGATGTCCTCGCTTGTAGCGATTTTATAACCCTCCGCCGTTTACTTCGAACCGATTTTATTTCCACTCAAAGACATCGTCAAGTGGTCTGGAAATGGATATATAAATTGGAGACAAGGTGCCCTGGCGATGATGAATTTCGAACGCCGACACCGAGAGTACGACGAAACGCGACTCCCCGCCGAGGGGCTCCCGACGATTTTCTATCCGTTATTCTTGAAGGCTTAAATCAATGAAAGACGACGGAAAAAGTAAACATATCATCAGCGAAAAATAAATATGCCATGTGCTGAACTTGCGAACGATTTTAAGTAAAAGAATTATTATAGTACTCGGAATTACCCGCACGTGATGACCAGTAAACTACCTACGCGATTTACGAAGAATTAAATTGATTCCTAATATTGTTCTTTTAGACCTCCATTCAAGGTTTTGCAAAGCCGGAAACAGTTCCTGTCAAATGCGTACGAAGGACGAGAATGTGTGCCGTCTTGTCGAGCACGAGTACCTTATGTTCCAACAAAAACATTCTTCGAAAATAAAGAACAAGGCTGCCTGGTTGGAATATGAACGAGTATTCATCTTCCTAATCCCCCCCCCCCCACCCCGTATCATAATTTCCTTCTGACCTCTTTTTGTTAATCCTTCCGTTTCAACAGAAACTAATATTAAATACTGTAAACCATACGAGCGGAAACTTCTCTCTAAATACACCAAGTGCGATCGACCACCGGTATTTTGGGTATAGTTCGGGTTGAACTAGGTTGACAACAATGATATGTCAGTACCACACGCGAACAATACACACAAATTTGGTGTCACAATTCTCACATCGACGTTTCTTTCATTCCACGCCACGAGATTGACGTTTCTAATATCATCGCATTCAGAATATTTTGCTATAATATTATACAAAAATAAAGAACGACCCTATCTGGCTGGTATATGAATGAGTATTTGTCTTCCTAATCTTCCTCTCGTAACATAATTTCCTTCTGATCTTCTTTCGTCAACTTCGAGGCCGACGAAAAGGAGGGCAGTTTGGGTCCAGGATTTGCAGAAGGCCACGATTTTTAAAGAAATCAAAAGACAGGAAAAGATTACAGAGAAGAATATTGGAGCAAGCGTGTAGATAGCAGATTTTTCCCGGACCCTATTCGGCTCTTGGCGGTCCTGGTCAACTGTCAACGAGAGGATCGGTTTTTCAAGTCGTTTTAGGAAAGAGAAACAGAGGAAATGGTTCGAAGCAACCTAGAATGCGAGATTATTTTGTTCATTTCTATTAATTTCAATACTCCTATATCAAAATGAATTATTGAGATCTTCACCAGAAGACAAAACGATTTAGCCGCGAATAGATCGAAGTGGTGCCATAAACGATACAGAAACTCATCGGTGCCGGTGTTTGGAATATGAGGGGCGGATTTTCAGTCTCGAGTCTCAGTTTTGAATCTTAACCTCGAGCCTTTTTCTCGAGTCGCAGTCTCAAGTCTCAATCTTGAATCTCAGTCTCTCGGGTCTCAGCCTCTCGAGTGACAGTCTCGAGTCTAAATTTCAAATCTCAGTCTTAGAAGTCTCAGTCTGAAGTCTTAATCTCGAGTCTCAGTTTCAGGTTTTAGTTTCGAGTCTCAGTCTCGAATCTCAGTCTCGAGTATCAATCTCGAGTCTTAATCTCTCGGGTTGCAGCCTCTCAAGTCTCAGTCTCTCGGTTAACAGCTTCTCAAGTCTCAAGCTAAAATCTCAATCTCAAGTATCTGTCTCGAGTCTCAGTCTGGAGTCTCAATCTTGAGTCTGGATTTCAAGTTTCAGTCTCAGAAGTCTCAGTCTAAAGTCTCAAACTCGAGTCTCAAACTCGAGTACCAATCTCGAGTCTCAGTCTCTCGGGTCACAGTCTGGAGTCTTAATCTCAAGTCTCCGTCCCACGTCTCAGTCTGGAGTCTCAATCATGAGTCTGGATTTCAAGTCTCAGTCTCAGAAGTCGGGTTACGGTCATAGGCGCCGACAATTAGGCGCAAAAATCATTCAGGCGCCGTGACGTAATTTTTGTAACTTGGTTCGCCTAAATCCTGTTCCCTCTGCGATAAAAAATTTATTTATAAAATTATTTTATTTTTATTTATTTTTATTTTTTATTTTTTTCAAGTAATTTATTTTATAGTGGTGCCACTAACAGTTTAAAAAAACCAATTACAGGTGACACCATTCCAAACTAAATACTAAGGAAAAAAAAAGAAAATAAATAATACATAATAGTAAAAAAAAAAATAATAAAAAAAAAAATATATATATATAAGATAAAAAAAAATCAATATTAATGTAATAAAGACAATTTATTTATTCAAAATAAATTTTTAATGAAATTATAATTATAATAATTTACTTTGAAAAATTTTTAAAAAAATCAATAAAATTTAATATAAAAATAAATAATTCTAAAAAATATAAATATTAATATTAAATTTTTATTAATTAAAAAAAAAATCAAAAATAAAATAATTTAATCAATTTTTTATTATTATTGAACTTGAATTAAATTGATTAATTCATTTTATTATTAATAAAAATATTAATAATCTATTAATTAAATAATGCTACTTATACTTGTTGACTTGCCTATATATTTGTTGCATCGCTTTTGCTTCTGTTATTCTGTTATTCGTTTGTTGGAATTTTCTCTCTTTTTTTTTTTTTTTTTTTTTTTTTTTTTTTTTGTTGTTAATTATTTTGTTATCTGCTTCATTATTTGTCTTGTAAATTTTTATTGTTCTGTCATTCTGTTGATTACATGCTTGTTATCCTGCCAGTTACACTGCTATTGTTTTTCATTACATTTTATTTCAAGTAAATTTAAAGGAGAATCCGCCACTGTAAAACATAATCTATAAATTAAATTCATAATTACTAATAATAAGCCATAATAATAGGTAGGTAATAATAATAATCCGCTTTAGCCCGCTCGCCCCGTTGAGGGCATAGGGCAATTCAAATCATGTTAAAAGAAAATGTACTGTATTAATTAATCAATAAAGCGTTAATGAAATTGAAAATTAATTGAAATATTCCTTTTTTTTTAAAGTAACTTGAATTTAAAGTATTAATTTTTTTAATTTAATCAATTATGAATTAATTTCCTTAAAAATTTTATTAAGAAATAATATTATTTTAATGAATTAAATTATTGTTGATAATTCAGTCAACCTCTATTAATATTGTTTAAGATTAATAAATAATTATTAATAATAATGATGGAAATAAAAATCAGAATCTTAAATTATTTATTCGCGAATAAATTAAATCTATTGATAAAAATATTAAAGGAATTAATCAATTTGCTATTCTTCCAATAATAGCGAAGATTATATTAATTTTACTAAAATTTTTAATTTTATTAGTTTCTTGATTTACACTCGTAATTTGTGATATAATTCCAAATCCTGGTAAAATTAAAAATAATATAAACTTCAGGATGACCAAAAAATCAGAATAAATGTAATAGGGTTTCCATTACCTCAAGGGTTGAAAAATATTGTTTTAAAATCAATATCAGTTAGAGTTATTATGAATCCCCTTGCTAATACTGGTAATGATGTAATAGCTTAATTAATATTTTTAAAAACTGTTTCATTTTAATGAAAAAAATTAATTCGCGCCTAAGCGCTCAATTGTTCTTGCGTCTACTTGAATGGGCGCCTACTTCATTTTTCAGTTCTTTGCGCCCAATTGTCCGCGCCTAAATGATACCAACCCCAGAAGTCTCAGTCCAAAGTCTTGAACTCGAGCACCAACCTCGAGTCTCAGTCTCTCGGGTCACAGTCTGGAATCTTAATCTCAAATCTCCATCTCGAGTCTCTCTCGAGTCTCAGTCTTGAGTCTCAATCTTAAGTCTGAATTTCAAATCTCAGAAGTCTCAGTCTAAAGTCTTGATCTCGAGTAACAATCTCGAGTCTCTTCAACTTGTTGATGGCTGACTCTCCTTCAACGAAGAAGAGGCACTGGACCAGCCCTAATTTTTTTGAGGCAAAGTCTCAACCATTCCTGAGTTTACAACAGGGGTCTAGTTAAGACGGTCGTCACTACCCTTTCCACCTCTCCGTTGTGTCAGTACCCTGCTCAAGCATCTCCTATCAAATAGAAAGTATTCTTTGACGGGCCGTAGATGGTAAGGATCCCTTCGCTTTCGGTTTCAACATGACAGTAAGAATTGTCCACCCCCAATCATCAGCCAAAACCCAAACGTCTCCATTCCGACGTCTAAAAGATGTTTATAATTTGACAGGCGAATTGTATGCGTTGATTGAAAGAAGCGATTTCACACAATATCGCGTGTACTTCGAGCAAACTCGGGGACGTAATTCTCTAAAATATGAACAACTTTTGACAAGTGCGACTATACGAATATGAAATTTTGAAAAAAAGAGTAAGAACCAAACTTGAAAGTTGTTACGTGTCGAAAGTTGGATTTTAGAAGGAAAAAAGAACGCGAATTCATTACATCGCGTGATTCGTCAATACACTCGTTGCTTAATTACAAAGTACTAGAAAAACAACCGCAATGCAGCCCCAAACACTCGCGGCTCCGAGCTACCCTCAGCATTGCGTGCTAACGTGCGTAACCAAATACAAGAGTCGAGTATTTTGTGATGATAAGGTATTGTGGACAAAAGTTTCGAGAGACGGAAATTAGAATTAAAATGAGCTGCTCGTCACTAAACCCAACACTCGTGTTCAGTTTACTCACGGCGCTCTTCAATCATTCACATCGAGTTCTTGCCTGCATACTTTCGATCAGACGTTCACAAGTTGGGGAGTCCACAAGCGCCCGACAATTGTGACTTCTAGTCTACTCTTGAGCGAAGGAGTCTTTGAAACATGTCACCTTCACACAAAGCTGTACATCATATTAAACCCCTTGACTCTAATTGTCGGTATAATAGAATTTCCTGCGCGCGATATTACTTTTCTAATGCGTTCGTTTTAAACATTTACTACTTCTTACTTCATTATCATACCGTGTACACCATAGGAGAGAAGTGTGCGACCGAGGAGCGAAAAGGAGCGATATAATCTCCGAGGATAGATGACAACGCGTATCGTGAACAATTGAACTCTTGCAGCACCCAAGAGTGAATAAATTAGAAGCGAGTGTGTTAACTTACGGTACATTAAAAAATCGTAAAACGCTTCGAAGTCTTTCTAGCTATACGTTCTCAAGAAAGAGGGCCCGAACGATGATATAACAATATTCTACAGCACCGATAAACGTCATGAGTCCAGATCCATTACAAGGGTCAAAAATGAATAAAATCGTCGAGGTATTAATTCTGGACATCACATCGGAAGATAGATATAGAATTTCGACTTTCGACCTACAAGCATTTTCGATTACCAATAACCGCGCTGATTTAGTTTCCAGGCACCGACTCTGATCTGAGTCTGCTAAACATATACTCGGCATTCGTCAGTCAAGTAGCGACAAATAAATTTCTAACTGTTCTTTTCTTTCCTTCCCATTTGTTGTTGTTATTATTATTGTTGTATTGAGAATCTACATGTCCAACCTGCGGCACAATGTACATAAAAGTGGGCACGGTCTTTCAATTAAAAATTAAGGTATCGAGCAGTAATCGTTAATCTTCAAACTAACTTATCACGCCGATATCGACGTATTTTTAATTTTGAACTTTCAACGCCAACCCAAGTCACGGGGATTATAGTCAAACAACTGACCCGTACTGCAACCGAGTCCATTAGACCAGCAGATTTCTCAATCACCACAAAGGTATACAAATTTTTCTTGAAAACTTTCTAAGTCCATTATCAAGGGGAGAACTCGAGATTCGAAATTCTTCGAAGTCCCCCTCCTATCATATATAGCTCGAGAGTCGAAATTTTTCGAAGTCCCTCTCCGTGACGTCATCAACGAAATCGGTACGATTTACAAGTATATACGTAGCATTCACACGTTGTCATTAGTTGAAAAACCTTAACTGCTACACATTCTCGCTTCGGGAACGAAAATCCATTTATCCGAGGTGAAGTCAGCTATCGACAGAGCTTACGTAGAATGTGCGAACGCCTCTCTTCCCGTATCCAAAGCAAACAAGTAAATCTGATAATCTCTTTTTCTCTCTCTAAAACTCGTCCCTCTCTCTCCTTTCATTAGATACATATTTGTAAAAGGTTATTTCATAGTCTATTTCGATGTAATTCCTACCATTTAAATTTCCTTAACAACTCCGTGATCTGTCGCGGAAGCGTTTCTGATCTTTATTTCTATTTAAAAATCTTGTTAAAGAAACCGTATCGCGTATTTACGAGCGGTATGTTTATTAAACGTATCGATATTAAAATTCGATGATACTCTTTCCAAAAGCGAGCTTATAAAACTTGGAAGTTTATTTGACACCAAAACGCGTTTTACGAAGGCGTTTTTAAATGCGGCTATTTCCGTCAAAATTTGACAACTATTGGAACTTTTTTCGTTTCTCGACGTACGAAAAGAAAGAAATCTCTATTATACTCGCATCGCTCGCGGAAGAGAGTCGAAGATGCAAAGGCGAACGTGTTCTCGAATTTCAGATTAAGATGTCGTCTTTTTTTTCACCCGTATATATCGCGAGAATACCGCGCATTATTATGTAGTACCACAAGAGCGGTACCGACGTCTCGGGTCTCCGAAAAGAATTTTTGATCATGAAAAATCGCCGTTTAGGTTGTGTACACTCTCACGTAATCGCGCTTGTAAGAGGAAAAATGTGATGCGCCTCTGTGGCGTCAGCCATACGTCATACTATTCATGTTGCCCGTAGTATAAAATACTAAATTACACCGTCTCAGACACCTTATACTGATAATCAAAATTTCTTTCTAGACAGATCGGATTGTTGAAAACGCATCTGCACACAAATCAAGAATAAAGTCATACGCGCCACGTCTATACTGAGCTGCTATCAATAAATTAACCTTACCCGACTCCAAACTAGTAGCTCCTATCTAAGAAAATTTGCATAACGTAGTCAGAGGAGAAGCTTACTCAGTGACCCTGGAATGGAATGTCAACGGCCGTAGATTAATGTCGAAAGACATATCACAAAAGCCGAGTAGAGTCGCATTGTACCTATGCAGTCTGCTACAAAATAATACACCCCCTACTCGACTTAAAATTAGTAACTCCTTCTCCTTCAATCAAAATGTGTACAATAAATTCAGAAGAGAATTTTACTTCGTGGTTTTGTGATACTCCATTAATATTGCGAGACACACAAATCAAGAGTAAAATCACTCTGCGTCTATAACAAGCTACTAGCAAACAACTGACCCGTACTGCAACCGAGTCCATTAGACCAGCAGATTTCTCAATCACCACAAAGGTATACAATTTTTTCTTGAAAACTTTCTAAGTCCATTATCAAGGGGAGAACTCGAGATTCGAAATTCTTCGAAGTCCCCCTCCTATCATATATAGCTCGAGAGTCGAAATTTTTCGAAGTCCCTCTCCGTGACGTCATCAACCTCTCCGTGACGTCATCAACCTTTGCGGACGCGCTTGCGCTCGCAAAAAAATTCCTGGCAGTACCCTCAACAAAAGGGATAACGGGTTTTTTCTTAGTCCCTCTCCATGACGTCATCAACCTCTCTGTGACATCATCAACCTCACCGTGACGTCATCAACTTCTCCGTCGTCAACTTCTCTGTGACGTCATCAACCTTTGCGGACGCGCTTGCGCTCGCAAAAAAATTCCTGGCAGTACCCTCAACAAAAGGGATAACGGGTTCTTTCTTAGTCCCTCTCCATGACGTCATCAACCTCTCTGTGACATCATCAACCTCACCGTGACGTCATCAACTTCTCCGTCGTCAACTTCTCTGTGACGTCATCAACCTTTGCGGACGCGCTTGCGCTTGCAAAAAAATCCTGGCAGTACCCTCAACAAAAGGGATAACAGGTTTTTTCTTAGTCCCTCTCCGTGACGTCATCAACCATTCCGTGACGTCATCAACCTTTCCCTGACATCATCAACCTCTCCATGACGTCATCAACCTTTCCGTGACATCATCAACCTCTCCATGACGTCATCAACCTCTCCATGACGCCATCAACCTTTCCGTGACGTCATCAACCTTTTCGTGACATTATCAACCTCTCCATGACGTCATCAACTTCTCCGTCGTCAACTTCTCTGTGACGTCATCAACCTTTGCGGACGTCCTCGCGCTCGCAAAAAAATTCCTGGCAGTACCCTCAACAAAAGGGATAACAGGTTTTTTCTTAGTCCCTCTCTGTGACGTCATCAACCTCTCTGTGACGTTACTAACTTTTCCGTGACGTTATCAACTTCTCTGTGAAGTCATCAACCTTTCTGTGACGTCATCAACCTTTTTGTGACGTCATCAACTTTGCAAACGCGTGACGTCATCAACCTTTGCGGACGCGCTTGCACTCGCAAAAAAATTCCTGGGAATACCCTCAACAAAAGGGACAACGAGTTTTCTCTAAGTCCCTCTCCGTGACGTCATCAACTTCTCTGTGACGTCATCAACCTTTGCGGACGCGCTCGCAAAAAAATTCCTGGGAGTACCTCCAAGGCTCTGGAATCAAAATGTCAACGCTCCCTTGACGTCAATGTTGCGGAACACAAATGTGACCCCGCGTACAGAAACCCGGTTAAGCATGCACAAAAATCCCGTAAGGCTTAACTGGGTTTCTGTACGCGGGGTCATAATCACAATTCAAGTCATACTGCGCCTATCACAATCTGTACAAAATGAATTAGTCCCACCTTCCTAAATCCAAGAGGACAACAAAACTTGTACAAGGGCGCTATAATCGAATTCTGAGAAGGTTTTCCATGACTCTGAACCAGTGGTTTTCATATACCAAGAATTGTACAACAAGCATGCTCAGCGACACTCAGATCAAATGCCAACAGCCTTCCATCAACATTGCGGAACTCACAAGTCGAGAGTAAGGCATACCGCGCCACACAGTGTCTTATACTAACCAATTGACTTCATCTGACTCCAAACTATCATCTATCGCAAATCTTGCATAGCGGCTCCAAGGCTTTTTCTTCAATTTCAAAAGACATAGAAATTAAGAGTCAAGTCATACTGCATCTATATCAAGCAGCTCAGAACCAATGAACCCCATCTGACTTAAAACTAGTAGCTTCTATCCACCTACAACGGCAGGCAAACTGAAATCCTCACTCTCTTTACCTCATGGACCTTAGAAGCATAGCCGGATTTCTCCATCACCACAACAGGATTGCCTTTGTCAGCCTTGGTGACGATCAACTCTCACTCCTTGATCTTCCTCTTCAAACCTTGGATCACTCCACTCAATTCATCACTCATGCGAGGGAAGGGGGTATTGCGAACTAACTCGGCACATACTTTTTGGCGGTATTAACACCAGGGCAAAAATATTTGGGGAGGAAGGGTAGGCTGAATTTCAAGCCATTCTCAAGGAGGGCCGTCTCATTACTGCGGTGTTTGTATGTTTTACTCTCTCTTTTGAGTATTTCTTCTCGATATTGTGACTTTTAGCGATGGAACAAGGCGAATGGAATGGTTTTGACAACGAGAGGTCCCAAGTTCAAATCTCACGGAAAGAGGCAGAAATTTATTTTTCGTTTCTAATCCTCTTTAATTGCCTCTTGCAACGTACATAACTCAAAGCTCGAAGTTCTCTGATCGCAAAGTGAACAATTACGACAGACGTATCCAAAAACCAATTCCTACACACATAGTCTGCACAGCGAGACCTAAATCTTGTACCAAAAACAATGAGAAAAAATGCGATGTTCGCGTAAAAAATGTAGCTAATTTGTAACGCTCGCGGCCGTTCTTTGTCAAATAGAAATGAAGAGGAACCGAACCTGTTTGGATTTGGAAATTTATGCGGTATCGGAGGTAATTTTTAAAAATGGAAACGATTTTTCGTGGGCCGTTTCGCATTGTAGTAGCCGCCGTATAAATGAGAGAAGACGAAAACGAGTCGCGCTAATTTCCACCAGTAAAAACGCTCCGTGATTTAAAATGTGTTTTAAGTATGCGGCACGCAAGGTACGCAGCGCAGACACACACACACACATGCCGCAATTCACAATATAACACTGGCGGTGTATATACAGGATTTAACCTTTCGGGAAACAAATATAAAAATTATTCTATACGCGCGATGAGCTCGTCAAGAGATGTCAAAATTTATGGTCCGAAATCATAAACGAAGGCTCAGCAGGAGTGGCGAACGATATTTCTTCTCCTCGGCGAGCTATAAGGTTCTATTATAGTTAATTTAAATCGTTGTGAGAATAATGTTCGCCAGATGTGAGTGTAGTATTGCCGAACGTTCGAAATCTCACGTTATTACGCGGACACTCTTTCAGAAGTCTCTTCATTTAGCCAAGAATGGCTGATTAGTCGAGCTGAATGGATCGTGACCTTGAGAATGGGCCTGAATGACGCTGCGGGACGAAGTTGATTGAGCCTGCTCTTATAGGACCGTTCATTTTCACCCCGATAAGGACCAGTACCTATTAATGTTGGTAACCACTTTCATCCAAACGATCTTCGCTAATGCTTCGAAAGAAGAGAACTACTTTGCTACCAAAATTATGACATGATTTTGAATAGTTTTGTCGCGATGCATGCATAAGTGAATCGCAATCCATATAACTATAATTGATCCAAATATTCAAAATTCATACTTTTAAGTACACCTCCGGCTATAATTCTAATTTATTGACTGCTCAGATATACTCAAATCGGATGACGCAAATATGGCCCGCATCCTTCTTCCTCCAAATGCCATTAAAATAATAACTCGAGTTAGCGCACAACGAAAGAAAATAATTTGTACTCGACATTTTCTCCTCCTTCCGCGCAATTTCAAAACCACAATAACAGCAAGTAAATGCTGAAAAGACGACGCCCAGCTTCGACAGTCAAACTATGTACCTACTACTATTTCAAAATATTATACCAATAAAATCACGATGTCGAAAATTAACCCGCATCTATCGAGGTTTTACGCCACAGACGTATCATCGTAGAAGAAAGAAAACAAAGTCATAACTCAGCATTATCGTTGAAAGGACGATGACAGGGAAGTAAGCCATGAGGGTGTCTTTTTGTTGAATGAAATTGAAACCAATGAACGGTTCCGATCAACCTACCGTAGATATAGAGGTCTACCTGTTATTTTAACGAAAAATCTAAGGCAAGCCGAAACCCAATAATTTCACGCCTCCTTTCGGTTTTGAGGGAACAGGTGCGTAGTGATAGTGTATTTAATTTTGATAAGAGCAATTCGAGATTCCCTCTAACCCTTCAAAATACTTGAAGAGTGTTCGTATTTTTTTTTTTTTTTTCCTGTCCAACTGTTGTTGGTAGTTATTGGAGAATGGTAATGCATATAGTATATTTATTATACTTTTGTAGCTCTCTAGTGTTTGTCGTAAAAAGAATGAGCACACAATATAACCGAGTACGTATAGCGGCGTTTTTCAAAAACCTTTTTCTTACATTTGTTCGAAAATTTTATTGCCTTTTCGTCTATAATTGCTACGATCGATTTTATGAACGCTAGACGACTGCTACTATGATGACAGCAGACTTTACGACGTATGGGGTAAACTTGATGGCCTATGGCTGAGAAACATCGGTACATGGTCGAAATTTTTGAGCCCCATTCGGTGCCTTCACCTTCCTTATTACGGACGAACAATTTTTACGATACGCATCGCGGTGGTTCACCAGAAAAGGAAGTGTTATTCGATAAGGGCGCTAATACGAAATTCTCGCTCGTTATTCTTTCACACGTGAAGTACTCGTACAGTAAAATTGAGGTAAAGATTACATCCGAGCACGAGAATTTCAAATCAGTAAGTACGGGTGATTTAGCGATGAACGCACGAATTGTGAAAGGACTCTTCACCATCTCAGCGGTATTTGGTCATGATCTGAAACGAAAACTCTGTTCTACTTTCAATATTGGCAGAAAATATATTGCCATCTTGAAATCTTTCACGACTGTCGAAACTGAAGTTCAACGAAGAAATTTGATTTTTATTAAACTCTATTGAAGAAATGGAACTTGAGTCACAAGGGAAGTTCGAATGAAGCTCCGTATTTGCTCTGGGGCAGAAATCGGATCCGCACTAAAACATAACGAGTCTCAGCCGTGATATTACATGTCATTATAATTTATAAGGTACCTAAGGTAATTCAGACACACACCCGGAAGATCGTATTTTTTTATTGAAAATTCAGCCCTCTTCTACACAAAATCTTGGGACACACTTTCAAACAGCTTGTATTCTGGTTTATTTTCCAGAACAGCTTTTACGATAATCACCGAGTACCATCTTCGAGCTCCAGAAAACGAAAAAGAAACAAGAAGAAAAAATGAGACAGTCAACCGAGTAAACACAAGGAAATCTACAGAAGGGTAAAATATCAACGATGCAAGGAATAATCTTCGAAGAAATTGAATCTGCAAAAAGAGGGGACCTTCTAAATTCGCATATCATACCAATAAAATCGAGCAGAAAAATGCATTCTACCTCGATAGATCCCAGAACTGAAGCAGAGAGTAAAGCATTCCGTGTAGGCAATATTTCTACGCGCATAATTTCGTACTAAAAAATGAATATAAATAAAAATAGTCGTAATTACTTCGCGCTTTTGTTCTAGCGAGACAGTTGTACGCGACCTGACAAGAACTTTACAACGACGAGACGTCGAAAATCCATCCGCGAAATTCGGAACATGAAAAATGTTTAAAATGCACGTCCTTTTTCTCTCTCATTTGCCTACCAAATCATAACGGCGTTCTGTTTTTCGTCGCACGTACACAAATTTGACATCGTTGATCTTCGTGCTCGACGCGACGAGTCAACATTTTTCTTCCACAATTTCGAAACGTTCCTGTATTGTACGTACAAATACAAATACAGACCTACGTGCGTATTTCCCTCCGGAATTAGCAGTTCTGCTCAGATTCACGTCGGTGATGTTTAGATATTTTAGTTAATAACGTGTCATGGCGACGCAGCCTCCAATACGTGTAATTTACAAAATATAGTAGGTTGCTCTCCATGATTTACATTGTGGCACCAATTACTCGCGCAAAAAGACGGCCCGCTGCGATTTCTTTTTCTTTTCGCAATGTGGCGTAGAATTAAAGACCCCGGGGACGTATATATTTCAATTCGTGTTCGATGCACCGATGAAGAGTGTATGCTTCGGTGGTACATCCTTTATTGTCAAAACTACAACCTCACATTACAATACGAACGAAGGGAGGGTCCTTAATTGAGTGTAGCGGAGTCGAAAGCGGGCAAAAACGCTATTTTCCTCATAAAACATTCTTACATATAGGGGTACAATACCAAGATACCGTATTATGTACGATGAACGTGGAATAGAAGAACTTCTTCTCAGAGGATACTGACGCGGACAACCAGGGGCCAGTAAGTGTAGGTACAAAATTGTAACTTCCGCGATTGTTGAACCTTTTGTTTTGTCCGATACTTTAACTCCACTCCATTATAGCTGTTTGGTACTCACCTGTGAAGCATAAAAAGAAACATGATTAATTTTATGGCTTTAAATGAAATCTGTGGTGTAATTTATACATCAGAACAAAGTATATTGGTTGTAATCAAGCGTCAAGATTACGATGATTAATATGTTTATTGATTTATAATATGCAACACTAAGCGAAAAAGACACGGACGTTGAATCCTGCGTGTCTGGGGCATCGCATATCAACCCGCATAGGGCCATGAATAAGCGAAAATGAAACATTGTTTTCTCTAACAACAATGAATGCATCATTAAAGTCGTCTTCCAATTATGAACAAAAACTTCGAGATATTTAAGTCTCAACATAAGAAACGCAGACTTTCCGAGTCAAATTACTGCATCGATCATCGATTGCCCTCAGGGTGTTATGTCAACAGTTTAAAATTGAAATTCGAAACAAAAGTTTCCCGATTATCTTCATTACGTAGTTTTATCAACATTAAATCTAAGAATCCATCGTATAGTTTTTAGTACCTAAGTATTTTAATGATTTGAATGCTATCTACCGATAATTATTCTCAAATATAATCGTTCTCAAAGCATCGTTCAAAAAAATAGTTTCAGAAGCAAAGGGTCACCCTACCGATATTGTAATAGTTTTATCACACAAAATTTTATCATAGGACACAAAACTACGAGGTTAAATTTTTACCACATAAGTAAGGTGCTCAATATAGTATGTACACATTTCTTACTCAACTGCCAAACTAGCTGCGAAGGATCGTTTTCCTGAATCATTTTCACGATATTGACAAGTATATTTTCGAATTTTATCAAAATTATTTTCTCGCAATCGGAAATTTGCATGGGTTCAAATTGACTACTAGGAAATCAAAATCATGAAACTCGTTCCTCGATAAACCCCTGGGATTAACATACACTTCTCGAGATTGAACCTCTTTCTCGAACTAGGATTACATTGGTACCTAGGTAGGCCTACCGGAAAGTTCAACGTTTGATTGTTTTAATTAATTAGAACCGGCTCTATTTATCCGTAGGTAATAACAATACAAGTTCAATTATTCAACGTTTTGATGCTCTCAAATCTCGAATCATCTTCAGTACTGAACAGAACTGACTCAAGTTATTGTACTTTGAATTGGTTGAATAAGGTTACGGTACCCACTCATCAGCAGAAATTAGTCAAGTTACTCGTAAATTGACATGTTTTGTCCTCTCCATAGTTTTATTTGTATCTTGGTCCTCGATTTTCAGCTTAAATAGAAACGCACACATTGGCTATAGGTACTGAGATTGGTATGAGATGAATTCAAATTACCTTCAGAAATCTTGTGACACAAAATAAGTTCCTACAACATAAAATGCTCTTCATTCTGCAATATGAAAATGCCCATGATCCAGATCGTCATTGAAAGTACTTCCACCCAGTGCAATTTCTAACATCGTTATCAAAGCTTTTCTTCCGCAAGTCATTTGCCTCTAGGAGGAGAGCTATTTCTACTACAAACAAATTTGTACCCAGTTGAAATTCCATTATCAATTGCAATTAGTGGTTGGCTGGTTGGCTGGTTTCAAAAACAAGGAACACATGATCACGCTGTTTAACTCACTTCAACAAAGATTGCAAAACCTGTGCAAAACTGGTGATTTGAAAAATACAAAGTTCCTCTGGCTTTGAGTAAAATACTTTAGACCTTATCACTGTTCACTGTGCAGGTCATGAAATAAACAAGCGTTACTATGATCATGGTTTGTAAAACAATGTTCTACTTCTACAGCTGATTCTAACATCTGATTTGAGAAGAAGACAATAGAGTGCAATTGATTGATCCGCGGGAGCGCAAATACTGAAGACTAAAGGCCTAATAGTGATGATTAGTGACTGATGATTAATGAACACACAAAGAACAATTAATTTGGCTCCCTATTAATAATGAGGACGACGACATTATCTATTAGTGAAGATCCAGAGACTTTGGGAAAAAAGTGAGACAGGGCGAGAAATTGATCAGCATAATGATATCCAAGACTCCTTTTGAGAGATACTGATATTTCATGCGTTCCAGAGATTGATCTCTTGCCCATTAGACCCTTTTTATTATAATCCGCTCCGTCACATTCCACAATTAGGGCAGCGCTAGCAGCGCTACAATTGACAAAATTGAAAACAAGATTAAAAGACGATTTCCAATAATTTCTTGTTTAGATGTCGGTTCAGTTTTCTCAAAATAAATCAAGAATAAAGCCATTCCACTGAAAAACTAATGGAATAAAATTTGTAAGTTCGAGCATAAAATTACCAACAAGGCATTTTATTGTAAAAATGCATTTGAATTAATTTTAGTTAAAAATTTTTTCTGTGAAATATTTAAAATTTAAAAAAAAGAACATTTCATCGGCTGTTTTAAATTTTACATGACTTTTTTTTTTTTTGAATCAAACAACCTGGTGAAGAACATTGGATGTTTAAAACGCCTTACATATTCAAAAAAAAAAAAAAAAAATTATCTGAAATTTTAAGCAGCCAAAACGTTTTTTTTTTTTTAGAAATTGATTTTAGGAAACCTTCTAAAACACCAAATTCTAAACAATTTCTTTAACTTGACCATAAAAATACATTAAGCGTTGTAGCTAATTGTTGGTGTTTCCCGTACATCTAATTTTAAAATCAGTGCAAATTCCTACCACCAGCGCCATCTAATTTGGATAACGTTGGTGAGTTAGAATTAATCCTTATGGCTGCCAGAGCACAAAAATCCGACAAAATTTTCTGCATTTTTTTGTTCAGTTCATTTGGTTCTGCAGGGATAACAAATCATTTGATTTTTACTTTCATTTTTATAACTTTTCAACAGTTTGTTATGTTTTTTTGACCAATTTCTGTTCTTTTTTTGTTGCAACAATATGAATTTTGTATTGTTTTTTTTTTTTTTTTTTTCTTCAGACAAATGAGTGTCAATCTAATTGTAATTGAATGCTGAGATCCAATATTATGTGCACTATGAAGGAAGCAGAGAAAAGCTATTCCGGAATTTGAATTCAGTGAAAGGATATTTTGAATACTTCTTTCTGCTTGATTGCAGTCTTTAAATAGAAAAAGTAAAGCGTTATTGAAATTATTATCATTATTATTAGGTATGTCCGTATATGCACTTTATTTGGCCAGATAAACTCTCTTAGGAAATGACAAAAAAAAAAAAAAAAAAAATGATTTAACTACCGTAGGTATACAACTTTCAACGACTAAAATTATATGAATTATGTGATTGGGAAATTACTCTTGACTTTTTGAAAAAAAGAGGAAATAAATTTGCCACAATAATGACGATAGGTGAAATTTTCATAAGAAGTGGAGTGGAAGAATGAAAAGTCGTGTGTTGCTCACGCTGCTGCGTAAGCTTTTTTTCATTTCAATGGCTTTGAAAAGTTTTTCATTTTTTTTGATAAGCAAGCTAAAAAGTCCTACTCTCTGCTACATGGCGTCCAAACATCAGGGTCCAGCTGCTCTTAAGGTATTGAAAGCTGTTCAAAAATTGGCTTCTGCTGCTATTGAGCCATCGACTCTTGATGTACACAGATCTTTCAAGTTTTATTAATTGTTATACTCTACCAGCTATACTCCACTCCGGTAAAGAAACAAGTAAACTATCACTAAGGCTCTTTTTTGCTAGCAATTACAGGCGTGGATTTATGGGTACACTTTGGGGAAAGGATATTCCATTGTTTGAAAAAAATTTTCCTCGCTCCATTTACACGACATGGTCAAATTACTTCATTTCAGCTCTTTTTTTAAAAAGATTTCGGGAGGGGATATGTCCCCCTGATCTTCCATATAAGCTTATTTTAAAATTTCAAGAACATGAGCGATTAAAAAAATTTCTGAATTAAACAAACCTAATGTCTTATTTATTATCTCCCTTCTTGAAGGGAAAAGGGATACGTACATGATATTGAAATATCATGCCACGGATGGCAACGCCGATGAGCTACAGACGGATTTTCACACGTCTCAATTTTCAAAGTTCAAGAAGCTCGTCAATCGATAAGTGAGAAGAACGAGCTGCGACTTAAGGTCAGTACGAAACTACATCACTTTCAATTTTTCAAGCACCAATTTCTTCCATCGTGTTTATGCGCCCTACGGAGACATTAATTGAAGGGATGAATGGGTGCGTGAACCTAGTAAAACATACAACTCGAACTTTGGGCAGACTACCACAATTACTTATGTTGAAGCTACCGCTCAATTAATATTACACGCACGATTTCCTTGTTTCCACATAACCACGTGCATCATCCAATTAGTTTCACACGACGCGAGCAAGTATGGCCGCATCCATGATAATTACGCCCACCAGTTACAGTGCATCTGACCAAACTTACCACACTTAGAATACAATCCTTGCATTAAAACTTATTCCTACTGTTTTCTGACTCGTATTATAAGCTGCCGCGCGAGAGCTGTCAGGAAGAGGAGGGTAATTTTCTCGAAATGTGTGCAGTTAAAGCGCACATATATATCTTCTCTAAAATTAGATTAACACGCTCATACGGTTTAAGAAGATTTGATAACGAAAATCCAGAAATTCAGGAACAAACAGTTATCTACGTGTATTCTTATGTACAAGACTTCTCTTCATTGTACGGAGGAAGAACGCACTAAAGGCTATTAACGCGGAACGTGACATTATGTCTCTTTCTTATGTAAGCTACGCTTTACCACAATTAGATATACCAGAGTCGGTGCTCGGAGTACATCAGAAATTCTCAGAAATCATTTCGTCATCGGAGGCCGGTATTAGAAGAGATGATGGCACGCGGTAACAAAAGGAATTATTCAATCGCCGAGAAAGAGTTAAAGCTGCGACTATCCTTGTCGCAGAATCAACGAGCAGAATTCAAGTGTAGCTATAAACTGATACGATACCGTGCGAATTTGTCCTAACTTATATTTAATCGAATCGCTGGCGTGTACTCTCTCCGCAAACGAGAATTATTTAAACTATTTAACGAGAGTACCCACGCTCGCTCAAAAATGGTCTGCAGCAGAGCTTTTCGTTTCGAAATAACATTCGAAGGAGAAGAAAGACTAATGGTTTAATGGTTCGAATAAGTAGTATGCTGATAGCGACGTCACTTGCAAGTGGTTAAGCGAAAATTAAACACTTGGTTTTAACATCGCCGAATTTGAAATCGTCTCCCGAGCATTATTTTTCCCGTTTCTCCAAAAAGGTCGCGTGCTCGAAACGGCGGCTTCTTTTTTTCCCGCCTTTGTTTCTCTCTTTCTTCCTCCGCACGAATATTGCGGCAAATGCCTTGCCGTTCTCTTTGACACGATATACTTTTCTCTTGTATCGAAGAATCGGACCAAAAAGGAAAGATACAGCTTACAACACCAGGCATTGTACCGACCCTCTTCTGTCGTATCGTTTCTCGCGTATAGTAAAAGGGTCGATTTAACTTCCTGGTTACGCATTAATAAAGACACGAATTACCGAACGCGTGCAAAAAGGTTTTAGAAATGCTCGTGTAAGTTATTCGACTATACCAGAGTATTCAGTCTATACTGTGTAGCGAAAGGGGATTCGTTTTGGGGTCTTGAAAATTAGTGTCTCGGATTAAAGTTTTGTAAACTTTGTTATAATAATTGTTTTATGTGCGGAATATAGTACGCAGAAAAAGCACGACGCTGGACTTCGATATACGTATATAAAGAGTCTAATAGCGCATTCGGAGTTTCGTAATGAAGGGAGCCAACATTTTTAATAAAATAAAATAGCCGGAATAGCCTTCTCTCACGTGTATATTTGAACTGCCAATTTCTAAATTAAAGTGGTACGTAAAATTAGTAATTTCGAACTCGATCACTACAAAAAGTTTTGTCCACGCTAGCACGTAATTAATTCTCCGAACGCCCCTACCAAACAGAAAACGCAGACGGGCAGTTTTACTTCGCGATCCACTCCCTATTCGCGTGAAGCGTCTAATCTTTCGATTTTACGTCTCATTCTGTATCTTCGGGCTCATCAAAATTGAAAGAAACGCAATTTTTCAATGGTTTTAACACCCAGTTGTAGTCAGCATCGAAGGAACTGTACCCGAGTCAGTCAAACGCTCAACTAAAGGTGTGTGCGGGGTGGCAAAACAATCGACATTTAACGAAGAAAAAAACGCGGAAAGAAGTTGATAAATTGAGCTTTTGGGCTTCCATATTGATTGATGCAATGTGCCAGTTTCGTTTACGGATGGTTCGTCGATTGGATCTGATTGAAAATTTGAAAGCTCCCTCCCTCATTGAGGTTTCTAAAACATGCTCAAGAGGGTATTTCACAATTCTATGAGCTGATATTTACAAATATTCGAGACCAAAATATACCGAATGTCAGTAGCTCAGAAACGCATACATTCAAAAATTCATCCTTCGACTATGTCAGTTAAACGATAGACAGCAGTTACCAAAATTTTGTAAATAAGGCCTCTCAGCTGCGAGGCTATGAACAGAAAATGATGGTTTTAGATGCTAGGCGCGATATCACCCCGATATTTACTGTAGTATGAATATTATTTCGACAGCGAGAATAATATTATGAATTTCACAATATGATGCAGAGGCGGATATCGCTATATTGCCTCTCTCTTCCTCCACGCATCAGTCTTTGAGCGTTCCTTATCTGCCAAAAGAATTCTTTTGAAGTTTTTAGAGTATTATTTAGCCGCAGCTGACAGTTTAGATGTATAGGTACAACACACAGCCCATAGTGCACGACGAGGGAGAAAAAAAGTACGTCGTATAATATGCAGCGTGTAAGAAGGCCTATAATATAATACACGTATTATTCTTCTATGTCGAGCGTTTACAGCCGAATTGAAAACACCAGTATACAAACAATAAAAAGTAAACTCCTCGTCCTGTAAGCTAACCGGAAGTATTACGCGCGTTAATCAATATTTCCTCTCTCTTTATAAAGTGCCATATTGCTGCAATAAAAATTAAAACGATCAGTGAAATCGTTATTCGACCAATTTGCGATTGTAAAATACACGATGTAAATCTCGCGCTAAAATGCTGGTTGTACGTACTTTAGTCGCTACGATACACTCCATCCCAGTCGTTGTGTACGTTACACGTGCCAAAAAAGAGGGATAAAAAGAAACCTTTTGGTGTATTTTCTGATAGCATTTTATGAATGAGAGGAATTAGCGCTATAAAATAATTACGCGGAATGTAACACCGATATAAGGTTTTAGAATGGATTTGGAGTCCGTGAGAGAATGAACGTTGACTGTAATGGTGTATTCAAGGGGTGGCTAAAGAAATGCAGTCCATCCCTTTAAGAAGAGAATCGCTGTTCGCCGCGACAGTTTCATTAACTACATTAGGGGACTTTGTAGTTTGAAGACTTAGACCGTAAAATATTATGGAAGGAACGTTTTCTATTAAAATATACAGAACTCGTTGAATGTACAACGTGTGATAAGGAATATAGATATTAGGGGTTGTTTGAACAAAAATCGAGAATAACACGTTCGTTGAACCCACAACTTCAGATTTTATCTCATAGTTATGATATTTGAATATCTACTCTCATCAGTAGTATATCATCGGTCAATTAGATACCGGTACACACTTGGATGACAGGGGATATGCTATTGTTGGTTATCGTCGCCGTTTTGAGAAACGAGGTGCAAAAGTTTAAAATCGAAAACTTCTTCAAGTCTGTCAGGACCGCTATATTATAAATTACCTCTCTTGTCATGAGGAAGAGTTAAAGCCCATACACATTTCTTCGAAGCTTCACGAAATACGAGATTCTCCCAAAAACTCACTGATGACCTTGTATTTTCATTTTTATATTGTAGTTCGCCCTTGAGTCAATAGATAATATTCATTGATCGAGTTTGGAGTCTAAAGGATTGAAACAGGGAGAAAGTTCCACGTGAATCATCTCAACTCCAAATCTTATTTCGATCAAAAATTGACTCGATCTTAAATCGATTTACTTCCGCCCGCAATATCGACCACAAATCAACCCAAAATGACTCAAGTCGACTGGGATTTGACCCCTCCTTCTTACCATCAATTTATCATCGACGTCGAAATTGAGGCGACATCCAATGAATTGATGTCAATTTTGGGTCTATCATACGTCATTCTTTGGTAATCTTTGGTAAAAGATTTGCAATCGAAGTCGGTATTGCGTTGATTTAAGTGGCGTATTCAGGAGGAGGAGGGGGACTAGGGGTATGGATCTCCCTCCTTGGGCGTTTTCCAAGGTTGGTGCTATCCGCAGGCACAGTACCTACGGCTAGAACGCTATTCGTAGGTACAATGCCTACGGCAGAAAAGCTATTTGTAGGTACAGTGTAGGAATGTAAGCCTGTTAGCGTGAACCAGAAGACACCACATGAAGGTCAGCTCACAACGTAAATTGAAGAAATGGTATAATCGTAAGCATCCTGGGCCCTCCTCAAATTCATCAAAGCAATTGGCATGAACAAAGGTCGAGCAACATGGCGTGGAAATTATGAATTCTTCGTCGGAATTGATACTGGTGGCGCAAACAGGGCACAGAGTAGGTCCAACGACTCCAATTCTTTTCCGTTTTGCATTTTATCCTGTTCGTTCATGAGACTCAGTATTTTTCCATTTCACTGGCTTACTTCGATCTGTCTTTGATTTGTTGAAGGAGCATAGCTGTCGTTCAGCACGTTCTGGTCGTGCACATGGTTAAATTATGACGAAACAAAGCTCTAAGTTTTGTGGATGGATTTTGAAGAAGCAAAGCTCCAAGTTTTGTGGATGAATTTTGACGAATTTTACATTTCTACACTGTACCTACGAATAGCGTTTTAGCCGTAGGTAATGTACCTATGGCTAGTCACTTTGTTCTTTTGAGGGGGGACGAGGATAAGAAAAAATTTCCGCTCAAATCCCCCCCCTTCCTCAAATCCTGGCTACGCCACTGGTTGATTTCAAGTGCCAAATCTGATAAGGTTTCAAAATCACGGTCAAAAATAAGTCAAATTCTGGAATCAGATTAAAATGTCAACCTCGATCCAACGATTGCCACAAGTTGCATAATCATAACTATGCTTTCTGTCTACGAATAGTAAAGTCACCAAACTGACAAAACACTCCAAAAGGGGTGATTGTGCATCGACTCTAGAACGATTTCGATGAGATCGATTTGAAGTCGAGCAGCATACATTCCCTGAAAAGTAAAAATCGACTATTAATCGACGCGACAGGGACCCGAGTCTAGATTGATGAAGAAAGTTGTAGAAGTCGACTGGAAATCAGCTACAGATCTGCGTCAACTTGAAGTCGATAGAAAATTTTGACGAAGTCGACTCCAGATCAATGTTGATTTGAGTAAGCGCGAATCCAAAGAAGGAGGGGAGGGGGATTCAAATTCAAGAAGAATAGCTGGAATTCGCGCGCAAAAAAAAAAGGTTGTTCAGTCTCGTTTTCTCCATGATCTCCCATGAAGAAAAATGAAAGAGTTTGTGCTTAAAAAGGTCAAACAATTCCAAAAATTGGAATTCCCCACCCAAAATCCTCGTCTAGATGTGCCCGTGTTTGAAGTTGATATGAGGGCGACCAACCCGGATTACCAGAGAACTACAAATCGACTCAAAATTAGATTGATAAAAAAATCTGAAAAATCGACTCAAAATCGACTTCAGTTTGAATCTATTTCAAATCAACCTCGCTTTGAAGGCAACCAGCTTACATTACTAGGCCTAGAGAAATACAAATCGACTCGACTTCGATTTTTGATTTGAAGTCGACCAGAGCGCATTACGACAGAACAATGAATTGACTTGAAATTAACGCAACAGAACAGTCGATTTTGGATCAATTGATTGAAAAATTTGAAGAAGTCGACTATAGCTCGAAATATATTTGAGGTTAATTTGAAGTCGACCAGCTTACATTACCACAGTACCACAAATTGACTCGAAATTGATCGAACCGAGTAGTCCAATTTCAGATCGATGAGAAAGTTTTGTGAAGTTGACTGAAAATCGATTTCAGACCGAAGTCGATTTCATATCGATCGACTTTCATCACAAGAGAAATACAAATCGAATAGAAATCGATTCCAGATTGATGTCGGTTTGAGGTCGATTAAAAGGCGACTAGCGTACATTACCAGAGAACTACAAGTCGACTCAAAATCGACCCAACAGATTTCAGGTCAATAGAAAAAATCGAAGAAGTCGACTGAAAATCGACTCTAGATGTGAATTCTAGATTGATGTCAATTTGTGGTCGATTTGAAGACGACTAGCGTACATTACCAAAAAAACTACAAATCGACCCGGCCAAACACAGCAGTTGATTTGCGATCGATGAAAAAATTTGTAGAAATCGACTTGAAGCCGACTTCAGCTCGAATCGATTCCACATCGACGTCGATTTGGAGTCGACTCTTGTACATTACCAGATACCAGAGAAATAGAAATAGAATCGAAAAGCAGCTCCAGATTCATGACTATTGGAATCGTGTCTTAAAATTGAAGTCGATTTTGAGTCGATTTAGATTGGCCGTTGATCAAAAATCAGCTGTAGATCGGCTCATTGTCGGCTTTGAAATTGAGTCAATTTCTGGTTAATAGGAAATTCAAAAAAGTCGACTCGAGATTGACGTCGATTTTCAGTCAACAAGAAATTTGAATTCTGCCTAATGATGTCGACTTGATTCCGACACTATATCGACCTGTTTGTTTCCGAACTCCACTAATCGCACATAAGTTACGAATTCACACTTACTGAAGGAGATATCAACATATGTACTACATTTTTGAGGAACGAGAGCCTGGTTAACGGTCGAGCTACGAAGTCGACCTCATATCGACGTTGACGTAAAGTGAACAAAAACTTGTGTACTTTAAATCGACTATACATTTTGACATTAAGTTGAAGCAGGCTTAAAATTATCTTTTCAAAAACGACTTTATTTCAACCTCCTTTCAAGATGAGCGAAATTTTAATTAGTTTTCGATGGCGATTTGCAGTCGACATGGCTCAACATATCAATCTAATATACTTTCATCCTTGGTAAGATCGAGGTTGATGACATAAGAGGGGAGTTAGAGTAAAAATTCTCCTCTAGTATTCTACAAACGGATAAATCAAAGCCAGTTGGGAAAACAACACATTTTCTATCAATAATTGAAAAATCTTATTAGTATTGAAGCTAATAAAACAAAAAAACTGATCAGTAATTCCTCAGATCAGTTGAATTTTTACACAGATAGCCTTCAAAACGCCGCTGGTTATGCAATTGGCAGTGCAGCATACCCCTCCGTGCCTGTGCCCCTCATACAAATACAGACACAAATAATTCCAAAATTCATGAATATAGTGACCTTGTATTTGACAACTTCTTCTAACTTCCTAAGACAAAATTGATCTCTCGGTCAAAAATTATCTTCTCGTTCTTCAACCTCTTTACAGTCAAACTGTCTAAATCAAATTGGAACTCAAATTCAGACACCCACAAAAATTTCATTTCGGAGACGAGCATTATTTACTGACGTTTTCATTTATTAACGCTCGATTTCAAAAATTTTAATCACAAAAAGGAATGAAAAAAATTCAATGAATCGATTCCACATGAAAGTGCGTTTCATACTTTCAAAAATCTGTAGACAAAGTGAGACGTCGAGTTCGCCTTCTCCTCAAAAGCGTCAAGCTGAGCACATCACTTCTTCTGATGCAATCATCCGAAAAATTGAAAAACCATTAAAACTGTATAATTTGAGACGGTAAACGTGTAAATACGAAAATATAGTCGATTAAATATAAATGAACCGACATAGAACGCCCAGCCCCCTACCCACTTGTAACTCCACTTTGACAATGAACAACTTACGACTCATTACAACCCCTCAAAGAACAATCGAAAAAGAAACAGCGGTGCAGCAATTTTTCATACTCGAGTACTATAGCATCTCTTCCGCTAACAGAGAAGAAAAAAAAAAGATTTCAAACTCGCTACAGTACCGACGCAGAAAGCAATTATTGTGTCCTTTCGTAAAGTAAAATATAACTGCTCGTAAATGTACGTCCATACAGTATATTATTACAAAGATACAGAGGGTTGTTACCAGCGTGCCCGTTTCATTCACACAGTTTCCAAATCTTCAATATTCCTACCTTCGCGTTTTACGAGTAAATTACAGTCGTTACGTTACCCTTTTCAGAAACACATAGATATAGGCCAACTGTAACTTCTATACCTCTTTATAGTTCGTATAACGCGACGATATCCATGAGAAAATGATACATTCGGACTGCAATCGAAAAGTTTCATTTTCGACTACAATATACCGCGTCCAACAGGCTATCCCTCGCTGGACGTCTTTTATCTTCTGCGTCATCTGAATATCGAGGAAAAGTTGTTGCAATGACTTGTCTCGTGAAAGTGAACCTGAGTCTTTAATTGTGTACCATTGTTCGTCGCATCTGCCTTCTTGTCTATGAATGGGAAATCAGTCGCCGCTTCAGACTGACCAAAATGTAAATTCTCTCGTACATCGAGTACAGGAGAATTAGAATTATTATTCTTGGCAAAATAATTATTGGTACTTCGTATAGTCAAAGAGTGATATAAAGAGAGAGGGACTTCAAAGCATTTGGTACCAGTTTTAAGTGCGGTAATGCAGCATATAGTACCTTATTGTAATTCTAGCGCAGGTGTTAATGATTACGATGTCAATCACCAGTCTAATTTTTAACGTAGGAGCAATGCAGTGCGTCGACAATGGCACCTTAGTACAAATATCGAACTTTCGTTCCAGCACTAGACGGATCCATTACACACTGCCACATAGCATGACTCAATCCTTTAAGAAACAGTCTGTACATACATTAATCGTATAACAAGGCAGTCGCGTCAATCAAAAGGTGCCCACTTCCGGCAGTCATTTGACGACTCCTAGACCGGTTCTTACAATATTCTAGGGGGTCAGGGTTGTAAAACAGCTTCCCGCCCCATTCTAATTTGAAGGAAATTTCGTATTATTTACACGCTTTAGCCCATCATCAGTCATCGAAGAGGCGAATTTTATAGTAAACGTTTTCTTTTCGATTTGAGGGATTCCGTATCATTCACAAAGGCCGTATAACCCGTAGCAGATGTTACCGACAGATCGTTACATTTACGCGTACAGATCGAAACTCGTCAGGCAGGTATTGAAGGCAGGACGTGCGTATATTGCAACATAACACATTTTTCTTTTGAATTCCTTTACGAGAGTATTAAAGACGGAGTGGAAGTTACGCATTCGACCGCACAAATTTCGCAAGCGTTCCGATATCTCTAATACTGTATTATAATTCAATACCTTATCGATGTATGCAGCCACGCATCGAATTAAATTCAACCTTCTTTCAAAGTTACATTAGACCATATTTTATAGGTGTAATGTTAACACTTCGAGCTGTCTATCGTCGAATACGGGGCTAAGCGAGTCTCTCCCGAGTAATATGTTGGAATGGAAAATCGAAATCCAATATCGGAAATACGATGTACGAATATACGAGAACGGAGGGGAAGAGAACCGAGCACCGAAAGTTCACACGTGAACCATAAGCGATATGTGTACGACGACTCATGAATATACGGGATATGATAAGTCAGAAAAGTCGACGTATTAGTTTCGTACAATTTAAAGGGGGAAAGAATCGGCGATGTACTAGAAGGGTGGCTCAAGAGTCTATCTAGCCCCTTTTTTTTTGGAAAAAATAGATAAATAATACGTGTACTTCGATCAAATTAGTGGAGAATTAGAAGAAGTGAATGAAACGTTGCCTCATCGCGATTAGGGAGACTGTGCTCGATGTATTTGTTAATATCGGAAAAATAATTATATTCCCCTGCTGAGAAGTTTCGTCATTTCTATTTCAACAAAGAATAGGTAACAGTTATTGAGCCATTAGTAGCATCGTAGACGGAATAGACGAATTGAGAACGTTCCCTTAAATTTCAAGTTTATGCATTGCTCTCACATCTCACATCTCGAGACCTTATTCAAGTTCAGAATTTCTCATTTTGTTCGTTCGTCTCATTTTCCAGACCAGGAGCGTGAGCGTAAAAATTACGTAAATGTGAATTGAAGCTGAAAAATCTGTATACAGAATTCCATTTATAAATCCAAAAAAAGAAATTGAAAAAATTTTCAATGATAACCATAGTTACTGGAAGGGAAAAAGGCTCAAGTGGCCCATGAAACTTTACAAAACAAGTACCTAAAATAACTTTTACGACAGCTTTGGATACTTTGGATTGTTTCCAAAAACCTGCCAAGTCAAGGCGGTGAAACTTGAGGAATAAATCCTTCATAAAACAATTTCAAATTTTGAAGCCCAAGAAAAAGAAAAAGGGGCACGAGACGAGGGCAGATTCAAAGGAAGCGAAAAATTTCAAGACAGAAAAATTTGACATCTCCACCTACTTAATCATTCCTCTGACTCCGTGATACTTGCGTAAAACGCTTACGCCAGTTTATTTACGAGCGCAAGCTACAAAATATTCAAAGATCAAGTTATCGAACTACCATAGCCACGCAGCTGTTCGTTCGAATTTATGATTCCTTCATTATTCAATTGCTCGAACGCTAAAGAAAGCTAGCCATTTTTTCTCACGTCCCGAAATAATCCACTTTCAAGACACAGACAACCTTTTCGAATACGAACAGATTGCATAATTTCTACCCAAACCCAAAACTGTCTCAATATTTCATCTCGCGTAATTCGGATACTCTGTCGCTTCCTCTGTGATCTACAGCGCCATTATTTTCAAACTCCTCCAGCATTAATTTATTACGTCCTTATCGTGGGGCACGACTCGTCTATAAGATGTGAAAGTTCGCTTTTGAAAATTTTCTTGTAACAGCGAACGAGTAAATCCCGTCTCAGATTAAGAGGTTAATCCTCTGTTCCTCTCACCTCTTCGCGTTTCGTTGACCGAACACATTATGCTGCAAAACAGGCATCTAAATACAGAAGGAAAGAACAAGGCGCGGTCGATGGAATGAGGCATCGAACCAACGCAATACAGTGTTAACTTGTTCGTAATAATCGAATAATGTGAATGCGCCAAACGACTTACGGGTATCTGTTATAGGAGACATGTTTGCTTGTCTAGGAATTAGCAGATTATACGATTTTAAAATAGAAAAGAAAAAGGTAAGACAAAGAATCAAGCACGTTGAACCGGGTAAGGGAGAGATAATTTATGTTTGTAAATAAGCTACGATATTGCCGTACTCACAGAATCATACCGAGGACGTGGAATATATTACCTAATTTTCTTGAGACTTTCGAATTAGCTTAGCGAAATTACTATATTTCTGAGGGGAGAAACGTGTACAAAGATTTTTTTGAAAGTTGTACAGCATCCTGCTCCAGAGTTTTCCAGAAACTGATAAGAGGATGAACGAGGAGAGACGAGCATCAATGGGACGAACAATTGTTCCGGTGCGAGGCGATTTTCGAAGTAAATTCAATACTGTTCTGATTGCCAACGAATTCACAGTTTCTTCGACTTGTAGCGAGGCCCAGCAGCAAGAATCGAAGATCAACATCTTTACATGAAAGTGGGCGTGTATAACTTCTTGTCGAGGGTTTGCTAACAAAAAAGTAGATTTTATTCATTTCTACAGTGCTCCCTGGTTATGCTTCCCCATTGCGACGATCAAACAACACTTGGACACGTAGCGATGACGAGCGTGAAAAAACCTGTGCAGAATACCTGGAGCAAAGATTCCAACCCAATGATACGGCCGCAGCTATGAATCTAGATATCCAATTGACCGAAAAAATAAACCAGTCCATTCCAGTGCTGCCAGGTGCTAGTATCGAAAATCCGTATCCGCTACTTTTTATAAGACCTAAAACCAGATTTCTACGGATTTCGATTGATACATTGATAAAAATCAGGAGAAAGGTATCTCTCATAAATGTAGCTGAGGTACTTTTTCCTGGTCCAGTGTTTCATCGAGTTTCTAAACTGGCTGCCTTTCAGAGTCATATCATTCATGAATAACTCCACCAGTAACGGTGACAGCGGTGATTCTGTGCTACTCCTTCACTTCTTGGTTGTAGCGCTCGTTATCGAATCGGTAGTACTTCTGGCCCACTATTCTTCCCCTATGTTTGCGTACTTCAGCCCGTCAGGATTGGAACATGATTGTCTCGTCCAAGGATCCCAATACGTAACTACTCTTGATTTCCCCAAAAGCTATTAGCTTCAAATATCCTGAAACAGACTTATACTAGACTTCTGAGAAGTGCTGTCAGATGATGTTTCCAAAAATCCGTATCCGTCATTTTTCGTAAGACCTAAAAACCTTAGTAAGCTAAAAACAGACTTTGACGGACTTGAACTTATACATCAATACCGATCAGGAGAAAGGTATCTGTATACATGTAGAGGTACTTTTCCTTTGATCGACTTGATCTTATGGAGAACTGATCAACCTGTCTACCAACATATTTCTCCAAAGCATTAGAAATCGACCGTCAATTTACGCAACAGAGCAGTCAGTTTCGGTTCAATGAAAAATTCAGAGACCTCGACACAAAATCGACGGTACAAATGAGTCGAAATGAGAATGACTCTATATGATCGTGACTCAACTTCAACTGTCGATCGACGCAATGTCGACCACGACTTTGAAAGAAGAAAATTTTTTCGTCGACTTTAAGTCGATTTCTGGTCGACGTGAGTCATCGAGGAGTTGATGGTACTGAGCTAATACCTTCGAAAATGCAGAAAACGATCTCCGGTGCTCAACGTTTCTGATCAAAGAGATATTTTACCGCAGGAAAATCAATCAGCTTCATGTATTCTGACAGTTAAACTTCTTGTGTCCTCTTAAACAGAGCCATTATGAATCACAAACTCATGAAAGCCAAATCAAAATCCACGATCATATTCGACTGTAAACATGCGACACCTTATAATTACATGTATTGAACGCGAGCGAGTTAAAAATACACCATTTTTTTCCCTTTAGCATCTAGACTAATCGGTTCACATGTCTGCTTTCTCTAGTCCAGATGTGATACTCGTTTAGTTGCTGTCGACGCAGTACCTGCAAATAAGATTGAACAGTCACTATTTTTAAGGATCTTCAAAAACAGAAACTATTTTTAAATACGAGCCGGTGGTTCGAGGACATTGCTGTATGTACAAGAGTAACGCCATCTCCAAACAGAAATTTCGATTAGATTTTTCACCCTTTTCAAATCGTAATTTCGCCAGAGTGTCTTCTCTGAAATCCCACGTCTTACAATTTTCAATTTGAAAGCCTGAAAGTAAATATTCGCTCAACCTTCGCACGCATGACGATAACTGAGACGTTCATCTATCTAGTTAGTAATGCGTATAAATTACCCCGAAAAATCCACGATTAAAGAAAAACAAAAAAAAAAAAAAAAAAACTAAATTACGTAAAGTCTGTTTTTGTCGCTCGAGGAAAGCCTGCTATATTATAGAGTTTTTCCCTTCTTCTCGAGAGTCGACTTTCTTCTGGTTTTTCAGCGTAGTCAAATGTCGCGTTCGCTCTCTCTGCGAAAGGAAATTAACGAGCTTATTGTGTTTCATTATTATGGTCCAGAAAGTTTCCCATTTCAAAGTATTTAAGCAAACAGAGTACCCTACGCTAAGTAGTTTTTTTCGCATCGGAAAGGGAAAAAAAGCAGAAGCGTATCAACTCCGAAGAAAGATCTCCTAAAATCGTTTTTATTGAAATGAATGCAAAAGTAATTAGTTAACAACGTTTTTACAGAAAGGATATACTTTAAGACGCAGATCACGACGAAAAGTTGGGGCAAAAGAAAATATTCGTACCTTACAATCTTCTCTCCGTTTTAGATTTTTCATTTTCCTTCGCTCGCTGCGTTAAGAGGCCTGTGTTTGTTATTGGTTCGTGATAAAAAAAAAAAAAAAAACTTTTCCTGTGTCTATCGATTCGTCTTCAAAAGTAAAGGAGGAAGAAATAATCGTAAAAAAAAGTCGAGTCTTTTTCGAAGAAAACGACAGAAAAACTCATACGAAATATTGCGAACTCGTGTGCGTTATAAAATGAACCCGTTCTACGCTGCATTTTACGTTTCATTCATAAAATGGGCTAATTTCGTTTTCGTGTAGCAAAAGGACGTCGACGTCGAGGACGAAGCCGCCGGTAATTTTAAAAATTCCTATACAGTCGAGGATAACAAACGATTTTCACGACGTGAATTTTTCAATAGCGAAATAAGACGAGGGAAAACGAGACCGAAAAATGATGTCGACATACATCAACAACTTCCTTCTAGTCTCTATAAATGAGCTCCGATAGCGATGACACACGCATCAAACGTGTTGAACGACATTATTCATGAACCGTATTTAGGAACAACGTCTGGCAAAGATTTTACAAATAAGTCGATTTGCAGTGGTAGAGTCATCAATAACAGATGGTGTACGCGCCGGAGTAGTTCTAAACCCACACACGGGGTTTACATATTTACCGTCGATACAGACATAGATTGTAGGAACTCTTTTTCTTTTTATGTTTCTTGCCCCATTTGTTTTATTTCCAGCCTTTCTTACTTCTTTCTAAAGATTTCAGGATGGAGGTATAATCGAAACGATCTAACCGTTCATCTTTTTCGAAGTAGACTACCATATACATTCTTGTATGAATTTGTATTCGCCTCTACATCAATCTTAATGTTGGGGAGCTTAGATGGCATAAATTACGGAATGATTGTGTAATGTTAGAGCATAGCATTTAGGAATCCTGTTTGCGTTTCGCTCCCACCTATTTTACGACTCGTACTTGGCTTGAAATGTCCTGCTTCGTTCTTTTTTTCATCAAAGAAAATTTTTCTCGATTAAAAATGTTGACCCGAAAAAAGCTGAATGAGGAAAGGGTGTGGTTAGGCGCCTACTAGACAGTTGGATTAATCCTTTCTGGAAGCGAATGCGATGAATGAGGCTATCATTTGGACAAAACACTTACACTGGAGAAATACAGGGTAGAATACAAAACCCACAGGAAACCAACGCACATTCACTCCATCATCTCGAGAGATTCCTACCACCGACCCAAACACAAGTTAGTAGAATAATTCAGAACTACTGCTACCAAGTCATTTTTTTTTTGAAAAACAATGAAGAAGAGAGGATAGAAATTGAGATAGTAAAGCAGATCGCAGCTGTAAATGGCTACTCAGAAGGTAATATTGAGGGAGTCCTGGGAAAAATGGGAGCAAAGGAGGGAATCCATGACAACATGGTGAGAATCTAAAGCTATACCTACTAAAGCATCCTGATTCAGGCCCAGGCTTGAGCCTAGTAGAGGTCATTTGGCCGGTAGACCTAGCATACTGTGTATGGAACCTTTGTTAGTATATGCCATGGTCGGAGGGTGAGCCGTAGAATAATGAAGGCTCCGCCTAGTATAGAGTATGCTATATATTAGGAAACTGAGCTATCTCAGTATAGGCCTAGTTAGCCTCCCTTCTTAGTCTAATATTGGTCTGGTTATATAATGAAGGCTCTACCTACAACAACAGCTTGATTTAGGGCTAGTATAATAAAAGCTTCAGCCGAATATAGGTCTAGGATTTCGTTTGCACGAACGGACCCACGCACGCCCGCAAATTTCAAAATCAGGGTAAGGATCAGGATTTCAAAATTTTCCGAAGTCCCAAAGTCATTTGCAAGGGAATCAGTGGTAGGGCTGAGGTTCGACGTTGAAAATTTTCCAAACCCCAAGGTCATCCGTGCGGGCGCCGGGACGCAAGCCATGGTCGGGGGGGTGAGGTAGAATAATGAAAGCTCAGCCTAATATGGAGTATGCTGTGGAAACTAAGCTCTGTTAGTACAGGCCTAGTCAGCCTCCCTTCTTAGTCTAGTATTGGTCTGGTTACATGATAAAGGCTCTACCTACTACAGCAGCTTGATTTAGAACTAGTATAATGAAAGCTTTCGCCGAATAAAGGTCTAGGATTCCGTTTGTACGGACAGACGGACGGACGCACGCACGAAAATGTCAAAATCAGGGTAGGGATCAGGATTTCAAAATTTTTTCAAGTCCCAAGGTCATTTTCAAGGGAATCAGTGGTAGGACTGAGGTTTGGCGTTGAAAATTGTCCAAGTCCCAAGGTCATCCGTAAGGACGCCCGGACGCATTTTCGAGATTTAGGGGATAGAAAAAAGACATGAAACATTTCAATATACTGGAGGGGGAGGGGGGAAGGGATGAAAGGAAATCGTGGGATAGACTCGCAAATTTCTGAATCACCCAAGAAATAATAGCTTTCGAGGGCACACTCGCTCCTCTTCTTGATCTAGTATGAGTCTAGATTAGAATATTTCAGGCTAATAGCTTCGGAGGGAGGGGTTCACTCGCTGTTCCAGTTTAAATCTAGTTCAAAATAATTCAATCTAATAGCTTTTTGAGGGCTCACTCGCTCCAATAGTTTGCCCTCCTTCTTGGTCTAGTATAAATTTAGTTTATGATACTATTCCTATACCAGAGAGCAGTAAGGACGCTGGAGGCAGATTATGAAATCAGGATAGAGGTAGAGAAATTTTCCAAAACCAAGGTCATATGGACGCCCGGACGCACATTTTGAAATCAACAAAAAGAAGACAGCGACCGATCAAGAGGCTTTACGGGTCAAGCAGAAGGCCAGGCACTCTTTGCTTGAAGATGGAAAGCAAGAATTGCTCAGAGTGAGCTGGGTAAACGGACGACTGAATATGATGAATGCATGAATCGAGACCATGGTCAGCTGAATTTTCACCTTAAGAAGGTGTTAAGTAGCCGTGGCTGTCTCAACTTGAACCTTCATGAGAAGTTGAGGAAAGTTAAGTAGCCCCCGAAATCAAAGGTGGGATGATGGACTACTGCACACCTTATTTGCGAGTGAGACATGGAGGCGTGAGCGGGGCAGCTTAGTCCGTCTCTTCCAGAAATTAGAGTCGATGAAGCGCTTGCTTCAAGTAGCCTGGTAGCCACCACCACGCGATGGCGTACTCGACTCCTGTATCATCGATACAGACGACACTCTGCAGGAAGAAGAAAAAGCATAATTGAACTTGAAGGAGAAGACTCTCTAACAGCGATCTACTATACAGAGATGGTGTGGTCGTTGTGTGCCTCAAGTTTTGCACTTGCAAACAAGAAAAGGAGTACGCAGAGGAGGTCCTTCCAACATTGAAGGGGTACCCAAAAGGTCCAATTCCGGTGTTGCAGGAATCAAAATTAATACATACCCAACCTGCACTTAGTTTACCATAGAGGACGGGTGATGAGACATAACCGATCCTATGGTCATCCGTCTTATACCCTGCTTGTACTCATATTTCGGACCTACGCTCGAACTCTGACAGATTCTTGTTGACTTTATCCTAGGGTCTCGGGAGAAATAGAATTTTCGATTAATTTTGATGGTGCGTTGCAAAGACAACGATAAACCGATCGTAAAACTTGTTACGGGATTGCAATTCTGTCATCTTACTACCACGACTCGTAAAT
Organism: Aspidiotus destructor; assembly: GCA_035079395.1. Taxonomy (NCBI): domain Eukaryota; kingdom Metazoa; phylum Arthropoda; class Insecta; order Hemiptera; family Diaspididae; genus Aspidiotus; species Aspidiotus destructor. The sequence goes on along the minus strand of JAVHKZ010000001.1, from coordinate 25,647,901 downwards.
AGAAGAAAACTTCTCTACCCCTCGGAGGAAAGTTCATCCTAAACGTTTATCAACAACAATCATCAAAAGCGAGACCAGAGAATGTTCTCTGCTCTCCTCAATTAGAGTAATTCACGAAAGAGATGAGAGCTAGACGAGTTTCTAACATTCTCCGATAACTTACTCACACTCTGCAAACAAAGTTTTCTTTTAGGATCAGGAAAACTTCGTTCTTCGGACGACCGAAGACAATCTACTTACAAGATAAACAATTACAAGATAGTAGGCTCGTTCTTATTCACTCGTAAACTATGTTTACTGGACTAAATATACTCGACGAAACGAACCATAAGGAAGAGAAACTCGCAGAAATATACTTCAAAGACCGGGCGAGCTGAATTTTTTCAATCTACATAATTATTCATACTCGTATCCATCATTCACTCTAGCTCATTTGTAAATCACACGACTATCTAGTACATTTAAACATATTTTATGCTCGTTTATTCCAGCCAATTAATCGTCTTTTTGACGCTGCTCCGAGTATCGCAACTGTGTATGAGTACGAGTAGAGTTTTTCGTACGCACGCGAAGATCTATTTTCGTGATTATAATGACAAGCGCGTGAGAGACTACTACGGAGCCAGCTGAACGGAGTCTCTATCATTTCAACAGAGCATAAGAGTATCGTACAATCGATGCTGTATTGAAAATGAAAAAATATTTTCCGAAGATACATATACATACAGCACGCGCAAAAATTGTTTCACAAATCACCCCTCTTTCCGGACGAAATCAGCGCAGATCTGATTTTATTTTATTTAATTACGCGACTATATGGAGCAACCCCTCCTCGAGTACGACATAACTTCATTTCGAGTACGTACTCTCTGTAATACAGCGTTTGTGTTTTGTATGGATTATCGACGAGGGTGGTATAATTTAAAACCTGCGATGGGGAGCGCTCTCGATTACCAAAATAGCGAAACTCGTTAAACGTTTCGCTCTCTCGTATGTACGTCTAATAAAAAGCGGCGAATAATTTTTAACTCGTTTAAAGGCATTAAATGATCTTTTAGGCTCCCCTTGCTCGGTACGCGGGAGCTCCACTACATAATATAATGTGTATCCATAAATCAAGTAATTCGAAACTCTTTTTTTCTTCACGACGGCCCACAAGCAGTGGCGAGTATATATTCACTTTCCATAAGTATCCACTACAGAAAAAGGAGTATGGGTCTACGACCGAAAAATTGACACGCTTGACGTAATTACGGCTTGTCGTAGAGTCCTCCGTTCTCTACTTCCAGGAAACGACATAATAATGTTTAACGAAAAAATCACCATCATCCAATAGGGCTATACGAATATATCCGACCGAATTCATTATATATGTACAGCGACAATGCACCGTAACTTTTAATGACTCGAGATGTAGACGAATATTTGATTAATAAAATACTGGGTAGTGTTATATAGCCTATAATAAACAATGGTGTCGAAAAATTAATGTCTCTTTCGCATATATAACGTACCTAAACTCTCTATTAATTATGACAATGGACAAAAATGCCGTGGCGTCATTCACGCCCCTTTATTTGTAATCGCGTTGCGTAGATAGACCTGAGCGCGCTCTTATAAACGGGAGAAATGGGTAAAAGATCCTTGGTAAAAGTCTTGGATGAACGAGACGCTTTTGAAAATGAAAATGACATACGGGTGGTTGCGTAATGTTGCTTTATTGTAGGATATTAATAATCATAATTATTGTATCCCACCCTATACGATGTCCACGATGCATAAACGCGACGTGAAAATCGAGAATATCGCTATCGTAGATTAGCGAAGAAGCCCAACCTTCATCGTGTGCAAAAATAACAATGAAGACGAGACTTAGTCTGGCGGTTAAGCCCACCGATAAAACTTATGGAATAATTTATCAAAATTGATATTAATGATACGAACTTGTCTGCGGGACTGACGTGCCTCGAGGATAGACCGAGTCATACAGAATAATATTACTTCGTTAAGGTTGTTTATTTTCTTGAAAGAATACACGAGACGAAACGGAATGATATTTTTGCTATTCCGCTGTCCACGGAAGGAAAAGAATCGTTTGTATATTTTGTTTCCTCGTACAATTTTCTTATTTGCGATACCCTTTCAGCATAGACCTCCAAGAACAAATTACCAATGCAAAGAACGAAAACGGTACACTATCTTTTTTGACCTTCAACAAGCTTTTCCCAGAGAATGGCGTCATTAGATAGGTCAAAAACTACACCTCATAGACTTCAAAGGTAACCTCCCAAGTTTCTTCTACGATAGATATGTCGAAGTCAGGATCGAAGACCAGAACAGCGTCCTCTGAGGAGAAGTCGGGAGAGTTCGTTTTTATTTGTTAGCTATAAATGACATCACAACTTGTTCCTCTTTTCCTCTTACGCAACGCCTTCTTGCTAATAATGACATCATACGAACAAAACTGGTCTCCTTATCTTCCGAAAAACCGCCATTCCCAATATTCTCTCCTTCTTTGCTCCTCTAAGGTTTCCGTATCAACTCTCGGGGCTCACCTTCGATCTGGTATTTCTTGGATTTCCCACATAAACGTTGGTTTCGGAGAACAAGACATGCGAAGAGATGGTGAACTGTGAGATTATGTGAATGGTAGTAGGTTATATGACGGAAGAATGTGAAGACCGAAAGGGTGGTGAGAGTGGATGAGCTGGGTATGGCGAATGTCAAGATGGGTTAGAATGACTTCCTTGGCAACCCTTTCTAAAATATCTCAACGACTTCGTCCGCGAATTTACAATGCATGCTAGGTTCAAATTACTTCTATTGTACAAAATGTGAATAAGTGGCTGACACGACCAAAATTTCGTGAACAGTGTCCATTCTTTAAAGAGCGATTTCAAAGTAATTGAACGATAAAGAATGAAACACACCGCGTCCGTTCGAACTTACAGTGAAGTGGATTTAAAGGACGCAATATAATACAACGCATGCGGCTATATGTAGTTTAGCCCACGAGAAAAACTATTAATTTTTTGGAGATCGTTATTTATGGATATGGGAAAGAGGACATGGCAACCGAAAGTTGACGTTCTCGTCGTTGAAAAGGCGCAATATTTTCTTTAAAATGTTGCCTCGAGAGACTTTCGGGCACTCTATTCGTATTATATCGAAAGACAACATTCTTTCTTCGACGCACCAGACAACAAAAATTGAAAAGAGTGAGAGAGAAAGAGTGATAAAGCTTCGCTTACACGGATGGCCAAAAATTGGTGAAAAGAACAGATAAGCGTGAAATACCCGGTAAACCATCAATAATAGGATAAATTTGGAAGACCTCGAACTTATTCCAGGAAGCTACGTATACGTACACAACGTATAATAACATTGAAAGGTTTTTTTTTCCTTCCTCTAGAAGGATAATCGCCCTCCGCTGCCGCGCAGGACTACCCCATCTACTGTGCACACGCCAGCCGCGATTGAACAGAGACATTCTCGGTTGATTTATAAACTATAGAAAACAGGAGCACATAGGTCTATTCTGCGACGGCGAGGGAAAAAAGCTCTGAACGATTTTGCGTGAATTTTGAAGCACGCGATCCCAATACGACGAATTATGATTAGCACGTTTTATACGCATAATTCTGGGAAAATCGTTGAATTATGCAGTTTTTTTTTTTCTCTTTCTTTTCCCGGCTATATCGGCAAAGAGTCGAGTTTATAATGCGGAAATACAATTTTTATGAGACAAAACGGCAGCACTGCTGAGGTGCAGAAATACTTGAACTTACAGTGTGTACCTAATCGAGCGGAGACACTTCAATAAATCAGAATCACGAGCGTTTTTTCTTAGAATTTTTCTCGCGCGCGTATTCTCTTCCTTTCTTATTATTATTGTCGCAGAAAAATACACTCGTATACGAGTTTAAAAGGATCATTTTATCCTTCGGGTCATAACCAGCGAAAAAATAACATTTTTCACACCTTCAATCGTTTTCATGCAAATTCCTTCCTTCCATTTGTACATGTAGTGCTGCAAATAACTACTCTAATAAATTTTTTAGAGTGCTGAAATGAGATAGAGTTGCGGAAGTGTAGAAAATGATGATTGTGGTCGAGTTCCTATTTGTACAGACGTAGAGAAAAATTTTATGATGTATAGAAATGAATTTACATACGCGACAAATAGTTTTAGACGGACCTGATATAGTTGAGATAAGCGAGAAGAAGAAACCAAAATGAATATGAATAAGAATAATCCAACGAAAAGAATGTTGAGGCAGAGGAAGACGAGTATATGGGTCGTTTGATTTCTTCAACATGAGAAAGAAAATGCGTAGGATATGAAGACAGAATGTTTGCAAGGTTCTTGCCTCCGTTCTAAGTTTCATGTACATGAAGGATGGGCCGTGAAAATTCAAGTTTTCAGAGGGTCTTGATTTAAGAATTTCTGCGTCTGAAGCAATTTTAGAAAATTAACTGATTTTCAGAGGATATTTCCGAACTTCATCCTAAGCCTTCAAAGTTTTGTAGCCTGGCTTATCTGAGCATGAGCCCAAGATTTCACAGTCTCAGCCTAAACTCCCGTCACTGGCCCCATTGATCGGTCCATGTCATTTAACTAGCCGCAGTTCTCCACTTCTTCTTCCCATATTCTTAGCCTTAATAATGTGTATATTTATCTTATAATTATCTCCTTAGCCTTATTTCCATAGCTCGAGGATCGAAACTTCCTTAATTTTGGATCATTTTTGGGTCAATCCAGCCTGGCGGTTACCAAGAAGAGGGGGGTTCACCGAGGAGTTTCATCCAACACTGAAATTATACCCAAGAGGGTCGGTACCGGTGTTGCACGAAGCCAATTTAATGCATGGTGCGGGTGAAAAAACGTTGTTGACGGAACGTTGGTTTTGGAGGACAAGACATGTGAAGAGATGGTGAACTGTGAGATTATGTGAATGGTAGTAGTTATATGACGGATGAGTGTGAAGACCAAAGGGAAGGTGAGAGTAGATGAGCTGGGCATGGCGAATTTCAAGACGGGTGAGGATGACTCTCTTGGTGGGAGTTTCTATTTGAAGAGGAACAAAGGATGGTGAGGCTTTCGATTGATCTTATTTTGAGAAATTCATTATCCCGAAGATTATGGGTGGGCCGACTCCATGCCCATAGCCTATAGGAGGCAGAGAATATTGAACGAAGAGTAGCGTTTAGATGTATTAGTGCTTACTCGATGAATCATGTCGATCGAGAATCTTTTTCTTTCCAAGTCTCGGTCAAAATTTGCGACAATACATTGTTGACATGGACCTGTATAATCGAGCCGACTTCTTCAAATTTTTCGTCGACTTAAAATCGACTGCTCTGTTGCGTTGATTTCAAACCGACTTGTAATCTTCTATAGTGATGTAAAGTAGTCGACATCGAATTGACCTCAAATCGACGTCGATCTGAAGTCGATTTTGAGTCATGAGTGTCAAAATTCTGATTATAAATTGAATGCTTACGTTCATAAATAATCTACATTCAGTGCTCGTAAAATGCAAACTGGTTGACTTTGAGTAGAGCTAAAAACGAAGTCAATATGAAGTCGACAAGCGTACATTAACGGAAAAGTACAAATCTATCTAAAATCAGTGCATGTCGACCTAGAATTTGGAGACGTTGGATTGAAACCCCTATACCTGAAATTGACGTCAATTTTGGCTCGACATTAATCTATCAAGGAAGCCGATCCACTCTTGGTGCTCGACAGGTAAGTCGATAGTTAAGAAGAGCAGTCGATTTTGAGTCGACTTCCAGTCATGGCCAACATGAGCAAAACTAAATAGACTTAAAGTTGATGTCCGACGACAAATCGACGTCATCTGGAGTCAATATATTTCATTGGCTTAGTGCCCGAGCTCCCTCAAGTCCTCATTCTCAACAAATTCATTTGGATTTCATCTTTTCCATGCTCGTCGTTTTCTATTCCTCATGAAGGGCGGAGTGAATTTTTCTAAGGAGGAACAAAAATTTATCAAAAAAAAAAATTCAGAAGAACTTTCTGAAATATTTCTAAATCGAGTACCTTTTAATTTTTTTCAGTGTCGTCTGTGAGAGGGCGTTGCCCCTCTGTCCTCCTATTCCGCCCTCTATGCTGTTCCTCACATCCAACACTCTGTTCGTACCTGACCTATGTACAACTCATTTTTTCCTTCTTTCGCGACGTCACATGCTCAAATAAGTTGGCTCGAACTTGAGTCAGATCCTTCTCGATTTCAGAGGGTTTCAAGTGAACCGGCGTACATGATAAAAATTTGGAGAAGTCGACTTGAAATCGACCAGAAAAATGAGTTGAAATGGAGCCGGTATAGATCAACCCAGCATCGAACTGATATCGCTGTTGACAAGAGGTCGAAATCATTAACATATCGACGCAACTTTTACTAAGTCTTTACTATTCAAACAATAATCTTCTATAAAGATCTGTTCTCACGATTATGATTTACCGAACGAAGGATGTTCGAGAGGAAGCAAATCAGAGTGACGTAAAATATTACAGGCACGAAGTTTTGTCACCAACAAGGCGTACACAATTCAGAGGTAGAAGATTAATATAGGAACCGAATAAGTGAGTGCTATACAAAACTGTACCATATGTATGATCGTGTTTAAAGTTGGTCAATTCGACACGGTCAACATCTGTTTGGAATAACTCAACATTCAACCTACAAAAATAGTAATACCGTATTTTGTGTTCTTAGAAATCGTAAAATATTCGGCTACCCTCTTTAAACGCGCGTACCTTGACATATTAGAAGTATTCGGTTCAAAAAGGTTTGTTTTATATCATTCACTTTTTCCTTGCCTTCAAAACGGAAGAAATAATTAATAAAGATCGTATAGAAAAAGAATTGGTGCGCGGAAAAACGAAAGACAAGACATAAATTTGTCCACATTTCCTCCCATCTAAGTGAAGTTGTCACGTTTAGCTCCAGCGCGCGTGTTCTTGATCTAAAAAATCTCGAAGAGGACGAGCCCTTATTTTGAAGTTAAATTATCAATGTGAATTCGAACGAAATGCTGATCGTCTTCGAAGACAGCCAACCGGAACCAGTAAAGTACCTGCAAGTAGTACGCGATTGAATTATCAAAGGAACACTTGTCCGCCTCTTTCGAACGAAAGTATGATGTATCAAGCCCAAATGTCAAACCAAGGTGTGCAAATCAATCCCGGGTTTTCATGGTGAATCTTGCACATCGATCTTCAAATAAGGAAAGTACACTAAAATCTCATTAATTCAATGACCCATGAGAAGAAGACTTCCATAATCGCAAGGGCCACCACAAGAGGTGACATTCAGTTTCGTCGATGAATTTACCAATTACGAATTATAAATATACCAATTTATATTCCAAAATTTCTGAAATATTAATTAAAGTTTAATTTATCGATCGCAACCCACAGACAGTCGTGATATTTCACAAAAAAAATTCTCAATCTCTTACCGCCCCATCGTTGAAACGAACCAAAGTGTCAAAGTTCCTACATGTTTGCAAACATCTTCCCATCGTACGAGCTTAATAACGATTGTTTGAAATATCGTCTCATCGGTCCATATTTGTCTGCAGAGGAGACACTCGCGCTACAAAATATACGACAACCGGGACCCACGTACAAACATCGCATTTGCCTACACCAATTTTCTCCATTTGAGCCTCATATTTCAATAGGAGAGTTGAACAAACATCGACAATGAGAACAAAAAGAAAGATAAAATAAAATTGAGACAACTAAATCAATTTGCGATCGAATTCGATAATCCGGATATATGTTGTGCACTTACATGTATACCGTATAGGTACTTTCCAAAATATGTATATCGTCTAATCGAAAGATCTCTCGACTAATTGTTTAAGCAGAAATTGAATGCAAATTTAGGTATTATATTTATTACTCTTCCGAGATCGTAAATACGTACGTGTGTCGACGGCCGATAAAATAACACGTTGTTAACGCGTTCTCTGTAGGGGTTTACATCGGACAGGACAAAAACTTATTTAAACCTATAATAGTGAAGTCATCGAGCATTGCGACGATGCAGCAGTAAATCAAAGGATGCGTCGCGTCGATGTTCGAAAGAAAATATTGATGTAGTTTTTTTAACTACTGTTCTTTTTTTGTGTGTGTCTATAATTGGAAAGGACAACGGTTTGTCTAGGTATTTTTGGTGTACAGAATCCACAAGTCATTTGCAGATACAGTTTATACATCGAGCTGGGAGTGCACTCAACTCTAGATCCATTTTAATTGAAGCTCATTGGATAGAAATATCCAAGATACAAGCGTTCTTGGAAGTTTCTGATCATTTGATGGAAGAAAAAATTGTTTTCGTACCCTCATTATCAAATAGCGTGTGGTTGAATTCTTACCCCCATCCTTATGCCAAGGTACTGAATTTCCATTTCCTCGCTCACCTACGTATTTCTTAGTTTGGAGGATGAACCCGACCTTTATACGCTAATGCTATTTTCTGGTTTCATCTCCGAGTTATTCAGGTGAGCGATTCTATGATTTCGTTTGGTGAACAAATATTGACTAAAAATCGTACGTAGATCTCATGTCGACGCAATCAAGATACAACTTCGACTTTTTCTCAACAAATTTCCCTCATTAAGTTTTTCGCTCCATATTCATCTCAGCCTCCGAGTCTCCATTCGCTTGGAGGCAATTTTTTAGATAGAGGAAGGAACAAGAAGGGAAAATAACGTGCGCTGCTCAAGTTGAAAACTAATCATTTAATGATTTGGCCGCAGACGTGAAATCAATTGTTTCTCACCAAAGAGGTCAAAATTATGATCATGAGAAAACTCGATCTTGAAAAAGCGTAAGGCCATGATCACATCTTGGTTCGCATATTGCAAGAGCTTCCTCTCAAAAGACTAGTAATGCTGACTTATTTGTACAATGCGGTCCTAAGACTTCGATATGCTCCCAGACCGTGGAAAATGGACGAGATAATTATGATACCAGAAGTAGATAAGTTCTTAGAAGAACGCAATTCATTACAATTCATATCATTTCTGTCAGTGAGAAGTGTACACTCTACGCCTCATGAAAACTGTCGATGATAAATAACATTCCCAACCATCAATTTGGGATTCAAAGCCAAGCACTCGACTGTGAACCAGTGGAACTATAAGGCTGGCTCTCGAGAAAAATTTTCGTTAGTCAAGCATTTGACAGTTTGGATACCAGGGCTCCTGTACAAGATTGTTCAACAATTCTCGGTACAGCACGTGCCAATTTTAAAGTTCGACCTCAGAGATGGAGCAGTCAGGAGCCAACTCCATGACCGAACCAATCGCAGCAAGAGTACCACAGAGCAGCGTACTTGGTCTTCTGTTGTGCGCTACACTTGCCACCACTTTTGCAGATGATACTGCATTGCTCTCACCGCACAAAAATTACACCGTATCAACTAGTAAACTAGAAGCAGCAGTCACCGAGTCAACTAATCTACTAGATGGAAAATCAAGATAAACCCGGGAAGACAGTGGGAGTGGCCTCTGCTCTCCGCGGCCATGAATATGACCCAACAATCATCGATAATTAATGTTCAGTTGGTTGAGAACACTCGCTATTTAGGTTTGGATCTGGGTAGCAAGTTGAACTGGTGGACTCACATTCAGAAAAGAAATGAAAACCCAAGGTAAGATTCCAAGAAATGCACCGGATGATCGACGCCACCACAAACAAAATGTGGCAAATGGTGCCGAGGCGCTCTTTTCTTGAAAAGCAACTCATCGTGACTGATATATGGTTTTTCGAGGGGGGAGGGGGGAAGGAGAAGGACCCAACTTTTTTGCCACCAGCTGTTTTACAAATTTGAATTTCACGAACCTGTAAAACTGCGATGAGGAAAATGAGTCTGATGACATCAACTACCGTGGGCGAAAAGAAATCGCACTTCTTTGATTGTTATGTTACAGATACGTGAATCCAATTTTGTTCGGCAGCTTTTACGAGGGTGAGTCTCTTCCTCGAACCAATGATTGCTTCACGTTATGGTGCTACAGCCAATCTGGATGGATGCTATCCCTCTATGGGGATCAACAGCAAATAGCAATATTCAAATTATACAGAGATTCGAGAGCATTAAACCACGCAAAATTGAGGCTTATAATCGCACATCACGAACCTCTAACTGCATCAAGACCGAGCCCTTGAAACAGTATACCAGATTGCATCTAGAGCCACCGACGAACAGGTTCATCGACTCCACACTCATAACAACACGAAAGCTCTGACTCGGGTCATAAAAATCATCTTACAGCTTTCCTTACTGCAAATTAACCAAATGATGGAATACAGACTATTTCAAAACCGATCGCAGCTTTTATGAAATTCTACAGGTCCTCCACTTTCTATCTAGTCAATTTTCTCTCACGCAGAAATTCTTTGTTGAATATTTCCTGCCTCCTGTAGGCCATCTTCATAGAGTCGGCCCATGCAGGAGTAACACATAGGAGGATTGGCAGTGCGTCGTTCCTTATGATCCTTCTTCTTATTTCACTCGGCTCGCCTAGGTTTGTTATCAGGCAGCTGAGATGAATTACTACCCTGCCCACCTTTTCCGCTGCTATCAGGAAATGGTGCCTGGAGCTCAGATTTGAGCCAAATCAAATGCCCAGATACTTCACCATCCTCTTGATCTTGATTCTACCCTTTGCGGGGGAAAGATGGGTGGACTGAACTTTTGACGAGTCGTGAATAATATAGCCTCTGTATTCCCTCTGACCGACTCGATCAAACGCGTCACTGCTGCTTCTAGGGCCTGGTTTCTTTTGATTTTTATCGCTACAACAGTTGTTTCGACAGTGCATTTCACCAGTGGGTCATCCGAATAGCAGATACTCTTCACGCCTCCTGATAATCGACGGAATATCGACTTTGAAATTTAGTGGTCGATAATAAATTTGGAGAAGTCGAGTCGGGGCGCCTATCAGAACAGTAAATTGAAAATTCGGGACTTTTCCAAGATTTTTTGAGGACCTCTACGGAAAATTTTTTCAAATCGTCGCTTCTCAAAATTCAGTAAAAGACAGAATCCCATCATATCAATTTTTCTTATCATTTTGATTTTCAATTCATAAAAAAAATTGCGATTTCATGATGGTTTTTCAGGGTCAGTGGCACAAATTCCGGGATATTCCGGGCTCATTTTGTAAAATCCAAAACCTTTCTGGGTTTCAGGGTTTTTCGGGATCGGTGGACGCCCTGAGGGTACAATTTCCCATGAAAAGAAAACATCCATAGCGATATTGCAAGTCCTAAATCAATGACGTAAAACAGAATCGAACTTGATATTAAAGAATGATTGAATCGAACTTTCAAGAGATTAAGGGACAGATTTTTAGACACCTAAACAGGCTTTTCCAGCAGAATTCAAGGAAAAGCCACCTTCATCAAAACAATTTGGTCAGACACGTATAAATGGTCCGGGAACTTTAGTCTTTGTGCGCTCAATGTATGAGTATGACTGCTATTTCGCATATTCCAGCCTCTCTTCTCAATGACTCAGACATACTTCCAAATCAACGAAGACCGACTCTAATCTTGACAATGAATCTCGACGACTACAGATCGGTCTGCGCATCGATCAGACTGCCTGACCATAGCTTCGCAGATAACTAAAATCACCTTCGTCATATTTACTAGCCTACATCAAGATGGATGAAGACTGTCAAGTCTCATTACAATAAAAACTATTCGACGAAAGTTTTGATAGCGAGGTTCCTGACATTCGTAAAGGTCGGGAATCATAAATACAGTTTCTCCAGATCATTAAATTATGAGAAATATGGCATTGAAAGTGTGTACAGATAGACGAGCATAACTCACTCAAAATTCAACCGAGTTTAAACCTGCCAGTCAACAAAACCCAGGGGGTTTGCATGTGATGTGGAGACATACAAACTTTTGCACCATTAAAAACAAGAAGTTCAAGTCCATTTAGTTCCAGCAATCTTTCATTTACCCACCGTTTAGTAGTTGACAAATTATATAGGCATCGGAGAGATAACTATAAAATACATGCATAATGCTCACCTAAGGCCAACGGAAGGTAAAGGGCGATCCAATAAAACGCTGTCGGAAGAATCATTTTCGTCCTTTCTTCTTGTGAGATCACGTAGCGAAAGATGAGAGACGTTTAACTTAAGATCGCGCACATAAAAACCACGTGTTACGAGTAGACAATCGCGATATTTTTTCACTAATATTGAAGACGTTTTTACACTCTTTTTTAGGAAAATTAAAACGCATTTCCATTTTAATTACCGGCACGCATATTCGAACAACATTATGATGAGCTTAAAAAAATTAATAACGATCGTAATTTTAGGGTTCGAAAAAAATTAAGATTCGTATTCCTCGTAAACTGAATCTCGTATCGAAAAGATAAAAACGGCGAAATGGTGCGCGAAAGGCGAACTTTTTTCACACTCAATACTAAAAATGCAAATAATGATAAATATTTACTGAAAAAAGGGGAAGCTTAAACTGACAAACGCACATGATACGTAAATTCATTTTATTGGAAAAACGAAACGTCGAGTACGTATAAAAAGGACGACGTAAAGTTAGGAAACGCAACCACTTCGCGATCACATAACAGCGTGCACTGAACTCCGAAGCACGTTTCGACTACGAGCACGCTCGTTTTATAAAATCAGGGTTACCAATCTGCAACGTGAATTAACAGTGTTGACTGAGCCAAGCAAAGAGACTCTTCGTGCTTGCCTCTCTCCTGTTACGTCTTCAACGAAGATTCAGCCTACGTAATGAAAAAACTCATTCAGAATCTCGTCATAGAACTCAAAGCTGAGAAATTAAAATAAACAACTAATCACCGTAAGGAGAGAAAGGAAAAAACTTATAAAAATATACAGCGATAATCGCTTGTACGCGCTATATATTCCCATGTTGACGAATTATGCGTTTGCAGGATCAAATTTTTCCGGAAAACCTTCGAGAATTCGCGTTATTAACCCTTTTTACTTCTCTCCAGAGAACCATTTCAGCAGAGGTGAAATAAAAGAATGAAAATTTAAATGAATTTAACAAGTTTAGAACTCTCTTTTTCATCTCTCAAAAACTAACTAGTTTTCCAAGTTTTCATCTCCGCGGAGAATGTGTTTTCATGAAAATTACTTTAACGATAATATCTAGCGAAAAAAGATTTGAAAATTTAAAAAATTGTTTTGTAAGCAATTCTACGTGTTTCTCGTATAATTAATTTGCTCTGCCTCTGTAAAATCGTTAAGTTTAGCAATACAAAAAGAGATAGAGAACATAAAAGGTATTCTATTTCCTGATTCCGTGCCTCCTCGGCTTTATGGCCTCTCTAAGCTCCACAAGAATATCCCTATCAGGGCAGTATCGTCTTCCATCTCGTCTCCTACTTTCAGACTACCCAAATTCCTCGATCAATGGTTCAAGTCGTTAGTGAGTTTTCAGTCTGAACTAACATGAGTTAATGAAGGGCATTACAGGCTTAATATCCATCCTCCTATTCTTGTCTCTTTTTAAAAGTGTATGTTTCCTCCCCCTCCTCCCCGCTCTAGATTATTTCAAGGTTCTCCTCATGTTCCGACCGCGATTCTTGATGATTTCATGACGCTTTGATAAATGTGGCTTTTTCCCAATTTCTATCAATTTCAACACCTTATCTATGAATTTCCCAAAGAAATTGCGGTATTCCTATTCGTTCCCCTTCAGATTTTTGGTCTTCAAAGTCTTCTTCAAATTTTTGAGAATGAAGTTTTTTACTCGGGATTTCGTCTCCTTTCCCACATTGTGGATGATGATGTTTTATGCCTTTGGAGTAGCTCTGTTACTGATTCCTATTCCCTCCCCACTTTTCTCAACAGTAGGTATCCCGCTTTTGAGCTCTCTATCAAACTAGACAAAACTTCCATTAATTTTCGAATTAATGCGATGTTCTAAAACCGCCCTTGTATTCTTATATTTGCTGAAGATGGCAATTTAGTTGAAAGCGCTCCGGGTTTCAATTTTTTCTGCGGTTTACCCTTTTAATTGTATTCCATTAATTTTCTTGACCTCTTCATTTCCATTGAGGGTGGTGAGCATAATTCCGGGATCTTTCGTAAAAATACCTAATTCCAAGGATATAAATATCCATGCTCTTCTTTCTGTCTTCCTTCCCGTAAGCTCGTTACCTTTAATAGTCTAATCCACCGTCTTGTTTCCGTCCCCCTTTCCCCTCATGCTTTTTTAGAGGAAGTCGATGTCATTAAGTACATCGCTCCCTCTAGAGGCTTGAATCTTGATGTCAACCGTATCGTTTGGGGAAAACTCACCCTCAAAGCTTTGACCTTCACCCCTCCTCTCCTTTGGAGTACGACTTCCTCCAAAAGGAAAGTGAAATGGGTCCCTTTGCCTTAATGTGGAAAACTTTCCTCTGAGATCTTCCATTTTCTAGAACCCTTTGGCTTTCGCCCTGCGTTCCATAATCCTAACACTATCCGCAGCCTATTTCCTACGCTGAAAGATCCTATTCTCATTATGGAGAGTAGTGGTGTCTCTAAGCTCCAATCTTCCGATTGTCCGGTTTTTTATAAAAAAGAGATGAGCCGGTAGCTTTGTACTAGGGTTGAAGAGAATCTTGTTGAGGTTACTTCGGCCCTCCTCCAAAAATGCTCGGCCTTTGCAGAGCACCTCTCGGCTTCTGACCCTAAATTTGATCTTCCTCAAACCGTCTTGCTCCATTCTGAGATTTCTTTCCGTCGACGGTTGGCCCTCGAGCATATTGACATTGTTCGCCATTCAAATCGTAATGATCTCAAACTTTCAAATCGTACTCTTCCTGAGAATGATTTTGAAAAGTTCTACCAGTTTCTCTCCTTCTCCTAACGACGCTGAATCATTCTGATTTTCCTTGTCAGTGTGGTGGTCTAGTTTTGATGTGTAGCTATTTAGCTGAAAATATTCACAATCTTTTGCGTTTTCGATTGATGAAAATTTTTTTTTCGATCTTTTTAATTTTTAATCACTATAATAATTTACGATTTTCGATTTTAAAATTTCGTCGGCTTTTCGAATTTTCCAAGTATTGAATTCGTACGGTTTGTAAAATAAACTCTTGAATTTTCGAATTTTGTTATAAGGTAGTTCCAAATGTCGATCAATTTTTGCAACATCTTTGTTCTCCAAGGTCTAAGCTATTGATGTTTGACTCTCTATTGAACTGGATTACAAACGCCTTTCACTAGATAGCAGCTTACAAAAAAAAATTCCGAGTTAATCAATTGAGTTGATTAGAAAGAGGAAAGAACGGCTCTTATGGGGGAAGGGAGGAGGGGTGGTGTAAAAATTGTGATGAAGAAAGGCAAGTTCACAGAAGAGAAAGAATCCTGAAATAATATTGATTTTTAGCATTTTATATGCTCATGAGGGAAAACCGTCAAAACCGTCACGGTTTTTCGTCATGCTTGATGACGTCATCATTGACCTTGAGACGAAAAACTGTTGGCCTTCGCTTTATATACATTGTCTTCATTAAACTACGCCTAACAAACAATATATTAGGCTAGCCCAGGTCTGAAATTAGGGATTTCATGTCCCTTCAGAAACCTAACATACTAGGTTTTCTTTTAACTAGGTATAACCTATAAAACACTGGAAATTAGCCTGAAGTGTAGAAAAAAAAAACATATCTTCTCGATACACCATTGTAAAGTATGTAGGGGTTGCTGGCTAGTTACTATATTAATATGTTTTCCCGTTTCGATAAACAATAAGGGTGTGCTTTGCCCGTTGACGAACTCCAAAACGATGTACGATAAGTTGCATATACATCCCCAAATACACTACAAGGTTCGGCATACCAGCCAGTGAACTAAATATAAGGACTGGAATGTGCACGCTCATGACGAACCCGAAACGCCGTGTTAGAAAGAGATGGAGAGTGGGTGATGGAAGAAAACTTGAGTCTGTCTTTGTCTAGCGTATTACGTTGAATAGCGCATACAATATAAAATGTTCAATTATTGTTATTTTGCGACTGCGTTTTGATTTTACCGACTTTTCCTAGTGGAAAAGTGAGGTATTACACCCGCCCGTTCAGGTTTCCTTATATATTTATTTATTATTTATTATTTATTATTATTTATTATTTATTATTATTTATTATAAGATTTTCATTTCCGTCGAACTCCTCCGAAACTACCCGACGGATTTTCTTGAAACTTGGCCATATTGTAGTAGTATATCTGAAGATGTGCACCCGCAATTTTTTTGAGAATCGGACGAGTAGTTCTTGAGAAATTTGCAATTTTTTAATTAATTTCTCACTCATTAGGAGTATAGTCGCTCACATTACCTGAAGCAAACCCCTAGCCTTTTGTTATCAGTGCGTCTATTGTTATGAAAACCTTTTATTCGACAGGTTCATTCTTGACAAAGGGTTCATTAAATCAGTTTAGAGGAATGATTTTACACAGTGAGGGCTTCTTTAGGTTAGGTTTGGTTCAGTTATTTCCTCGACGTTTCTCGAAATATCAATTTTTTTTTCGGATTGTCTTTGTAGCTGGATTTTTAGATGAAGAATATTGGGATGGAATTCGTGGAAGATGGTGGTGATGAGAGACAAATTATGAGCGAATGAAAAGATGAGCGGCTGGAACTGGAGTTTTCTTACATTTTAATATTTCTCGTCCCACAACTGGGACTTCTAGTTTTTTTTTTTTTTCATTCCGCAACTTTTTTTTTCTCGTTACGATTTAGATGTTGCTAACGTTGCTCTTATTTCTTTTCTTTGATTATATCATTTGCTTTTTAGTGTTTTCTTGTGTGCCTACAATTTGTTCGAGAATCAAATGAGCTTAATTGATAGTAATTCATCTATGGTTTTCTGATTGAAATGATGGACAATTTGTTCAGTGATTAGATTTTAGAATTTCTGAGCATTTGCCTTCTTTTTTTTGAAAAAAAAGGTGACGCGAGAATAATTAGAAATTATGAGTCCTTACTAGCAGTGATCCTCTCAGTGAATTTTCATTAGTCAAAGGAAAAGTCGTGTACTACTCACGCGACTGCGTGAGTGTTTTTCTTGAAAATTTTTCAATGATTCTCCGTAGACGTTCTTTGAAATTAATTTGACTTACCAATTACAATATTTTGGTTTTTATTTATCCGTTTTATAAAGTTATTTTTGAAAGCTTTCTACAACAAAATGATATAGATGAAGGAAAAAATTTCAAACATCGGTAATACAATTCCCTTATTTGTTGATAACAATTAAGTTTTGCGCATAAAATTATTCAATTGAAATGAAAACCCAAATCGGCCCTAATTTCTGTAAGCAGGTATTCTATTCTAAAAATTATTTACAAAATTCTGCGAAGTTTCTTTGGTCAATAGAAATTCAAAACAATTTGAATTATTAATGACGCTTTTTCACTTCTTTGGTACGTTCTTCAATTCTATTGACCGAATACTACATTATTTTTATTGACTGTGTACAGCCTCTTTAAATGAGTAAATGGGCCAAAAAAGGTTTAGCGCCAAGCCCCATTCAACTGGTAACATTGTAATCATATCTTGCGCAACTGTGAAGCACAAGCTTGTGTCCGCATATAAAATATCTGGGGGCAATCTTCAACCATCTCTACTTGTAACCTATGTTTGGAAATTGCATTTGGTTGTTTGGCAGATATATTGCCAAGTGCAAAGCACATAAAGAGATAATTATGAGTCCCAATCTTTATTTATTGGCTCCGTCAAAACACTTATTAATTTATTCATTGTATTGAGAAATAAATTGAAAGAGAAATCAAGTGGGCACTAATTTTTGTGAGTACTTACTTATTTATTGAGAATTTATTTTTCTCATTATTAGCATTTATTTCTTTTTTCTTATTAAATTTTCAATGTCGGGAAATCTCAAAGAATACCTGCTTACAGAAATTAGGGCCGATTTGGGTTTTCATTTCAATTGAATAATTTTATGCGCAAAACTTAATTGTTATCAACAAATAAGGGAATTGTATTACCGATGTTTGAAATTTTTTCCTTCATCTATATCATTTTGTTGTAGAAAGCTTTCAAAAATAACTTTATAAAACGGATAAATAAAAACCAAAATATTGTAATTGGTAAGTCAAATTAATTTCAAAGAACGTCTACGGAGAATCATTGAAAAATTTTCAAGAAAAATCAAAACGCAGTCGCAAAATAACAATAATTGAACATTTTATATTGTATGCGCTATTCAACGTAATACGCTAGACAAAGACAGACTCAAGTTTTCTTCCATCACCCACTCTCCATCTCTTTCTAACACGGTGGATCGGCTAGTCGTGTACGCGTTACGCGAGGCGTGCACATTCCAGTCCTCTTATATTCAGTTCACTGATACCAGCGCGGAGGCGACGCTAGTCGGGCGACGGGTGTGCGTTGGTAGTCCTTTTGAGGAATGATTTTACAAGACTTCAAAAAACACTCCTCAAAACTCCATTTTCCAACCAATTTCTTCGATCTTCACGAATGTTATAAACACTATAATTTTTTCGTGAGTACTTTTTCTTAAAACAAAAAAACTAATACAATGGCTTTTCAGTTTTTACTCAAAAAGAGTAAAAACTGAGAGCCATTGTAGTAGTTTTTTTGTTTTTAAATGTTATAAAGGAAGATTCAACTCGAGGCGGTATAGAAACAGAAATCCGAATTTTTCCTCCAAAAAAATTTTACAACGTTTGAAAATAGTCGAATTTTTGATAATTTCGTAGGGAAATGAGAAACTTAAGGAATGAACTTTTAAAACCCTACTTCTATAGTACCTCTAGTTGAACCTTTCTGAAGAACCGACTAGAAAATTAAGGAAAGCTATTGAAAACTTTTCCGGTACCATGTTTTTAATGCTCGATTGCACGAGCGAAGCACACCCTTCAGTCGTCAAGTCCAGGTGAATGTGAGGCGTCAGGGATACCCAGGGAGGGGTGGATGAGTAGATACGAAAACTGGGTCTCAACAGAAGATGTAGTGGAGATGAAACTCTAATGGAAGAAAAAATAAGTTTTGGAAGCCGAGAAAAGGCAGGAAGGTAAGGAGCAGAAGGGACTGGATTATGCACGGAAGAAAGTTGGGAGCACATGTTAGACGAGGAATACCAGCCTCAGAGTATGAAGTAGACCGAAGCTAGAAAAAAAGAAAACGGTGGGTAGTATGACGTCGTAAGCCTACACTAGGCCGTTCAGAATGTTCGTAAAATCCCCTCAATTGTAGGAGTCCAAAACTGAAAATTTTCTTTTAATAAACTATTTGTACCTATACATTTACATCTCTCAAAATTCAACCCTCCCTCATAAATGGAACTCAAAAGCCGACGAATTTTCAAATTCCTGGACTAATCGATGAATCGAATTCTTAGTCGAGTATCGACTTCTATATCAACATATCGTAATGATCTAAATCTTAGTATGCATGAGTATGACACCGTCCCAATAGGTCAAAGTTGATATCTAATGGACGAGTCAGCGAATCTCCATGACTAGTATCAACGACATTTTTAAAATTGAAAATACCTCCAGCAAATGTATTTGAACATTGATGCGATTGATACAGAGGAAGGATCATTAACCTATGTCGCTCAGAAATTTCTGCTCTATAATTATTCGTAATGTCGAGCATTTTGATGGTTTTTCATGGAGAGACTTGTTTTTGGTTAGTTTTTTCTTTTCTATCAATAGCGATGCGCTGCTTCGCTATGAAAGGTGAAAGAGTCTGATCGAATATACGTACGTGTACGCCTTCCAAGATGTGTTTTAGGACGTATCTAACACGACTGTTCACCGCTCTTCTATTGCCTAACGTTCGCTTCGTAGGAAAAATTCGTTTCTCTCTATCACCAACTTGGTAGTTTTCAAACGAAACGTAAAGGAGACTTCGCGAGCGAGTTTCATATTACAAAGATTCTCTACAATTGTCGACCTATGGAGTAAAATACAAATGAGAAAGACAAACATTTTGAGGACCAACAGGAAAATGTCAGGCTAAGATAGGTATTGAAAATCACTTTCCCAAGAAAGCCGTGTGCAAACATTTTGGTGGCATATTTCAGTCTCCAAAATCGAATTCTTGAATTAATATTTCCGACGGTCTGAGTCCTACAAAAAAGTTTTTAAAACAGAAAATGCTCCTTGTAGAACTTTTTCTTCTCATTGGTGCATTTAAAGTTGAGTAGAGCTCGCTTATAGGTGGCCTAAAATCATCGTTGAAAATTATCTGATTCCCAGTATTTCATGGCAAAGGAATTTCATTTCGCGAATATCTTATAATAATGGATTTACCGTGTCATTTCCTTCTCCGATGCGCTGAGACTCCAATTATTGGGCATTCTTAATTATAGGTTGTGAAAATTCTCTGTGTAGAGACTAGGTTTCACTTATGTTCATTTTGAAATATAGCTTTTCAAGGGTGGAACACTTGGCCTGAAATTTCTTTGAAAAATCCACTCTTGGCTCTTAAACTGTTCACATTTATATTTTTTGTACAGTCATCATCTGTGCGAACAAACATGGTGAATGAGTTTCAGACTACGAAGATTCCCTGCAAACATCGATTTCACAAATAAAATTACTTATTTATTCATTTATTTTTGTTATTTTACGTCCCCCTCGACAGCTTGCAGTCATTCATGGAGGATAGCGGTCTTAAATTTTGTTTCTATTCTTAAAAAACTGATGGACCTGAGATAAGGGTAGTAATGAAAAAATTTATCATCCTTTCTTTTTTCTTTATTTTCTTCTCGAGCATTGGGCTGTATGCAGGATCATTTGCTCCTAAAAATTTAGCTTGATTACACCTGAAGTATAAACATTACATGAATATCATTATTATTATCATTTATCATTTCGTTTTTTTTTTCTTTTTTTCTTCCGTAATAAGGATGAATTAATCCTAGTGATTGTTGGTATACAAATAAAATCCATTCCAAACTTGTGCGTACAGGTACATTAGGAAAAAAAGAAGGAAAGATGTTGCTTTCTTCATGAAAATAATTTAAATCATTTATGACTATATTAGTCTCTTTGAATCTTCTTCTCCGTGATGGGAATGATCTCATTTTATCGTGAAATTTGTAAATTTTTGTTTCGAAGACTCTCATTTTACCTGTAAACTGAATCGCCGCTGAGAAACACATCTCTTGACTTTTGCATGACCTGAGAAAACCTCTTGTTCTCCGAATTCGAGTCACTGGCGAAAATAGGGGAGGGTTTGGGTGAGGTTTGGAAGGGAAGCTAATCCCCCTCAAAACTAAAACTAGCTTCCCAAAATTTACAAAATATGTGAAAGCAATGAGGGGTGGGGGCAGGTCTCCCAAGGGGAGGGGACAAAAAATGTTTCTATAGCCCCCTCAAAATCCCGAGTCTGTACCGCCAAAGTTTGAGTTTAAATTTTTAGATTTTTTGAAGATATCTCGACTTCTTCAAACTTCCAGGAAAATGAGCCCACCTAACCTAATCAAGCATTTTATAACTGCGTTTTAGATTACTTTCATTTTCAAGCGATACAATTTTTGCACTTTAATATTATTGAAAAATGAGAATAAAATGACTAACGAAAATAATAAACTTAATTACACTACTGAACAAATGATAAATTTTTGGAATGCACATGAACTATTTAAGCCGTTTCTAGAAGAGTTTTTCACGCTGAACACGATGCCGTTGGCCGTTTTTATCAATCTCATCGAAGTTCCGAGTAATTTGCGTTTGAAAATTCAAAAATTGCTAAAAACCGTACTTTCAAAACGCAATAGCAGAGCAAAAACAGAATACTGAGGTATGTTCAACCACACAAAAATGTAGTTCGAACCTTGCTCTATAACATATTTACGATCAAGAATAATCGCACAATTCTTCGAGCAGTTATGAACAATATTGTAGAAGACTATTTTCAGTTTCAAATGCGGGGCAACGTACGTCCTCGCGTCGCGACGCAGAATCGCCTGCACTGATTGAAGATTTTTGTTGATAATCATAGAATAGCGTATGCCTTCAGTTTGAAGAAAACGAACAATTAAGGGTCCGACGCAGGTCACATATATCCTCCACAAGGAATCATTGCAGGTCAAATCACATCCATCACAAGGAATCATTTTCATGGTGTCGTCTATAATTCTTTTCCCATCAATTTGATGCAAAAGAAATTATTTTTTGGTATGACAACAAACTTTCACATTTGTTGCCTAATCTTTGATTTGACTTTAGGCGTATCACCTTAGTGTAAGTCAAGGTGGAGGCTGAGAGTCTCATATACGCTGTTTGGACAATTATTATATTCTGGTGAGTTGACGCAAGGACATAGCCAGAAGACTCCTCTTATTTTCTGTAGGTGTTCACAAGCGGGCAGTACTATAGGAAGGTCCCAGCTGTTTTGCATTGGTCCTGGTATGTGGCAGTACCAGTGTCAACAACTACCTCAAATGACAAGAAAATGGCCTTTGTGAGACCCAAGACAGTGAACCAGTGCATTTGTCACATCTGGTGACTAATCTTTGATTTGTCTTTAGGCACATCACCTCAGTGTAAGCCCAGGCAAAGTCTGAGTCCTATGTAGGCTGCGCAGACAAATTTCATTCTTTAGTTAATTTACGCAATGGCATAGCGGGACGACTTTCCCTCTTATTCTCTGCATGTGTTGACAAGGAGGAAATACCGTAGAATAGCATCAGCTACTATATTTCAGGCTGATGCGATAAAGGGGCCTCACTCGCTCCACTCGTTCGTCCTGTTTCTTGGTACATAAGCCTACTTTGGAATATTATAAGCTTAGGCTTTAGAGCGGCACACTCGCTGGGTCTAGTATAAGCCTACTTTGTAATATTTCAGGCTAATGAGCCTTTGTGGTCTAGTGTAAGTCCACTTTAGTATATTTCAGGCTGACTTCTTGGTACATAAACCTACTTTAGAATATTATAAGCAAAGGCTTCAGAGAGGCACACTCGCTTGGTTTAGTACAAATTTACTTTAGTATATTTCAGGCTGATGAGATTAGGGGGCATCACTTGCTCCGCTCGTTCATCCCACTCCTTGGTACATAAGCCTACTTTAGAATATTACAAGCTAAGGCTTTAGAGGGGCACACTCGCTTGGTTTAGTATGAGTCTACTTTGGAATATTTCAGGCTAATGAGCCTTCTTGGTCTAGTGTAAGTCTACTTCAGTATATTTCAGACTGATAAGATTAAGGGGCCTCACTTCTTGGTACATAAGCCTACTTTAGAATATTATGGGCTAAGGCTTTAGAGTGGTACACTCGTTAGGTCTAGTATAAGTCTACTTTGGAATATTTCAGGCTAATGAGCCTTCTTGGTCCAGTGTAAGTCTACTTTAGTATATTTCTGGCTGATGAGATTAGGGAGTGAGCTGTGGGAGCTCCAGTTAGCTTAGCATATACAGTACACTGGACTTAGGAGCCACTCGACTTAAACGTGAAAGGGTGATGTGACTGAGTCCGTTCGCTCATTTAAAATTCTATTCAGATACGAAAATCTCCGAGAGCCCCCCCCCCCAGTCCTCTTACAATTCAATTCTGCTCAATATTGGTTTATGGTAACTGAAATAAGTTATGTACCTTGTAAAATCATAATTTTCAATATTTCGTGTGACTATTATATCAATGTTGTAGAATTTCTTCTTGTAGTAGAAATGCTTGGATTGCTTTTTAATTCCAGATCATTATATTGAGCCAGTGAATACTATTTTGATTTAATTTTTTGTTGGGAAAAATGATACACACATGTTTTATCATGCTGAGGGTAGAGTTAATAAAGAATTGATGAATGAATTCAAGAGATTGGAAACTCATCAATCAAGTACAATTTCTGATGAATTTCGCTCATTTCTCCAGAAACCAAATATAGGCATATCTTTCATAACATTGAATGTACAAAGTTTGAAAGCCCATTTAGAAAACATAATTTCCAATTCCATTATTCCAACCGTTGAATTTCCAATTTTTACCGAAACTTGGCTAGAAAATGATGAAAATATTCAAATTCCAGACTATAAATTAATAACACAGTACAAAAGAGATAATATTAGAGCAGCAGGAACAGTTATTTACCAGAAAAATGATTCCAAATTGGAATCACCAATTCATCAAATGAAAGTTCTCATTCATGTGGAGATTTATGCTCAATCAAAATTCATTACCAAAACGTCAGTTTTTACCTAATAACATCGAATTTTTTCCAAGTTTATAATAATGATTGTTACTCGAATTTTTTTCAAGTTTATAATAATGATGAATGCTACTCGATTTCTTTTGTTTGTACTCTCTTTTTAGTTTTTACCTTTAAGGACTTCTTATACCTGTTTCTCCAAGCATGTATCCTTTTTTCACTTTTTTTTTTATCTTCCTTTCATCTTCCTTTTTCATCCTTTCTTCATCCTTTCTTTGGAGCATGTATCCTTCTATGTATAAAGATGTGTTCTATCTACCTGTATAGGTCAGTTCTCTATTGATTCTTAAGCCTGCTGATATTTAGGGTGATGTTTTCTCATTCTTGAAAGTACAAACTACCATATATGGTGAAATATAGCTGATAATAGTTTTGATCAGTTTTAATTCCATTGCATTACCTGAAGCCTACATTCCCTAAGTCCGGAAACAAAGACCTATCGTGTTTTTTTTTTTCTTCAATCATAAGCAAACTTGCAAAGGGGAAATCATAGTAAAAAAAATAGTATTCGACCAATAGTCATAAGGTTTTCATCAATTTGTAATCTATTCCGTAAGTTTCTGACGGGAACCAACAAAAAATCACGAAATTACTAATTGCGCGATAATTTTAGAAATTTACATCAGTAAAATACGATGTCATTAATTTGAGATAAATATTTATAGTTCCTAGTGAGAAAAAAAAAAAATATTAACAGCGAACATCAGAGTAAATACCGTAAAAGCAAACGTCATGATGGGCTGTTTACTGTATCGAATGTCAACCTAACATAATTTAATTACTCTTCTTGGGGGAATTACTGGCATACAATTTCCTACGGAAATTTCTCTTTGAAAACATTTGTACATACACGCATAATATCTATTACTTTTTGACGTTCGTTAATTCAATAACTTTTTTTTTTCTCTAATTATTCGATTAAACATTAAGTTAATTAAATGTAAAATTATATTTTCGAATATTACCTCCAACACGAGGCGATCTGAAACAGAAAATGCATCTGTATAAACCATATGAAAGATTTATTAGAAAATGCTCTCCACTCTCCTCAAACACGACGGATGCATTCAAATATAAACCCATAAACGAGCACGCAATCAGTCCACAGTTAAACTTTCAAATTTTAGAACGTTGGATTTCCGTTTCGCTCTCAGTTTTGTGAATTGAAAATGGCTTCGTTCTTCAAAGCGGTCTTCATTATTTCTAGTTTTCTAGTTTATCAAATCAATGCTCTACCGCACTCATCAACGGCTATTGCCGCTGCTGATTCTTGCGGCCCACCGCCTGCCGCTTTCGGCGCTGGAGGAGAGTCAGTGGCCCAGTCTATCGCTTCATCTAGTGGAGGTGGTAGCTCCAATAGTCTCGCTAGTGCTTCTGGTGGAGGCAGTGCGTACGGTTTGAGCTCCGCGGGAGGTGGCGGCAATCGTATGTATGGCGCACAAGGAAGTTCTAGCAGTATGTCACTTGCTTCTGCAGGTGGCGGCGGTAATGCATATGGATTAAGCCAAAGCGATGCTGATGCTCTTTCTTTGGCAAGTTCAGGAGGCGGTTCTTCAACAAGTCTAGCAAGTGCCAGTTCAGGAGGTGGCCCCCAATATGGATTAGGTGGATCATCCGACAGTCTGGCATTTGCATCCTCTGATGGTGGATTTGGAGCGAGCCAGGCGGAAGCCGATGCTTTAGCAATGAGTGGTGGTATGTACGGTGTTCAAGGAGGAGGATCTTCGACTAGCCTAGCAAGTGCTACTTCAGGAGGTGGTCCCCAATATGGATTAGGCGCAGGAGGTTCCTCAACAAGTCTAGCGAGTGCCACTTCAGGAGGTGGTCCTCAATATGGATTAGGTGGATCATCTGACAGTCTGGCATATGCCGCTTCTGATAATGGTGGATTCGGAATGAGTCAAGCGGAAGCCGATGCGCTCGCAATGAGTGAAGGTATGTACGGAGTTCAAGGAGGAGGATCTTCTACTAGTCTCGCAAGTGCCTCCTCAGGAGGTCATAGCGCATTCGGAGCACAAGGAGGTGGCGGAGCCAGTTCTTTGGCCGTAAGTGAGAGCGGCGGAGGTCATAATAACATGGTCATGGGAACATGTCCCAGTTCAAGCTCAGCTGCCAGTCAAGCTTCTAGCGGAGGTGGTATGAGCACTGCCGAAAGTTTGGCCATAAGTAAATAAATCGATTTAACGATGATTTTGTAATCAGGGACTTAAAACATGCGCGTAAGTTATTGAAAGCTGTAGAATTGATTTGTAAACAAGCTGAATAAATCTTATCAAACATTCTAACTGACGAGTATTTTGGAATTCTAGTTGGAGAACAATAGCAAAATTTTGTTTCAAATAGAAATCTGATGCTTGGAGAAAATCTCATTTTTGAAATTAAAGGTTCGGCTATCGCATGGGAATACATAGTAGCAATTTCGAAATTTCAATCGAAGAACAAGTTTCTCTAGAACCTACATCAAGAAAGTATAAAATTTCAACAAGATCTAGGAACTAAATCGTCCATTCACAGGAGAGCTCAGACAATTTCCTCCACGATCTTTTCAATATGATAAGTTTTTGTCTAATAAAAGTAAAGACGATCAGTCGCTGAATCAAAACTAAAGAACGATTCAAGGAACTGATCAAAATTCTGGGTATTTTTCTCCATGAAAAGTATTCTGTTCAACTTGAGAGGAAATGTACGGAGATCTCATCGAAAACAGCATCTTGAAAACTTCAAAATTAGCGAGGCTTACGACTAACAATCAAATAAAAAAATACTGAGTAAAAAAGGAATTATAATATAAAAATGTTAGATAGGTAATGAATATTATAACAAAGAACTAAGGAAGTACGATATGATTGGGATCCACAATAACGAAGTAGAGGATATACGAAACAGAGTTACGATAAAATTTATAATACTCTTATGTAGAACCTTAGGCTAATATAGTTCTAAAAATTAATAATGATGACTGAATTCAGCTATTTGATGACAACATTGAATTAAGCGTTTAAATTTTGCTATTTTTTTGTAGTAGTAGTGGTAGGTATTTTTGTTCATTTAAAGTAAAGAGGATAAATTGAAACCACAATCGAATGGACAGATATTTTAAAACGTTCGAAAAAAAAAATCATAATGATAAATACAGTATAAATAAAGACCACGTATGTAATTATTCAATGGAAAGTGAGAGTTGAATTAACCAGCCATGATGAGGCGAACAAATTCTTCGTAATTGACATTACCTTGAGAATCTTCCTGACCGGCGAGTAATTGTTCAACTTCTTCGTCGGTGAGCTTTTCACCTGAAAATATAAAATTCCAAATTTCACGTAATTGATTAGTTGAGTGAAATTTGTCTACTGAAGTATTCGATAGATTAATTAAACAGTTTCTTCTTGACCACTTTTGCTCCTTCTTGGTCTCATTAAGGATACGGTGCGATGTAATCGACAGGGATTGATAATAACAAACTCGATGAATGATGTTCAAAACAGTTATTAAAAAATTATTCAAGTTTTTTCTCTTCTTCAGAAATAAATGGATAATCATTTTACGAATGCTCTCTTATTTGTTTTTCAACAAGAGTTTACATCGACTAGAAGATGAATATCCGAAAAGTTTTTATAAATTTTCGATTTTCATCTTCCCTTAACCGCACAATTCAGTTTTACGAACTTAGCAAGATAAAAAGGCCCAATTTTTCTTACACCACTTCCAGAATTACAGTTAGAAATAAAATTCCGCGATATTACTTCGATTCTCATCTGAACAAATCAAATAACGGATAATTCAAAAGAACAGAACCTCAAAATTAATTTTATTGGAAGGTGACAAGTCTTTAGAAAAACCTAAGAATAATATTTCCGACCAACATGATGGAATTCGAAGATTTCTCACGCAAGCCAGGAACGAGAATCAATTTCTATAAATTAGCTTGATAAAAATTTCGAAAAAGTTTTGCCCTGCTAGCTTCATCGGTTTACCTGAAACTGTTTGATACGTATAATCATTAAATTACCTCGATTTCAATTTTTCCCGTCGTTTCCTGATAATGACAATCGTAGTGTAGCGAATGGTGAGCAATCTTACATTTCCACGACAGGAAAACGCGGAAGCAGATGCCTACAAAATTCCTGCCTTCATGCATTAGAATGTAGGAGATTTCGACTATCCAAAGACTGAGAATATAATTCATTTTCATCCAATTTTTCATACGAGTTCAAGATGGAACCATTTCTCATGATACCTTCGGATTTTTCGTTCTGAACTAATCTGTATTCAACCTCACGCTACTACGAATATCGAAGTGAAGAAAAGCTTAGGTACTAAGGATTTAAAACGAATCCAAATTCACCTAAAGTTGTCAACAAGTGTCGTAATTCAGCCGACGAAATGAATCCGTTTCCATCTTTATCGAAATGACGAAGTCCTTCGATGAAATCATCGGCGGTATCGGAAGAACGACCTTTCGAAATAGCTTGATATATGGGTAGGAAAACATCGAAACTTATCCTCTCGTCTGTTGAAAAACGTACCAAATTAGAACTTAATTAACCTTAATTCTTGATAATCAACAATAAAACCACAAATAGTACCTGGCTTATGTTGGTGGGTGAATTTCTTGACATCGGATTCAGTTGGATTTTGACCCAATGCACGAAGAGCGTCACCGATTTGCGAAATATGAATTTTATTGTCTCCTCGGCTATCGAATAATTGGAATGTCTCTTGCATTTCTGTAAATGATAACGCGGGAGTTAGAGTAGTTGTTGACGAATCTAAGCAATTTTTGTTAGGCCTATGATTAATTCAAACGTTGTGATCGTATGACTTGCAAAGAATTAAGCAGCATTAGATCAAAGAAAATTGATTTCGATCAATAAGAAAGAATTTCCATACCGTCTGGATGAGAAATGACACGATTAATTGTTTTGTAGCCGTACATGATGTAAACCCACTAAAACTACGAGAATTTACTCAAATTCTGCACGTTTCAAATAAAAACTCATTGGACGGAACAGTAAATAGAATGATAAACTAATCAGTTCTACGAGAATAGTGGCGAAGAGAATTCATTACCAAATAAGGAAACATTAAGTACCGCGTGATTATGTGCGCTTATAATGTCTCACTCTTGCTGCTATAAATGAGCAAATTCAAGAACGAATGATACTCACCAGCCAACTGGTCTTCTGAATAACTAACCTGTAAAACATAATGGATTCATTTATTATGACGATTAAACGATTTTAATTTTCAAACTTTCGAGTATACTTACGGATTTTGACATTTTGGAATGAATTAGATTTACGAAGCGTTAAAAACGATGTACGACGAGTGTTATTTGACACGTAATGACTCACTCTTCTCGAGAAATTGTCATTCAGACATCAAATCATATGATAACGGCAATTATCACCGTTGAAGTTTCGGTTATTTTAACGATGTTTACGGAAGCTGTGTCCGATTTACTGTCACAGGTAATGCTGTATTGTACGTGGGCGAAAATGTTCGAGGTTCGAGTTCGAGAAAATTGTTCGTGAACTTAAAGATGAACCTGAACCGAACAGCTGCTGAGTCGATTTTTTAAGGAATGACTGAATGAGGCTGTTTACTGTGAATAATATTGTTCCCGAGAAAGATTTTTTCAGCTACAATTTTTTTCAGTGGTTTCAAGTTATAAGTTAGAAGAAGAGTCATTCGATCGGAATTCCAATTAATTGGAAAAATAGGTACAATAATGGGTAAAAGAATGACTGTATGATCGTTGATTTTGGCTGAGTAGAACAGAGCAGAAGCCAGAAGCAGGGATGAAGACACTGTGGACTATGATGACGTCATAGAGCAAGATCGGAAACGTTAGTTGGAGACACCAGAAACAGGGCTAAGCGTTATCAGTAATCAAGGGAAACGTTGCTTAGCTTTACTGAAGATACGTGACGGTAGTCGGCAGTTAGTTTGCGTTTCATGAAGAAACGCTGAGCCGGGTTTCGTTGTTCCGGACCCGGTAACTACGGTCACAACCAGTCGATCACTTCGTCAGTTTTCAGTTCGTTCTTATTCGTTCGTATTCGTCGGTCATCAGTTTTCGGCGCTATTAACGATTCCTATCATAAAATTTTTAAAAAATGCTGAAAAAACATAATAATGAAGTATCCAATATAATATCAAGTGAATTGAAGGGAGGATTTGCTGAAGGACTTCTAAATTTTACAACGTGAGTCAGAGATAACTTATTGTATGAAGAAGATAGGTACTATTCTCACAAAAAATAATGGTGAAGATTGCTAATTGCGGATAAATTGCACTTTACCATTTTAGGTGTTAAGAAACAAACGCCAAACTGCATACGCTTGTATGATGATACACTACGGTATCAGCATGATGAAATATGTAGGTCGACTACCTGAATGTATAGTAAAATTATAAAATAACATCGACAACGAATAACGCAAAAAATTCGAAGAAACGATTTTTTTGTTCTCTGTGCGGTTATAATGAATGGCAGGGAAGAGTCATATTTTCAGTAGTACTATCATGACTCGCTTTATTGAGTACAATTTTTGAAAACTACTCAGATATCTCATATAAAATACATTGTACAATTACAGGTTTCCCAGAAATGATGCTTACAATAGCGAATGGCGACGTGTTTGCAAGCTCAGCGAAAATATTAACACAAAGGAACTTGTTCTATTTCATCGCTATGTCTTCGACAGCGAAAAGATATTTCGTTTTAAATGCACTAGTCTGAAAGAAATCCCTGCGCCATTTTCAAAATCAGAGTCGTTAAAATCGAGTTAGTAAGTAAGTAGGGAAAGTCAATCCTCGCAATTGTTGACCAAAGGTTTCCTACATTCATGGGCTTCTTATTTGCCTGGTAACATTCCCCCAGTAAATTTTCCTTATAATACCAATGTTACGCCTTCATGCCTTTACTGGATGACTGGTAAGAGAAGCAGTATTCACCTCTTATCTTATTTCAGCATGCCGAAAAATTTTAACGAATATAATTAGTCGGAAAGTTTCCATCTTTTGACAAATTTTTGTGATTTTTTTGCAATTTTCGATTAATTTTTTTTTTGTTCGTGTGGGTATCAATTCAAATTTTTTTCATTCTAAAATGAATCATTAACTCACTAATCCCATCGTCATTTTAATGAATCTTTTCGAAGGATTCGTCTGAACTGCGTGTTTCTTTGGATTTTCTTTTTCTTTTCAATTTTTCTAGGCCAACCTCAATGTTGACTGTTGTTATCAATCTAAAAAATTACCTACCCAATATAAAACTTTGTTTTTATATAATTGTATGATCCTGCGGAAAAATTCAAGACATGCGACAGCGAGAAGCAAGAGAATAGGACTGACTATCCTCGAGTCATATATTTTCAGCGAAATTCCGTGCATTCAATAAGTGCAGAAGTAAAACTTTTCATCGACATTAATATTTGAAAATATACGAAGAGGTTTCAGCAGGAAAATCTTGTTAGTTTATTTTTCATAAGCTATTGCACGGGGCTTCCGTTTCTTAGAATTCAAATACTGATAACATTCCAAAAGATATTCTCTTGCCCTATATCCTTTCCTCCTCCACTCCCTCAAAACTTGAAAATCGATCTCTGTACTTCGTTCAAAGTTCTCGACATAATTTTTGATCACAAGTCTTCTTAGATCCACATTATCTAACTTTCGGAGGAGTTGAAAAGCGCGCCTGTTGAAAAATGAGAATAATAATAAATCGCATTTTATTTCATTTTCTACACAAATAATCTTATTTTACGCATCTAATTGTGCTAATCATCATATCGTCATAATTCTTATAAAATGAATACACACTGTTAAATAAAATACAAAAGTAGAAGGAAAACCTTTTCTTCAGGGCGTATTCATAACCGAGCATGAAGTACCGTGCTAACGATTTACTTGAAAGTATTTTATCGACAGTCATAAAATGGTCTATCATCATGAAAATACAAACAAATTTTCTACAGCACATCAAAGGCCTACAATCTGGCATTGACGATGAATGCTTGTCGTAGCCCACGACAGCATTCTTCGAATATTAGCCGCATCCTTGATGATAATGGGAGAGAAAAAGTTCCGTCAACGCGATACGCGTAAAATGTAGGAACGTCATTCGATTCTCATTTTTGTAAGCATAAAGACAGGAACAATACGTAAAATAATAGTGTTTTTGAATCAAAATTACCGTACAGATAATTCGACAATATACTTTCGATTACAAAATGAAAGCTTTAAGCGCATAACGTTGTTTTCGAGTACACGATTGATATTTTTTCAGATCTCGACGCACAAAAAGTGGTAGGTATTTAAAAAATCAAAATACCTACCAATTAAACGATTAGATATAAATAAAGTACAATTAATAAAAGATAATCATGAGCATTTGGTACCGACTTCATATGATATTCGGTATCGTACAGATAGAGTAAAAAGAAATTGAGTAATACATTTCGTATTGTCAGACTGTAAATTTTAGAGATGAAAGGAAAATTTTACAAGAGACTGCAAACTCTACATTCACAGTACCTTAGAAGAGTTAAACCAAATAAACAAAAATTTAGTCTTTGTTTCGAAGTACAGTTTGTAATTCGGGAAGATACAAAATTAGGTGATTAAAAATTTCTGACTCGCACTGTGCGTTTACTGCACGTGTTGAAACAAACAAAAATTGACTAGCAGTTAACTATCGTGAATTGCACTTAAGAAGAAAATATTTTGTCGGTTATATTTTATTTTCCTTTGTACGATTTATACTTTGTAAATTTATTAATAATCGAGTAACAGTCGCGTAAAATAAAAACCATATCACCGAGTGATGGAAACTGAATAAATTAATTTCGTTCGCTTCCGGCTCGATGCACATCGTCGAAATAAATTGTCTTTAAAAAAGAGCGAACGATAATAATTTTTCGAATAATTCCAAATTAAAATGTAGATTAACGATTTTTGTTTTTCTTTTTTAACAATGAAAAAAAAAAAAATCTCGAATAACAATACAAAAAATACCTACTGCGTACCTAGCTCACGGACCGAGAACAACAAAATGATTTGAAAAGTATAAGTACATGAAATGAGGATAATATTTCATTCGCTACAAATACAAGATTAACGAAACTATAGGATTAATACCGTACAGTCATGTAAAAACACCACGAGTTTATTCCACTTCTCGGCGATCGAATTTAAAATTCGAATGCACGATAAATTATCGCAAACGGACACAACAGTCATGTTCGATAGGAGGCAAGATTTGGCGAACGAAATAAGGCAGTTGAATAATCATGGTGTGTACGAGATCACGAATGCCGCTTCACAGCGTTTTCATTTTTTCTAATAATTCTTCAGTGAATTTCTGCAAAACAGAAAAACATTTAAATATTAATGAATGCTATTTCGCGAAATCGTTAACTTATCTAGGAAGTTGATTATAGAAATTCGCCGAACGTTTCAGAAATTCGTGGGAAATTTGATCGAGATCTTAATTAGATTAAATCGTTTACACGAGGCTATAGTGGTCAATTTTTTTTTTTTAAACGATGGCTTTTGGCTCGCTACAATCTAACCCTCTCTTTATTGCTCTCTAAGACACTCTACTCCTGAAGACATTAAGGATTTTTTATTACGCAGGTTATAGCCGTAGGTAGGCGTGAAAGTGTCCCAGTATGATATAAATTTCAAGATTCAAACAAAATATGACGAGTGATTCTCAAAAAAAAGTAAAAATATTTTGGTCGTATTCTTTGTCTTCAATTTGCTTAGAGTCACTCGAAGCATTGACGATGTCACGCACGCACAAAATTCATTATACCGAAAAAAGTAAACTTCTTCTCTATGACAAAATGGCGAAAGAACAAGTTCTAAAGCCCCTTCTTTCGTCAAGGGTGTGAAAATTTCAATTTGTCACGACAATGGAAGGAAAAAAGTCGAAAAAAGGCTCTGTGATAGCTCGTGATGAAAGCAAGTATATGGACTTACTGGTTCAATTAATTCAAGTAAATTCCAATCATTTTTTCCCTTTTTCTTCTCTCTCGCAAAAAATGGTTAGTACTAGAGTGCGCTAGCCGCAGCGCTGTCAACTGTTAAGATTTATCTTGAGATCCAAAGAATGTCAGATACTTTGAAGGTTTTTTACGATCAAAATTCTTAAAATGAATCATTAGATATCTGAGATCTCACAAAAATTCTGACAAAATCTTGTTATTTTAATAAATTTTGTTCAAATTTTCCGATTTAAGGACTGAATTTTCAAGTTTCAAAATCTTTAATGGGCCCATTTTTTAAAAAAAAGTTGCCTGCGGCGCTTGCTACTGTCCGGTAATTAAACCTAATCTAATTTTGTGAATTTGAAAGAATCTGGATTACAAACCTTATAATGATCGGAGAAGGTCTCGTTTGACGAACCATAAAGAATAGTGAAAATTTTGAATTTTGAGGTATAAATGATGGAAGAGCCAGTTAAAATCTCTTTTTCCATTCATCTGCGTATGATTTGGATGGAGAGGGGGATATCTAATTCTCACAAAGAATCCCATAAAACAGGTTCTCTGCACTCTTCGTTCAACTTAGTTAATAAACTCATGAATTTTTTATTCAAGTTGGGATTTTTCAGTAACCGCGGACTCCAACTCGACAACAGTCTAATCCGCTCCCAACTTGATTACGGTTCTCCAATTTACACTCACCAACAAAACAACTTTGAAATTGCTGGACCTCAGTCAATCTTCCGGGCTTCGACTGGCCTTCGGCGTACGGGGCTCCAATCCTTCCTTCAGCTTTTACGCCGAAGCATGTGTTTCTACCCTCCGTTACCCCTTAACAGCCCAATACCGAAATTTTACCATCTTTTTGAATGACCGCAATTTATGTAATTCACCTCTTCTGCCGCTTCATTCACATCTAAGCATTCATCTAAAACTTTGGCCCTTACTTCACATTTTTTCCATCAACTGCTTGGTTAACTCCTATCCCTGATATCTGGCTCCATATTCCCAAAATTCCTAGAACATCTGGGTCAACAAAATCGTTTTTCTAGAATTTTCCTCCCACCTTTTCTGTTACACAAGCAGGACCCAGAACCGGATACACAGTCTCCATTCTGAATGATATCTCATTCTTCCGCAAGAGAAACTCTGCCTCCTTTTTCACCGCCGAACTCAATGCTAAAATGATTTGCTTGCCTCTTTCCTAATATCCACGTCTCTTTCACAGCCAATTTCTTAGACAATGTGATTCTCTCACATTCTTACTTGTTATCCAAGACCTTCATTCTACCGAACTCATCGTCCCAACGAATCGTCAAGTTCTTCCTCATCTTCCATCTCTTTTCTTTGAATACCAGGACACGTTATTATCGAGGAATATGACGTAGCGGACTTTGCCACAAAGCAGTCAGCGTTCATCTCTGATACCGCTTTCCCCTCTCCACTTTCTCATCCTCTCGTCCCAACTCTGGAAAATATCCGGCTTTACTATTGTGTCTCTTCTTGTACCATAAACTCCCTTTCAAACAATCACGTAAGAAAATCATTAGCAAGATGAACTGCTTCAATTTCTACAACACCATCTAGTTTATATTCATCCGTATTGTCCCCATCTACCTACTCCGGGCCCAACACAGCAGTGCAGTTACAAAGCTTGTTAATATTAGGTATGTTTAAAAAAAAAAGACGCGACTTGATCTTGATCTTGATATCACGCTTCTGATCCTTACTGACCTTGACCTACATAGAGACCAGAGGGAGTATTAGTGTGTGCTCCTCTCAGGGATCTGTAGAAGATATTAGCGAGGGGGTGATCTGAATATGGTCGAAATTTACATTCGGGCGTCTGGACGAGACTAGGCAAAATGAGTCAATATACAACTTAGCACACCAGACTAGCACATTGATCAAACTAACCTGGAAGAAAGGGGCAGGGTGTCTACTAGAATGAGAAAATGAAAATCCGGAACTTTCCGGGATCTCATTAAATGGATGTCCAGTTTTTCGAGAAGATTTTTCCCTCTTACTGGTGGAGATTATATAATTTTTTCATAATTTTATCGTTGGGCCCATAAAAACATTTTTTTCTGGATTAGCCCAGCTGAATTCCGGACATTTTGGGTTTTGGGGCCTCTCTATGCAGGATTCGGGACTTTTTCGGGGGTTTCCAGAATTGGCACACACCCTGGCGCAGGGGGGAAGGGACGCTCCTCCTAAGTGAACTCTGTAGCCTCAAACTTATATCGCAAAACTGATACTGATCATTTTAACCTACGTAGGGACTATTCAGATAATGTCACAGGTTAGGCTTTAATTATTACTATACGCTTAGAATTCGAACCAGGCAGCGCTAGAATCGCGTTGGATGCACTTTCACTGACCAGGGAGAAATTGAAAGAGGTTTTCTAGACTAGGGCGGTATGTGTATGAGGAAAAAATAAAAAAATTGCCTAACACTTAAATAAAACAGATTTGGTTTTCTCTTACCCCATAAAAGATGTCCTATATTCTGAAAAAAAGATGGGATGACAAAGTCTTCAATTTCCCTTCATTCAAAAATAATTTTTCTCAATTCTTTATTTTCCGCCCGTACATCGCCATAGTTTGATAGCTTTTTTGTAGCCGGCAAAAGAGCCATTTCTACTGAACGAACAACGTGTGTTGTTAGCGATCCTAGCGGATGCCCGGTTCACATTCAAAGTGTTCATTAGAAGAAGGGGGCGAGTAGAAAGGCTGAGGCGTAGTTCTACCCTCCTCCAGCGACCTCGATTCAGGGTGTGCAAATTATAGGCAGCGCTGCTGAACATCCGTCTTTCCTTATCAATCACCAATCGCAAGGCATTTTACAAAGTTTGTTTACACTACACACACTAGCGCTCCCTATAATTTGCACACTCCAAATGGTCTCAACCCGATATCACAGTACTAATCTCGACAAGCTTGATCTACATAGAGACCACCTCGGAATGCAACTTTAATCTGTTGGAGGGGACGTAGGCAGCGAGGTATCGAAAATGATTCTCATTTTTTGGCAAGCCTGGGGAGCCAGTGATTCCTGGCTCCGGCTCCAGCTCCTGACTCCTCGAAAATCGAAGAGCGGAGCGGAGCCAGAAGAAATTAGATGCCATTGCAGAAATGCAATAGCAGCGGGGAACCCACTGCCCCGAGCCCGGGGGGAGAACTCGAGATTCGAAATTCTTCCAAGTCCCCCTTCTATCATATATAGCTCGGAGGTAGGAATTTTTCTAAGTCCCTCTCCGTGACGTCATCAACTTCTCTGTGACGTCATCAACCTTCGCGGACGCGCTCGCGCTCGCTTAAGGCCACTTCATATCATGGCTAGAGTGTCGAAATTTTTTCCAAGTCCCTCTCCGTGACGTCATCAACCTTCGCGCACGCGCTCGCAAAAAAATTCCTGGGAGTACCCCCAACAAATGGGATAGCGGGTTCCCCGCTTGAAAAACAGAGCTGGCTCCGAGCCAGCTCCGGCTCCAGCTCCTGGCTCCAGTTTCTCAAAAAGGAGAGCGGAGCCAAAGATCTGGATTTTTGCAGCGGAGCCGGAGCTAGCTGAAGCTCTTCATCTTCTGAGCAGAGCCTCAGAAAGAAAAAAAAATAACCAAAGCTAATATTATTAATTTCGAGTCTCTAGTCGGATCGTCTTAACCTAACCATGATCTGGAAACGATGATCTCCAAATCAAGGTGAACTGTCGAACAAAAAGTCACAAAGTATACGATCAAGTTCATCCACGAAATCCCAAGTCTTGAACATCACCGTAAGGAGAATGACGTCTGTTTTACGACGACAGATCAATCATAATCATGAAGAGCTAAAAAGGTAATTGTCATCTTTTCATAAAGAACAAGATGAAAGAACAAACACGCTATGTGTACGAGTTAACCTACGGCGTATTCAAACATTGTACTCGATGGAATAGAATGCTCCTGCTACCTTCAAGGACACTATCTCATTACACAGAAAACCTAAGACGAATAGGTAGCACATACTTTACCATTCTTTACGAAAGTGAACTCTTCTATACACACCTGAACTTTCTCTGGTATACAATTTATTAGATCGGGCATCGAGTCCTGAAACGGAAAGTATATTATTATACAAATGTAGATTATTCAACCATGTAACTACCTATATTTTATTACGGCTGCCAAAAAAAAAAAAAAAGAACGATCGGCTTATGCGTACATGTATAACCCCTATGATTCATCAAATATTTTCTACACACCTTGAGAAAAGAGAACAAATGTA
The DNA here is from genome assembly GCA_035079395.1 of Aspidiotus destructor. Lineage (NCBI taxonomy): Eukaryota > Metazoa > Arthropoda > Insecta > Hemiptera > Diaspididae > Aspidiotus > Aspidiotus destructor. The sequence goes on along the minus strand of JAVHKZ010000001.1, from coordinate 25,609,390 downwards.
ACGAACGCGGGAAACCTTCCTTGTCCCGATAACCAGTTTCGAAACTGATGGGAAGATATGACGTCCGCACAATAGAATAGTATATGAGACGGCATCTAGATCCAATAGACAAATTGCTAGAAGGTATCAGCAGGGTATTCTTTGCGGTTAATGAGTAAGACACGACTGACTCACGAGTAGAAGGTACGGTAGAAAGAAAAATAAATAGAACTTCTTATACGGTAACAAAGAAAGAAAGCGCGCGAATAAAATTTTGCGTCGAGTTATCCGTAATCCTGTAGGAAGTTGGTGCTCTATTTCAAATAGAAAATTGCGAATAAAATAAATTATGTACGAAAACCAACTCTCTAACCACCATATTAGTTAACTTGGCTGAAAGTCCCGTTTTATAATATTTTCTCCTTTGCCAAAATTTATACCCATTGAGTTACTCTTATACCGTCTACTACGAGGAATATAGAACTGATGATGGATCTGTGAAACAACTGCCCAGAGAACGAAAATCTCTTGCGCAATGAATTTCTAGAAAAATTGCGAGTGGGAATCCGGAATTTGTACACATACAAAGCAAAAACACTAAGGAGGCGTATTTTGCACTAAGAATTCACTATCAGTTAATTTATCAATACATATACTGTAGGGAAAAACTAAGTTCTACTTCAAACAAAGGAAAATTGTAGTTAAAAGCCCAAAATTTTCCATATCACTCGGATATAGTACCCTCATTTTATTTGCAGAGACAATGTGAACACTTTAGCAAAAAGTTCTTCCTAAATTTCTCCATTCTATCGAAGCTTCCAAATGCTGAACATCAACACTTGCCTCTCAAAGTCGTGTGTCTTAGATCACAAGATTTTGGTCAAAGAAAATTTATGACCAAGTCAAAACACTTCCTCGAATTTTGAGGTACGTTCAAAGTCGGAGATGAATGCATCGCTTGTATTCAACAAGCGAGATAACTAAAAACTTGCACTCTCCTCAGTGCAGCTCAATAGGCCCACTCTTAAATAAAAATAAATGAACGAAGAAATGTATCAACTTAGAACAGGTCAGAGAAATCAACTCAAAAGAGCAGTGAATTACAAACGCGAAGAGATGAAAAGCGTCTTCGTCATTTTATTCAGAAACAATCGCAGAAACTTCACTCAACTACTATTCTCCAAAATTCATTTTCAACTTCATCTAAAATTATTCATACATTGGGAGCTATGACTAGAGTACTGAGCAACTAGAAAAATGAGGAATTTATTTTATTCTTCTCTCACACAACAATCCCGTTAGTATAAGACATTGGTAGGTGCGGCGACGGGTCATTTCGGAATTCCTGGTAACGTTTTTTGATGACGTTGAAAGCTGATGACGTCATGAACTAGAAAATTTCGTGTAATTTTTGATGACGTAATGATTCAGCAAATGACCTTGACCTATTTATTCAGAAATACAAAAATTTCAATCAATATTTCCTGATTATGGGATGATCTGGTGACTGACATACACCCATTTCTCAAGTTTAGAAAATCTTTGCGATTCATTGCTAGATTAAAGAAAAACTTTACAGAAACGCATAAAAGTTTATTATTTATATGTGACCGCGGTTTCACGATCAGAGGTGCAATCGCATCATCAGACAGTCTGATGATGCGATTGCACCTCTGATCGTGAAACCGCGGTCACATATAAATAATAAACTTTTATGCGTTTCTGTAAAGTTTTTCTTTAATCTACACCCATTTCTCGGCCAGAAAAATTCAATGAAACATTTTCTGGTGACGTCACAAGCTGATGACGTCATAAACTATGGAGTATGGTAGGGGATAGAGAATACATACAAAGAAATTCAAGCAGCATTCCTTGATGAAGTCATGATCTAGTGGTTGACCTTGACTGACTTTGGGCGCAGAAGAACTTCAAGTAACCTTTTCTGATGATGTCGTGACCTTCATTTATTTTGAGGACAGAAAATGTTTTAAAAATTTCAAGTCAATTTTCCTGATTACGCTATGATCTATGGAATGATTCTAACCTATTCTGTGGGGAGGAGGGTGTAAAAAAATTTTCAAAAAATTTCAAGTAACATTCCTGATGAATGAAAGAAACCCTGATCTTGCGGGTGACCTCCATAGACTTGGTAGCAGAAGAACTTTGAGTGACGTTCTCCAGAGTGACTTCTAGCTATTATAGGGATAGAGAAATCACAAAAAATGCTGAGTAATGTTCCTCGATAAATAATGTCGTGATCTAGTGAGTGACCTTGATTTGTTTTAGAGTCAGAAAAGAATTTTATATGTCATTTCCAGATAACAACCAGGATGCAGTAAGGGGCCTTGAACAACATTAAAGATGGATAAATTTTGAGTAACGTTTTCTGATAACGTCAAAAATTGATAACATTATGATCTATGGAATGACTTGAATGACTTCCACCCATTTTAGGGATAGGAAAATTTCAAAAACTTTTGAGTAACGTTTCTTGTTCATATCAAGGTCTAGTAAGAGACTTCGACCAACTTAGGGCGTAGAAAAACTTCAAGGAACGTTTTTGATGATCTCACAAGCTGATGACATCATGATCTAGTGAGTGACCCCGACCTATTTCAAAAATAGAAAATTTTCAAAGGAGCTTTTTATATGACTTCAGAAGCTGTTGAAGTCATCTTCACTGGGAGACAGAAAAATTTTATATTAAACTAGGGAGAAACCTTGATCTACATTCTGGGTTTCTGTTTGAAGAAAGTGAAAGAAAGTAAGAAAAAGCATAACAACAATCCCCCTACCTTATAGTTATAATCACTGCTCCTTGCCGATGTAATTCATTCATACTAAATTTGTAATTAAATTCAATGAAGATTCAAATTTAAATTTCGCATTGATAATAGTACCATAAAATAACGAACGCGTTTGTGTAAGAATTCATCTGTTTATTTCCTTTTTACAAAAAAACTCAATAGTTCTTCATTTTGAACTTTTTCCTCAAAGGTATGAACCATTATTAGAAATAAGAGATAAACACACTCACATCAACGCAGAAAACCTTCATACAGATCAGAAAGAAACTTGACCATCCAGACCTTGCTCTAGTCAAAGCTGATAAAGGTGAATCCTTTGCCATATTACCGAAAAATGAGTACAACCAGAAAGTTTTGGACCTTCTCGCCACAATGAATGCCGTCCCAATACATGATTTTGATATTGACAAATCCAGTGATCAGGTACGTAAAGCCGTTAACAAAGCCAAATCTATAATTACGTGCAAACCTGAAACACTTCTTGTATAATGTGCCCTAGTGTCCCCCGTTTGTATGGTCAAATAAAGCTTCATAAAACCGGCTACCCTCTTAGACCAGTAATCGCTTTCTATACTGATCCATCCTTCCTCTTAGCTAAATATTTAGCTCTATGGTTTAGAACGATTTCCGGATTTTCTGCGCATTACGGTATTCGAAACTCTGTAGAATTGACTGATAACCTCAAGGATCGCTCCTTCCCAATTTCATCTAGACTTGTTTCATTCGATGTAGCTTCTATGTACTCCAGCATCCCTGTCAAAACTACCATCGACCTTATGATTAAACACTTACAAAATAACCAACTGGCACCCAATGTAATGGCAGAATTTAAACAGCTCATAGAATGTTGCCTCATCAGTAATACCTGCAGTTTCAACGGCCAGATTTATAAATTTCCAGACGGCCTTCCGATGGGAGGAACCCTCTCCTCCCTCGTTGCCGAAGTTTTCATCGACGAGATGGAAAGAAACATTTTGAACTCATTCTTGTATTCTGATAACGTAATATACTGGAAACGATATGTGGACGATATTTTATGTGTTTGGGATGGTTCGGATACAGATATCTAATCCTTCCTCGGTGAACTTAATTCGTACCACCCTTCCATTTCTCTAACTATAGAAATTGGAGGAGGCATAATCAACTTCTTAGACTTAAAAATAACTCTCCAAAGAACACACTCCAATGTCATTTCGGCTTTTGACATCTACAGAAAACCGACGTTCTCTGGAGTTTCCATACACGCTTCGTCGTATCACACCTGGCCTCATAAGCTAGCATCCACTATGTCTGCCATACACAGACTCATCTCTATTCCATTATCTAAGAGCTCTTGTTTAGGTTACACACCTGCCTTCTACCCTATCACAACTTTGGGAAAACTTTCTTCGCTTAAGGATAAAATTCCTGTTGCTGATAAATCAGGTGTGTATAAAATAACTTGTGGCGAGTGCCCTGCCACTTACATCGGGCAGACTGGAAGAGCTCTTAATATACGTTTTCAAGAACACATATCTGCTACCTTCTCACAAAATCCCTCTAAATCGGCCGTAAGCCTTCATTACATTGCATATGAACACGATCCCGAAAGAATCAGTGCAAAACTCCTTCACTCCTGCACCAAGGGTCAGAGATTAAATAGACTCGAAGAAATTGAAACCATCAAGTCTTACAAGTCAGACCAACACAATTCTTTAAATGATGTAGAATCGACACTCTTCAACCCGCTAATAAGGTACGTGCTGAACTACAGAAACCAAGATGACTCAACCTGATTGAACCTGGAAAAAAAAAATTTATCATCGCCTTACGCTCTTTATTTCATTCTCTGTACACACCTGATGATGTTACGTTCACCGTTTCGAAACAGGTCGTGTTCTAATTATATTTACATAATTATATTGTTACGTGCCTTTGTGTTTATCTCTTATTTCTTTCAATAGTTCTTCAGCTTTAGTTCTTTGTATCATCAACTAATTGATTAAAAATGCTGACAATTACTGGCTTCTGAACGGGAAACTTAAGGTTGAAAAATTTGGCATCCACCGCACACTGTACGCCGTCTGGCGAAAACTGACCTATCCCAATCTAATCAATGACAGAAGAGGACTTCGAAAAATTTCCAGTCAAGGGACTTCAAGTTTGAATCCAATACTTAAACCTTGTCCTGCACGAAACAGGTTCCCTGAATTCCTTGATCAACTTCATTAAGGGAACCGTCGTTCTTCTCTTCTACATCAACTGTCCAAATCTATGAATTTTCGATGACCTAAAGCCCTACATCACGAATGACTTTGACCTACATTAAGAACTCGGTAGAAACTCGACGAGAGGTAGCTCAAGCCTCACGAATTTGAAACTAAATCCTCCTCATAGCTCAATATATCCTTCAGGCCACCGACTTGTGGTTCCGATGGGGCTTGGGCCAAGACCTAGATTTAGAATTTGAAAAAGTTTCGAGCGACTTGTAGAAAAAACGATCAAACAGGGAGAGGATGTCTTAGAGATCTTTTGATTTAATTTTACGACATACGTACTTGAAATCCTCCCCTCTCCTCACCTAGAGAATTTGTCCAAACATACTGTCTCGGGGAGATTGTTTTTCAATTTTGAATTCAATTTCGTTTATGATTAATTCTTCGACTCTCTCAAAAATCAAATCGACACAGATTTCTCTTAGAGGAAAAATTTGGCTAATTTTTTTTCTCTTCGAGATATTTAAAATAAATGTTTCCAAACTGTAGCATGTCGTTCGTGTTACGCCTTACGCGCGACGAATTGTATCCGGGTTGATCTAACCTTCTATTTAAATAGTCATCTTGAGCACTACAAGGGAGGAAATGTGCTGTAGCTGGAACCGATTCAACTATTGCTCGAACAGGGCATTCTTTACTACCGCGAAGACAAATTAATTTCAATACCATGTCCACGCGACTAATTTTACGCGAGCTAATTGCACTCCATTGGGTACCATTTGTATGACCCGAGTTGTTGAAAACTATGCGGAAGTGAATGAAATAGGTAATTGCTACGTATCTACTCAAGAAATCAATGAAAGTGGATCACCGTTTTCTAGATCGACAAATCAAAACTTATGTTCAACTGCCTACCCTGCACCCTCTCTCATCAGAGGGAAGATCTGACGTCCTTGTCGAATTTTTGCACAATATTTCGAATTTTGAATTCAACTTTCTTAAAGAATAAAAATCTTAATTTTTTTTTGATCAGCACGTAATAAGCTTATATAATATTGAGAACATCCACTATAACTCACTTGTATCTGTTTTCTACGGTCTGCATCACTGTCTAAATCCAATAAATCATCAATATCAATATCGACTTCTTTGGTTATGCACTGTGAACATAGAGAACAAGAGACTAAGAATCAAGGTAATCAAAATCATCGAAAATCGTAAAAATTAATACCTTAATTCCTATTACAAATATTTGAAAATAAGATTGTTTGTTTCTACGAGAAGTGTGAACTATCGTATTTCGTTTCAACGTTTTATATTTCCTTCCTATCGCGATAGTAAATATTCGCGCTTGAATTGTAAAATGATATTTTCACCTATAAATGTAGACTTTTCCGGCTTATAGGAATTGATACAAATTGCCATAAAGTCTACTCGGTATATAACACAATCTGAACAATGTTCCCATTTATTTTAGATTAGGGACCATTTTTTAGTTATGCTGATGAATTTTCTTAAGGTACTACGCGTATTTTCGAATGTAGTGGAGAAAATACGAACGCATGTAATTTATTCGTATCATTATAGATGTGAGAGACTTGAGAAAATTGCTACCACTGAGTTGAAAGTATGAAATAGGAAGGGAACCAGTGGCGTAGATACGATTTTCTCATGGGAGCGGAGGGGATTTTTCCATAGGGGGGATATTTTTAAAATTTTTCCTAATTAACGCAAAAAATGGGCAAAATTACTGCATTGAACGAAAAAAACACTAAAAAAATTACAATGGAGGAATATATCCCCCTAATCCCCCCTCCCTATCTACGCCACTGAGGGGAACTAAGAAAAATTTGAGCCAATTTCGAAATACGACAAGAAAAAGAAAAATGAAGAATTGCTCCTCTCATCCAACTCCGTTCATAAAATCTCAAATTTTTTCTAGTCTCTCCACCTGTACAGCTCAGAAATTGAAATTACTGAATCAATTCCCTACAGTAAAAACTCTTCATAGAATTACAAACAGAAACCATTTTTGGCAGAAGTTCATAATTCAAAGAAGATATCCATACAGTAAAGCAATGTGATAGGTAAGTATAGGAATTTACGTAAATTCCGAAGTTATTACGAGGACTGCTACTGAAATCTATCAAGAACAAAATTCAATTTATTGGCAAGGTTGAAAAAATGACGAACGACGACGATTAACTCGCAAAAATGGATTTTGAAAAATTTCCGCTCAATAATTTGAAAAATTAAAATTTTTAATCGCCACCTTATAAATTATTGGCCATATAAATATTATACAAAACCAATCTATCACGTTTTTTTATTCAAAATGATTTTGTATGAATCATCATAAGTTTCAAGCAATAGGTATACAGGTACAAAGAACAGTATATAGAACACCGAGGAGATTGAATAAAAGAACAAAAATTCGCAACTCACTTCATGCGTTGCTCGCGGGGGTTTCTTAAATTACCTGCGTTAATTGGGGCGAGCGGAAACCTGTTTTATGGGAGGATTGGAGTCAATTAGTATCAGATTATTTCGTCGAGATTTTCCAAGTCCACTCCTGATGCATAGGTACTTAGTTATATACAATTCGATTAGCAGAATTTCTCCAAGAAACCCCCTCCCCTTTTCGATCATAAATAGCTCGAATGTTGTTACCGAGCACATTCCGTGAGTACCGCGTCCCACGTGAGACATACACCGTTTGAGGGTCAAGAACATCAAGGGTCTTCTAAGATAGAGCTCGAAATTTTCAAACTCCAAGTCCCTAATGCACGTCAGAAGCTTGCCAGGTATTTTCGTGAATAACTTGTGGCTTCCTCGAAACCACAATAATTCTAATATATGGATAGCTCAAAGATTAAAATCTTTTTACGCGCTTCCTTCTTACATACCTACTGTACATACAGCAAGTCCCCCTGCTCGTTTCCCCTAAAATCCCGCTCACCTCACAACCACAGTTCGCCGAAAAAACGGCGGCGCGCACTCATGAGTAGGTTATAAGTCTATAACTTTCCTCCTTTGAGAAAAACTCGATGATTGGAATATTTCCGAGTCAGCCTACTTGTATAATATAATTTGAAAGTCGACAACTTTCAAAGTTGTTCCTTCTCATCTTAATGTAAGTCCCTCTCCCGTTCTATATGGATAGGGCGAACACGTTCGTTCAATTCCGTACCTTTCACGGCACCAGGGTATACACCTGTTCAAATCGAGCGTTCTTGCATGAGGATACAAAGCGGATGAAGCAGATGGCAAAATTTGGAAGCTGTCCGAAAAGATGATCATTATAGAACAGCCGTATATTAGCGTATACGGTATAATAAAAATCTTTCTATAGTACGTTCCAAATAAGAGTGCCCGCGTCTGATAAGCAATAGCCTGCACTGGTTACCTAAGTAAGCGGGCACTCTTGTTTAGAACGTACTATACAACCTGACGTGAAACTAACTTTTAGCAACTAGTGAATACAAGAGAATTACGAGTTCGAGTGGTTGGTAAGGAAAATTTTTTACAATAAATGTTCTGGCGGACGAAAGTGGCCAAAAAGGTGCAGCCGGACAGCACAACGAAAATGGGTAAATTGATGGGCGGAAGGAAAAGAGACAGGTAGTAGAAAATTTTACGCTCGAAAAATTTTGTCTCCTCGACTCCTGCTCTAAATCGCTTCGTACCCAAGTTATTTTGGAGAATATTCCTGATACTTTTTTTAATTTAGCTGACTGTAACGCTCCTAGCGGAAGACAGAGCCCAATAAGCGTCTTCTATAGTAGAGCATCCTCATCTTGAAAAGAAACGAGAGAAGTAATGATCATGAGAAACCAGAAGGAAAATATAGAGGTTGCGTTTTTGACATGTTTCATGCCTTTAGTTTCACCGTACCCCAATTGGAAAATACGCGAGTACACAATCTCTCCCCCTTCCCTCTTCCCCCCCTCCTGATTTCCCGAATTCATACCCCGTGGGTGATTTAGAAATTTCCGAGTACAGCTCAGCTCTAAAGAAGGACTTGAAAGAATATCGACGGGGGACTCGAAAGAATTTTGATTCTCGAGCTATAAATGATAGCCAAATTTATACCTCGTGAGTGATTCTGAAATTTGCGAGTACAGCTTGATATTTGAACTAGGCGTATACTAAGAATTAGCCCTTGATATACTATTATACTAGTCCTATACTAGGTGTAGGTGATTTGGCAGGTGATTGAGAAATCTGCGAGTAACCCTCTCCTGCGTAGGTAGACGTACACTAGGAAATAGTTTTTGATGTACTATTATACTAGGCCTAACTAGGATTTAGCCTCTTATACAACATTCTTTCATATACTCTGATACCAGACTTATACTGAGTTTGGGCAGAAACTCAGACTTGGCAGATGATTGAGAAATACAGAGACAGAGACAGTGATAGGAGCGAAAAGCCAAGCAACTCAAACATAAACATTCAGAACAAAAGAGCCTCTGAGCCACTAAAGACAAAGTGAATTGAATCTTACAGCTTCTAATGAGAGTAACTTCAGCGATTCTGCTAAGACTGCCTTTACACCCTTTTCTAATACTATGAAGAATTGCAATCTAAAAAGATATTATTTTATACTAGCTTTATACTAGGATTAACTAGTCTTGAAATATTCTAAACTGGACCTATAATAGATCACGAAAAAGGGCGAATAGGCGGAGCAAGTGAGCCCCCCAAACGCCACTAACGACCTCCAAAAGCTATTAGCTTAAAATTTTCCAAAGTAGACTTATACTACATCAAGGATGGGAGCGAACAAGCGGATCGAGGGAGCTTTTCAAAAGCTATCATCTTGAAATAATTCAAACTGGACCTATGCTAGATCCGCAAGCGAGCTCACCAAAAGCCTCTAGCTACTGAAAAAGACGTGAAACATGATCTTCATTCATTTGGCTATACCAGAAAATTTTTTCTTCCTTCTTCTACCCCAACTGTGGAATAACAGGTCTTCTAATTTTTTTCTTTTTAGCGGGGAACCCGCTATCCCTTTTGTTAAGCAAAACCCCAATGGTCTAGAACCTTTTTTCAATCTTGAATTCAAGAAAAAGATTTTCTGGCGTAGCCAAATTAATGAACATCATGTTTCATGTCTCCTATAAGGTAGCATGCTCCGCTCGTTCGCCCTCTTCGTGGTCTAGTATAAGCCTACTTTAGAAAATTTTCGGCTTATGGCTTTTGGTGGGCTCACTGTACAAGTCTGCTCTAGGCTGATAGCTTCAAGTCAATTCCTTTCTTGGTCCAGTATATTTCTACTCTAGAGTGTTTTAGGCTAATTGCTTTTGGGGACTCACTCGCTCCGCTCGTTCATGCTCCTCATGGTCTAGTGTAAGTCTACTTTAGGGTATTTTCGCCCCCTTCTTGGTCTAGTGTGAGTCTAGTTCAAGACTAGTATATTCCTAGTATCACAAACTGTATAATACTATTTATTATACTATAGAGAATTGAAGCGTTGCATATGTAGCTCATTGAAGAGTATCAACCTAGTATATAAACTGGGAAAGAGAGAGAGAGAGGGGGGGGGGGTCTTTTATGTCTTTATGTCTAGTTCAAGGGCAGAGTAACTATCATAAAGCCACTGTAAACCAATTTCTTTGGATTCTATTCTAAATTAGACTTGTACTAGACCAAGAAGCGGGCCTAATTGCTTTGATACAGTATACAGGATTCCTAAACCTAGTATAAAGCGAATCTAGTTCAAAACTAGTATAATCCTAGTTTAAAGCTAGTATAAAACTAGTACAATACAAGGGGTCCTCATCTGGTTCACCTCCAGTATACTGTAGGTATCTTTATGATAGTATAATACCATTCACGAACTGCATAATACTATTTATTATACTCGAGAATTGTACAGACGCCCGGACGCATTTTCGAGATTTAGGGGGTAGAGAAAAGACATGAACAAGTCAAAATCCAGATTTTCTCCATGTCAAGATTTGAAAACCAACAGATCTACGTCTTTTTCTTTTACTCAGATCTGGAATCTGAAAGATTTCATTTATTTTTCCTTGTTAAGATCCAAAAATCAAAACCTTCTCTTGGTCTAGTTTCAGTGTAGTTACAATATTTCAAGCTAACAGCTTTGGGAGGCTTGGTTTAGTTCAAGTTTGGTCTGGAATATTTTAAGCTAGTGGTTTTTAGAAAGCTCACTCGCTCCGCTCGTTTGCCTCTTTCTTGGTCTAGTAGGCCCATAAGTCGAGTTTACAATATTTTACGCTACAATTATGATAATAATAAAATTTCAAATCAGGTCTTGGGTACCATCCTTCCAGCATAGGACAAGAATGGTAGAGCTAGTATACTGATACAAACCACCTCTTGGAATAAGCCCACATTATTAAATAAGTTTAGATATAGTGATATGTAGTATACATATAATAGGCTTGTCAATAAGGAGGGCGTAAGTAGTAAAAAGCAAAAATAAAGAAGCTTGGACCTAGAGTATCTGGTATGAAGCTTATTAGCTAAGCTGTAGACTAGTATAAAGGAGGGATTGAGTATTCAGAAATCGTAGACCTAGTATAAAGCTAGTATAAGAGTTAAAAGAGAGATCTAGCACGCATACACATTTTCAGAAAAAAATCTCAAATCCCAAGATCATCTGCACGTACGCGCGCAAATTTTGAAATATAGGTAGTGTCAGAGAAAAGACATCGATTAGAAATTGCTATGCAAAAATAAAATTTCAAATTTCAGAGAATGTACAACTTGAGTGACATATCGTATTTTTCTGGTAAGAACTTCTTTTCTGCGATTGCATAGAGCCCCAAAAAGGCTCAAAACAGAGGAAATAACGAATTTCTGTTTTTCTCGATGAAAATCGCAGAGCATAATTTTATACAAAACCGACAAGTCTCAGTTGATAACTATTCAGAAAACGTCTTTTTGGATTATACCCATCAGTGAACTTTATTCGCAGAATTTTTCAGAAACCTGAACAAAAAAATATGAAAAATTCATCAACTCATTATTTCGCTTTCGATTACCTAGAGGATGATTTTAAAACGTTGGTACCAATAGGTCAAAATATATCACGTATGACAGAATTAGAGGCCACGCGGCGACAGAGCACGGTGATCACTTTCGTTCTTTCTTGTTTGAAACCGAGTGTAATCGCGTTATGAGACTTGCTCGAGAACGCTTCACAACACGAAACGAGAACGAACCAGCAACTGCGCAGACTATGTCTCGTTAGAACGCGCGGAAATTGTAGCGGCTCGTTGGTCTAGGGGTATGATTCTCGCTTAGGGTGCGAGAGGTCCCGGGTTCAAATCCCGGACGAGCCCAAGTTTTTTATCGATTTTTTTTCTTCATTTTAATTTCGAGTCTCCTCAATTTATCAAATTAATTTAAAATATTTTTCTGCAAGTCACCGCGTTAATATTACTCAAATAAAAACGAATTCTTTCATATAATGTTGATTCAAGACCAGTTTTGTGTACGTCTCTACAATGGGAAAAAAGGACAAAAACTATGTTTTTTTTTTTTTCTCATAAGATAGGAATCTAACTGTCTCAATAATGAATAATAAATTTCTCAAAATACGTGCAAGCAGCGCCAATAACCTTTTTAGTAAACTTCAATGCACATAGTTATTACCACTGAGAAAGAAAAAATAATATTAAGGAATGAAAAAGCAAAAAAATAGTTGAAATGACGACAAACTAGTCGAAACGCTCCAATTAAGAAAAAATTGTCCCATTTACTACAGCAAAAGGGAAAATTATTTTAAGCTTACTTCTGAAAAAAAATTAATTATTGAACCACTTTTCCCTGATTGGAGCGTCTCTCGACTACATAGTTTTCAGTCATTAGTATGCATATTTTATCATAATTATCCTTTTTTTTGTCGGAAAAATGTACGCAAAAATTTTTTTTAGCATTAATTATTCATTATTTTTAGATCTTTATAACGTTATGTACTCCAAGTAATTATTTCTCGAGACTATGCGAAGTCATAATATTAATATAAATAAATTTAGAAATAGAATTTTTTTCTTTTATACAAAGGATTTACTATGAATTTTTGTGATACCTACCAAATTTCGAAATTATGGGGAAAAATATAAATCAATGTTTACGATACCAGAGAATGATTCGGAATTGAAGGTATCGAAATAGAGAATAATAATTACATGCACGCCGGCATTTTTTTTCATTCACGACAAATCAAGATCAGATATTTCAGCAGAACAAACGGCATTTTCAGAAATCAAAAAACGACAATTGAGAAATGTATCCCACTTTTACATCGAAAGGTCTGGAAAAGAACAATAATGGCAAGTTCTATGGTTCCAACCGAGAGTGACTGCAGAGAAGGAATGCAAGATCGAAGGAAAATGACCGACTAGGTATTAGGAGAAAAAAAGGTCAGAAAAAAAAATCCACAGAATTCTATTATGAGAGACTAATTGGACCGAAGTCTCGAACAATTTCCACCGAATCACAATGGAATCTGAAATAACCCTCACAAACAACGAAATTTACGTACGATTGATTTGTCCATTTAACACAGATGAAACTTTGCAAAACTTGAATTCCAAAAAAGGCATTCCATTTCCGACAGTTTCCGGCGTCATCACTCAAAAAGCATTTTTATTTTCTGCTCAGTGGAGATAATTGAAAGATAATTCAGCACGCGCACGATTGCCATCTCTCTTCTCTCTGGCTGATTTTTACATTCTCAGAACGGTTGTCGTGTTTTTGCAAAGAGATTTTTCTTGTTGATAAACTAGACATATTTTCATAATTATTATGATGCGACGATACAGGAAGTAACGAAAAGAAATCGATATACGTTTACGATAATCCGTCTGAGAACGTTTACGTGATTGAGTAGATGGGTTGAAGTTATTTACCGCTTATGAGAGAGAATTACTTCAAAAGAAAAAACTTCGGTAATTTTTCAAAACTATCAATTTCGACCATCACCAATGAAATTCTTTTCAAGATTTTAAATCAACAGATAAATGAAAATATTTCCTATATTTTTACTCGAAAAAAGAAGATACAGAAGTAGAACGAAAAAAAGAAAAAACCAAGAGTCTCATTCATAAGTACACTTTTTTCTCATCACATCATTAGATACGAATTCTTCCATAAGAGTGCTCACGAAATTGTTTTCATCATAGCGACAAGCCTCTTTACAACGTTTTAAAAAAATGTAATGAGTCAACTTATCCACAAAGGCACTATAATCTATATTTTACTTTTTCATCGCTAATTACAAAGTATTATGGCTTTTCGAGGCAGAAGAAAAAAGAAAAAATGTTTTCCTGTTTTAAAATTTTTCTTCTTGAGTCTCTGATTGTCTGCCTTTTATGGCCGAAAAACTACTTTTTTTGTGGTAAATTTTGTAGCAGATTTGTCCGGACATGGTGAACAGATTCTGAAACAGCGTTTCGTTGAATATTAGATTTGTTATTCGCCTTTTTTTTGAAGCTTAATTCAGAAAAAATGGGTTTTCGACCGTTCGAGAAATTAACTGCGGCCTCGGAGAGGGGAAACGTACGGAATGGAACTAAACGCATTCTTTATGTCGAGGCTGATTGACGAGTACCAGATGACGAACTAAACCTTTGACCAAAAAACCAATGTTTTTGAAAAATGCTATTTTTTTGAAAAATGGACCGTACGGTATTACAAAAATTCTCTTGTTAGCGTAAAAGAGAAGACACCACATGGAGGTAGGCTACACCACAAAAAACACGAACGCCTTTTCTGGAGCATTTTTTAAATCAGTCTCCCTTTCCTTGGGAGGATCTCTCTCCAATTGGATCGATCCCTCAGCCCGTTCGGTTTCAGACCAGCATTTTATAACCCTACCACTGTGAGAGGGTTGTTTGTGAGGTTGAAGAATCCTATACCAGTTGATGAGCGGAGTGGTGTTTATAGGACGGAATGTAAGGATTGTAAAGGGTTTCATATTGGTGAGACCGGCCGCCAGCTGAAGGTGAGAATAGCTGAGCACTTGAACTTTTGGAATAAGGGACACCTGGGGAAATCAGCTCTCGCTGATCATTTGATCAACAGTGGCTAAAGTTTCCGTGAAGGATCGGAAAGCCTGCTCCATGGGGAGAATTCCTACCGCAAACTCACCGCCCTTAAGATTCCTCATCTCAACACTGATGGAAATACTGTACTGAAAACGTACATTCCGGAAGATGGCCTGATCGAACTTTTATATGATTCTCGCCGCGACTTCTCGTTCGACCAATTTTAATCATCTCATTGTCTCCTCCGTCTTGTCAGTTGCTTACATTTTGTTTCCAAAGATGGTAGGTTTGGAGGTGTACTCGCAAATTCCTGAGTCACCTAGGGAGTATAAGATTATTTTGACATGTTTCATGTCTTTTCTCTGCCCTCATCCCTGCCCACCCCCCCCCCCCCTCACCCTCTTTACACCGTGGCTTATTCAGAAATTTGCGAGTTCACATTCGGATTCATAAAAATATTAACAAAAATATCAAATTATATGAGGACCGTTTTTCCAAAACTCGTTAAGTCCATTTCAATCAAAATTGAGATATTAGCGTTTTTAGCGTCTTATACAAGTACTACATTATATAAGAATGTCAAATAATTTTTTGGCACCACCATCTATGCGTTATACGATCTCAGAAGTATGAGCCGTGTTATTTCGGTTTTCCAAAATTTTTCAAGTCCATTTCCTTATCAGAATCAGTCAGCTTTTAGCCTTATCACTTTGATATGAAGAACTATGAAGAGAAAGGAGTGCGTTTAATAAACTTGAAACAACAGAGAATCAACTAGATCAGCGTATTAGCACCTTTTTTCAATATTCTTTGGACATCAATAAGATAAATTAGTTTTCCAAAACTTGCTAAGTCCAAAATTTGTAATCTTTGGCGTAGCCTCAAAAGCTAATGAACCAATGCACGCGGATGCCAGTTTTTGTACTCATATATGACCATCTACTCCTACTATAACCATTCTCACATTGCCATTATCTCTCACTGTGACGAATAGAGATAGTTTTTTTTTCTTCCCGAAAATTTGCTAAAGCGGAGTTAACGAGTTTTGAAAAAACGGTCCTCATACGGTATAATTCTATAAAATTATTATAGAAAAATATTAAAACTGCTGAATTAATAAAAAAAAATATAAATTTAATTGAACCCAACTCTAAATTAAATCCAGAAATAAGTTCAGACGGGCAAGAGCAACATATTAAAATAAAAATTTAATTCAAATATGATTTTTAATTTAATTTTAAATCTTTATAATTAATTTTCTGATGATTAATAATTTTATTAAATAAATTATAATCAATTTAATTTTATTTATTAATTAAATAATGATTCATTATTAGTTGAATTTTTAATAAAAAACAAATTTATTTTTATTTAATAAATTAAATTATTGTTAATAATTTATTGTTATAACTAAAAACCTTATTAAATAATTTAAATTTATTTGTTACATTTAATTTTATTATTAATGCTAATGGCAATATGTACGTATTAAAATAAAAATTTAATGTATATAATTTTAAATTTAATTCTAAATCTTTATAAATAATTTTTTAAAAATTGATAATTTCATTAAATAAATTATAATCAATTTAATTTCATTCATCAATTAAATAATGATTCATTATTAATTAGATTTTTAATAAAAAAACAAATTTATTTTCATTTGATTAATTAAATTATTGTTAATAATTTATTGTTATTATTAAAAGTTTTAATAAATAATTTAAATTTATTTGTTATAATATTTCATTTCACTATTGATTTTAATAATTGATTATTAATTTGAATTTCTATAGAATATTTTTTTAAAATATATTTTATTAATACTATTTATATATTATTATTAATTAAAATATATATATATTTTTTTTTCCAAGTAACTTGAATTTAAAGTAGTAATTTTCAAATTAAAAGTTTTTTTATTAAATAATATTCATTTCCTCTAAATTTAAATAATATTATTGATCAAATTAATTCAAATCCATTATTCATTTACAAAGATACCGTATAATAATATTATTGATTTTTTTAAAAATATTTTTTCAATAATTAATGTAATTCTACCTGTAAAAATAAATAATCCAGATGATTTTGATCAAATATCAATATTTAAAACTCCTAATCATAGCTCTATGATGGCTTCCCCCCACCCCAGGATTTCACTAGTCTTGAAGTAGGTTTATAATAGGGGTCCGGACGTAGGCTATTCATCAAAAATACTGTTTACTATCAGCAGGCTCCTATGTATTATAATTCTTTTTTGAATTCTCTCAACTAGGTACTATAGTAGGTTTAGCCTTCTTCATGAAGGGTAAACCAAACGAAGGTGGTAGATCTGAGCACAGTGTATTTTCAGACCTGGCTTTGAACTAGGTGCAGGCTCACTAGAATTTTAGCGCTCTTGACCTAGAATAAGGAGAGGGGGTAAGAGCGGAGCGAGTGAGCCTGAAAGCTATTAGCTTAGAATATTTCAAAGTATACTTGCTTGGAAATTAAGTAGAACTTATACCAGACCAAGGACGGCGGCGAGCAAGCGGAGCGAGTGAGCGTCTTAAAAGCTATCAGCTTTAAATATTTCAAAGTAGACTCATATTAGACCAAGGACGGGGGCGAAAGAGCGGAGCGATTGCGCCACCCAACAACTATTGTTTGAAAATATTCTAAACTAGAGCTCATTTGAAGCCAGTAGCTTGAAATTCTTCAAAGTAGGCTTCTACCAACCCAAGGAGAAGGTGAACGAGCGGAGTGAGTGAGTTGCCCGAAAGCTATTGACTTGAAATACTCTAACCAAAACTATACACCAAGCGCTGGTAAAACTGGCCCTCAGACCCAACACGAGAGCCGCTCAACCAACAAAAAAGCAAACCAGGTTGACAATGAAAACGAACGAGTGAAAATCTCACCAAAGAACAGCAGATACGAAACATGGTCTTTTTCTATTTGGCTTCGCCAGAAGATTTTTTCAATTATCCACGACAAGAAAAATTTTTCTCGAAAATATTCTACGCCCGTTATTTTGGGGAGCGGGAAGGGAGGGTGCTTTTCAAATGGGGAACATGGTGGGACTGAAGACATGAAATATGTCGAACAAGGGAGGGAACATACATCTCACTCCAGTTTAGGAATTCACGAGAATTACCATTCGCGCGCAATCCTGAGCTCGAGTGTAATAATTCAAAAGGCACTTTAAAGATATACTCGGTATATATTTTTCCACCACGTTGGCTGCACCGAACATGAAAAGCTATAACAACACAATTCTCGGTGTTCGAAACAGAACAATAAAAGGCAAAGTGAAACACCCGGTCGTTTACATTCGCCTTTTCACATTTCGTATGAAGTGTATAGAAACAATACAGTCAAGTTTTTGTACCAAGTTGAACGTACACTCGGTACAGAAACTATGCTTTCCAAAAGATTGAAAGATAATGTAACATTACGCTAAAATACGAAAATAAACTGAGCCAGATATTATACGCACAAAAATCTCTCGCAGAAGAGTGATCGTATGATATTCGATGCTAGGTTTTGAAGAGGCATAGCTCGAAAGCCTAAATCTACTAGATTCATCAAATGCTTCGTTACACTACTTCGATTTCAGTAGGTACTTTTTAAAATCACATAAAACCGCTAAAGCAAAACGGTAATATTTCGGACGCGGTTCTGATTTATAATACCGTATTATGATAATCTGGCAAAGAAACCGTCTTGAGAATCGGAACAAGAGAAACCCACATGAGTATACAGTAATGGAAAAACGAATTATTTCAAACATTCAAACGATGCGCTTTTTTTCCTCACTCTTTCTTCCGCTAATCAAAAACATACGTGTACATTCACACGTGGAAAATACTCGATGAGAAATTCACATCGATATCGAGTTGAACTTGGAAAAATTCTACAACGAGCCCGCTGTACTTACAACTATATCAAGAGCTGACAAGACACACGAGAATACTCCCATCGCTATCAGGGAAATCATAAATACTGTTTGAATGATGACCTGAAAGCCATCCGTACTTCGCACGTATTAGAATTTGAGTAATTCGGTTCACCGAAAGGAACTCCGGGAACTATATTTTCACTTCCTAATACAATATCGGCCCTAAATTTCACCATCAGACAAGCACACCACGCACGAATGAGTTGAACATTACTGGAGGTACTCAACGTTTCGAGCATAACGGAAGTATTCCATCATCGAGTCTAACGTGACCTCATCTGTATAGATAAACTGCCTCAAAAGTGCACCGAAAGAAAAATCAACACACGATTCCTGTATTTAGTAACTCACCAACTCCGTTCACGAAAAAAAGAATTATTAATTACAGGTACATAAATTACCAACTTACGAGTCCCGAATTAATGGGACTGCGCCTTGGCGGGCTTCGGTATAGACTGCAGTACATTTCTGCACCGTTACCTGTAGAAAAATGCTAATGAACGACCGATTTATACGTGTTTTCCGACGTAATCACATCATTGTGCTCGTCGGTAAAAAGCTATATTCTCGAGCGAATACTCATCTCTTGTGCTAAGAGGTCCGAATAACTCCTATGTCCAACGAGCACGTCTTAATTTGACCACCATCAACCTGAATTTCCGAACGAGTAGGCGAGGCTGGAATTATATTTTTTTTTCCTAAATAACCCTGCCTACTTTTAATGATAATGCTCGGAGCAAATAATTTTCCAACTACTCCACCTGCTGTAGGCTTTCTGACGCGTCGACGATTTCGGAATGAATCACCAAAATATAATTAATCGTATTCCCTATCTCGTTAAGGTATCGCAGTTCGAGCCCGATCTTCGAATTTAATTTACGAGAAACGAAATAGTTTCGCATTCAGATTGGGAATTAGTGGAAACTGTGCTGCACGAACAGTCGAAGTAGGGAGGTACTCATTTTGGGCGAGCCTATTAAATTATGATTGAGCGTAAGAAAGAAAAAATTTTCTCCTCGGATGAGTCGCAAAATTTTTAATACGCTCGCCCTCGAGTCGGAATTTTATTTCGTTCAATCGTAAAGACGGCTATACGAAGATACGGGATAGTAAAACGCTGCATTAAAAATCGTAGCTGCGGAGTAAGTATCGAATGTGGGCAGTCAGATTGCCAGATATACGTGAAATAACGATAAGAAATTGTGTGACAGGTGCTGAAGAAAGAAAGAAGCGAACGAACCGATCTATAGAAGCGGGCGACGAGATAAAAATTAATTTATTTTTTCTTAATTCGTGAAAATCGATATCAAATTAACGTTCTGTCATACTACGCATCTTTTCCTTTCCGAAAGACATATTTTTTTTTCCAACTACTTGGTCAAGGTGAATGCGAAAAATAGTCGAGAACGATATTAGTACACCTATACGTTAATTTAATGTTTGAGGTCGATTTCTTCGGTTTAAAAAAAGAAAGAAAGAAAATTACGAGAGAAAAATAACGACCAAAACCGCAATAGTGTCGTAGGGTAATGTGAAAATTATTTCCTCGTGACGTTGTTTGTGTTTAGGTACAATCATGACCCAATTTTTGTGTCCAAGAATTTACGTCTCATCATATTGGAATTTTTATTGTTTCGGATGTTTTGTTTATCCGTCGTTAAGCCAAGTTATTATATTTTGTCGAAAGATCCAGCTTCAAAACCCTCGGAGCTTTTTACGACCTTCACCTCCATCCCTTTCTCGGAACGCAACAGAATTGAAAATAGTGATCAGAAAGAAAAAAATACATAATACGTAATATTGTTTTGTACCTAAGCGTTTCTCTGGTGATCAACAGGATAGCCACAATTATCTAAACACAAAAACGAAATCTATTTTTGCCATCGTCTCGACGTAATCCCACTCAGCCTTTATGAAGACGAGACAAGACTCTAAGCTTGTATACAAGTGGTGTCGATTACATCATAGCCATTATTTTTATCAAGTTTATAGAAATTTGATTGAATATGGACCTAGCTACTTTTTCACAAAATTTCATCTACTTAGAACGATGTCTTAGAGACTAAGAGGCCGCCACAGACCCATTTAACCGGGGAAAGATAAAATTTTCGTACCGTTCATTCAATAGTGTATCATGACTGTGTGAGCATGTTGGGCGTCTGCTGGCTTGAATAGGTTGCGTAAAGGGATGGCGATGGTGCCTCAAACTTGTCAAAAATTGCACACCATTTAACCGGCCGAACATATACTTGAAATTGATATCATTTTTCAGTTTATTCGATGGAGAATACGAATTGAAGCGTCTGCCAACTAAAAATGATTGCCAAAGTATCGGCAGACGCGCTGAAACTTTCCAAAAATGGCATTTCATCTTATTTCTAACGTTTATTAATTCGTCATGGGGCTAGGAATATGAGATTGAGAGTTTACCCAATCCAGTAGCGTACATAGGTAGGGGAGGGGAGAGGGGTGATGAACTAGAAAATTTCAAAGGGGACTTTCTCAGCACAAAAATTTTCTGGGGGAGGTTTTAAACAAGATTTCAAGATAATTCATAGTAAATCTGTCAGTCCTGTCAAGGGGTCGTCAATACAACACTGGTCAGATTGACTACAGGGGTTGTAAATGACTAAATCAAACTATGAACTGCTTATATCAGATATTCTATTTCCAATAAAGTTACGGTTTTCCAAGTTCATATTCAATAACCTAGAAGATATGCTTCAGAGATAGAAGGCCGCGGTACTGGATAAGGTGCTTTCTGGTGTATCAACTTTTCCAACCACCGAGAAGTTGAGGTCGCTGCTCCTCAAAAGCTGGTAAGAAAATGGACAATTGGGAAGCTGAACAGCGACCGTCTGAAGGCTAGCTACCTTGCTCTCACATGGGACCAAGGAGAAGAGCAAGAAGAGAACGCAGAGATGGCAGCAGAAAAGATGATAAAGACAGTCACCAAAGCATGCGATGCAGCCATGCTCAGGCAAGGTCCACCAAAGAAGAGGAGAGCCGTTTACTGGTGGACCAACCATATTGCCGAGCTAAAAAAAGAGTGCAACCGTAAGCGCCGGATAAACCAGCGTAGTAGAGGCCGCGAAGGGGCATGGGCGGTTGCACCTGAATACCAGCTGGCTTGCAAAAGGCTGAAGAAGGCCATCAAAGATGGCAAGAGTTATGCGAGATGGCAGAAGACGACCCTTTTGGAAAGCCATATAAAATAGTGCTGAAGAAGCTAAAGGGCCTCTCAGCAAAGAGCCGAATAGAGCTGGATGTTGCGGGTCAAATCATTGATGGCTTCTTCCCAGAGCAGCCACCACCAATGGTAACGCTACCAATAGTAAAAGAGGATGGTATATCCCTCCTAGGTACCGAGGAGGTGGATGTAGCCGTCAATAGAGTGCGGGGTAAGTATTGGAAGGCTCCGGGCCCGGATGAGATACCAAATCCAGTCTGGAGCGCCATACACTCAGTTGACCCGGCTCTGCTCGTTGATACATTCAATGCGGCAGTTAACGGGGGACTGTTCCCTGTGCGATGGAAGAAAGTCAGGCTAGCGCTGATCGATAAGAGGGATAAACCACCTGGCCTGCCATCGTCTTCTCGTCCACTTTGTCTGCTGGACAATGCTGGGAAATTCCTGGAAAGAGTGATAACCGATCGACTGGAGAGCTATCTGAAGGAAAGAGATATAATCCCTAGTACCCAGTACGTTTTTCAAACTGGATGCTGCACATCGGATGCTAGGATCCGGCTGAAGAGGACAGCCAAGTCAGCGATTGCTACGCGTCCGTTTGGCGCAGCCGTCAGCCTCGACCTAAGAAATGCGTTCGACTCGATCTCGTGGGAGAGGATATTGGAAGCCCTCATGGACGCAGAAGTGCCCACATACCTTCTCAAGATGATCAGCAGCTATCTTGGTTGTCGAGAAATCCAAGCAGAGACGTCTGCTGGTACAATGAAGCGCCTAGTCACTTGTGGAGTGCTGAAGGGGTTGGTCCTTGGGCCGCTGTTGTGGTGCGTTACATTTAACAAGATATTTAAGGTTAAGCTGCCGCCGGGTGTTGAACTGATCTGCTATCCGGATGACACACTGGTGGTATGCACTGTTGAGACGATTATAGCGGAGTAGAGCAGGGTAAAGCGGGCTCTATACGTAGTGACGCGTTGGATCGAGTCGGCTGCACTTGAACTTGCAGCTAGTAAGACGGAGGCCATTTTATTCACGACCCGTCGGAAGTTCAGTCTACCCACCTTTCGCCTGCAAGGTGTGGAAATTGAGACCAAGAAGAAGATGAAGTACCTGAGCATCTCGTTTGACTTGACGCTGAGCTCTCTTGATGGCAGCGGAAAAAGCAGACCGGGTAGTTGGATACTTAAGCTGCCTGATGAAGAACCTAGGAGGTCCGAGAGAAGCAAGAAAAAGGGTCATGATGAGCACCGCCTGGTCGATCCTCCTACATGGTGCACCAGTATGGGCTGACTCAATGAATATACAATACAGAAGAAGAGAGATGGTAAAGATCCAACGAAAAGCTGCGCTGAAGTGTATTAGAGCCTACCGCACTGTCTCTTTAGAGCCTGTTTGCGTATTAGCACGTTCACCACCAATCGAGCTCCTTGGGCAAAAAGTACGACGACGACCAACCGTGAGACTCTACGGGTTAAGCAGGAGGCCAGGCGCTCCTTGCTTGAAAAATGGAAAGTAAGAATTGCCCAGAGTGAGCTGGGCAAGAGGATAACCCGTGTGTTGATACGCGACCTTGATGAGTGGATGAACCGACACCATGGCCAACTAAACTCTCACCTGACGCAGGTGCTAAAAGGCCATGGCTGCTTCAACAAGTACCTTCATGAGAAGTTATGAGCAGGCAATGTGTTCGCAATGTGACCAAAGGCGGGATGATGGACCAGAGCACACCTTATTTGAGTGTGAGGCGTGGAGGCGTGAACGGGACAAGCTTTGTCGGTCTCTTCAAGAGATCGGGGTAGATGAAGCGCTTGACCCGAGTAGCCTGGTATCCACCATGCTAGGTTCCGAACAAGTGTGGAACCAGGATTCTGCATTTGCAGCTATACCGTCATGAAGAAAATCTTCCTGCGGAGCCAAATAGAAAAGATCATGTTTCATGTCAAGCCCAGTATAGACCTATATAATCAAGCAACCGAATTTAGGCCTAATACCTGCTCATTCTCAATGGTCAAATTTCATGCAACTCATAGACTCACAATACAAACAGAAATTATATAATATGTCTTTGGGCGTTTGCAAGGAAATAATTGAAAGTAAAGATCACTTAAGTCAATACCGATAATATCGATATATCAATCTCGATAATATCGATATATCAATCTCGATAATATCGATATATCAATCTCGATAACATCGATACATCAATCTCGATTATATCGATTACATACATCGATGTTATAGCCGAAAGGGTCGATTTCGGTACTGGAAGAAACAAAATCAAATGCATAAGCAGCCCACTCCCACTCCACCATGGAGGACGGGGCGGCGCTGCACTTGCGACAGAAGCGATGGGGAGTCTATGTAAGTTTTTGAACGAAGTGGAGACCGGGAAGTTTGCCGGAATTGCGAGAGGAAATTTCGAAATTTTGAAGGTATAGGAGTTGGGGTGATTGTACGGGGTTTCTTTTTTTTGAAAACGACCGAGTAGGTTTTGAAGGTCCAAGTAGTTATTGAGTTTCGTGGGGGTTGGAGGAACAGATGGAGATGCTGAAGTCATCAGCGAAAAGGCGAGGCGTTGGGTTAAGGAGAATTAGACAAGGGGAAAATTCGGCTGACCATGGGGTTGGTTCATCTTTTCATCAAGGTCGCGTATTAACACACGGGTAGTCCATTTTTCCAGCCCACTCTGGATAATTCTTGCTTTCTATTTCTCAAGCAAGGAGCGCCTGGCTTCCTGCTTCACCAAGCCTCTAGATTGGTCGTCATCTCCTTTTTTTCTTTGAGCACCACCGCCCTATCCTCCAGAGGTAGGGATTCAGAATTTTCTTGCTTCAGCACTGGGAATAGATTCTGCTCCTAAACGGGAAAGGATGAGGCTACTGGCCTAATGACTTCAACACACATTACATAATGATGAAGAGGAAGGAGGGTAGTGGCAGTGGAGGTCATGACCTGGTTGTAGGACTTTAGATCATCATCCCTCTAGTTTCTGAGTCCGCGTCAGTATGAAAAGGGGGAATTTGAAGTCTGCCACAAAAGATCAAAGAACTTGAATCCCCCCGCCAATTCTAATTCCCAAGCAATAAAAGAAGTGAGCTGCAAGTTCACCTATTGAGCCTCGTGACCTCAACCTACTTCAAGAACTTTCGAAAAGTTCTAGAGTCTGCGATGGGAAAATACACAACCCTTTCCCCCAACTATTTTTACAAGTGACGAAATTTCGAAAGAAAAAATCCTAACGAAAAAAAAAAAAACTGAATGAATGACACAAACATCAACACGCAACATCGTGGGAATGAAAAGACGGCTCGCCTTCGAACGACGCGGCGGCTATTTGTGAACTCTAAAACAAACCTGTCTTAATTAATTGAGCGCGGCGGCGTATAATTTGTTTCAGCAGGATGAAATTCAATTTGCCGCCGATTAGAAGCTCAATTAACGCTCGGAAGAAGAAAAAAACAGAAAAACTGCATTAAAAACTGCATCCTAAACTGTGCAAAAGTGAATGCGCTTTGGAACATTGTACCATAATAATAATGAGTTTATGCAAATTAACATTGAACTGTTGTTCGCGGAAAGGAGAAGAGGAGGAAAAAAACATTAAGATTTATCTTCTCGCTGATTCCGCGCGCTATTAATACAAGACGAAATTAGGTGAAAGATACAGGCTGTCTCTCATTTCTCCATTCACATGAAGTCGAGTCGTAAAATTAAAGCGCATCGTAACTTTCAGTTTTATAGAATAATGATATTAATTACAGAGGGGAAGAAAAGAGAGAGGAAAACAAAACAAAATAAGTCATTTTTTTAATGGTGTACGTAAAATACATTACAGTCAATAACGCGGAGTTTTGTTTACGTGCAATATTGGCCAATTTTTACGCCCTCGTAATGCAATGAAATTTGAGCAGTCGTAAATTTTTATATCGAGCGATGAAATTTTTAATTCCCCAAGCAGGGAAGATACGCAAAAGAGGAGATTTTCCGAAGAAATTTTTTGTAGTTCGTGAAGTTGGGTACGCTGATCTTACAGCCGGAGCAAAAGGTTCCTGATAAATCAGACTCCTTTGAAAAATGAGCCAAAATTTATTGGGAAGCATGGACAGTCTTCTATTTCAATATCCCCAGCGTGAAAATTCAATTACTCATAGGATTTCGGTTCTTAATAGTTTGTCAGAAAAAATCTCTAGGCATTATTAGGCACTTGAGCGATAAGCACTAGAATATATCATGATTTTCTTTTTTCAAAAGTGAATCTTATTAGGGGACCCTTGTCTACTCTAATAGATCAGAAAAAAAGGTTCGAAAAGAAAAGTACGCTCGTAAAGTGCGTCATGATGCGCTAATCGCGAGATATCTTTAGTCGAAAGAGAAAGAGTATGTTCAAGAACATTGATCCTTTAGTGAGAAACTTCAAAATTTCTCTAAATCTCCGAAGTGAACCCGAGTTATTCGGCGATTCTAGTGCTGCAGACTTCTAACTTTTGTAAGCTCCTAAAGTAGGTTAAGGGCAGCCCCTACTCCTTTTCCATACTGACAGAAATCCAAAATTCAAACACGATGGTCGTCGAATGCAATTCTGAGTCTTCAAAGACGAGCAAGTCATGATCCTTCAGCCTATGTTCCTAATGACAATGATTTAGATTGGTAAAGAGATAGAGCCTCGACTCTCTACAATCCTCAACATACTTCAACCATAACTGACCAAAAATGCGAAAACGATCATCTCACTGAAGAAGAGAATATTTTGTATTAATAGAAACAAAGCGTCGAATGAATCCAGTTTAGCGCGCAGTAAATACGATATGAATAAGATACAAAACGCAACATATTGCTGCTCACGCCAGTTCTACAACCACAATAGTTTCAAGTTTCCTAATGTAACACCAAAGAAGGCGAACATTTTTTCTTGAAAAAAATGTGAAGAAACTTTCATAAAGACGTCTTCAGAAAAAGATCTTGTTTACGCGTCGAATACAGTGGGCAATTACCTTCGGTAATTTCATGATAAGCATTACGTAATTTGATCAACTTTTTCCACAGAAAAGGAGGAAGAAGGGTAAGATAAGGAGCCCTCTAAGCGGGAAAATTTCAAAAAAAGTTGTTGAAATACGAGTTGTTGCCACGCTATACCTGCCTACGCCGGTACTGCGCTACATGGGACGAATATCTGATACAACTTTTTCTCTCTCGAAGACGCGCACGTACTCCAATAAAATTCCCTCCACGTGGTTTTGTTTATTGTAATGAATACACGTTCATACGGATGTTAATACTCGTATTTCGGTATTTTTATTGCTGATATTAGCGCATTATTTCCATATTTGATTAGAATTTCTCAACGCGTATGAAACCACGTCTGTCTGTGATCCTCACCGCCCAAAAATTCGGAACTCGCACCGGTGTACATCCTACACGATCATAAAATGACCTCTCAATAACGAGTGAAATGATACCATCTATATTTATTTAGAACAAGTAGAGCACGTGGCGAGCAGTAAAATTGTGATCCTCGGCGAAAGAATCCTGTCTAGAAAATATTGCGTGCTGTCTTATCGCACCCTTCTAGACTCGTTTTCGCTCTTAAATGGATATAAAATATTTAATTTTTCTTTGACTTTCACCTCCTACCACATTCATGAATATTATGGTAAGAAATAGGAAAAAAAATCAATACGTTTATTTTTGTTTCTGAAAAATTGCAGAATGAATTTTCTCTGAACTACTGTCTGCACGGTTTATGCACCAGCAGTTACGGAATGATTAGAAATTTGTAGGCTATGCTCAGCAAATTGTAGACAATGAATTTTCATTCAAGCGGAGAGTAACTGTCTGAGGAGGAATGTGTTCTTGGCATATGACTTATGACAATCACCGGGCGCAAGATGACGTTCTTTCGTACTCGAATGAATCCAAAAATCAAATTCAACCGTTCTTGGAAAAAAACGAGTCACAAGTTTTCAAAACTTCTGTAACTTCATTCTAGCTCAATTTAACTCTCTTTTGATTGTTCACAGGGAATAAATTTCCTAACTTAGGTGAAAAATTCCATAAAAATTTGCGAACCGTGAGGAAACTGCGTCTTAGGTAGATTTTAACGAATCTCATACATGCAACTTACTCTGAGCAACATCTTGGAAACGCATCTCTCACTTACTTCATACATCCTCTCAATCGATCTCTTTCCAAGGAACATATCCATCATGATGCAAATTAGCGAGCTGAGGACGGCATATGCATAATTCTGCACTGCGACATTGTCATTCCACACGTCTAAACGCAGAATTAAAATGTAAGGGTGGCCATCAGCTGCAGTCTAATCTTATACAAAATTGAGGCTGATTACCTTACTACTCTGATGATCTCGCAGGACATAATACATGATCTTCATTCTTTTATACCAGCAGAAAGTCGTTGTCTCTTCAATCACGTTCTCTTTTTCTCCTCGCGGGATATCCGCCATTCGTTCTGTTGGGAAGGAAATCCCAAGATAACGTCTACGAACGTATCCAACGTTCCTTGATCTTATTTAGGGACCACAAAATTTCAAACTCCGATCTTCGATGGGACTTGAAAAAAATTCAAGCTATGATGAACCTATGAAAAGGAGAGACTGCAATAAAATTTTGTAGGTCTACGATGGAGTTTTAGGCTAAACATAAGCCAGGCTCAGAGAAGCATTTTAGGCTACGATTTCTATGTTCAGACTAACAGCCCAGGTTTCTCTGACGTCAAACAGCAAATAACCGCTAGCAAAACTACCCAACGCTGATCCAACTGGCATGTTGACTGCCATAAGAATAACACAAGGAGCTAGGATCATTGTGTTCCTGATGAAGAATGAGTAATTTCTTAATAACTAGAGATTGATGATCAAACGCTGGGAAGTTCAAAGTTTCCAAATTATTTAGATAATTATCATTGCTCCCCATGTTATGCTTACCGGAGTCAAGGGATATCTTCAGAAAACGTTCAACCTTTAAGAGAGTCAAGGATTTTATTTGATCAGGGAGAAGACAGGGATAGGTCGTGGAAAATTTGGCAAGTCTTTTAGTTCCAGATACTAGAATTGAAATACCCCGACAAGCGAAATAGGAGATGAGAATTAGATCTCGAAAATTTCCAAGAAGAGTCAAACAGAAGTCTTGCAAAGTCAGGAAAATTAATTATTAGAAGAAAATAGCCTTTTTGAAGGAAAAATTAAATTTAAAAAAGATTCACTATTGCGCTACAAATTGAAAAAAAAAAAAACTACAACGTTATGAGCTGTGCTCCCAGGGCCTCTCCAACTGTGGCTTCATCAGTTATGAGTCTGAGGCCCCTCAAATTAGGTAGTTTTCAGAAGTAGCGGCAATGGAAGGACGCTTGAGATAAACCCGGTAGCAAAAGAACTCAAGGGGCTTGTAAAATCTTTAGGTCAAGGTCATCATCAAGCTCATTCTCTTCTGTCATACATGGGCGAGTTTCATAGAAAAATGTCAATTTTCTGGCATGCCAAATGAATAAAGATCATGTTTCGAGTCTTTTATGAGGTAGCATACTTCGCTCGTTTGCCTTTCTTCTTGGTCTAGTATAAGTCTTCCTCAGGTTGAAGGCTTTCGGAGGGCTCACTCGCGACAGTATAAGTCTACTTGAAAGCTATACCTACAGCAGCATCCTGATTCAGGCCTAGTATAATGAAGGCTTTAGCCTAGTAGAGGTCTAGTAAGTAAGGTCATTTGGCCGCTTGGACTTCGTATACTGTGTATGGAACCTTGTTTTGAACATGTCAATATACTGAGGGGGGGGGGGGTGAAACTCGCGGCACAATTTGGTAATGAGTTGAAGGAGGAGGGTGAAGGGTTGAGGGCCACTCTCATATTTCTGAATCACCCAGGAGGTGATAGCTCTCGAGGCTTACTCGCTCCGCTCGTTCGCCCCTTCTCTTGGTCTAGTATAAGTCTAATTTAGAATATTTCAGGCTGATAGCTTCTTAGTCAAGCATAAATCTAGTTCAGATTAATTCAAGCTAGTAGCTTTCGGTGGGGTCACTCGCTCCCACAGTTCATCCCTCCCCTTCTTGGTCTAGTATAAATTTATTTTATGATATTATTCCTATACTAGAGAGCATTAAGGACGGGTTACCTGAAAATTTGCCGTACGAAAATTTGCCGAATACCTGTGAGAAAATTTGCCTGAGGAAAGTTTGCCTGCGCGAAAATTCGTTTGATTTGAAAAATTCTGTTAGCGTGACTTGGAAGACACCACAAGGAGGTCAGCTCACATAGTCTTCCAAGAATGTGTACTTTTGTCTGCCCGTACAGAGGCGTCGTCATTGTAAGTGTATGTCCTGAAGAAAGAGTAGTCCAAAATGAGTGTCAGCGTTGAGCTGTTGTCAAGAATATCAATAGGCTATGTTGTGAGCCACACATCGTAGGTACTTGACAACATCTGTTTTCTCATCGTACAGATCCGTGTCTGCAGTCTCAAAGAGCAGTCTTTATACTTTCGACGGCATTTTGCTGGTGGTTTTCCCGCCAGCTGCCGCTCGTATCGCGCCTGCGGGAGTACTTGCTCTTTCTTGAGGGCCTTGAAGAGCCGGTACACATTAGCGTAGAAAATGTCAACTGTTGCTTCAAAGGTATGGTGCCAACTTTCGACTGCGTTGGATAAGGTCCTCTTGTATACGAGCCATTGAATAACAAAGTCAGAGGTACAGGCACGTAACGGTAATCTAATTCGAGACGTTAAAAAATAATTCACAAACAGAAATTTTGATAAATTATAAATAAAATTGGTTGAAAAAATTGAAAAGTGAAAAGGTTAAAAATAGTTAAAAATGGTAAAATTTGGAAAAGGTAACGTCGAACTAGAATATTAAAAACACGACCGGTTTCAATCGGGTGTACCGATCATCATCAGGTGATGTTATGAACTGAAGACGGCAAAGAAGATGAAACAAGTTCGTGGTGGATTACATCAAGAGGCAAGGAAGCCGGTCATGAATAGTTGTGAAAGAAACGGATGAATGGATTCAACAGAGTAGCGTCCAGATCATTCAGGAGAGACGAGCGGTTAGATACAGCGGCTGCGATAGTCTCGGTTTCTTCCAATCTATGCATCAAACGTCCTTTATCGCATACATGTAAGAGTTTGGCGGAAGCTTTTTGTATGTCGTGGTTTTCTGCCATACAGTGAGCGGCGAAAGCAGATTCGTTTGGATTTTGAGCCCTAAAAGCTGCATGATGTTCTTTTAGCCGCTTCCGGAGTTTCCGACCAGTTTGCCCAATATAGAAGTTATTGCATTCTCCGCACGATATTTTATAAATTCCAGATTTATTAAGAAGAGGGATCGGATCTTTGAGTGTAATTAGACGGCTAAGAGTGGTCACTGGATAAAACCCTACTTTGTAGTTGAATCGCCGAAGTTCGTTGGCCAGCTTATGCGAGGAGCGGCCTAAGAAAGGCAGTCGAATCCAGCGCGTTCTTTTTCCCTCTTTTTCATCGCCGTGAGGAGGATCAGATGCAGCAAGGAGAGGGCGAGTTTGGGCGAGTAAATAACGAAGCCTTTTCTTTCGGATGAGGAGATCAGTATTAATTTTGAGACCGTTAAGTTGAGCGATATGTTTAATAGTCTCAGCCTCTGCTTTTGAAGCTTTAGGAGTCAGAGGTAGAGTGAGGAGTCGATGGATAGCGGAGTTAACAGCCGCCATCTTTTGAGCCGGTGGATGAAAAGAAGAATCGTGAATTGATACTCCTGAGAAGGTCGTCTTGCGATAAATTGCGAACGTAGGGGTTAAAACGTTTTGCATCTCCGAGAGAGTGATGGTAAGGTCTAAGTAATTAATTGAGTCTCCACCAACCTCCATAGAAAATTGGATTTCAGGATTGACGTTATTGAGAGTGGAAAGAAAATCTGCCGTCCAAAGTTAAATTGTCGTATACGCAATACCAACGATCTCCGAAACTGGGTGTTTCGAGCATTTGTTGCGTGTGTGTTAGTGACGAAGGTTCGCGTGTGTTAGTGACGAAGATTCGTATTCACACGCTACTACTATGATGATCGAATGCATATACGACAATTTTTTTGTCGTATATGCAATGTGAAGTGCCGTATCTGAGAATCGAGAGCTTGTTGAAGGAAATGATTAATATAATTGAATTCTACGTTAAAAACTAATGTTAGAGAGCTACATAAAGTGATCTTATTTTCTTCCGAACATATTTTTCAATCTAGTTTGATACTTTTCCATGATCGTTGTTCTTGCATATACGACAATTTAACTTTGGACGGCAGAAATCCTCGAGTGAAGAGTTAGAGCCATTCCAAACAATAAGAATATCATCCACGTAACGAGACCAAAAACGAATATTACTGGAAGAAATAGCGGAGTTCAGGAGATTTTTCAGGGTGATCGATGAAAATGTCTGCAACCAGCATGGAGAGAGGGCCTCCCATTGGAAGTCCATCCGGAAATTTATATGTACGCTTTCTGAATACACACAAATTGTGCTTAAGGCAGAGTGAGATCAGCTTGTGGAATTCGTTGATGATGCATGTTGATATACCATGATGTTGAAGCATTTCAATCATTAGAGGGATCACAGTAGCAACGGGAATTTTTGTGAACATGCTGGTGATATCAAACGAAACCAGTTTTGATCCAGCAGGAAATTTCATAGCAGCAAGTTTGTTGGTGAGTTCGACTGTATTCTTTATCGTGTATAGAGGAGTAAATCCAGTTGTCGAGGAGAACCAAGCGGAAAGGTACTTCGCCAACTTATAGCTAGGGTCTGAATAGAAAGCTACGACAGGGCGGATAGGAAACCCTTCTTTATGCAGTTTAATCTGCCCATAAATTTTTGGAAGGCTAGGGTTCATCTGAAGAAGACAGGATTGATTTGTAGGTAAGTAGGATGTGAAGGGGGAGGCGATGCGTGTAGCGCCTGTGGAGTCCAGAAATTGAATAACTTTTTCTTCGTATTTATGGCGTTCAAGAATTACAAGGGTCTCGCCTTTATCAGCTTTAATCAAAACTAGATTTTCTTGCGTGAGACGTTTTTTCAATAAAAAGAAAGTACGTAAATCAGGGGAACGAGACGATTTCAGATGAGGGGGGGGGGGGTACTCTCACCTGGAAGTAGTACAAATAAACCCAGTATAAAAGTATTATAGTATAAGATAGTGTAGCATAAGTTTGCGGCATATGTAAGATCATTTGCACGGACGAACGCACCTTCTGAGTCATATGGTGTTGAAGGCGTTGCATATCTGACTCATTGAAGGGGCCTGACCAATTGCTCTACGAAGCATTGCGTATCTAGTTCCTCCAAGGAGCTGTTTTAATCAGTCTATACGGTATACACCGACCTCCAAGCAGTAACACCTATAGAATGGGCCCGGAGGAGCAGTTTAGGTCAAGATTTTCATACTTAGACTAATTTCAAGCCATGAGAGATAAAATCTTGAGTAAACGTGCGCATCTGGCCTTCATAACGTTATTGACGGCGCTGAATTCGTTTCAAGACTTGGAAAAATTTGGAGTTCTGATTCATTATGAAGGCAAGATTTGGAAACATTTAGAGACATGAATTGATACAGAGTGGTTGAGAGAAAAGTTGAGCTCCGAATCTGTGAGCCAGGCTTTACTCATGGAGTCTGAAGCTAAATCTCTCCTCTAGGCATACAAGTTTGGCTAACATAGGCTGGGCCCGAAAAGAATTCTGGTGTTTGTGATTCGTTATACGTCATAAGTAGATAGTCTTGGAATCGGGCTTCCTTCCTCGTTATGAACTAATTTCAAGTTTGATTGACTGGTTGTCAAAAAGAAATACAAGTTGAACAAAGACGTAACGTCGCAAATATATTTAAGTAGCGAGAAGAAGACAGGAGGAACTTGAAAAATTATGCACGGAGGCGACATCACTTGAAATGTTTGAGGAGGAGGAAAATACAAGCAGGAAAGTGTAATGTCATCAGAGGATAGTTCTTAGTATGAATGTTCATAGTAGAGACACTTTCAAACATCGGAATATGATTCCAAGAAAGACTACGATGGAGACTTTCAGGACCATCAAGAATTTTAAGCACGTAGAGAGAAAGTGATTCACGACAGATGATCGAAAACAGCGGAGATTGAGAATTGCCCACTCCCCTGCGCCCTCTCCCGCGGAAATCTACCACTGCATTCACCAAGATATACCTTTCAACGAGGACGTGTTATCATACGATGACGACGAAAATCTTTAGAAAGATCAAACTTATCTACTAAACGAGTACACGAAAGTGAAAGACGGTAGACTTCCTAAATATTTCGCATTCGAGACCATCTGGGCCACAAACCATCACATCGCAAACCCTCCTTAAAATAGACGAAGACGCCTAATTTACAAACGCACACTACGATTAGGTGCATTAGCAGCTGAACATATGCAGGACACTTGCGCCTTCTTAATAAAACGGTATAATTACTCGCACTATGCACCAAGACCTTGCCCTATAGACTAAGAGCGTATGCTAAAAAATGCGGATGATAATATAACTCCGAACTATCGCACTAGTCGAACGAGAATCGGATAGAGAAAAAAATTTTCCTTCCTGCCTCCCTACCCACCTCCTCGCCCTCATCATCATAAAACGAAGGTGAAATAACAAAACAGAGAAAATTTGAATTGGAAAATGTCCAGTTTCGCCTATAGTAGAATTTTACACATGCGAGCGATGAAATTCTAACGAACAGTTTACGTCAGTAAAAGTTTACAAGATTCTAGTACATACTACCACAAGCTGGGACAGTTTTGCGTGGACAGTCCGCCGCTGTTCAA
This sequence comes from Aspidiotus destructor, assembly GCA_035079395.1. Classification (NCBI taxonomy): domain Eukaryota; kingdom Metazoa; phylum Arthropoda; class Insecta; order Hemiptera; family Diaspididae; genus Aspidiotus; species Aspidiotus destructor. Next base: position 25,574,450 of record JAVHKZ010000001.1, on the reverse strand, counting down.
AACTATTTATACGCTTATCTGGATCATAATATACTCGAGAGTATAAAACAAGATAAAGTCCGTGTTTCATTTCGAACGTAATCTACGCGACTGATATAATTTATAATCCAATTCTCCATTACGAGGCCAGAAAAATTTGGATCGACGCGCTATAGGGAGATTGGAAGTGTAGAATTCCTATTTTCATTTTCGGTGAACCGTCACCAGCTCGGAAACTGCGGATACGTACGCGTCATTTAGAAAATTTTATTACCGTCTCACGTTCTGATATATCGCACAGCCTACGTCACTTCTCACTATATAAATTCTCGATCAAAAAATTAATAACGAGAACGAACAGCGTGGCGCTCGACTGTCCAAACGGTCTGTCAGTTTAACCCATATTACACGATATATAAATCGTAAGCTCGCGTGCTTTCGGAAATTACGCTGCCAGACGTATTTCAAAGAATACGACGCGATTAAAAATTAAATACTACTCATCGTTCAGATGAGAAGTTCATTGCACGGTTCATTCGGTAATGAGACTCATTATTTCACTTTCTTCACCTCTTTGTCATTTCATACTGCACCGTGCGCGGATGCGTTAGTAAATTCAAAACTGGACAGTGAAGCGGATACCTCATTTAGAACAAAAAGTCATAATATTTGATAAATTGTCGCGCGAAACAACAATTCCGCTCAATGCGTGGGAAAAAACGAATTCATTTATGTAATTACGATGCACAGTTTGTAAATAGCGCAATTTGTGTGTAACCTGCGTCGCACTTCTGATGAGACACAATATTGTGCCAACCCAAATTTCACAACTTCGTACGCACAGACTACTGCGAGTCCGATGATGAGAGTGCGTTGTTAACAAAGAAGAAGGAAAGGTAATTAAGGTGCGCGGATGCGATACGAATGCGTCACACAGCAGAATGATGGAGTGTAATTCCGAAAACGTTTACCTTGTTCTTGTAGAGTGATACATAAAGGCTGTAAATCAGCTACGATTTAGCATGAATCATCGGCTGATGGTCTCCGGCCTTGTACACACAGGTACACATGAAGAGAGAAATACTGGAAAAATATTTATTCCAGCACTTTTAAAAAGGGTATAAGATGGGTAGATAATGATAGGAGTCAATCAGTTTTTCAATCAGGTAAAACAATAAACGCGACAGAATCGTGATTTATGATCGATAATGGGTGGAAGAAAAGAGCAAACAAGATAATTTCCCGTGAGTATATTCTGTTATAGCGAGCAGTCAGTCAAGATACACAACGCGTTTTACTGAAATTCTGAGAGAACAAAAAGTACCTGCGATACATTCGGCAATCTATGATACAGAATTAAAATCTAGAATGGTTCGAGGCTTTGAGGTAAACAAAGTATACCAATCACAAAATGAAGGTAGAAAGCGTCTGACACTAAATGGAAATGTCTGAAAATTATAATTTAATAAGTTGGAAGAGCATGACTTATCCACCCACAATTCACTACATCAACTCATCAGGAACGAAAAACTGCTTTCCAATAAGGTAAACCCACTTCCCGAGGAAGATCAGGGGAGGCTCTTATCTACTTCAAGTACAGAAAAAATTTCCGAGGGCGATCACAGTAAGCGAGAGAGACGGAGCTCTTGCTTAGCTGAGGAATTTGAAAAAATTTAATTCTCGAGCTGTATATTTATGAATGGTAGAAGGCGATAGCTCTGGTCTGGTTTAAGGAATTGGAAATATTCTGATTTCCGCTATCACACACCAGGCTAATAAAGGTTTTTAGAAAGGCGGGACCTTCTATCTAGAAAACCATCTCGGTATCAGAGAGGGAAAGGGCTATGACCTAGTTCAAGGACATCTAGCCATCAGATTTCGGGACTCATTATTCAAGTCTCGTATCGATATCATCAATTCCCCAACATTGGTCCAGATTATACCACAAATGGCCTACCTTCCTAGTTCGATTCTCACTTCTTTTGTTTTCCTTTCTCGACAGACCTCGACAATTCGGCTTTTTAGCACGGTCATCGCTTGTCTCAACACAAAATCTCTCCTAAAGAGGCCAGCGAATCCTTGAATCTTTCAAATATCTGTTGGTCTGTCACCAAAATACAGTGGCATACCCATAGGCTCTAGTTCAGGGTCATTGGAATATCATGAGATAACTATAGTAAGATGAGATCTATACATATCGCAACTTGTCGGTTCAAACAAAATGGAGTCTTTAATCTAGTGCAAGGAGGATACTAAAGAGGGGAGATGTAACGGATAGCCACTGTGTCTAGAATTAAGTTTCCAGCTGATGGCTGTATTACATTCGAGTTTTCTGTTCCTTCAAAACGTCCTTACACGTTGATGACGTAAAACGCAGAAGTTGTATGCAGATACAGTGAAACTAGGAAAAATTTTGACTTACGCTGCCAGTTCTGAGGAATGTGGGGCTTCCGAATAGGAAATTTTCTCGGCATCCGAGAAGAAATGAAGTTTCTGAGTAAGGCGTGGCTTGAGATACAAAAAGATTTCGTGAACATCCAAGGGGAAGAGGACTACGACCTACTCCAGGGACATCTTGCCCTAGGACTTCTCGATCAATTATTAAAATCTCGTATCGATATCATTGAACCACAATATTGGTCCAGAACATGACCGGAGTGGCCCAATTTCCTCTTTTGATGTTATGGCTCTCTTCACTAGTTAGCCAAGCCACCCTGTAGCAAGGTCATGGTTTGTCAACCCTAAGACCAAATCCTTGAAATAATTGTTGGTCTGCCAATAATTGCCTTTTTGAATCCTTTCCCATAAGATATGGTCTAGCTGCTCTCACCTCCTCCGCGATTTTCCAGCCTCCATCAACAGCCTCTACGTTTTCATCACTCTAACAATGAAGATAAAAAGTCAGAGGAGGGAGCTTTGTGCTTTGGATACTTGAAAATTTTTTCAAAAGTAGCCAGAGATATCCGAGAGAATGGGAGCTTTTGCTTAGTTTAGGAGCATGGTAAAAATTTTCAGACTACAAACTCACAAGAGCAAGTTACAACAAGCGAGGGATTCAATCTAGTCTAGGTTCATGCCGTCAAATTCCTTGACCAATGGTTGAAGTGTTCTATGGACCTCGAAAACACTCAATATTGGTCCAGTATTTGACCGGAGTGGCTCCATCTTCTCCTCTGATGCCATCCCTTTCTTACCAAGCATACTTCACTAAGCCACCCTCCAACGCGTCATGGTTTCTTAGTCCAATACCAGATCCTTCCGCAAAAGGCTAATCTCAAGAGTCTTTCCCAAAAGACAATGGCATTCTCAATGATTCTCCTTCAAGGTCATTGTTGGTCGATGTTTTTCGAGAACAAATTTAGAAACAATCCATTTTCTCCACTTTCGAGCCTTTCTCTCATGCTTTTTAGGTTCTTTTCCAAGAGACACAGGCACTCCCTCTGACACTCGTTCAGGATCATGATGCAAATTTGAAAACGATTCATAATCTTCCCCCTCTAACTTTCTCATGTTTCTCATTGGTGAAGGAATTTTGATGACGTCACATTTGACCATGATCTGCCCCCCCCCCCATGACATCAACAACTTTTAGGCAGAGCCATCGTCAGGGGGTGGCGAGTAGGTATTACCGCTTCAAGCCTTGCGCCGGCGAGGAGAAAATAAATTAAAATCATAAAAATTGTAAAAAAAACCTCATGTGAAAATTTCGCTTTAGGTCTCAAAAAGTCAAGCGAAGACGCTGAACTCGAGTCTCAGTCTCGACTGTCAGTCTTGAGTCTCCGTCTGGAGTCTCAATCTTGCGCCTCAAGCTCGAATGTCAAGCTTGAAGTTTAGTCTTGAGTCTGAGGCTCGAGTCTCAAGCTGTCTTCGTCTCGAGTTTTGGTCCCAAGAGTCTGTCTCGACTCTCCGTCTTCATTCTCAAGCTCGAGTCTATGTCTCAAGTGTTAGTCTTGAGTTTCAGTCTCGAGTCTCGGTCCAAAGGGTCGGTCTTGAGTCTCAACCTCGATTCTCAAGCTCAAGTTGCAAGCAAGCTCGCGCCTCAGTCTCTAGTATCAGTCTTGAGTCTCAGTCTCAAGTGTCAGCCTCAGTCTCGAGTTTTAAACTCAAATGTCAGTCTTGAGCCTCAAGCTCAAGTCTAAAACGTGAGTCTCAAGCTCGAATCTCAGTCTCAAGTCTTGGTCCCAAGTCTCAAGCTGGAGTCCAAGTCTCGAGTGTCAGTCTTGAGTCTCAGGCTCGAGTCTGAAGCTCCAGTCTCAGTCTCGAGTGTCATTCTCAAGTCTCAAGATTCAGTCTCAGTCTCGAGTGTCATTCTCAAGTCTCAAGATTCAGTCTCTGCCTCGAGTCTCAAGCTCAAGTGTCAGTCTCGAGTCCCAGTCCCAAGTCTCAAGCGCGAGTCTTAGGCTCGAAAATCAGTCTCGAGCCTCAAGCTCGAGTCTCAGTCACGATTCTGGTCTCGAGTCTCAAACTCAAGTCTCAGGCTTGAGCAGGGCTGTCGCCTGAGAGTGTTGAGTAGGTATTACCGCTTCAGGCCTCGCACTGGCGGCCCCAAAAAGTCTGGTGACGGCGCTGTTTTTAGGCTTTCATCACTTTCACAGCGGAAGTGGGTGATAACATCAAACTCCTGGGCCTTTTTGTCTCTGTCCACTGGCGTATCATAAAAATTTTCGAGGATGAACAAGAAAATTTTTCGCAATGGGTTTTGAACAAAATTTCATAATTTTTCATACCAGATTTTCCAGTTTAGGGGAAGGTCGTGTCCCCGAATACCCCCCCCCCCTTTCGGTAAACCTTCCTTTGTCCTATTAAGAATTGTGGATGCCTCGAGTTTGGCATCTTCAGAAAGGATACTGCTACGAATCTTCTCACACAGGAATCTTCATTCGGATCGCTCACTCGGTACAGATCTTGTCCTCAAATTCTACCATGTCTACACCACTAGTTTCAAAAAGACAATATCGCCTATCTTGGACCCTTTATCCGATGATCTGAGTCGTCCACCTATTCACTATACTCTCACTTCCTCAGGCGAACTTTCAGTCAACCTCAAGGACGAGATTCCTAGAAGTACAGGTTACAATGCCCATCGGCTCCAACTTGGGAACATATCGATCACACGTCCGGAGCTCTTCAGCTCACGCGGATCATCTCAGAAGAGAGTTCCCCCCCCCCTCCATAGTTGAATGTTAAAATAGTATAAACGACGTTCTAGAGTACGATAAAAACTTCATGAAGTTGGGATCACTTTCAAGATTGACTTTTAAGATGAAGCCATCAAGAATCCAAGTTCTTGTTTTCTTTAGCTCGATAGTCAGATTAGACTAATTTTGGACGCCAGCCTGAAAGGAAGTAAGGGATCGATGAGTTTGACACTGTCGTCAGCACCCAGCCCGCCTAAAATTGCTTCGCTATGTTAGAAGACTCAACGAACTTTCGAAATTATTTCGTCTCACCGCGATGATTTACGTCGATTTTTACATTTTTCAAAAGGCTAGTCGCGGAACGTGTGAACTTCAACAACGTCTGCCACCTTTCGTCTCCCTAATTAAAGACTCACCTTTCAGGGTTAGCTCTCTCTCCTCCTCCTTGAGCCAAGTATAAATAGAATTTTAGCGTGCGTTAATTAAACTGAGGCGACAAAAATAGTGTACAGAGAAATACAGCGTGGCGATAAAAATAGAGTAATGCGAACTCGCTGTACGCGCGAGGAGGCATACAATTTTTCACAATGAACTTCGTTCAATGTTTTAAAATTAAAATAGTATCGCACTCCCAAGGTAATCCGCGCGGCTTCCATAAACTGGATTTACGTGTTCGCAGTTCGCGAACAAGCGGAAGCAGTTAAACGATGTCCTACCAGCTATGGAGAGCTATCACCCACACAATATCATATACACACCAGTTTTCGAATACGACGGTCATTAACCGCAAGACATTCGTTTTCCCAAACTGGCGCGCAAGCGTACGCATAATTAACTACACAAAATTGAATAATATTCGATACCGGCTCTCAAAATATACACGTGTAGTACTACGAAATTTTTCTGAATAACGTTTTCCGTGCTCGGAACGGTGGAGCTCGCACATACAAACACCAGCAGTGCGGACATGATATAAGCCTATGTCTACGAAGAATGGTAAATGGGTTTAATGACATCTGCTTCTTTCTGCATGGTTCGTGAGGTCGTATTACACACAACAATGCAACGTGAAAATCGGACGCACGACGAAGTAATTTTATGATGAAATTTCGCGGCTCCAAATTCTTTCTTTCGTCGATCGTTGTACACGCTGGAGAACGTCTCGTGCGAGGGCACACAAAGAGACCCATCGAAGGCAGCCAGTGGGCCACCAGAACCATCCCCTTTGAGAGGGCAGGACACGGACCACGACGCGGCGTTTCGCTCGTAACGAGAGAAGCGTGCGTAAAACGAAACGCATTTCTAGCTCCAGCGATGATTAATTCCGTTTTCGATTATCTACGTATGAGATTTCCGTTATGAACTGCGACGCTTTTGTCAGTTCACGTCGTAGTAATTCGAAGCCAACACGAGAACGAATGACGTTGCGAAAGAATTTTCATCAGAGATGGTGAGGACGTCGAGATCGATTCGAGAGAACATCGACTCGTCGCTTCTCGGAAAATTTAGTAGCACGCAAATTCTGTTTCGAATCAACCAGTCGTGAAAATTATCGAGAAGGAGGTTATCTATTCAATCTAAATCATGCGTGACTTCTGGGAAGGTTCACCAAAATTAGAAATTTCGGCATTAGTACATCGGCAGACCTTGAGTTTTGGCATAAAAATGAAGGACTCTTGCCCGAAAATCTTTAGTATGCCTCAGTTGCTGACTTGGTTCGTTGATAACGTGGTTAAATTAGTGGAAAATCGATAGAAAATCGTTCGATTCTTAGGAAGACTGAGAATCAACAGGTTGTAGGAGAGAATAGTCATGTATTTTACGAATTCATGGGCAAGATTTAGAAAAAATCAGAGCGTACCTAAGATTTGCACCCCTGGATTTGGGATACGAGAAGATGAAAGAGGCGGGGCAAGGGAGGGAAGTTTTGCAAAAGTTCCAACTACCTATGGATACGTCAGAAGAGGGGCTCGCAAAACGATTCTAAGATAGGGAGGTGGTGCTTCTAATCGATTATCGAAATACATGTCGGAAAATTCACGTAAAAGCAGGTTGACGCAAATTGTTGTAAGAAGCTTCGCGAACATTTTTCCCTAAGCCTCCTTCAGAGACGGCACTTGAAAACAAAATGATGCTTCCTTTCCGTGGTCTCTAGACGTGAGTATACGTTCAAGACCTAGACAGCTCGTAGAATGAACGGGGAAACATTATACCTTCAAAACTCTGCCAGAGACAAAAGATCCACTCGCAGAATAGAGAAATTTACGTAGTACTCTATTCACAGGCAGGCGTTCCAAAAACAAGTCGGGGGATCAACTTGAGACAAGAAAGGAAGTCGAATAAACGCTTTGAAGACGGGGTTCAGGAAGTAGTCTTTCATTCTGACAGAATTCGCCTTTGCCTAACTCTGATGAACGACTACCGAAAGAAATTCAAAGTTTTATCATACTCACAGCAGCAGTGTTCAGTTTTTGCAATTCTTCGTACAGCCACATTTCTACAGCCAACCTTTTGCGGATGAGATTCATTTGATGAGACCCATATTTCGCGGTGAGAAATTTCTCCCGGCGCTCTTTAACTTCGCCCTTTTCCGTAAAATTCACTCGCAATCCCGTCTTGACCGCTTTATCGGATTTTACGCTAGATATGCAATTGGTCGAGACAGATGAGTTAGAAGCTACGCTGCACTCCATTCTGCACAGAACAAATTATACGAGGTTAATGACAATACGAATGCTGCAATTCCGGATCAATGTACGATATTCATTGTTTTCTCACTTTTTTCTAGTAGAGGTAGTAGGTCAGACGTGGAGAGATCCTGGGTACGTGAAAAACACCACTTTACACAGTGTGATATCGAAACGAGTAGGTGAAATAATGAATCACACACAATGCTGCGAACTTTCAGAGCGTATTTGTCACATTTACTACGAAAACACCGCATACACACGCATTTTTGTCAGAAAATCGAATTTTCTCGAGTACATTAACGATAATACGACGGTGTTGAATTATCGCGAACAATACTGTGAAAAATTACTCGATAAAATTTGATACCACTCGTTCGCAAAATCGCGAAAATTGAACGGAAGAAACTCGAAGAAAATACTTTCGAACTCTGGAATTAGATGTATCGAAACTCAGAGACCGTGCAATCGTAGTATTTACCCTGGGACGATTACAAGTAAACACGATTTCGAAGAAGCTACTCGTACAGTTGTATCATTCGGAATAGAAGACAACAAAAACTAACTTGTACTTCACTCGCGAATCAAAACAACAATCTTGCAGGAGAATACGCGTCGCGTTGCCGCACGAGAGAGGGAAAGGGGATTGTCTTTCTCTTTCTCAATGTCATAGACATTATAAAGAAACTCGATGATACAAGCCGCATACGTTCAAATCGTTGCTCTTTGTAATCGAAGAAAATTGTAGGTGCGCTAGAGTCGCGGTGCGCGTCACACCTTCGATCTGCTAATCTGCTATAGAAAATTGAATGAATGCACCGGCGAAACAGCGATCAGGAGAATAAAGCCCACGTCATCGCTCTTTGTGTGATGAAATATTCTCATTTCGCTGACGTCGTCAATGCAACTTTGTGAGGCAATACTGCTGCGCGCCTGCTCCAAAGGCCGTACTCCGTAGCTTGCCGGCGGCGTCTCTAAAATTTTCTGTATCAGCTGTTTATGTTTGTTTTCCAGTTCCAGTTACTGGGTCAGGGCTTTCAAATTGCAGTTTTCCTGTCTGTGGGTCATAGGGTCATTTGTTAATATTGATTGATAGAATCGAAGCATCGTCCTATCATTTTCTGAAGAAATGGCGAAGAGATATCTCGTCGGTTTGTTCATCATCACTCCACGAAGAACGAGGACCATCATCTCCTATCGGTCTACTCCTGCGTTCAGACAAAGAGACGCGATGGTGTTTTATTCTGGCAGTTACATATTATACGCCGCGGGATTTTCGATCAGGTGATTATCGTTAGCTTCGAGACTTTCGTAATTGATGTAAATTCATTTTCTTCACTTCGTCAATTACAGAATCAGATGATGGATCGCTCACCCGCGTCAAAGAATGTTCAATGTCTACTATTCCTCTTATCAACGCTTCGTATCCTTTCCAAATCTCAATTTATGGCCGAGTAGGATGTTGAAAAGATTCCGAGAAACGCAGGCTCTTTGTCTGTAGTGATAAAAATTATTGACGATTTACTATTTTTCAGCTATTACAAAAAGTGAGTACCTGTTTCGACATTGTTGTACGACGACTGCATTGATTTCGCGGTTATACAAGTTCACATGAGTTTTAAGCGAAATTCCAAAGTTTCGAATTGCGCTCACTAGCATTGTGATAAATAAAAGTCGTGGTCTGTTGTGTATGCTTTACAAAGTCTCGTATGCATATGCTGATAGCCACGTACATATAATTCTGTTTTTACAAATCTCAGTAAAGTTTTAAACGTTTTGTATTTCTATGAAAAATTCTCGAATGTAATTTTTTGTATCTTGACTGCAGATTTCATGTACGGTATGTCATGGTTGCCGAAGACTGTGATTAACAAGCGTTCCCATTTCAATACATCTATAAATCCGTTCCCGTTAAAGTTATAGAATTTGTTAGTAACTTAAAAATACGAATGTTTGTATAAATATGAATTCTGATAATATTCAACTTTTTATGTTCTAAGACTCTCTTGGTACGCCTTTATTGTACAAAAACCGTACCATGAATGCGTTTAAACGCATCTTATTGTATAATATGTTAATTTTCGTCAATGATTAGGATGCATGTAGCGTCTTGGATATTTACTAGTCGTTTTATCTTGTCGTTCCTACTTAGAAGATGTAGATCTCCATTAAAAATATTAGGATCTCTTACTTGTTTATGTTTTAGAATTTTAACTTCTTGATGTTTATGTTATTAAAAAATATGAATCTAGAACGTATTTTTATTTCTAATAGTAACAGCACAAAATTCAATGAGTCGATATTTTAGTTGTTCATGAACAGAAGTTTCGAAAAAGATGTTGTCTAACGCGCGATCATTTCGGCAGCCTGAAATTAAATATTCAGATTTCCTTCCAGACAAATCAAAATATATTTGTACGCAACTGCTCCCTGGAAAGAAGAAAATATAAATCAATACCATGTACAACATAAAATATGCACAATCGATGAGAGGAGCTGTGAACATCAAAGATCGAATGTCTGCATGTTTTGTTTCGCACGATGTCATCGAAAATTACTCTCTTTTGAGAAATATAAAGAAGAAATACTTTTTCCCGTACATTAGTAAGTATGAACATTACAGAGGATTTCAAAAAATATTATAATTAGAAGTAGGTTATAGGTACCTACCAGAAAGGCAATCAGGAGAAGGATACCCAGTTCTTTGTACATATTTTTGATGAATCATATTCGTACTCTACCAACTTGGAAATTTTCACACTGTTCAAGTACGCCCGTCTAATATTTTTCATATGATGATGAAATGTGTTCTTTCGATGTGTCCTGCATACAACGCGATCATTTTAGAACAGATTGAATCATGAGCTTGAAATCATTCCTACTCGATGTAGTTAGTCGAATTAATGTCTATTTGTTTTTGTCAACGATCATTTCCACATGTACCTTCCACGTAAGCCAACATTGCGAGTGTTAACCATTCATGTCTGAGCGCTACGAATTGGAAATGGGGACAAATAAAAATTGTTCCTACATAAAAAATGGTATTAATAATGATACAAATTAATGATAATATATTTCCAATGCCGAATGACTTTAAACTTGGGTATTACTAAATTTTAGCGAAATTATGCGCAAGCTCGTTTGTCGGCACAAAAGTGTACGGTAACTTCGTAGTTATTTTTATCTTTTTTCGATTTTCATTCTTAATCTAGGTTCAAATTATCTCTTCAGATTGAAAGATCTACTTATGTAATAATTTTTTAGCAAGTTTTTGAGCATCTATAACACGTCTTTAGGACCACAGAGAATAATTCGATAATGCGCGTCTTTCCGAAAAGCTCACTGCAATAAGAAAGAAAAAACGCCCTTTGTTCTTATTTCCCTGTCATTTCATCAATCATAGAAGTTCATAAGTATCAATGAGATCATACTTTAGCCTTTCTAAACATCAGCCAAAGGTTCAATGCTGTGGATAAATTTTATTTTGGAACAGAAACGATGTAGAGTAAAAATAAAATAAGGGTATATCGAGTCGGAATAAGTTAAAATTGGGAAAAATATTTAATAAAATTCATTGCGTTCTTATAAATACTTATTCCGTTTTTCAACGAATTGTTCATAGTCGAAGAAATGAGATAAATAATATGATAAATATTGTTCGTTCAACTGATCAGAGAAATTACACCATAAAGGGCGAAGGAAGAGATGAAAACCGACTTGATCGTATGTCGCTACTCTACTTTTATAGGTAGGCCTATCCTAATTAACTTGTATTTTTTTAAACACGGTGTTGTTCTATTTTCTATTTACACAATATCATTGGCAGAAATGTATCGAGAAATTTGCTCGATTCAAATCATAGAAAATTAATTTTTGCGTTTCTGTTCAACTGAGTCCTAAAGGTACATTAACATATTTTTCAAAAAAATCCGTTTGACATAAATCGTATCCAAGTAGGCTAGATAAGAAATGTGAATACGTTTTGTAATTGAAAATTGATTTATCGGCATCGATCGATATTATCGTTGATGGATGGATGGATGTCCAATTGGAAATATTCTCTAGACTTTTTATCAAAGTCTTTGTCAAAAATATTTTCAATTGTTGTAATCAATTGAGATTTTCAAAAAAGATCAAAATAAATCAGCAAAAAAAAAAAAGGAAAAAACAAAAAATGCAGAATAATTTTTAAAAATATTGGTTCGATGCGGCATTCAACTCTTTAAATTAAATTTGTACTGTGCGATCTGAAAATAAGGTAGGTTCTTTTTAAAATTGGTGAACAAGTGTACGTTTTACGGCCTTCAAAAATGATAATATACTGAAGGAATATCTTGAGAAAAAATGTGAACTGTAAAATCTTCAAATTCAGTTTTCACTTCGTTTCTTGTTTCCTAAGAACATTTTAGCTCAAAAAAGTGAAATTCAATTCCTCATCATAGTTCCAGCGCACCTAAAATTCGATCGTATCTGCCTAAATCGAATACGAGAACATGGGATACGAAAGCTATCAACTTGTAAAGATGCGATTGAATTAGAAGCTTCATTATAGATAGAAATCCATCTAGCCACTTTGACGAGTTCAATATCGTCAAAATAATTTATTTCACCGTCATTAATCTGAATTAAGTATATTTTAGAAATGGAAAAGAATAAGTGAAGTACCTTTGAAAATGCATCAGTCGTAAAGAAAAGACTTTTACCCGGAGATTCAACAAAAATAGTACAAAAATATCCGATAACTGTGCACTTATAGTTTAATGAGCAAAAAATTTCAAGGCATAATGATTCCTCCTTGAGCAGAGGCGGCGGCTTGTGCCCCAGCAGTGGCAGACACTCCCGGAGGTGGAACAGCTCCATAGGGTGGAGGGATAGGTGGCATAGTAGACCCATTCGGATTGATACTCGTACTGGTGCTCGTCGACATGCATACTCCTCCATTTGGATCAGCAGTAACAGAAGTTGATCCCATCATATAGGCACCATCTGAGCTATGCTCCATCACATTTTTACTAGTTACACTTCCATCTGGATTCATTGATAATTCGTACATCGAACTACTGATAGATATTGAGGATACATCCAAGGAAAACCTCTGTGTTAGAGTAGCGCAACTATTGACGTCGAATTGGTGAAAAGCTGCAATACTCTGAATGGCTGACATTGCATTAGATTGCAGTTGTTGTTGATCTTGATACAATGTTTCACTGACTGCAATGTACATGACTACAAAGAAAGAAAAAAAAAAATAGATAAGTGGAACTTAAAGAGAAGCCCTGACTCAAAAATTTATCCTACCTGAATCTGAGCAACGTTTCATGGCTAAAATATTTTCGAAATCACTCCACATCAAGACATAAGGAGTTGCTGTAAAAACAGAGTAGATTTAATGAGTTATTTCATCCGTGCATCAATATAAAAAAAAAAATTGAAAAAATCTCACAAGAAATGAATTGTTTAAGCTGATCCATCGGCCCACCGACGGCTACAGCTGTCGTTGACCCTGCCTGAACTTTCTGGGCTAGAAAAAAATAATAATAAAATCTCTTAATTATTGTATGTTTGTTGATATTTATATTATGAAATATATATCCACGGGTATTTCCAAATTGTTTGTTCACAAAAAAATATATTCACCATCCATAAATGAATCTTGTAACACCATATGCTGCTGACTTAATATCTTCACTTGAGTTTTGAAGTAGGCTAGATTTCTGAACAAATACACATCAATAAGAAATTAATCTATATTATTTACTTTCATTTCATGAAAAACAAGCATTAAAGAATGGATGGAAACGTACCCAGCAGAATCAGCTCCCCACATTACTTTTGTGATTTCTTGACTGAAGCTCACAGAATATTGAATTCTAATAGTTTGGCAGTTTTGGCTACATACTGTCAATTATGATTGATCATTAGAGGATGGTTTGGAATCAAAGATGCAAATAATATAAAGCGGTGTAAGAAAAAACGTCCAAAGTCAAACCCCCTCCCTATTTTTCCAACTCTCTCCAAACTAGATCAGCGACCCATCTCGGGGTGCTCGGTTTGATACCTAATTGTAGTTTTTTCACTTTCCTTAAAAGCCCCCACTCCTTGAATAACAATGATCTTCAATATCCTCCAAAACTTTTTTCCCGTCACTGAAATATCACGCATCTGGCCAGACGAGGGCCTTGCAAAAGCAATGTATTTTACATACAGGATCCATGGCCTCTGAAGATGAAACATAGCAAATACTCACAGAAATCGAGGCAGGCCACAGAATCAACATTGATTGTTTGTTGACTTCTACTAGCTCGGTGAATGTAAAATATTTTATTGTTCAACTGTAATAAAAATGGCAACAAATATTACGAGAATCCGTGTGAAAAAGCGTTTTTATACACAAAAGTCAAATATTTGTAACCAATCACTACTCAGCTTTTTACTGAGAGTGCATGTACAGTACCTTCATCAAATCATTCTGTTGATATTTCATGGCATAGTGTTGAGAACATTGCTGCACTTCAGTAGGGTAGGCGCACACTTGATGTAGATTCGGTGATTGAAGTGATACGGAGGCAGAGGCGGACGCCGACGCTGTCGCAGAGGCTGAACCACTTACTGAACCAGGTGGAGGACCAAAAGGTGGGGGCGGACAAAAGGGGGTTGGATTGGTTGGTGGTATGGGGAAGAGTGGTGAGGGGTGGATAGGTGGCGGACAGAACGGAGGCGGACTTACAGGAGGAGGACACGGAGGAGATATTGGTGGTATGGGGCAGGGAGGTGGTGGATGGATGGGTGGTGGACAGAATGGAGGTGGACTCACCGGGGGCGGACATGGAGGTGATATTGGTGGCATGGGAAAGGGAGGAGATGGGCAGAATGGAGGTGGACTTACAGGAGGAGGACACGGAGGAGATATTGGTGGTATGGGGCAGGGAGGTGGTGGATGGATAGGTGGTGGACAGAATGGAGGTGGACTCACAGGGGGCGGACATGGAGGAGATATTGAAGGCATGGGGAAAGGAGGGTGAGGATGATTAGGTGGGGGACAAAATGGTGGAGGACTTATTGGGGGAGGGCACGGAGGAGATATCGGTGGCGGGATTGGTGGAGGACACAAAGGAACAGAAGCAGAGGCAGATGCAGATGCATCAGCTGAAGCTTGAGCGTTGCCGAAGCCTGTAGAGCTCATAGGTGGGACAGATGGATTATTAGGTAATTGAGGAGGCGACATAGGTGGATTTAAAGGAGATGCAGGAGGATTGAGAAGGTTATTTGACGCGTTACTGATAGTGATTTGAGTAATATCGATGGAGAATTGCTGCGTCAGTTTGGAACAACTATTGACATCGATTTGATGGAAGGAGGCAATACTTTGGATTGCTGTCATGACATCAGTTTGCAGTTGTTGATTCAAGTACACAGTTTCACTGACTGCTATAAACATAGCTAGATACGCAAGAAAAATAATTGAATCGTTTTAAGTACAAATTCCAGCGGTAGCACGTAGTTACAAAATTTAGAAATTTTTTATAAAAGGTAAGATACAAATTTATTCCTACACCGCTAAAGGGGTACTTTGAAGGTGATCTATGACTTTTCCGGAATCCTATATTGCATACAAATTCGACTACGTCTTATCAGTCTGGTGGAGTTTCTGACACTGATTTTATAGCAAGCTGCCTGGATTGAGAACAAGTATGCCACCTGGCAACACCCATGAGATTGATAACACGTAGAAAAATAATTATGTAACATAGAAAGCTGGAAAAGTCTAACAAAAACTTGTGTATACAGCAACAAAAACGTTGAATTGATTAGCACCAGCGCGGCGGCGCCATGACCCTTCATTACTTTTCTTGCTTACAACTAGTAATTCTATCTGCGAGTTTAGTGCGACGCTACCAATACCTACATAAAATGGTTGTGAGAATACTTGTATTTCTTCCCCTTTCACGTTAGCTGGATATCATTTTTGTGGTATTATTATTTATTACTAAGAAAAATAATAAGTGCATGACTAAGGGTGTGCTTTACACGTGAAAACGTGTGCGTAAAACACGGTCCCAAAAATTAATTCTCAGGACTTCAATTTTGAATCAAGTTTTCTGATTTTTTGGAATGTTCTTCAGAAAGGTTTGATTAAAAGCGCTATGCAAACAGAATTTGGATGACCGGTGGTAGATTGAGCGTTGTAGGGTATTAGGGAATTGATAGGCAACCTATTCTACACAAATTTGGAGTTCTTCAACGAGTAAAGGACACCCTTAATCTGAGTATGTGTTTGTAAAGTTTTGGCACTTTTGAATCCAATTTTTGCAAAAAATTTACTCACTTGTATCTGAACACCTTTTCATAGCAAGAATATTTTCATAATCAGTGTACATCATAACAGATTGGGATGCTAGAAGATAGAATAATCAAATTTTCATTTTAATTGTGAGAACACTAGAAGAATGTTTAAATCTAGACCTTATGACTAGATTTCTTCTATTTGAATTCAAATAAAAGACTTCTTACAAGAAATATATTGTTGGAGTTGTTGTATTTGTGTGCTGGCCACAGCAGTAGTTGATCCAATCTGAACTTTTTGAGCTGAAATTTGGCACAAAGTTTGTGTGAAATATTGCATAAACTTTGAATTCTTCACAAATTATATCGATGAGTTAATTTCTTACCATCCATGAAGGAATCCTCCATTACCATAAACTGCTGACTGACAACCTTAACATTTATTTTGACGTAAGCCAGATTTCTGTGAAGTGTTAATATTTTGATATAATTCTCGCAATTGTATCCAATTATGAAGTTCCTGAGTCAAGATGAGCAAACTCTTACCCATTCATATCAGCTCCCCAAATAACTTTCGATACTTGATAGTTTGTGTCCACGTGGTATTGAATTCTGATGGTTTGACAGTTGTGGGAACATACTAATGAAGAGGAGAAATAAGATTCACGGTAAGTCAAAATTCTAATCCGAATAATAGTTGATGGTGGCGTAGCTTGCGAAATTCTCACGTGATGCACAAAGAAAAAACTCAATTTTGTGAAAGGAAAATAAATAGAATAAAAGAAGAAGGTGGAAATAGGCCATAAGATGAAGAAAATTTTTTGGAATTTTAGATGAGCCAAAGCTTGGTGTTTTATTAGAACCGAGCAAGGACGCATGGGCTGCCATACTTAGTCGTTACATCATCATTCATCGTCAGACTTTCCTACTTCACTAATAAATAACTGTTCATTACCGTTTTCACTTGCCCAGGCGCCCACGCCCGCGATTTTTGGTAAAATTTTGCGGGCGCAGGCACGGGCACCCGCAAAACAAAAATGTCTGCGGCCGCCCGGGCACGGCTGCGGGCAGTGCTCCTGATGCCCGCGAGCGCACGCGTGCGGTAACATTTTCAGTTTTTAATATTTATTTGATTTTTCTCAGTGGTCGTGGTGCCCGCGTGCAAGCTCCGTCCGTGCGCGTTTTAATATTTCAATTTTTTACTTTTGTCAGTGGTGGCTCCAGAGTGCGATGACCAATGAGTTGCCAAACTGAAAGCCAAATTAGATAGAAAATAAAAGAACGTATTTTTAGGTTTTTTTTTGCTGTGGTGAGGTGATGATAAGAAATTGACAATGAATGGAACACCGGCAAAATTTCGGACATTTTGGTCTCCAGATTCCCACCAAAATTGAAAAATTCGGCTGTAATCAATTGCTCTTCGAATTTGTCATTAATTTCATTATTCTTATTCATGGGGGGCGCAAATCTGACAGTCCAAAAGCAAGGAGCGACCTGCGCCCCCAAAGTCTATCAAACAACGATCTGCAGAAAAGTATGTCTCATTCATCTTGAAGAAATAGTTTTCCGCAGATCGTTGTTTGATAGTCTTGTCCGTGTGGCGTGCGTCCGCAAGTTTTGAACTTTTGATGAAATATTGCCAAAAAATTGAAAAAATACAAAAATGCAGATTTTCATCGCCCGCCCGCCCACCCGCGGGCACGGGCACCTCTAAAAATTGCAGATTTCTCGCAGGCACGGGCACCCGCGATTTTGTGGGCAAGTGACAGCTTTGGATTTTAGCCCATTGTCTTGCAAGCTACGCCTCTGATAAGTGTAACTATCATTATTAATTAATTAAGACATCCTCACAGAAATCAATGCAATGGGCAGAATCAAATGATATTGTTTGTTGTGTTCTACTGGCTTGGTGAACATAGAAGATTCTACCATTAAGCTGAAAGCAGAAATATTTCCATATATTATGAGCAGATCATGAGTGCAGGAAGTACCCGTTCTTTAAAAATTTGAAAAATTCCCTCAAAGTAGAAATAAATAGGTATCAAGAAATATTTCATTTTCTATGTATTTTTTCATGTATATTTATGAACAAAGGTAATTTATTACCTTCATTAAATCTGTTTGTTGATATCTCATTGCATAGTGTTGTGAGCACTGCTGCACATCCGTGGGATAGGCACACATTTGCTGTAAATTCGGAGGTTGAATTGTGACAGACGCTGATGCTGAAGCAGATGCAGAAGCTTCAGCATTTCCTGAGAACCCTGGTGGAGGCATCGGCATTGGATGAGGAGGAGGTGGCAAGAGCGGACTTGGAGAGAAATTAGGAGGAGAGGGGCAATTAGGCGGTGACATAGGCAATGGTTGAGAAGCAGGAGGGAAGATGGGAGGCGGATTCATTTGTGGATGAGGTGAATAGAGAGGATTTGGAGTGTTAACCGGACTTATGTTCGATGTAGCAGATCCTTGAGCTGCTGCATTTGCTGATGAATCTATTGTAACCGGAGGCATTCCACCCATATTTACTTGTGGAAAAGCATGACCATGATAAGAGGCCAAGAGCATTAAATATAATGCTGCTGGTATAGACATAGGAAGCATCGTTGATTCCTATCTGTAAAAAAAAAAAAAAAAAAAAAAAGTTACGATTTTATTTATTGGTCAATCATGTGCCACTAACGTGAAATTCAGACTCGAGTTTTTTTTTAAATCTAAAAAAAATATCAATAATCTAAATGCAGATACATGGTGTCTATTTTATTGTTTAAAGTCAAGACCAAATTCGTCATCAGAGAATTTGTCCGCTATTTGAAACAAACTTTATTCTGAGCCTCACTTAAATCCGTGCTTTTCAACGGTGGAAGGGCAACGGGACACTTTAACCATTATTATTGCCCCCGTAGCAGTTATGAAATTCCACCATTTGTTCTCAAATACCCCTGTTAAAAATAAAATTGCTAAACAGGGAAATATAACGTTCAATGGGTTTGGTTTAGTTTTGTAATATGAAGTTAGCTCTGCTCTTAACAAGAGTAAAAGATCAGTTTTTCTCGACTTACAGAAGAAATAAATAAATTATATTACGGTACATAGGACCACGTTGAAAATTACTTATACAAGAAATTAATGTTGAGAACACTATTTTCCAGTCAATAAAAACACACAAGATCACTATGAAAGCCTTAGATCAGTTTTGAGGAGAAAGAGGTCAAATTGTAGAAGAAGATACAGCATTTGAACTTTTCTCAACAATCAGATCCCCCCCCCCCAGTTTGAGAGATATGGTAAAAATGCCATGCCACGTTTTGCTATCTTGAACTTTTGTTTGTCAGTACAAACCCATAAATCAAATGTCCTTACAACTTTTCAACTGGATTCTTTCCCCAATTACTATTATAATAGTCAACAGCCAAAAAATTGCTGGAACGAGAATAGGTGATTCTTGAAGTATTTTTCACGCTAAATTCAATACCGTTTTCCGTTTTTCGCTAGCAGGTCTAGATTTCCTGTAATCGTTGCAACAACGTGCCGATTTTTGCAACAAACTGCCGCGCATCGTTGCGAACGTAACGCAGGTTCGCAGAGTATGATACTGCTATCCTCGATGCGTTCCGCGATGATGCGCGGCAGTTTGTTGCAAAAATCGGCACGTTGTTGCAACGATTACAGGAAATCTAGACCTGCTAGCGAAAAACGGAAAACGGTATTGAATTTAGCGTGAAAAATACTTCAAGAATCACCTATTCTCGTTCCAGCAATTTTTTGGTTGTTGACTAGTGATTATGTGACTAAATCTTATTTTTACAAATTTAGTCATTCTTCTTCTTTCTCAAGCCATTGGATCTACAAAAATGTTTGAAAAATAATAAGTATTTATTTGAATTTTACAATATCATTTTAACCTAAGGATATACAATTTTTTGTATGCGTATACCAACATTCTTTATGAATCACAGAAAATTTCAAGTCTGAGTAGTTCCTTGGGCAGAAGCTGACGCTTGAGCGTCAGCAGAAGCGGTCGCACTTCCTGATGCAGGTGGACCAAAGCTAGGTGGGCAAGGAGGTGTAGTGCCTAAATTTGCATTAGTGCTAGTTGACATTGATACCTCTCCAGCAGGACCTTTGGTCACAGAGGTAGAACCTGTCATATGGGAACCACCTCCTTCTTGTTCCATTGTATTTCCAGTCGTTATACTTCCATCCGCATTTTTATTCATCGAGAAAGACGAGCTGGTGACGGTTATTGTAGAAACATCCACAGAGAATTTTTGCGTGAACTTGAAGCAACTTGTGATGTCAAATTGATGGAAAGATGCGATACTTTGGATGGCCGACATTGCAGTAGATTGCAACTGTTGTTGATCTAGGTACAAACTTTCACTGACCGCAATATACCCAACTGCAGAGATAGGAAAGAAAGATACAATAATTTCAGTTGAGTTATTGGCTAGTCTTAGTTTCTACAGTCATGATGGTGTTTTAGTTGAAATACACAACACATCATTAGACTCTCACAAACCTAGTGTACATTTTAAAGTTTAGCCCATCCTTCAGATTGCCCTAGTATCGCGCGCAAAACAGAAACGGGATAATTTATGGGTGGTGCAAATGATGGTTGGAAGGTTCCTTTGAATCAATATGAAACCATTTTCATAAGCAAAGATGATTTGTAGACAATTTCATGTTCTACAAACATTATATTCTCTCCTAAATACATTAGCTTTGTTCCCCAGTTGTTTTAAGATAACTCAATGAAGATTAAACGAGAAAGTTGTCCTGATCACGCTTAGAATTTTATTGATTGCTACCCCACTAGCAGATGGTTACCTCAGGCTGGTATTGTGCGTGGGAAAATTATTTTCATTGGATAATCGGCCAGTATTTTTGACCAGAGTACGCAAATTATAGACAGCGGTAATGCGCTGGTGCTATACCCCATTCTTTAAGTATCAAAGAGCGTATTTCCCCCTCTCCTTACCAATCACCAATGTTGTGGTGCGTCGCATTTAACGGTATTTTCAAGGCGAATTGCCACCGGGCAGGGCCGTAGCCAGACCGTCAGTGGTGCCAAGGCAAATGACATCTTCTCCAAGGCAACTTTCACCCCTCACACCTCCCTCCCAAAAAAAAAAATTTTGTCAGCCAAGGCACGGCCCTGCCACCGGGTATTAAGCTTATCTGCTATGCGGATGAAACACTGGTGGTATGCTCAGCCGAGACGATTGTAGCGGTGGAGAGCAGGGTAAATCGGGCCCTACCGGGGGTGACCGATGGTGCCCCAATATGGGCCGACTCAATGAAAATACCTTATCGAAGGAGAGAAATGGTAAAGATTCAACGAAGAGCTGCGCTAAGGTGTGTTAGTGTCTACCGCACTGTCTCGACGGAGGCTCTTTGCCTATTAGCACATTCACTACCAATCGAGCTCCTTGCTGAAGTGAGAGCGGCCGTGTTCAGGGCGAAAAAGACGATAACGACCAACCGTGAGACTTTACGAGTTAACCAGGAGGCCAAGCGCTCCTTGCTTAAGAAATGGAAAGCAATAATTGCCCAGAGTGAGCTAGACACATGGACCACCCGGGTGTTAATACACGACCTCGATGAGTGGATGAACCGACACAATGGTCAGCTAAACTTTCACCTGACGCAGGTGTTTAGCGGGCATCGCAGCTTCAACAAGTACCTTTGCGAGAAGTTAAGGAAAGCTGAGCAGGCAACGTGTTCGCACTGCGACCAAGGGCGGGATGATGGACCAGAGAATACATTTCATTTGAGTGTGAGGCGTGGAGGCGTGAGCGGGACAAGCTTAGTCTGTCTCTTCAAGAGATTGAGGTACATGGAGCGCTTGTTTCGAGTAGCCTGGTATCCACCATGCTAGGTTCCAAAGAAGCATGTAACCAAGTATCTGCATTTACAGCCACCGTCATGAAGAAGAATATGAACTGGGATTGGAATAGGCAAATACAAAATCACGCTATGGCCTACTCGAAACCTGTGTACCATCAACATCCAGGTATGCAAGAATAAGAGGAACATCATCCCTGAAGAGAAGCCAACAGCAATCCAGTATATCTAAGATAGTGGTGGTGTTGTTGTTCTGAGTTCTAGTGTTTTTCTGCGTGCCAGGAGGGCACTGCAACTCGGCGGTTGCCAAAGTAGCTTGGCAGTTGCTGAGTAGAAGAAGGGGTTTGCCATGGAGATTCTTTCAACACTGAAGTAATACCCGAAAAGGTCGATCCCGGTGAAGGAGGAAACAAAACCAAGTGCTTACGCAACCCGCACCCACTCTACAATGGAGGAAGGGCGGCGCTGCACAAGCGACAGAAGCGAATTTATATTGAGTTAAAAACAGGGAAATTGTCCTGATCCCATTTCAATATTAGGTGTGTTCGCGCATTAACAGTCTTAGCAGATTCTGTTAAAAGTTGTCTATAGTAGTGTGTGACTACACACCACTACCAGCATCTTTGAACAGAATATGTTAAAACTGTCAACGCGTGAATATAATTATTATTGATTGCAGAGCTTTTAGTAGGTGACCGGCCCAAATTGAAACAAATTCTGTGTTTTCTCCAAAAAGATCATAATAACAATAGAAAACTGATGAACAGAATGGATTCGTGAAGCAATTTATGATAGAAGAAGAGGAGAATAAGTCTATCTGATAGGAAAAAAAAATAAAGTTGGAAATTTCCCAATCAAATAAAAGAGGATAGAGAGAATTAAGATTCTTCCAGGCTGGAAGTAAATAAGCATAACAGATACACCAAAAAGTGACGCAAAATGTAACATTGCTCCATTCTGCTAAGTTATTCCTAGCTTAAAAGTATCCCGCTTCTAATTTTCTGTAGGCAATTTTTAAAACATCCCATCAAGGTAAATGATAGATCTGAGAGATCTACAACTTTTTACGTAGGTAACACCCTATTAGATTCCTAAATCTTATAATCACGCAGATAGGCCTGTAATTACCCAGCTAATGGAGCAAAATACCTAGGCTCCGTTTTACTGTGGTCGATTTCAGTAAGTACCTATCTTAGTTTCGAAATGAAGTGGTACAATGTGTAATCCACAATATCTTACCAGAATCAGAACATCTTTTCATTGATAAAACATTTTCGGAGTCAGTCCACATCAAAACGTATGCAGATGCTGAAAAGAAAAAGAGAAAATTATATACCTATATTTCAAGTAAATTATGAAAAAGACAGGGATTCTTTTGAATTTACTCTCATCTAATGCTTCAAATTTTAGAACTTTCGATTCAAATAATGAAATAATAAGCCTAAGTACCCTAAACAATACTTTTAGGTTAATTAGCATATTCAAATGAGATGTTGGCCGTCTGTAATTTTCATACCCTTCCCCCTCCCCCCATCATACAACATTTGAGTAAAAGCCCATTGTATAGAATTAAAAGAAACCTTACCGCTAACATATGTTTTCAGTTGCTCAACTTGAGTGCTGACGACAGCTGTAGTTGAACCAGACGGAACCTTTTGAGCTGAAAAAAAAAAGAAACGAGGAATTATATAGTTGAATGAAGGTTTGCCTGTCAGGTTAATAATTTTCTTCGTATATTTTACCGTCCAAGAAACTATCTTGCAGAACCAAGTGTTGCTGACTCAATACTTTAACCTGTGTCTTGATGTAAGTCATAGTTCTACAAGAATATAAATCAGATTAAATATTAAAATAATACCAGTATTTGAAGATGCCAATAAACGTAAACTCACCCTGTAGAGTCGATACCCCACATAGTTTTTGTTATTTCAGTCATAGAAGTCACAGAGAATTGAATTCTAATGGTCTGACATTGGTTATCGGAGTCTATTGAAAATATAAGCATTAGATCAAGAATAATTTGCTCAAAATTTAGGTATGATGTCTAAAATTTAAATGCTTACAAAAGTCGAAACATTTTGCCGAGTCAAGAGTAATTGTTTGTTGAGATTTAGAACTCTGGTACACGTAGAAGATTTTGTTGTGTAGCTAAAATTGAAAATAACCTCGTGAGTGCCGGCGCAGTTTTTGAAACTATGTGCTACAAACTACTGCAATAGATTTAAGAATCACTCACCTTCATCAAATCATTTTGCTGGAGTCTCATAGCGTAGTGTGAGGAACATTGCTGCACATCAGTTGGGTAGCCGCACACTTGTTGTAGATTTGGTGACTGGAGTGATACAGAGGCAAAGGCGGAGGCGCTCGCCGAAGCTGATGCTGATGCAGAAGCTGAACCACTCGCTGATCCTCCTGGTGAAGGGCCAAAAGGCGGGGATGGACAGAAGGGACTGGGTGGACAAATGGATGGATGGGGTGGTGGTACGGGGAAAGGAGGTGGAGGTGATGGGCAGAATGGAGGTGGACCTATTGGAGGACATGGGGGAGAGAATGGTGGCGGCATTGGTGGAGGACATGGAGGAGTTAACGGTGGCGGCGGTGGCATTGGTGGAGGACAGATGGGAGGAGGAGATGGGCAGAAAGGACTTGGAGCATTTCCGTTGGCATTAGCTTGTGCTGCTGCTGAAGCTTCTGCCGCAGCGGATGCGCCTGCCCCGGTTGCTGGGGGAGGACTCCCGTTGAAGTCCATTGTGTTTTGCGGGAACGCATAGCAACAGCAACATGCTAGTAGTATCGAGTATATTATTCCAAATGAACGAGGCATCTTTAGTTCCACTCTGAAAACATAAAAAGAAACGAACGTTAATAGAAGAGGAATCAAACAATTTGATACACTTATTTTTATAGTATAATGTTCCACGCTTACTTACCACTTAACACATTTATAATTAGGCACTGTAGTGACAAGTGTATTTAAACGCAATATTCTCAAATGTAACTATACAAGTTATACAAAAAATCAGCCAAATTGTTTTACAATTGTATCAAACTTTTTAACGCGGGAAACAGTTTTAAAGATATATGCCACTATTCGTTTACCAAGCTTTGATAAAAGCAGAAGTATAAGAGGACACAACATCTTGAAAGTCGTTACTTTATCCTTACAATAAGTGGTTCTAATGCTTGTTCCTTCCAGGATTCATTAGCTTACCTTCTCCTCCCTTGCCTCTGTATGAGATAGGCCAGCTTGATGAAAGTTCCTGAGACAACTTGAACAGGGTTTCACGAGCAAGTTGAAGGGGAGAATAAGTCAGAGAACGACTCAGGATGGTGTGGCCTAATCGGGCGAAGAAAACTTTTGTGTTTTTGTATTTACTCTTGAGAGAGTGCCGAGAGTCAGGGAAGAAAATGTGGTAGTAGTATTTGAGATGCAATGCTTTTGTAACGTTTCTCGTGCCAAGGTCGGTGGCGTTGGGCCATTCGAGTCGGGCATCCCCAGAATCGCTGACAACGCGCGTGGATTGTTCAACAGAAATGGTACTTTTACCAACTACAAAACAGGTATCTAAACTATGGCGGCTTATGAGAAATGAAAAATTTGGAATAACTCAACTCTTGAATGAAGCGGAATTGAGAACTTTTTCATACCCTATAATTTGTAGAACGTGCGTTTGTGAACATGTATGCGAGGAAGCCAAATTTGCTGAATTCAAGTGTTATTCAATTTTTTAATTTCTCTCCCAAGTACCGCCATAGTTTAGATAGGTACACCTCTTTTGATCAACCCTTGCTCAGAAAAAGTGCATTGCGACGCTAGCGCTTCCCCGTTCGAATGATACCCGGAATCCAGACAAAGATTTCATTGAAAGAAAGTGATGGTGATGAGTTAAATTGGAGATTTGAATTAGAATGGGATTATGATGGATCGAAGAGCTAAGAGAGAGAAAGAGATAGAGAGACAAAGAGACAGAGAGTCTACCGAGAGGTGGTATAAGGTAGGAGAAGTAGGAGATGACACCCTATTACGACTAGAAGGCGAGTTTTTGACACGGTTGAATGACTATGTTATTCTTAGCATGAAAGAAGTATGCCACGTTCTCAATTATCTGTTATTGCAACATAATTTTATCCTCAAATCTACGAGCCATGATGAAGAGTAAGTTCCGGAGACAAAGAGAGCTTTCGTTGAAGATACCTTCCTCAAGCTTTGCCTTGATTGGCCATTTTACCCAAGGGGTATTTGGGAGTGGATGGGCTAATTTAATGTCTCTGGAGGGACGAAAAAAGTAGTCAAAGTGCCCTTATACCCGCTCGTCCAACTTTCAATGAGCAAAAGATTTCAGAATTCCTGTGAGATCAAGAAGAAAGTGAAATAAGGCTTACGTAATAAGGGAGATGTAGACGTACAGATAGTTTGTACAGCGTTCAAGTGAAAGTGTAGCGGGCCTGTTAAACATTTTGCACAGGCATCATTCAAATATTTTCTCAAATTTGGAAGGGGGGGGGGGACGAATTGTAAAAAACAGGTTTTGCCCTCTAATTTGATATTTTTCTCGTTTTTCAGAATTTCAGAAAGGGCATCCTATTTTGAATACGTATTTGCTTTTGAGAGTATTCCAAAAAGTAGGAGCAAGTTGACTATTATTATTTTTCTAAGGCTCTTCAAGAATTCTGATCTGATATTCGCCATGTAGTTTTACTTGTGACTCTAGCCATTTTTTTTTTTTTTTTTTCAATACTGATGATCGATTATTTTTATTGGCGATCTGTCTTTCTCTTGCAAATTAATTCTTTTCTTGATGACTCTACCTTCTGCCATAATTGTCAATATCAAAAAAATCATAATAAATAACGACATCGTAGCAAAAATACGTCAAAAGTATCAGTCAAAGCAGTTCATCAAAAGCATTTTCGCAGACGAAAAATGAGCGCAGAGAACGAATGAGCTTTACTGGGACAAACTCGAAAAATTTTCCCCCATTGCGTTCTTAAAACATTGTCGAATCTTATCCCTCAAAGTTTGATGAATCATGACTAATGTAAATGAAAAAAAAAAATGAACGAATATGACTCTGAGCTTTTTATCTTCTATTCAAGTCATTGTCAAGTCACCGAAAAGATATTTATGCCAAGCAACACCAATAGACACGAGGACACACAAAGGAAAACTGTACAATCAACCACGTCGTATAATTTGATGTAAGCCTATCATTTTTTTTTTCTTTTTTTTTTTTTGGTTAGAAGCAAAGCATATTGAGCTGACATTTGCTCGCTATATTACGACATCGAAATCATCTTCGTCTCAATTTGATTTAGGCAATAAATAATATACATACCTGCGATGCTTCGGGTGGTGGAATTTTTCTAGTCGTACAATTTTGTATCACTAGGCCCGGGCAATGACGATTCGATTTTATATAGCGCTCAAATCAGAAGTTAGATAGTGTAAATTATTTTGCAACAATTTAATTCAAATACCGTAATACAATGGTGTAAATCAATAAATTGGAAAGTTAATTACCAAGTCGAGTAAATAACAGTGAAACATTTTCATGCGAAAGAACAATTTGGTTTTTGTTTGCAAGATGTACGGACGTCATTGTGAGAGGATATTTTCATAATCAAAAATAACAAGATTTATTAGTTGTTTTTTTTTTTTTTTTTTTTTTACTGTCGTACAGCAAATCTGCAATTGAAAATGCTGTTGTATAAATTCAGAAAATTTCCAATCCATAATATTGTAATTTGTATATCGTGCGATAATAAGCACTATTCTATAAGTATCAAAAGTCAAATCAACAAATTTCTTTTCCTCATCATTGGGACCGAGATTTACGAGCTCATTTATGCAAGACCAGGGTATACCAAGACCAGCACTATTGGGTAGGAGAAGAATTTTGTGGCTGTCTTGCATACAAGAAGTTAAATCGTCCTAGACTTTTCAATCCATAAAAGTTACGAACTTTCTCACAGAGAAAGAAATTTACCTGAAGTTCGAAAATAAACTCAAGGAATGCTCAAACGGTAACACAAAGGATGGTGCTTGATGGAATGTAAGATCAACTCTTTGGGACTTTTTGGCTAGAAAAGTTTCAGAACAAAGGCGATATAAGTTTCGATTCCTTCTTCGCCCAATGAAGCCATTATTCATTTAGAGAGTTTGAGCCATTTTTGCAAGTCTAGCGAGTACAGACATAGCCTGTTTTTTGTCAGACTATTGGGATGAAAACCTACCATTTCATCAACTAATCAAGAAAAAATTGGTGCCTAATGGTGGTGGGCTAACTCTTTCTCATTTTTTGCTCTCTCTTCGTTTTCTTCGCTCTATTTTCAATAATTCAATATCTATAAGTCAGAGCTATAGTCCTCCTATAAGTAAAGCCTCATATCTCAATATTTCACGAGGAATTTTCAAAAATGACTATTTTTTTTTTATTGACTACATGCTAGTTTTATTTTATCTGTCGTCAAAATGGGCCACAACTTAAGGATCAGAATAGAGAAAAATCGCAGCTTTTAGCTGCTTCGGCTTGCCTCCATTAATTGTGTTAATTGAGGCACATATGGAATGTGTTTTATGGGGGTTTCCTTGTTGATAGTTTTTCAGAGGAGACCTGTCAGTTTTTGCGCCTTGTGACGTCCTGCGAAAACTAACGTACCCTAATGAAGAATTGGGACTTAAAAAAACGTCGACCCCCAAACCATAATATATCATAGGAAGAGGGGGGGGGGTGGGAAGGTCATTGATCACGCCATGAAACGTCTTATTTCGCGTTACAGATTCCTTAGAGAAACCGTGACACAGCACAGAAGCTAACAAGCATCCTCCGGAGACGTGTAGTTTAGCATTTTGTATGCTTGTGAATTTATCGATTTTATCAATCAAATTGAATCAGTCCTATCTATTACCTATATAGAAGATGTTCCACATTATAGTAAGGTGTTCCTTCACTTAAATCTCTTATGGCTACTCATAAACTTTTCTGTGTGTGAGGCTAATTAGTTGCCAGGCTCATTTTTAGCTTTAAACAGGTAAGTATACTGTGCTATTATATTAGGTGGAGTGGCTCACGGTTCACTCGCGCCGCACGTTCGACCTTATTTTTGGCTTAGAATGCGTATTGTATACTTTCCTCTAAAAAGGTTCAAGGTCATTGAAGATGTCATTAACCGTGACAAGAAACCGTGACGATTTAACGGGGCAGGACGACTCACTCCGCGGTATATAAGGATCCTAGGCCTAGTATAATGTGCCTCAGATCGAATATAGTGTAAAGAAGGCAGAGGATACAGGTCTCAGAGTAGCGAACTGAAATTTTTGCAACTCCTTCAAGTAAATCAAGGTCACATTCCGACGCGAGCGCATCACACACAAAGCGGTTTTCACCGACGTACTTTATCTTAAGATAAGTGAAGTCATTTAACATAGTACAGAACCGAAAACCTAGTGTAGGCTTTGTATCACTATGGGCCTAGTATAGCCGGGTATACTATACGTTGGATCTAGTATGGTTGAGTATTCTGAATGTTAAGCCTGCGGTATAATGAGACTAGCCAAATGTCGATATTATAACCCAATCTAGGCCCAATACATGAAGTTAGGGAAGGTCTGAATTCTAAAGTAGGTCAAGGTCACTAATGACGTCACAAAGCGTGCTAACAAACCGTGAATATTTCAACAGGGAACCTGTTTTATCGGTGGGTTTTCCGGAAGAAACGCTTGCCGTCCGCCGTATGGCCGGCAAACCCAGAGAGGTCAAAAATTGTACAAGTCCCCTTCTATCGTAACAGCGACCCTGTTTTATAGGGAGTCTTCCAGAGAAGAGGTCTGCTGTCCGGCCGGCAAGCCTCTCCAAGTCTCCTCCTATCATAGCTCGGGGATTGAGAATTTTCCTTTTCTATCATATATACTAGTATAAAGCTAGTATGATACAAGAAGGGGTCCTGGCCTAGTTGAACTCGAGTATACGGTATTTCAAGTCCCCCTCCTATCATATGTATAGCTTGAAGGCAGTGCTTCCAGATTATGTTTTCAAAAATCCATATCCGTCATTTTTTCCAAGACCTGGAAACGGATTTCTACGGACTCTAATTGATTCGTCAATAACGATTAGAAGAAAGGTATCTCTCGATCAGGAGAAAAATATCCTTCAATTTGAAGATTACGATGTTTTTCTCTTGAGCACAAAAAATCCGTATTTAACCTTTGACTATATATTATGTGGACTGCGCTAACGTGTATAAAATGAGAGAAAAGCGCGTCCACAGACCTGATAAGCGTACATGAGTGACCACGACCATTTAAAATACACACGTCGCACCTTTCCTCCTCACCGCATTCGTGGTGAGTACCGTTCGCGCCTTATATACGTACGCCGTAAGCGTAACACAGTCGCACCACTCCCCTCACTGTAGATATTGAACCGTAGTTTTTAATGCTTAGCGCAGTCCATATATATAGTCAAAGTATTTAACGAAAAATTTGTACAAAAATCCGCAAAAGTCGATAAATCTGGCAGCACTGCTCGGTATATAATATAGCAGAGCTGCCAGATGATATTTTCAAAAATCCTTATCCGCCATTTTCCTCAATACCTGGCAACAGTTTTCTACCGATCTATCAATAACGATCAGGAAAAATGTATCTCTGGTACAATTCAGGTATTTTTCCCTTGATCGACTCAATGTTACGGGGCACTGCGGTATCAGCCTATGACGATCAGGAGGGAGTTATCTCTCATATGAGTGTCCAAGGTACTCTTCCCTTCAGCCTAAGAAATCCGCATTTTATGCAAAATCTGTATCATTTTCAAGGAACAAAAATCCATAGATCTGGCAGCACTGGTATATAGCCTGATTAAAACAGAACCTTCAAGTAACTAGTTATGCAATGCTTCATACACCAATTGGCTTAGCTCCTTCAATGAGCCCAAGCTTCAATGCTTCAAACACCATTACTTGGAGGGCTCTTCTAAAACATCCCATAAAACAGGTTCCCTGCCTCCCTTCGTTCAACTCCGTTGAATTTCTTTAAGAGAGGGAAGTTTAAGCCGATACCGGTAACCGCTTAAAACGTAGCTTAAGCTCATTTTTGAACGCGAATCAAGAGGTCAATCGTTCGCTGCTTACGTCAGTCAGAGTCAGAAAGTAGGCGCTTTCGACTTGCTGATTTTTGCCGCGAAATCGGTTATTTCTGCTTCGGAGCCGCTTCATTTTATTTCGAAACTATTTTATTCGGCTCCGGAGCCAAGCCTCCAAGCACTTAGAAGCCAGTAGGGCTTTTCCAGTATTCCAAATTACATGCTCTATTCTCCTGCGTGTTATATCAAGTTGGTAGTGTTTTTAACATTGAACTTATAGGTGTTGCTGGATAGCATATTCATTTTCATTCAGGAGCGGTCTGCCATAAGACCAATGTTAAAAACACTACCGACTTGATAACACGTAAGAGAATAAGTATGCAATTAGGAATACTGGAAAAGCCCTATGATGAGAGTAAACAGCCAAAGCTAAACGGATGAAATGTTTGGAAAAACTTGTCAGCTTAATAAGCGAAAGTTTAAGGGCTTCTCATCTCTGTTTTTTATCGACGGGGTTTTATTACCTGATGACGTCACACCCTCCTGCTTGTACTAATATGAGTCTACAACTCAATTGTAAATACATATCCTGAATTAGGTAAAGGTTACTAATATTGTCATATTACGTCCGAAAAATGTTAGAATAATGAAAGCCTAAAAGTTGTGTCTAATGTAGGCCTACGCACTGTATAGCAGGCCCAATATAATGAAGACAAAGGACCGAAGCCCAAAGTAGCGAGCGTTAAAATTCCTTCAAGTCTCTAGATTGGGTGAAGGTTATTCATAACGTCTATTTTATGTTAGATCGAGTATAATGGAGACTATGGTAGTGAAGCTTGGTAGGTTTCAAAGGTCAGACGCGGACAGAAACGCAGACGATGACATTTTCCGAGCATACCCCTAATACAGCGGGTTCTCTGTTGAAAACTAGGAACGAGGTGGTAGGTAACGAAAAGTTTATGCATAGGTAGTTCTAACACAGCTACATAGAAGAAAGTTTTGATTTTGAGACTAAGAAACTCAAAGCTAAGAAAAGAAGATTCTCGGTAAAGGATCTTGAAAAATTTTCGATAGTGATAGGCCTATTGTTGGAGTATTCAAAATGTGTTTTTTTTTTTCCAAAACTTTTGAGACTCTTAAGTGTGTACTAAAAATCAAATTCGTTTGTTTTGGAACACTTCTATTCCTCTCCACAAATTCGACGATCAGTCACTTTTTCACGACTTAGATGATTTACCGGGATACCATGTAGTTGACCAAGCTACGTAATAAATACCTCTTTCTTTATTCCCAGTGTACATATACAGCAATTGACCTAAAAAATTCGCAACATCCACAGATACGGTACCTACTCGAAACTTAGCGTGATTTTTGGCGGGAAGATAATTTTATAATAAACGTAGAAAAATTAAAATCCTAAATCTGTTGCTCTGTGATTTTCAAACACGGAGTCGTGATACGAGAATGTCATCCTCGCCCATCCTAGAATAAGTCACCAACTCGTCTTGTTCATTTTCATTTCCTTCGCGCAGGCTAATTAACTGATGATCGATAACTGCAGCTCTGTTGGATAGCTCGTTGATATAAAAACCTAATTATCTCCAAGACATAAAAGATGCAGCAACTCCAATCATTTTCTCATAGACCGTCCTATCTCATGATTTGTTTAGTTATCTTATCTATCGATCTACATTAGATGTAACACCTCGATTATCGACTAGGAGTATGAAGAGCTGCTATCCAGCAATCGCCGAATAATTCTCCTATTGATGCCTAATTTCATCTCATATTTATTAGAAATAATTGGGAACAATTACATTCGATGATGCAAGTACATAACTCTGTCGAGTAAATAAAAATGTGGGCACACCATTATAAGGTGTATATGTATAATTTCACATGTTATTCGATCGTTTAGATCAACATTATAATTCATAAAAATTTATTAAACAATTAAGTAGAATGATTAATAAAAAATCTCGGGAATGAGTAAATTAACCTTGACTCCAAATATTGAAAGGTAATTTCCATTGTTTTCTTTTTTTCATTCGCAAAAGTGCAAAAGATTGATAAGTAATCCAACTGTTTAAATGAACGGTCCGTACTAGAACTAATAATTAAAAATAATTTTTAGATTACGGACATAAATCTCACAAACATCCGAAGAGTTATTTTTGGAACGTTTTAAATGTTTAAGTATTTATATTGTACAAAATCTAGAAAACTGGAATTTTGCACCAGTCAGCTGTTCCTAGTTACGGAATGGTGGTTGAAGTAGAGCACAAAATTTTATGCGCTAACGAGCTCATAATTTCTTATAGCCATTTATGGAGAGTTTCTTGAAAATCAAGTGTTTCAATTTATCAAACTCCACGGCCTCATACTTTTGTGATAGATAGGAACGTAATCTGTATCGCCACTTGCTTACAGAGAAGTCGAGCTAATAGGCTATTTTGAAAATTTTAATGAATATTCGGTCAAATGGTTATAAAATATTGCATACAAAATCCTAGGGTTTTCTACTCATTGTTAATTGATTTTTCAGCAATCATATTATTCAGAAAGTATATCAAAGAAACTACTTAATAACTTAGATTTGATATCACAATCGCCGAGGATGAACCCCGCTATACTTAGTCTTCCAAACTGAATACATTCTTCTGATCCATGTTGAATCTCCATTTTACTATCCCTAAAAACATTATCAAAGAGAGTTCTCTATGTGTAAAAATTGTGTAAATAGTTTAACTAGATTCTCAATAAAAATAGGTATATGAAAAAAAAAAAAAAAAAAAAAAAAGAGCAAATGGAAGGTTGGTATCTTATTCATCAAGAGGCAACTATGAGACCACAGCTGAGCTCCTGAGAAAATGAAATACCTAAAGTATGTGTAAGCCTATGTTGATAAAGCATTCTCCTGTCGAACGGAAGCAAAAAGCAAAGAGTAAATTTTGTGGTATTGAAATTAGGGACATTACTACCGTAAGTCACTTCTAGATAATTTTTTCAATTTGTTCCTCATCCTTCGGTGTCAAAGAATAGCTTAGTTGAAAAATCAACATAATTTCCTTGCATATACAGTATACGGGAGTCAACAGACAAAAGTAATCTCGTGATTTAGTCAACCGAAATACTTGGGAAATGTAGTATGGTAAAATCAGAGAAATTCTCTGGCGAATGAAGAAATATTGTCTCATAGACCTAACTTGGTAATAAAATATTAGAATTGGAATTAGGTAATATTTTCGAAAGATTTTTCGGGATTTAACGAGAATGACGACTGAGAAAAAACATGCGCATAGGTACCAACAAAGTTTAAATTTTTGAAATGTAAACGGACTAATGACGGGACGACTGCACACGTTTGTGCTTCAGATGCAGATCGTGATCGGAAATCGATAATATAAATTAACTCTCTTTGTAGGCCTTATATTGTATTTTGAGCAAGAATTGAGCAAATCAAGGTAGGTAAACACTTGCTAAAAACTTATAAAACGATTGTACAACGTTCACAATGTCGATGCGAAAGCAATGAGTTTTTTCCAAGTTGATTTTTTATGTTGGTGAATAATGTTTGTTACAGAACTAATAAACGTTTCTCTTCAGAATAATAACTAAAATTTCTTCACGACCCCTGCTTTTTAGGTTTGATCGAGTTCGTTTGAACGTTGAATGTCTTGGTGAATGTTCTCATCGTTTTTTCATCCACCTGATGAGCTTTCAGAGCTTCGGATACCTTCGCCATGATTTCGGTTTTATCTTTACGATGATAGGCCTCCTCTGTTAGTGCCACGTAGGTAACCGAATCTGAAAATATCGATCGAAATTATCCATCGTGTACAAATTATTAAATTCGTAATTTTCAATATGATAAATTTCACGTCATTTCTATCATTACCAACGTCATCCACGGTTCGGCAAAGCATGAATGTTTCCCAGTCTGTTGCTAGTATAACGTATGCGATTTCTGCAAATATTTCAACAAAAAATCATTCCTATTGAAAGTTGAGAACTAGAATATTTCTAATCCGCGAGCATTATAATGTTAAATTAAAATACGATTCAAAAAACCCTCTACCATCAAGATATTCCACAAGATCAACTTTATCAATGCAGGGCTCAGCAACCAATTTGTCAACGCTGGCTTTCATGACTGTAATCCATAGAAATATAAAATATTAGCCTCATCCAAACACCTGAAAAGAAATCGAGAATCAAAACCTAACAATTTTGGATAGTAAATTCGAACCATTGGTAACAATCGACTTCATAATATGGTGTTCAGCTGTTAACCAATTGATATTCTCTTGACAGTATATAAATCTCCTACAAAGAAAGATTCCAAGTTTCAGATTATCCTATTATTTAAATATTTATCCAATATTATTAACGGAGAGACTCGTACTGGTTATCAAATCCCCACATCTTACTGATGATTTGATAATCTCGCCCCACAGAATATTGCCATTTGACTGAAACGCAAGAATCTGCAGCGTCTGAAATATACCGAGTATTTCCTTGAAACAACCAAGTAATATACACCAAAATTACCTCAGAAGCCCACTTACAGCGGTTTGTACATATACAAGCATCTGATTCAATCATTGGAGGATTAGCTGGCGTACTCATAAACAAATACCAGGTCTTCATAAGCTGCGGAAAAATTGTTGTATCTCGTCAACAGTTCGGTAGGGGGGAAATAATAGTCGTAAACGTCAAACCTACTTTTTCGACATCTCCGTCGCATTTCGGCGTTATATTTTTAAGTTCGTGAATATCCACCGTTGCAATTGCTTCAACTTTTATTTTCGACCTCCTAGTGGTTTTTTTCACCTCCGTTTTAGCGGATGCGTCTGCAATCACAATAGGCGTAACTGATCCATCCTGTTCCTCGATCATAAATACATCAACATCAGCTTCCGCTGTAGCTTTTATTTCCTCTTGCGGGTCCGCAAATGCACAAATGGAAAATAATAAGACAAATGCACCAATAAAAAATAATACGAAGAAGGAAGTGGAATAGAATTTGAGATTATTTATAAAATTCTTCATGATCGAAAATTGAAATAATTGAAAGTAGTCGAAAGAATTAATTTAATAAAAAGTTACAACTTCAAATTAGTACAGATACGCGTTTAGAACATATGGAGCAAGAGGGAAGAGGAACTGCTCGAATTTAGGTGTGAGTCATGACTTTCCAAAGGATCAATAAATACTGCAGCTGAAAAATGAAAAAATCTGAAGAAAATGCGGGGAAGGAGCTACA
Organism: Aspidiotus destructor; assembly: GCA_035079395.1. NCBI lineage: Eukaryota > Metazoa > Arthropoda > Insecta > Hemiptera > Diaspididae > Aspidiotus > Aspidiotus destructor. Next base: position 25,538,173 of record JAVHKZ010000001.1, on the reverse strand, counting down.
GTCTTTCGACAACTCCTTTGGAAAAGTACTTTCGAATGTATAAACCTAGGGGATTTATACGAATAAATCTTGGATGAAGTTCAGTAGGTTTGATTTGAATAATTTGCTATATTAATATTTACTTCTGACGAACGTGCCTAATGTGTACACATTATATGGATAGTTAGCGCGCTTTCGCTTTCAATTTTTCTCTTCCAACACGTGGTCAATTATTCACACAGAATTCTAATATAACGGTGAGTTTTATTCGAGTGATGAACTTGAATCGCAAAAATACTCATACTTGCGTTCTAACGAAACACAGATATAGAAAAAACTTTTATTATGTAACAGTAACAAATGTAACAACTTTTCACAGGAATACGAGGGAAGATCACTCTCATTACTTCTTTGAAAAACCAACGAATTGAAGCAAGAACGTAATTGACGTATAACAACAATGGAAGTTTCAAGAATTTTCCGATTCCGTGAATCTAAAACAAATGGATAAAATAACGTTCTTCAGTTACTACGAAACATTTTGAGGGATGAATCAACGATGAAAAGTTTACAGCGGTCATATTAGGTCATTTAAAAGTCGAACCACTACAGGTTCGAGCTTCAACCTTTCATTGAATAAGAAAGTTCAATCGACAGATTTTTACGCAGTACGTTCACTTTCTCATACATTCTGTCTTCGTTGATACAAATTTAGGATTTATCAGTACTGGAAATGGAAAAACTTGAGACGAGAATAGCAATTCAAGCAACCCTAATATGGTTCAGAAGAGTCGGTATTATTAGTAACGATGTAGTCTACGAATAATGATTCTTATAGAATTTGCAGTCGTATCGCTCAGAAAAAAATTACGGTCAAAAACATCTTACACGTCTCCTTCATGACAGAAATATAGACAGTGCTTGAGGAACTTCTTTCGACAGAATAGATCGAATGCTATAAAAAAAAAAGTCATGGCGATTTTAAAGAGTGTTTTCGAACTTGTTTTTGAAATTCTGGATTCTTTACCCCGCGTAATATCTCTGAAAATTTTCTAACAAAACTATACATCTGACTTAGAAGGCGTCATACATACTTGCATTTCACGCAGGTAAAAAATACTGTTTGCCCTTCGTCAGCAGAACGTAACTGCATGGCAGCATACGACATCTGGTTGTGGCCACATTTTTTACAAATTCTCTCAATGATTGGTCCGTCAGCAGTGCTTCCAATATTCTCCTTCTTCTGTGCTATGTCTACGTTTTCGAGGGTATTAAAATACATCGTGTATTCCGATTTCATGTGGATAAGATCTACAATCAAATTCAAATATAATCAGAAAGTGAAAAAAAATAATAAAATCGGCTGAGGAAACTGCCTTAAAAACACGAGCTTCAATATCGGATTGAATGACATTAGTGTGTGTTCTCGTAGAATTCTCACCTCGGACGTACACACATTTTTTACAGCTGTAACAGACAAGAGTTTCAGAGGATCCAATCGGCGGAAGGATAGAACCGCATGCAGAACAGAAACCATTGTGTACTCGAAACGACGACATCGTGCGTGGTTTGAATTGAGAAAATCTAGAATTGAGACTGGATGATTGCGGATATGTAAATTGAGAGTATAGAATAATATTTTTCTTTCTAGAAATCTAGTCGAATTACGACAGAACTACCGATGAAAATGACGATATTCATTGATTCTTATCAAAAACAAAAACCGGCGTGATTTGCGATTCACAGCTTCCAGCGAACAGCAGAAGCAGCAAAATCTCCCACTTCACGAAACATGGGCAAAATGATTCAATAATGTTTATCGCAGACTGAACGAGTTCACCGTGAACTTGTGTATAAATTCATGATTCCCGATCAAGAGAAAAGACACTGAAAGTCGAGCGAACGACGAACCCGATCATGAAGCTTGTTTACGTTTTTTGTGCCGCCTTTTTGAACGGTGTGATAAGAGTTCCCTTGTCAGTTCAAATTTCGATTTTTTCAGTCAGCTTTAGTAATTTTTTTATCCTCTTCATTGAAGTTTTAACTAATCGTTGAATCGTTGGCGAGTAAGATGACCGAAATGACAGTACCTCTCTTACGAGATAATAAAACACCAGAAGAGATATTCAACAGCATATGTAACGAATTGAGAGCGGTTTGTAATAAAGTGAAAAAGACCATTCGAGAAAGCACTCCCGCTAATGAAACTACTGCAAATGTTGAAAAAACAGTTATTATGCCCGAAATCACCTCCACTCTGCGTCAAAGAACCAGTGTCATCAATAAACTCATGAACAATATTACGGATTCGAACGAACTTGGTAATATATTTCGTATTTTATAGACGGTATCAAGGAACTTTGTCACTTATTCTACTGATTCTTACAGATCTTGATTTCCCCCGATTCAAAAATGAAGCAATTATGAATTTGCCGATTATGATGAACGAAGAAACGAACAGTAGCGGAAGAATTGTAGAAACGCTTGATCGACTCAAGAAAGACAATGAAGATTATTTACGATCGTAAGCAAAGTATAAAAAAAGAAGAAGAATCTGTATGAAGTAAATTACTAATGGGTAGAGGTTTTATAATTCATTTCAGACTCACAGAAGTTGATAAGTTATTGACTGAAATAGAGGAGACAGAAATTTGTGTCGATGCTAATAACAAATTGGAGACTGTCCACAAGAAAGCAAAAGAAGAATTGAAAGAGGTGCAGAAAGACCTGGTTGGTTGAATTTTGCGTCATTGTATTCAGAAGTCAAATCGTGGAAAACTGTTGTATTTATTGAGTGTTTATCGAGTTTCAGGCTGATGTTATTGAAGCGCTATTTGTCGATGAAGAAACTTCGCATAATATGTACGCTGTAAGTTGAATAGTATTGTCACTTTAAGCAATAGTGTCTGTCCAACCTTTTAAAATATTGTGTTATTTTAACGTCTTAGCTTCTCGAAGAGCTGGTGAAGAAGTCGCAGTCGTCGCACGATGATGATGAATGGTATGAACCGACCGGGGATGATTTCATTCCGTTGATCACGATGCTGTGTGAAGCAGGCGTTCTTCTCGTTAATCCACAAAATAATAAACAAATGAAACTAATCATGTAGCATTTGAAAGGAATAACGGGAGATTCAAAATTTAAAAAGTTTTATACGCTTCTTTTTATGTCGTTTCATTGTCGCTGTAATTTTGCTCTTTATTTATTTAGATTTTTAATTATTTTTTTTACATGAAATTCGTTGATTAGATATTTATTTCAATTTTGTCTCATTGTTTCTAATCGTTAGATTTTTGGTGAACATGAGTAGGTTAATAATATTGCCAAAAAAAACTTAAAATGTTGGATAACATTTTTGTGTGGGTCTAAAATTTTGTAGTTTACCTATAGTTTTGTACAGCGAATGACTATGTACAGTGTTAGCGTCAAGTAAACACGTCAGAAAAAAACGTGTTACCTCTATCCTAAGGGAATTAAGAAGGTCGTCTCTCGCCTCATGACTCCTGATAAATACGGAGTAATGAAACCATTTTCTAAAAATTCAATTTTATTCTTCATTATTATTTTCTTCAACTAGATTAATTGAAGAACCTTCTTTTTTTTCTCTTTTTTATTCATTTATTATTTATTTATTCATCTTTTTCTCTTTCAATACTATTATTCATGATATTAATGATAATTCCCGACTGAAAACCTAAAGGTCAAAGATCTGGTTCTGTTCATCTAATTTCGGGTTTTCTCTGCGCTGTTCTCATATTTATCTCAGGCAATAGCTGGTACGAAGAAGTACTACTTCGATAAGAAGTCAAGTACCATACTTCAAGAAGGATTCGGAAAGTCAATTGGTTACTGGTAAAGTCCCATTCAAATTTAAGGCTACTCGTAGCTTTTTTCATAAATTTCATGTTACAAAATCATGAAATGCTCACTTCGTAATTTTTTAGGATTAGGAATCTAGTAAATCGTGCACATGATTTTAAATTATTTCTGAATTTTCCTTATCTTAGGTACATGTCTGCCAGGAAAATTCTCAATAAGGTGAAAAAAACACTATTTCCTTTAAATATATTGAATTCGCGGAAAAACCTCCGGTACCAAGAATGCGCGCAAAACAGTGTTGAAGGATTATTTACTACGTATGTGTAAACTAGCCTACATTTACAAGTCTATGTGTATCTATCTGAAAAAGATTTTTAAATCATTCATAAGACAGCACTCAGTAATTGAACAAGTATCTAGCTAGGTATACCAAGAAAATGATTTTTGAAGTCTGGTAATTCATGATTTGTTTACTCGTGGAAAGCTAATTCGAAAGGGTAGTAGGAAGTTATAAATTCGCTGAAATTAGGTCAGTGTTCTGCATGGCTAATTTCAACGCAGCATTTATATTCAATATATTTTGACAGCTATTGAATGCAGCATCGACCGCAACTTGCGCCGCTAATATGTTGTCGTCTGCCTTCAGATTATCCACCGCTCTCGCTTGTTGAAGCGTGTATGCTTCAACAGTAGCTAGGAATGTTTTGCACAGATTTACGATCTTTTCCCCGCTTTTCCAGCATGGTAAAGCATCTAATGGTTTTGAAATTTTCACTTGGAATTCACTCGCATCCGAGCTTGAGACGTAAATAACCTAAGGGTATAGACAAAAGTAGTGGTAGTCAATCGGAAGTTTTCATAAGTATGAAATTTCTCAACTTACGCAAAAGAGGACGGCGGCTACAAGTGATTTCATTTCAACGGAAACGAAATCACGATGGTGGACTTTTCACGCGAAAATTTGAAGAATTTGTTTGCAAAATTGAAACACGCTGATGAACGTGCAAATAGATTTCAGCTCGCAGAAAGCAAAAGTTGGGAACAAAAATTACAATGAGCTCGTTAGCGGACGTATATCACCTGACTAAATATTAGATGCAAACATATAGGAATAAAAGCATCGACGCAATGAACATTATGAGGCCTAAAATGTACTGCATAATTATACAGGGATAGGACGACGTACAAATAAGTTCTTCAAAGGATCTTCTATAAGTATCTTAATTAAATAACTTAGAAAATATGTTGAAGAGCCGTCTTGTGGCGCGGAGAAATTTTGATGTTCAATGAAAGGGGCTCAGAAAAATGTCGACTCTCGAGCTTCGTACCTGAGAAGCGGGACTTCAAAAAAAAAAATTCAAACATTGGGCTGCACTATCGTGAGAGACACTTGGAAGAATGGGGACTTGAATGAATTTTGAATAGGCCTATGAGGAATGAAGGAATCTCAAAATTATGTCTGGCTGACCTTGAAAAATGAAATATGGGCGTTGGTTGCAGAAGACACAATAATCCTGAATGTTTTCTTCCTTCCCACTCTAGGATAGTGTTGAAGTATGTGAATATTAGCTCTATTTCAAGTCACTATCATTTCTGATTGTTAATGGTTATAATTTACCCTTGCTTTCTTCCATTTCCTCTCAAAAAGGAAAAAACGTCCTTGAACGTCACTAACTCAGAGGATTTAAAAATTTTAAGTGAGGAAAATACTTGACTCGAGAGCAAAAGGTGGAAGTTGGCTTAGCTGTTCAAAAAAATTTCAAGTCAAGACCTGATCAAAAAAAGAGACTTAATTAAAAACATGCGAGCTCAGTGACCAAACGGAGGAATTAGCTGATCGAAGAAATTTCAAGGCTCAAGCCTTACAGAGGAAAGGGACTGAGAAAAATGTTGACTCAAGAGCTATCATGAAGAGTTGGAAAAATACCAAGAAGTTGACACTGAGAGGGCGCGGGAGAGAATTTTTCGAGAAAACAATTACAGCGAGTGCTCCAGTCCATAGCATCTGATGCAAGATCCGTAATTTTTCCCTTCAATATGCGACCCCTATGGAATTATAGACACATGGATACAACACTATATAATTGGCATCAGTTGAAAATTTTGGCATAGCCGAGAACCAAGCGTCCCTACTTAGTTTGGATCCTTTCTCGACTTCGATCAAAAAACTTTAGGATTGCATTATCAGATAGGACTTGAAAAAATAGCATTGTTCTTCTCTTCTAGTCAGAAATCGAAAAAAGTGGGAGGATTGTACTAAAACTATTGCGTCATAGGTCAAGAGCATTATTTTTTGTATTTGTACCAAAAATGTTTTAGATGTCGCCAACAGCCACAAACTTTTATAACTGAAAAATATAATCTGCACCATTATAATACTGCGTATACCTCATAATACGCATTCATATAATTTATAATACATCGAATTATCGTCATTCTCATTCGAGTATACTCCTTCCTCCTCCCTCCCCCCTCGTATTTACATCAGTATCAAATTTATAGTATTTATTCAAAATGGTCGATGAAAGATAATTGAATAGCCTACGCTTACTTAATAGAGTAAACTGCACACTGAGTAAATAATTTTTGCTCGTTTGAATACAGTCAACTTTTACAGTGAAAATTATACTCGTATGAGTATCGCTACATGTAATACCAACAAAAAAAAAATGTTCTTGAAATTTTCAATTTACGTTTCCTGTCTTTTGCTGGTAAGTAGGAAAACACAAATCTCGAAAATTACGACTGAAAGTCGTACCCTATTTCGTGCCTCTATTTCAGGATGTACATACTTTGTAATCTTCAAGATGAGAATGTATTGCGATCCTCATTCTCAAATTTATTTTCTTTCATTAGGTCACTTACGTATGGCCAGTCGTCGCAGATGAATTTCAACAAAAGAAACTGACACGTGCTGGCCCAAGTCCTCCGCCATCGCCAGTCTCACAACACGACATTTACAGTCAACTCATAAAAATGGGCGACATATGTGAAACGGTATTGGATTGTATCGGCCAGTTCGAGAATCAAACGAAAGACGGCACTGAGGTATCCGAAGACAGTATTCCTCTTCTACGCCAACAAAGATGCAATCTTATAAAAACTTCATGTTTAACTATGGTGTACGTGGTTGAAGCTGCTGAAAAGGCTGCTTTGTCTCAGTTGGCAGACCTCGCCGAGGCGTTATAAAATCATAATAATATCTGAATTCATAGTGAGTTTTTACCGTTGCTGCAGAATCCGACTTATTGAAACTTTTTGTATTAATCTAGGTCTATTCTTTAAAAAATAAACCGCTGTAAATGGCATGTAGATAAAGTCTAGGAAAGAAACAATAAAATTTTCTAGATCGACTAATTGATTTGAGACCCACGCTTGTGTAATCCTTCTGATTTCCACCGGAAATTTTGTATACCAATATACCTTCGAGTACCTATGTTTAGAAAAGTTATGAAAAAAAGAAAAGAAAGAGAACTTCAAAAACAAAAGAATACTGTAGAATATTTGTGAAGAATTTCAATTCCCAGAAGAAAGACAACCTCATCTATAATTTTCTTCCAGCTCTCTTTCTTTCTTGAAATTACTCTTCCAAAGCTCGACTCGGCTACAAAAAGGAAACAAGCAGAGACGCTCCAAGATCTCTTCACATCAGGGAGGGAAAGGGTAAAAAAAGTAAAACGACAAATATTTATAAGTGATAATGCTAATCAATTCTGCCGAATCCCTCTTCCTTTGCAAAATGACCAAGAACCTTCAAAGGGGTTTTAGAGCGCCTCTAAAAATGAGCAACAGCAATTCCTCAATCAAGCAACAAAAACCAATATGTTGGGTTTACTTGCTTCTTTAGGCCATCCATTTTCATTCCATATTAAATACTTATTGGCCTTTCTTGTCACAAGGAGGTAGTGTATTGATAGAGGTCATGCGTACATCAAGTTGGAAAATGGGAATACTTAAAATCACGACAGCATGAAAAGTAGATTGCATCTATGATGAAGAGGGGAAGAGGTTGAAGAAATTTTCGACTTCAAAATGAGCTGTTGGATTGGGAAATACCTATCTAGAGAAACAAGCCTAAAGTCAATTTTTCCCTAGTACTTTTTCTTTCAGATATCAGATGGCATCTTTTGATAAGAACAGGGATCGCGAGTCATTAGCTAGCAAGTCATTGACCGAAGCAACAGTGTTAGCTTTCCCTTTTCAAAATACCTCCTTGTTGATGACGTCAGTATCTCTTTGGTGAACTTCAACCTTTAAAAGCAGCAAAATTACTCCCTGTAACCCTTGAAAAAATCTCTTAGTGGTCATCTGACCGTGAATATGAAAACAATTCCATCCCTTCCTGCATATTACTATCTAAATTTATCTGACTTTCACTTGCTATCCAACCTTTCTTCATTTGCCAATTCTATCATACAGCAAATTGTCAAGCTCTTTCTGGTTCTCTACAAATACCGGGCCACATTCATTTTACGGAACATGATGCAAAGGACTTCGCCGCAGAGCAGTCACGATGATCTCGAATCTCATCACTGCTTCCACATACTTTCTTCCTGACATACTTTCTTATCCTCCAATAAGCTACGTTCAAACTGCTCTTCCCGACGAATTCGTCTCAGCAGCGCCGTCACCAGACTCTTTGGGGCCTCAAGCGAAATTTCCACAAGAGGCCTTTTTTCAATTTAGACAATTTCACCCAATTTATTTTTCTCCTCGCCAGCGCGAGGCCTACAGTAGCACGAGAGACTAAGACTCAAGACTGACACTCAAGACTTAGACTCGAGTTTGAGACTCCAGACTGACATTTAAGGCTGAGATTCGAGCTTGAGAATTGAGGTTGAGACTCGTAATGACACTTGAGCCTGAGACTCGAGACTAAGACTCGATCCTGGAACTCAAGACTGATACTAGAGACTGAAACTCGAGCTTGCGACTCCAGCTTGAGAATCGAGGCTGAGAGTCAAGACTGACACTTGGGACCAACACTCGAGACCAAGACTCAAGATTGAGACTCGAGACTGAGATTTGAGTTTGAGACTCAAGACTGATACCAGTGACTGAGACTCAAGCTCGAGAATTGAGGCTGAGACTGAGACTCGATCCTGGAACTCAAGACTGATACTAGAGATTGAAACTCGAGCTTGCGACTCCAGCTTGAGAATAGAGGCGGAGAGTCAAGATTGACACTTGGGGCCGACACTCGAGACTCAAGCTCAGCGTCGTCGCCAGACTTTTTGAGACCTAAAGCAAAAATTTTCACAGGAGGTTTTTTTTCAATTTAGACGATTATAATTTTTTTTTTCCTCACCGGCGCGAGGCCTGCAGTGTCGCGAGGCCTGAAGCGGTAATAGCCTACTCGCCGCGCCACCCCCTGGTGACGGTCCTGCGCCTCAGAGTAGGCTATTTTTCGACGCCTCTTACTTGAGTTACTTCCTTCACGCCATGCGCTAGACTTTAAGGGCTTCTTTGAGTTAACAGCTCTCTGCTGCCCCTTTAATACCCACATATTCTTCCGCCTCCAACGTCGTCTGCAACGACAGAACTTAATTATTCTCAAAGCGGGTAAAGAAGAGGCACTCTTCATCTTCCCGGTTTGAGTATGAAAAAAAGATCTTTGATTCCCTCTGCAATTCTGGGTCAACCCCATCTAAATTTGACCTCGACAGTTACAATCAAAAAACACTCACGCAGTCGCAAGAGTAATACACGACTTTTCCTTCGTCTAATCAAATTTCATTAATAGAATCCACTCATACTAATAACTCATAAATTTTACGAGCCAGAGCCAGAGCCATCACGGTGTAAATCGTAAACTAATTTAATGAACCCTTTGTAAAGAATGAACGTGTCAAATAGCCTAAAAGGTTCTTTATCACAATAGACGTACTGATAACAATAGGGTAGAATTTCCTTCTTGTAATGTGAACAACAACTTGTGATGGTGAGAAATTTCTCAAGAACTACTCATCCTATTCTCAAAAAAAAAAGCAGGGGCACATCTCTAATTCCTTAGTTCTCAAAAACTTCCGGCTTCACCATTTTATCTCGCCTTATATCACCAACTCCCTCTCAAACAATCTTAAGAAAACCGTTCATGAACTACCTCCAATATACCTTTAATTCATCTTTTTCTACAGCACTACCTAATTCATATTCATGATTCTTATTGTCCTCATGGGTCCACTCTGAGCCCATTACCTTGAGTATGAATGCAAGGCTCGTTAAAGGTGAAAAAATCCAAGAATGAGTAGTATTTCACTGTTAGCATGCACGCGTTCGAATGTAGAAGAATGCGGACGGTGTATATCCAGGATACGAAGTGAAAGTCGCTATTTGGCTAATACGTGTACATGAACGGGCTAAGAATGTAATATAAACCGTAGTCGCCAGTCAAAACTATTAAGAACACGTAACGATGAAACAGAAATATTTGGAATGAGAGCTTGCTTGTTTCATACCATAGTAAAATCACTAGGCTAAAGGCTGAAAATAAAGTATACCGGAATGGAGATTAGAACTGATCCAGCGGACTGGTTTTATAACCTCCTGTACATTCGCGAGTTGTAGGAATTCCTTCTTTGATAAAAGCAGGACACGATATACGTTTACAATAGTTCGTCAAGAAAAATTCCCGTGGATTGAGTGTATCTTAAAAAGTGATAACGTTATTGCATCTCGCGGTTTGTGACGAAAAATTTTACATTTTGAGTGATTTTTTTATTATAATAAACCGAGTGCTGATTAATTTCGTCATTCTACAACTGGTGAGTTGGTCACTGAATACAATGTTTTGATAGGCATAGAATAAGATGAAGCGCTAGTTGTAGTTGTACAATGTTTACCGATTTTTAATGATCATCACAGTGATCTAGTTGAGAAAAAGCTAGTTTTAGAGTTTGAGGGCCTCTTATATTCACTGAATGGTCATGCCACTTAAGCAAAAAGCACAAATTCGTTGATGATCTCGAGCATATAAGAGAGACTGGTGAGTCTTACATGCTTGAAGTCCGAGAATGACGTCCCATTCAGAACATCTAAAGGATGGAATGAAAGTCTTTGGCTAAAACATAACATTTAGGCTGTATATTTTCTCATAAATAAAAACAAAAGGACCGGGAAATGGAAAAGGAAAAAAAAGTACATGAATTTTGGAACACCAATGAGTTAAAAATATTCTCTGAGTTACATATTGCAAAAGTGTGCCACCATACTTCAAAAGATCCTAATCTTGTCCAAAAATTGGATTATTCTCAACGAAAATTGTCAATTATCCGTTTCTTGAATCTGCATGCCATACGGTGAGCTGCCCCGAGTCATTAGGTAATAAACTCCTCTGGCACTGAATAAAGTAAACATAAGATTTTGATACTTGCAGGAAGAAAGAATAAATAAAGACAAAAGGCAATGAAATTATAAGTTCAAAACTAAGTAAGCTCACGTGTTAGGCGTTTCATCTCCCATGTAGACCGTTCGGTGATTCGCACAGCTCTTATTTTCAAACGATTCCCAATTAGGACATTGATAAGCCTTGAAAGAATGTGGATGCCATATTGAGTCTTGGTAAAATTCATACGACCTCGAATGACTGCAACTGACTAAAGAGACGAGATTCCTCCATATCAAACCAAAATTTACTGGAGGTTAAAAAGAATTCCATAAAATATGCAAAGTATCATTAGTTTGAAAATCTACACGCTCAGCACTAACTCCGCTTTTCACATCGCATGCTTGAATTACTAATTCTACATTAGTTCCGCAGTTCGCAAAGGTCTCATTTTCCACTGCGATATCTCATTTCTCAACATTGAGGGAATCTCCGAAATTTTTAGATAATGACTTCTAAAAAAATATGAAAAATTTGCTATGTCAAAACGTATGAACAACTTACAAGAGGCTGCTATTCCTGATGCCGAGCTAGATTCCAAACAACCAGGTTGAATGGGCGTGCCTCCGTTTGGATAAAAATCAGCGTGTCCCAAGACATCATAAAAGCCTGCAGCTCCCCCGGCGGTATGGATGACGTCGACAAATACGGCATCCGATATATCTAGCGAATTATGAGTGACGTGATTTACAATCTCGAATGCTGGACCGGCGGGGTCTAGTCCTGTTATTAGGGTAAATGTATTATTAATATAATCTATACAATTATAAAGTTTGAATAATGAGCTATGTAGTCCAGATGGAAAGATCAGGAGAAATAAAACTTTAACACAGTTGTGGAAGATACCTATTTTCCAGCTTGTGTTCACCTCCATAGCATGACTACTTACAGGCTTCTATGCCAAACGGCTAAACAGCTGAACTTGACCGAAACTCATCGTTCTTATCAGAGTTAGTTCTTTAACAATCTTAGTCTAGCCTAGAGATGGTGGAGCAGTTAAGCTTGAAATTTAAACACTCTACTACTTTTTGGGAATAAGGAACTCTTAAAAAAAGTTGAAAAAATTTGGCTTATTTGGGCTTATGGCATACAAAGGATTAAGTAAAGCTGGTATTCAGTTTCTCTCTCATATTAGTAAAAATTCAGCAAAGTGTAGATTTTGGATTTTGGCTTTTAGCTGAATGTAGTACTTTGTAAATAGGGAAGACTGAAAAAGATTTGAACCGGGCAGCCCTAGCCTCGCCCTGTTTTTTTACTGAGAGGGCAGAGACCAAAAGAGGTATCTAAAATATGGCGGTATACGGGAGAAAAATGAAAAAAATGAAAAAACACTTGAATGAAGCATCCCATAAAAGAAGTCCACACTTGCAAATTCTACAAATTAGATGAGATTAAAAAACTTTCTAACCGCTCTATTTATGACTTATTCCAAAATTTTCATTTTGCTCCCATACTGCCATTGTTTCAATACCCATTTTGAATACGGCAAAAGTACCATTACTGTTGAACAAACCAAGCATGTTGTTAGCGATTCTGGCGGATGGCTGGGTTTAATTGAAGGCAGCCTGAGAGATTTTCAATATTTTTACATGAGGAATATTCAAAAGAGGAATATTAAAAAGCACAGGAAAAAAAAAAAGTTGCACGAGAAATGAAGAACAGAAAAGCAAAATGAATGACCCAGTTTAAAAAAGATTGATAAGATTCACTCATACACGAGAGATTAACAGATTTTTTTGGGAAAAGTATAATGCAGAACTACTTTGTGAATGTAACGGGGAAACTGAGGAATTTTTTTTTAAAGAAAATAAAATTAAACAATATAATAATACTTCTATATAGGCCTTTTGTATTAATAAATCACCTTGACAAACATTCTATTTATTCATATAATTACAATCTAATAATTGAATAAAATTTTATTGGGTAATATAAAATGGTTTTTTTTTTTTTTTGTTTTTTTTTTTCAATTAAATTTAAAATTACTTTCAGGATAAAAGGATGATTAAATAAATGATTTCAGTTTATTACCTTGTACCTCTATATGGAATTATAAAATTGAATTAAGATCTTTATTTGTTCAAAATAAAATTAATCATGACTTTTCGAATTATTAGAATTCAATTAATAAAAATAGAATTAATACAAAATAAAGTTTTATAAAATTAAAATCAATGGAAAAAATATATTTATTAATGAAATAATTTGATAATTTGATTTATGGAGGCTGTGCTCGCACATAAAAAAAAATATATATATAGATGAACTGTTGCAGAAACATTAATAAACTTTTCAAAAGTTGTTCATCTCTATTTTTTTTTCATGTGCAAGCAGAGCCTTCATCAATCAAATTGTTAAATTATATATTTCATAAATTATTGCCTTAATAAATACATTTTTTCCATTGATTTTAATTTTATAAAATTTTATTCTATATTAATTCTATTTTCAACTTTTTCTCTGCACATAAAATTCATATCTTAATAAATTGTATAATTTAAATTATCTTTTCTATCAAATTTAATAATTCTATTTTTGTTATAATGAGTGAATTTTTTATTTTTGATTATAATTTATTCATTCATTTTATTTGAAAGTATAATTTACTCAACAGTGGTGCCACCAACAGTTTAAAAAAATCAATTACAGGTGACACCACTCCAAACTAAATTCTAAGGGAAAATAAAGAAAGAAAATTATAATAATAGTGATGATAATAAAATAAATAAACAAGATAAAATAATATAAAATAAATATAAAATAATAATGAAAAATAAAAAAATTAAAATACAAAAAAAATAAATAAAAATAAAAATATAACAAAAACATAATAATAATTATCATGATTAATAAAATGATTCTTTCTAATATTTTTACTGAATGGATGAAATAATATATTAAATTGTTATTGTAGGTGATTGTCATTGTTTATTGTTTGTTGTTCTAAATTAAGAATTGCCATGTAAGCCCTCATTTTTTATTTCATAATTGTATTATTGAGTCCCCCCCCCCCCTCATATACTCATAAAATTATAGACTAATAATAATAATCGTCGTTGGCCTACTCGCCCATTTCTCGGCATAAGGCCCCCAAAATGTAAAATAAAAGAGCCTTTTAAGTGTACCAAATAAACGGCTTATTGAATTGAATTGAATTGAAAAAATTAAATGATGTTTTGATAAGTTTTCTTGAATTTTGTTTCTTGTGCACGCAGATCTTGTGAGGAATGATTATTGTCTCAGGGGTATACATATTGTAATGACGTGTACCAATTAATTTCTCGAAGATTATAATGATATGTTGTCAAAGAATTTTTTTTCTCCCATCTTCAATATTTTTTTTCCTGTGGTCATCATTTTGAAATTCTGCTTCGTCACTTTCATTATTTCTCGGACCAATAAATGGATTCCTTTTTATACGACTACTTGGACGACTGACGAACACTTATACCCATAATTTATGAGAGCGATATTATGCAAATTCGATCACAAGTTTCATTCATTTTCCAGCTCAAAAATTGATTAAATGAAAAATAAACTCTGTTCCTGAAGATACACTCCTCCTTGTGGAATAATTCCGGAGTAATTACTCGCTCTGCCCACGGTGATATAAAAATCTAGTGCACTACCAACACAATCAGTGTATGTGAGAATATTTTACCCAGCAGCAAAAACTATTTTTTCCCCCAGCAAAGAATACTCTTACTCAGTTTCAAAGGCAGATTCGTACCGTAAATACTGTAAGTTTATCAATAGTGCGTAAAAATTTGTACATGGGTGAATTTCAAAACAAAATACAATCATATGCACCTGTGATCCGTGCAATTTTTCCGGACTTCACTTGAGCGCCGGTAGCACCCGCCACATGGGAACCTAAACTATGACCTATGACATGGACATTGTCCAACGATACCAAGTATTCCTTCACCATTGTATCGATTAAGCGCGCCACAATGCCTCCGACTTGCCACGTCATATAAGCTGGAAGTGGGTAAGCTTTCCACGAGGCCGATTCTGACCAGTCGACGGTTATAACATTGTAATATGTCTTAGCGATGTACGCTTTTAAAGAAAGTTGAATTGAAAATCGGATGAGTTCAAGGGAAGGCATTTCAAGTAGTTTCGAAAAATCTTACCATTTTTAATGCCATCGACGGCTCCCGATAATTCAGAAGACAACCATCCGTGAGTGATAATTTTCAAGGGGGTGTTCTTTCTCCACCCTTTAAGTTCTTCGCTCGCGTTATTTATGTGAATCCTTTCACCTTCTAAATATTTGCTGTAAAAAAATGAAGAATAGCAAAAATAAATAAATGGCTAATCACAAATTGTATCCTACATTCATTTGTACTGCAACCTGTTATAATATCTGAATATAACTTCATGTTCCTCAACTGTCATGCCAGCTTTGCTCGCATTATTTTCCTCTCCATTTTCGTATACTTCATATTTCGACAAATTCTCCCTGTTTGGATCTTCAGGAATCTCTGAAACTATTCATAGTAAATGTTTAATACACATTCGAGAGAATATTTTCCTTTTTCCTAGAATTAGAAAGTTTCCGTTGTTGGATTCCTCAACAATGATGAGTCTACAAAGAATTACAACCAACCTACTGTAATTTTCAAGGTACCGAAATACAAAATCAAACAAGCCGCGAAAATACGACGCATGATAAAACACTTCGATACCTATAACGGCGAAATAATCAACCAATTTCACACCGACCCACGCTATACTGTTCGAGCATCTTAATTCGAAAATAATGAGACTATCGGTAGACTTAGACAAATTTGTCGTCAACTTGGTCACTTTACAGTATATCAAAACTATAAATAATGCATGAGATTTTCCTCATTACTAAAGACTATCGATAAATAAAATGTACGAATACACGAAGGTAATTAATTAATTTTAATGCGATTTCGTTCGAGCTCACATTTAAATGATTTTTTTTTTTTTCAACACATTGTCTTTGAAGAAGCGATTTTGTGTGATGCGAAGACGTGTTAATTAAAATCTAAAAAATCGAATAGCTATTACCCATATACTTCGTGCTATGAAAATGATACAAAATTTCAATGAAATATGGCTTGAGTTTTCTATTCTTGAATAGAAAGTTGAAGATTAAATAATTACCACGGTGATTAACGAAATAGAAAATTAAAGAAAGAAAAAAAAACGGTTTGGACGGCAAGAAAAGAAGTACCCCTGGTGGGACTCGAACCCACAATCCCCGGTTTAGGAGACCGATGCCTTATCCATTAGGCCACAGGGGCTTAGCAGAATAGTCGGCTGTATCACGGTACATCTCACTTCGCTCGTTGCGTTTCGGGCGACACGATCATGTGTTCGTCGGTTCTGTATAGTACGTATGAGAACGTGCGTGCATCGTTGTGGTGTTTCATTTACCGCGTAAATACGTGATTTAAATCTGAAATGACAATAATAAACTAAAGGAACGCGTTCAAATTTTTCAAGAGTAATATTTTCATTCAATAAGACTCATATCGAATCTAGTGGTGATGGAAAAGTGTTACGATAATGGACGAGTAATTTGATAACACGGAATTGTATCATCCGAACACGAGGAATGAATACTATAATAATATTGGTAATTACTTGTTATTCTGTTTCAATATTGGTACCATTTGATCTCCTCATTTTTGCACTGCCGTCTGAACTTGAAAATACGGTTGGACTATTCTATTGAACACTGCTACTAGTAGTAGATGAGCTTGAGATAACAGCTTGAGAATGTGTAACTGCACTACAGCTCTGCACGCTGTTGGCTGCACACATTGTCCAGTGAGCGCCCTATTATATTATTCTTCAAGACAGGAGTTCTCGTATTGTATAGGTACGTTATCTTCTGTCAGTACACGCAAATGCGATTCGATGTTATGCAACATCGACGTAATATTAATAATATTGTGTAATAATTTGCAAATGGCGAACTACCTACTTACCTACTTTATTTTTCATGATTCGCGGGGCAAAAACTAAAAAGGCGAATGGCCGGCCACTGCACTAGGCATCTACTCGAGACTTTTGGTACCTAACAAGAATTTCGTTTTTTACTCAACATCATGAACGTATGCGAAAAATGTTACGTTACTACAAAATACATGCAAAAAACGTTTACCCATATTTACCACATTATTTTATAAAATGATAGCTTCACTTCACGTCAGTCCAAAACTTTGAAGTTCAAAGACAATAATGATAAGTGACCTGGTTTCAAGGAGAGAGAGTTAGCGTCTAAAATAAAACTTATCAACGAGAACGAAAGAAAAAATGGAGATAATTGATATCGATGGTCAATTAATACAAGGACTGCATACCACGTGAAAAAGCAGCTATAATGCAGACTGGTAGCGCAAAAAAATTAAAAATAACTAATGGGTATCTATTCTTTGCTAACTTGCTAAGTTTGATTAACAAAGTAAAACCGTAGGTTGCGAATTGCACGATCGAGTAAACATTTTCACTGTTTTGTATGAGTACCTTACGATATTTTAATTTAATTATTCGTGACCAAAACGTGCGGAAATTTTGCATAAGTCAAATATAGTAAGTTTTGCATCAGCATATAAATTCAAAATCTAATATTGATTCATATATTATTATCGCCGTATATGAGGTTTGCCTGCTCAAACTAGGCAAAAGAGGGACGAAGCGTCGGGGAAATCAATGATGTAGAAGATCTCAAAAGAATAGGATTCAGATACTCATAGGCTATACCGGTATGTAAAAAAAAAAAAAAAAAAAGTTTGGTAATTAAAAAGAGCTTGTACGAAAGAGGAATGGAAAAAAGTACAATTTAAATGCAAAAAGAATGGCGCTTCTAATGTGATTGAAGATCTGACTGACGATGCCAAAAGAGTGAGTCTTGATTGTTCAGGAGGCAAAGAAAAACAATGAATATTCTTTCCGTGGACTTTGAAAGAGTACATCTGGTTAGCTCAAAAAAGAAAATAATGAAAAGATCAATGATATATACGTAGAAGATACAATCAAGTTTGCTTTATTCAAAATGAAAACGCCCAAGTGTAGCTCTCGAAATGATGTACAATTTGACATAATCGTCGGGAATTATCAAGCAAAAAGCGGTATCTGTCACTTTCTGATTACCTATTTATACGTCATAAGTAAAAAACAAAAACTAAGCGATACCTAATAATAATAGTAATATTAATACATAATATGAGTCTGGATGCCTTGGTATTAGTCGAATAATTCTACTGAGGGTGGGAAGCTTGACAAGTAGACAGGTATAAGTTTGTTTTAGAGGTAGTACAACCTAAGAAATATGAATTTTATTTTACCGAAAAGAGTCAAAAATTGTTGAGAAGGGCGATTATTTTACAACAATAGGCGACGTTTTCATCTATGTCGAGTTTCATCTTTGCCCGATTCATTTCTGGCAAAAATGCTAATTTTCCTGAACTATTTTGATTCCTTTTTTTTCCCGTTACAATCAAGTGGAACAAACATTGTTCCAATTTGGGTTGAAAAAAGAAAAGCTCGTTCCCAATTGACAATTTACTTTTCGGAAAAATTGGATCCGAGGCACTTAGGATGAATTTTTCTCAAAAATGATTATTTCAAAATATTGTAATGATTCTATCATTCACTATGACAAAGGAAATTACGTACCCAACCGATCAAAGGTATTATTTCTATTTAAAAAATAAACTTTCAGACTGTCGAGAGTAATTGATTTTTTCTTTTATTGATTTCATTTTATTTAAAACAAAGATTTAAAGCGCCGTCCAACAAGAGGAAGCCAATAATAGGACGACACTACAAAAAAAAACAAATTAAAAAAGATAATAATTAGACTTTCCTTTGATAAAACATTTTGACAATATTATTTAACATGTTTAGAAAAAAGGAGAATTTTCTATTAACTTCAAGTACCAAACTTATATTTATTTATTTTTGCAATGTTCGCTTGAAAACATTAGATGAGGAGAGGCCTTTGAATTGAATTTATTTGATCGCAGTATGATTAAAACGAAATAAATTCGCCCATGAAGATTGAATTTTTTCATAATAAGTATCATTATTCATCTACGACCACTGATGAGGACAGCAATCAGAATGATTTCACGATATAACTACCCAAGAGGATTGAAAATTAAGTCATCTCAAGGATTACCATCAAAATGATAACGTTTTTTTTTTTTTTTTCACAACAAAAATAAAAAATCGTTAATAAATAGAAGTCGCACATATCCATCGAAAAAGTTTCGGAATAATATTACAGAAAATGACTTTTCCTTCGGAAAAAACAGTTTTGAAATTAATTTAGATTGTTGTTCGGGATTATATCTTCTATGTTTTGAGGAATATTCAAATAATCTGAATGAGAGAACTACAGTTTTTTTTTTTAATGAACCAAAGATTACGCCAATTGAGAAAAATTTCTTTTAATTTTACACTAACTTCGAGATTAAGTATTCCGGAATCATTTCTTATTCCCGTTTATTCAACTCTTTTAAAATTTGGAGACTGCGTGCAAAGCAAGTCAACTTTTTATATCATTTCAAGATATTAACAATTATATGTAGTAGAATTAGTTTTAGAATCCAAGAAACTCAAATCCATGTAAGAAAGTACATCAATAATCCACATTTCTTTGTGAATGATGATCTTATGTAGACGAGTAAATAGATTTGAAAGACGTCGAATAAAATAGAGAATAAGTTTCTTTCGTTTTTCTCTCTCATTAATTATAGTCAATTAACCCAAAAACTACAAAACTTTACAAGGGGTCATGAGATTTCTTAGCACACACATCACTCGGTAGTGCATCCGTCACGTAACAATTGCTTTCTATAAACAATTGACAGCATCGCTTTATTTAGGGAAAATTGTATAAACCATCTCACAGTAAATTCTATTTCAGTAGCTATTGTAACATTCTTGCCAGCCGGAGTAAGTGTTAATGTTACTCGAATATTCATTTCAGTCAATTTCAATGTAGCGAGGCAATAAAAACCTTTCCTACAAAATAATTACAAATCGTGTACGGTGCCATGTAATTACTAAGTGATAGGCCGTTACAAAATCAATGATAATTATCCAAGTCCCTCAATTCGGATCCGCTTTAATTTGCAAAAATTGAGATTATTTCACCATTCCGGTTTAAAAAGAGAAAAAAAAACTTAGGTATAATCTTAGGTGTTGACGATTTCATCGCTCGTTATTCTCGAGAAAAATATTATAATAATAGTTTTAACCTTTTACGTTACATTAGCTTTAGCATCTTGATAATTGTGAACAAAGAAACCCTGACTATTAATGATTTTGATTCTGTTCAAGATGACGTTCATTTCCGCGCGGTTCTTTCGTCTGAAGATGTCGCAAGTTCGCCCGGAAGATCTGCTGTTTTGCACTTGGCGATGATGAAACGTTTATGAAGGTATCATGTTGCTCAGGAAAAAGATTGAAAGTAAGTGAACTAGTTTTTTCTTTACCTGCTTTACACCTAATATAGGTACCTACACCTCAAATTTTTTTTATCAAGTTACCCCGAAAGTATTTAAATATAGCAGTATTTTTTTCCTCATTTTCATGAAAGTATTTGTACTTACATCGGGTCTCGATTTTTGTCACTTGTATTCGTTTTTAACATCCATAAAAATGTGCACGTCTCTCGTCTCAATAACTAAGCACTTCCAAGACTTCTTAATAATAAAAAATATTAATTTCTCCGAAAATTGATTATCAACGCTCGTGCGCGCGCTTTGTGATTAACTTCTACATCGTGTCGTACGTTCGAAGGTGTATAAAATAATCATTTCAAGGGTGTCTAATGCTATTTATTGAAATGATTTCTCTTCTGTAAAATAATTGCGCCAAAAATTATTATGATTTCTCCCTCCTTGGTGATTAGCTCTTAAATTTGAAGCAGGCACTGTATCATCGGGCCAGACCACATGCAGAGCAGCATAAGTTCGTTCGAATTTCGTGGAAAACAATGAGTCCTTCATCTCACTATTGTATTATACATACTGAAATAATGCGCACATGACGAGCTTTTCCGCATGGAAGTGATAAAATTTTCATTTTATATTGATTACAGTTCTATTTCTCCTCGTGATGATATTTCACTCAAGTAGTACGAAGTTTGTGAAAGTTGGGCCATGTTTGTTCCCGTGGAAAATATCATGTCCGGATCCACACATAAGTTTCTACTTGTATACAAAGTAAGCTTTGCCTCACTATGGAAGTTCCGACAAGAAAATTTTGATTGGTAGATATTTCATTAGAGTGACTTCTTTCTTTTTCTTCTCTGACTTTGCAGTAAAAATAGAAATTACGCGCAAAAAGTTGCTCCCGAAATCGATGCCATTATGGAGTCTAATTTTGATCCCTTAGATAATAATAAAATTATTATACACGGTTTCAATAGCGACCAGTTTTTGGGGCAGCTGATTGAAATGAAGGAAGGTACGTACTTTTAGCTCAATTATCTTACTATTAGAAAGAGTTTTTGGTGTTAAACACAATGAAGTTCAGTTCTGAAGTCAGACATTCAGTATGACTTGGCTGAAATAAAGAAAAGAAAACAGTATTTAGTAAGAGATTCAAATTGTAAAAAAAATGCAGGTACCTATTATTGAAATCAAAATATAATAATAAAAACATCCAGTGAAAGTAACAACCATTTCGCATCATGTCCTCTTTCTTTCTGAGGCGTCTGTCTAATCAACTTGTCGGGATCCCATCATTTTCTGTTTACCCATTCATCGAACTCAAGCGACATTAAAAAGAGACCGAATTTGCAGCTTCCGATAACGTCATTCTTTGCCAGAAATTCCAAACTTATGCAAGTGCAGCCATCAACTGGAGACTTGATCCCATTAGAATTCCCTTTGCCAAATGAGAGTGCACAGAATTGTCAACAGCCTATGTTGGCGTAGGGGTCAAGAGGGACTCAATTCATGAGTCTTGCAAGCCTCCTCTTCACCGTTTTACTCTCTATATGCTGTACACTCTTATTTGAAAATCTTAGTTGGTCAAAGCTACGCCGCGCGCCGCCGACTTCATGACGTCACCAGTGGGTTGAAATCTTGGCCTAGCTTTTGCGATTATAGGGGGCCAAGTCTCGTATATTTCTAAAGTTCTTGTGCTGAAGATCCGTCTGATGATGACAAGAACTGCCTACCCTATGACGTCATCAGATGGCCTTTATCCTCTAGCGAGGTATTTACTGACACCAGTAGGCTAATTGAGCCTATCTTATCTGCCTGTATGGCTTATGTCTGGTGTGTGCTTTTGCAAAGCCCAAGCCCATCCAATTTTAGCCTCGTTTGTGTGCTCATAGATGCTCCTAAAAATATATTCTTATCTAATGCACTTTGTATTCACTCAAGTCTGGTAAACTAGGCTATACATTGGCTCAGGACTGTCTCCTAAAGTAAATCAAGGTTACGCCTATCCTATGATTTTATCAAGAGTCGGTCACACATCCTCTCTTCACTCCTGCTACACGACGTTTTTCGGTAGAAAAATGACAGGGATCGATAAGTCTGGTAAATTATATTCAACTTATGTCATTCAAGCAAATGTGTTCTATCTCTTTAGGTTACCTAACCAATGGTAATTACAATGTGTGGATGGTGGATTGGAGTACTGTAGCGGCTGGACCGTGCTATCCCGTCGTCGTCGCTAGTTTGAATTACGTTGGTACTTGTATCGCTCAGTTCGTTCAGAAGGTTTTGAATGTCACGTTGGCGCCAGCGCAAAAATTATTCCACGTGATCGGCTTCAGTATGGGCGCTCAAGTGGCAGCATACACGGCTAATCACCTCAGACCTTATAAACTACCTCGAATAACAGGTATGCTCATGGGAGGGACATCAGGACGAATGGATGTGGATCGAAATGCGAAAGCGTAGCTCATAAACCTCTCAGTGAATTGGACAGGCTGGGCTCGATTTTGAAGAGGTTTCCATTAATTTTTTCCCAGATCTCCT